>SZVJ01000001.1:40000-2440000 GCA_029467805.1 Pleurotus eryngii var. eryngii | reverse complement strand
GACTCGCGACATACTCCTCCGTGCACGCTTCGTAGTGACTCCATCTTACAAGCGTATTCAAGCTAGTAGAACGGATAGCGAAGGTGACTTGGACATGCAGGGGCTGCACACGTAATTAGGGGCAAATCATTCTTCTGCAGATTGGAACTTAGAAAGTAAGGTACCGGCGCGATGACAGTCCCAAAAACATGCACATCTAATCGGAACTGATTAGAATGGTGGAATTGGGGAGTCGAATTACGCACTCTCAGTGAGCTCTCCTCTTACTCGGGCCCCACGATCATACACATACTAAAGCACGCTAAAACACCGACATTATCGTTTTCGTTGCTCGTTACCGGGGGCATGATGCATCAGACTACAAGCTACGAACGCACATGGTGGTTATGGTGGATCTGCTGCATGATGCTGATGCTCTGCTATATGATGGCCCGAGTATGATGCTGTAAACGCGAAAGTATGAGATCCAGAGGCGCGTGTGTGCATGTGAGAGGGCCTGATTCAGAGGGCGAAGGGTATGCACCGAGTATACTACTGTATCACGGGTCCATATCGCGAGGACCACTATGAGCATGCCTCAGCCTCGAAGATGCCGTAAAAACTAAGACCTGAGCCGGGTGCCGAAGAAGACGAATAAACATATCCTAACTGATGACTTCCCTCTTCTCTAGCTCACGTTGACATTATACTCCACTCTTCCTTGCTTCCTCCCGCGGTATAATTCTACACAGAAGTCCGTTGTCGTAGGTCCGAGAAAGCGTCAAGGTTCACCCAAGCTGCTTCATGTGGCCGGGACTGCAGTTCTATCATTTCATTCTAAAGTATGTAGCGTTTAATCGCTCCACTTTTACCTCTCTGAGCCTGAGGCACTATTAATGCAAGGCGGCCCTTCCTCATTATCGAGAGGTAACTGAGTCTCACCCACCACTCCTCCTGAATTAGGTGTTCTGCATCCCGCGCTCTGGCAGCGTCGGTTGTTCGGTCAAGCTTCCTTCAGCTTCAATACTCGATTAGTACACCTCATACGACACAATGTCCAGAATGTCAACGTAACTGAGATACCTCATGCGACGGCACGGCAGAGGGAACTAGGAGCGGAATACGATACGGGGTAGAAAGAGGAATTTTGATTGTGGCAAGTCGTACAGGGGCGGACAGGGGCGACGAAGCAGTAGTACCACACAGCACATGCAACCCGCGATGCAGCACCCTTCCTCTTGGATTGGCTGGCTGAATTTATCTGTGGCGTAGATATCTCCGTTCTATATTCTCCGTGGTGGTGACCCATTCCACACTCTGCGTTCTTCACTTGCATCGTGCATCGTGATTGTCCCACTATGTAAAGGTACCAACTTGAAGATACCGAGCTATACCAGGTTATCAATCAGCGGCGTCGCACTTCCCCATCACCGTGTCTGACGACCCCCCAATCCACCTCTCCGCCTCACATACCCATAAATATATACTCTACTATTCTAAGGTAATCAAATCACCAATTGAATCAGCACCTAAACCAAATCACGACCAAAACACTAACTTTGGAGGCTTAGAACCTACGAACCCTCGAACCTTCGCCGCGCCCGCGCCCACCTTCCTCGTACCTGTGCCTCAGTTCGCTCTAAAATCGGCATGTCAGCATAATCCTAATCATAAGGATGTACATATAAATATAGCATACAGTATACGTATGTGTTCTGCTGTTCTGTTCGCTTCCCCAAACGCCCCGGTTCCCTAGATATCTATATCCTGATTCCCGTGTCGTGTGTAGTGATCTGATGCTACAACCCACAAGCTACAAGCGCTGCTGTGATGCGAGGTGCTGCGGTGCTAGCCCGCGTGAGGTGAGGTGGAGTTGGGTGAGGTGCTTTGCCGTACGATGATTTGGTGATTTGATGATTTGATGCCACTCACCTACAGAGGACTCTGATGCTCCTTGCTCCGCTGCCACATATCTAGGTGATGCTGTAACGCCAGGGCCGGCCGGCGAGGGTCCAACAGTCCAAAGGTCTAAGGTGTGCGAAGGCACCATCTAAGCGTCGTCATGAGGGCGCTCACAAGTTCGCGGCTTCTCTGAGCGTGTGCGCAGGTGTCATGGATTGGCGTAACAAGTGCGACACGTTACCTAAGGGTGTGGGACTGCTTGCTGTGGGACTGGATGAAGTTTCTACAGAGTCCTTACGGCTGTATGAGCACGGGTCCGAGCTTCGAAGCGCTATGGCGGTGATGATGCTCGCCGTAAGATAACACGAGAGGGCATAAATGATAGGACCACAGGGCCTCATAAGATCCGCGTGATATTATGTGAGAGAAGTTGGCGTTAACGCTGGACTGAAGTGAGGTTGAATCGGGTACCGAACAGCATACATACCCCTGGTCCATCATATTAATGATGTCTCCATCCTGTGCTCCTATATCCGGGCTAGCGTATGGTCCTAAGTTTCGACTGTTTCCCCGATGTTATTCGCATGTCGTGAAATACGATGTCCGCTACGGGACCGAGTGAAAGTAAGAGTAATTGAGTGAGAGTATGGATGCATGAGAAAGAGCGCAGATTCGATTAGAAGCAAACCAGAAGTTAGAAGTCAAAACATAATACACACGACATACGGGGCACTGAGCGTCCAGACCCAGGGACGAACCAACATGGGGAGATGGACGGTGCAGGTGATGGGGAAGTGCGATGGAATAAGGTGATAGAGAAGAGGAGTGGAGTGGGGAGAACTGGCACGACGCCGCTGATAAATTCATGATAATGAAGAATCCAGAAGTCTGATGCGTAATGGGGGGTGTGTCATTAGGTCCAGGTCCTGACACAGAAGACTGCATCGTTCAGCATACGCGGAAGTAGGGACGGCACCGGTGATAGGGTAGGAGTAATGAAGTGGACGTAACTGGGAAGGTGGGGAAGGTGAAGAAAGTAGTAGGGAAGTAGGGAAGTGGTGGGAAAGGGGAGAAGTGCCGACGCCACGGCGCCGCTGGGAGATTCAACACAATCGAGAGCCCACTGCAGAATTCGGGACTCGGGATCCAGAGTTCAGAAGTCGCGGATAATGGGTGGGGGGGTGGTGGGTAATGGGTACTTCAGGACGACGGATCGCGTACGACTAATGGGTGATATGTAGGTCCTGCCAGCGCAGCATTGCAGCAGTCTAGTCCATTGAATAAAATTGTACAAAGAAGGCAACGAATACAAGGAGCAGAAGGGATTCTACTTCGTTCGGCAGGCAAGTACAATGGTACGACTGCCATGTAGCTTGGAATATTGGAATGACGAGGTCATACGGCATCAGATCACAACACGAACGAAGAAGTAGACGGAGGCCACGCCACGCCGACGCCGGAGATAGATCCTGATAGACCCAACCAATTCCACTTCGCATGCTTCACCACTAGTGGTTTCGAATTTCCGTCGGTAAATATGAGAATATGAGATGATATATGCATTGTGCATTGTGAACGTAATTGAGGATAGAAGAACGAGAAGAGGGGATTGGAGGTAACGGGCGGAAAGACAAATAATGAGGGAGAAGGGGCGCCCTGACCTTACGAAACCTGAGGGCGAAACGGGGGTCGTATATAGAACTGGAGAAATTGCAGTACGAGACAATGATAGAAACGACGACGATCGATGATACATGATACAAAGGAGAGAGATAGGAGAAGGAGTTACGACATCCGAGGACGACGAGTGGCGACGCCGCTGATAGACGTTGGAGAACACCATATGAGAACATAGAGGGGAGAACACTAGAGAGGGACACAACGCTGCGACGCCACTGATAGGCGCTGTGGAGCACCGACCATCCGAACGTAGAACATATGCAAACGAGAGACCATGGTGCGTGAAGAAGGTTACGGCACTCGCCACACGCCGCTGATAGACATTGCAGAACGCAGAACATTGAGAACATAGAGCGGGAGGAAGGGGGAGGTAGAACGAGAAGAACATGGAACGAGAAGAACGCCACTGATGCTGGTAGATCCACCCGAGACATGAGACCATACCAGATTTACCGTCACACAATTGGATGTGTCCATGGTAGATAGCTGGAAACTGACTATGTGAGCGGAATCGAAATCTAGGACGCGGGGAAAAAGAGGTCAGAGTCATCGAAGAAGAACGGCGCTACGCCGCAACTGCGCCATTGTGTTCGAGGATATCCACATGCACGCGGTCATACAAGGGGGAGGAGACGGCGGCGAAGAAGTCGTTACGGCACCCGAGGGCGACGTGTATGGCGACGCCGCTGATGAATCCAGCCAGCCAACATGCAACTTCGAGCTTCAACCTACGCCCATGATGCTCGCCTTTCCATCCCGCGCTGAACGGGATTGATGGAATGGAAGAGGATGTCACTACTGACGTCGAATGTTCGAGGGGGGGAAAGGGGAGGAAGGCGACGCCGCTGATATATTGACATATCCGATCTGGGTTACCAGGAATACGTCGGAAGATTGGAACTTGAGAACGTAGAAGACAGAACGCAGAGCGTAGCCAGCGCCGCCGTCACCATCTTCGACGCAACCGCGGCGTGGCCTTGGGAATGGGAATGGCTATCGGTCCATGGCTATCGGTCGCTGGTCGCTAGAACGCAGACAGCAGAACGGGCGAGGACGGAACGTGGCAAGCAGAATGTGGAGCACAAAGAAACGCAGAACGCCATGAACGAAGAACGGAAGGCGAGAAGGCGGTCGCCCGAGTGCACCGGTCGCTTCGTCCCCTTCCTCGAGGGTGCGTCACAGTGGCGCCACTGAGTACTGTTTTCTGATTGCTGATTAGTGTCTGTGTGTGTGACGGTGGGGGAGGCCATTGCCGTCGCTAGCGGCCGCTTCAACTTAAGCGTCGTCTTCCGACTTGGTCTTCGTAGTCTTGACGTGAGCACTCGAGTCTCTCAGAGAGAAGGTGTGGACGTGAGAATCGGTTTGGGGGTGTGGGGTCTTAGTTAACGTTCAACGTCGGTGATATGTGGTTGGTGATAAGGAGACAACCAAGCTCGTCTTCTACCGGTTTACCAACCAATGCTATTCGAGCAACAAAGACTCAGTCAAGCAACTTGAAAGTCGCTTCTTCTGCAACAACACTCAGTCTGTCAGCAAAGTACTTGGTACACCAGACTCCAGAGAACTAGAGAAGGCCGCCTCGCGCGGAGTTCCTTTCCCTTCCCTTCGATGGCAGACGTGATAACAGTACACCAGTAACAGTGTAATTGTGACGTGTAACGTGTAGCGGTGGTGGTACAATCTATGGCATATGGCATATACAACTCGGACGCCGAACTCTTCAACAAGAGAAGATACGAGGGTGGGATGAGACGTGGCAAGGAGAGTGTATGTATGTATGTATGTATATGTGGATGGATGAGCAATTGGTATAAGCAAGTGGATTGAGCAAGAGGAAGTGCATAGATAGGGACGTCTATGGAGTAAGTGAAACGAAATGGGCAACGGAGTAGTGGTTGAGCGAAAACGTAGCAGGGATCGTTGGTGGGACGGTGGGGGAAGTGGAAAGAGGAGAGCGTTTAGGCGAGAGCCCGTGATGCCTTGCGGCCCCTCAGCTGCGGCTGGGGCGCGAATTGCTCGGCCTGTGCGCGCGCGAAGGGGATTCCCCGTGGCGGGGACGGGTACTCAGGCTGGTGGTGCCCCTCGTGCTGAGCGGACGAGAGCGAGGATGAGAGCTCGTCGTCGTCCCATGCGCACGCGCGCAGAGAGGTGGGGAAGGGGGAGAAGGAGTTACCGCGCGGGCGGGTCGTGCGGGTGGGGTGGTATGGCGACTTTGTCGCGGTTGGGGGCGAGGTTTTGAGTGCTGTGGTGGCGGGGTAAGGGGGATGGGACGGGGATTTCGGGGACTTGGGGAGGCGGAGGGTGTACTGCGTCTCGTTCGAGTTGGGGTGCGACTTGACGTCCTCCGGGTAGTGCTCGTCCACGCGCTCGCACTCGGGCGAGCAGTGCGGGGAGCTGGGGGACGCGGGCGCGGAGGGGCAGACCCATGTGCGGACGTGGTTCGCGAGGAAGCCGAGGGCCGAGTGCGCGGATGGGGTGGCAATGGAGGCGGAGGCGGAGGAGGTGGAGGTTCCGTTCAGACGGGACGAAGACGCCGATTTGGCGCTGGACGTGCTATTCGAGGCGTTGGGGTGATAGATGGAGGACGCCTTGATGGGCGTGGACTTTGTAGGTGTGGATGTGATGCGCGGAGGCGGCTGCGGGGTGGACATGCAGAGGGTGGGTGGGAGCGGGATCTGCGAGTGCAGGATGAGGTGGGGCGGCTTTGGCTTGTACGCCGACGAGGAGGTGGATGCGGATGTGGGGAGGAGGGACGCAGGTGTGCGGGGCGGCGAGGAGCTGCCGGACGAAGAGTATTGTGAGCGTGAGTGCGATGAATGGAGTGAGGAGGACGAGGACGAGCGTGTCGACGCTGTGCGCGAGTTCCCGTGCGTGGACGAGGAGGCGGTGGTGTGGGGGACCGTGGGGAGTGACGGTGGTGGCGGCGGCGGGCCCGGCGGGATGGCCTTTGCCCAGGCGTGGATGGAGGAGAGGCCGCGCTGGGAGGAGGGGGAGGGATCGTCGTACATCATGCACTGGAGCGAGCAGTATGCGGAGGACTCCTGCTGGTAATCGATATGGTCAGTGTCAGTGAGGGAAAAGAAGGATGGACGTACTTGACGACGGCCGCAAGTGAGACACCAGTCTGTATCCATCTTTCTGTCTGTCTGTCTGTCTGTCTTTGGTGAGAGTCGAGTGCGTCGCTAGGAGCAGCAGGTGTTGAACACAGTCCGCCTCGCCTCGCCTTCTTTATATATATCAACCCACGCCAGCATAGGCCAGATCTGCATCGACCGTCCGTTCGGGGCTACCCAGACGTTCATCGCAATCTGCCAGATCTGATCTGTCCGCTCCGGATCTCTGGTAGATCTCCAGTTGCGGTCTCCCACCCTTCTTCCCTTCTTCCTCCTCGCAAACAGCCCCATCCACGAGCATACAAGCCACAAGCAACGAAGAGCCGCTTTGTCTCCCATCAGAGACTGAGCGAGCATCGAGATCCGTCTGGCTGCTCGCTGTTTCTCGCTAGGCCCGTAACCGTATGTATAGTATAACCGCACATGTTACCTCCGCCGACCTTCCCTTTCCACCAGAATTACTCCCATCTTCCCAGGCTCCTGCATCCAATCACCACCTTGTTGCCTTTTCGGGCTTCTACGAATGGCAGGCGCTCCCCGACATGAGGAGGCGCTGCGTAGTAGTGCGTACTATCTACGTAACCTCTTCGACTTCATTGTGCAATGATTAAATGAATTCTGGCATTTGGCCTGGATGTTGGTTTCGTAGTCATCATGTGTGCTGGAGCAATCTTCTTGGTGAGTATCACTGCCACATACTCTAGCAGTGGAGCGGGTGGAGCTCAAAAGGTGGAGTGGGAGCGTCTGCCCCCTCCCTTCCTCCTCACTATCCTCTCCCCTCCTTCCGACTTCTCTGGCTCGGAGACCTCGCCGACCCCTTCTTAACTATTCAGCCCGTTCTCCTCTTGTTCTGCCCCCTTCTGCCTCCTGCTGTTCCTCTCGCCAGACCTCTTGCTCGGAATCCTCCCCGACCTCCTCCCCGCCTCTCGTTCTTCGCTGCTGACTTACCCGACCTCCTCCCATTCCGATGCTCACATCATTGACAACATTCGATGTGGTGTTCCATTCGTCAGAAGTACTATATGCAACATAAGCAGCATAAACAACATATATCCCGTATAGTAGCAGGCGAGGTGATATGTAACACACAACATTATATCAGCGTAACGGCGCAGAAACATACAACGTATACATGTTGCATTCAAGTTTGTATTGCATACGAGTATCCTGTATAGCCGTAATGGTTGTAAATCAATGGTGACGAATGATCATCGATCAATATCCAGCGCCTGATCGTCGCTCGAGACCGTAAATCCGTGCGCCGACCCATCCCAGCACCATCACCCTAACTATCCACTCATCACCCTAGTTTTCTATGGATCAGGCAAATGCCTCCGACGTCGTCGTAGTAAGCAGTAAGCGGGCGGCAAGGGGCGGGCAGGGACCGGCTTTTTTGTGAGGTAAGTATGGAAGGATGGAAGGATAGATAGGTGGTATGTATGTGGTATGTATGTAAGGCGGCGGCGGGCGGCGGGAGGGTCGGCTGCGCGCCGCTAACTTACTGTGGAGATCAGGGTGCGCCACTATCAGAATCAGAACGCTCAGAATAGGGTCGAAATAACATGGCGTGGAGACTTGCGCATGCGTAGTGCACGGCGGGAGTAGGAGCAGGAGCAGGAGCAGGATTTCGGTTGCGACTGCAAGGGGTGTTCGGAATGCACATGCGTCACTTGTTGTCCGACTCGGACGTTGCATCATACACGTAGATTATTCGTCATTTTACAGCATTATGCGTTATGCAGCTTTGAAAGACCATGCATAGAGTGTTCTTTGGTAGTGCCGTGCCGCGCCGCGGAGGCCGATGCGTTGGTAATTGGTATTGGTAAGGCGTGAGGTGCGAGGTTTGGAAGGTGCGGGGTCGGGGGCTGAAGGTTAGTCACCGAGACTACCCACCTACCAATAATGAATGAATCACTGTAACATGTAATCACTCGAATCGAGTGTCGCTTGATGTTCATTACCAATGAACGCTGAGCAGCACACACTAGCACGAATTAGGGCAAGAAGGATGGATTGGGATTAGGTAGGAGGATGGATTGGGATTAGTAGGGTCGTTGGAGTGGGGGTGGAGTGGTTGGGAGGTCAACGACGAGGGGTAGCTATGAGGAGGAAAGGAAAGGGGTGTGGGATATTGGGAGTGAGTACATGCATCGAGTCGGGCGCGTCGGTATGACAATCAAGTATGAAGCCATTCGCGCGTGTGGATGATATATTGGGTGACTGGAATGAAGTGAGATTGATTGCATTGGGGTAGTTGAGCTGAGACTGGCGCGCGAATCGCAAGTCACGGAAAACGACTCCAAAGCTTAGCGCTGACTACGTATGTAGTGCGCGCCGCCATTTACTCTCCGCGTACTGCATACCTGGTTACAACAACCAGTGCCGCCGCGCGCCTCGCTCTCCTATTATCCCCTATCCCCTCCCTCCTGTTCCGACCGGTTAGGAGCTCGATCATGATCACGATCTCTATCTAAAGCCCATTGTTCTGCCTCGTACGCGTTGATGAACGACTTCCCAACACGATCGTAGGAACACGATCGTTCGCGTCGCGTACCCATTGTTCTCCACCCTCGTCGTTTTTCTTCTAGTGTAATGTTGTTCAGTTACTTCCTACAGTACTCTCCAACACGATCATAAGAACGCGATCATCGTCGTCCAAAACCCATTGTCCTCCTCCATCTTCTCCACTCACATCTTTTTCGGTCCTTATTCTCCCGTTGACGTTGATCTACTTCCCTGTAAGTTCGCCGTTGCATTGTCCCCTACCTTTCCCTTTTTTATCAGTTAATTTTGTGGTTACCTTCCCTCCTGTCAAAGCAACGGAATCAATTCCCCATATATGTTTTTGCTGTTTTTTGTCGGCCGTAGTACTTTTTACTTCCCCGTTCCATTGTTCTCCACCCTTACCCCACTTCCCCTTTCCCTTTCTCACGTATTTTTCACCTGATTCAATCGCTGTATTTAGTTGCTTTACTCCCCCCTCCTGTCACGTCAACGGAAGCAAATTTCGAGACTCGGAGACTCCGACTCCATTGTTCTCCTCTCTGCTTCCCTCCTTATTCCTTCGAGTTACTTCCGTCTCCATATCTCGAGATAGTTTATTTCCATCTGCAATTACAATCTAGGTTCCGTCTACATCTGCGTCTATAGCGCGAAGTTCGTGCTGGATGCTGGGTTGGCAAGAGGTCTCGGGGCGGTCTAGAGGGGTAGGAGGTCTAGCATTGCCGTATCGCTGTGTCCTATTGTGGTACCGGCGCTCGGTGAGTCTGGGAGGGAAAGTTGAAAATCGAGGCTTGATTCCGCGTAGATCGCCGCGCCCGCCTATCAATACACCAATATACAACCTCCTTGGATTCCCGTAGACGCTCTGGGAATAAGAAAGAGGCGATGGGAAGAATTGGGTGGGAAAGAGGGGCCTCAAAGACACCGGAGGGAGACATGCGTGCGAGAAGTCGGACCCAGTCGCTCGGGAGGTCTGATGGGAATGAAGCTCGGGGGCGTAAATGGGGCAAGCGTCAGGTGAAGGACTTGAAGCTGGAGGTCTAGGCCGCTGGAACGGGCGTATAGAAACGTATAGACCTGACAGTGAGAAACCCGGTTGCTCGGGGGGCTCCAATGGGGAATGCGTGAGGAGGAAAGTTGAAGGAAGAGTAACTGGGAGGTCTAGGTCGCTTAATTCACCGAGCGAACTCGAGTGCGTGGGCGTGGAACCCGGATAACCGAGTAAACTCTCGCGCGAGAGCAAGGTCGTTAGGGGGTAGGGGGGTAGAGGGGCGCACAGAGGGACTCGGCTGAGGCTCATACGACCCAGCGGCTTCGCGGCCTCATGGCCTGTGGGCGGTCGGGATGGATGGCTGACGTTTTGTTGGCGGATGGACAAACGGGGGATGCATGGACGCATATGCATGGCACTGGTGAGGCAGATTAATTGTCGTGGACTCGCGGCGGAATGGTCGTGGGGTTCAGACGCTTAACGCCGCGTTACCGCTTGGAATAAGGAGCCTCGATGCTCTCGACGTACGCTTTCTATTTTCTGGGCGATTTGGGTAATATGCGTGAGGATAGGCGACGTGTGTGAGGCGTTGGGTGGTGTTCTGGGTGTTTGGGATTGCTTATTTGGGAAGGAAATCTGGGAGCTTGAGGTCGAGTGCAGGGAAATGTAGATCGTCCCGTGGATTTACCGTTACTATTTGCTATTCGGGATACTGCAACTTGGGATTTTGCCATTCGGACGTAGGTACGTAGGTGGGGGTGCTACCGTTTGCCGTTCGCGGAGAGGGAGGCTTGGAACTTGGTGAAACTCGTGTGATGCTTCATGCCTGCATCTTGATTAGGTCGGGGTCGAGATCGTTGAAATAATGTTCGTGTGAGCGTAGAGACGAATCAGAAGAAGGATACATGCGCAGAAATGCCACGTAGAGTACGAGTATATTGCGCAGATGGTAGTCAGCCTCTTCGTTAATTCGAGGGTATCGAATTCTGATTCTGATAACGGATTCATGTAAGTAATTGTGAGTCGATTTGATGCCCATTGCTGTCTGCTTGCTGTGAGTAGTGGTGTGGTGATGTGGTAAGCAGAATAGTCTAGAGTCTGAAAATGTGAACCCTCCTCCCGACTCCCCTGACATCTGTAAGTAATTATGATTAGATATCGATTTGTTGCTCAAAATCGTCTTTGTGGTGTGCTGGCAGCAGTGTGGTAAGTAATGTCAAAGAACGGTATGATTGGAGGTCCACAGAGTCTAGAGTCAAGAAATTTGAAATTTTACACTTGCCTCCCGACTCCCGCGTCGCATTGATTCGCGTAAGTACTTCGAATGTAATTCGATTTGATGCTCATGGCTGTTTGTGATTTGACGCTTAGGGTCATTGCTGTGCGGTGTGCTGGCGACGGCGTGGTGGTGTGGTAAGTGCAGTAAACTTGAAAGTCTAGAGTCTGGATAATTTAGACCCGACGCCCGAATGGACGGGAGGACGGGAGGATGGGAAGTTATGCACAGAAACGAGGGATGTGAAGAGGAAGGAGAGATGGCGAAATGATCCCCGATGGCGAACCTCCCAGTTCGAAAATTATTGGGGTCATTCTGACGATAACCGCATGGCTGCCAAGCTCACCGAACCGTATGTGCTTACATTCATGGAAGGAGAGTCGTTATCTTTAATAACCGTCCAACCCGTAATCCATCGTGATTGGCGTAGGTATCTGGATATAGGACTGGACCTTGGTTGTCAAGGAGAGCAACTCGTGCAGTGGAATCGATTCATGGAAGACGAAGATTCGGTGTGCCGTGGCGATCATGACGGTATTTCGTTATGTCGTTGTACCTATTGTCGCTATGTCGTTATTTACTCCGCTACAAATGTCGTTATGCATTTTGTGGTGTCGTTATTTGAAGGAGCATTTGACAGATTGTGTCGAAGGACCTATAATTTCAAATCAGTCACATATCTGTAACACAACATATTCGTAACAGCGTGGACCGTGAATGTGGACCGTCGTATCCGCCTCGCGGTCATCATCGTTCTCCCGGTTCGATGTTGTTTTCCAGATTCACTACTCTCCGAATACAACGAGCAATTGATAAATGATAATAAACGAATCAGAACTCGGAACTTTAGACCTGGGGTTACGACTTACGACATGCCGGATACAGCTCCCGATAGCCTGAGCGCAGTAGAATGATTACAACAAGGCAGCATGGAGGTATGTGCGGTCTGGAGTGTGTGCGTACGAGGTCAGCGTACGAGACGGGATGGTGATATACTTAGTGATGTGCTCATTTCCTAGGACGAAGGCGTTCGGAGAGGACGGTGGGTCCCCTAGGTCGAAAATAGGGTTAGTCTCGACCCTGTTGGACTGTTGGGCTATCGCTGTTGGGCTATTAAAGATTTAGGACTCGAGCTTGAACGGTTGAGTGACGGTCATTCCTTGAGCTACGCTGAACAAGCGGGGTCAGCAGGAGTTAGATCTGTAGAACGTAAGCGTACATGCATTCAGCACGCAGCGCCCTCCCTACAAGTAAAAAAGGCAAAGAATTGAAAACCGGGAGAAAGAAAACACAAACACTCGTTCGTTGCTATGCAATGGGCTGAAACACCCACTGGAACAGGGTGAAGTGGTATGGAAAGGAGATGGGGTGAAGGTGAACGGGAGTACGTACATGGGGATCTGTGGGCCGGCGGGCACGCACGCGCTCTTCATCCTTCACGTTTACTCCTTGGCGACTCGCGAGGCGAGACGCCCATACCTCGACGCATGATTAGTGATGCCTTTATTCTTATTTCAAATAAACATTCAGAGGTTTATCGGTAGGGATAGTTTAGCGCTGGCTGGCTGGAGCTTGGTAAGTGGAAAGGGGAAGTTTGGATTGGCGAGTCGCCGCGTTACCGCTTGGGAGCGGTGTACGTGCGTGCACTTTCTTTTTGAATTTGACGAGTAATAAAAGCAACACTCGGAAGGTCGGATCGCTGCGCGACGGGATGTGGTCATTGACATAATGTTATAAGCTTATAAACACGTACATCGCGCGTTCAGATTGTGACTGGGATGGTCGAGGCTCTGTAGAAGATGACGCCGAGGACTCGTCAGCGGTCAGCTCGAATGTGATAAGGCGCAAAGATAGCAAGGTTTCGTCGGTTTACTATTATTTGAATCTCCAAATCTCCAAACCATCCAAAGTTAGGCTCAGACTCCGTCCTTCGTCGGATGTCGTCAGGTTGGATGTCGTTAATCGTCAAATTTGACATTGACGAAACGCGTCCAGACTCTTGAAACTCTTTGTCCTGGCGCACATGGTGGCCGGTAAGCTTTCAGCGGGATTGGTGCCGTTCGGTCGAGACATCAGAATTTCCAAGGTTAGGCGCTACTCACTCCTCGGGTGTCGTTAAGTTCGCGACAAAACGTGTCTAGACTCTTCATTGAATCTCGCAGCAAGCTAGCGACATTCCATCGAATTTCGAATGCCGTGTGGGGATTAGGGGACCAAGGGAAGACGGGTCGTCGGGACGGGTCTGAGGGGAAAGTGAGGTAGTGTGATGGGAGATGTACGACATGCCGATTCCCGAATTATGCGTAGTTTCCTAACATAAGTCCTAACATAAGTTTCCACATGAGTGCGCGACACGATGAATGAATGGACACGGCGGCGGGAAAGGCGCGTGATGGCGACGCGTTGTTTTGGTGTGTGATGGTGGTCGACGTCAAAGAAGGAAAGACGAAAGACGACTCGCTGTCATGTGGCGTCGCTGTGGCCAAGTGATCGGATCCTCCCAACTGCAGTTGAACTTCAACTTCAAGTGACACCGACCCAGTATGGTGTGTATGGTGGAGCTCGGCCATCGGGCAGCCCCCTTTCCCCCTCCTTCGGTGAATTGGGCGCTAGGCGGTGAGGTAGCCTGTTCGACACACGACAACCAAGGAGAAGACGTCTTCCGCCGTTTCCAAGTCTTCTCGAAAGCCGCTGACGATTCTATAGTTTCTTTTCCTATTGGTAATATGAGCAGAATTAATAACGATCTGGTGATACACGAGTGATGTGATGCTACTTCAAAGTGATTGAATCCATGAATCATGATACATTGTCTTCATACATTATATAGCATCGAATAGGAAGGCTGACTGTATGGGGAGATTGATCGAATCTCGACACGGTGAACTTGAAGGTTTGAGGGTGGTAACTGCATTGGCAGGATGGAGCTCTCATCAATAATGTGTATGATCAATGTGTCAGTGGATGAAGGGTGATGGAGTAGGACGCAAATTGCGGATTCAAGATGCAATGGAATCTGCAGGATATCTGATGCAAGTCGTGATATGATTTGTGCGCCGACGTGCGCCGTCGTAGGAAGTGACTGGGTGAAAGTAAAGAAGCGTAAAGTCGGATGTATTGCGTGCCAGTGTATGATATATCATAACCATAATCATGTACATAAATATACGAAGCATGTACGAAAGCTCAGGCAATCGGCTAGGGCTATCGTGCTGAGTCGAAATCGGGTATGTGTTCTGCGGGTAGAGACTCGGAGGGACGATCCCCGGGACCCTCCTGGTTTCGATAGACGCTGTCGGTCTATGGTGCTGATGGTTGATGCAAGTAACGAGGTGCTAAGATGCGCATACTGTAGGGCATGTGAAGAGTCAGACGCGGGCGTAGACGAACAGGGTGCAGGTGACGTGAACAGCAAATTATGATTATAATTACAGTTATGCTCAGGATTATAGTTAATGCACATCCATCGGTGGAAGATTCGAAACTTGTGAGTTTGACGCGCGGCGCGGTCGCGGTGAACGTTCGCCTTCGTTGGGGAATCGAAAGGTTGGGGTTGAAGGAAGATGATGTCGACCGCAACGCGACCATGACGATGATGAAAATAATTATTTTATTGACACTTGGAAGGAAGTGGCACGGGGGTGCATTGGAGCAGCGAGCGCCAGACCGGAACCTTCGCTGAGCCGTCGCGCGCTCGTTGTCCCATGACCAATTAAAAGTAATTTACCAGGCCTTCCTTGACATCGTCACGGCGCATCGTGTATCAGATGCCGAACTCAAGCTAGAAGCGTACAGTGCCCGCCCGACTCGGGGCCTGGGCGCAAGCTTAGCACGGCCGAAAGCTTCTGAAGCTCTGAAGCATGAGCAATCGAGTTAATGAACGACGGCAGGCAGGCAGAAAGCCAGACAGGCAGGAGAACAACGAGTTAACGGAAGAACAAAGAACGGGGAGAACATTCTGGGCGGGAGAGCAGCGCCCTTCGCTTCCGAGGTTCGGACCATGGATCTTGGATTAAGTGACGGGGAGGCACTCGCCATTATGTCGGCGTCGGCATCGTGTGTTGTGTTTTGTGGGCCTGGGCTTGTAGCTAGTATATCGCAAGGCCTCGAGGTCGGGAGATTCGTCAATTGAGGTGTTTTCTGACGATCTGATCCCCCTCTAGAGTCGGCAACCGGGCTTCTCTCTTTTTTCATCACATCGACGGCAAGCAAATTAAAGTCGGTGGGCGACAGGATGCCAGTGAAGCCTAGGCAAGGAACTGGGACTGAGGCCTGAGGGACCTGGTACCGAACGCCGAGAGACTTGGACTAGCTACCTGTCAGACCAGAGCTTGGCCGGGCGGTGGGTGATGCAGTAAGTCATATGTGCGCCAGCCTCGGCGACGTGCGCGTGACGTGTTTGCGACGTGTGTGAGGTGGATGTGAATGTGATGTGGTACCCCGGCGGTGGTAGACCCGGAAGGAAGGCGAAGATTTTCTTCTGCTCTGGTCTCGATGTATCTGCGATGCGATGGCCCTGGTACGATCGCGCTAATTAAAGCCATGTGGGAAGACTATCGTCGAGTGTAGTAGTCCTTGTTCCTTTCCGGGGGAGGTGGACCACACGCCGTATACACGCGTGCCGCGTCGACAAATCACCGGGAATCGAGAATTTTTGTCGTTATTCAGGAACTGCTGGACGTCGAGTGTTGACGTGAAGCTGAGGCGGGTGGGGGTGGAGTCTGCACAAATGCCAACGTCACGGTGCATCACTACATGACGCGGACATGAGACGCGGAAGGAATCAAAACGCGGAAAGATTTGACAATAAAGATTGAAATCGAAGAAGAAAGGCTCCATGATCAGAGAAAGAGGGTACGAGTTGCGAGAACGGAGTACGGGGAATGGAATGGAGCATCGGAACAGAGGGGATCGCGATAGTACTGTGTATGTGTACATTCATAGACGTCTAGGCGGCAGATAGTAGATGATAGATGAGATAGTTGACGGTGAGCGGAGGCCGTAACTGTAAGGACCCGTTTCGAGGTGCTGTGTAGACACCGTGACTCTAATTGAAGGTATGTGTAAGCATGGTAAGCTCAAGGTTCGAGGGTACTACTTACTTCGTACTTGGTACCTACTGTCAATCCAACTGCACTGCATGCGGCCACCGACGTATGAGGGTGTATGTGGATTTGGAAGCAGAATCGGTGGTGCAGGTGGTGGTGGTGGGTGCCCTTGACATTAATGCATGATGCCATTGAAAACGCCGAGATCGGGATATTGGCAAATTCAGAGGGAACCATGACGAAGAAGAACAAGGAGAAGGGGTAGAGGGATGTAACTTGGCCCGTGTTGACATATGGAGGAGACTCTTGTCTTCGGTGCCTCCTGACGCCTCCTGATGTCCGTGTATCATACGTTGATGGATGTGTAAACCTTGACGCGTCGAGACTCGAGGAGGAGATGCCTCAAGGTACCCGTATAGCCGTATACGGGCAGAAGAGCGTTTCGTTGGTCGGTACCGATGCCAAAGCTTCGTCGACACGTCGACATCTGATCAATGCACGGCAAATTCGGTTCACCCATCAAAAGCATCTTATCTTGGTTGCCTTGTTTATTCTTGTCGGCGCTATATGCTCACTATTCGCTTCATGTTTGAGTTTGAGTCAGATCAAAGGTGCAGAGTAGTACATACGTACATTATAAGTTACATGCGGATGAATTTTTCGGCGTGCGACCCCACGAGGAGATGTAGGTACGATGAATTTTTCATTGAGGATCTTGCCGAAGTGGGATAGAAAGCTGTAAGCTGTGAACAACAATGAAGGCGAAGCTGTGAGATCTGGTTGATGAGAAGTAAATTAGAGAGCGAGCGTCAGCGTCCTTCATTTCAAAACGGTCATGTCGGTTGAGATCGATAAGCGCCGGCATGTACGAAGATTGGCCATGCTCATCCCAGGCGAGGGTATAGACCGCCGATGATTGGAAACGCGAACGCAGTCACATAGCGTTGGTGGGCGGTGAGCGCCTCTGACAATATCGATCTCAATGAGATTCATTTCATTCATTATCGGACAATTATAGATATTTGCATTGCACAGTTTACTATCAATACTATTTGTGTCGGCGGTCGAACCTGAATAGTGATTCAGTGAATGAGGCGCTAGGGATGAATCCATAAATCAGTGATTCGATGACGACCATCAATACATTGTCCACGGGACACGGGCATGAGGCGGACAAAGCAGACCAGACAAAGCAGGAGAGCAAGGGCGCCAGGGAGGGCGGGAACAATGAGAAAGTCCGATAAGGTGAGAGACATAGGGTGGGACGTAGGGGGTGCAGGGAAAGACAGCTTGGTATAGAGAGAGAAGAAAAGAAGGATAGGGAGGAACGAGGTCTGGGTCTCTCGATGTCTGGACTCTAGAGCACCAAGCGCGCAACATAGGCGACGCATGCAGATGTTGGCGGGATTTGGCGAATCTGATTGGACGAGCTGCTTGCTGCATTTATTGTTATGGGAGATTGGAAAATGCGATAGATCTTGGTGTTGTACTTGGACTCAGGGATGAGGGGATGGAATGCATCCGTAGGCGTACCTTGCGAACGTTCGCTTACACTTGGGTGGGTGATGATGTGAGTGAGGTCCAATTTAGTAGCGAGGTCGAGACCTGCTGAGGCTGTGGAGGTATAATGGCATTATGCAGCCTCGACCTGGGATCCGGACATGTGCGGAAATGGAGACTCGATGCGCAGGGTTGGATGCTACAGCAAACAACATTTGCTTGACTTGATGGATGAGTAGAGGTGATTGGATGGACCTGTGTGTCGGGTAAGTGATTCTGGACCGCTAGATACAACGTCGTTCGCAGTCTCGAGTCAGTACGATTGTCAGTTTCATCCAAGTATGGAGAGGCACTGAAGTCGAGACAGGCACTAACGCCTACGTACCCATATATTGATCGGCGGTAACCTGTCTCGTTGTGGTGAGCTATTCTGAGTCGCCTCCGACCGGCGGGATGAGATTCGAGTCACCTCATTCGCATTTCATTCGCTTATCAAAAAGGCGATGGTTGCGCGGGATGTATTATTTGAAATTGAATCTACCATGGATTGTTGGACTCACGGCATTTCCATATTCTGGAAGCCGGGTCCGCCGACCGGCGGGATGAGGGGATGATCTATACCCTGGTGGGTGTGAGACCCCGAAAGCCGACAACTATAATCGAAGTACCTTGATAAGATGTTTACGCTATCTAGACTTGATTGTCGGGATCTAGACATCCGCCGCCCATAATGAAGGCTCGGGTTGGGCTCGGGTATTCGATTCGTAGCTTCGGGGGTGGGAGGTCCCTTAAGCGTTACGTTACGTTACGTCCCTGCGAGTATTAATGGGAATGAGAACAAGAAAAGCGCAATTACAGCCGGTGCCGCGTACGAGTGAGACTCTTCCGCCAGAACTTTTCAAGGTAGCTACTATCAGCGGTGTTGGTGGTGATTGAGCCAACGACAAGTACGTACAAACGTGTGACCGCCGACCATTTATATCAGATATTCAGAGACATTGTTCCCACCCTTGCCTACTGGACATGATTATAAGTACATGCAAGGTTGATATCCGCGGATTTATGTATGTGGTGCATTTGATCAACTCACCAGATACCAAAGTTGCTAACTGCAGCTTACTGAGAGACAAAGATTCAGATACGTCGATACAAAGAGGATAATATAATTCGTAGTCAGATGTAGATGGTGTGGGCGCATGCGGGTGTATGCACGCACGCACATGGGACCACAAAGATATGATTCTTTTTTTTTCGTGGAGAGGAGAGTGAAGGCACACCAGATGAACAGAGGAACAGAGATAGAAATCCACGGAACATCGAAGAAGTGGCCCACAGATGGTACATCAATAGGATCGACTTCTAACGCGACGTCGATAACGACGTTATTGTTGTGGTTCCCGGGTCTTGGTTCTTGCATCACGGAAGACGGGGCGAGAGAACGACAGGGACCAGCTCGAGGACGAGAATAGGCAGTATAGACCGCGTGAAGACGGAGACATTAGTTGATGGTGGGCTTGCGTCGCGAGGAAGTCGTGTGGACTGCAAGTCGTGCGACCATTAGGACCAGAGACTACCGACAGCCGACAATCGATGACCGACGCTAGTTCAGCGGCCTAGAATGCTCCAGGCGTTGGGTGTCGTGCATATTGGGTCTGTTCAGTCGAAGGTACGGGTATATCAAGCTAGAAGCAAGCCTGGGGAAAGAACAATGGACACCCCGTCGAACCCGTTTGGCATCTGCGACTACCAAAAGGCATATGGTCCATTTGAAGTGTTCCAAAGTTATTTCGGCGTCGGGTCTTGGAAGTTCTAGCTAATTGGGACATTGTAGTAGAACGCGTTATTAGACGTGCGGCAGACGTGGGATGCACATGGAAGAGGGAGGGTCCTGAGCATGGGAACCCGTGTAATGTTGGGTTTCTGTGAGTCGGGCTTCAAGCTTCAGGAGCCTGTGGATCTGATGGCGGGATACACGGACGCGTAGGTACAACGCGTCGCGACAAATCAAAGCGTCAAAAGTGATGACAGTCACTGGGGTAGCGTTTACGCGGCGTGACATGGGATGGGGCTGTGCATGGATTTATCGGACTTGTGTGTCAACGGCGGATCGGACCCTTCCTTACCCCGATCGTACCACTTACTTCGGCCTGCGAGTAAAAGAATGAAGAATCAATCCGAGCCGCAAGGCCTTGCTGTAAGTGTTCTGGTTCCTGATAGAGCTGCTGTATTCTGACTTCTGATTATGATTAGCGAAGATTTGTTGAAGATTTGAAGCGTTGAAATTTTCATCAGGCACAAAATACACAGAACGAAATCCAGACACACCCAGCGCCGTTCCGGTCGTTTTTCATGCCACTACGCCGTCGGAGCGCAGGCAGGTGGGCGGAGTCAAAATGCGATCGCTATGAAAGATTACAACGTGTGGCACTAATTGAACATATACACCGAACGGGTATCTGGCAGTATCAAACAAAATGCCGGTTATCTATTATCATGTATAGCACGCGTCGGTCGTAACGAGGGCTTTCCTGAGTCAGTGGACCAATCGCTTTCTTTGAATTTACATGCCAGCTCACGAACATCTATCAACTTTCAAGTAAAAAATTTACAGCAATCACCGCATAGGGTATATGAGCGGGTAGCTAACCAGAGTCCGGCAGCGGTTCTATGAGGTTCTCTATCTTCTATCGGTCGTAACCTTTTATGCGGAACCCATAGTGTAACCCGTTCTCATCGTACTTGTCCCACTGCGGCCTGAGAGCGCACCTACTCCTGGATTGTTCGGAAGGAAGTGGGATACCTTGGCTAGACTCTCGAGAAGGACTTCGAGGACACGCCGTAACCTGTTCGGCGTTCATTACGCATTACGCTCAGTGTTCACCTTCACGTTTGCAGGAATGATTAACATAATGATTAATGAATGTTGGCTTTACGGTGCGAGTGGAGTGTGAAGCAAACTCAAAATTGATATATGATGATCAATCACTGGTAGACGTGTTGGGCAACATCATGATTTATCCTCGAGAGCGATCTTGGCTCTTGGGAACTAGCAGTGACAGTGGGAGGTTCTACCAACGCCCCATCACTTCCCTGGCAGATTTCAGTACGTCCCGAGCTTCGCTATTCATTGTTTCGGTCCTGGATACAGATGTAGGGATCAAAGAAATCAAGAAATAAAAAAATGCGAAGTTGTTCTTCAATTATATCCTTATTTGGTAATAGGGGAACAAGAGGCGGGCAAGTCTGCTACATCACTACGGACTAGTGTCTCTTCTTCTATTCGAAGGTTGGTGCAGGCGCTGGCCTTCGCTAGCGGCGATGTGGCGTATATATTCAGAAGGAGTTCTTATGCGGGGTTTGGACCATTTGGCGTTCGCAATTGGGGATGGGATTGGGCGGTTTATTTATGGGTGTTCTGGAAGAAATGGGTGTGCTATGCTATACATTACTATACTATGTATATGAACATGATGATCGTTGTGGATGGAGAACGAGTTGATGAAGTATGAGGGTGAGAGTGAGGTAAGAAACGCGTGGACGAGTCAGTGGTACGGTAAGCGTGGCTTCCACCGAGTACGGGTTTATGGACGCGTTCTGGATGTGATGTGCCCTTTGTGGTCGCCCAGTACGAATCCATATGATGATAAATTGATTTTGGTATTAATGACCGTGAGCTAAGGTCGGATAGTCGGCAGTCGGATAGCTGGGAACGTCGCAGACTATGAATGAATCGAGGCTCGGGAGGCGGTATATCCGAGCAATGGAATCATGAAATACTCGGGGTGCATGTTCGCGGGAGTGAAAGGTCGCACCGGTGCAACGTGAGTACATGATAAATTCCCATCCATGGGAAATATTAATGTGGCTATAGTGAATGAATATGTACTGAATGGCTGACGGTAGCGGATGTAGCGTACAGTCGTTAGATACTTTAGCTGGACATCTCGAAAGCATAGAACAAGCGTTGTTGGCCGTCGTGTGAGTCTACATAGCATATGGGACTCGGAATTCATGAATGAGTGTATTCAATTGCCTTCTGCGTTATGAGTCTTGATTCTTTGGTGGTGCCTTTTGAACGGTTGAATAGACGATGAAAGGGAAACCGACCCAACGGGGACCGGTAACTGATTCAGAGAGCACTTCTCGAGTTCGCGAGTCGTAACAGGGGGTGGGAAGGGTGGAAATCTGTTAGGTGATAACGTTACTGTTTCTACTGATCAGAAAGCATCGGAAGGGGGGGAAGGTCCATATTCTGGGTTATAGCCTGAGGTGTATGTTTGGTGTCAGTCACATCATTAGGGGAGATGGGAGCGCACCCACGGTCGCAGGGAAAAGAGGGGGAGAAGCGTGCAGTGATATTACCAGTATAGCAAGAACAAGTCACCCGTTGTTGGGTGGGAGGCCTACAATTGGATGCTTTCCCGTTCTTGCCGGATAGAATGGCTTCTTATTTCTCCTGCATTTTTGTAAGCACTAGTGGGTCAGTGACGGCACGGTAGCTGGTTCGGTGAGGTCAATGAAACAGAAATTAGAATGGGAGACCCGTGGGTGATAATCATTATGCCACCCATCCTAGAGCATTATCATCAGAAGAACGGCAGCGTTCCTGTTCTACTGTTTTGTTTCCGTTGAGAATTAGAATCGTTCCAGTTATGCGTATCCTCGTTATGCGTCCTCGCATCCATGCTCGGAATGGGAAAGTAGGTTTTGAACATTTGGATGCGAGCGTGGGGAGGCGCGGGGTCAGAATTAGAATGAGAAGAAGCGAAGATGATGATACGGATGGAGCCGTGAAAATCCATCGCACGGAACAATGCGAGTGGAACACTGATATACTGACTGATAGTAGTTGTGTACCATATTCGTATGCCATTTACGATGCGTACGATCGCGGGCAAATTTAGAAAACGTCCTGTGGAAGGGAAGGGAAATTGAAGGTGTGGATGTGGCGCGGATGAGTTCCAGCGTGTTTTCTTGGGGAGTCTCTGGGCCTCAAGTGCCTCTAGGGCTTCTAAGGGCAATTAGGGCTGCGCTTCAAGTAACACACCAAGATGAACAAATGTACCATGGGAGGCCACGGGGTTGATGGACTGATGGTAGATATCTGAATGCCGGAACAAGTCTAAGGGAAGTAAAAGAGACAGAGAAATGATCTCGACTCTGAGAGCGTGATAGTACGTTGTGGATTTGGGGGATCAGGAACCTGAAGACGTGAAGAGGATTGTTGTTATTGGCGATGGGGGTGGTAAATGAAAGCAGCGTTGAGGTCCCAAAGCTTGATTATGATATCGAGACGGGGATCTGATACATGATTGTTGGGCGGACGGCCGACTTTGGTTGGCAAGGACCGAGGGACAGACGCGAAGGGACGAGACTACACAGACGCCTGCAGATGCGTGCACGGATCTGAGTATTTGATTCCGTCAGGGCAAACAAAGATCGATGGCATATGCAGCGAAGGGCAGTAACAGCAGCCTATCATAAAATTCCGTGATTGAACAATGGCAGATCTGCATTCGCCGCGGCAGTGGACATGCCACAAGGTATCATCAGCCCCGGGAGTGTTCGCGATGGGTGTTTACCACGAACCTGAGTAGGAAAGGCAGGAGCAAGTGGGAAGAAGATCATGCCAGGAGAAAATGATTCTATTTGCGAAGCGAGAATCGAGCGAATGTGTCGTAAGATAGCAAGGGAGGGTGGAGGTAACGACAACATGACAGCATGTCTTTGCTTCCGCCGGCTGGCTGATGAAAAAGATATCCAGGTCAGCGGATGTACACACGCAAAGAAGTCCTTCCATCCAGTGCCCCCTGTTCAAGCTGATAAATTTCCAGATGGAACAAGTTGGCTGGGTAGACCAGATTGTGCTGCTTATAACCTTAACACGCGCATGACAAGGAAGTCCATCATGCGGTGGGCGCAAGTAGCTCATCAATGAAATGAAATAACATTATATGATGAAGCACGGAGTATTAGAAAATGGGGCACGGTGCTATAGAGCAGAATATCCATCCGAGTCAGAATCGAGATCAACGTCAATCTATTGATCCTTTTTGCCAGTCCCGACAGCCTGTTGTTCTTTCTGTTTCTCTGTTTCACGAATTTTGGCGAGTTCCCGCGCCTCTGCTCGCCTAGCGTATACCTGGCCAGCCTGAGATAAAACAAAATGATCCAGGTGTCAGCGCTCATGCTGAACGTGTGCGCGTGTGCAGCCTCGGGCTTCGCTAAAGAAAATACCGACCTGGAGTGCTAGGATCGCACCAAGGCAGAGAATGATGATGGTGTTGCCTGCGGACAATACCCGCAGAGCTTCAGCCCTATCTTCGTCCGTATCAACGCCGACGACCGGCGTGACAATTGTCCGGAGGGTTGGTATCGTCACGGTGATGTACACTGCAATTCCGAACACATATGCAGCTGCAGCAGTAACGTGTGTGAGTGTGAGTTCATCAGAGTCGAGAACCAGTTTGCCAGCGGAACGGAGATTACAATTATGTTATGCATCCATTCGTGGAAGTTTGTGGAGAGTGATACTCACCCAAGCTGGTACCGTCAAAGAACATAGCACTATCGTCCCATTTGTGGAGCTTGGAGATCAAGCCAACGACGCCGACGCCGACCATGGCGTGCAAGAGTGCCTGCGCGGGGGAAAGAGATGTCAGGCAACCGCCAAACACCGCTAACGGCATAACACACCTTGATTGCGGGAGGGGCATTGAAGAAAGTCGTATAGAAGATGAAAACCGTCTTGAATTGCCTCTTGTGTTAGTTCAGTGTACAATAATCTGTGGTCCACGGTAAAACACATGAACAGAACACCTTCCAATCCCGCAGGCCGTCAGTCACACTATGCCCGTAGTATGCAGTGCACAAACCTAGAAAGAAGGATACGGTGGACAGCACAGCAGCTTGCCTGAATCCCATTTCTAAGTGATGATGAATGGAGTCTGAGAAGAAACTGTAACACGTCCACGCGCGATCAACGTTGCACGTGAATTTTGGGACCAAAAGTGGGTTACCAGTATCGGTCATTCCACAGTCATTCAGTGTCCATGTCAGAGTCGACGGCAAGAATAAATGTACAGGTGCGCGGGATGGGTATATTCGACGGCTGAAATAACTACAGATGACGAAGGCAAAGGTCGTGTGAACGAATGGTATAAGTAATCACTACATGGAAATGTCTTGCGATTGACGATGTACATCATGGAAGGAAAAATAAGATATCGATATTAAAAAGCACGGCAACGGGGGGATCGTATGTAGGTCACTGAGGCGACGCCTTGTCCGAAGATGAGGCATCAGTTCGAGGCGAGATGGGTGGCCGGGGAGAAGAGGGGAGGCCCATCATTCGGGAGTAGCGATGGCCTCTATCTGACGGTGTGATAGAAACGTTGAGACCGCGTGTCGCTGCGACGTTAGAAGCCTTGGAAGTTTTCGAGGCGATGGGTGTCTCGGGTGGATCAATGAAATGCGGCGAACGCGCTGAATCACCCGTGCTGAGATTGGAGGACGAGGATTCTACCGTGACGTCGGCCTCGGCTGTTTCTGGGCCACTTTCATCCTGCACAGAAAAGTCATCTCCGTCTGATTGACCATCGTCGGATGCAACTGAGGGATAGCATAATAAGCGATGACGTCAGTGAGAAGGTCGAACATAGCGTGGTCTGACAGAAGAGCTTACCTGTTAATTTTCTGCCAGCAAGGCCGAGCAGTTTGTCGGCGGCAGCGTCCGAATATCGTTGACTATTACGCCGAGCCATATCTGCGCCGTTTGGACGGTCCCCTACGGTTAACTGGTCTCCCTCTGCTCCAGCAGCTCCAGCCTTTTCATCGGACCCATCGTCGGTGTAATCGGGGTCGACATTGAACACACGGTTAAACTCCCCCAGCATCAAGCTAAAGACACCTGCCGGAATCCCGAGGGTAGGACTGAAGACGATACCCACGTTCCGCATGGTCATCTTATTCACGCCTGAGTTTTGAACGATCAGTATCAGATGAGCCGTCAGAGCACGAAGCAGGCTATAATTGGCAATTGGTAGAGCCGCAATCAATTGCGAAAGTTCCTTTATGCGTTCTTGAGCATCGACAAAGTCTGTTGGAGTTGATGAGCGTCCGTGTCGGCCAACTCGCACATGTTCACTCACCAATGACGGCTAGGAATTTCAGATGTAGATCGCGGGTGAGTATACTGGCGGGGAGTTCGCGCAAGAAGCTCTTGAGAAGACCGGCTATGGCATGTGGGTCCCAGTACTCGTCGGATGCCAGCAGGTCTATGTCACCTTCTGTTTTCAGAAATAAAAGGGTTGGCATACCGTCAGAACAAACGACTGTTCGGGACAAACTCACCGGCATTGAACCTATCCTTTAGGCTCTTGATGACTGCGGAGCTTCCACTCAATCGATAGATACCTTCTTCTTGGTCGGCCCGCTTAGCCTCCAAGTATTGGATGGCACGGAATACAATGGCCGGAAGGCTGGCTATTTGAGCCACATCGAGAGATTCTTCCAAGGGAACACCAAAGACGGCGCGAGGGGTGAATGTCGGCAGCGGCTGGAGTTTATCTGAATGGCCCCTATCAGAGTCTGAATAAGAATGAAGTTGCCCTAAGGACTTACCGTTTGGTCTACCAAAATTCCAGAAAGAGCGCGATTTTGCTTTCTCTCGCCGATCGCTTGGTGTAACTGGCGTAGCCTCAGCATCTTTACCACCAAATTTGTAGCCGGCAGGTATTGGAGTACCGTTTATGGGGCCCGAGATCTTTGTTCTATCCATCTTGTCTGGAGAAGGCACACGCTCCGTAACCGGTGGAACGAGACTTGTGCTAGAAGATGGCATGTATGATTTGCGCGAGTCTACCTCACGAGCCCGATCCCGGTGCTTCTCGGGCGAGGGTTGACGATGCTTCCCGGAGTCTTGCAAATCGGGATAGTGTCCCATCTCCGAGTTCGACCGCAGTGGAGAAGAAGACGACCCGATGTCGTGGCCCGCAGTGCTAGAACTGAGAGGACTCGGGTCAGGCAGGCTTGAAGGTAGTCCGCCGGCCTTCTCACGTTCTCCATGACGCTCCACTGGCGATGGGTGGGTCTTAACAGGACTGGTCGTAGTTTCTCCGAGCATAGCCGTGGATTGGAAGAGTTTGGCGTTACTGGTGTCGGGCGCTAGCTGAGATATTGGGATAGCCGGGCCTTTGGATATCGTGATGTCGTCTCGAGACATGCCACGTCGCTGAGCATGTTCCCTTGGAGTTGGAGTATATGGAGGAGGTATATCAATGGAGTGACTTGACCGTGTTGGTGGTTGGCCGTAGCCGTTGGGAGTTCGGTCCAAATCCTGAGTGTTGGTTGAGATTGGACTGGGACCTCGCGCACTGTATGTAACAGGCTCCTCCGTATATACACCGCTGAAGTACCGCACCAACATTTCTACCCATGAATCACGATCTTCGTCACTTTCCGCGCAGAGAACATGACGAGGATGATTGCCTGCTGCATTCTTTCGAGCTTCGACAATGAGAAACGCATGTCGATATTCTTTCTCTTCGTCCGTGGTGCTACCACGGTTTTCCGAGCGCTGCTGACGACCGATCTGCGCGCCCGCTACTTGAATGGATCCTAGGTGGGTTCCGCCACGCTATAAAGGGAAACGTCAGAGCCGGTTCGAGGAACATGTTGATGAAAGCATACGCAGTCATAATACTCCAGTACGGGACCTTGCAAAACGAAGAACCTCGTCTTCCATCCTCCGAAGTTCTTGCCCCGTTTTGTGAGATAGCCTTCCTTGTGTCCAGCCTGGAGGACAGGCTTCTTCGCATCGCGCACGATGTCGGAGGTAAGGAAAGCGATGACTTCATCGTTGTTCTTGACTGGGAGATTTACGAGCGTCTGTAGGTAATTCTCAAGCACAGCCTAAATTTACTGCGTGAGCATTGGAAATTGTATGCAAAGCCGTGTAACGCACCTTGCGCTGATCGACCTTCGCGGGTGCATGGTCTTTCCAAAGCCGTCCTTCAGGCAAGTTGGCCATCTTCCTGGCCGCACCTTTCCCTACGGTAGATCTGACTCGTTGGTCCAATGCCAGCACATCACTATACATCTTCTCGATCGTCCAGCTATCCTTGGGCTTGCTTTTCTCATTCATGTGCTCTCCTGCATTGCTCTTTCTGCCACCTTCCCTGTCGATATTTACAAGCACAGTAAAGCTCAAAACCTCCTTCCCACGTTCATTTGGACGCACGAAGGACGAGGACACTGAAATCGCTGTGTACGGTAGATCGCTGATCAATAGTGGCAGGGCGCGGAACTTGTTTCCTTTGTCCAAGGAAGACAGATTCAAGGTCGTAGTACCTTTCGGCAACACGAAGGAGGAATCTGAGGGAATAGAGGCGAGATTGGACAAGGACGCCAGGGCGGACGGTGGGCTGGTTGAAGATGCAGAGAGGAGCGTGGAAGTTGATGCTGATGCCGAATGAAGGTTGGCTGAATTTGGATTGATCGAGTAAGCAGAACTATCGCCCGAAGGTATACCGTTGGAGAACATGGATGTAGAGGAACCAGGGTCGGCGGAAAGCTGAAGCGATGAGGAAGGGTGAGCGAGCGAGGTATCGGATGATGGAGGTAGGGGGAAGTCTTCAACCGCTGCCCGGGGTTTGACTTTTCTGGATCTCTCTTTATTGTAGGCATCGTGTGACGACTCGAGAGCCTTCGCGGTCGAATATCCATCATCACTCCCCGCTACGTGGTCATTACGTTGAACAGGCGAGTCAAACCCGTCTTCGGTGCCATCAAGAGGTTCATCCTCAATACCAGAACCATCCTCAAGTCCTGAGCTCTCATCCATGTCAAGGAACATGCTTCCGAGCTCGTCTCGTGTTGCCTCGGTGCTAGGCGGCTTGTGAGGAGTCAAGCGAGTGCCATTGATGTCGTATGGCCTCGATGACGCCAATGGTGTTTGTCGAGGGGGAGACATCGGACCCGCTGACGCAGGCACGACTGTGACGACGGGAGGCGGGCCCATATATCCCAATCCGTCACGAATATCGGTGGGGCCATTCCGACGACTCGCAGCAGAGTCTGGACCATTCCCTTCGGGATCTGGGTTGGCAATCTTCATTAACCCGTGGCCCGAACCAATCGGTGGCACTCTATCGTCAAGTACGATCGTAGTTGCCTCGTTGACATCATCGAAGGGGTTGGGACTGCTCCCACTCAAAGCACTGGGCTTTGTGACGAACTGGGCAACATGGGGGCTTGCCAAAGGGCTATCAGTCATATTGACAATATAAGCACGAGCCTCTTCAGGGAGAGTAATTCGAGAATCGTGGCTTCCTTGGGAATCCCTGTCTGCGCGAGAATGCATGAAGGGCGGGTTTGGAGACGCAAACCCAGGATCGGGAGAAAGTAACTGGGGTTGGGGTAGGGAGTGAGGTAGCGGAGTGGGGTTGTTGACTACTGGCTGGGATGCGGTACCATTAGGGTTAGGTGAGCCGTTGAATTCACTCAAGCTCATTTTTCGAGGAGGAACTGTCTTATTGGGCGGGCGAATGGGCGGACCCGCCTGTAAGGAGGACGGCAACGATTCCGACCGCAGTGGTTGCGAGATACCCAGGGGTGAGGGAGCCGGTACTGAACGCTGGCTTTGGGGGAGAGTGTTAACTGGTGGAGATGGTGAACGCTGCAATGAATGAGTGTGCTGATGATGGTTTACATGTACGTTGTGTGGGGGATGCGGATGAGACGAGGCAGTACGAGTGTGAACGGGAGATGATCCGAGGGAAGGGAATGATGAATTAGCAGATGTAGGACCTGCATTATTGTTGATGCCGTTTGGTTCTGCAGAGGTCGAAGAATGGACGGAACGAGAGTTGGATAAACTGGATGAGGGATTTGTGTAAGGGAGAGACCGCTGAGAACTTGCTGAGCCAGCCCGCTGTCGTTCCAAGTGTAATAGCGAAGAATGCGATTGGGATTGGGTGTGCAACGAAGCGGACGACGTCGAGTGAGGTGCTGCATCACCGTCAGATCAAACTGCCGCACTCGTAACGGCATAACCGACTCACCTTGTTCATCCGGGGATTTTCTCGGCGTCGAATGTTTCGGCTCGTTATTGTCTGAATTGTTGCTAGAGTGACCTTGATACTGGTCGTCTCTCTTGCCTCCAGCACGGGCTCGCCATGTATCGCGCTCTCCTCTCACACGCTCGAGTTCGCGCAGAATTTGACTGTATCCCGCCCGCTGTTTTTCAACAAGCTTCCAGAGCGAGGAGTTTGTCCGGCAAGTGCATTGCGGTCCGTTACTGCCTGTTCCAATGCAGCAGCAAGGGGATTTGGGGCAGATGCATGTTGTTGTAGAAGAGCAGCAGAAGAGATAGGTGAATTTGACGATGAGGCTTGTAATGATGAAGCTGATGAAGTAGACATGGTCGTAATTATTGCATGCTCGTTCGCCTGGGCGTCGTCGTAGACGATGGCTGAAATCGAAAAAGTGGCACAAGTAGTGGGCAGTAAGAGGTTGGGAAATTAGCCACGTGACTGGGTACTGGCAATTTATTGCCAAACCAAATTGAAATACACGCCAGTGCTCCTCCATACGACATGTCGAGCATGGATCAAAGCTAGCCAATCAAGGAATTTTCTTGTCGCAATGAATGATGAATAATTGTCATTGGTGGAGAACCGCCCAACCGCTGCGATTGATCAAGGACGACCATCAAATCAAATCATCAAGGTGCATTACTGGCCGCTCAACTCGTCGGCCTGCAGTGGAATTCGTGCGTGTAGAAACGATACGAGTTATTGTCTCTGGTGCACGATGAATACATGTGGCTGGCTGGACAGGCTAAAAACGAAATATATAATATTCCCCTGACGCCCCTATGAGACAATCACATGATTGATCGCCTAAACCTACTCATTGACGTTGCTGCAGCTCGCGTGAGGTCGCGAACACCGTAACCACCACCGCCGAAACGACCATTCTTCATCACTTATGTCCTCCTTTGACAATTATGAGGACATAGAATCCCACTTTCTTTCAGCCTCAACCAAATCTCCAAGGCATGGCGCTAACGTCAGTAGCCGCAAATCCAGTGCCTCCCTGCGCGTATCCTCAAACGGCCCAGAAACAGACGGTGGCAATGGGCAACATTCCCTAGCTCATGAGCTAGCGGTGGCCCTTATGCCTGAACCTAGTTCGGGCTCGCGGATGCTAGCTGAAGAATTTGGTATAGAGTATGATGAAGGGGCCGAGGGTATCGACGAGGAAGTGCAAGAGTTAGATGTGGCTTTGGGTTCTTCCGGTGGCTCCTTGGCGAATGAATTCCAAGAAGCTACTTCTCCTAATGGAAATTCCGAATTCTTCGACGCGTCTCCTCCAAGTCCGTCGCCCTACCATCGCGAAGCTACCGATGAGGCACCTATGGCAAGTCTTGCCCGCAGTCTAGAGTCAACAGACCAATTTCTGGCGCATCTCCGGAGTCTTGACTCTGATACACACTCCGCTTCACACCCTGCGCTCGAGAATATCGCTTCGGACATCATTAGACGCATTAACGATACAGTGCGAGACCGAGAGGAGCAAGTCCGAGAATTACTGGAGGTCGAGCGAGAGTTCAGGAAGATATCTACGGGCTTGGGCGGGATGGATGTGTTGGGTGATTTGGAGGAACTTCCAGGCGCAGAGTCTGACGAAGACGATAGTCCCGAGCAGGCGAGCAGGCATGAAAGGACTCCCATAGAAACGTCACATCGCAGTGCTAGTGGCTGGAATATAGATCCTCACACGCCAGTGGGCGATAACGATCATCCCGACCCGTTCAGCAAACCGCCACCGATTAGCGGTCCTTTGACACCGGCGAAAACTATACCACATTTGACCTCGTTCCGTTCCTGCACATCCTCACTTGTCTCGTCGCTTGGTACAATATCGGAGCAGACACAAGTCACAGGCGCGGCTACTACTGAAGCTGGGCGCAAGATTCGTGCGCTGAAGAATAAGATCGGCACATGGCGCATAGAATTGGATAACGCAGAACTCAGTCGCCTCAAGGTAGAACGATGGGAAGCGGGGATACCCGAGGGCGATGGCGATGTGCCTCAGTCGCCCATGATACCTCGCCGAATAGATGGCAGGAAGGTAGTCGCTGAACATCTGCGGCTGTTTGAGATTTCAGTGGCAGAGGCGACGCGGAAGACACAACTTATAATGGCCATGTAATAGATTCAAGCTCATCTACCCCTTATTTTGTTTGTATCGCAACTGTAACATAATTTTCGTGGACAACCGACGTACCCTTGAGACCTGCGCCCACCTGCTAGAATCACGTCCGGCGTTCTAGCTGTACATTACATTGCGGGCAGGCGGCGTTCCACTTCCGTGCTCCTTAGATCTGAACCAACCACTTACGAACAGGCCATTTCTCAGCTTGTTCCGGACCCTTCCTTAGGCCAGCAAGGTTTAAGAAATGTCGTTATCTTCCTTATCGTCACGTACACTGCGTCTGGCGTTGACCGAGCCGTGTTCAATTGTGCCGTCGGTGAGGTGGGGCACACGCGATCCTCAACGGGCGACACAAACTGGACGGTTCTCCACGCATGCACGTCCCTCAGGGCCTCGACTGCTCAATTCAAGAAGACAAGCATCCCCATCGAACATACGGCATCTGTCAGTGACCGCAGAGCATGCTGTGATATCAGCCTTCGATTTGTTTAGCATTGGTGGTGAGTTGATCCTCATTGTTCAAATATAAACGGACGGTACTAAGCCTTTCTTTGAACATAACGACAGTTGGGCCCTCTTCGTCCCACACCGTTGGTCCTATGAGAGCGGGAAAAATCTTTATCAACGATCTCAAGGCCATGGGCGTGTTGGAGAAAGTCAAGACAGTCAAGATCACGTTGTATGTGTCTCAACTCCATTGAATAACGAACGTCTGGCTCATCACCTCGCCTAGGTATGGGTCACTGGCAGCGACGGGTACGGGGATTCCGTTTCATTAGTGCCTTACTTCCATTCATCCATCATCCTTTCCTTTCCCATTGTTTTACCATCAAACTATCGGAATGTTCGAAACTTCGTAAATGCTCACTGCCTTTTCCTATCCAGGCAAAGGGTGTGTTTACCATTTTGTCTTCCAATCGCGTATTGTTGATCTCAATATGACCAGACATCATACGCCTCAAGCCATTCTTCTCGGACTCGAAGGTATGGAACGAACGGTGACTGCGTGCAACCGTGTTTGTAACTGAGATTTGTTGGCAAGGCTCTGACCCCGAAACGATTGATACTGGTACTATTCCATCTCGATATTCGAGTATTCTGGAGCATAAACAGCTCTTATTGGGCGGCTCCCACCTAATCCATTATGACTCGGATAGGGACATGCTATGGCGTTTCGATCAAGTTCTGAAGACACATCCCAATGGAATGAGGTTTATGGCATTCAATAACGAAGGTGATCTAATTGCCACAAATGAATACTTCAGGTAGCGCATGTTGCGTTCTTCTCGACTGGACCTAGCTAATGATGCAATTATATTTACCCCGTCCTTCAGTGTCGGAGGAGGTTTCGTTGTCAACGAGAGGACGAAAGTTGGCGAAAATCTGTTTTACAAGGGCGTGGACAAACGTGCTGTACACGGCGCGCGATTGCACCAAACTCATTCTCTTACGGATCCGGCCACCCCACCCAACCTCGATTCACAGCCCTGCCCCGGAAACAGAAGCACTCTCAAGCAATGTCGATGAGGCACAGAATACCTCGGTGATGCCTGGGCGGACACCAGACCCTATGGATGAACCATTCGACCCCGAGGCTGAACATCCGCCGTATCCTTTTGTCTCGGGCAACAGCTTATTAGCATTAACGCAGAAGCATAACGTACGTCGTCCTCCCCAGTTGCATCCAGTTACATACATACGGATTTCAATTCCGAGAATTGACCGACGTTCACGTTCCAGATGACCATAGCACAGATTGTCTATGACAACGAGAAATATTTCGGATATACTGATGATGATATTCACGATAAGGTGATATACCTTCTTGCATCGTTTGATAGCTTTCTCAAGTTGCGATGCCTTTCGCAAATAGCTGATGCGCATATGGCAAGTCATGGATGAATGTATCCATACTGGTGTCTCTTCTTCGGAACGAACGCTGCCTGGCCGTCTTGGCCTGCGACGTCGTGCCCCGATGTTGTATAGGCGGCTCATGAGAGGGTGCGGACTTGCCCTTGCGTCATACCTTGCATTTACCCATTTTATCGCAGCTTCTACCCAGGCGTCTCCCAACCAACTCTGCCCGCAATAGCTGGTGCGACGGCCCCACCCTCTGAAGTGATATCGCCGCCGAACACAGAGGGAGATACTGATCTGTATGAAGATGGTGTGTTACCTGGGGGATGGGGGTCCCGCGAGGGTCTGAGCTCGAAGCCCTTCTCGGCGTCATCTCCTCAGAAGAACCCAGGGTCGCAAAAGCTTGCTGAGATGCGCCGGAAGCGCTCTCCGGCTGCTAGGGTCGTCGGTTCCTTTGATCATGCCGTTTTGCCAATGCCGCCAGTAAGTGATCAGCAGGACATTGTGGTACGTATACCTAAGAATGGTGGGTGTAGAGGAAAACAGTTATTCCAGCCATGGATTTCCTATCGTGTTATGCTATTGCTGTCAACGAAGTCAATGCCAGCGGCGGACGTATCGTCACATCGCCTACGAACGGTGCCGCGGGTGTCATTCCGGCAGTTCTCAAGTACATCCTCGAGGTGAGTGGCGTTAGCACTATAGTCCCATGCTCCGTACTCGTGTGACTCAAAAGCTTGAACCCAGTTTGTCAGTGACGACCCGGAGAAGAGCATCACAACATTCTTATTGACCGCAGCAGTACGTTCGGTAGTTTCGGTTCGAACTATATGGCATTCAATAACGATCCCTAGGCCGTTGGTATGCTGTTCAAGCGGGGAAGCACTATATCGGCTGCGGAAGGCGGATGCCAGGCGGAGGTCGGAGGTATCTACTCACCACTTGCCCCGCTTACGATATTCGTGTTTCCCTTGCTGACTTATGGACGCGTTTGTTTGTTTGTGCAGTCGCGTGTTCGATGGCAAGTGCCGGGTTTGCAGCGTGTATGGGAGGTTGGTGGCCCTTTCGAGACTTCACGATTATGATCAAATGCTAAACTGCACACACCCTGATTTGTGTTTATATTTACGCGTTCTGCAGCTTCGCCGGAGACTGTACTTCAGGTGAGATCTCCATGTCCTTTTCCACACCCTTCAAATTTCGCCTGCGTGTTCCGCTCCGCCATAAAGACCCTGCTAACATGCTGCTTACACTTTTCTAGGCCGCGGAGATAGGCATCGGTGAGTAATATCGACAGACTTCTGGCGAGGAGTGGATTCCGCAGTCGCCTCGCGTTCACTTTCATCCTCCTCTTACAGGCAAAGGAGGATTATAATTAGTGCTGACCCTAACTCATCTACGCATAGAACACAATCTTGGCCTAACGTGTGACCCCATCGACGGGCTTGTCCAGGTTCCATGCATCGTAGGTTCCCGGTAGTCCCCGAGTACACGCCTATTTGCTAAAATGTTTCATCTTTCCTTTCACTCGGTTACTTCCACTCGATTTTGCGCGATTTTGCGGTCGCGTTTTGATTTGTATCATTTGCGGGTCTGAATGTTTGGTATTCTGGTGTGTGCCCTTTGTGTGCACCCTGACAGGAACGTAATAGTCTTGGAGGTAAGTGAGTGTGTTATCAGCATGGCCCTGCGGTACTCACATCCCTTTCTATTCAATCATCCATTCATGGACACTCCGATCCCCTTGTGCACATCCCCTGCGTGTCCATGGCCCGTCCCAATCAACCCATCAATTCTTACTCATCAACTCGTTATGATCACTCGCACTCTCATACGATCGTCTTGGTCCCATCGCACCCATGTAGCTGTGAAAGCGGTCACCGCCGCCCAGCTTTCCATGGCGAGCGATGGCGTGTACAGCGTCACCCTAGATGAGGCGATCGAGGCGATGAGGCTGACGGCAACGGATATGAGCGTTAAATATAAGGAGACTAGCATGTCGGTGCGTACTTCAGATTCGTTTTGTTCGGAGTATGACCATGGCTCTGGCTAAGGGGAACGGGTACCATTACCTTTCTTGCTACGGGGACCTTTTTTCGTGCTTGCCAGTTGCCACATCTCCGATCTGACTTGAATGTCTGTATGGATGGATGCTAATTGGTGGTCTTTCTGTTTTCAGGGACTAGCGGTATGTGATAACACCTTGCAATTGATTGGAATGGTCTTAACTTTGAATGTGAATGTGTACAGACATCGGTCAGGATCCCTTTGACTGTTCCGGCTTGGTAAGTACTTCCATCGAGCACGTCCTCTCACACTTCCACTAACACTGAATTGAACCTACCCTGTGCAGCTAAACGCTACGATAGACGATAATGAGTGATAAGGACGGAAATTGCATATGATCCTCCATAGTCCATGCCCAGGCTAAAGACTCAAGTAATACTAGCGATACTCACGGGTACTCATGGGGTTGTACCATGGGACCCACTAGGCAGACACGATAGACAGACACGATACACGATTTAGAAGACGGATCTTGCTTGATTGAATACGGGACGGTCACTACTACCCTTTACCCTTCTTATCTTATCTCTCCTTCCCTTTTCTCTTTCATATACGTCTATACCCATACCTTCCACCATCGCAAATTGCACCTTCTAACCTCATCTTTTACTTATCTTCTAGAGCTTTAGGGCGTTAGAATTCGTACTTAGTATACAGTTAAATTTGTCCTCAGCGCCAATGAACCTTTGACCTTGTAGCGGTCTCCAACTTCCATCCTTGAAGCTTGAAGCTCGAGCTTGAACGTCTGAACGTTTAAACCCTTTGGTAAATTCGAACGTGACAGCAAGAGAGTTAGATGTACGCTCTCTAAGTGTCCCATCTTGATATATCTTCCATCACGACCGTACGAGACCACGATTTACACTTCCGCCGCTAACGCTTGAGTTCAATTCAGTTCGCCGTGTCTCGTGCGCATAGTTGAACATGGACGCGATGATAATGAAGAAGCCACGGGACCTCAGGCTGGACAACGTACGGAGATTGCTTGTGATCCTCCGTAATTGATGCTCACGGGCTTGGACCTCGGGACCCATTTATTAGACATGAGACATGATTTAGATGACTTTGGTCAGATCTCGCATACAGGACGTTTACTCCTCAGCTTGCCTTGCCTTTCTTATCTTAATTTTTCTTTTCTTGTTCTTCCAATGTTCTTCTTTTCCCTACATGTCTGTACCTAATACCTAATACCTATTCCTCCCACGATCGTTCAACCTTCCGCCGTTTCGTTATTCTGGGGATGGCAACTCCAACTTTCTTTGGACCTTCTACGCGCGTACGAGACTGCAATTCACACTTCCATAAATTCCATTGACGCTGGATTCAACTCCATTCACCGCGTCTCGCGCACATAACGAAGAAGCCAGAGGACGAACGGAGATTGCGAGTGATCCCCATACCGTACCACGCATGCCGATGCTCAATTCTTATGGGATTGAACCTCGGGACCCGGTAGACAGACACGGCTTAGAAGAACTGTTGGACAGGACGGGACGTACCTTCCCTTTACTTGCTACTTTAATTCCTTTAAGTTACCCTTTTACTCTCTTTATCTAATCTTATCTTCTCCTGTTGGAATCTTAGAACGTTGGAATTGGCACACCTCGAGCATTGGCGCACCTGGGCCATCGAACGCGACTTCGTGTGCGTATACATAGGAGCAAGCGACATCCTGCTGACCGCCACTATTCACAGCTTGGACTAAATACTTCCACCACAGACGTACGAGTGCATTTATACTCTATACAGACTGTATACGGCACGAGCGACGACCGTCCATCGCTTCCCCATTTCTAGATCTAGTGGTAGATAGACAGGGCTGCGCTCACTGATCGCTATCATCACAGAATTCTGTGCGCCGAGTCTCGATTACGGTTGTTGAGAAAGGGGGGAAAGGGGAGCAAAGGGACTTCGAAATACGAGCAAGGTTGACCCGGATGTTGGTTTGTTGGTGAATGTAGGATCCACTGCGCGGGGCATGAGCTCGATCCACTGAGATGGATGGATTCGAAGTTGAAACTACATTTGTGTAAGTATGGTATGATATAGCAGGAGTGACGCGCGGCGATGCATCCAACGCGCCGACGCACCAAAAGCCGACCGAAAGTACTGTTCAGTTTTAGTATTTAAGTAGCGGTATCGAGCATCGAGGGCGAGTCGCGAGCACCGGGGCGTAGCCATGCGCATGCACCGCTGGCAGTCTGGACTCTGGACTCTGCACGAATAGCGATTGCGGATGCGAATGCGAACACGGGTGCGGAGTAGGAGGTGGGAAGGCTAGAGCAAGGAGTAAGGACTCGGAGCAGGGACGCGGACTAGTTATTTTCGTTGTGTTATCGACGGTTCGACACGCGTTTGTTCAGTGTTGACGGAATCGAAACCGCGTAGGCGGGTCCTGTTGAATCCTGAATCATTGAATCCTGAATATTGGGTATTGGGTGGTAGATGGTGGAGAAGAGGAGAAAAGGAGGAGAGGAGAGGAGAGGAGGAGAGGAGTCTTCTCGCATTTCGTGGTGATAGCTGCACGCCGTGATAACTGCGCAGCGTCCCCCGGGCCCACGGGTACCAGCGCGAACTGCAGAATGTCGAGAAAACGACTTGGAAAAGTAAACGGGTGGTCAGTGCTAAGGTGCTGAAGTGCTGATCATGACCTGTGAGTAGTGCACCTGTAAGTAGTCTTCAGTAGGGGGCCCGTTGGCGGTTGCTTCGGCCGCCCGTTCAAGTTATAGGAAGTGTTGATGTTGCTTCCTTGTTGGTTTTCTGGTATTATCTGTGATGCCGTTACTTCTATTACTCCGATTATCGGGTCGGAAATGAAACATAAGATGAAGAAAAGATAAATAGATGGGTGGCGGGTGGCGGATGGATGGGCTTGCCCTCTAGGCCCGCTGCTGCCAAGGTTCGGACTTCGTCCTGTAGGGTGTAAGGGCGTAGAAAGTAAGCTGAGGTGACAGGTGAAGGAAGATTGAAAGGTTAGAGGTAACAAGTGAAGGAAGGTCAGAAAAGGTCAGAGGTGAGAGGAAGGAACTCGAAAATGTCGCGTAGTGTCACCTCGAGGTGCTTGAACCACTCCTTACAACCTTTGCGCTTGAGTCTTAGATTTCGACAAGTAGATCCAACGTACGAGAAACGTTGCATATATCTCTATTAGATCGGTAATGCCATCATTGTGCATTTTATCGGGTCAGGTGTGCTACGTACTCGAGTGCATCTGTATACACGGCTGGAGATACGATTTTTTTTAGAGGAAGAACGTGCGCCGCGTCGTCTCGAGCTCGGGCTGCGAAAATCGAAAATCACCGTTAGTATAACCGTTATCACCATTGCCATTATATTGGAATAAAAGAGGGAGAAGGAGAGTCGCACCTTCCACTGCCAGAGGAACTCGTCCTGTTTCGGGGGGAGCTTCTGCTTCTGCTTTTTATCTGCGCCTCCGTTTTCATTACTGGATTTGTCCTCTTTCTCCTCGTTCATGGGGTTGTCCACCTTGTCATCATCGATGTCCTTCCCTTCCTCTCCACCGTCTACCTTCTGTACCGCGTCTGCTTCATCCAAAACAGTTTCATCTCCCTCGGCCTCTTTCTCATCGACATCAAACCACAACTCGGGCGGCGCGTCCCCGAACCGCGTCACAGCGGGCACGTCCCGCCGCAACGAGCGCAATTTGAGCGTGAAGCGCGGGCCGATCTCCTGCAGCGCGACCTTTTCGGTGGAGCGGAACGCGTAGCTGATATATGAGGCGTAAGTGGGGGTTAGTAGAGAGGGAGGGGGGAAGAAAATAATGAAGAATAAAGGAGAAAGAGGGAAGATGGAGAAAGGGGAGGGGAGACGCACCGGTGGCGGCGGAAGAAGAGGAAGTCGCGCTGGTTGTGGAGGGAGGCGACCTGGCGGCCCTGGAACTCGGGGAGGGGCGGGAAGAGGGTCTGGAAGAGGCGGCCGACGGTGTGGCCAAGGCGGGTGGCGAGGCCGGAGAGGATGAGCTCTGGGTGGTGCGGCGTTGCGCGGCCGTGGCCCTAGACGAGTAAAGTGGATATGAGAGGGTTGTCTTGGTTTGTGCGGGGGATGGGATGGGATGGGAAGGGAGACGTACGAATATTTCGCGGGTGAGCTGGATGGATGTGAGCTTGAAGTAGGCGGTGGGCCCGTTGGGGAGGTGTACGAGTGTTATCGCGTCTATCAGAATGTCAGATACAAGCGACTATATGCGGGAGCACGGACTGGGTTTCTTCATGTCCTCGTTGATGACGCAGAGGTGCTTGTAGCCGCGGTCGGCCGCCCAGCCTGCGATGCGGCCGAGCTCGAAGCCCTTGCCTTTCTTGCGGCGGACGAAGTGTGCGCCGGGGAAGACGCCGACGAGCTCGTCTGCGAAGGCGTAGGTGCGCTTGGAGGCCTTGGGGGAGGTGGTGATGAGGACCTTGGGGGGCGTGGAGGGGTCGGCGGGGGCGGAGAAGTAGTCGGCAAAGGGGTCGGCGGCGATATCTGCGGCGGCATCTTCGTGGGCGGACGTGGGGTTGGAGGTGGAGGTGGAGGGATCTGCGGTTAGGATGGAGGGGTCGAACTCGCGGGTGTTGTCGAGAGTGCGCGGCACATTTTGGGCGAGCCGTTTCTGCGCGACGGGTGCGATTAGTTAGTTGGTGCGAGGGCGGTGGTTGATGGTAGGCACCTTTTTAGCGGCAGGATCAGATGCTTCCTCCTTTGCTTGTGCGAGGCGGCGTTTGAGCTTTTCCTGGGTTTTGGAGCGCTTGGACTTGCGTGCGACCTCCTCGCGTTTGATTTTGTTGCGGATCGACCGAGTAGGAGCCATAGAAAGTGAGAAAGTGAGAACAAGCGCCCGAGCGATCAACGTTTGTTTGTGCCGTCATGACCGTCTGGGTGAGCTTTTGCCTCGTCTCTGGTGCTCGCATTCGCTGACTACCGCACAGACCGAGCATAGAAACCCGGAAGGGAGGACATACTGGTTCAACACCACAACACGCGAGAGCGTCTGGGAAAAGCCAGACGACCTCAAGACCCCGTTCGAGGTTCTCCTTCTCCCCGCCGTCCCTTGCACCTCCCGCTCACCCTTCTCCTCTTCCAGCGCGCACTCAACGAAACAAAATGGAAGGAGTACTTCTCCGGCGGCCGCAAATACTACTACAACGTGCGTGCTCCCCCACCCGCGATCGATATTCTAACGAACGAACGCACCGCTAGACCGAGAGCAAAGAGTCAAAATGGGACATGCCGGACGAGCTGCTCTTGCTCCTCGAAAAGGTTGAGAAAGAGGGCAAGCCTAGTCCAGCTGCTGCCACCAACGGTGCGTTCTCCTTCCCCTCTTCTCACCACTCAACCATCACTGATCACCTGCACTCGTGCATACAGCCCCGCCCGCATCACCGGCCCCGCAGACGACTCCCCCTCCTCCGACCAGCCCAACGGAGCGACCGAGACCGCAGTCGGTCCGCACACAGGCGGCCTCCCCTTCGCCTCCGGCAGCATCCTCCCCGCGCGCCCCAACCTCCCCGACGACCCCGTCATCCCCCACAACGGGTTCGCCACCGTCGAGGAGGGCGAGAAGGCGTTCACCCACCTCCTCCGGAAGGGCGGCGTCGACGCGAACTGGACGTGGGACCAGACGATGCGCGCGATTATTACCGATCCGCTGTACAAGGCCCTCAATACGCTCGCGGAAAGAAAGGCGTGTTGGCAGAAGGTGCGTCCCTCATTTTATACTCGTACAACGTTGCTAATATACAACTATGTATGCGCGTTGTAGTACACCGAAGGCCTGAAAGCGAAAGAGCACGAGGAGCGCGAGGCGCGCCTCGCCAAGCTGCGCCCCGCCCTCCGCAACATGCTCAAGGGCAACCCGAACGTCTTCCACTACACCACCTTCGCCACCGCCGACCGCCTCTTCGCACAGCACCCTATCTGGCAGCAGGCCCGCGTCGAGGCAGAGCGCCGCCTCGTCTTCGAGGAGTACGTCGCGGAGCTCAAGCAGCGCGAGGTGGTGAGTGTCCTTCCCTTCCCCGTCTTTTCTACGGTTTTTATGTTCGATGGATGTTGATAATGTGTGTGTTTCATGTATATAGCAAGAAGCCCGCGCAGCACGCTCGCGCGGCATCGCCAAGGTCGTGACACTCTTCAAGCAGCTCAACGTCGACGTCGTCACGCGCTGGCGCCACGCGCATGCGCTCCTCGCCGCCTCCCACGAGTGGACGCACGACGCGGAACTGCAGAAGCTGCCCACGCTCGATGTGCTGCTGGCGTTCGAGGACTACAGCCGCGTGCGCGAGCGCGAGTACGAGGAGACGGAGCGCCGGCGGCAGGTGGAGAAGGCGCGGAGGGAGAGGAAGGCGAGGGAGGGGTTCAGGGTGCGTGTCCGCTTGCCTGCTTCCCCCTTTTTATCTTATTCACCCATTCACCCACACTCACTCACTCGTCGCAGGCCCTCCTCGCGGAGCTCGCCGCCGCGGGCCACATCCGCGCGCGCACGAAGTGGAAGGACGTGTACCCGCGCTTCCGGGACGACGCGCGGTACACGGCGATCCTGGGGAACCCGGGGTCGAACCCGCTCGAGCTGTTCTGGGACGCGGTGGACCGCCTGGACGGGGCGCTGGATGCAATGATTGGTGTCGTGGAGGGCGTGGTGGGGGCGTATTTGAGGAGGGGGGTAGAGGGTGGGGGGACGGAGGCTAAGGAAGGGGGTGTTGATAAAGGAAAGGAAGAGAAGGACGGGGAGGGGAAGGAGGGAGAGGGCGAGAGCAAGCCGTTCGTTACGCCCGACACGACGGAGGAGGAGTTCAGGCGCATCATTGCCGAGGCGCAGGCCTGGGCGGAAGCCCAAGCGGCAGCCGCTGCTCAAGCGCGAGCCGATCCCGATGCTCACGCCGAGGGTATGAATGAGGATAATAGTGAAGAGAGTGTAGAGGACAAAGGAGGAGGAGGTGTGAGGGCGTTGAAAGAGCTGAAAGAGATGGGCAAGGACGATCTGCGGCTTATTTGGGAGACTGTGAGTCCCCTCTCTTCATGTTATGTGCAACGGTTCTGACCTTGTTTTTCCCCGTGTCCCTCTTTCCGAAATAAAAAATAAAAACAAAAAACAACAACAATCAATCCGCGGCACAAAATTCATGGGATACATATTGGGTGATTTACAGTTGCGCGAACAGGCTCTGAAACGCCAGGCGGACGAGAAGCGGCGCGCGGAGCGGCGGCAGCGCCACCTGCAGGACGACCTTCGGTACGCGCTGAAGAAGCTCCCCGGGGGCGTTGATGTGGGTATGAGCTACGAGGAGGTGCGTTGAAGTTTCGTTCTATTTCACATTTTCGTTATTTTTCCCCCGTCCTTCATCGTCTCTATGATCGTTGAGTCGCTGTAAACCGAGCCTGCGCATGTTCGCGATTCGCATTGGGGTATCCATTGAGGAATCCGCAAGGATTCCCGTGTTCCCAGCTCTTTCCATTGCTATATTCTCTTTCCCTTTCCCTTTCCCCGTTGCCTTGCCTTGCCTTACCTTCCTGTTTCCTGCTTCCTATATTTCGGTTATCCCGTTATTCAAGTGAATACGAGCTAACGTGACCGTTGTATTTTTTTGTTGTGGTGGTGCAGGTCGTCCCGTTGATCGAGAACATGCCCGAGTACAAGGCGATCGAGGACGAGGAGAGCCGCCGTGCGGCGTTTGCGAAGTTCGTGAAGAGGCAGAAGGTGAGCTGCTCTCTTCTTTGATGGTTTGGGATGGTGGTGGTGTTTCTTTTTTTGTTGGGGGGTGGTGTGGTGGTGTGGTGAGGTTGGGTTGGAATGTCGTAAGACGTGCCAACGCCGACTTTCTCGTTATCCATTACCGTTAACAATGTGTATCCGTACAATGAATTGTCATACTCATGAATTTTTGTTTTTTGTAGGAACGCCTGCGAGAAGCATCGGACGACGGCGCATCGACGACGAGCCGGAAACGGAAGGAGCCGCACCGCGACCGCGACCGTGGTGAGCGTGGTGAGCGTACCGAACGAGATGGTGAACGCGAACGCGAACGTGACGGAGGAAGGGACAGAGAGAGGGATAGGGAGTGGGACAAGGGCGGCGACAGAGATCGCGACAGCGGGAGGGACAGGGACGGGGGGAGAGATAGGGAGCGGGAAGGGGGAAGAGAAGGGGAAGGGAGGGAGGAAAAGAGCGAGAGCGCGGGGGGCGGCATCATCGGTACGACGAGTTCGACGGACACCGGGCATCGAGAGACTATGGGCGGGAAAGGGAGTACCCCCGCGAGCGCGAGCGCGATGGCGATCGGGAGAAGGACGTGGATCGGAAGGAGAGGGACGGGTACCGCTCGAAGCATGGTGCGCACTACCGCGATCGGGATGAGAAGGATGAGAGGGAGGGGAGGGACGGGCGGGAAGGGAGGAAGAGGAAGTCTTCAAGGACGAGGGAGAGGGAGAGGGACGCGAGCCCTGTGAGTATGGGGAAGGGCCGCGAGGGGAGAGACGGAAGGGAGGGGAGGGAGAGGGAGAGGGAGAGGGAGAGGAGTGTGTCGTACCATAGGGACGAACGTAAGGACGAACATAAGGAGAAGAGGGATGGGGGACGACCATATTGGGGATGAGAGGGCGGAGAAGGTGCGTTTTCCTTGCCACTTGATCTTCAGGGTGTTCGATAGCTAATTTGGGTTTTTGTGTTGTAGAGAGTGCGATACGACGATAAACCAGACGACGCGAACGCGAATGCGAATGCGATGGAGGTCGACGAGAAGCCGGCCGCGGCAGTGGAGAGGGCCGAGTCGCCTGAAGAGGGGGAGATTTGAGGTGCTTGAGGTGTCCGTTGATGTTCTGCCGTTCTACTCGTCGTCCGTGGTGCAGGGATATAGATATCCTACAAAATTCCCGTGATTTTGTTGGAGTTTCGAGATGTATATGCTTCATGGTTAAAATTGAGATTGAGACTGTTGCTCGTTGCTTTGTTGCGTGTCGTTTGATGAGTGGATAAGATTACTTGAGTGTATAGTAGGTATTAGGTATGTAGGATATGAGACGACACGATGAGATGCGTAGTTTCTGTGCGTTCGGTGAAGTAAAGGGCAAGAAATACAAGTCAGGCATGTAAATATGACGCACAACGGCCAGGACGCTCATGGGCGTGAAAGAGTTTTTTTGGGCAGGAAAAGGAGACTTGCGAAGGTCTTTGCTATCCGGCATCGTTGGAACTAAAAACGATGCCGCCTGTTGCTTCACGCGTATTCTCTGACCCAGGCTGGACAAGGTTATTCGATTTAAGGCTGTCTACGCATAGGGCGTGGCTTTGACTGGCATGCGGTAGTGAAATTAAGGTGTAGAAAGGGCAATGGTGCACACAACGAACGACGTGTAACAGTTACAGTGAACTCTACCAACACGTTTCGGGTGCACAATTCGACAACAAGTCAGTCGGTGCGGACACGATGGGGTCCCAGAAGCTGACCGCGACGGCTGAGAGAGCTGGACCGCCAGCGGACGGGGAAATTAGTGCTGGTCTGCGTTATCAGAACCGTGTCGCTTCACGCCTGATAGTGGCTGGGCAACCTTATTTGAGTCTATCCGTATATGGGTTTGGTTTTTTCATGGAGGAAGTAGTAAACGATGATGAAGAAAGAGCAGCGGTATTCGCGGACAGCGGAGATAAGGAATTTCATGAAGATGTTTGAACGGCTGGGGCGTAGACGAACCCATTCTGAAGCTTGCGCCCATGGAAGCGGCTCAGAAGCTCGCTGCGACGGTGGAAAGAGCCGAACCGTTTGAACAGCGAAGAAGAGTAGATTTGAGGGGTCATACTCTCTGCTGTTCCCCGCGAGTTCTGCGTCGTTGAAAGTGGAGAACATGTGGCCTATTGTTACACTTTCAGCCTTTACTCGTAACGTCCTGTGGCTGAACAAGCCTATTTGTGATGGGGTCTTCGTGCAGAGGAAAGAGAGAAGAGAGCGATAGCAAAGATGTTCACAGGCACGAACGGCAGGGTTAACGAGGCCTGTGCAGGCATATGAAGACGCTTCAACGACTGGATCCAATGTATATATGTGTATACAATGACCATGCGTGCGGACCACAAGTCCAATTTGGCGACAGGAGAGGGTTGAGTCGCTTGGGTTGTCCGGTGTCCTGTGCCATTACGTGACACAAATCATGCTGCATTTGATCTCATCCTAGCCTGGCGGGCCTGTCTCGCCGGTCCGAGGAAAATGGTTGAAAATAGTCTCATTCCATGGTCGAGCATAGTTATTTGCATGTGCCTATGAGGTATGATTTTCATGCAGTGGCAAAACAAAAAGACAGCAATGATATTCACGAACGAACGATGGGCAACGACAAAGGCTATGAAGATGCCTCAACGGCCGGGATGTCAATGGGCCCAATTCGTATGCGCGTGTACGGTTGCTTGTGTGTGATGGTTTTTTGGTAGCCCTTTCTTCTTTTCTTCTTGAAGATGTACTCCATCTTCCCCTTGGTGTGCTCGATGACGGTGGCTTCGACCTTCACGCGAGACGGCGGTATGACTGGGGTTGCCACGAATAGTGTACTCTCGCGAGCCGAGCTCGTGGACTTCATTGAGTGTGAGGACGTCGCCGACCTTTACATCGCGCATCCGAGGCACGGTGAGGACGTCACGGGGAGCAAGCAGGTATTTTCGCCCAGCCAGCGACGCGACGACGTACTGTGAGGGTTGTGATTTGACGAGCTGCAGCGCCGAGGTCACATTCTCTGGCTGGGCTGCCTGCATGTGCATAGCCCTGCTTGCAACATTGCGCACCGAGCTGGCTGAAAGGAGTCAGTACGACATGCAGCGTGCTCTTTTACGCTGAACTGCTCACCTAGCCTGAATAAATTTGAAGTCATGACGAGAACATGAAGCAGGCGCACGCGAGGTTGTGAGAACCAAGTTCAGTCGGCGCTCGAAATTCTGCACTGGGCTCCGAGTCTTTCCTAACGCCGAAAAGTCACATCGTCAAAAGTTCAAAAAGCTCTTCACCGCTCTCTTCTATCTTCCCGCCTTCCCTTTCGACAAGGATGCACAGAATCGCTCTCAGAAACGCCGTGCGCACACGGCTAGCTGCCTCACCATCACAGGTGGGTTTTGTGCAGTATTTTTCAGCGGTGTCGTTGCTCACGAACGAGTTCTAGGTCGCTGCACGCAACTATGCTACCGCAAAGCCTGGTAGGTCCCGGAACGGCGTAGTAATTTGAATGTCGCTCACAGTGCCTTGTGCGACGCGTTTTTGTCTTGTAGCTGCATCCGAGGTCTCCTCCATCCTTGAATCCCGCATTTCGGGTACAGCCGTTGGCGGAAACGTCGAGGAAACTGGCCGTGTTCTGAGTACGTATAGTCATATACTTTCCTTTTTGCTGAATGGCGTGCTTATCGCGCTTTAGGCGTTGGTGACGGTATTGGCCGTGTCTGGGGCTTGAAGAACGTCCAAGGTATGACAGGCGTGTTTGCGCCCGGGGTCTTGCGTGCTGACTTTGAGGGCCCCCATTTCAGCCGACGAGATGGTGGAATTCTCATCTGGTGTCCGCGGCATGTGTCTGAACTTGGAAACCGACAATGTCGGTGTCTCCATCTTCGGTAACGATCGTCTCATCAAGGAGGGCGACACCGTCAAGCGTACCGGCCAAATTGTCGACGTACCCGTCGGTCCCAACCTTTTGGGACGTGTCGTTGACGCACTCGGAAACCCCATTGACGGCAAGGGTCCCATTGAGGCTGCTGAGCGTCGCCGTGCTTCCGTCAAGGCCCCCGGTATTCTCCCGCGTCGCTCCGTCAACCAACCTATGATGACCGGTCTGAAGCCCATCGACGCCATGGTGCCCATTGGTCGTGGCCAGCGTGAGCTTATCATTGGTGATCGTCAAACCGGAAAGACAGCCGTCGCTATTGACACTATCCTCAACCAAAAGCGATGGAACGACGGACAGGACGAGACCAAGAAGTTATACTGTGTCTACGTTGCCATTGGCCAGAAGCGTTCTAACTGTCGCTCAGCTCGTCAAGACCCTTGAAGAGAACGATGCCATGAAGTACACCATCATCGTCGCTGCCACCGCCTCAGAGGCCGCTCCTCTCCAATATCTCGCTCCCTTCTCTGGTTGTGCTATGGGTGAATGGTTCCGTGACAACGGCAAGCACGGTCAGTTGTGTGTTTTCTCCTTTTAATGTGTGCATAAGTTCTGAAGTTCCTTTAGCTCTCATCATCTACGATGATTTGTCGAAGCAGGCCGTTGCTTACCGTCAAATGTCCCTCCTTCTCCGTCGTCCCCCAGGTCGTGAGGCCTACCCTGGTGATGTCTTCTACTTGCACTCGCGTCTCTTGGAGCGTGCTGCGAAGATGAGCGACAAGTTCGGTGGAGGATCATTGACTGCTCTTCCCATCATCGAGACCCAGGGCGGTGATGTATCTGCCTACATTCCCACTAACGTGCGTCATCTTTCCACATTCTTTCGTGAAAAGGTGCTGACTCTGTTGTACAGGTCATTTCGATTACCGATGGTCAAATCTTCTTGGAGGCTGAACTATTCTTCCGTGGTATCCGTCCCGCTATCAACGTCGGTCTCTCCGTGTCCCGTGTAGGCTCAGCCGCTCAGACGTAGGAGCTATTCCTTGTTCTTTTGTGAATGTGTTTGACGCCCTTTCAGCAAGATCATGAAGAAGTTTGCTGGTTCGCTCAAGCTTTACCTCGCCCAATATCGTGAAGTCGCCGCTTTCGCTCAGTTCGGCTCTGACCTCGATGCTTCAACCCGTTTTCCTCTTATCCCGTGGTGCTCGTTTAACGGAACTCCTCAGTACGTCGCGTTCCTGTGTCTACACGTAACCACGTTCTCATTGTCGATTTACAGAGCAAGGTCAATATCAACCATTGGCCACTGAGATCCAGGTCCCCATCATCTACGCTGGCGTCAACGGTCTCCTCGATTCTATTCCCGTTGAGCAAATCACTAAGTGGGAAGCTGAATTCCGTGGACACTTGACTGCCACCCAGGGTCCTTTGTTGGAGGAGATTGCCGGCGGTAACGTTACACCCGAGATGGAGGCGAAGATCAAGAAGGTCGTTGAGGACCATGTCTCTTCGTTCACATCATAGGATATAGAGTTCCCTTTTTAGTAGACTAACTCTCCAACAAAAGTGGGAATACATTATTACCTATATTCCCTCAACCGGATGAAATTTTGATAATTTTACTTCCATTGAGAATGAGATGAGAGTGTATGTTGAAGTAATGAAATAACTACGTGGTTCCCGATGATAGATAGTCTAAAAAGTCTAGGCTATAGTATTAGTATAATTTAGAAATATAGTCTACGAGCAGCCGCAGCCGCCGTGGCAGCAAACACGGGGGCGAGCCTCTGCGGTCGTCTTTTGTTTACTGAAGAAGGGCTCTTGAGTACTCTGCAGACGGTCTCTGCGTGGAAGCGTTCAGACGGTGAATATCTCCACATGCAATTGAGTAATGTTTGAATGTCGTCAGTGAGGCCAGACAGGCGAGCTTTGTCCAGATCCTGAGGTTCGGGAAGGACTCCACGTAGGGCGTCGGCCGTGACGAACGCGTCGTGGTGATACTGATAATACGGAACGTCTCCAGTGAGTATCTGCGGTCGAGGTCAGTTACTGCTTTGTGGGAGTATGGTATACGAATTTACGAACCTCAAATATGGTGCTGGCTAGAGAATAGATATCGTTGCATGTCCTCAGTTTGCCGTCGGCGTAGGAACCATCATCAGTAGGATACGAGGAGAAGGCCTTGGGGTTCAAAACGCTCGGGAGCCATCCAGCGGGAGTGGCGGAAGGTAGCTGGCATGCTTGGGTCCTCCTGAATCGGTTCGGCACATGTCAAGGCAAACTCTCCGAGGCAACAAGAACCTCCCGGTCGAACGAAGACATTGTCCTGAATAGCAAAGAGTGTTTTTCATTAGATCGAGATTACAGTTACGGATGGAGAGCACTTACCCCTCTTATGTCACCATGCACGAAGGCGGGTGTGTTCCAACCTTTCTTGGAGTCGTGCAGATACCTGACGGCTTCTGCAAGTTCGCGTGCCTATTTGTCAATTGTGAACACCCAATGACACCAGATGATTCGGGGAAGACGCACCGAGGAAAGCCTATCGTGTGTTGGGTTCTCCTTTATATATTCTGTGATAGTTTGCCCTCGTCCTATCCATGGGGAAACGAGGGAAATTGCGGCAGGAGATTCGTCAATCCCAAATGCTAGTATAGGAAGGAGCAGTTCTCGACTTGTTATTGCGTGCCATTCATTCAGGCGTTGGGCAAATTCCTGCAGGAGTGGTTAGCGCATTGTAAGAGAGTAGTAAAACGTAAGAGATTGATCTGCACACCTTGACTTGTCGTCTCCGTTGGGACTGTGACGAGAATACCACTCGCTTGACACGAACTGTGTCTCCGGAGGAAGTGGTCACCTTCCTAGCGATCTGTATACAGACATATGAGGGTGTGCAGTCTATGCCGTATATTGAATCGAGACTTACAGATTTTGATTCCGCTGCTTTTGGTAGCTCCATTACGCAGACGAGCCACTGACAGTCCTGTTCAATGATAGAAGCAGCCTGCACAGAGGTTGGGGGTGGGGAAATTATCGCCATGACTGTAGTGTGTCTCGAGAAATGTGTTGTCAGAGGGATCTAGCTGGCAAACCCGGGTTGGTTGACAGCTTAAGTATGAATAGTATATGCTGTGTCATGAAGAAGGCGGTGGCCTGCGTGATCGGTTGGCTATAGAGGGTAAGCTAGCTTGACTGAGCGGATGATTGTCCCCACCGCCCACATTGTGTGGCCAAGGCAGTTGAAAGGGCCCCGAATGCTGTTGAGCTCCCGATGGCCATGGTGGTCAATGAACAGCAATTTGCCAAGGCGACTTTAACCATGAAGAACGTATGGAGTTATTGAAGGACCCCAACCGATGCAACCTTGTTTGCGTTCACATTGTCTCCTGAATCATGGATTTAGTTTGTTTTTGGCCGTGGCCGATGGCTGCGGTATTGGCTCCAGCTTGAAGGTTGAAGGAGTCCTGATTCTGAAACGCGATGCTTGTGTAAGCAGGAGCATCGAACTTACAACTACGTTCAAACTTGCTTCACAACCTCCTCGGCAATGTCCAAGGCTAACAGAAATGATATCAACTGGCAAAGATGGCATTTTAATTTGTTCCAGTTTGTATCCAACCTGACTGCAGCGAATACCCTTGTACTTTCCCTTGGAACTCTTCCACCTTCGAGGACAGACAAACACAGACGCCGAAAGCTGTGATAACATGGATTAAATAGTATCGTTTTACACTACAACACGTCGTACAAAGCACATCTGTATATCTACGGTAAGTGGGTCATTTGAAAGACGCTTGATTTAGTTCTCAGACGACGCGGTGTCGGCATAGTCGTCGTCATCATCGTAATATTCGTCCTCAGCTTCGTCCATAGACTCTTTAAGCTAGAGCCCTGCCAGTATTAGGCACTGAGACAAGGGGAGACGGGAAATGAACATTACCATCTCAAGTAGTTCGTGGCATTCGTTCAGATGCGCCATGACGATCCCCTGCCCTTCAGGGATTGATCCATCGGAGCCAACGAATTTACCATCTTGTCGAAGCGAGTCAATTTGATGTAGGGCTAGTTGATACTGAAATTGATGGCTATGAGTTCAGTCAGGAGTGTTTACAAGCGAGAAAGGCAAGCTGACCGGATACAAATCGCGGGGGTTGAATGGCCCACCATATTTTAGAACCTCGTTGAGACATTTCTTGACCGTTGACAACTTGTTGGCCTGTTCATAGCATAAGATACATTCAATCAGATGACGTGCTGTACTTACGATTGGCATAAGCTCCTCTGACACGGGCTCACTAGATGATAGCAATCTGTATATGAGGCCGTAACAGCGCCTTAAGATATACAGTAGAACCTGAAAATATCCTAAGTATGTGTGCGGCTGCGAAGAAGATTTGGTGGGCCTACGTATTGACCCGACGGTCGATTACCCTCGGAATCGACAAACTTGCCTTCTACTCTCATTTTGTCGATCTCTTGGAGACTGAGCGAGTAGTTCCAAAGGTCAGTCTCTCTTAGAGTCCATCGGTGTGTAAGGACAAGGCTCTCGAGTTCTGTTCGTATATCAGAAAGCCGATCATGTATTGGCTTTAGCGATGAAGGGACATTCTTCGATTCTTCTTGGGCTTTGATTTCCTGAGCAACGTCGAAGCATTCTTCCAGAAGAGACGAGCATATGGCTTGAGAGCTAGGAAGAACGCCTCCTGGCCCGAGGAATTTCCCGTCCACGCGTTTCCTATGTTGTTCGAGATGTATGATGAAGAATGATGACGTCGAAAATGGATTGCGCGGAGGGTAAAGGTGGGTGGAGCAATTTTGAGTAACGGTTTCAAACAAAGATAGACACTCTGACGGTGAACATGGCAGCAAGCCAAAGGAACGGAACGGGCACTCAACGAATCAATTTTCCGGAGTTCTTCCTGGAGTGGCTTCAACTCAGCCTTATGCGACCCCTCTTTGGCGGCTAGAGCAACTAGTTGCCGACGAATGTGTACCAACTTGAGGTGGATTGGTGCCAGCTCTGGGGAAAGCACTGATAGTGATTCCTGGAGAGAGTTAACAATGCTATCTGCAACGAATTCGGGATGAATGGCATGCGCATAGCGAAGAAACATATTAAACGGACCGCACTCGTTGAGCTGACGCTCTAGCAGCTTTGTCAGAGCTTCGTTGTGCTTGCTTCCTTCCGCATCGCTCTGGACTATTTGACGAAGATCCTTTAACCTCCGTTGGAAAGGCGCTAGGTCTACCTCGTTGTAAACCCCCGACTCATTCATGTGGTTGAGTATTTGCTAAAATGGGGTTGTGTCAAAAAGAGCGTTATACTAACAAGCGGGATTCCTTACTCTCATTGACGCAATTTGTGAATAAGTTGCCGGCGCATCTCGAGTTTTGCCAATGGTAAGAAAGAAGAGCGACAGAAGGCTGAAGACATCTGCAAGAGTAGTGTCTACTCGATTGCTGTACGTAGTGTTGTCGTCTCTGACATCGTTCAGCTTTGTCACTGCATATGGAGGAGCTGAGCGTCTTATATGACCACAAGGACACAACACACGAACCTTGCTTGACCACGGCTTGGTAAAGCGAGTTCACATCCGATGGTTTGATATACTCGCCTCTGTCCATCTTCAGGGCAGTAAGGCGGTTACGAATGCTGAATATGTCGATTGGTGACGACAGTCCATGGATTAAGCCTAGCGAATGACGAACTTTATGAGTGCCTCAAGGATAGGCAGTTCTGCGATCGTGCAGTTCAATGAGTGAATTGAAGTGAGAAACATATAAATCAGAGACATACCCTCTTGAGCGACAGCCATTTGTGCGACAACCAGTGGCGAGGGCTCACTACTTCGAAGGAGTATTAGGAGATTCGTCACGCCTGAAACTGAAATCGGCATCGGCGCGGGGATATATGATATTCCCACAGGTGATTATGGATTCGCCTTAAATAGTCTTCGTGGAGGTTGTTCTCAGTCCCTTCTTTGCCTTCATCTGAATCTTCTGCTTGAATCATGGAAAAAATCAAAGAAGTATGTATCACGTTGTTTTCAGTCCGCTGTGCCTCTTGTACTGATGTGATGGCCAACAGAAATTAAACACCCTTCGCGTCGAGGCTGATGCTGCTGTTGACCGCGCCGAGAAGGCAGAGGCGGAAAACAAGAAACTTCAACAGCTTCTACTCGAGCGCGAGCAGGAAAACAAATCCCTCCTCCATCAATTGGATATAGCACAGGCAGATGTGGACAAGTTGGAGGCTAAGGTTGCGGAATCCAAGGTTGCGCAGCAGGAGGGTGAATCTATGAAGAACACGGGCGAAAGTCTCATCCGCAAAGTCCAACTACTGGAGGAGGAGCTAGATACTGCCGAAAAGAACTTGAAGGAGACTACAGAGAGGTTAGTACCTGGTTGACTGATTCGCGATCGATAGATCTCTGAAGTATGACCATGTTTATGATGATAGGCTAAGACAAGTCGATGTCAAGGCCGAACACTTTGAACGCCAGATTACAGGGTTGGAACGAGAACGTGATGAGTGGGAGAAGAAATACGAGGTGCGTGGTATCTTTGCGGACTTCTTTCAATCATTGATCAATCCTTTCTGTAGGCTGCGGATGCCAAGTATCGCCAATCCAAGGCCGAGCTGGACGAACTTGTCCAATCCATGGAAAGCATTTAATGCTTCCCTGTTCCCCTTCGCATTATTCTTGTATATCTCCTGTAGTTCGGACCCAGTATGAATTAGCCTTACTACATCATGATCATTCGTACGTGTTGGATTTGGCTTCGATAACAGTGATAGTGGTATTAGCTCGCAAATGGTACTCTAACATCGTCATCAAGTAAGATTTGGCGCGTTTTAGCACTGGCGATATGTGCATCACTCATCGGCAAACTTAAGCGATACAGAATTAACGCAGTGTCTTTCATCCGCTGTACTAATCGTCAGTTACCGGAGCAGCAAGTAGAAAGGTTGCCGCCTACTTGGAGTAGGGAAACCTTCGCCTTTAAAGACGTGTCCAAGATGTCCGCCACACGCGGTGCAGGTAATTTCAGTGCGGATGGTTCCAAGAGACCTGTCCTCATGTCGAGATACAGCACCGGGAATGGCTGTAAACGCATTTAATTAGTCCATCATTGCTCCATGCGATGCAGCAGGGTCGTAGACACACCATCGAAGAAGGCCGGCCAACCGCATCCGCTCTAGAACATGCAGTCAGACTATATACTGGCACTATCACCGTGCTGGTACTCACATCAAACTTGGTCGTGCTCTGATACAAGGGCGTACCACAGCCGGCACAGGTGTAGATTCCTTGAGCCGTATGCTTGTTGTATTCGCCAGTGTCTGGTCTCTCTGTGCCCTTTTGACGTAGAACTCGAAACTGTATTTCGGCATCAGCCAGGAATTGAAATTGTCACAACCCTATGCAATGCACCTGCTCAGGAGAAAGGATTGCTCTCCACTCAGATTCTGGTTTTTGTACGTTGCTGGACATTGGATTGCGTTGAAGTATTGGAAGGGAAGAAGAAAGTAGGCGATGTCGATGAGAATGAGCAGCAATCCGTAACAAACTGCAATAATTATATGGTTGCATGCACAGGCATATGGCTGTCCCCGCTGGCCGCAGTTGTGAGTTGATTATCAATAACTTCTGCACCACATGGATAATCACGTCTCCCATGTACATTACTAACAGAAACCGAGACCCTCTCAACTCCATACGAAAGAAGCAACTAAAAGTGTATTCATTGTATTCATTCCTTTGCCCATCATCTGAGCAAAGGCGACCAACCCGTACAGACAAAGTGGATCATCGAGTACATTCGAAAACATCAATATACGCCCCATTTCCCCTAACCATTATCCGTAGGAAGAAGACAACGTAGTGAATAAGAGGCGAGAAGGAATGCGTGTGCGGAACGTGAAAGGTGGCGAAACGAGCTGATCGCACGCAGGGAGGAGATCGACACCACAATGGAGGACGTAGGGATATCGAGAACGAAAAAGACGGAGTTACTCACATGGGGCGCGGCGCACACTCATAATATGTTGACATTATGAACAATCAAAGTATAGAGTACAAGCGTTGCCCATTAGCGAGACGTCGATCAAGCGCGGAGCTGGTTGCGAAGGTTCTCCTCAAGAGGCCCCTTCGGCTTGATGAACTTGACGTATGCGCCGTCCCTGTAAGTATTCATCAGCAACCAGCGCCAGTTACTATTGATTGATGTATACGAACTGCAACACCTGCTTGTTCTCCTTCAGCTTCTCATACTCCTGCTTCGCGACTTGGGTGAAGCCCCACTTCTTGGAAATGATGATCTTCTGGCGGCCGGGGAACTTGTAACGGGCGCGGCGGAGGGCTTCGATGATGACAGCGGCGTTGTTCTCCTTGGTGCGGATGGAGAGGATGATTTGTCCAATGTTGACACGAGCGGCGGTGCCATACGGCTTGCCCCAAGCACCACGCATACCAGTTTGGAGTCTAGTCACCAATGGCTAAGAACTAAATTTCTTAGAGGGTATAAGAAGACGCACCGATCAGCTCCAGCGCAACTCAACATCTTGTTGATTCGCAGAACGTGGAAGGGATGGACACGGACGCGCATATGGAAAGAGTCCTTGCCAGACGTCTTGGTGACGTATTTGTTGGCGCAGATGCGAGCGGCTTCGAGGGCCTCGGAGGAGAGTTGTTCGTATTCATCGGAGACGAGATGGCAGCAGAAGGGGAACTCGTCGACGGAGGCACGTTTACGACCCAAGTCAAAGATGCGGATCTAGTAGAGGTTGGTCTTTTCCGCAAGGCTAAATCGTTGAGGTTAGGGCACACCTTTGGGTCTGGAACACCGCGGTTGTACCGAGACTTGGGATACGGCTTGTTTTTGCAGTAGCGGTAGCAGCGAGCGGGACGGCGACCCATTATCTGATATGAGTAATTGGTCAGTACAGGACTCTCTGTGGCCCGTTTGAACGTCATCCTAGAGCCCATCAAGCCATCCATCTCAAATCTCTTCAAACCTTGCAAGAAAAGCATCATCTAGCAATCGATGCGAAGCAGATGTGGCTCCGGGCGAGTTGGAAGACTTCAAACGAACGGAAAGGCGTACTCACAGACTTCCGGGGGGGATTTGTGTGGGTCAAGAGTGCGCCCTGGCCTTATATAGTCAGTAGCAAGGGATGACTAAACCAATTAGTCACTCAGCGCTTACAGAGACAGGGGCTCCCAGCTTATTCACCAAACGGAGTCACTTTTGAGTCCTGGCGACTCGGAGAACAGCTCGAATTTAGGAAGACCGGAAGCTGGGACTCGTATTAACTGCTTGCTCTATATACAATTTTGCAGCTCTATGTCCGGGCCAAATCTCAGAAGCGTTCGCAGTACGTCGCCTGTCCTTAATTGCATCCATAAAACTTCGGAATCACAGTATTAAGACCGATATTGACCGTGAAAGTACAACTATCGTTCGTCAAGCGCCGGCTCATCTGAACTACTAAGGGAGGGGCGTTCGATCGATAGCAGAATTCCGGAAACTAGATCGGTCGTGCATGGAGTCTATTTTCTAGGAGTGAGTAAGACGTATCGAGGTCTGTAGAGGACATACCATTATTGGATTTATATTCCATAATTGTTGAAGCGGGTAGGTCTAGCACTTTCCGTATCGTGTCCCTATGGGAAGTCGACTGAATGCACGCGTCACAAAGTGAGAGCTATAGATAGGCCTACCTAATCCTTTCTCTGACTTTCTTGTCAGCGTCCACACGATTCCAGAGACTGACAATGTCTTCGCTTTGTCGAACGCTGATAGTGCATCCGCAGATCTCTGGCCAAACGGAACCATTCTCGTTTGGTTCTTCAGAGCTTTCCCCATCTGTCATGGGGTTACCATCTTCAGGCTGTCGGCATTCATCGAATTGGTCGCCAACGACAGCCAATACCAGATTCTCCCAAAGCCGGTCGGCTACGCCTTTCTTCAGGCGGATAATCCACTTTCCTCCATTGATGTTAAGAGGGTCCTCCCATATTGGCCGACGTATACCGGTATGAAAGAGAAGATAATCCGTGGTAGGAAGAAGGGCCGAGGGGGGCACCAAGTGCGTCCACAAAGTCCAGAATGATTCTACCTAGAAACGGATATGGTTGAATGTCCGTACCTCGGACGGCAAGAGACAAGTGTACACACTGAAGCAAAAGCAGATATTTTCTTTATGCCTTCTTCGTAGCTGACGATTTTATTTCCTGGGGTGCGTTGCTGGCGGAACCAGAAGATCCAGCTAGAACAAGGTCCGTCAAGGTATTCGAACGTGTTTGCGATGGTGTACGAACATACGTATTTTTGAGAGGATGAACGCCGCTCGGAGTGATAAAGTGACCTTTCAGTGGCTGGGCTGAATATATAGAGGTAGAAAAAAGCTTGGAGGACGGCTGCCGGGGCTTGGTGGCTGTAGAGTCGTTATTAGAGGGAAGGGAAGAGCTGGTTGTGTTGGAGGTGGTTGAGGCCGCGCTGGAGTTGTTGCCACTAGAATTTGCGAGGAAACGAGAGTTGGACTGGTTGGAGAAGTAAGACATAACTTTAGCGTTTATTACAGACGGAGCGAGTGAAAGTGGTCGATGCCTTACGTAATAGGTCAAAAGCTTCGAGGTCAACTACTGGCGTGACTGCGGTTTTCAAATCTCTTCCATCATCCCATGAAGCTGACACTACGACCGGAATGGAGACTGTGGCCTTTGTCGTCCTTTCTGGGAGTGCTGGATATCAAGACCGGTGTCACTATCGCTCTTCTCTTTGCGGTTGGTTCCAGTGCTCGTATCAAGCATCCGGGAAATGACTCTTTTGCTTCAGTTATTCAATAAAGTAACGGGCGTGTATGGCCTCATTGCGGTGGTCACTGGGGCAGGAGGTTCATTTGCGCAGCTGAGCCTGTACATCTATTCTGCGATCGCGCTCGGAGGGTTGGTCTGGGGACTGAATGCAATTAAGCAGGTCAGCGCCATTGTCCATCGTCTCTGATTTACTCACTGAAGCGTCTGAGCCCAGGAGGATGCCAAGAATACACTCTACTTCGCCCATTTCTTCTTCATTGACCACATCTTCTCCACAATTTGGACGGTCTTTTTCGCCGTTGCCTGGTGGATATACACGCCTCACGATGGGCGACGCATAGCCAACTCGGAGGCACAGAAGAAAATGATGGAAGGGGGCCCGACAAACAACATGACTGATGCCGAACGAGCCACCGCCGCGATGACAATATGGACTCACGAGAAAAGCACCGCGGCTACCGTCATCATCATCTCGTGGCTGGTCAAGGTCTGTATAACGTTCGGCACCTTTAACGCCGAAGCTGACTGTTGAATTTTAGATCTATTTTGCTCTTCTACTTTACTCTTATGCGTCTCACCTTCGCAAAGGCTCTTACCGATCACTCCTTCAAACACGGTCTGTCTCTACACCACTCGCTTCAGGATACGACTCTTCGCTGCTACCGGAGGGCGATGAAGACGACGTCGAGGCCTTCTATCGCGCTCCATTGCGAACGCCGAACACCAGCAACTCTATTTCAAGCTTCGCCGACTTCGTAGGCGCACCAAGTCGGACTCACAGGAACAAAGGTTCTTCGTCGTTAGGCCGCCCAAACGTCGCAGCAAAGCCTTCCGATGGCGACGAAGAGGAAGTCCTGTTTGACGACGAAGAATTGATGAGCTCACGCAGTCACTCAAAGTTTGGAACCGACGAAAGTACGGCAAGCGTCAGTTCTCAAGATGATGAACATAATATCTCGATACCCACAGGCCTCAGCCGAAATCGTCCTTGATCAAACACACTCGATACTGCGAGAACACCAATCGTTCATTTAATCGTCTCGTCTTGCTTGAGTATGTAATTGCGTGTAGGTAGCTTATGCGGTTCTAATGTGTGTGGAACTCTTAGAACTGTCTAGACATACCCATTCTGAAATCCTCCTCTCGCAACTATCCCCCTTGAATTAAGCTGGGACGCCTCGATGGTACGCTCGGAGTCGCAACATTGTCCAATTGCGGGTTTGATATGGCTGCTCGCCGGCGAGCACGTCGAGCTCGTGGATTCAGTATTAGCGCCAGGAGGAGCACCACGGCGTCCAACGCCTATGCTCCAGTAAGACGGATGCTAGTGTTCGAAGGTTCAAGACACGCACTATAACGAGCGAGTAGGCAACACCAGCGATAACATCGAACTTCTCCTTGAATATTAGAGACAGGTCGGAGAAGACTCCGCCCATCATGTCTATAAATATGAACGGGATGGATATCCCGACGACTTCTCTGTGCTTGTATATCTCATAATATTGAGGGAAAAGTGCGAGAGAAAGGAGCACGGAACTGAGTATGCCGAAGGCAGCGATGGGTCTGTTCTCTCCCTTGTCGTATGAGGGCTAATGTAAACATGTGGTTAGTGCATATCGCAGTCAGTCAGTCGGAACGCCCGGCTAACCATGACTGCAAATACCAAACCTACTTGAAGCCCCCCAGCGATCCCTATTGCGGTAATGAAAACAACAGCAACTTTCATCGTCGATAGGTTCCAGCCATAATGCAAGCACTGATAGATCGATTAATTGGGAAGATATTTCATCAGCAATCGACGGTGACGAACTTGGGACCAGGAAACTAGACAGAGGAATCCAAAAAGCTGTGGTTGAAGTATCAACGGTATGTTGAGATTCTGAACGATGACATATGCGCCGAGGAAGATTGCCGATACCGCCCAGAGCAATCTAAATTATGGTGAAGCGTCGCACGAGGCTGTTATGTTGTGATCCTTCTTACACTAGCCAAGGCGACAGCCCTTTTGTCGATTTTTCCCGCCAGCTTTTCCAAACTTGCGGAAGGAGTTGGGCAGTCCAACACACAGCCCCTGTGACAACAAGGATCAGAAACAACCAGGGTCGGTAAGAGGCATTACCTGTACCAAGGGTACCTAGAACGTTCTCTGCGACAGAGTTTGCTCGCATTTGAAGGAGGCGTGAACTTTCCCACTTTGCTGTTGTTACACCAGCATGGGAGCTACCGGATATCTTTAGTCGTACACCGTGACATAAATTGATGAAGGAAGCCCTCAGCTAGTGCCGACTTACTAAGGAGAAGTTCGGTGTTGCGTACGCGTGCGTCTTCGGGGCCGTAACGTTGGGTGTAAGCCGTATGACGACGTCCTGAAATACCGTTCCGATGTGATGCACGTGCAGAATCTGGGGTACAGGGGCTGAAGTTCGATGGACACAAACAAACCACTTGTGTATTGATTCTTACATATATGTAGCCAACGGTGAGTGGACGTTTACCTCAGTGCTAAGTACTTGCTACCATAGTATAACCCAGCGGCAGTAGAAGTCGTTGTCAGGATGGCCGGGACTGGGCCTTTAGCGACACGGGGAAGGGAAGAAACGAGGAGAAGGGCAGAGGCACCTGTATTCTTGGTTAGCAATATATATGGGAAAGGGTCTGCAGAAGGGTTTACCAAGGGCGCCTTCAATACCGTTAGGAGCTCCCTTACGGATGCAGTCAGCGCTCCATAGGTAGAGCAGTCCCACACTGCGAATCCGTTAGTATTCTATGCGAAGTGTCGATACGAAAAGGACGCACCCGACACCAGCAACCAAAGACGGGACAGAACGCGTACGAGCGAATCCTGTGATCCCGCCAATCACACACAAACCACCCATTACATAGGCAGGGTACGCTGACTACAGCAGCGCGTCAGAATAATTGTGTGGCAGGTGAAGTGCTCTGGGCGCACCATGTTTGAACTAGACACGTATGCAGTTGAAGCGGTAGTATGAGAACAAGAAGTGAGGAAGCCGGGTAGCGGTTAGTGTGAATCCATCACACACGATACTTATTTGGCAAAGTCCTTAGCCGTAAACAGAGCTTGATCGGCGCTGTTGACTACCTACCATTGAGCAGTGACTCTACGATGGCTTCCCTTCCTGCAAAAAATGAGGAGTACCGGTCAAAAGAGTATTGGTGAGTAACATACTTCTTCCATCTCAATTCGCCACATTCTTGATGTTTTTCTTAGGGATCAGAGATATAGCCAGTATTCATTCATTCGCGCCCACAGTTTGGACACAGAGTAATCCTTCTACTAGGGGCGACGAAGATTCATCTTTTGATTGGTTCAAATCCTACGGCGAAATTTCCTCAACCATTCACGACATAATTCCCGATAAAGCTGCCCGGATACTCATGCTTGGATGTGGAAACTCTAAACTTACTGAAGAAGTCCGAACTACACTCGCTATGTCACTGACGTCGTCTGAGTTGATTGTAGATGTACGACGACGGGTACAAGAATATTGTTAATATCGATGTTTGTGGTGTCTGGGTGATCTCTCCAAAATCGCACTCAAATTGGTTGCCAGTATTCGCAGGTCGTCATCGACAAGATGCAGAGACGGCACGCAGAACGGCGCTCCGAGCTCACATGTTCGTTTGACCATATACCCGTGGAGTAGACGTCTAGAATTACCTTTTAGGGCTTGACATGGATATCAGAGATCTGAAATTTGCGGACGATGCCTTCGACGTTGCCATTGATAAAGGTGCGCACCCTGATAGTTGGATATGTACACCGCTAAGGGGAGGTTGTTAGGGACCATGGACGCTATGATGACATCTAAGGGAGACGTATGGGTAAGTGAGACCGAGGATTGAAAATTGAATCTTGATGTCTTTCTCGCTGAGACAACGGCGCGCAGGATCCACCTGCCCAGGTGATAGAAGACTGTGACCGCGAAGTAATGGAGGTTGTCAGGTAGCAGTGTCATAAGCTACTACCCCATGATTTACGTTGACCAACCGTCGCGTCTAGGGTATTGAGGAAGGGCACGGGGAGATTTGTATATCTAAACCTTCGGACAGCCTCACTTTCGCAAACGCTACTTGACAAAACCGCAGACTACCCTAGAAGTGAAGGAATTAGGAGACTTCTTCCATTATTATTTATACATTCTACGTACATAGATCAATCACTAAATGGCTAGTCAGAACAAGAACTTCACGTTTTTGTAGAAGTCAACCATTGGATTCTCTCCGTTCTGAAGGCGAGTTCGATCAAGTTCACCATATGTTTCGAGGAACTCTGAATGAGTAAAGACGCTGGACTTTCTTTCGCCTACAGGCAGGCCACTGGCAGAGGCAACACCATCCATAGGTGCTCGTCTATCGCTCGGATGATGTGATGAAAAGAAGCTAGCTCCTAATGCTGACGACGACGACGACGCCGTCAAGGGTGTGTGGTGGTCGGGGAATAGGCTATCTGTTTGCGATGACAATGGCTGGGAAAGTATGTACTCGTACATGTTCCGCAACATGTCGAAGTCGGTGGGGAAGAAGATGTCGAAGTAGCCTGATTGGACAAGTAACGTTGTACATGGCACTGTGAGGTTACGGAGTCGTGTTTGAACAACTGGGGCATTGTGCCCTGGGATTTGGTTCGGGAGAGACGAAAAATCTGTGAGCAGGAGGCGATGTCGCGGGAAATGCGCCCGCAGCGTTCTTAAGAGACTGAGAAGGCGAGTGGGGATGAATTCTGGGGGGGAGAGATTGGCGGCAAAGGGTAGGTTTGCGTAGACGCTGCGCAGGGAGGGAAACCGTTGCAGTAGTCTGGAAACGGAGGGCTGCTGCCCTAGTTGCCGACGTAGGTCCAGGAAGGAGGAAATAAGGTGGTCCGTCACGGGGGTATACATCATGTCAAAATCACCGTGTTTATCCACGACAACGGACGCTTGCCGTGGCTCGAAAGTACGGAGATCGTATCTGACGGCATCGTGGGCGAAGTTGTCCTAAATTTGTTTTTTGTTTAAGATGAAGGCATCCCGATATATATACGAGACTTACGATGACTTCCATGGCGAGGAAGAAGCACGGTGCCGGCTCTCGTGTCGTCCAGTGGAAGATGCTTTTGTGGAAGACCCTAACGCATGGATGTAGTGGCCGTAGCTTCCTTTTCTGAAGGTTCACTAAGTTGGCGCTGATTTCAATGATATTGTAACGCGTACGCTCGTAGACGTCCGGGTATTCTTCTTGGAGATAATTGAGAATATCTAGAGCCAGTGTTCCGTTGCCAGCGCCGATTTCATAGATGTTGAAATCCTCGTATGGGAAGTATTTGAGGAGGTATTCGGAAACCAAGCATTGTGCTATCGCTCTTCCGTACCACGGCTTGAGAATAGGGGTGAATACGGACATTCTGGAGACGGAACTGTTCAAATGGTACATACCTTGAAGAGTTCTGTTGGTGTATGCCACAATTGCTTTCCTGGACCAGCGTGCTTGTCAGAACCGTACGCAGTATACTTCATCGCGACTTCCTCTTGAAACTGAACGGCATCTTTCATTGCTTGAAAGTCGATCGGCGTGTCAGCAGTATCGAAAATTGTTGCTTGCTTGGGAAAGTAACCGTATTGAGGGTTATACAAGGAATCCTCAATGAAATCTCGGACAAGCATCTTGACGCCGCGAGGAGGGCGTTCTGCCGATTCCAAGTCGTTCGCAGTGACAACGTCGTACTGGGCGGAGTCCCCGTCCTCGGTCGTGAGCAAGGGAGACGTGTTGTAGTTCCATTTATCCCGACGCTTCGTACGCGTGGCGGTCGTGGAGAACTCGACTTTCAGCTGGTACCGGCGCAAGGTATTGTAGCAGGAGAATGCGCGTAGGGGAGAGGTAGCATGAATCCTCATTCGCGCTTGTCGCGCGATGGTCGAGTTGCGGAACAGAAATGGGCGCTAATTTTTGAATCTAAGCAACAACCTCAGGTGACAAATTTCAGTTAGCTGCTATAATACATGGACGACGAGAATTCCCAAGCCAAATCACTGCGACTGGTACAGACATGGATGGCCGCTACTTCTAAGAAGGATCAGATCGTCGGCGACATTGTAAACAGGTCCGTAACTCATCATCAGTGTTGTCGACTCGGAGGTTCCTAATTCATCTTCGCAGCCGTCTCGAGTGCACAGTTCGCCCTCCTTGATCTTGTTAAATCTCTTGGGGGTTATCTCACCTCCGAGGACGATGAGTTACGCACAAAGGGTTCGCCCATTCTCCTCGCAGACATAGACCTTACATTCAATCTATCTTGTCAATCAGGTGTTGGACTTCTGTCGTCCGTACTACATCAAGGCAACCTCACAACAAATCGGCAGACAGGTGAGTCATAATCCGTTCTCCTCGTCGTGGTTGAAGCTCAAGATTTCCCGGTCATCAGTACATGCTCTAACCCTATTCTATTGCGGAAAGCTTGATGACACAGAGACCATTGTTCCCGCCCTGGACGGCTTAGTTGCCTTGTCCAAGCAGCCAAACCTATCTTCGGAGGACGCCGTAGCCGTTATCAGGGCGTATGTTTCCTTTCTTCTTTTGATTACCCTTGTAGTCATTTGATTCATTCCGCAGCATCTTCACGTACGTCAAGATGAAGGCCCTGGTACAAGCAGTTTCGGTATCATGTATTTTCCATTGTAGATACGTTGCTCACCAAACACAGAAAAGGTTCGTCTCTACATCTGCCGTCGTTTTGCACATTTAACCGGAATCCAGCCCTTCAGGGTATGGGGACTGAGTTCATCTCGGGCTATGTATCCCTCGCAGAAGGTGAAAAGGACCCGAGGAATCTACTCGTCGCATTTGCAATTGCGCGAGTGTTTGCTCATCGAGTTCGATGTCTCTCATCATGTGGAAGTATGTGATTTATGGCCTTTCACGCCATTGAAACTGAACATCGAAATCGTAGAATTTCTTCAACATCACTTTCTGCTATTTTCCAATTTCGTTCAGACCTACACCTAGCGATCCATACGGAATAACCGCTGAAGATTTAAATCAAGGTTGAGGTACTGCACAATCAGGATAATTATCATTTCTGGTACTGACTAACGGCTATTGCAGAGACTGCCTGAGCGCTCACCCTTCTTTTGGTCCTCTGGCCATACCTTTGTTTTCTCGAGAAGTTGACGGCAGGCTCGCCGGTTACAAAGGTAGTGTGCTAATTTACTAGCCAATATTCTCGTTCACGATGTCTACAGCGAGATACGCTGGAAAGTATGACTGTTTGCCTGCCCGTCTATGGCGCGGAGTTCATCCTCGAACACGCTAAATCGGTCTGGAACTCATTGAAAATAGAGGTCTGTGAGTGCGATCTTAGTGCGAGGCCTACTCACCTGTATGGAAGGTACTCCAACCAACCGATCCTTCTACTGAAGCGATTGCTCTCGATACCATCAAGTCCTTTATTCGCGTGATTTCTTCGACCGATGCCGGTCAAGCTGCGTCTCTGAGGGATATAATATATGAGGAATGCGTTCAAAAGTTGCAAGAACCCGAGAAAAGCCAGGCTAAACCGTCAATGAAACTTCTGTGCACCATGATGACAGCTAAGAGTAAGACCTATTGATGCCCTCCGAGCTTGACGCTAACAGACTTGTAGGTTCCTCGTCCGAGGTCATCGTCTCAAAAGCTTTCCCTTTGCTCTTCAAACTCGTTAATGATCCCACCGAAACTGCCAATCGACCGTCCGTCATATTACTGTTATGCCGGCTAACTGATGCATGCCATGATGTCACGATTCTCCTACCTTTCAAGGACGAGCTTATGGGTGTCTTGACTGCTGGGTTTGAGTCATCTACCTGTCGCCAACAAACTCTCGCTCTCCTGCAAGTCATGTTAGCAATCAGAGGACTGCTCACTACCGAAGAGATCGGCTACTTCATCCGAACGTTGACTGAGACATTCCTGCAGCCCAGCGAAACCAACGACGAGTTTAAGTGCGTTGTTTCCTATTACCGTACACGCTGCCTATTCATCACCTGCGCTTTTAGTGATCGAATAGTGACGTTCTTGTCAATGGTGAATGAAACTCGACACCTGGGCGAGACCGCCCTACCCCTCTTATTCTCCGCCCTCCCCGATCGTCCTCTAGAACGGGATGCTGCCGTTGAGCACAGACTAATCAAAAGAGTGCTTGCTGCTCTTCCTACTCTATGCACCTCTCGCGAGCACTTCGAAACCCTTTACATTCGCTTGACAACTAAATTCGAGATCGTGTCGTTCCCTGTATCAGGAAACGATCTAGTGGACCGCGAAGCCGTATCTGCTTATGGATTTGCCCTGCTAAAGGCATTATCTACATCCCTCGAAGCCAAGGTCGCCGGCAATCACGTAGACACTCCGAAATACGAAGAACTTTTGCTGCCTCGCCTCTATAATTGGTTTATTTATTCTGCCACTAGTACTGATCACCAGTTCTTGGCAGTAGAATGCAGGGTAGTGTCGCTAGCTGCAGAAATTGTTTCCATGCTCTCACGAGCATCTAATCCTCAGTGGGTCGTATGAGACATTAATTGTCCGTCGAAAACTTACTTTAATGCAGGCGCCAAAAGCTCAGATAGATTCTGTTTACTCTGCCTTCTTCCGGGGAGATCCCCACGCGATAGCCTTCGGGTTTCCTCGAATTCCTAAAGATGCTCGATTTGCACCTTTCAGTGTGGGTGATGTCTTTACACCTTTATGGAATCAAGTTGCCGAGAACGTTGTGTAGGATTCCGCTTCCGACGCAGAAAAGAACCTAGTGCCGCTCGCGGCAGCCTGCTTCTATCCTTTGTACCCTGAGGTATTGACTTATCCCCTATCCCCTGGCTCATGGCAGTGGCACTAACACATCTACCATGGCCAGGTTCAGTTACCGGTTGACGAGATTCATCCATTCATCGAACTACTGCTCAATTGGGGTGTTTATTACGCCACAAATGAACATCAGGCACAATCTGCTTGGGGAGTGGGCTCATCTATTTTGAACAAACATATTGATGGTAAGGGAAGGCTGCTGCTCCAGTTCACCTAGATTTATGATGACCATATCATAGATTCACCCTCTGCTATACTGGGGCAATTGAATGAATTTTGGAGAACCAATGTTCTCAACAAAGACATCAATTATGAACGGCGGTGTGCTTCGATCCGTGCCTGGATATGGGTAAAACATCACTGCAAACATCTTTGTCTAGACCTTCACTTACCATCATTCAAGGTTGGGAAGGCTTTGCTACGCCGAAATCATCCACAAGCATCACAGCTTTCTGCACAATTGATGGACCTGTTTGAAGAAACACCCATTAATCAGAAGGCAGCTTTGGCAATTGGAGATAGCCTCTGTACTGATTTGGTAATAACAAAGTCTAACCATGCTGTTGTTAAGGTAAGTCCATCTGTACTAGTCAAAGGTATCATTTGAACAGATATGTTTGTACATCTTTAGATGCTGCATGTGCAAAAGTATGTCAATACCTTGCTGCCATTGATATTGAGTAATGTTAATACATCTAGTAAGTTAATGCTTTTCATTGATGAATATTATTGATTTCTGTTACAGAGCCTGCACAAATCTCATACCTTGCTGCTCTGAGTTCCCTTGTTCAATCTGTGCCTTGTGCTATCTATATTCACCAAGCTTCTGAGGTGTGAAGTAACAATTTTTTAGCTTTCATTTGCTGTTCTTACCAATAACATGCTCTAGCTTATGCCACTTCTTATCTGCAGTCTTGAGTTGCCAGATGTTGACATCAGAACAAACAGTATAAACATACTGTCTGCAATATCTGGTGAACAAGCTGCATCTAAAATTCTGGCTCAACATGCTTCTACCTTAATTGATAGCATGCTTAACATTGGGCTGGATTCACTTGGATCATCTACTGTGATTAATTTTCTATTTCTTTTCCATTATTCACTAATTGATGTTGTGAAATAGCTTTTGAGAATTGCTGCTGCTCTCCGATATCTAGGGCTTTTGCCCTCTTTACTTAGTTATTCTGCTTTGCATCCTCACAAGGCCAGGGTGCTGTGGAAATTGGCCAAATCTTTGGATGATGTCAAGCGTAGTGTAAGAAGGGAAGGAGTCAATACTAGGTGTGTAATGATATTATTTTTGCTGCTGTTCTTACACATGAGTTTAGAACTAAATGGTGTGTTTGTTTCTATGTTTGTAACTTTATAATTCTAAACTATGATAGGGCAAGATGCAGTGGATGATACAATATAATCTATAATTATATTTGTTTTAAACCATAGCAGCAGTATAATTAGCTTTAACTGAATTGTGCAAAATGAACTGAAAATGTATTATCTTGTTGTTTACCACTTCTGGACTTATTGCTGTTTTCATACATAATAACACTTGCAAAAATAAAAAAAGTTTGATTGTACAGTCTCCATATTTGCACCCCATGGCATGTTCAAAGGGGGCAAGGAAAAGTCCAAGCCAAAGGCCACCTGATGGTCCTTTGTGGCTGGAATAGGGATGCTACAACCCTATTCTGGACAGACAGACCTTAGATATCCCAATCCCTTACCTGCCTTTTCTGTTTTCTGACTCCTAGTTACAGTCACATGACCATTGTACCCCCTTATATATGGGGGTCACATAGTTACTTACTTACTTCTTGCTTGTACATTCCTTCCATTTTCTTAATACAATCTCTCTGTGTTTGATCCTTTTACACTGTTCCTGTTCTTGAGTGTTGTTGCCTTCAGGCATCTTCCAACACAGACATTGAGAACTCTCCAAAGTGTTAAACTTTAGGCTATTATAGTGTGATCAGAAGCTTGTTTAAGCGTTCTAATAACTTCTAATTGCCTTGGTAACAATCACTAATGATGTGTTGATGCAATCAATCAATAATATGTAATGAATTTCACTCTATTGACTCTTTGTGTCTAGTACTCTAGACATGTAAGGAAAATGACTATCTAAGGTTCCCACAGGTACTGTTCTGCATGAGGTGTGAAAATAGCTGTCCACTAAATCACATCTGAAATGGTTTAGCTCTGGAGCAACTTGGGAACATGTCAGACATCATTCTAATGATGGCTCCATGTTTAATGTCAGAGTCCGATCCTCACCCCCTTAGGGGTCCCCCCCTTATGCCCCTTTCGGATACTCGGACCTTCGGAATCCCTTGGGCTCCGCCCTCGAGGCTTATGCATGGTGCGCAGTACTAGGATTACCTTGTTACATGTTTCATGAACATGTGTACTTACATACTAGCCTCACTACATACATGCGTTAGTTAGTATTTATAGTAGCACTAGTACAACATGTATTCTTCACTTTGAATCTTAGTTTCTTTTCGACACTTGCTCAACTCTTGTCTCCGCTGCGGGCTCCTCCGCGGAGCCCGCCTCTCCCCATGCTCTCTCCGAAATCAGGACACCGCAGGGCTAGGAGGGCGCAGCATCAAAGCTGAAGCCAAGTCCCGTACGCTCCTCTCGTCCGCGCGTCCGCGCTCCCCGCGCATTCCCGCGCCCCCTTAACAGACGAGTCAGGAGGCTCCGTGATACGGTCCTTAACATTTAATTCTTGCTCCTTTTGCTTCCCTGCTCAGACCGAAGTGTTCCTGTAATGACCATGTACTGGATGTCGGATCGTTCGAACTAGGGGGAGCAGTGGCTTGTGTCCCTAGTGAGAGGGTCCCATGGCCCAGGGAATGGAGGTCGCCAGTAACCCAGGTTATGGGAAGGGTGACCCACTTGAGGAATGGGCAAGGTCAGTATACGCAGTAGTGGTTGGATTAGACGAAAAGAGATATATCCGGAGTTTCAATATATGTAGTATAAATGGGTGTAATAACTACTTCTATATGAGGTAACTGCAGGTGCTCAGTTGCTACAGTGCCCCCCAGTTGTTATTGCATGCGCATTGCCATAGCAAGAAGGAAAAGTAGGAATTGCATAGAGTAGAATGTCAGGCATGTGTCATAGTGAATAAACAGAATGCTGAAGAAGGGGGAAAAGAAGGAAAGAGAGAGAGAAAAAGGAAGAATGTGGACAAAATTTCTAGGAGATAGAGTCAAGGGTTATTTTCGATGATAACACATACGGTTATGGTGCAAGTGGCTTTCTGAGCCTTTGGAGCATGATGGTTGAGAGCTTTCTTCTGTATTGTCAGATGGTTGTGACAACCGTAGAGCGAGTGGTATATTTCATTTAGTATTTCACGGAGCAGTGGTTTCGTGAATCACACAAGTAGTTCAAGAAGCTACGAAGTGTCAGAGTGGCAAGTTAACTCGAGATCGTTTCGAGAGCAGAGCAGCTCCGGGTGGAGATGACGGAGGTCAACTAATAGAATGGTTTGTATCTGGGGTAATTAATTTTGATGTATTTGCCTCAAATTCGAAGCTTACATGAGAGAAATATATTTGCAAAGGAAAGGTCATCCCTGTCAACTGAGCAGTGGAAGGGTGGGGAAGTGAGCTCTTGGTGAACCGGGTATCCATCATTACTGGAATGTTCCAAAAGCTGGTTGGGGACAGAGGATGCTCCTCTGGGCTCTGCACTTCATCTAGTGCTAGCAAGTAAGTAGCTTCCAGAACTGTTGGCCCGACACATCCATCTGGATTAGAAACCTCTGCGCATGACAAATACCCTTGCACTCACATCACCTGGTTGCTATTGCTGAAACACATCCAATAGATTGCTTGACTGCTCCTCCAAGTATACAACATTTGCTGCACCTCAAACAGAATCTTCCTAGCCACCTTCTGCAGGAGTTGGAGAAAGTCACTGGCTGAGCATATATCGCTGGGCAGTTTGTCCACCCTCCAAAACTCAGATAACACAAAGGAATAGGGGCTGTATAATTCGGCATGTCTCTCTGATACAAAACAATCTGCTATGCTTGAGGATTTGTCCATTGAGACTGAGGATACAGATGTGGAAGAAGTAGAGGGACCCTTCAAGGGTCCAGCTAGCAGCAATTCCCATATGGCAGTGCGCAAATCAGAATCATCTGTTTCCTCATACAACTGGGCAGCTGACTTTCTAGAACACCCCATTGTCATAGGAACTGTTGAACAAGGAGAGTGGAGAATGGGCTTGCTGTTTCCCCTTCTTGGCTATCGTCTGCAACCTTGTCATGTAATCCAAAGGGGCTGATCTTAGGGTCCTGATAGTGTCTCGAGCCAATATCTGGAAGGGAGACTCCTCTTGCGGAGCTGCCTTTTTCCACTCAAGCCTTGCTTGCACCTCTTGCACGCTTGGGACCTCTGGTGCGTCCGTCTCCAGACCATGCAGGTTGAACATCATTAAAATAGGAGTGGGCAGTTGAAGCATCAACTCCCTTAGTGTTCTCGCGGTGGGTAGCACATTTGGATTCTGCAACGACAGCTGCTGGTAGCCTTGTCTATTGGAGAGTGCCAACAATCTGGGAAAAGGCTTGTATTTGGGTAAAGATCTCATGCGGCCCACTGACTCTCCTCCTCCTAGCGCGAGGGCATGCAGGTTCGAGCGTCTCTCAGCGCGCCTCCATGGAGCATTCCTTGTGAACACTAGTGAATAGTTCTGCATGAGGTTGAGGGGAAGAATCAAATGTGTTCAGTAGTGGTAAGACTCTTCCCCTGTGCAGTATTTGTACAAGAAGAAACAAGCTACCCCTTCTCACGTCAGGTATAGCATGATGTCTTCACAGGCTTTGTCCGAAACCCATATTCCCATGAATCACTCATTCCCCTCCACAGTGAACACATAGGGTGTGTCTGCTGGATCAAATGGAGCTTGATCCTTCATACGAGCGTATCACATCCATGTGTCATGGTATTTGATCCCTCACTGCATGCTAGTGATTGTATTGACCACTTTGTCAAATGTGTCGACTTGATCGAGGTTGCATATATCCATATCCGAGGGAAACATGGGTCAGCGCTTCCACAGAAGTCGTAGTGCCTCAGATTCTGATCTCTGCAACCCGTCGCGCAAGGAGAGCATATCCTCCGTTATGGCCTTGTTGTGCCTCCTCAGCTTGTTTATGTATGCACCTTGTATTCTTCCCCCATTGCAGCTTGACAGAGGATCTGGCTGCCACACCTCGTGTATGTCAAAGACTGACGTAAATTTGGGGTAGTCGTGAGGTGAATTCAAGTGACAATGACAGCACATGAACGGTAAGTAGGGCTGACTAGGCCAATAGTGCTGAGGGTGGTAAGTAGGATCCAGCGGACCTAGATGCCCATCATAGTGCTTTCTTCCTTGCACCAAGTCTTCTAGGTCTACACCTGGTGTCTTGATTCTGGGGTAGAAGGGCAACCTTTGTGAGTTGGGCAACCACAGCTCGAAGTGTCTTCCTGCGATGCTGACATCTCTGGACGATTTAGGCTGATCATTCAGCAAGATCAGTTTTCAATAGGAAGGGAATGGGGCCAGGATCGTTGGCATAACCAGCTCCGGGGAGCAGCCTTGGCGCACTGAATCAACAGGGGTCAGTATTCATACTGGTTGCTCAATGAGGGAATGCAGCGAAGGTGAGAGTGATATGAAGGTGTCTTAATCAATTATCATGTGTGCCCCTTGAATCTCTTAGAGGCTTGTAATTTACATAGATACTCACGCTTGAGCTCAGGTGCATTGCGCAACTCATACTCAGACAGCTTGCATCTAAACCTTTCCAGTGTACTAGATATAGACACTTGTATCCCATCTTGCAGGATGTCACCTTGTGTTCTAGGATCGCTTCTACCTCCCATTCCTCCACAGCTGGTAGTAGATCACACATGGAGGGAACACGCCATGTGCTGATTCATAATTTTAACCTGATAAAAGTATGAGACAAAGTAAACAGATTATTTTTTTCGTTATTTCCGCATATAGTATTTAGCACAGCCACAACTAATATTTCGGAGGAAAATATTGATAAGCTCCCAGAACAGTAAGAAAAGAAATATGTGTAAAGCCTACTTTTTGCCACCAATACATACTTTTTCTTTCCTTTCTCATTACTTCCCAGTAAAGTAACAAAGTGTGACAATTATTTACTTTGTGCGAAAGTATTAGAATCATAGTAGTAAATTAATGATATAAATAAAGAATATTTTAATACTTGGAGATAATAGTAACAAATAAGTAGCAAAGTAGTATAAGTCACAAAAACTATGAAGAAAGTATAAATCATGGATACTCGGTGAAAATACTAAGAAAAAAGTACGAATCAGAAGTACTTCTCGGAAAACTATCAAGAAAGTATGGATCCCCAATACTTGGCTGAAAACTAAGAATAAAATATGAATCACGAGTAATTGAGGGGAAAGTACAAATGAAGTATGAATCAGGATTACTTTGGCCAAAAGTACAGGTAAAGTACAAATCACGAATACTCGGAGACAGTATGGATGAAGTATGGATCACGGAAGAGGCAAGAGTGAAGTGCAAGTGACATGGAACACAGAGGAGCAAGTAAATGAAAGTGACCGCAGATGCCCTGCAACCTAAAAAAGAGGAGGATTGGCTACAGAAATGAGTCATTAACAGCATCAATGTACCTATTCCTGGTGCGCATCTGCGCTCTTGTTCATCAGCTTTTGCTTTCCGTTGCAAAGCAAGTTGACAGCAATGGTCCATTTCTTTCAAACGCGCCGCTTTCTGTAGTTTGCGAGGTCAATACAGGGAGAAATAACAGGAAAATGCAATCAACCTTAGCAGCAGCAGCGAGCATTGGTGATGCTCTCCAATATATGTAGATATGTATGTAGCCAAGACTGCCATGCATCAAAATATATAGCTAAGAGTAAATATGGCTGGTAATGAATTAGCCAAGCCAAGAAAGTGAGGATTGAATTACTTACAAGGACAGGATCCATTGCAGCTTGAACCCACACTCCTGTAGCAAAGAAACTGGAGCCCTGGCGAACGTAGCGTTCATCCACATAAATATGCACTGTTAGAAACACCCCTCCCATGCTGGTATCCTCGAACAGTGATGTGTGGTTCTTCATCAGTCTAGCTCAGGTGATGTTCCTTCCTACGTAGTGTAGCATTAATCAAGTATCAGGGTCGAAAGCAGTGGGACTTACATGATAACCCAATTATCTAAGTGCTTGACTGAGTACCCAAGGCGCTTGGACATTGCACACATGATCACCCTCGAAACAAGCCATGTCTTCACAAGTTAGACAATGCGCCACCAAAGTTTACGCTTTCTCCAAATAGGGTGTGTATAATGCGGAGATCGGTCATGCTGAAGCTGTACCACATGCTCAGTTGCACTGTCTCATGATGCATATCGAAAGCTGACCTCAGACTGGTTTTCGAGACAAGGTGGTTGGTGAGGGCACGCATTGAGTGAAATGAAAGGAGTGAACAAGGTGGTATGCAAGGAGATGGTGTAAAGGGTATGAGAAGGTGAAGTGTCAAGTGATGGGAGTGTGTGAGGGGGCAAGACGGGGACGAAGAAGATGGAGGCCAGTGGTTGGAATTGTGGTGGGAGATAGGCAGTCGTCCTGGGACGTGGTCCATGATCGCAACGAGGGAATGACAGGAGTGTCAAGTGACAAAAGTAGAAGAGATCACCTGCATTCATGGCCACAAAAGGGAGATGAGGTGCACTGTACGATGGATGTGGGTGGTGTGTGCGGTCTGAAGGCATGCCCTGTGTTTGTGGTCTTGAAAGGGAGACAACATTGCTGAGTGGGTGGGTGGTGACCTTGCCATACGCCGCGCAAGCTGATGGAGCTCAACACAATGTACACATCAGCGCAAATTCGTGTAAGTGCTGCCTGTCCTTGCAGAGCCAGGCTAATTCTTTGTCTAAGATTGCCTGAAGCTTCGGTGAGTAATGATGGACTCCAACCTGAAGAACACCGGGCGGAAAGCCTGCAGTGGGGTCAATAACATCAACATGGTAATTGTGGTTCACATATACCAAACATCGCAACATTGAGGTGATGTTGGATGAATAGTGTTTTGAGTATGGGAAGGGAAAGCGACATGTCTGAGCGCAAGGATCAATTGAACCTAGGGCCGCGACTACGTTGCCAGAGGACTGCCAGAGCCCAGATAGCTGGAAGGGTTGCCAGAGCCCACGATATCGAGTTGTCGTTGACCTTGACAGCATGTGACTCTCGATTCAGACGAATACATGATGCTTGCACCTGATTCGAAGGTTGTGAAAATACAGTGTACACGAGGTAACTGCACATTTCGTATTCCATGAGGTTGGCTTGTGAAGAGTGGATATCAGGGACTCACAGTGTTGCTGCAAAGTCTCATCTGCCTCTTGGCGTTTAGGATGCTCCAAGCTCGCCTGACCAACACGCTGCTACAGTCACATTTGTTTGATAATGAGTGACAGATTGTTCTGGACAAAGACTTGAAAGTACTGAAGATCGCGGGTAGACAAAAGATGTAGATGTTGGTTGAGCCACTGATTGCCAATGTCCAAGCATGGGCATGTATAAAAGATAAGGCCGTTGAATCATGGAGAAACCCCACATGTGCGAAGTGCGAATCGTCATATTGACATGAGCTGACCATGACTTGCAGGTTGACATGTAGACATCTATACTGCGAGGAATGCTTAGTCACTAAATTTCGTGAAAAGATCACCAACATACTCTCAGGAATGGATATGCTGTATGTTCAAGATTGTATTGGCGGGAACCTGGAGCAGTTCACCAACTACCCAGTGTTGAAGAAGAGTATGTATTGGGAAGAAGCAGACAAGGTGTTCCAGCAAAAATGCCCAGGTTGTGGGCGAGGGGTCGAGTCTTGTCCAACTCCAGTCTGGCCAATTTGGTCCCTGTTGGAGAAGTTAAAGGAAGAAGGTGTTGTTGAAAGGCGTAAAGTGCACTTACCGTGTCCTATGGGGAGCCTTTTTTAGCGCTGTAGAGTAGCACCAATTGCACGCAAAGGTTGAATGCGGCAGAATTCAGCTCCATCTTAATTCCCAGATACAGCGAAGAAAGCGAGAGATCGTATGCTTGACTTTGAGAATTGAGCTCAGGCAGACAATCAAGACCCAGCTACATGTGAGGATTACCAGAACCCAGCACGAGAAGAAAGGACAATGATCACAAAGGACTGCCAGAGTCCAATGTGGGACAAGGGTCACCAGAACCCAATGCAATGCCACCAAGTGATGACGACAATGACGACGATGAGTCACGACAACAGTGAGTCAAGCAGAGGTGGGAAAGTAAGAGTGAGCTGAAATCAGCACAGACAAGCACAACCAAGCATGACTAAACACAATCATGGGACAGATTGACGAGGAGACGGGTGGTCACGAACACAGCACCCCCAATGAAAAGGGAAGGCTTGTGGTGCATACTGAGCTTTGCACACAGGGTCAGCGACTGAGTTGATCATTTGTACAGTGGTTCGTTCATATGCAATTGCGGTGTGGCTACAGGCACATGGAACGTCCGCTGCCCACTAGTGACATAGCGATGGACACGATATACAAAGATGACAGAATATGTGCAGTACAATGCGTGGATACACTGTATACATATCTAATCAAGCCTCTTACATGAAAGCGAGATAAAGAAAAGTCACTATGGCCCCGAAGATTATACTGGTCACCCAAGGATTGATGAATTCAGTCGGGTGATGGCGAGAAGAGGTTGTAGAGGGATTGGCTGCACCATTATCTGCCAGGTGGCTTCGAGAAGAGGCGGCAGAGCAATTGGCTACCGCAATGTCAGGCGCAAGCAAATCTGAGCAGCCTCAGTTTATGGAGAACACAACAGCATGAACGGAGCTCACATTGTCCAGTGTACACTTCTGTTACGACTACAATGATTTGGAGACTTCCTTGTAGCGTACCTTCCAGGTGCACTGAGGCCACGATACGGGTTGCCGAAGGCTCTACTGGGGGATACATGTAACTGAAGTAAGGGGAGTTAGTGAAAGGGGATGTGGTGCTGGTTGCACTCACTTACAGCAGAAGAGTGGTCATCAGGAGAGTGATTCAACTATGAGATAGGAAGTAGGAAGGAAGAAGTGAAGATGGTGTGTCTATTTGATGTGGTTAGGATACAAAGAAAGAGCAGTGCCTAATCACTCACAAAGGGCATAAATAGGACAGTCCCTCAGGCCTCATCACCCCCACCATAGCTTGAGCATGTCCGATAACTTGACCCAATACCTGTACGACCTGCGTTCACGAAAGAAAAAGCAATTGGAGGTGAAAGAACAACATTGTTCTCCCTACATGCTTTGAAATTGCAAAGTAGAACCAAACAAAGACTTGGGCAATAGAGTATGTACGCACTTGCCATTAAGCGCAGTTCAATTCATCTCATACGTTGTACAGAGTCTTTGCGCACACCCTGGTTCACAGAATCATCAGGAGAAGGTAAGCCACTGGACAAGGAAACGATAACAAACGTACTCAGAGTGTAACACTCAAAGGCCGCCAAGGAGCTCAGTGAGCTACAAGGACCTGACGGCACGGTGGCCTGGATGGATGCAACAGCTCTCAAGGGGATTTTGAAGGCGGAACTCAGATGACCAGTATGTTGCGAGCCTGTGCGACGTCCACATATGTGAGTGATAGTGCGACTATATTCAAAGGACATTTGGATGAGGCGACACATACAGAATCAGTTGTGGCCATATGGCCTGCGGTGACTGTCTCATAAAGTGGTTCAAGAAGCATTCTAGGAAGGAGGCACACACATGCCCTTCATGCCAAGCAAAGGTGGACAATAGGCCATTGATGGTCAAAGGTCTGAGCAAGATATCTGCCTTGTTGCATAAGGCAGGGGGTAGACGCAAGGGTAAAAGGACACAGAATTTGATGAAAGACTGGGACCGCCTGTTCCCAGAAAATCAGTAAGGGAGGAAGAGAAATAGTAGAGACGTTATAACTAGAGTAAAACACTGAAACCGACCATCTGTTCTTCGATAGGCCTATACATGAAGGATGATAAGCGAAGACTGATGAGTGTAAATTTGAAATGCACGAACCACATAAAAACCCAACGATTGACCTGGCAAAAAGTCGCTTGTAGGGCCAGAACTGCGAGATGCCTAATGGAGACAGAAAACCATACAAACACAATGCAAGCTGGACAACATCCAAAGTCCAACTTGCACAGAGGATCACCAGAATCCACCCCCCGTGTCGCTGCGACTGGCAATTGGAGGCGATCCTGGATGAGTAGTGTCAAGGTGGCAAGAAATAGTGACAGGTCCGAGTCCAGCTGGCTGTGAGGGTTACCTGAACCCAAGGCCACAATTGTGTCATCAGAGGACTGCCAGAGTCCAGCTAGCTAGCTGGGAGGGTTGCCAGAACCCACCCGTGATGTTGCTGCAATTGAAGCAATGAAGATGTGCAGTCAGGAGGAATGGTGGCAGCGATGGAGGTGTGAGTCAAACTTCAAGCGCCCATCAAGGCTTGTGGCTGTCCACATGAACGGATATCCAGAAGTTCATTCAGGGGTGAATGTTCGCTGTACCAAGCAGACACCATTAGGAGCACAATAACTACGATAATACAATACAAGGTGTAGAAATGGGCTGATAAACATTTGCAACAAAAACAGAGCAGAGGTTCTGATCGCATTCTTCTTCACTGTGACTACATCACTCTCCACCTGGTAAAGACTCAGATTCAGATACTTCCGGCCCACTGGTAGCGACCTCCTTAAGCACTGCCACATCACTCAACAGCTCACACACTTCCCACAGCTTGACTTCTACAATAAGAGTCAGCCAAAGTGGATGCAGTCATTCCACATTTCAAGCTTACTTAGACGCAGCACGGTGTTGCTCAGAACAATGCCAATCTCAGGTACATGGTCAGGGGTACATACACCAAGTGCTTGCCATCACAGCACATCCCTACCAGGAATTGAGATAATCCTGTAAACGAACACTCAGTAAGGAAGGGCGGCATGCAGGAAAAGAGAACTGACCAAACAGATTGCTGGAGTCGCCAACTATAATCAGCATCTGATATGTTCAAATCAGTGTTAGGATGAAGACATGCATGCAGGGACTTACTAGGGGCAAGCTAGAAGTAAGGGACTGGAACAGCATGAAGGTAGCCCCATTCCAGATCTTCAAGACGTAATAGACATTGACCTTAGACCCCATCATTATTTCCTTCCCAGTTCCAACCTGGTTCTCCTCAATTTTGGGTTCCTTGAGACTCTCGACCAGGCACGCGTCAGCTTCAGTGCCCTTCGCCGAGGTAGCATGCTGAGTTGCGCCTGTTTTGGCCTGCTTCGAAGCACAAGGCTTCCTATTTGCAGCTGAGCCAGAATGCACCAAGGTCTCTTCCGCGTTCCTGTGCTTCTTCGGCCTGAAAGATGGCTCAGCCGCTGCTGCCCCATCTGTCTTGTCACCAGAGTCTTCGGCCTTGCGCTTTACCACAGCCTTCACCCTCCTTTCTGAGTCTTCCACGTCTCGCTTCATCACAGCCTTCTTTCCACCTTCCAAGTCTTCAGCTGCCTTCTTATTTGCTGCCAGACGTCTTCCCTTCATGCCTCCTTCCTTCTCTTCATCAGCGATCAAGATACTAGGTTGACGAGCGCTTCTTGTAGGGTTGGCACATGTTACAGTGGTCTTTGCAACAGATTTGATTGGGACACATTTATTGTCAGATGCGCTGCCTTGATTTACAAGGCAACACCTAAGCCACAAAGCATAGACACTTGGGCATATACACTCACCAATAGATCTAGCAGGTCCAGCAGTGGCTTCAGTGACATTGGGAATGGAGGGACCATTAGAAGACGAAGAGGCAATCTCGGTGAGGTCAGCGGTACGGTCGTTGTTGGTAGACAATGTGTTGGCTTCTAGATTCGCTCACTCAACAAAATAGAATGCCGACTCAACGGGGGGGATGTACACACCATCAAAGTACCTGTGCAACACCACCAGACTGGAGAAAATCAAGTAAAAAACCTGCTACAGTGAGGACTGAACAGCTGCAACAAACTTTGCTCCCTGATTTACAATAGTGTAAGCACGTTTGGCCTGCATTTCAACTGCCAGTTGTAAGTGTTCAGCCTGAGGAACAATGTGTTAGATGCATGATCTATTAGGCGCAACAGCAAGCTGACCTTCTTCGGAACTAATTTCCCAAGGTCTTGGGCTTTGGGGATCCCATCTTTGTCCTCGGATCTCAGGTAGAGAAGGGAAGGCTTGGTCCCTGATGGTTTCTGGTAGTATTGAAGACTAGTAATCCACCCATCTTCTTCAAGAGTAAATGTGGTGTCTCTGTTGGAATCACCGCGACGAATCCTACACACAAAGGCTTCAGAGTACTTCTATCAAAGGCATGCTGTCAATTACTTACCACAAACTGTTGGGAAGGAGCAGTCATGTTCAGAGGTAGATTGGTGGCGATGGTAGGGTTCAAGGAAGAAGAAATGTGATGCTGCCACTCAAGGGTGCCAAACAAAATACACAGAAAGGTCAACGCACAGGCAATGCCACATGATCACAGCGCTGGTGCTAGCATGGAGAAGAGGGCCACATAGCCCCAATGGTCCAGTTTTAAAGGCCAAATGTACTGAGGATACCAGAAGAAGAGACCCAGTGTCGACGCGGCAAGGGAAGGATCACACTTTGGATGGCCCATGAATTGGAATTTGACATGTCAACACCCTAATTGTAACAACATCTGTTTCTTTCTGTAGCCACCTGTGTCTTCCATTCTTGGTAATCAATAGACCATGCCTTTGATGAACATGAGTACTGAGTGCTCAAGTTCAATTGATTGGAGGCGTGACAGAAGCATAGAATGAGAGGAGACTCACGACTTTGGCAGCTGAACTGACATAGGAGACGCTTGATCTTAAATTTGTGCCTTTCTTGAGTGTCGTGAGACAACAGGAGGCCGCTGAGGGGTGTGCATTGACCGATCGATGTGAACGGATCATGGATTTCAGTTTGACGTACAGACCTCTATACTGTGCAAGGGATGTTTAGAAGCAGAGTTTCACGAAAAGATCACTGACATACTTTGCTGTATTATCAAGACCGGATTGGCGTGTGGCCAAGGAGGAAGCAGGGACTATGCCCTTGACGTTAAGTGTCGAGCTTAGGCAGATGATGAAGACATGAGGATTACAGCACGAGAAAGAAGGACAGCGATCACAGAGGACTGCCAGAGCCCAACTATGACAAGAAGCTGCCAGAAAGCATGCCAATGTCGCTGTGACTGACAATCAGAGGCGGTCCTGAATGAGTAGCATCGAGGCGGAAAGAGATAGCAACAGGCCCAAGTCCAGCTGGCTGCGAGGATTACCTGAACCCAAGGCCACAATTGTGTCACCAGAGGACTGCCAGAGTCCAGCTAGCTAGGAGGGATGCCAGAACCTATCCATGATGTCGCTGCAATTGAGGCCATGAGGACATACAGATGAGGACAAACTTCAAGTGTCCACCAAGGCTCGTGGCTGTCCATGTGAACTGATATCCAGGGGGTTCATTCAGGGGTAGATGTTTGTTGGTGTTGCTTGGAACAATGGCAATCTTGGGTGCATGCTGAGGAGGAATGCATAACACACCCTCTCCATCATGGGAATCCCTACCAGAAATCCATATAATTCTGTGAACGCCCAGTAAGGAAAGGCGGCACCATCGGCATGCCCAAGCCAGTATATGGATAAATATTAGCACTAATTGGGGGGTAAGACGTGGGGCATGGAACTCCTTGAACAGCACTGCCCTTGCGCAAGCTCTTCTGTTCTTCACTTTCATTTGTATCTCCTTTTTGGCTAATGACCACTCTCAGAGTCCGATGTATTATACTACTATGATATACAACATGATGTTCACTACCTGGTAAACAAATGCAGGTCAAGGTCACGTAAGTTACGGAGCTGGAGATAAAGTCCTGCTCGAGTGATATTATTTGCAAGACTGATAGAAAATACCAGGTCATGCGTGATCAATGCTGAGGGGAATACAATATATACAAGAATGCAGTTTGGAAAGCGGATAGAAGCTTGAACACTGCCCCTTGCGCATGCAGAGCACTCTCGATAATCAATATCAATGCACAGCTGCGAATGTGGTGTGATTCTGGCCCAGTCAGTCATCAGTTCCTTGTGGTAGTAATGGATGTAGAATGAGGTGCACAACACGATATGTTGGTAATCGTCTTCTGGTAAAATGTGGCTGGAGAGGTCGTAGGGCTCTGCTTCTCAAATAATCTTGCAATAATCACAGTGCTGTTTCCAATCGTGACACTGGCACTTGATCGGGCAGTAATATACCGCTGCACATGTGCCACAAACCTTCAAAGACTTTTTGTTGCAACGTGTCGTTGCCTTGCACTTCCATGGGGTTAGCTAAGTGATGTGTCTGAATGTGGACTTTACTCACACTGTTACATCTAGGCCAAGTAAGATCCTTTGCAATGAACATTTGGAGCAAAACAATGCTCTGAAATGTATTGGATGTTGATGCTAGGTGAATTGCAGAAGTCTGGCAAGGAGAGTACCTCTGTAAGTACTCACTGAGTGCTCCTTATTGCATGTGGTGCAAGGTACGTTTGACCAACATATATTCATGGTACGTACTTGCGTAGTGAGTGTGATAAGTAAAAGTTGTAGTTGTAAATCCCACGTTCGAAACATGAGATGATAAATAAGGCACATGTGACTGTAGTCACATGTGTGCACTAGTTAGGGGAAACGGTAAGGGGTTTACACCCGCCTCCCTTAGATCGCATCATGCAATCTACGAAGAAAGAGAATGGAAAAAGAAGGGTGGTAATCTCGGGATATGAGACAGGTAGTAACAAAGTGAAATAATGAGCCCGTTGCTGTGGGGCAATGGTATAAAGGGTGGCCTGCTGCTGTGGGGCAGCGGGATATGAAGGTAGGCAATCCACTACTAATAGGTAGTGGGGCAGGAGGACGTTAGTCCATGTCGTCGTCATCGTCTTCCGTGATTACGGAAGGGGTACCAGATAGTGAGACTTCCGATGGGGCTACGCTGGAACCCGCGGCATCACTGCCAAGGGATGAGGTGGGGCCACAAGGGAAATAGGCGGGTACAGTGACAAGCCCTCCCAGGGATACGGGCGGGCCACCCGGAATAAGTGGCGGTTCGAGGAATGCCTCGACGTTGGAACCTCCAGCGGTAGCCCCCAGGAGGTTCACTGTGAAGGGAGGAACGGAATTAGCTATTCCCATGGAAGTGGAACCCACGACAGGGGGTCGTGGAGAGGTATGATATCGGCCTGAGGAGGGTGCGATTGCAGATATTCCGCTGCTTCCGGCAGCGGAGGACGTTTCTCCAGAATAAGCGGGGCGGACATGGGTGGCCCAGAGACCTGATTCACGTCGCAATGGTCATCCCGCCGCTGGTGACGGGGGACAGCTGGGTGGCTGGAGAGCCATGAAGTCCACAAGCCTTACAGGTTCGTGGGGAAAGGGTGGGGGTCGGTTGGTATCTGATACCGATCCCAATAACTGACGGGTGGCTGTCAGATCCCGACCATTGTTATGGTCGTCCATGACCCAGGCCTGGGCGAAGTCCCAGCAATTGTTGGCCCAGGCATACGAGAAACCGCAATCGGCAAGGTGCCAAGTGACTGCACCAATGGTCAGGTTGTTGATGGACCCACCCAATGGGTGGAAGTTGCTGACATTCGCAATGACAAGGTGGTCGCAAGCGATGATACTGCTGTACTGGCCGGAAATGGCCAGTAATTCACAAAATCGCTGATTGAACAGCGTCCGCTGTCGCCCGAAGGAGGCGCCCGCCAATTGTTTGGTGGGACTGAGCATGCGCATGGCGTGCCATCCCCGCACCTGGCGAAGGTTGAGAGGGTCCTGGATACCAGGTGGTGGTTTATGAACATGGCGTTCATAGTGATAATATGCCGCCCATTGTTGGGGCGGATCGTCAGATTGGGGGGGGCCATGCCAGGACGGCGAATGTTAAACGATGTTTCCACTGCCACTGGCAGTGGGGTGCTGTTGATCGGGATAGGTATGTGCGGGTTGTTGTGTGCAGCCGCCAGAGCCAGATGGGTCGAGGGCCCCACTGGGGGCTGATAACGGTCCCCACTTGGTCTCATTGGGCGGGGGCGTATATTGTCCTTCGTCCACAGGGGGATGCGCCAACTCCTGAGGGCAATTTGTTGGGCGGTGGTCAAAGGCTGCCGCTCACTGTGAGCGCGATTGGTGGCATTGGCCACCACCTTGCACGCGTTTACCGCGTTACGATTCCCCGGAATGTGGGCAAGCTGATTGGCGTGTTCCCAAGCACTCCGGGTTATGGGGATTCCAGCTTCGTCGAACTGGGATTGTGATTCTCGTAGGTTTACGAGACTGGAGTATGATGTTGCAGCTGCGGCTGCACTGGGCAACGGTGAATACAGGTCTTCGTCTGGTTCTTCGTCACCCAAGTCCTCTGCTGAGTCGTAGTAGTCGTCTTTCATTTCCACAATCTTCGTCGTGAACGTTCCCCCAGTGGTGGGGTCTGTTAAAATCAGGGGCAAGAAAAGATGGCCAGACAAGGGTTTGAACCAAGGACCTTCTGGTTGCTTTCCAGACGCTCTACCACTGAGCTATCCGGCCTTGGTTACTGGTTGCACAACATTGAATATGTTCTCCCTTTCACATGACCACCCAACCATTCAATCAATACTGGCCGGGCTCATGCCCCTTTCCAGTCCATTCAAATGGTGATCATGTGCCGGATTACATCATTCCAACAGGGTCTCTTATCTTCCGACGCACGTCGTGTCAGTCATCCAACTTGTCAATTTGTCGTCATAGGTCACGAATTTCGTCGTGAGCATCGTCGAGCTAATCTTGATAGTATCTCAGGTCATCTTCTAACCTCCCCCTCCCCTCCCTCGAAATTTCCTTGATAATGCGTCACGAATTGTACATTCGCTCCGCATACCAAGGTAGTTCAGGGTGCAGAATTGCGGCCATTCTGCAATCGATGGGCCCCATCTGGGGGTCCATGTATCCTTGCATGCGGTGCTGGCCGTAAGCCAAGCATGTAGTGCAGGAAGGGTCAGTGCATACAACGCATCGATACCCTGGGTGTGCTACCCAGTTGCTGGGTGCCTTGGAAGTTCCATCCACTGGGGGTGGGGAGGGAAAGGATGAAAGTTGACGGACCTCGTCGTCTGTGAGCTTGTCACGGAATGCGCAGTCTGCGCGCTGTTTTCCTTTTTGGCGCGCGGTGAGGCACGTTGGAGATTTCCTTCCACCCGAGTTATCGGGTGGGTTGGGGCCACCCATGGGGTGGTCTGGAGGCGGCTGACCGCCTGTAGAAGCCATGTATTGGGTATTTGTTGATGTGATGTGCTGGTGGGTTGGTTCAACGATTGATTTGTCTTTTCCGATTCAATCCCTGACATCACATTTGCAGTGTAGGCACCATGTGCTTACTACCTGACGAGCCGGCTGTAGTACTACCGGTGTCTCCGAGTGCCAATCTTATCATTGGTCCGTCGTGGCAGGTTCTCACATCATTGGACATTCATTAGCTCGAGATATCTCTCGAGAGCTTCGAGTTCTTCACAATGGGAATGGGGTTCCCAGGTGGTGTCGCCCAAGTTCCACTGTACCTGCAGTAGTAATTGCTTACCATTCCACTTATGGGCAGTGATTTTGTCGACCACCCATTCTACGTCATCCGGGGTGCCACAATCGTATGGGTCAACTGGGGTGCGATTAGGAAATAGTAGGGCATCATTTGGCACGTGGGGCCGAAGTTTCGATATGTGAAACCTGGGGTGCAGGTTCCACGTCTTCAGAGACACGGGCAATTCCAACAAGTAATTGGAGGTCCCAGGGGATGCCTGTAGCACCTTGTACAGCCCTATGTACTTGGGGAGTAGTTTGCTGGCCCTTCCTTTAGGGAGCGCCAGGTTACTTGTAGACAAATAGACCATGTCTCCAGCATTAATACTGGGTTCGTCGCGACGTTTGGTGTTAGTGTGATATGTTTGAAACACGCGGTGTTTCTATGATCGCGTCGTACACATCCGATAGGTTCTGCTGTGCCTTTTCGGCGAAGGCTGCCACACTGGGAGCGCAATCGGTATTGCACCTATGGACGTTCAACATAGATGGTAAAAATCCATAATTTGCCTCAAACAGGGCAAATCCAGTAGTGGAACTGGTGCTGAAGTTAAGAGCGAACTCCACCATGGGGAGCTTAGCCACCCAGTTGGACTGATCAGCGGTAACCACTGATCGAAGTATCTGGGCTATCGACTGATTGACGTGTTCGGTCTGTCCATCTGTCTGCGGGTGGAACGAGGTAGACATCCTTAATTTAACACCAAGCAATCAGTGTAGTTTGGTCCACCATTTGGAGGTGAATTTCGAGTCCCAGTCGGACATGATACTGGACGGTAGCCCGTGTAGACGACAAATCTCTTTTAGATATATCCACAAGAGTTCCGAGGTGGTGGTGCGGGTGGTGACTGGAATCAAATGTACCATGGAGATCATTCGACATATTACTACCCACAGGTAGTTAAAATGATCGACCTCGGGGAATGGACTGATAAAGTCCATACCGATGCTGTCCCATGGTGCCGTGGGGACTGGTAGCAAGTGTAGCTTGCCAGTGGGAGGCTGGTAGTTCCCCTTGGCTCGCTTGCAGGGCACGCAGGAGTCGCAAAAGGTTGCGATCATCTTCGTCATTTTCGGCCACCAGTACCATCGCCGGATGTACTCCGACGTCTTCTGGCTACTGAAATGTCCTACGATCAAGTGCGCTTGCTCGATAATGATATCCGTCAGAGTATTATCCTTCAATGTGCCCTGTGGTATGCACAATACCACCTCTCGCCCAAGGTTTTGGGTCCAAATGAGGTGGTCCTTCACAAAGAACAATGAATAATCCGTAGGTTTAGCCAACACCTTCGATAGCAGTGGGTCCCTCAGGTATAATTCTTTCACTGAGGCAGTGAATTCGTTCCGTTGATGAAGTAAATCACGCAGATGCGTGCCTTTGGGGCGTGATTCCAGAATGGTGAGGTCGTCTCCCCCAGCTGGGGAGATTTCTCCTTCCAGGGCGGGGCTGAGGTGGTTTGCCTCGATATCCTGCTTCTTGATCCTGTCAACCAGGCATTGAGCTAACAAGCTCACTCCCAGTGGGCGGAGCTCGCGGATACGTTCCCATGACAGGAGGTTGTGGTCGGGATCTATCCGCACATCGGTGTTCACGTACTCGGATTTAGGATGGACGTCCTAAGGCGTGTCCTCTGAGTAATAACGTGAAAGGCAGTCCGCTACTTTGTTAAGTACGCCCTTCACATACTTGATCTCGAATCGAAATTGAGAGAGGTACTCCATCCACCGCAACTGTCGTGGTGATAATTTCTTCAGTTGGCTGAAGAATTCAAGGGCACGGTGATCTGTGACCACCGTGAACTTGTACCCCAGCAGTTTGTCCTCCCATTTGAGGAGTGCCTCGAGGATGGCCAACACTTCGTGTTCGTAGACACGATAATTGTGTTGAGCCGGGGTGAACTTCTTGGACATGAAGCCCACCGGGCGGCAGGTCATCCATTCAGGTCCCTGTCCATACATTGCTCCAAGTCCTGACGTGGAGGCATCACATATCACCCAAACCATATCCGATTTGAGGGGGTCAATCGGCTTGAGTATAGGATGTCGAGCGCATAGCTCTTTGATCATGGTGAAGCACTTGTCATGAACTGGTCTCCAGACAAAGGTCTGGCTGTTTTTCTCCATGGACTGCAACGGGCCTGTGTAGACAGACAGGTCAGGGACGAAGTGTGCGAGATACTGCACCAGCCCCATAAACCGTTGAATGTCGTTGTACGACCGTGGTATCCTCCACTCGCGTATGCGGGTGATTTTATCCCCGTCGGGGTGTAGCCCATCGTTGTCGATGATGTGTCCGAGGCAGTCTATGCGGTCAGCGTACAGATCACACTTCTCGGACTTAAGGTAGAATTCAAATTCTCAAATTTTGGCGAAGGCCAGACGAAGATGCTCTTCGTGTTCCTTGATCGTATTACTGTATACGAATACTGTGCCCAATCGGGATTCCGGTCGGACTTTGAAACCGGTCATCTGGAGCGTAAATCATCTATTGTTGCCTAAATTGGGCTAATATAGCAGAGGAAATTAGTGCTATGAAATGAAACATACTGAATACATATCTGATGTTAGTCTCAAGTGTAAAGTCTGTGTGCATGCTTGATATGAAGGCATTTTGCATGGTCCAGCGAAGTTAAAGCCCCGGAAAAACAAGGACAAACAAGAGCTCGGTATTCCTATGGACATTATTACAGCCTGCATGGACTGCGGAGTGTCTAAGGGAGTTATGAGCTTTGATTATATAGATAAAGATAAGTATTAGATGTATATATCTTGTATTTATTCCCTAAACAGAAGAGAAAACACTCTGAAGAATGTATTTGATGTCTGGTGGTACCATGGCCTTCTACAGTCTCAAGGTAGCACAGAAAGTGGTGTGGGTTGAAGATATGTATATATATATCACTTATATAAAGCCTTACCATTTTTATCTATTTTATTTTATTTTATCTTAGCACTTGAATCTAGCCAAGATTCTGAATAGGAGCAGAAAAGGGGCTGCTGAAACACCACCATTTACACCATTTGCCCGCGAGTTTTCAAGATAAGATAAGCTGTATATTGCATGAGCATCTATTAAATACTCATGGATGCATGGAGGCCCATTGCAAAGAGCACGATTCACTGGGAAACAAGGTGAAAGCAAGTCTCTTTCAAACTATCATTGTAATGCCTTCCTCCATTGCATCTAGCATCTCTAGCTCAAGCTCAGGCGAGTATAGCTCCTTCTATGGGCTCCCTGAGAGTGCCATAAACCCGCCATCATCTCCATCAGAGTCGGACACCGAGGGCTCCATCATTTCATCCCCAGCAGAGGAACCCATGCCTTTGTCAGATGCAAGTGGTACAGAATCTGACAATGATGAACCCGAGTCTCGGGAGACCTTACTGCAAAAGGCACTGACTGCCGTCAAGGAATCAGGCTTAGACAACCACGGGAATCCCAAGTATTCACTGCGCGCGGCAGCAAAAGACTTTGGTGTGCCTAGGTCAACTCTTACTGGTCGGTGGCATGGAGTGAAGCTGAAGAAAGATGCACATGACCATCAGAAGCACTTCACACCGGAGCAGGAGGCTATTTTGGTGGACTGGATTAGAACACTCGGACATCGTGGAGTACCAATGACCCTATCCAGTCTGCGTGACTTCGCTTCAGGGGCTTTAGGCAAGCCTGTCGGCAAGAATTGGCCATCCCGCTTTGTCTCTCGTCACCCAGAGATTAAGGTTCTATATCTAATTCATCATCTACATTTAAACTGACTATATTTGTTTAATAGGTGAAGCTTACTACAACATTGGAAGCATGTCGAGCAAGATCTCTTAACTGCACCAATGTTAATAACTACTTCGATATTTTAGAAGAAGTCATTACTAAATATGGTATCCGTTCTGAGAATATCTGGAATATGGATGAGAAAGGATTAGTGCTGGGGGATAGTGCTCGCAGAAAGGCACTGGTTGACCAGGATCAGAAGACACTGTATGATATCAATGATGGTGCTCGGGAAATGGTAACAGCAATTGAGTGTTTCTCAGCTGCAGGAGCAGCGATGCGACCAATGCTCATATTTCCTGGCGCCCGGATCAATCTGGAGTGGGGACGAGAGAATCCCTGCAATGCTATGTGCGTAATTGATGATTCTGATTTATCTATCTATTAATAAATCTACAGGATTGCGGTGTCACCCAATGGGTGGACTGACCAGGAGCTTGGATCCAAGTGGATGGAGAAGACCTTTGAGCCTGAAACGAGGAAGCATCTCAATGATCCCAAGGAGTACCGACTTCTAATTCTTGATGGTCACAATAGCCATTGTACGCACAAATTCTGCTCATTTGCGCGTGAGCACAATATCATAATCATCTGCCTACCCTCTCATACAACACACGCACTCCAACCCTGCGACGTTCTAATTTTCTCACCGCTGCAAAAGGCATGGCGGAAGGCGGTGAAGCTTGCTGGCAAAGTAACCAAACATACTGTAGCTGCAGTATACAGTAGCGCGAGGGACATCGCACTCAAGCAAAGTATGATTTCCAAGGCCTTTGAAGTCACTGGCATCCACCCTATCAATCGCAATGCTATTTCAGACGACCAATTTGGCCCAGCAGAATATACAACAACACAATCTGACCCTCTCCTAAATGCCCCTGAACTCACACATGACTTGATCGTTCATGTTGATGCTCCATCAACACTTTCACCCGAACTTCACCTTCAAACCGACGCTGGGCCGAATCACCAACATTGTGCTACGCAGACCCCCGCTGCCATGTTTCTTGGTGCTCCACCACTAATCCCCCACTCCGCATTGAAGGAGATGTTCATCTCCCAAAACCTTGAGCTTCGTTCAATCATGGAGACACTCATCAACGAGATTCAAACACAACGACTCCACCTCCACTTCGCAAAAGTCGAGAATGACAAGCTCTGTCAGGCAGCATTTGGGCGGGCGGCAAAACCGAAACAGACACTGGACACATCCGGTGCCCGTGAACTTACTGCCGAAGAACATCTCAATGCACTCCAGCAACACGAACAGCAACCAATGCTTCGGGAACAGGAAAAGGTGGATCGACAACAAGAGAGAGAACATCAGCGAGATGAACAGGCCGCGAAGAAAGAGCAGGAAAGGTCCCAGAAGGCCATGGACAAGGTTCTGGGGTTGGCCATGACTGGATTCCGTGCAGCAGAGAACCGGCTAGGGCGAAAGCAACCACGTCGTCGTCATCAAGTTGCTAATGCAGGTGAGTAGCATATTCTATCAATTCAGACTTAAATGCTTCTTGATCCGTACATACAGAATCCATGGGTGAAGATTTCGGGGACGTCTCAAGCTCGGACGAAGGGTCAGCACGAGAAACTGGACCTGCGCCAGCCCCCATCATGCCATCAACCCACGCAGAGGCAGAACCACAGCCCTGCCCTCGTCCCCGCCCTCGCCGCCTCGCACGGCCTCCGGAGCCATCCCTCCACCTTGCCCCACCCCCACCACATTCCGAAAATATCCCTTCCATCAATGCAGCACTCGCAAGAAGTCGTGCTGCACGGACATGCCTTCCCACCATCCCTGGAGCTGTTCCACACAACGATTCTGTTCCCTCCACCTCACAGCCTGTGGAACCACAGTCCAGCCACAGGACTGTTCCTACCGGTGCTATGGGTCCTTCCGATGCCCAGAACCTGATTCCCGACACATCTGCTGCCCCACCCACTGCCCCACCCGCTGCAAATCAACGTGTCACACGGTCCAGGGCTGCAGCAGCTGGTGCGAGGGCTTGAAAAGGCCATTTTCCGGTACTGGTACATATGTACATGGTTATATATATGACTTCTACTTGTCTGCTATCTCATGTTGTATTCTGTATCCCTTCCGCACGTCTCCAATGTTATTTTTTCATGTTTCCGAACACTTCCTTGACCTTGGGTCACAAATGTGACTGTGTGACCGGAATCCTGGCTGAGTGCCGAAATGGAGATGCTTGAGCAAAATATTCATGGAAAGTGTTATAGACTAGCCAATTTTTTTATAAAGGGTATGTACTTGTGGGGAAGCACCCGTAGTAGCTGTGTACTACTTCCGGAACTCAACCACAAAGCCCTTTACTCACAATACACGCTTTACTACGATTTCGGCGCTTACTGACCCCTTTCCCGGTTTGGCACAGTACATCGTCTAAGTAAACGTGAATGAACCTCCCAATGTATTCTTGGAATACCAGGTTCATTATCCGCTAGAATGTTGACGGAGCAATACAGTCACCCTATTGCATGACATTGCTCAACAGGGTGCCATATATAGTGGTGAATGCAGTCTTCCACACATCCTGCGGTTCTACGCGGATTTGTTCATATGCGTCGGAAAAATCGATTTTAGACTGATATTTTGTGCGCGCTACATCCAGGCGGATATTATCCTGGTCTGGGAATGGGGTAACGTCAGGACGAGTGTTCTCATTCCGTTTTCTACAGTCTACGACGGTATGTAGTCCTCCTGATTTCTTCAGGACGCATAGCATGGAGGCTGCTTGATCCGTCTGACAAGTTTCCCACCACCCTGACTGGAGGTATTTCGAAATTTTGTCTGAAAGGTGTGATTTCAGAGAATCAGGACAGCGCGGCAAATAATAATTATATTTCTTGTCCTCGTCATAAAGAGGGATCATGTGATTAATGATACGAAGAGGGGGGAGTTTTGTTGGGCGAGCCTCCCATGATATCTTTACATTGAAATAACCATCTCAATCGTAAATGAGGTATGTGCTCATCCATATATACTTCTACCCCAGACAATACGGCTTCAAAATCCGGGCCCATTTGTCTCAGATATTCAGGACTGTCTCCTGCGTCATCGTCTTGAGCCATGCGAGATTGTCAGGCCTTGCTCGACTTCGTCGGTGATTTTCGTGCTTCCAGGATCAATTGTTCCTGAATGGATCGTTCAACTAAGTCTAGTTGATATGGTGACATGGCCATCTCGGTCACATTGACGTCGATAATGTCGTCCCGTTTCGATCTGGGCGCCTGTGCCCGCTTCGACTGGGAGTCTAGTCATTCCTTCTTCCGGACGGTGTGTCGTCGTGCCATTTCGACAGATTCCTCCCCCTCCATGAGGGAAGGGTATGTCTGATCTCCCACATGGATCACGCGATTGGCAAAGTCCAGCAATACGCCGTGCTTGTGCATCCACGGCGTTCCCAGAATGAGGTCGTACCTGTCGATGTTGGCAACATTGAAGTATTCTCTGGAATCAATGGTTCCAAATGCGGCATGGGTGTATGTGCCAAACTGTATGCTCACGCTGCTCCTGACCATTCCCAACTGCAGTGGGATGATATCCTTAAGATATCTGTATTTGACCTCTGCTACTCAAGTGAAGTCGAGACTCATGCAATCGGTCGTGCATCCTGAGTCAAAGAGGGTGTAGGCTTGTACACCATTGATAGTCACGTATTGCGCTATCGACTTCGTAACAATGTTCACCCGTTTTGGGCGATCCACCGGATGGCCCGATGGTTGGTATTTAGGGTGGAAGGCAGCCAATCTTACTGCTCCGCGTCCACCCTCAACGGGTGGTTCAGCCGTTGTCATGCTGCACAATCGTACGGGCCACTCCGTATCCATCGTGCCCATGTGCACGACATCATCACTTGCATCGTAATACCTATTGAATTTGTTGTGCTCATCGTCTGACGATGAATATTGTGACCCCTCCAGGCCATCTTCATCATGCTGGACGATATCACTGTCACCTCCACGATCGCTCATGGTATCGGGCGCTGAGTCATTCAGGGTTTGCATGGTGCCGCCGGATTCGTCGTCGACTCGTGCCGCATTCAGGCACAGTTGTCCATATCTAGGGCATCTCAGATCAGTGGAGATGTGCCCAATGTTCCTGCATGCGTAGCACTTCGCCTTCGAGGCGTCAAAGTGGCCACCGCTGGAAGCATGGTGAGGTTGCACTCTTGTAACCGGTCGAGAGGGGATATTCTGGGTGGGACGCGATGGTCCAGCTACGACTTGCCTGCCACCATTATTGGGAGTTCCCGCGGTGGCGCCCTGTTCGATGGTCTCTGGTCTACGCGCACCCGTAGGAACGGGCTTGCTATGCCCAAATCTATGACCAGAACGAGGTACATAAGTGGTGACCGTTAGCTTATCGACCTTACCGCTGTTCGTTGAAGCTCCAGGATGGTTCCTGGCATGATTGGCAGCTGCTGCGTGAGTGTAGTGCTTAGCCATCACTCGACTTTCCTCCGCCTGGAGAGCGACCAAATACAAGTTGGAGATGGGGTGTTGTTCGGCATTATAGCCGCGATCCACTAGCCTGTCGCGAATAGAGGCAGGAAGGCCGATGACAAATTGTTGTCGGAACATGTATGCGTCGGGAGGATGTATCATACACTTCGCAGTGCGTTCTAGGGCGTCCAAGAACCCACGCACCCCCGTTGTAGCCGAGTATTCGGTGGAGAGGAACTCCTCCATAGCGTCTTGAATAGCTATGGGCTGCACGAACCGGTCGTATAACCCAATTACGACGCGCAGGAACGTCCAACGCCGATCGTCGTCGGCGTCCTCAACCTCTTCATCAAACCACACAGCAGCTTCACTGTCAAGGTGAATCCCGATCATTGTGATGCATTTCTCTTCGCGAGTGGGAACACTATATTGATTAATGCGAAGCCACCTCATGAGAGAATGGAGCCATCAGTTGAATTTGTCCACATCGGCATCACCAGACCATCTGTCTGGTTTCTGTGTGTGGGAGGGCGGCTTGGTCCCGGGGGGAAGCTCGAACGGCTAACCCAGTTGTTTGTGTATCATGTCAGCGTATCACTGACGAATAGTTCTGGAGTACCCAGAGACGTCCGGTTGATCTATGGCACTGGCCATCCCCATGTCTCTATGAGAAATACAGGGCCCTCGTGCTCCATCGCGTTCGGAGACGCGATCATAGTCGAATTCTACATGCTTTTCCTCGCATGGGCGACGTTCCGTGTCGTCCCAGAGGCTAGGGTACCATCGCTCTCAGGAGCTGCGACAGTCTCGAGGTGGTCTCCAGTCGGATCCAGGGTGGTCGTCGGTGGACGATCCGTTCGAGGGGAAGTCATCGTCTTCAGCAATGTGCCTCCCAGTAGCGGGAGGGGGGGCGTACATATGTTCGTACCCTGGAGGCTTGCAGGAATTTAGTCTATCTTGCGGGGTTCAGTGCTGCTTGCGATGCCCGTTGTCGTCCCCATCATTAGATGGCTGACGGCGCGGCCCACGTCGCAAGTTATGGTGGTTGTTGTCACCGGTATTGCCACAGCGGTCGTCGTGGGCTCGCTTCGGTTCGTGCTTGGGCTCCTCGGGAACACATTCCCATGGATTTCCTTCCGAATCGAAGTCGATACCCTTGATCGACAATGGTGGTGAGTTCACAGGGCGGTCATGGCGGCATTATGCCACTTCTGTAGTATGACTCTATCGCAAAACGTGGTAGCCCTTCCTGGGATGTGGGGAGAAGGGGGAAGAGGCTCTGTGGGCGCGATCGGACGGGCAGTCTGTTGAGCAGCAGCTTTGTTGTATACGAGCGTCTTGGCAGCCTGCTCAGCTCGTACCTGTGTTAAGATATCCCAGATGGTATCAGGGTCCAGCGGCTGTCTGTGGAGGGACTGCAGGTGGGCCATTCGCGAGGCAGCAATCACTGCAATGTCGTCAGTGATCAGGGGCAGGTTGCTCTGGAGCCACTGCGATACCGAATCACCGGGAATGCTTAGGCATCCATCCGACACTCCAGTATCCATGGATGGTTGCTTTGCTGCACGCTGTTCTCATCGAGCATTCTCGCTCATGACACTCACTGCAGAGCTTCGAGAGCGAAGCGTGCCTCGTTCAGCACGGCTATCGCCTTCTCGCTTCGGGTGGAGAGGGTTATCTTCATCATCACGAAGAGAGCTCCTAGTGGGGGAGCGATGGGTTGAACCATGGTCTCTCACCGGCATTGGCGGACCAGTCCCACCCATATGGGTGGGATTTTGACAAATCGTATCGTCAGGAAACCCACGATAAACTCCGTGAGGACAGTGGTTGTGGGTGCAATCCTTCGAGGTCACCTACTGGCGGGTATTCCTGCCTGGAGGGCTTGAATCCACGACATGGTCGTGGGATGAGGGGGGGGGGCATTGCGGCGAGGAACGGAAGAGGGCCAGTGTGGCCTTCATCATTTCGCTCATGATCTCTGAGCTGGTGGGAAGAATGACGAGATTGTATGGATCTCGAGCTGAGCTCACTGGTTCTCTCTCCATGGGATGTGTTGGCCACCTGGGGCATTCCCACATGGGAAATGGAAGCAGGTCCTTCTCCAGTATTCTCGGCTATGAGCCTTTTTCAGCCTCTGCCTCCACGTCTCATACTCGTGAAACGTGTTTTTAAGGAAACGTAAAAAAGTGTAAGTACTCACTGAATACTCCTTATTGCATGTGGTGCAAGGTACGTTTGACCAATGTATATTCGCAGTATGTACTTGCGTAGTGAGTGTGATAAGTAAAAGTTGTAGTTGTAAATCTCACATTCGAAACGTGAGATGATAAATAAGGCACATGTGACTGTAGTCACATGTGTGCACTAGTTAGGGGAAACGGTAAGGGGTTTACAACCTCCAAGACAACACAAAGGAATGGGAGACTTATGCAATGTGCCACCACATTACTGACAATAATATCCAAGGGGGTGATCTCAGTATCCTGTTTTTTCTTCACGGTCTCCAAAGCCTTCCTCAATGAGTCTCAAAAGAGACCATACTCCTTCTCTCCAATCTCACGTGCCCAATATGAGGATGTCAAAACAGCTTTTGAACCCAGGTTTGAAGCCACCCCCAGATGGTGCGGAATTGAGGAGCACTATCGCAGAAATTATAAGCTGCATGTCTTCATAGCAAGAGATGTGGTACAAGTCAGGAAGGGGGGTTAAGATGAGGGCATCCCTGATCAGCTCAACCAACTTCAAAACAAAACTTAGTTTAGGTTGGTTTATGCTTGGGGACGAGGAAGAACATTCTTCAGCATGCTCAATGTGCAGCTTGTTAGAAGGGGTAGATCAACCTTCAGATCAATGGATGTGCAGGCAATGTTTGCGATTGCATCAATCAGAGTGACAATAGGGATGCCACGGAGATGGTGTTGAAGTGATGCATACACTTGTTGTACAAATGTATAACAAAGTTGCGCTGTTAAGCGCCTGGTTCCCACGCATTGGGGACCACCCATAGACACTGCCAAACACCCATTGGGATAACCCAGGTCATCATGGGATGACTGGTGTTGACAGTATTGCTAAAAGTGTGAAAGCACTCTTTAGCAATCTGTAAATAAATTCGAAGCGCTCGACTCCCACGGTCAATGCAACGTTCCCACGTTCAGTGCCCCATTAGTAGGTCTATTGACCTCTATTGTGACGGCCGGAATAGACCCCGGAACACTTCGGTCTCAGCAGGGAAGCAAAAGGAGCGAAAATGAAACATGGAGCCATCATTAGAATGATGTCTGGCATGTTCCCAAGCTGCTCCGGAGCTAAACAAATTCGGACGCGATTTAGTGGACAGCTATATTCACGCCTCGCGCAGAACAGTACCCGTGGGAACCTTAGGTGGTCATTTTCCTTACATGTCTAGAGTACTAGACACAAAGAGTCAATAGAGTGAATTCATTACATATTATTGATTGATTGCATCAACACATCATTAGTGATTGTTACCAAGGCAATTAGAAGTCATTAGAACGCTTAAACAAGCTTCTGATCACACTATAATAGCCTAAAGTTAACAGGTTATGGGCCCTGAGCTCTAACTTGACATCATTAATTGATTGTTCCTGCATTATTGAATTGCTGCCTATTGTGATACTGGGGGTTATTGTGATTGATTAGTGACTCTTTGAGTACTGATCTCGCATTTTGGCCTATTGGAGCTTATTGAAAGTCACAACAAGACTATAACACTGTTGTTATTGATAGTCCACACAAGACTTTAAATTGTTATTGTCAGTCAAACAAGACTATAAACTGTATTGAAACACTATGTCTACAAGTTCTACTTCAGATGCTGGGGTCAAGGTGAAACCATTGACCAACTCCAATTATCAGGAGTGGTGTGGTGAAGCCAAGGCTTATCTGATGAGACTAGGGCTGTGGAGACTAGTGGCTGGAAGGGAATCAAAACCCTCAGTTGAAGCTGAGCTGAACAAATGGGAGGCTAAAGCTGAAAGAGCTGCTGGGGAGATTTACCTGTTGGTTGAACCAGACCAAAGGATTCATTTCCAAGGTCTAGAGGATGATCCAGTGGGAATGTGGGCTGCCATAGAAAAGGCACACCTATCCAAGAAGCCTGGCGCACGCTTCAATGCTTATGATGACCTGTTCTCAATCCACAAGGAGGACAATGAAGGTCTAATTGATTTGGGAGTCAGGATTAGCAAAGCAATGGCTAATATCCAAAATCTGCGTCCAACAGGCTTTACCATTGAGCAGTTAGACGAAGAGTTGCAGTGCATGGCATTGATTCGGGCTCTGCCTGATGATTACAAGCACCTGTCAGCTTCTTTGTTGCTAATGGATAAGCTGGACAAGGATACAATACTCCAAGCATTCCGAAGCGAAGAGTTAAACTGTCAGCGCCAGACTGAGCAAGCGAATAGAGCCAGTCACAACAAGGGTTATGGAAAGAAGGGTGGGGTCAATAATGGGAAAGGCAGAGGTCACCCCACAGTTGATGCAGACACCTGCTCTTTCTGCAAGGGCAAGGGTCATTGGAAGAGGGGATTGCGAAGCTTTGAAGAAAGTCATTGCTAGCAATAAAGACAGTGGATCTGGGGGGAGCAATGCCAAAGTGGCAGCTGAAAAGGCAGATGCTGTGACGGAGTTTGCTGGTCAGGCAAGTGCTCGATGTTCGGATGAGGCTTGTGCTACATTTTCTAATGATACCCATTGGAATACAGATACAGGGGCCACTTCTCATATGACACCTCACAAAGAATGGATTCGCAATTATACCACTTATAGAGTGCCAATTAGGCTAGCGGATCACACTATTGTATATAGTGAGGGCGTCGGAAATGTGCTCTTTAGACCTGTTATTAATGGTAGACAAGTTAGAGATGTGGAGATCACTAGAGTACTCTATGTTCCTGCATTGTGCAATAATCTGCTTGCTGTTTTGTATTTGACTCGAAATAAAGGCTTTAATGTTCATATCACAAAGGATAAAATGGAGTTTGTTCGTAATGATGTTCTTTTGTTCTGTGCTACAATCAATGATGCTGGTATAGGCTATTTAGATGGTAGTACAATTGATACAAATGAATTTGTTCATGTTGCGTCCACTCTGCCTTTGGATCTGACACTATGGCATAGACGGCTTGGCCACCAACACCATGATGGAATTAAACAGATGATTAAGGATGACATGGTGATTGGATTGACATTGGACTCTTCTACAAAGCCAGATCCTGTTTGTATTCCTTGTCTAACAGGGAAGATGCATGCAAATCCATTTCCTGTTAAACTTTAAGCAATTATAGTGTGATCAGAAGCTTGTTTAAGCGTTCTAATGACTTCTAATTGCCTTGGTAACAATCACTAATGATGTGTTGATGCAATCAATCAATAATATGTAATGATTTGCGCTCTATTGACTCTTTGTGTCTAGTACTCTAGACATGTAAGGAAAATGACCACCTAAGGTTCCCACAGGTACTGTTCTGCGCGAGGCGTGAATATTGGTGTCCACTAAATCGTGTCCGAATTTGTTTAGCTCCGGAGCAGCTTGGGAACATGCCAGACATCATTCTAATGATGGCTCCATGTTTCATTTTCGCTCCTTTTGCTTCCCTGCTGAGACCGAAGCGTTCCGGGGTCTATTCCGGCCGTCACAATAGAGGTCAATAGACCTACTAATGGGGCACTGAACGTGGGAACGTTGCATTGACCGTGGGAGTCGAGCACTTCGAATTTATATACAGATTGCTAAACAGTGCTTTCGCACTTTTAGCAATACTGTCAACACCAGTCATCCCATGATGACCTGGGTTATCCCAATGGCCGTTGGCAGTGTCTATGGGTGGTCCCCAATGCGTGGGAACCTTGTGCTTAATATAGCACAACTTTGTTATACATTTGTACAACAAGTGTGTGCATCACTTCAACATTTCCTCGTCATCCAACAGAGCTGATGAGCTGTTGGCATTGGTACACTCTGATGTTCATTATGTCGGAATTGATTCCCACTCTGGTCAGAAATATTGGGTTACATTCATTGATGACTACTCTAAGCTGAAAGTGGTAGTCCCACTGAAGCTAAAGAGCGAAGTCTTTGCTGCCTTTAAACGGTTCAAAGCTTGGGCTGAAAACCAGACTGGCAAACATATCAAAGTCTTTAGATGCGACCAGGGTGGTGAATTCATGAGCAAAGAGTTTGACAAGTATTTGGAGGAGCATGGCATTGAAAGGCAGTTCTCAGTGCGAAACAGACCACAACAGAATGGAGTGGCTGAACGTGCAAATAGACTCCTTAGTGAACGGATCACTGCAATGCTTGATGAGGCTGGATTGTCAAAGGCCTTTTGGGCTGAGTGTTTGGCTGCACTTGTTCATGTCTTGAACCGATGCATTACATCTTCAGTAGCTCATGCTACACCATATGAGGTGTGGCATAGACGAAAACCTGATGTTGGCCATTTGCGAGTGTGGGGATGTGTTGCTTATGTGCATGTCCAGAAGGACAAGAGGGAACACTTGGGTTCGCATATGGAGAAGTGTGTGTTTATTGGGTATCCTGATGGGTACAAGGGTTGGAAATTTTACAATCCAAAGACAAAGAAGGTCATCATCTGTGAACGTGCAGACTTTGACGAGCGCTATACCTACAGTGGCCAACTTCTTAAAGGCATTGACAACCACACCATCTCGGAACCAGTTACTCCTTCGAAAACCAGTCAGCAGAGCGCACCAGAGGCACCATCCATGGAAAAAGACAATGCTCAGCGAAGGGTCATAGACTTGCCTGCAGTTGATAATGACAATGAGGACAATAGCAGTGAGGATGACACTGTTAATAACGATGATAATGTGAAAGAAGAAGAACAGGTGGAGGGTGAAGCGCAACAGGATAATATGACACCAGAGCCAGAGGAGACTCCCCCACCTCGTCCTCATCGTAGAAGAGCTGCACCTCGTGTGGTTAATGATAGTGATGCTGAAGCTGAAGTCGATGATAGACCTGTTGCTGTTAGAAGACCAAAACGCGACATCAGACCTCCAGGTGAATGGTGGAAGGTTCCTGCAGTGCCTCCAAGGGCTAGGGAGTCAAACTCCTGATGTCTGGGAAATGCGAGATCCAACTCCTGCTTTAGATGATGATGATTCCGAGTCTGAAGAAGAAGCTTTGGAGGCTAGTCCTGTTGGCAAGTTAGTAGAGCCAGAGACTTATGCTCAGGCAATGAAGTCACCTCATGCTGCACAATGGCACAAGGCTGCACTAGCTGAATACAACATGCTGCTTGCTAATGGGACATGGACATTGGAACCTTTACCAGAAGGAAAAGTGGCAATTGGAGTCAGATGGGTCTTCCGGGTCAAATATCATGCAGACGGAAGCATTGAACGGTTCAAGGGTCGGATTGTTGCTAAAGGATTTAGTCAACGACCCGGATTTGACTATAATGAGACCTTTGCTTCGCCCTCTAGACATGCTACTATCAGGACTGTACTTGCTCTAGCTGCTAGAGATGATCTACACTTGCGCTCAGTTGACATTTCACAAGCATTCATAAACAGTGATATTGATGCTGAAGTGTATATGGAACAGCCTGAGGGATTTAAGCAAGGGGCAACCAAGGGTCAAGGAAGGATAGTCTGTAAATTGAACAAGTCTCTGTATGGGTTAAAGCAGTCACCTCGGTTGTGGAGTGAGAAATTGGGTGAAGCACTACATTCAATGGGCTTCAAAAAGATTTACTCTGACCCCTCACTCTACATCTATGATAATGGCAATGTCAGAATCATAGTCCAAGTGTGGGTGGATGATATCACTCTTGCTTCAAAGTCAAAAGAGGCTCTTGACAAGTTTGTTATTGAGCTAGAAAAGCATTTCAAGTTGCGGGACTTGGGAGAGACTTCATATCTGCTGGGCATGGAAATAACTCGAGATTGGGACAACCACAAACTCTACATCTCACAGCGTCAGTACATTGTTAACAAGCTTGCGCAATTTAATATGTCTGATTGCAAACCAGTGGGGACTCCCATGGCTCCGGGTATGAAGTTGACCACAGATGACTGTCCCAAAACATATGAAGAAGCACAAGAGATGGTGGATATCCCCTACATGAGTGCTGTCGGCTCCTTATTGTACTTGGCTACACAATGTCCCGGCCTGATATAGCCTTTGCTGCAAGTGCACTGGCTAGGTTCAACTCGAACCCAGGCATGATCCACTGGAAAGCTGTAAAGCACTTGCTACGCTATGTGAAGGGAACGATGGATATGAAGTTGGTTTATGGACCTGATCCCACCATAGGAGATGAAATCTTCGTCACATATAGTGATGCCGACTATGGTGGTGATAAAGGGACAGGGAGGTCTACAAGTGGATACTTGGTTAAGATTGGGCTGGGAGCGGTCTGCTGGAGCAGTAAAGCGCAACAGATGGTTGTTCTGTCAACTACTGAAGCAGAGTATGTTGCTGGGGTTGCTGCTGGTAAAGAGATATGCTGGATGAAGAACCTTCTCTCTGAAATTGGTTACAAGCCAACTTCACCATCCACGCTATACATGGACAACCAGTCGGCTATTAGAGTGGCAAAGAACCCCGAACACCATGGCAGAATGAAGCAACTTGACTTGAGCTTCTTTTGGTTACGCGATCAAGTTGATTGCAAGCGCATACAACCAGTCTACCTGGAAACAGAGAATATGCCCGCAGACCTGCTCACCAAAGCACTGGCCAAACCACAAGTAGAGAAGTTGAGGGAGATGATGGGACTTTTGGGATAGAAGGACGTATTGAGCCAGGGGGTTGTTTATGGGTGCCCCAATACGTGGATTGACCAAGTGTTGCATCAGGGGGTTGTGTTGAAGTGATGCATACACTTGTTGTACAAATGTATAACAAAGTTGTGCTATTAAGCGCATGGTTCCCACGCATTGGGGACCACCCATAGACACTGCCAAACACCCATTGGGATAACCCAGGTCATCATGGGATGACTGGTGTTGACAGTATTGCTAAAAGTGCGAAAGCACTCTTTAGCAATCTGTAAATAAATTCGAAGCGCACGACTCCCACGGTCAATGCAACGTTCCCACGTTCAGTGCCCCATTAGTAGGTCTATTGACCTCTATTGTGACGGCCGGAACAGACCCCGGAACACTTCGGTCTCAGCAGGGAAGCAAAAGGAGCGAAAATTAAACATGGAGCCATCATTAGAATGATGTCTGGCATGTTCCCAAGCTGCTCCGGAGCTAAACAAATTCGGACGCGATTTAGTGGACAGCTATATTCACGCCTCGCGCAGAACAGTACCCGTGGGAACCTTAGGAGGTCATTTTCCTTACATGTCTAGAGTACTAGACACAAAGAGTCAATAGAGCGCAAATCATTACATATTATTGATTGATTGCATCAACACATCATTAGTGATTGTTACCAAGGCAATTAGAAGTCATTAGAACGCTTAAACAAGCTTCTGATCACACTATAATTGCTTAAAGTTTAACACAGTGGTCCATGAAGTGGTTCATACATGCCTTTGTCCACACAGGATTGAGGCGATGAGGAGATACAGTCAGGAGGAGTCGTGTGAAGACCAAGACATGGGCCTAGAGAGAGTCAAACTTCAAGCACCCACAAAGGCTTGTGACTCTAGGGGCTTAACAGGGGTGGATATTGCACTACCACAAGAACTACAAAAACATATGTAAAAGAGCAGCAATACATAGATATACATTCGGGACAAAGGCAACGTGGATGCATTCCCTTTGCTATCATTCTAAGCATGTCTGTCTCACCTCAAGGCTGGGAGGATTGCCAGAATGTTGCTGCAACTGAGCGACTAGTTGCAGTCAAAGGCTGCAACGACGAAATCCTGAGTGTGATGGGACGAAGAGCCTGCTTAAGGGCAGAGTGTTGAACAGGACCAGATCATAGTGACTGCTAGGGATCATTGTATCAAATGTGTTTGGTCTCCTGCTTTCCCCTTGTTATCTCCTCGATGTCATTGCTGGCAAGGTGTCAATCCAGCACATTTCCACATAAAATTTGTACACATATTTGGGTGCACCTTATCAAGTCCATGCAGCGTAATGGATAAATAATACAGTAGTGTGTGATCGTAGATGTTACAGGCTCAAGTGGCTGTGGTACTGATGAGACGTGCTAGGGGCTGTGATGTAACATGCATGCGAAGTCCTCCATAGATGTGTTAGATGCTTGCCTATGAACAAAATGATTCAGTCGATGATTGTTGCTGCTGTGCAAGTGTTTTTGAGTACAAAAATGTGGGTGTCCCATGTGTATTCTCCGAGTTTCCGATTGTGGTCCAAAGTTGATGCTTGCAAAAGACTGTCGTAACCATTGGGCCATTCAAGACCACAGCAGGGCTTCTGCAAGAACTTCAGGCGACATTGAATGAACATGTTTTGAACTCATGTCCAACAGACACCTCAAACTGCCCAGAGTCGTGGCTTGCATTGCAGGTGCCCTCTGCTTTCATCAAGGCTGCCAGTCTCAGCCTCCCACAGCTCATCCCATGCTGGACATTATGGATCTGCCGAAAGAGATCATAAGAAGGCACCGTCACAAACTGTGCGAACTCATGTCAATAATGCAATCCAGCTCTTCTTCCCACTTGAACAGTGGCCACCACCTGGTTTGAAGCGAGGACCAAGATCCACCTCCCCTGAATTGTGACGACAACATCGCTATTGAAGAAGCCCAGCAAGTCCCACATCAGGAAAATTTTCCCATATGCTACCTGCTTGTATACTCTGCCCACGACAATCAGAAACTGTAAGCACCTGTTGGAGATGTCACTTACGTGTTAAACTTTAAGCAATTATAGTGTGATCAGAAGCTTGTTTAAGCGTTCTGATGACTTCTAATTGCCTTGGTAACAATCACTAATGATGTGTTGATGCAATCAATCAATAATATGTAATGAATTTCGCTCTATTGACTCTTTGTGTCTAGTACTCTAGACATGTAAGGAAAATGACCTCCTAAGGTTCCCACGGGTACTGTTCTGCGCGAGGCGTGAATATTGGTGTCCACTAAATCGCGTCCGAATTTGTTTAGCTCCAGAGCAGCTTGGGAACATGCCAGACATCATTCTAATGATGGCTCCATGTTTTATTTTCGCTCTTTTTGCTTCCCTGCTGAGACCGAAGCGTTCCGGGGTCTGTTCCAGCCGTCACAATAGAGGTCAATAGACCTACTAATGGGGCACTGAACGTGGGAACGTTGCATTGACCGTGGGAGTCGAGCACTTCGAATTTATATACAGATTGCTAAACAGTGCTTTCGCACTTTTAGCAATACTATCAACACCAGTCATCCCATGATGACCTGGGTTATCCCAATGGGTGTTGGCAGTGTCTATGGGTGATCCCCAATGCGTGGGAACCGTGCGCTTAATAGCACAACTTTGTTATACATTTGTACAACAAGTGTGTGCATCACTTCAACACAACCCCCTGATGCAACACTTGGTCAATCCACGTATTGGGGCACCCATAAACAACCCCCTGGCCCAATACGTCCTTCTATCCCAAAAGTCCCATCATCTCCCTCAACTTCTCTACTTGTGGTTTGGCCAGTGCTTTGGTGAGCAGGTCTGCGGGCATATTCTCTGTTTCCAGACAACTTAGAGACTGTGATTAACGCACCGCTAAGCAGTTGACACACTCTCCTTCTTCAGTTGTGTTTCAGTTGATAAATCCCAGTCAGATACTCTGACGTACCTTCAAGGGGTATTATCCGGTGTCAATGGTGTCGCAGTCAATATGTCCCAGATGATGGCATGCCCCCTGCAACCTTCGAGCAAGGTGCAGCTGTTGTGAATGAAAATGGTGGGGTTCCATTCTTCCTGATAATCAGCTTCTGCATGGTCAAATGTCTGCTGGTGTGACACATGTGGAAGGCTGTAAATTGACATAGCTTGTTGACAACACGCTATGAATAATTCCCCATTAGGAGCAAGTGACCCACCAACACTGGGGGCTTGCTACTCAGCGCCAATCTACAAAGTAATGAATGAAGATACCTACTTTGGCATAGTGTGTGCAAAAACCGTTGATTGCGTGTTAACATTGTTAAACTTTAGGCTATTATAGTGTGATCAGAAGCTTGTTTAAGCGTTCTAATGACTTCTAATTGCCTTGGTAACAATCACTAATGATGTGTTGATGCAATCAATCAATAATGTGTAATGAATTTCACTCTATTGACTCTTTGTGTCTAGTACTCTAGACATGTAAGGAAAATGACTACCTAAGGTTCCCACAGGTACTGTTCTGCACAAGGCATGAATATTGGTGTCCACTAAATTGCATCCGAATTTGTTTAGCTCCGGAGCAGCTTGGGAACATGCCAGACATCATTCTAATAATGGCTCCATGTTTTATTTTCACTCCTTTTGCTTCCCTGCTGAGACCGAAGTGTTCCGGGGTCTGTTCCGGCCGTCACAATAGAGGTCAATAGACCTACTAATGGGGCACTGAACATGGGGAACGTTGCATTGACTGTGGGAGTCGAGCACTTCGAATTTATATACAGATTGCTAAAGAGTGTTTGCACACTTTTGGCAATACTGTCAACACCAGTCATCCCCTGATGACCTGGGTTATCCCAATGGGTGTTGGCAGTGTCTATGGGTGGTCCCCAATGCGTGGGAATCATGTGCTTAATATGGGAACATACAGCACAACTTTGTTATACATTTGTACAACAAGTGTGTGCATCACTTCAACACCAACTTGGTGCCATCACCAACGACATTGTTTGCTCCAACCCACTGGACTTGAGCTCAGGTGTTGACAGTCTACTTGACAAACCAACTCAAGGCCATTGTCACAACAACATAAACGCAAATGAAGTCAACAAATTCACCAACACAATCATTGTGCAGCAGAGCGATCTGCAATGGATGTGTGTGGAAGGGCGCAAACTCAAGAGATTCTTTGCAGGTAAGTTTGTGAGCCCCCTGGGATTACTTATTCTGGTGGCCACTAGTAGGAAGCAGCAAGTCAGGGTCGCAACCCCACACATGGAGTATGATAGCCCCAGTGGTTTGCGAAGGTGAGGCTAGCTGTACGGACACATTATGACAACGGAAGACAACATGGACCACGACAGAGCAAGTGCCAAAGCATGCAGCTGAGCTGGCACCAACCATGGAGCAGGGCTGCTTGTAATATTTAGCACATCCATGTACTTCTATACACCCAATGGCAACTTCCTACAATTATTTACTGCATATAATGAATGCGAGGGACAAATACAAAATGATTTCAATAAGCTACAATGATTACTATTGATTCAGCTTTCTATGCTCATTCACACTCAGTGCCAACCAGAAACTCATTGGCTGTGAATGGGTATAGTCTAAAAAATTGGTTATCGCGGGTTAACTCTCGCTGACTTGTCACGACCTGCCCACAACTTTCTAAAAAGTCACTGGGATTGATGGTTTACATTCCCCAATGCACACACACATTCAGTATCTATTGTATTGAAAACCACACCTCTTCCAAACATTTTTCTTTTTACCTAGTCCTATCACACCTTACGCTGCCCAGGGTCTGAGTCCAATTGTCTATTGTACATATATGCAAGCCCGCTGTGGGCGGCGGAAGTCTCACTAATATCTGCAAGTTATGACGCGATGCTGTCTGTGAAAAGATAACAAATGTAAATGAACCGCAAGAGTCAAGACATAGAAGCCCCCGATATGTATGGGTGAGGTCGGGTCCCGCATGTCCTACGACCTCCTCCGTTGCTGCGCCCCCGTCGCTGGTGTATCTTTGAACGTTAACAAACTATATAGTTTTTGCAATCTGGTCTCCCTAATAACTCGATTCAGCGCTCATCAGAGCAAGCAATGGTGAACACGGACCTTCTGCTCCATAGTATCCACAACTTCATGCAGGTGCTGTGCTAGCATATTTCGCTTGCGCACATTCGACACCGGGTCCATGTCCTTGTACTGGTCAGCAAGTTCGACGTAGATACTGCGGGAAGGAAAGGTCAGCAACGAGCGTTTGCACGATACGTGGCAACCAGAGGCACCTTTTGTAATGAGTAAAATCATCTTCTAGTTCTCTGATGACCTGTGTGAGTGTAGTCTGAGGCGGCAAAGGATCCCTGGACGTTTCCGGGCGCCGGTATTGAGGGGCGGAGGGCTGGCCATGTGCGGCGGGTGCCTCGCCTTTGGCATCGACTCTACGACGAGGCTCCTCCTCCTCCTCTCCTTCTCCGAACCCTTCATCTTCGTCAGACTCGTCCATTCTGCGTTCCCGGACCCTCGGACGAATTGACCACAGCGGAGATGGAGGCCGTTCTTCGTGTACATGCCCATTCACTCTTCGCCCCTCGCGGCGACACACCGTACACGTCTTGGCGTTGTGCACAGGAGCAGAGAAGAAGAGGCGCTCCATCCGTTCCCCGCGAATCTGGGGGAATGGTGTCTCTTCTTCTGCTGGTGGCGGTCTAGAGCGGATGGCGTGCGCTGGAGTCGGGGCGGCGGGTCGTGAGGATTGAGTGCTTGTGCAGGGGTTAGGCATTGGCGTGCTTCGGCGTGCTTCCAAGACTTCTAGATTTCTGATTCTTGGAGGGGACGCTGGTTCATCTGGTTCTAATTCGTCGTCGTCGACCTCAAGAAGAGTGCTTGTGCGAGGGTTGGGCATTGGCGTACTTCGGCGCGCTTCCAAGATATCTGGGTTTCTGATTCTTGGAGGGGACGCTGGTTCATCTGGCTCTGATTCATCATCGTCGAGCCCTAGAAGCATGCTGCCGCTCCTGCCCATAGGAGAGGGCGACGGAGGATGCGAGTGAATACCCGAGTGGATTTGAGAGTGCCTTTCCGAAATGGACTTGCGAAGGGAGCCCTGAGAAGGCGAGTTATCAGAAGAAGATACCGATGTACGAGAGCGCTCAGACCGCCGCTCCTCTATTTCCATCGATATTTGCTGAAGTACCTCATCGGTTATGAGGGGGGTCGAGGCGGAGGCGCCCAGACTCGATGTGCCCACAGTAGCGTGATCAGTGCGGATGGTCCTGTCCAGAGGATTTGCGCGGGATGGGCCCATGATGGATGTCCTGTCGTTGTCATCGTCTCCGCAAGAAGTATGTGTCTCTTCCTGTTCCACAGGAGGGTCGCCATCTTCATGCATCGATTCGCCTTCTGCAAGGATCCGGCTCCGCCCGCTCTCTCTCCTTTCTTTTAGCCCTTCCTCCACCACGCCCCGAAGGACTTCCACCTCGCCAGCCAGGCGCTCGACCTCTTGCTTAAGATGCTCGATTTCACTACCTTTGTCCTGCATAGCGCGTGTATCAGCCTCGCGCATCTCTCGTAGCTCCGTAAGGATTTGCTTGTGGTCCGCAAGCTCGCTAGTCAGCCGTGTAAGATGAGAACGCAATGTCGATATGAGAGATTCGAGTGCTGGGGATCAGAGGAGTCAGCGTAAAAGACGAGAGAGAAGTCAACATAGCTACCTTTCTTCTCTTCTACCGCTTCCCTGTAACGCCGTTCCACAACTTCAAGATCATCTTGCTCCTTTTGTTTTCCCTTATCTTTCGCCTGTCTCCGCTCTGTTTCAACCTTGTGCTGCACGAGCATCTCTTCCCTTTCCAACACTCGTGACCGCTCTCTGGCAACTTCCCGCTTGCAAACCTCCAATTCCATTTCTAGTTCTCTGACCCTTCTACGCGAGATGCCATTCTCTTCGTCCAATCTATAGAGTTTGGCTTGAACTTCGTTCAGGGCGGTGATAAAGTACACTAGAGAAAGCACGGATGAGAGACGGGCGAGTAGATGCGGCAGGAAGACATACCATCTACCTCACGAGGCTTGCCATCACTTTCATAGCGATAGTAAGACATGTGTGGACGAGCTGGAGACTCGACTGCGTTCGTTATACCAGTTATGTCAGGTAGGTACATCTTCCCTCGTTCAGAGACGCGACTAGAATTGAGTACGTTGCTCGTGTCACGCGTTATTGGCTTTCGAGGGCTAGGGCGTGTAGGTCCGGGAGAAGCTCCGACGACGTTGATTAGAGGCGTTTTCGCCTGGGAATTCGTTCTGGAAGTGTGCGGTGATTTGCGTTGTCGGGACGCGAAGGGTGATGGGGGAACGCGGGAAGGGGGTCGATGAGAAGGTTTCATTGGGGAATGTTTCTGATTTGAGTCAACGGAATGGGATGGAGATACGTTGCCTTGCACGGTGCGAGGGCGTCTGGGGGAAAAGGACACTCTGCGGAGAGCCTCCGAGAGCTTTGGACGACTAGTCACAGATTCTGTATCTGAGGGGCATTCTGACGGTGCGCGAGAGCTAACGCGCGCAGATCGCGGCGTCGCAGCATGCCCTGACTGAAGTAGGCGATCGAGTTCTGCCGTGTTATCGATTACCACGGGATCGGCGTCAACGCTCCCCATACCCTGCAAAAAAAACACCAATAAAACCTATGAACGTCGAATGCAAATTCAAGACTCACAGGATACCGCGAGCGCGATGTCTCGTGGCCGAATGCACTGATATAACTAGCAACGGCGGGTAAAATGTCCCTTAATGGCCGATCTGGGTCGTACTCCGCGCCACTCATGCTAATGTCGTGTCGGTTACCTCTACCGCCAAGTCCAGCACCGAGAGTGAGATTGCTTGCATGGTGAGCCGCCGTCGACATCGTCTCTCCACCGTACGGATTAATGCCCTCTTCGTCGTCCGCTGTTCGATAAGACCAAGGGTGAATGGGGCTATGCTCGCCTTCCTCGTCAAAGTATATCCTGGACCTCTGCTCGAACGATGCGAAGTCACGGAGGGCGACGGGCTCTGATGCGTGTCTGGGGTATTCGAGCGACTCTCGGTCGCCTTGAGACGCTGTGTCCGGCGTAGATGACAAGTGGAAGGAGAGGTCGGCGTGCTGCAAAGTGTGCTCCAACAGTATTCTGCCCTGCTCGAGCTCGTCGCCATGAATGCTGAGGTCAAAGTCGGGCTGTCGCTTTTTTCTGCAGCCTGTGCATTTGTGAAATTTTGGAGGGCCTGGCGGGGGTGTCGCTGGTGAGAAAATACAAAAAGGTGATTGAATGAACTGTGGTGGTGGTCAATCAACAAGACCTCGCGCCGATCACGTGCTCGTGACAAACCGTTTGTCCTCGGTCTTCGGAACAGTCGTTAGAACACAACGGGTCATGCTCCGCCACCTTTCCTCGAAGCCGTTCGCGGTGGTTCGACAGGCGACATTGGCACTCATCAAAGAAGTGGAAGAGTGCAGCGCTGGGAGCAGACTTGTCCTGAGTATGTCGCGTTTTCTTGTTCTGGAATGGGGCTGACGGCGACTGCAGCTGGACCCGGTGGATGTGGAAAGTCGACGTTGCTGAAGCAAGCAGTGGAATACTGCGCACAGAAGGAGTGGCTGACGCTGTATATACCCAAAGGTGCCCGCTCTCAAACAGCCCACAAAACTGACTTCGGCTAACGCTCGGTCCAGCTGCGCGTCTGGTGGATTCGACGACGCCGTACACATACGACCTCCGCTCACGCACATATCTACAGCCAAAGGCATCCTCTCAGGCTCTAAAGCGATTCCTCGTGGCAAACTCGACGCTGCTGCAAAACCTCACAACATCCCAAGACGTCGTTCTCGAAAAAGCAACGATACCTGCCGGAACTCCTTTGCCCAAGTTCATCCAAGTCGGATTGGACCAACAATCCTCTAGCCCAGCCATTCTCCATGCCCTGTTCCACAAAATCGGGACCCAGACCGAGTAAGTCCGCCAACACCCTCTCGATGACATTGGGTTTACGGAAACTATTGCAGTTACCCCGTCCTCCTAGCCATCGACGACTTTCAGGCTCTTTACTGTACCTCGCGCTATCGGGATCCCCACTTCAACTCAATACGCCCCTACCACCTGTCCCTTCCAAGATTGCTCATGGAATATGCCAGTGGAAAGCGCACTCTCGTAAGCACTGCCCCTTTTTCACACCACTCCCCTGCTTAACAGCGCCATTCGTACCAAGGCCCGAGGCGCAGTTGTTGGCGCTATAACCGACTCTGACCCCAGCTGGCGACCGCCTCTGGAACTTCGCACCGCCCTTGGAATACCACACAGGCAACCCGTTAGTCCATACGCGAAACGATCCGAGACAGTCCGTCAATACACAAAAGGCTTAAAGCCATTCGCCGTTCCCTCTCAACTGTCCCTTGACGAGGCTGCCTCGATTTTCGAGCACTGGAAGTCGGGCGGAGCCTTTGATTCTCGTGGGTACCTTGTTGAATATACCCATCCCCGTGTGCTGACAATACTTTGATAGCTGTGAGCGACGAGCTTTTCCTGGCAAAATACTCAGAGTCGAGTGGCAACCCAAGGGAATTTGTCTGGAAAGGTCTCCTCTCAAACTTCGATCCACGATAGTGGCCTTTGCTAGTAGTGACTGATGTTATTACACGCATTTATGCTGCTTAATTTACATCCCCGGACAAGCGACGGGTCTTACGACTCGATGCTCACTGTCGCCCGTCCACCATCTGAGTCTCGATGAACAGTAACAATATCTCCTGTAAATGTAACCACACTCTCAAGATTTGGACACTGCGCCGCAAATTCTTGACAGTTCTGTCCGAGATTGGAAAAGAGGCTTAACGGTAGCTCTAGCCGGGTGAGGCCATGGAAAGAAGAAATCATGTCCGAAACGGCATTCTAAGGAACTTGAGCGTATATTCCCGCACATGCTCTGACACTCACAATTGGCATCGACCACAAGCTCCCTCTGAGTACCTTGATAGACGGACAGCTCTGCCCAACCGCCATTACCCAACTTACCAGCTCTTCCGTGTGGTCGCCCATGGACTCCCCCGGGTTGAAGCTAAATCGCTCCAGGGCGGGTAATCCTCCAAACGACTCTAAGGCCGTCCGGAACGCCTCGAAGTCTTCTTCAGGATACGGCACTAGTCCATGGCCCACGGATAAACTACGAAGCGAGGTCTTCATCGACTGAACCCCCTTGCGCATCAGCCTCGCCGCATTGACTACATTAGTGTCAAGGGAGCTCAATGCAGGGAGCATATCGCCGACCATCCTATCCTCTGACAAGCCTGTGGTCCACTCGTCGTCGGGCGAGTAACCCACGCGTAATTCGGTGATGCCAATATGCGCACGAAGAAAGTCGACCAGCAGTTCATCAAGCTCCACTTCACTTGGGTCGACGGAGGTACCAATGTGAAATACACGCAACTTCGGGAAGCGCAGGGCGAGGAAAGGGAGTGCCGCTTCGCACCCAAAGTCGTCAAAGTCGCTTGGCAAGATGATCTCCTCCAGAGTCTCGCGCGAGCTCCGGATGAGGGAGTTGAAGCCCTGTAAGAGAAAACATCCTGCATGAATATCAGCACCAGTAGCGACCGATCGAAAGAGAGCAAGTATAATAAACACCTTTTTCTTTCCAGACGACGCGCTTCAATCCCTTGACATTGAAAGTCGCGTTGTCGAGCACGTGGGCGAATCTAGGATACTTCCAATCGTACTGCGCTTCGATCGCAGAGAGAGAGCTCCAATGTTCTGCGATCAGTTGCTCGAATGCATGCAACCTCTCAGCGGAATCAAACGGGTATCCGTCCAACACCAGCGTTTCCACTCCGGACATTTGCGCCAAAGCATCGTGATCCAGCGTCCACGATCGGCTGGTCGTGTTGGTTTTGAGTGTTAAGTTAGTGCACTGTCTAGCGAGGGCAGGGTCTTTGGCGAGGAGCGCAAATGTCTCGTCGTAATTCGCCTTGGTATTGTCCAGGGTGGTGCTCTGGTAGAGTATGAGCCTTCCGATATCCAAGAACCTCTTGCATACTACTACGACGTGGGCTATGTCACGTTGAGGAAGATGCCTAATGATGTTGGTTAACAACTCTGCGGAAAGTGAGGAGAGCATCGATATCCTCTCCCAGATGAAAGCAAGCAGGGCCGTGTTAGTAGGTCGTCATGAGAGTCTTGTTAGGAGCGTCCTGACTTGCCTCAGGCGCTTGCAGTGATAAGATTAGATCGCTTACTTCCTACTTTCCGGGTAAATCGTAGAGGCAAATGATCGTCAGTCTGTTAGTCCGCATATCCGCGATTGGGACAGATAGAACAAAGATCATAGAGCTAATTTCGAAGAATGGGCAAAGATATACAAACGTTTCTGCGCGTATGGTTGCGACAATTCGCCGTACGGATTTCGTCCTTCAAGTATTTGAGTACTGCGATCATGAGGCTAGTGAAGTTCCCTAGGACATTCAACAAACTTGTGAATCCAAAACAAGAGGTGACGCACTACAGATATTCAAAGGCAATTTTGACGCGTTGCTGGGGCTGCAATGCGAATGCGAAGTGACACAGCTCGAACTGATGCCGATATGGGAGCAAAGAAAGGTTTACGCAAGGACTTTGAAAAAGCAAGGAGTTTCAGAGTCACCTTCGGATGTTCATGAAGCTTGATTATTCATATATCTGCGCGCGCAGTCGAAAGGTGGGTATTAGATGTTTCTACAACAGAGAATACATAGATCTTCCGCGTCCGTAACGGATACAATGTAGAGGGATGATAAAATCATGGTTCGAAATGGATACACGGTGGAATTATGCTTGAGCCTTGCCCTTGCCCTTGCTGACGGTCCTATGGGTATACTTTTGCTTGTGTTGAGCCTTCGGTGACCTATTACTGGGGAATAAACCTCGAGGTGGAGGGGGAGGACAGAGAAGAAGAACGAGGAGGCGTAGCAAGCTGAAGAAATGCTGGCCTTGCTGATGGTTTGACCGGTTCTTTGCGTATTCGCGAAGGTGTCGAGTTGGGAATGTCATCAGAAGATAAATCAATGAAGTCTATAGTTGGGTGTTTTGTAGGACGCTTTGCAGGACACGGCGTTGAAGGAGGAGAGTCGAGGCCATCTGAAGTTAAATCGATAAAGTCGATATTTGGGTATTTTCGACGGCTCTTTATTGGAGAAGATGGAACGGATGAGGATGATGGTGGTAGTTCGGCGCATTCATATTCTTCGTCGTTCAAACTATCGTCGAGGTCATCGTCTTCAACATATGGAGTAGGCTCATGGTCCACAATGCGGTAAACGGCACTAGCTTCGTCCATTCTATAGGCACCAAACTCGTCGTCGCTGTCGTAAGCGTCGTCGGCCTTGCGGAATGTTGTAGCGGAACTTCTGGAGGATGCCGTGGGCTGTGGTTTTGATAATCTTGATGTGCTGGCTATAGCGTTATTCCGGGGCAAATTGTCTTCCCCGTCCCCTTCTTCCCCGTCCCCGTCCCCCTCCCCGTCATCGTTCTCTACCTCCTCCGCCGCTTCCACCTCGTCACTGACCTCTTCTTCGTAATCCGCTTCTTCTCCCTCCACGCTCTCAGCTTCCTGCTCCCCCTCGTCTTCCTTCCCGTCACGGAGCTCTTCCTCGTAGTCGTAGTGTTCTTCCACCTCATTCTCGACTTCTTGTTCCTCCCCACTCCCGTATCCATCGCCGACGTCTTCCTTGTGATCTTCTTCCTCGCCCTCTTCTACTCCATAGATCTTGCTCGCTCTTTCAGCCTCTAAAAATTCCTCGAGCTCTCTCGCATCCTCCGGGTCCGTTGTCCTCACCGGTGGCACCGACCATCCGCCGATACGCCTGCTCTCACTGAAAGCATCTAATTCATCGAAGTCATCTTCGTCCGGCTCTTCCTGTTCATCTGGTATGAAAGCCCCGAAGGCCACGCGAGGGGTGCTCCGCAGAAATCCACGATCCTTGATGACATTGCCAGTGCGAAGATCTACTTCGTCGTCCTCGCCTAGGGGGCGAGAGTAGCGTTCCGCTATAGAGGACCACGCATCAAACAGCCGTAGGGTTGATTCTTCTCGGGCATAGTTGACCTCTGAGGGCGTCGACGATGGACCCCGAGACGGCGGGCGGGAGGGAGTTCGAGAAGCAGTTCGTGGTCGTTTGCGAGGAGAAGGGCCGTCGGAAAGTCGATAAGGAGCAGGGAAATATGAGTCGAGTGAACCTGATAACGTTATCTCAGAGTCTGTCGTAGACTCACGCATCGTTTCGAGTAAGGAGCGCTTTCTTGCAGCTGGTTTGCCACAATGGCCCACGCCGTCACGTGATCGACGCGAACTTGGGTTGAAACAATACTGGCCCTGAGCTAACCGACTTTCGAGATTACCACGACATGTCTCGCTTACCGCGCCTTCACTCTTCTCCAGACCGCCTAGTAGCGGGTCCGTCGACGGCGTCCACGATGACAAGCCTCAAACGCAAAGCCATCACCGAAGACGACGAAGAAGCGATGGACCAGCCCAAGAAACTCCCCGCCATCGGGAGAGGCCATCAAAGTCGACCACTTCAGCCAACTCGTAACGCGACAAATCTCACCACATCCAGGCTGAATGGCACAGCGTCTCGGCCGTTGACGAGACCACAAGCACCGAACCTAACAACCTCACGAACGACCCGCGGGACAAGCGCGCCACCCCCTAGCTCAAGTTCAAGAAGCCTATACTCGTCTACTCGTCAACCAGTCAAGGCTCCTACAATACGCAAAGATCTACCCATACGTACGGCCTCCGGACCAACTCGATGTATCTCTGAAGACGACAAGAAGATTCAAGCAATCGCGAATAAGGTGGATTCATGGCAGTCGATGCACGGAAATAAGCTAGCAGGGCTTGAAGCAGACATGGCCGCAGAAAGATCGAAGGTTGCCGACCTAGAGGCCAACCATAATTTTCTGCGAAAGCAACTCGAAGATGCCAAGACCCAGGAACTGCTCAAGCAGCGCGAGCTCTCCAACGTCAGTGACGAGATCGAAGCTCTTAAGAAGCGGCATGCCCGAGAGCTCAAGGATTTGGAATTCGACCTGAAGAAGGAGGTGACTGCGGCGAAGGACGAGCTAGCCAATATGAAGTCGCGTCATGCACGAGAATTGATGGACTTGGAAATGGACGTGAAGAAGAGGGAACGAGAGATCCAACAGTTGCAGGAGGACTTGAGGCTCTGCAGGGGAGACCTTGAACGTGAACGAGAGACCGTGTCGACATTGAAGTCGACTATCTCGCATCAATCAAACGCCCGCATCGCCCTCGGCACGGAAAACCATGCATTACAGTCGCAAAAGACGGCTCTCCAAGCAGAACTCGACATGTATCTCGCCACTGTTTCCTCCCTAAACCTCAAACTCGAGGCTTCGCAAAAGGAGATAGATGTGTTGAAGCATGAGACAATGGAAGCAGAGACCGCTCGGAGGAAGCTTCATAATATGGTCCAAGAGCTCAAGGGTAATATCCGCGTGTTCTGTCGCGTTCGACCTGTTCTTCCCTCCGATGTACCCTCTCCTGAAACGCTGCCCGATTCCTCATCGTCGGGATTCGATCTGGCCGAACGATTGAAAGAAGAAATGAGAGCGAACATCGCGTTTCCCGACCATCTCGATCACAAAGAGATTGTCGTCGCTTCTTCCAGTGAGAGTGCTACTGGTCAAGAGCGCAAAGAGGTATATAACTTCAACTTCGATCGTGTAAGTCCTGCCATACGCTTCTTAGCATTCCGACATCAACTTACCTCTCCAAAAAGGTTTTCGAGCCCGAGTCCACTCAGGCCGAAGTGTTCGAAGAGATATCTCTGTTAGCGCAAAGCTGCACCGACGGGTATAACGTTTGCGTATTTGCTTACGGACAAACAGGAAGCGGAAAGTCATTTACAATGGAAGGCGGTCCAGTAAGTCGACTCAACAAAGTTTGAACCTATGCCAACCCCTCACTAGACAGCAACATCATCCGGCATGATACCGCGTGCAGTAGAGCAAGTATTCCGAGTCGCGGAAGAGCTCAAGCGCAAAGGCTGGGAATACAAGATGGAAGGGCAATTCCTTGAGATTGTGCGTACACGTCTGATATTATTTTCATGCATTGTGTGATGGTTCCCTAGTATAACGAGACCATCAACGACCTGCTAGGAAAGGGTGAATTCGACAAAAAGAAACACGAAATCAAACACGACCCGAAGACCAATAGCACTAGAGTGACTGACGCCAATGTTGTCCCTCTTCACTCGCCGACGCAAGTTCGCTCCTTGCTTGCCGTAGCCCAGTCGCGGAGGTCCGTAGCCGCAACACTGATGAATGAGCGTTCATCTCGATCGCATTCGGTGTTCACACTGCGCATCAGCGGACACAGCGTCAATACTGGCGAACGAAGCGAGGGCAGCTTGAACCTTGTTGATCTCGCTGGCAGTGAACGACTGAATGCCAGTGGGACGGCGGCAGACAAAGATAGGCTGAAGGAGACTCAGAGCATCAATCGTAGTCTGAGTGCATTGGGCGACGTTATTGCTGCACTTGGGGAAAAGGGAGAAAAGGGAGATAAACACATTCCGTACAGAAATTCGAAGGTGACGATCGTATCGCTTGCCCGTGGCACGGTTCACTCATTTGACCGTCCCAGCTAACGTATCTCTTGCAAAACTCTTTGAGTGGCAACTCAAAGACACTAGTAAGTCTTGACACCGTCTTACCGGATAATTCACTAAGCATATTTCTCTTCAGATGATTCTTAATCTATCTCCCCTCGCAGCTCATTTGAATGAGTCCCTAACTTCTTTGCGATTTGCCACCAAGGTCTGTTTTGCTTTGCGACCCCTCCCATAACTGACACCTTTGCAGGTCAACAACACGACAATTGGCACAGCGAAGAAGCAGGTTCGAACATCATGAAGGCCGTCATGATTACGTATTTGTATTTTAGCACAAGTCTACCGATCAAACCCCGTGCCTGGTGTGCGTTCCTCAGACTGAGTCCAGTTAATATTATTGATTTTTCCTTCACTTCCCGTAAGACTTGGAACGCCATAGAATCCTATATCCTAACAGTGGTATGCCCTGTCCCGTCCTTCCGTCGTGCATTTGATATTTCAGCGCAACCTCAATTTATGGACAGCCCTTCCCTCGACGGCGCCGCATCCTCCACCTTCCACTGTGCATTGGCCCTTGCACATTCCCATAGGGCTCAGAAGCCGTCGTGAATTCTTCTCATGTCAGCCAACGACGTGGCGACCGTTGTAATGTCCTCAAGTGTTCCACGACTGAAATGTATATAACCTTCTGTTGGCCGGATTAAGAAAGCAATGGAGTGAGTCGTCTCGAATCGTCGCCGATTGGCAAGATGTGGGCTATCATTGACAAAGGCTAACAGCAGCGAAGCGGGCATAGCCAGCGCCGCATTTTATGGGTAGCCCGTGACCGGTCTCTGCACCGATTTCATCTTCGCCATTACTAGAGTCACAGCTACCGAGTGCATTCACAAGAACCTCATCTTGAACATCCGAAAATACATCCTTTGAAAGCCAAGCTTACTGCCGTGATTGGATACAGGTATCGCATTGGACAAAAATAATTGACCTCATCGAACCTTCACCCCCAGCGAGAGAAGAGTTGATCTTTGTGGAGAAACAGATGACCACATTGTGAAATCACCGTCGAAGGTATGGACTCCATTTTACGGCTCATTTCTGCCTGGCTCATTTCACCCTCTTCGCCCGGCATAAGGCAGCATAGGGTGTGTCCCGTCGGACTTATTCAATCTTGCAAAATCGGGCGAAGGTTGTTAGCCCAGCGAGTGGCCAGAGGCTGAAAGAAGGTGTATTTCGCTAAGGTATAGCCGACGGTTACACGTGCAGGACAAGGCTATCTATTTATTATACGCCACCCAATCAAATGTGCGAAGGTATGCCGCTCAGCCTTATCGCTACGGTAGATTCTATGGTCTCAACCTGACCGTTGCGTCACAGTGACCGCATTATTTACAAGATGTCCATCATAGCGGCGTGTGCTAGGTCTCTGCCCCCACAGTGGGGACCCCGCGTCCAGAAGACGAGCTACGACGCCGTTTTCCAATGAGTCGTGTGCTCGTAAAATCGTCCGAGCGGTTGGGACTCTCGGCAAATGACTCCGCCGCTTCGAAAGTGTGTTGGCTACCCTGTCGGCTTTCGCTAGTCTCCTCCGTGGCAGACGGTGACTGAGTCTGGTCTTCAGTATTCTCCTGAACCCCTTTCTCTTTCAAGTCCGATGATCGGGAGTTATTGAGATCAGAATCATGATGCACCTCCTTCCCCTTCGATCGCTTTTTTGCAGGTGAACCGGACGTTGACTCCTGTTTCTGAGTGTTTCCTCCTATGGCACGGATCAATGGAGTAGTTGAAGTTGACTCACATCGCTCTGCTCATTCTCAAGGGCTTCCAGCCGCTTGATTTCCATGCATTTCTCGCGGTGCTTCAACCACAACCCAGGATAATATCGCGATCGTTTGTCGAGGCTTACGAGCCGCGTACAGGCGCCGCAGCGTACACTGACGGGTGTGACCTCAACGGCCCAGGGGTCCTCCTCAAGCTTCTTTTTCCTCTCGGTCTCGTCCATCATATTCTTCTTCCGGTTGCGCCTGACTTGGGTATCCGCGTCATTCTCGTCATTTGAAGAACCTCCCTCCAAACCCTCCTGCACGGAAAGCGCCCCAGAGTATCTAGGGTCGGCGGCGGCCATGTGGCGCGATCTTGCCATACTTGCGCTTAATTAAAAATAAAGAGTGAGTACATTGATTTCGCATTCACCTACCCCGGCTGATAAATTAATGGCATACCTGATGCTTCCTGGGCATACACTCCAATGGTTGTTGACCATATCGTTAACAACGTTCCACGGCGTGCCTTCGGGATAATGGAATTTATAGTCGCATCGGCGACAGGGTTCAGTCACATAGACCTGATGGAACCCTTCGTTGTTGGGGTTGAATTCTCCGTCGGACATGGTAGGTCGATGAGAAGAGCTGGTCCAGCAGGTTTGCGAGGAGATTTGGGCAGGTGGAGGCAAGACGTAGGAGGTAAATCGATTCGCGGTGCAGGCATTTATCGGTTTGTTACGTGATCAATCAGACAAGCGACCATACCAAGGATGTGAAATTGCACGCGGTAATTACTTCCCGTTTTATTCACATTGTGTTGTGTTCAATACATTGTTCTGGGCTGATTCTATTTGGAAAGACAGAAGAAGTGGGGCTTTCGGCAGTGCATTCTCTTTGAAATTAGCTCCTAGGTATGGCGTGCGACACCGGCGGGCAGAACTTCAGAGGACATCGGGTCGCGACGTGGAATAGGTCCTTGGCCCCTTTCTATGGGTCACAACAAGTTCCTGAGCCAGTCGGCTTCATTGGTCTGACCCTTCGCCCCCCAAGCGGGGTCAAACGATCATTGCACTCTCACTAGATCTCGCTAAATATGAAAGTCGGAGTCCAAAGACGGTTCTGATGGTTTTCTTTTGTCAGCTGCCGTCGTATACTTTCCAATAAACCCTTTTTTCACGGTCGTACCACGACCACAACCCCTCGTTTTATGCTCCCTCCCTCACACCGTCGACTACAACGACTCGCAGAACACTAGACTCCACTATCCTCGGTGCCGGCGATAATGATCAGTGGTTATCTCCTGGATCGTAACAAGCATACAGTCTGCCACCGACCGGGAATCAGTCTTCACCACGAGTCCCACAGCTCGAGACGAAGTCCACTACCATGCTGCCCCCCTACCACCTGGAGGTCCATGTCCAATGCGGGCAACACGAATGCCGAAGATCAGGAATAGTTAGTGCGTACGCTGCGTATATCCACTTGGTCATGTAGAACCCGAGCAGCCGTGCTTTCAAATATGCCAACAGCACGCTGCTTCTCTTGAACGGCGATTGTCTGGCTATCTCGTCGCTTATACCGATTTACATGTGTTCTTCGAGCCAGCCCACCGCATGCGAAGAAACCGTATTCACCACGCGTCGCCGGCACATAACTCGCTTGTTCTAGCAATAGGCTTTTGTTGGAGCGTTGACGGCACGCCATGGCACGACTCATTGCCCAGTTATCGACCCGGTCAGGCTTGGTCACACACCACGCAGCTGATTGATTCCGCCGCTGCTTGATCTCGTAAGGCGAACGACTGATAAAGGAGGGGGATGAAACCTCCGCCTCCCCGTATCTGAGTAATGACTGGTAAGTGACGTCCATGATATTCGCATGTAGTTGGTTGACGCAAACTCAGATGGCAAGGTTCGCTACCCTGAAGGAGTGCTACATATAAACAAGCGTAAATATTCCAAAGTACACGCACGCTTCACACCTAAAGTCACTACTCCTCCCGCGGTGATCTGGAAGTTTTGAGCAACCAACCCCTCTGTTATGCTCTGGCTGTGTGTAGGAAGTCTACAAACCGCCGCGGGCATCGCTCATTTTAGAAGTAAGTTGATGTTGGACAGATTCTATCTACTTCGCTCACACGCGGCCAGATTCTGACGCAGCGTGACGCCAATTGGACGAACGCAAGTATGTGGGTCCGATTATATTTCTTCGCTTTGGGGCCATACTTTCCCTATTGACCCCCCACACTTACAGGTCCATATTCATCCCATATTCATCCCGTAGCTCGACTCGCATTGGAAGCTACACCACTTGCTACCAGCGCCCACAGTGGTAAAGTTCTGGTTATCGACAGTATCGCCGCCGATCCCAATCAGCTTCTGAGACTGCTAGCTCAGCAATAGAAATATTTTTGTGAACCGCATGATGTTAATCGCAGCTCGGGGAAACTCTGCCACGCACGTCGAGCCTCAGGGACGGAATCAGTTCCAGCGCAGTACAAGAATAGGTGGCCGATCGATATTTTTCATTTGGCCACTTAAGTCCAGAGATAAGCTACATAACGCCCGATCCTGTAGCTTGCTTACTTAACTCGTGAAGCGTGAAGCGTGCAAGTGCCGAACAGCTAGCAGCTGCAGCACCCTCGATCTGTTCCGTGGTATGGAGAGAGCAATTGCGTCCAGTTGCCAGCCTCGATGCCGATGAAGTGTATAATCAGACTATTAAATTATTGAGCATAATGGGCGAAGCTATGACTTCCGCTGCAAATCCATCTCCCTGCGAACTTCACTGGACCATTTAAAGAAATCACAACGCCATTTCGGATCTACATCCTCCCTATTCCTTTCGCTTCTGCCCTTATCATACCCTGGACCCACAGGCCTGAACAAAACTTCAATACGAACAATGAAACCGCCGCAGATCGACTCACCGCGAACAGATAAAGAATTTTTTGCCCTTATTTGGACCAGGCTTATTCACCGTGTACTCCGTTGCGAGTTCCCCATGAACGAGGCATTTCGGAGGTTTAATTGGGGCCATGATGTTACTCCACGCTGCCTTGCTATTCTTGCCGGAAGCACGCTCCTGGGAAGGCTCTTGAGATAGAGAGAGGGCATATTGGTAGTCAGCGTCGATCTGTTCTTCCGTATCTGCAATCATATCACCAACTACCTCTTGGGCTGGTGCTGACGAAGTTCCTTGAGTATGTGGGTTGAAGAAATTCGACAGCTTTGCCTGGTTGACTTCGGTTTTCGATCTTGCTGTTTTCTGGCGTTTCTGTTTTCCGGAGGCGCTGTTGACGGCGTGGAGACTATTGATCGTCAGCTTACGTTTGCTAGTGCTAGTGGCGGACCCATTTTGGGAGGTGGTGGGCGAGGGCGATTCACCTCCCTGGATTCCGCCAGAAGATGAGGGGTTGGCTAGGCTCTGGGCAGTGTCACCTGTGCACATCGTGGATTTGCGTATGGCCCGAGAGGGGAGCTACAAATATGCTTACCCTTCTGAAAGAAAGCAGACAATAGTGTTTGTTTTCCCGAGTATTCGTCCCACCATTTGGAAGCTAACCAGGGGGGCTCCCTTGTCCGATCAAGGGTTTGCTGCATCATCTCCCTGAGGAATAGCGTTCGTTGCCTTCCGTTGTGGTCCGTGACTTGTATTTCGTCGTGCAACTCCAACCACACAGGGCAATGATCCGAGCCCTTGATTTCTGGTGAGATGTCTGCTGACTTGATCCAAGGTAGAAGACCTCGAGTAACTAAAAAATAGTCGATGCGAGTACCATAGTTGCTTGCGCGAGCACCTATCTTGGTGTTCCAACCTGCAGGAACGGTTGACCGTCAGTTATCGATGGACTTCAAAATTAGGCTTACATGTATACATTCCTTTCCGATTGGGCCAGAAGTGCCTGAGAACGTCCACAAGTATGCCATTGTCTTTATCGATCCAACGTCGAAGCCATTCTCGTGCAGGGTGTTTCCAGAAGCCAGAGCCTTTCCAGCAGTCGTCCACATATTTCGACATGTAACCCTCCTCTGGCGATAAGTCTTCTTCTGCTGGCAAACCGGTCCTATCCGGTTTGGATTGTATATGGCCTTCGCAGTGATCCTCTGGCGCTGCACAAATATTTATATCACCGGTGACAATAACCTCCCTGCCTTCTACCAGGGTAAGTTGCCTCACCCGCTCCTCGAGCATAAGGTGGAAATTCATCTTAAATGGAAAGCGCGTCTCAGATGTCTCATTGGGGCAGTATAGATTGATGAGGACGAAAAGCCCAAAATCCAACGTTAATGACCGACCTTCGATGTCAAGATGGGCGAGAGATACTGGATATTGGGGTTCATCAAATGCGTCGTTGACGTCGGGAAACAGGGCTATCGATGAAGCCAGGGGGCTTGTGTTGGAGACCCGTTCACCGCCAACTTGTGGCACAGATTTGGAAACGGCTATATTTTTTGGTGCCGGGAGTGTACCAGATAGTCCTTCTTCGACTTTCAGAGGGACGGCATTGGTCTTGCGAGTGTAGACAGCGACGCCGCTATAACCGCCTTTGTTGGTAGGAAATGAGAAGAATGCGTCGTAGGATGAAGGCAGAGCAGCAGATCTCTCTAGTGCCTGACGACTACTCTTCATTTCTGTGGGTTCAAGCCTGGCATTAGTGCGTTCTCGATCGGCACAACAATCTTAGATGACTGGCCTTGAAAGCAGATTATGTCCGCCTCTAGGTGGTTGAGCATTGCCTCTGTATCCTTGAGCGTGTTCCATCTGAAAGATGTGAATTAATACTTGCATCTTCCACGGCAAGCTAATATAGAAAGCGTACGGATGGTATTGTGGGATGGTTCGTATTCCGTTCTGTCAAAGCCGCCAACAAGTTGAGGTGAGGATAGACGATATTCAACGCTCACTCACTATATTCCAGGATAGTAAACGCATCAACTACTTGAGCACTTTCTCGCGAATGCCAGGGTGTGTTGAGGCTGAAGTTAAAGACTGTTGAAAGGATGAACCACTGGATCATGTGATCATCCTCGACTTGACTTATGCACAGAAGCGTACAGAACTGAAGAAGAAAAGATCCTTATCACAGCACACTCTCTCCTTTAGCTTACAATCAAACACGTAGCATATGCCAGTAAAGTAGCCATATACATGAATTCCGTGGGCCCTGTATATGTGACTAGTCCAACTGAGCACCGCAATCTGTCTAGGTACCAAGAGGCTTCGGAGAAAGGTTATCAGATAGGCTAAGGCCAGCGAATTGTTGAGCGGGAGCACCACCGTAATAGTGGGCGTGGGGATTGTCTGATGATGTCCGCCGTTCAGCTGCTGGACTCGCCTGAACAGGAGACTGCGGTGGTGGTGATGATGATGATGAAGACGAACCCCCCGTCTTAGCCGACGGATGACGAGGAAGAAGCCAAGAAGGGGTGGCAGAAGCATTGGCCACCTGCTGCGCCTGTTCTTGACCTTGCGAGGAATATGGCGATAATTCACCCGCACTGCCGTTTTGCGACGTTGTCGCAGCCGCAAATTGCGCAGCGTACGGATCTGGAACGGAAGATGCTCTCCGGGGAGATGTGGACAGCGGTTTGAACCTGTGCTTGATGAACTACCGCTGGCTGAGCAGTTTGAGCGGGTTGCTCAGGCTGCTGCTGAGCAGTGACGGGAGAAGTAGCAACAGGTGCAGGTGCATCCGTTAAGCCAGGTACAGATAGAAAATACACGGTGCCCGCCATATCTGCACCACCTTTGGCGTAGTACTGAGCCCACGCTTGGACGTTCGGATCGGCATAGGTGGTGTGGGGGTCAAATACATATGGAGGTCCCGATTGCTGCTTGGAAGGTTGCTCGGTAGACTGCACTTGAGCCTGGGGCTCCACCTGACTCTGCGGCTGGTTTTGCGCTACACTGGGCCCTTGCTGTACCTGGGGCTGCGCCTGGGTTTGCGTGTTCAGATCTTGAGCTGCATAGATGGTGGGGTCCTGAGGGGCAGAGTAAGACTGCGCGTGTGCCAACGTCGTGGCATGAATCGGCTGCTGAAGTTGCTGGACTTGCTGCGGGAATGATTGCCGGGGAGCCTGCTGCGGGGGTTGCTGCTGGGCTTGGGTGGGTTGCGGAGGCTGGACCTGTTGAGGCTGGGTCTGCTGAGGTGGAGCCTGCTGGGGGAGTGGCGCTTGTTGCTGCTGAGCAGGGTACGGCGTAGGGCCTTGCGGTCCGTACGCCTGTTGATGGTTGGGGTACGGCTGAGGGTAACCCGCCGAAGGTTGTTGTTGCTGGGCGTACACATTAGGGTCGACGTACGGCGCACCTCCTGGTGGATACATCGATGGGTCAGGCCCAGGTGGTGCGGCATTGTACGCAGAAGCGGGAGCAGGGAATGCATTATAACCTGGCTGATCGTAGACGGCGGGATTCCAGCCAAACGTTTGCGGAGGCGCTGAGGGGGGGCGTAGTCGTGGCCCCTCGAATCGGGCCGTGGGTATTGCGATGGTCGGTAGGGGGCATCATAGACTAAAGATAAATCTCAGTAAGCGCGTAAAACGGAGGTCGTGCGTAAACGTACCTCCAGTATGTCTAGCAAGGCTTTCTTCCATCATTCGATCAAATATAGATCGAGCACGAAGGAATGTCTCATTCATCGATACCAAGTCAGCTGGAACACGGAACACAGGTCAGTTCCTTTCCTGACGGAATGCGATACAAATGCTATTACCCCGCTTCTGACTGTACTTGTCGATCAGCTTCACTATTTTGGGTCTTAGAGCCATGCTCGACCTGTACAGTTCCTGGATGTAGATAACTTAAATAGCTGCAGGAAACGGAGGGAAACGAATACTTGCCTGGATTTCCTCGTTATCCGCTAAATTATCTTTGGCTGGATCAAGTGCACGGAGCATAACAAGCAGTTTCTCCACATTAACCGCTTGAGAAAACACCGCGGCCTCTTGTTCGATTTCTTTGGCGAGTTCTGTCGCGGTAGGCTCAGGCATTGGTTCCTGTAGGACAGGAGCTTAGATGGCCTCAACAATCCTGTAGATAGAGGGAGAGCAAACGTACAACATAGTTCACCGGGAAGATGCCCGTCCTGCCCTTGAGTTGGCCTCTCCACCAATCTTTGTACCCACGATCGACCACTTTGATGATATCACCTTTTTCGAAGGCGAGCTCCCCGGGTTCCGTGGGTTCAAAAGTATGGAGTGCGCGAACACGGGTTACGATATTCACGGATGCTGCCGCTGGTACCGTCGCGGCCGCCGAGGTCGATGTCATTTGCGCAGGGGTAGACTCAGACTGCGCTGGAGCGGTAGTTGTTGAAATGGGCGCTGGCGTGGGCTCATGATAGCTGCTTTGGCGGACGGGGGACTGTGGCTGAGGTTTAGGGGATGGGGTGCGTGCTGGTACATACCCCGATTGATAAAGAGGTTGATCGTGCGCTTTAGATGCGCTGGTAATGTTGGTTGCAACAGGCTGAGAAATAGACGAAGACGAGGCAGGGCGATTGGCCGAGGAGCTCGACGCGCCAGCACCAGACCCAGACCCAACAAGGGAGTATTGGGACTGCCATTGGGTTCGCCCACCTTTATCTTGCATGGACATCTCCAAGACACGCTGCAGCTCCTCCTCCTCTTTCCGCCGAATCTCATCATCCACCGTGGGTGGAGGAGGTTCTTGAGGAACTTCAAATTTGTGATCTTCCGTTATATGTAAGTGGACTAATTATCGGCAAAAGGGATATAGAAACATGCTTTTAGCTTTTAGATTCTTATAGCAATCTTCCATAACGCCAAGGTCCGGATTGCTTTCGAACTCGGAGGTCCACTGCGCGATGAGAGCCAAGGTACGGCGTTTAACCTTCTCATGGGTCGTCTACCAGGGGAATTTCAGCAAGTGTAAGCCATAGCGATGGAGGCTAAGGTGTACCCGATCAGCTATCAGTTTCTCCAATCCTTGGGTGAACGCGCGAGAAGCTATTTCCCTGTGCAGCGCCACTCCGCAGTTCTTTGACAATGCCTCAGCCAAAGTGAGGGCATAGAGTTGGACGTTGGGATTACGATGTGCCAATCGCTTGAGTGTCGCGGCGATGACATTGTGCGCTCTGTACCAATTAGATTCCTGTCTATCGTGAGCATCAGAAGTGGTGCGCACCCTTCCTGGCCCTCGTCGTTGACCTTGTCGCACAAATTCAGGATGAGTTCCCAGTTCTCGGATGTCAGATTTTCATCTGTTGTCTTGACTGGCGAGGCGTCAAATACGGACATCTAGAGACATGGGAGAGGTGCTCACCGACGATGTCGTCATATGGATTATTTCCCCCTCCTCCAAACATTGTTTTCCGGTCGTTCTCCGTTCGAGATTGGGTCGTATATTGCTGCGCGATTTGGTGGGAGCGATGGACTCGAATATAAGCCGGCGAATGTTGGCTCAGTGGCTATGCCTGCACATTGCAACTCCGCACCGATCAGCAACAGTCCAAAGGGGCCGCCCGACTGCTGCTGATTTCGAGTCATTCTCTTCCACTCATGGCCAAAAGTAGGTTCCCGTTGAATCCTGATACAAGTCGCTGAAGATGTTCTCAGTTCCACGTAACTTTCGTCTGCTTGAGGAGCTGGAAAAGGGCGAGAAGGGTATCGGTGATGGATCGTGCTCGTATGGTCTTGAAGATGGCGACGATATCATGATGAGCCACTGGAATGGCACTATCATTGGACCAGGTCATGTAATATCTATCATTCCAATGCATGAGGCGTGGCTGATCACTCAGATCGTTTCGTACAGACTGTTCACGAAAACCGCATCTACAGCCTTAAGATTGTGTGCGGCGAACAATACCCAGACCAGCCACCGACCGTGCAGTTCATCTCTCGCGTGAACCTCCCTTTCGTCAATCCAACGGACGGCACTGTGGATCCATCTAAACTCCCCGTGCTCAGCTCCTGGAGCAGAAACCATAGTCTAGAAACCGTGTTGGTCGAGATCAGAAGGTGCGTAATCAGTGGCTACCGTCCGATCATCGTTTCACGCGGCGAATACCAGGGAAATGGCTTCGTTCAACAACAGGAAACTCCCCCAGCCCCCCGAAGGCTCGACATTCTGAAGTTCATTGGGTTTATTGCATTGTCGTCTTCTCAGATCTTTCATAATGTATAACACACGTTCCCCCCCCCCCCCCCCCCCCCCATAGCCAAGTAATGAAAACCATCAATGGGATAGAACTATATCATTTCTCTATACTAGTTTGTGCGCACTATATTCTGCGATCATCCACTTCCTGGAGAGATGTCCAGTCACATACACAAGGTAAAATAAGCGCTCACATTACCAGTTGTTCCTTCTTCAACACCATCAACAATGCTACCAACGCAATAACTCGAATCGTCGTGATCTCGCCTCCTTGTAAGGCCTAGCTTAGACAAATAATGTCTCCTTTTTCTCCATGCTCACACACGCAGCCCCTGCGAGCAACGCGCTTGAACCAACTTGTCAAGGTATGCAATACGCGTCTTCGGACATAATTAGGAAATGACCTCTACTTAGACGTTCTCCACATCAACCTCTGCAAAGGACAGCTCACTTCGAACCCTTCGCCTAATCACCACCCTAAACCCTGCCCGAATTCATCCCAACTGTCGTATAGATATCTCCGGCACCATGCGCCCCACCATCGAAGTCATGGACAACATAAGAGGCGGCGGAACCCTTTCATACAACAAATTCGCCATAACATATCGAACCGAACGTCCTCCTAGCTCGGAACTCACGAAACTCAGGTTTCCTGAACGCACTGGGGGGTTTCTTTACTATCACTCACCGCACGACCTCCCTCCTAGCGCAGGAGAGCTGCGCCTTCGACTCTCCGACTCGAGTTTCCAGCAAGGCCAGGACTTACTCATCAAGAACGCGAGACCTTGGAGAATACCAATGTACGGTCTCGTAGACCCACCCGCAGACCTTGTGGGACTTAGAGACCAGTTACTGCAGGAGAAACTAATCGCGGTGGACCAACTAAATGCCTGTCGGCGAATTCTTCAATCTACCGAGATGCCCTGGTACGCTTATACGATCCACTCGTTCGAGCAACCATGGTTGTTACCGCTAGACCAAGACATAAATCTTTGGATAGTCATCAACGGAACCGCAAGGCTCTTAAGGGCCCAGACTTTTTATAAACTTCGCTGGGACGCAGAACCCCCTCTGCGCCCACTTTCTGGTCGATCCATTCATCTCTCAAGGGTATCTGTGCAGGTCTGACTGGTGACATTCCTAGGTCTTCTACTTGTCCGCTTCGAACGATCTACCGTCAAATTGGCTCGTAAACAGCGTCAAGTACTCGTCCTACGAATTCTCGATGTCATCAAGCCGATCGACGTCCACCCGGATGCCAGGGGGAAGTATCATATACCTCAACCAGGGACATTGGTCCCCAGAAGTGTTGATGCTTCGATAAAGGGTAGACCATGGTACTTCGACTTCGACTTGAACGTGAAATCCCCAAACGCCCAAGCATTGCGCCTCCTCTGTGGCCATGTACTACCCACCCCTTCGCTTGGCAATCTCAGCAACTCTATGGAGAGTAAAGCATCGACGCATCAGCATATACCTGAGGTGCTATCTTAGTACTGAGATTGTATCTATTAGACGAATTCGTGTATGAAAATAATGCCAAAAGAAATGAGAGCGAACGGAACAAAGCAGGCGCTTCAACTAGTAATTTTGGCTTTGGGCGCTTCACTGACATTTACTCGCATGTCCTGCGCAAGAGCTTGGGTACTCCGGTGGTCCCAAGGCACAAATGTACACCTCTGGAAATTACACAGTCCGAAAAAATCCACTATCGCCGCACGTACTGACGCGGTTCTCCAGTACTTTAGACTCACATGGCCACCACCAAACCATCGAACAACTCGAGAAGGATGGATTCAGGATAATTCAGATCGTGAAAAAGAAAATTGCAGAAAGGGAGGAACTGCTGTCGCAGGTAGATGTCAGACTTTCGATGTGACTCAACATGGAAGCTGACTTACGTAGATTGGAGACACGATGTCTTCCAAAGAAGACATCAGTCGTGCTAAAGTATTGCGGGAGTCGGAGAACTTGCAGGAGGCGTGGATGGAATGGAACAAAACCCGAGAGGTGCGTGTCAGCTCACCGTAGTTTGTATTTCTCCAACCACAAATTTGTCGCGACCAGCTGCTGCAAGAAAACTATTCCCCTCCTCAACGATTCCGACCCGGTCATGCGCTCCCTTGCGGCGGACGAGTATTCGTCTTTGGCGACTACGTTCTCCGAGCATATATCGACGATATTCCCGTCCCTGCTCACTCCCGTCTCCCCCACTGCTAACCTACCCGCATTGATGGAGCTGAAGTCTGGCGTTGGCGGCTCGGAAGCGTCACTATTTCTGACGAATTTATTGCGGATGTACCAGCGGTATGCCCATACCATGCGGTGGAAGGCCAATGTCGTAGTGAACAACGAAAATGAGGGGGGGGGGGACTAAAGATGCGGTGATTGAGTTCGAGGGGAAAGGAGCTTATGACGCGTTAAGGTGGGAGAGCGGGGTGCACAGGGTTCAGAGAGTCCCCGCAACGGAAGCTAGTGGACGGGTACACACAAGCACGGTGGCGATCGTAGTGGGTATCTTGGCTTTGTGCTGTAGCACCGTTAAACCGTTACTTCCAGGTATTGCCACTGGTAGAGGAGAAACAGAGCGAAGAATTGTTCTCCATGGCCGACGTGAAAGTTGAAGTTATGCGTGCGAGGGGAGCTGGGGGTCAGGCAGGTTGATATTGAAGCGTCACTCAGTCCTGGTACTGACCCGTAACAACAGCATGTCAACAAAACTGAGTCGGCTGTTCGTCTGACGCATATTCCATCTGGAATCACTGTATCCATGCAGGATGAACGTAGTCAACACCAAGTTGTTCGAGGTTACTACTAGAATGATTTATATTGCTGATATTTTTTCGCTGTAGAATAAGCGGCGTGCTTTTCAAGTACTTAGCGCGAGGCTTATGGATGCGAAGCTCATTCGAGATGTTGCGGCGCGGCGCGATACTCGACGCAATCTTGTCCACGGTGCCGACCGAAGCGAGAAGATTCGGACGTATAATTATCCTCAGGTAGACCACTCTCCCGTTTCGCTGAGAAAGTGTTGATGGTTATTGTGCATGCCCAGGATCGAGTCACTGACCACCGAATTGGAATGTCGACCACGAATCTGACGTCCGTTATGGAAGGCGAGGGCTTGCAAGAATTTATTGAGGCCCTCCAAAAACACCACCATGAAAGTATCATGGAGAATATGCTCGACGGGTCGTGATTGACTCGATATTTCAGTGAAATATTATTCGTCCGTGAATCCGCGAATATTTAGAGTTTATGAGAAATTGCAGCAAAAAAGGCAAGTTTGTTCCGGTACATTGGAGCACGAGGCGCGCTGTGCCCGAATCGAGTTCGAAGACAAAGATGGGGCGGGGCGGGGCGGCGGGCGGTTTGACATCAGGGTCGTTACATTCAACGTCGCTGGTGAATTGGAGGCTGTTGAAGGACCAAGACAATTGGGTCGAATGTGTCCAAATCTGGAGGGTTCCGACTGAATATTTGCGCAGGTTTTTTCAAATTTCAGACATTTGTAGACTGACGCAGAGGACGGATTGGATTTAATTTTATTGTGTATTATTTTGCCGCTGACAAGCTTGTATCCGACAGTCTGAAATAGTTCCGACGCTTGGACTTGTACTACCACCACACCTCTACTCCACCCCGCCATGCCCTTGTCGCCCGCCTCTCGCTCGCCGCTGCCCGCCGCGTCCGAGTCGGACAGCGACCTCAAGCGCTATCTCGAGACCACAAACTCATCTTCTACCCAAGACAGCTATCCGACCCAAGACCCACATTCTTTCATCCCACAGCTGCTCCCATCCGACCCTTACTCGAGCTTCTCCGACGTCGCTGCCGTTCGCGACGCTCACCACGCGGGCTCGTCAATGTACTCGTCGTCGTACACTCTGGCTCCCACAGCAACGGTAAACACTGGGGCGTCCAGCAGCATTTTCGACCAAAACGCTGGCCATACGGCTCCTACACAACATTCTCCACATATAAACATACAAGCAGCCGGTAAGTGACATTTTAACTTCGGCACCGGTGCATACATGCGTTCTGATTGGCTCCCCTGACCCTGCCCCTCGCCGTTTGTTACTACCCGCCTTCCGCTATCTAACATGGTCTCCACGAATAGCGGCAACGCCACGTACGGTGCAGTCGAACTGGCCAGTAAGCCAAGGGATTGAAACTACGATGCGGACTCCCCCAATGGCGAGCTCCGCCATTCGCAATCCAAGTTTATATACGGATGTGAGTACTTGGCTCACCCTACCCACGCCAGGCAGACAGGCTACTTTTTGTTGATGAGGCGACAGCCACGCGTTAGTGGTTCCGAGTCATCCATGTTCTCGGATCAGCGCTGTTGACTTTTACTAACCTTCTTTTCTAATGATAGCACACAACGACAGCCCCTCGCCATGCCTATGGCGTACCTCACAATGCCCCGACCAACCTTACGTATCCCATCGACTTGAATCCAATCAGTTCGAGTCACTACTTCGCACAGACTATGTACGGACAGGGATTAAACCAAACTTCGCCTATGTATCCTCAGCCGCCGCAGTACAAGACGACAGTGACAGCCGATGGGCGTCATTCATCGATACCTTTCCCCTCTGGAGATCATCTGCCGTTCCACAATGTAGACCATTATGGTTACAATTCCCCACCTCGTCAGAGTACTTTGGCGCATCACAACGGGAAAGGATCACCAATGCATATCTCGCGTGCGGTAGAAGACGACTCCGTAGGAACATACGGTGGACCGTCCTCTTCGTCTATGTCACAAGAATCATCAACACCAGCCTCTGCATTCAGCGTCGGCTCTATATCACCCCTCGGAACCCTTGCTACGTTCGCTGAAGCAAACCCATCAGACTCTTCATTCTCAGCTGGTGATCTCAGCAACAGTAAAGATTCTCCGATGCTAACTGACCCTCCTACAATGTATATGGACGGATATACCCTGGGAGCCGCGTACATGCATGATGTAGATGGATATGAGGGCGACTTCGGCTTCATCCCGCCTTCAGCTCCTGTATTACCTTACCACCTTGCATACGACTATCTTCAAGACGCGGACAACGATCGAGGCGTGTCAACCTGTGGCCAAAATGATGTGCTCAATTCCGTCCCGACGTCAGCGTTGCTTCTCAATCCGAATACCAGCGTTGAGCCGACTGAAGGTAAGCGGTACTTCGTCCCAAGGTCATGATTCTTGTTTCAATCCCTCTTCGCATAGACCATAGGCATACCCAATTGACTGGGCGCGGGCGCGGGCGAGGGCAGGGGCAAAGCACGCTCAACGGCGGTTAGTCGGGGCAAGATGACTCAAGCAGGGAAAGGATCGCCTCGAGGCCATTTAACATTAGACACGGCTTCTATCAACGCAAATGACCGTGGTCCTGAAGTGGGCAGCCCGGGCAGCAGGAAGCGGTCCGTCAATGGCATGGATGACAACGAATCGTCGGATCTCCCTCACAACGGCCCGAAGGATGGAGGTAACACCGAGGGTTCGGATGACAGAGAGGCGAAGAGAGCAAGGACGCAGAGCGACAGTATGGTAACCTCTCCTCCGCTAGCTTCATCTACCCGTCGCCACAGGGCAACGTCCTTGTCGTGCGGATCCGCGCTTGTGGTGAAAAAAGGCAAGTATCGACGGAGTGTATTCGACAACGGCCCTCAGAATGGCATTCTACATACCACTGCGAATGAATCTGCGTCTATACCACACTCACCATCGCCTCTTAGCCAAGTGCTACCCACCAATCCGTCAACAGAGAATATGTGGCCACCTCAATCGGACAGCACTGCCGATTTGTACGGACACACCGCTGGCGATACTACAGACACATCTGCCCGCAGTGCCAACCACAGCAGCGCTTTGGAGCCTGAAAGTGGCGAAGGGAGCAATGAAGGCTCGGCCTTCGAGGACGCGGAAGATGGGTCGGAGTACGAAGACGAGGATGACGACGACGACGAATATGTCCAAGGCCGTTCCAGCGGACGAAGAAAATCGACCATCGTCAGGAGAGCTGGCAATAGCGGAGGGAAAAATGTCAGTGCGGCGTGGGCGTTGGAGAAAGTTCAAGGTGGCTCCGGCGGTCCGATCATCGACACTTCAACCTGTGGCGCGAGTGACGAGATCAACGAGGCTACTAACATGTATAACCGCAACGGCAAGACTCGTCGCAAGAGAATAAGCAATATTCCGCTGCCAATCCCAGTCCCGAACCTGACGAAGAAGAGTCGTGGGAGGAAAGTGCCATCTTTCCCGGCCGACCTTGCTTCAAGTTATGGATATGATGCCAGCGCCGAGTCCAGTCCGTCTGGATATGCCAGTAGAGAGAGGGCATTAGCAAACGCGGTACGAGGGGTAGGAGGGTGCCGACGGTGGTTGGAGGACCAAGTCTAGAGGAACGACCATTCGTCTGTGAAGTCTCTGAATGTAACAAGCGTTTTCGTGCGAGGCGAGCATCTGAAGAGACATGTGCGGAGTATTCATACGCTTGACAAACGTAAGTGCATTGTCATCCGTCCTCCTTGCAAACCTGATGCTAAGAAATCTAACTACAGCCTTCATATGTCCGCAAAAGGGGTGCGGAAAGACGTTCAGCAGAAGAGACAACCTTGGGCAGCATGCGCGGGTACATATTACGGGATCAGGATAGTAGACGTGTTTCTTTAATTCAGGAGGGATATATCAGTGAATTGATTATCAGATATCAGGGATTCGTTCATCCGACTATTTGTTCGTATTTACGATCTAGCAGTGCATGTGAAAAACCAAATTGCATCGAGGATTGTCGACTCCAAAAACATGTGCTAATTCGACCCTCTCCTTACCTTTTTGCCTTCGCTGGCTCTCATCTCCTCTCCAATTTCCCTTCATTCTCAGCAACGTTCTACGGTGCTCTCCCCTTTTTACTGCCAGTCAGGTGCTCGACTTCGCCCGGCGCAAGATTCACCACAGCCACAGAGTTTCATGGCCGACTGTCATGCTTCGGGTTCAAGACAGCCAGAAAAACACGGACCAGAGATAGACGAAGCGGACGAGAGCGTTATGATTGCAATTCGCGCGTTGGGGGACATGCGAAGCCAAAGGATGCACGAAACGGCACCTGAGTCGTCGAATACGACGTCCCCTGGAGCACCATCATCCACGGTGTCGCCGATAGATTCATCACACGCAGAGGAAGATAGTACCGCAACCGTTGCTTCACCTGGCGCGCAGTTTGTCTCTCGTGTTTCTACTCTACCACTCGTCAACACCGCTATCCGTGTCTATGAACACGGGAAGAATAGTTCCCGCGTTGTAAAGGTGCGAGCCCCGGCTTTGTTGTATGAGCGCTGATTTTGATGTTTCTCTGGATGAACGCAGTACGGGGCAGAGATGGTCGAATCTAGCCTCCAGAGCATATCACGGCCTGTCATTGAACGTCTTCCGACAAATACCCTGGATGAATTCGCTTGCAGGCAATTAGATCGGGTAAGTTTTTTCTCGACTCATTGACCGTCTCTCCCAATCGCATTCGATGCGTCACTTATTATCTACCATTCATTGAACTTCCCAATCCATGTGGGGGCTTATGTCCCCACCATGATTGGCTGCTGCCTTTGGCGTCGGTTGTGGGGAACTCACGGTTGGGGTAATTTCAAATGAACGATCGGGGCTTCAGGGTTGTCAGGCACCGCGTGTTATCTGATATCCGCTCCTTCCGTCGGTTGGAACTTATTGCTCAACGGTTTTTTGTAGCTGGATCGGTATCGCCAACCGTCTGGCATTGGGACGGAAGCGCCGTTACTTTCTTCAATTAAGGATGCGAACAACGAACAGGAAGATGGTGTTTCACGAAGCTTTGAAACCAAAAGCGAGGTCCAACGAGACAACGAGGGCAATCATTCATCACCCCGAAGTTCGATCGGAAGTCAACATTTATTTAATGACCCAGATCACTCACCACAGTCCGACACCCTTTCAAATATCGCGAAACCTGGTACTGACGCCGATCCTCCCCACGAAGCGAAACCCACTAATGGTGATGCCGCTGGAGATAGCCAAGCAGTCGTACAGCGGAGTCGCTGGCATACCGTCCTGTCCGAAGCCGGCGGGCTGAGCGCCGCGTTAAGCGACGAAAGTATGAAGAGGCTTAAATACTGTCTGGAGTGGTTACTTGTGAGTTGTTCCATTTCGATCTCTAAACCGACTTCTGAAACTACGTCCAGTATGCCACTTCACACATCGACGCGCAAATGTTGGTCTTGCGTGATTTTATCGCCCAGCTACAGCCTATACCTCCGAATTCAGATTCTCTAACACTATCCACTCAATTTGAATTCTCACCCTCCGTTTCACACATGCACTTGCGGACGCTGAACAATGTTCGGCGAGATATCGTTCACACCATTCGTCAAGTAGTGGATGTCGTGTCAAAATACGCAGGCGGCGCACTTCCGGAACCAGCCAGAACAAGAGTACGCGGTTTTATATTGAAGCTACCTCAGCGCTGGGCAAGCCGAGCGAGTACAACCGTTCCTACTGGAGCAAGCATCCCAAGTGTAGCCAGTGCTATGGCAAGTATGCCAGAAGACACTAGCGTGCCTGGAGGACCGGACAGCGTGAGGGAGGGTAGAGAAGGCAAGGAACGTGAAAGAGAAGAACGCCAGAGTGTCGCTGCTGCTGGCGCCGGAGGCGCAGCTTCTCGACGCTCCAGCCGTGCTAGTAAACGCTTACAGCAACGTGAACGGGGTGCAGCATCGGAAAGCGGCACGTCTACGACCCCTTCTACATCCGGTGCAACCATCGATCTCATACAACATCGCCTGCTCACTCGAGACCTACTTCGCCAAATAATTCCGCAGGGGGTCCTCCTATGACACCAGGGGCAGCTGTCGTCGCCGCTCAAAGAATTCTGACACTTGCAACGGAGAGTTTGGACATGATGAGAGGTGTCACGGGTGTCTTGAAGGATAGTTTGGATCGCGCCGATGCGTACGTCTGTTTCGTTCCCCACCACTGACCAACGACTAATTTATGCATCATTACAGCTGGGTCGGTCGCCTTCGTGCTGTTGGGATACAACGCAACGGCCAGGGAGACATTGGCGACTTTGGATCAGGCGTTCCTCCGCTGCCTATCAGCGAAGAAGGCGAGACACCTCTGGAAGCGATGAACGGTACCTCGACAGCAGAATCAGCAGCCCTCGCTTCCGCTCGTCGAGGGAGCCTCCCGTCGGCCAACCCAAATCAGTTCACCAGATCGTTTGGTCGTCCCCCATCACTTTCTCAGTCCTTCGCGTCCTCTAGTTCATACGAAGGTGCAGACGTTAAAAATACCCATATACCGCGCCACCAGTCATATACAACACTCTCTCTAAGGGAGTACGAACGTCGTGAATATGCATACGATAGTCAACCCCACTCTGCGACATTTTCGTCGGGCGTCTCCCGAAGTTCGGTACCCTCTACTCCTGGTTCCATGTTCGGAAGTTCCCAGCCTACTCTCCCCGGGACACCTGCCGAGGGTGAAATCATGCACGGCGGGTTATCATTCGATGGCCGTTTCCGTTATGGAGAGTCTGATCTCGAGGGCGAAGCCAGTCGCATGAGCATGATGAGTCTTGCCAGTCGACGAGGCAGCCTAGCAGATTTACTACTAGCTGTAGATGCGGCTGAAGGCATCAGTGGGGGCGTCGGAACGCAGCCGTTGAAACAACCACTGGAGTCCAGCCGCCCGATACGCAATGACAGCATGGATGTTGATTCGTAGCCCCGCCCCTCTATTTATCCTATCTTAACTTCCCTTGTTGCTTTCGATCTACTTTTTGCCCGTGTACTCTTGATAAATGTCCACCCTTGTACAACATTACAATACCTTATCTGTCGTCCATCTCAATTACATCCAGCGACGATTGTTATCATCTGTCGCGGAAGAGGATTTAAGAGGGAGTAGAAACAGTTCGTCGAACAAGGTTCATAGACCTCTCGTTAGTACACACTGACTACACATTGTTGAGTATCTGAAATAAGCGACTCCCACACTCCAGCGTAGGCAACCATAACATAGTATATACTCTTCACGCTTCAATGGTAAAGCTAGTAACCTGTGGGAGATACGCCGCCGCCGCTAGGTCCAAGATATGGACATCATCGAAGGCATTGTGTCCATTATACCCTCCGAAGAGGAAAATTCGTGAGTCCGCGAGTAGCGAGACGTGATATCCACGAGCACTAGGGCCCTTTCCAGCGACAGGCCTCGATTCGTATTGCAGAGATACTACGATACACACGTCAAAATTAGACAGCTTGTAAGAAAGAGGAGTTTTACCGAGGTTGAAGAGGAGAAGGTCAGAGCGGTATTCGTTTCCGTCATGCCCGCCGAGGATGTAGAGATATGACCCGACTTGCGTTGCGCTGTGAGATAGACGTCGGTGGGCAATTTGGAGCCTGACCTGGCTCCATACGAGGGTGACTAGGCCCAACGTGAGCACACCGTTAAGCACACAAACACCGCCATTGTCATGACAACAATTTAACCACTCACTCAAATTCAAACACCAAATATCAGAGAAGCACTCTTTCCCGTCGCTGCCTCCTACAACCACCATGGACGTCTCCTACGAGATTGGCGGTGTGGTATCCTCGGGGCGTGGGCTTTCTCCCGACGGTTTGGACCTCCTCCCAGTGCAAATGGGAGTACGAAGACGACGACGATGCGGTCGCGCTGCCTTTCGTCGATGACGAATTGCCTCCCCCATCGTCGCCTCCGCGGGCCACATCGAGAGTCCACACGTCGTTCAGCGCAGTCATGCCGTTCCCACCTCCGAATATCCACACGCGACCTGCGAAGAACACGGCCGTATGCGCGCGTCGCGGGGCGGGGACACGGTACTCTAGCTCTTCAGATGAATCGTCTACGCCGATGTTCGTCTTGCTACCGTCTTTGCTGACCTCATTTGTGCTGGAGTCTTCTTTTCCTGACTTGGTGGCAAGGTTGCTGCTGTTCTTAACTTTGGGCATGGGGAGCTTGGACCAGCGCCGCGTGTTGACGTCGAGGATAAACGTTGTGTTGTAATAAGTCGGGCCTTGACCCCCGCCGAAGATGAACAGCTTACGATCGACTAGGGTGGCTGTATGCGCTCTACATGGTGGCGGCGTATCACCAGTCGTATCTGGATGAGACCACTGCATAGTTTCTGTACGACGACAATCGCTATGTGCACGAGTAAATAGATGGAGAAGCTCACTCACCTGTATCAAATAGATAGATATCTTTCCAGCAATCCTTGTCGTCACAGCCACCGAATAGCCAAGCGACATTGTCCACTAATGTCACTGTATGAGCACGAAAAAAGTACGCATCGGGATCGCGCCGTACACTGGGGGCACGAGACCAGTACATCATTGTGGAGGGCACCCTTGCGCACTCTTTATCATTCGGAAGACGAGGGTTGCTGCGATATTTTTGCAGCGTGTGGGCGGATGAGCCAGGCTTGGGAGAGTGAGGAGGCTGCGGGGAGGCTGCTGAAGAAGAGAACCAAGTCTTGTGCGTTAATTTTCAAGGCTTTCATGTAATATCACTTTGATCATACCTGAACGACTTTGCGAGCTCGAGCTCGGTTTACGCTTGAGAGTAGCCGTCGAGGAGGACAGGCTGGAGGTTGAGCCAGACATCGAGGATGTCGTCGGGGGCGTCGAGCCACTGCCATAGCCAACGATGTCCATCGAACTAGAAGACGATTTTCCTAGTGTTCTGATGCTGGAAGCCTTTCTCGAAATTCCGCCCGTTGCTCCTGGATTTGAGCTGGAGCGGGATACTTGAACAGCGGGGACGTGAAAGGACGAGGTGGACGGCGTCGGGCTACCGAGATACGGCGAATTGATGGTGTTGGCTCTGTCGCCGACACCAGAGGATGAGCCATCAGCAGACGTCTCCTCGACTTCTGGGACGTCGCTCAGGCTGGGGTTCAGTCCCGCGATGCTGAGGCTCATCGACATCTTGGCTCAAACTGTAGGATGTACTGGACCCTGATAACCGTGCGAGTGCTCCATTATTTGGGCTCAAAAGTGGTATTCATTGGCAGAACGTCCATGGTGACATTATAAACCTTGTACGTATAGTAAAAGCCAGTACAAGAACGACAGAGATCAATCCACAGAAAGGAAGGTGACTCTCGACGCATCGCCAGCCTGCTCACACTGGGGGAGCCGCAGAGCTCTCCTCCGCGTGTGTGTATGATTTGGTCTGTTCCTCCATCCACGCCCAAAGCTCCTTCCCAACTTCGGGGTCTTGGGAGCCCTTCGATGCTTGACCTACCCTAACGAATGGCTTGAGGTACTGGCGAGGAACAGATCATCAGATACAGGATTCTTGCTAAATTTACAATGAAACAAACCTTTCCGTTGAGTGATGCACCCTCTGCTGTCGTCGCGGCATAGAGAGGGCTGAGTATGCCGTTTTCAAGCGGGTACAACATAAGACCCTATGAGCGAAGCGTAAGAAACGGTTGCAATGATCCACATCGAAGATAAGACATACAAAGACTTTGCCAGTGATGGTTGGTAGATGCCGTTGCAAATTCGTACGTATATTTCCTGAGAGGGGGGGATAAGTTTCGTCGTGAACGAGGCCTAGTGGAATTGTTTCGCACCAGGATTGATGCAAGTCGAGACAATCCCCTGGTCTCCATATCTTCTGGCCAACTCCGTTGCAAAGACTACATTACCCTACATCATCGACATGAACAGACTCCCGGTCAGGGTTGATCGGGGGATTGGTGTGCGGCCTCACCAGTTTACTTTGCGCGTACAGATCTTGAGGAGACGTCTTACGACGCGATGGAGTGTCACGCAATTTATTGAAGTCGATTTTCGAGAGAAAGTGGTATCCGGATGTCATATTGACGACACGTGCCTTGAAACCGTTCGACTTGCTAGATGTGGAAATAAGGGTAGGAAGCAGCAGTTCGGTGAGGAGGAAGGGACCTTGATAGTCACTTGTCAGTAGCTCGTTCTGACATTGATACATGATGTAAAGCAACACTCACCCAAGACGTTGGTGGCGAACTGAAGATCGTAGCCTTCTTTTGTCACTTGATCAGATGGAACGCCCATTATTCACTTTCGCTCAGTATAAATCACCAAGGGCGACAGCATGCAAGACTCACGCATTGTTGAATAGAACATGCAATTCTGTTTCGTTTCTACGCGCCATTATTTTCAGTACGACCCTCGCAATAAGGATCGAAGGTTCTATACCTCAAGAAATCTTCTGCTGCAGTCTTGACTGACCCGAGGTCGGCCAGGTCTAAGACCAGCAAGCCGGGTGTGTGTTTAGTTGCTTCAGAGAGCTCTTTCACGGCGTCCTGGGCTTTTTCTTGGAGTGCCGAGCAGTTATGTATACCTTCGCTCCATGCAGCAGAAGCACCTGCTCAGAGCTAGTTTAGCTAAGCATCACCACTCGACGGTATACTCCAAACCTTTGCCACTTCCTTTCCAATTCCTGAGGTACCGCCTGTTACAAGAGCCACCTTCCCTGTCATGTCTGGCACTTCGTCGACTTTCCACTTGGGCTTGGGCGGCCAACTTTCGTCCGTCACAGACAAGTCCACGCCCATTGTCGAAGCAATATTTTGGATTGGTTGGAGGTCGAAAGTTGAAGTGTGCTAGAGTCCAGTGAGCGTACGTGTGTGGGTGTGTGGGCTCGACCCGTCGTCTACTGGCGACTTGAAACGGCCTGACATCAACATGAGCTAGATCTGCTCAATCAGCTGAGATATCTAGTTTGTTGACATGGAGCTCGCGTAGTGTTATATATAGAACGTATTTTGATTGCAGCTCCGCAATTATCTTCTCAATCGCGGCTTGCTCGTCGCCATCTACCCAGGTTGCTAAATGACATTCTGTAATTTGCTCTTGCCAGACAACTTGGCCAACCAGTCCGAATTCGTTAGTATCTCCTTCCTTACCGCATGAACACCGAAGATCTCCAAGTGCGAAACGCTTTCCAGTCGACGCCCTTCGTGGGCGTTATTTTCACGCTCATGATTTGTGAGGGTCAAATTCCGTTCGAAACCGAAGTGTCGCAGAATCGTACCTGCGACGCTCGTTGCAGACCTTGGCGTGGAGCTTGATACTTTCAAAGGTGGAAAGGATTCTATAGATCACCCAATCTTGTTTCTCAGCCAGCGGACCCGGGGAGTAGGTCAATCTCCCTCGCATGCCAGGGGAAACCTACTTACGAGTAGGATGAAACGACAGGATGACAGATCCAACTGAAACACCGAACGTTGCCGAAGAGAGAAGGCTCTCTGGAAATAGATCATGGCTACCATACACCGCTGGTATCAAACGATGTGTAATCCTAGTTGTTGCACACCGTTGCATGTGGGGGCGATGCATAGCCCCGGCGCCATCGTAAAAGCCGTAGAAGGTAGGCTTCGCCAGAAGTGTCACCACATCAAGATGAACCTGATGAACCTACGGGATAAAAGCAAACCTCATAAGTTAACGGGTTCAACAGAATCATCACCACTTACAAATACATAACATGGAAACCCAAGTCACTTTCAAGTTCATCATTTCGGTTTTGGGCTTAGAGCACTGTCAATCTTTTAATCACTGGACAGTGGCGCTGGAGTAGGGGGGTTAGCACTCGCCGCGTTTATCAGTCGCAACCCGCAAATTAAAGTCGTCGTATATGAATCCAAGCCTGAAGTATCCGCAGCCGGCGAAGCGATAGCAATCAGGAGACGGAGCTGGCAAGTCTTACAGGACATGGGCTTGGACGAAGGACTGGCTAAGCGCAACTTCCCAAAGGAAGGAGAGGGTCGGCATCGAAGTATGCAGTATAGGAAGACTCACCAAGAACTTGTAGTCAGGGGACCTATTTACCGGAAATCTGACCAGAAAGAGGACGGCTACGATTTCCATAGCCATCTTACGCCATGTATGTTCGCCGCGTCGGCTCCATTTCAGGTATTGATCTGATCGACAGGATAGATGGGCCTCTGAGCATACCGATACCTAAGCTCTTGGAGATGTTACAAGCAAAACTGGGTCCAAATTGCAAGTACTCACCTCCAAACGCGCCAGGGATTTCGTCGTGGAAGAAAAAAAAGCGCTCAGGTCGCTGTATTGTTCTCTGATGGCACACGCGAGACCGCGGATAACGTGGTCGGGTGCCGATGGTGTCCATTCAACCACCATAAAATGGTTCTTTACAGACTTTGCTAATCAACAAACAGACCCTGTTAAGGCGGAAGCTTACCTACAACTCGTCCTCCCAAAATGGAGTGGCACATACGCGTATAGGTGCAACGTCTCAGCCGACGCGTTGCAGGCTGAGTTCCCGGGCCACCGTGCCCTCACTAATCCATACTTAGTGAGTAACACGAGGCCTAGAGCTCTGCACATGTTGTTCATTTTCTCTCTCTCGCAGTGGTGTGGCCAGGGACAAGGTAAAGTCGGGGTATTATCCGAAAAAGTCCGGCTAATTGGCTCGCAGCACGTCGTTTCGTATCCATTTGGTGCTGTAGTGCATTTTATCTGCTACCACTCGCTCCCAGGGTGAAAGCTGGACACCGTAAGCGATGCACATGTCGTGGATGTTCCTAAGCAACATGTAATCGACGCATTTGTCGACTGGGAGCCGTATGCTCGAAGTATGTTATCAGTGTTGCGTTGAAGATATGATCTAACCACTTACCTATCAACTTATGAACCCTAAAGTTAGTAAATGGACTATCTTCGTCGTGGAAGGCCTTCCATTTTCTGCCAGCGGAAGAATAGCCCTCATGGGTGATTCGGTCAGTGCTCCATGATCGCATGGTACGAATTGCATGCTGAATTATGACTAGGCGCATGCAATGACCCCACACCAAGGAGTCGGAGGTGGCCAAGCTATTGAAGTAAGACAATTCTAAACTTCTCATCACCCCCCAAGTTTGACCTCTTTGCTAGGATGCTCACCTTTTCGGACGCCTCTTAGCCCACCCGAAGACTACCGAGGACAATTTGCCTATCGTTCCGCAGATATACCAGGATATCCGCCTCCAATTTGCTCAGCAAAAAGCTGAGCGTTCCCGCCTCAACGGCCTGATATATAAGTTCAATCACCCAGATTTCCAAGTCAACTCGAATTCATCAAGGGGCGAAATGGAAGCTTGGGCAAGGCTGTTGGAGAGACATTTGGATGGTTGGCTAAAGGAGGATGCGATGATGATTGGATGGAGGCTGAGGAACGGCTGAACAAACTTGCTGCGTAGAATCGAATAGCTTCCCGATGTAGACTATGCTAACAGCTTCTGGGTTTGCTGCATGAGCTACGCTCGTAAATGTTATCGGGACACCCACCTAGCGTCAACTACTCCTTGACCCACGTCTGTGTGAATCGGTTTGTGGTGAGGTTGTGTCAAGTTCATGGTTGTTGTAGAACGGTTCGACCGTTTAGAGTACTTCATGGCGGGAGTGCGAAGAAAACCTTCGCCCAGCCCTTACATTATATTCATTTAGACCAAAGTCTGCCCACGCTTCCGCCGACGTATTCATTAATCATCCTTCGCCTTCAAAGTATCAACGGTATATGGGGGCGGTCCACGCCGGGCTAGCGGTCTGATACGGGGAGCTGGGTCTCTCGAGTTTTGGCACCTTCTAGAAGAGTCCTGCGTAAGAACACGACATCGGTGTGCCAATTTATTCTCGCTAGTAGCAAGGCTGGCTAAAATAGCAACGGTAGGGTGACATCCAGGAAATGAAGATCGAACCCTTGCCTCCCGAGCGGAAGGATTGGTGCGATGTGTACTATAACGGGTAGTGGCTGCTGCGCCAGGGGCATTCCCAAGAACATCGACAGATACATCGCTACAATGCGTAAACTACTGGGGAGGTTTCAGACTTGTTTGTGAAGTGCGATGGGTTGTGCGACGCACCAATGGTCAAAACAAATAGACGAAGAGACATCATCCATGCGCGGATGTGTATTATACTTTTTTGGTCTCTCTCCCCAGTCCAGCAGCGCGTTCTGCTTCCTCGATCGTATAGGCCGGCTCCCTGAGCTGCTTACACCGTCGTTTATGAACCTTGCTCTTCCAATGTGATTGCAAGGCATGATCTGTCTCGTAATATCTGGATGGAATAGTTTGAACCGTCCGTTCAGCGTTTACATTCGTTACAAGTCACAATGACTGACTTTGCACATTCGACACAATAATGCTGCGCTAAGCCAGGTGTATCAAAGTCGATTGGTTGTGCCTCGAGATTGGCCCGATTCTGGTGGTAGTGCCCTCAACAAAAATTCTGGGGATTGAGATAGCGAACGCACTTTGGGATCCAAGTCAATTAGCTGGATCTGATCCAGGTCCTTCGTCCGAACCTGCGGGTGATATTGAATAAGCGCATTTAATTATTGCAGAGTTTTGACACATACTCTCGTACGAGATGCTCTGTGCACGTCTCTACGTGCATGGTGGGCTCTCGAACGGCGAAGGCGACCCATTGATGATTTTCGATGATGAGGAAGAAATGCAAGCGCCCAATACTTGACCTATCTGGAAAGATATTCCCATAGGTGAGAACTAAAAACGAAAGTTAATCGTCATTCGGGATTGTTTCCTCGAATACATGGATGGTTGGTGAATCGTGCGCTCGTAATATGCCCAGAATTTCGCCGCAGGTACGTCTACACGAAGTTCAAGGCAACAGAAATGTGGCAACGGGCGGAAACCATACGGTAGGAATCAGTTGGAGAGAGCGGAGTCCTGCCGTTGAATCATACGAATCATTACTGCTACATGGACGATAGTATCTAGCTGTTCATGTCGCTGACGCATTCCCAGATACCCTTCAAGTTTTCTTTCCACAGCGTCACTTTGCCATCACCACAGCTAACAGCAAGCAGGTTGCCAGCCAAACTCCATGACAACACGCCAAACAACATCGGGGAATTTGCCAGCGGGTGCAGACGGCGCGTTCGTAATCGCAGACGAGGGATCGAGAGCAGTCTTCACCCAAGGTGATGTTGGTGTGTCTTTCGTCCATATAAGAACAGTCTTATCCTGCGAAGCGGTGGCAATGTAACTTCTGGGGAGGCCGATATTCGGAGCCCAGGCAACATCTCGCACCCAGTCGGTGTGGCCCTCAAAGACCTCCTCTTCAACCCAGGAATGCGTGTTCTCGCGATATCCCCAGATCTTGACGAGGTTGTCGCCGCCAGCACTTGCGAAGCGCTTAACGGTTTGTTGGCTTGGTTGGTTAGTGGCTTGTCCTGGGATGGAAGGAGCTTGTTGGGGTGTAATCAAGGAACCGGGCTGAATAGCAGGAGCCCAGGATACGGCGTTGCAACCGACAGCATGGCCATTGAAAATATCGGCGTCCCACTGGCCTTCATCTATACCTAATGAGCGGCCGTGACTCCACATGAGACAGTGGGGGCTATAACGCACTTTTGAAAGTCAATACTGATAGTTTGCCGTCTGAGGACGCGCAAGCAAGAATGGGGCCGAGTTCATGGGGAGCCCAGCAAACAGAATTGACTACATGCCGCCAGGTCAGAACCGCAGCTGGCTCGGCAATCATGCCAAACTCACCAGAAGCACTGTGCAGCGTATGTTCGTTAATCTTTGTCCACCCGCCCGTGGAAGGTCCCTGCCCTGGTTGCTCTTTCCATATCAATACCTTCCCGTCATACGAACACGAAGCGAGTATATGCCCGAATTTTGGATGGGCCCAAGCTATTTGCCAGACAGGTCCTGTGTGGCTAGAATAGCGTTCAAAACGCGCGAAATGAAGGGAGGTTATGGCCAACGAACCCTTTCAAGGTCTGGCCTGTCGGCTTCGTTTCACCCTCCACTACATCGAACACTTTCACAGTCCTATCGGAAGAGCACGTAGCAAGTCGTTTGCCATAATAATCTAGTTGGGCATCATGCTGTCGCCAATGAGACACGTATTACTCTAGTAGAAACAGCTCAACGTACGATCATATCCTCATGAGAGGTTTCCATTGGCACGGAATCAGAGACAGTTGCAGCTGCCTGGGTTATATTCAGACGCATTCCGCTACCCAGATGTACTGAGACTCACCATCTTGGAATTTTGTTGCATAGACGAGCGGAGAATGTGAGTATCTGGCAATGCGATACTAATTGGTGCGACGTGTTTCAAATAGACACAAACACATTGAGCGCCGTTGCTGCATGTGACTCAGCCCCTTTGTTGCCCCTGACAGCGCGATATTGCCGCCGGTAACTGCGCACCGCCGATCATGCATTGTTCAGCAGCCCCTCGATCGTACAGCTGCACTGCTTGCCTCCTTCCGCCGCTGCTTGAGCACCATATACCCAAATTGTCTGCATATTAAAGGTTCCTCGTAATGCACACGAGACCGGATCGTACGCTTGTCGCAAAGTGCTTATTGGAGCAGAGTCGCAAGCGGATCACCTTCCCCAACGCCCGGACATGCACGTACCGGGCGCTACGGGACAAGGCATGCACTCACATTTGGCTGGCTGTTGGAATGTCACTCTAACTCAGCCATCAGGTAGACCAGGCCTTCTCGCTGCATTCAAAGCAATACTCTATTCAATACACCGACGACGATGGAGAGACATCGACTATTAGCTCGGAGGATACCCTTACCGAAGCCATCAACTATTTCGGCTCGGGTGGAGACGAATCATCGTCGTCGTCCCTCTTCGGCGGACCTCGCAAGATCTCTATTAGCGTCGAGATCAACATGGAGTATGATGGTATAAGTCTCTCTGATAACTCATCCATTCGTAGCTTCGAGGGAATTTCGGGTAGAAATCTCAGCCAGGCCTCCTTCAATTACTGTGCCCACCGACCAGAGGTTGACGACGACTCCGTCACGGTCAGCTCACGGGATACCGGTGTCCGATCACCATCTCGACTATCCACTCCCTCTCTCAGTCCGCCGCAGGGCAGCGCCTCGTCGTCAAATCTCTCTCCTCCACAAGTCACAGCAGTGAGCCAGAGCCGGTTCAGCGCAACCGCCGGCCGTCTGAGGAAGATCGCCTCCTCGTTATCTGGTCGGAGTCGCGATCGTAGTTTCTCCGGTTTAGAAGAATCGGCCGCCGCACGATTCCCAGAAAAACCCTTCCGCTGTATTTGAGCGACTGAGATACGACGAGCAAAACTCGTCTGATACGTCCAGCGTCGACCATACCTTCGGCCGAGACGCCCGCGGAGCGGCTTGGTTAAGAGACCAAAACGAGAGGGTTACCATCAACGTTCTAGGAGGCCTACCTGCGCCACCAGAATCTGACGCATCGTCTATGTCTGTGTCCATCCAAGACGATACTCAATCCGCTCGCTTCTCGGGGGATCTCTCATTGCAGTCGGATGATCGGGGCAAACGTTACTACACGTACACCCCCGCTCGGTCCAACGCTTCCCAGTCACAATATGGTGAAAACGGAGCAACATACGAAAGCGAAGCTGGTATCCTTGACAGTATGAGTGCACCGGGCCCTGCACGACCGAATTCCATGCAGCTAGATTGGCTCGCCGCTCAGCAAGTTTCTTTCCCCGCTCCCTCCTTGCGATCAAATTCGCACAATTCCGACCCACTACCATGCCGCGAGCACATTCACGAGAATGGCATCCCACAGGGCCTTGGACAATACATCCCCCAGCCCATTCACCGCCACCGGAACAAATCACCGACTGCTCCGCCTGTGGTGTGAGACTTCACACCTTTCGGTACGTCTGTTCAACCTGCGGACCAAAAGCCCCCATAGGAGAGAGCCTTACGACCAAAGGGAAAGGGAAAGAATCACCTAGTGGCTCTCCCGGCCTAACGTATCCCCCCTGGAGCCCAGAATTATCTACCTCGCCGTCCAATTCCTCGCGCACGCTGATAGGTGACTTAGATCTATTTGGGAACCCTTTCCGTCATAAACCACTTCCTTCAATACCACCGATATCCGGGTCTCCTGGGAGCTCTTCGGGTTCTTCTCAGTCTGCTCATGGACCTGGCTACGAACTCTGTTCGGGCTGCTTGGAAACTGACGGCGTGACCCATGCTAAGGAAGGGCCTCTAATTCCGTCTCTGCCACCTTCACCTCAAGACTTGCAAGGTCATAGTTCCACTTCTCGACACAAGGCGCCTCTTCGCCACGCCTTCCAAGAGAAAGTCTGGGGACACACCGGCTGGGATGACGTTGGTACGCATGTATATGATTCTCAATCTATACGAGACTAACCTCTGCGCCTAGAACACGACGAATCGAAGACTTCTAACTGCACGTTCTGCAACGCCATCAATCTGCGCAAGAGCTATAAATGCGCGTCGTGTAAGCAGCTCAACGTCTGTCGCGGATGCTATAGGTAAGAACCTCCGATGAACAAGCTTCATCTTCACGTGCCGCAGTCATTCAGGAACTTATTACGCCTCCCCAAACCGCAGTCAAATCCACGAACTACATCCATCTCACGCATTTCTGGTGGTACCAGAACGACGATTGCGTTCCTATAGTGACCCAGATCATATACCTGTAGTTCCTCTCGACATGAGCGACGAAGAAAGTAGGTCTATACCGCCTCGATGCACATATACACCCCTCTAATTCGAAGCGCAAAGCGATGAAACATCCGGGTATCAAATGCTCACAGTACGATCTTCATTCTCTCGATCTCACTCGCGTAACTAAGGCCCTCCACTAGTTGTCTACAAGATATTGTCGGTGCACGATTTCATTGCCTACTTTGCCAGGCAGTGGACATCTGTTCAAACTGCGAGTCCGCCGGATTGCCCGGAAACTTCGACCCAACGGAAAGCGGCCATACATCGGCTCATGTTATGATCAAGGTAAGTTTGGTCTCATCACATCCCCTCATCCACAAAATATAATAAAACCATTTACCCTTAGATTCCATATCCGCTGGACTCTTCGGAGGTTAGTACATCCCTGGCCATGCCTCTGTCAGTATTAACTTTCGGGGTCCAGCTCCATACGGCCAGCCAAAGAGCTATCAACCTTTGGCAACGGAGAGATGGTGGTAATCTCAATCACTCGACATCAGAAACTGATCTGAGCTCTGCTGTATCATCGTACGCGAAAACTGTGGTCGGCTCGGGGGTTTCGGGTATCCCTCAGGGGATGTCTCCTAACGATCATGGCACAATATGCAGAGGCTGCAACAAGGTACGTGCGTCTCAACAACGTTGTATATTTACCCCTCATTAGATTTTTAGCCCATCGTCGGCATCCGATATCAATGCGCGACCTGCCCCTCAAAACCAGCACCATTCAGCCTAGTATGCTCGTCGTTATTCTTCGAAGTCTGAGCCTTCTAAAAAGCTATCTAGTGCGGGTACTGCGAAGAGCGATCCTGGCATATTCACAACCCCCTTCATGTCTTCTTTAAGTTACATCGACCAGTGGATGTTCCTCTGGAATCGGAAAACCCCATTCTTGCCGCTATTGTAGGTGATTTCCATCAACTGTTCCAGCAAGTGGAATGACCCCATTGTAGGTACTCGCAACAAGTTGCGGCAGGGTATCAGGATCTCCATAACCCCAGAGGTGACTTCATTCGTTCCACTGAAACTGGGCTCTAACGTTGCGTAGGATATCTGCGATCCCTTAGACATGGAACGGCTTTATGCGACTGTTGCATGAATCACATACAGGGCGAATGGTACCGCTGCGCGTACTGTGGGCGTGATCTCTGCGAGGATTGCGAGTCTATTGACGCCCATGATGAAACGCACATATTCATCATGTTTAAAGGACCGGTAAGTGGTATTTAAATCACCCTTTAATATTGTACGCCTAGTTCGCGATATTGCAGGTCGATATGAACCGCTTCAAGTGAGTCCACTATCCAGGAATTGCATACCTGCAATTAATTCCGCATTCAGACAAGCGTTCCAAAATTACGAGGATCCAAACGGGAGCGTTCCCATTATATCTTATGCCGTATATACGAAGCCTGCATAGCTGCTTCTGGTGTATCGAATGCCTGTATTTTGACCATAATAGTTGTACATTTAGTATAATCAACCCTTTTTGAAGCCTGTAATTGATGGTCAGTACACGTATAAACAAGGTTCTCACGAGCTGCGGGCGTACCAAGACGACGACGCTCGTAGAATAGATCTGTACGACTTGCACCTAGATTGACAATCTTAGGGCAGCCGTCACGGTCCTTTTCGAGTCTTGTGCACTCAGAGCAATAATACGCATCGGAAATACCTGTCATCTTATCAGCAACCGGCGACTCAATGCAGCAAAAAGCGCACCTGGTGCACCACAGATGATACAGCGTCCACCGTATGTACCAAAGTTACACTCGTCGCATATTCGCACCAGAGTTTCAGGCCGGACATATGAATCACAGACAGGGCTGTCATTTCGTCATTCCAGAGTTCATTTGGAGGTCCCTATTAGTAGACTCACCACTTGCCGTCGCACTTTTCACAAAGACGACCGATGGCTAGACAGTATCAATCGGTCAGCATTGGAAACTTTGTGCACGCGCGACTGCATACCTATGCCAGGTTGGCGCCTACACATAATAAGATCTGGCAATACACATTGTATCAGACCAGAATTTGATAGCGTAAGGGGACAAACTTACCTGGATGATGCTTGGACATGTTGAAGTGACTCGGAGGTGTTGGTAGTATTCGAACTTCGTCCAGCTTCAAGCTTCAGAAGGCTTAGACGCTGTGTGATTATGTAACAGGCGCTTATTTAAATCCCCTCTCTCAAGTTCCTTACGAATTTACGAATGAAATTTGAAAGGTGAGTAGAGTCACTGATATATTCGAGTCTACGGTGTCATGAATATGAATAGCAGAAAAAACAATGCATCGATATCTTGTACAATAGTCCGTTATTATTTGTAAGCCATTTACGACAGATGGAAACTGCCAACCCCCTCCTTCATCGCTATCCGCACTTTCTCTCGAAGGACAGCTTTCGAGCTGTATTCCGGAAGCTTCAAATAATTGACGCAGGTCATCACACTCGGTAAGTAATCGTCTGCGGTGAAAGGTGCTTCATGCGGTTTGCGCACAACGGTCAGAGGCGGGTTCAGCCCACGGAAGCCTTGTATTCGGGGTAAGACCAATGGTACATGCTATATGAGATGAAATGGTACACGTACCACCAATGGGGAGCTTGGGACTTCCGGTTATAAACTGCAGATAATCGCGTCGAGTTGGAGCGTCAAACTCAGACATGACTGCGATGAGGTCGTGGATGGAACGACTCTCGGAATTGAATCCATGATCTGCTTTGAGTGCTTCTTGTAGTGCTGTAGGGAGTTGTCCTGCTTAGTTCAGGTAAACAGAATGAACCCTCCAATGCTTACTTTCGGTGCTCCAATCTTCGTCCGAGTTTCCGAATAGCATCACAAGTTCGTCCGCAGAGAATGTTTGTAAGTCCGTTATGGGGAATACTTTCGAGAAACCTTCGCGGAAGGCTTTGACTTGGACCTGTGCCCCCTTGCCGATGATCATCTCCAACACGGCTTGTATGTATTCTTCCACGTTATTCGAAGTTACTGCCTTCTCTCGACCGCCAGCCTAGAGCAATCACAAAATCAGTCTGACGAAACGGTGAACAAAGAAAAACAATACCATAAGCTCGATATCGTAACCAGGAACGGTGAAGTCCAAAGCCAAGTCCTCGATGTTGACGGAGTCCAAGAGTGCGAGTTTGCGAGATAACTATAGCCAGGTAAATTGCGTGTCAAGCACCTGAGGTATCGCGCCCACCTTGTCAGTTGATCCTTGGCGCTTGCCCACCATGTTCTGTAGCTTCGCCAAAGAACTAGCGAGACCGCTATCCACGAGCTGTAAAGGAACGATATAAATGAATGCCCGGGGTGATTTTTCGCATTGCTATGACTACCTTCAAGGTCTGAATTGTCAATGGGACTTCTTCTCCGAGCACGAGTTTCAAGAACACTTTGTTGAAATGAAGATCAATGATCCGAGAATCCAACATTGCCTTCGCTACGAATTGGCCAATCACCCGGAGGATATGTGTTCGTTTACTACTCCACCGAAGTAGTTGATCAGAGAAGTGCCAGTGTTATGGAGGAGAGAACACGCACTGTCCGCCGTCACTTGCCATATCTTCTGCGCTCAGAGGCGCAGGATAAAGCCCTGTTGGGTGTTGCACATACATCCCCGTCCCCGAGGTGTCCGAATCCCTCCAGATTTTGAGGTCCTTGCGAGCAAATTCCCTGGAAACCAGCGAGTAGAACTCCAGTGTAGGCCCCAAACCAGTCCCAGCTTCTTCGAAGTATTCGACTTCCAGGATCGAGGAGGAGGGAACCGTACAACTCAAACACCTTCACCGCTGATTCTAGGATATGTTTTCTAGAAATGCGGACTTTTTGTCGCTGCAAGCGTCCCAAGAAGCCGATACCTTCGTCTCGCCGCGATGAATCTTGATTTCTGGTTTGTTGACTCTGCCATTTCAAAATCAGGCGCGCATAACCGAAAGAAGTCGACTGTAGGAAGTTGTAACGAGTGGCAAATGGGAACAGGAAAGGGAAGTGCTGGGGCAGGTCCAATGCCCAGTCTGGCAGACATGAACTATATAACATCGAGTAGTTAGTAAGGGCACGCGCATGTCGACCATCAAAGGTCTTACCTAGCGACAATCATAGGTTCCTCAAGCTGGCGAGTGAGTTTAGCTGTTAGCTTGTTGTTTATGAAAGCCGCTTCGGATAGTGTGCGCTGATCGTTTACTGGGATCGACCGCTCAACTTCGAGAGTGTTGATTTGATGTAGAACACGAAGAAGACGCAGTATCTTGGAATGTGGCGCATCCTCGGGCATGGATGTCAGTATTGGGTTCACCGATCGGGATTTGTTGGCAATTTCCTCCGCACGAGCTAAAGACTGCGGTTGAGTACGTTTAATGTGGTCGAAACAACTTGGACACTGACACTCAGTAGAAGGAGCAGGGCCAGTGACTTTCTTGAACTTCACTGTGTAGATTCCTTGCCAGATGAGACTAGGAGGAAGAGCGCCCGTTTTCTTGCGTATTTCATGTTGATGGATAGCTCCGTAGATCGTTAGATCCAGAGGAAGGGGTTGATCATCCATTGAAAATTCAAGATGCCAGTCGGTCGGCTTAGCCTTCAGAGCTGCGGCGTACGATGCCTTAGAAGAGCCACCTCGACTTAACGAGGATGTGGTTGCCTCCTTGATGCTAGGCGTCGCGACACGAGTGCCCTCCGGGGTCTGAGCGACAACTTTGGATCCATCTAACAGTGTGTTAAACGAAGGCCACAAAACGTGATCATGATACTTACCTTCAGCAATTGAGAGGTTGACCGTCTTCTCTGCACCATTGTTGTCCCCCTCCTCGTCGAACAGTTCTGCATCCACATCATCCTCGGAGAAGTCAGCTTGGAAATCACTATCCAACATATCGCCGGGTAGGGGTTCGGCTTGCTGGGCATTGATGGACCCCGTGGCACCATTGCCCTGATTACCCTCCGATGCGGTAGCCTCTTGTGCAGGCGCATCAGCAGAGGTCCACCCTTCAGCGTCGGCTGATGTCTGTCCAGACGTTCCTGCCTTTTTCGCACTGAGTCTCTGGCTTCTCCGTCGACCAACCGAACTCGACGGCTGAGGCTCATCAGCTGGGGTTGATGAAGATGGTTTCGATGCAGCTAGGTCGGCCGCACTAGCAAGCCCGTGCGCTTGCAACGCTGCAAGCATCCCAGACAAGCGGCTAGTGTTGCTCAACAAGCTCGTGATACGAGGACGAAGGTAGTCATGAAGTGCTTGGAAGGTCGCTATGGCATGAATTGACACGACGATATTGTGGATGTTCCTAGGTGAATCCGACTCTTCGCTGGCGACCAGACGCAGTCGTAATTGACGTGCTAGCAGCGACGGGGAGCTACGCTTTGAATCTACGGAGAATCAAATCAGTCACATTATGCAAGAGAGAAGAAATGGTTGTACCATCCACGCCTTGCGAGACGGTGACGACATCGAAAGACTCCATTCGAGTCAAACTTTCTTGCAGCTTTTTTACGATAACCATGAACGGCGTTTGCCCGTTATTATGAGCCTTAGACTTCCGACCAGTCAAGGCGTCAAGGAAGATTTCCCTTCGTCGTTTGGTCGTGACTATGGGCCGGCTCAGCAAACAGTCATTGAATTCTGTGCGGAAAACACTTACTCGTTCTGTCTTCATCCGTGGTAAATTGTAGCAACCCATCGACGACCCCGGTTTGGAGAAGCTCAAAGCTAGACACCGACGTGTGACTCGAAGTAAACAGGTCCGCCAATTCTCTCAAAGCCTTCTGTAAGTCCTTCTCTGTGGCATCCCGTACTGATATACGTTCGACAATGCGGCGCAGGGCCTCGAAGTGCTTGTCGCCGTCCCGTTGCTCGTCACCAGTGAGGTATTTAAAGCGAATGACTCTTGCACGTAATGTGATCGCATCGTCGGGATCTAGCGCAAGTGAAGAGAGTTTCTTGAAGCCAGGAATCGTATGAGCTGACGATGATTGCACCGGAGCGGGAGGTGGGTCTGGGGTCGAAGATTCAGAAGATTCCTTGTCCTTGTCCTTGTCTTTTTCCTTTTCTTTTGACTTGGACGTGGTTAGCGTACGCTGCACCAGCGTTTCAATCTCGTGGAGAACGCCTTCACGACGGAAGGTAGGCTTGTAGGATTCGGGAACCTTGATCAAGAACAACTCTACTAGCTGAAGCGCGCCAATAACTAGCGATGGGTGATCTTTGGACGACAGGATGGACGAAGCAAAACTGGCCACAGGCACACACTGAATTGATTGGTCAGCGACAGGGTAATGGGGATAGGACGGACTGTAACTGACCGCAAGAACTTTGTTGAGCCCTTCAGCGTCCAAGAAGCTGACGGCTTTGAGGAGACCTGTCAGAGTTTTGACCCGGACTGGCGTTATAACGCTTGCTGCATAAACATCTACGAGGATGGGGACCATCAACTGCATGAATCGGTCAGTGACTTCAGGCTTTGAACGAAGAAGTTCGGTGCGATCAGGTGCAGGTTCTTTCGGCGGTGTGGCAGAAGCTGAAGCGTCGTCTGCCTCTGGCGGCTGTGACTCCGAGGGTGCAGAGGGTGCCGGAGTCCCTTCCTGGGCCTCGGCAGGCGAAGGGGTGGGTGAAGGGGCGGCAACAATCAGGCCGGCAGCAACCAAAGGAGCCTGAAGGACCTGCTTCGCCGCCGCCCTATCGGCCTTGACTTTGGCCTTCATCATCCTTGCCAACGACTTCTCCGTGTAAGACTTATGATCGAATACTCCATCTGTGACGCTCGGTATGTCAACAACGCGAGTTATACATCAAAGAAGGTCTCACCTTTGGGTATTGGGGGCATAAGCTCTGACACCAGACTCAACGCTTCCTCTATCTGTTCTTTCGGCCGATGTGCAAGATTCTCCATCACAGTCATGTCAGCCAGCCCTCCGCCTAATCCCTGGCCACCTGCTGAATCCCCCTGTTCGCTGCCTCGCTGCCCTGCTGATGGTAGGACACCCGTGAGGATTTGGTACAGTGTGTCTACGATATCCGCTTCCAATAACGTCAGCGCAATCTTCGGGCTTGCCCTAGCGGATGTAGCCAATGCGCGCAGTAACAGAGTAAAGGTATTCGCGGCGATTAGTGGCGAGCCGCCCGCTGGTAGGAGTAAACGAGTTGACGGCCCGGATGAGATCCTTATCGACAAGAGTTTCTAGGTGTTCAATAGAAGACCTGTGGTACGAGTCAATGACCCGGATAACGCAAAGACATGCGAATTCCACGAGTCGCTGATCTGAGTAGGATAGGCAGTTCCGGATGATAGGCCAGACTCCGTGAATCTGAGTAAAGTGGTCAGAGGAGATGTTACGGCAGCAATTGCAAGCGGCCCTGGAGTGCGGTGCGTTGAACTGCGATGGAAAAGAAGTCCAAGTAGTTAAGAAGGGCAGCTAGGCCACCCTCCCGCACGATAGAACTTGGGAATTCCTCCGAGATTTTCTCCAATGTCTGTATACAAAACGAAAGAATGAGAAACTGGTTGAAAACGCATGCTAGGTAGGGCCTCACGCTCAAGGTTTGTTCAGCAAGGTCAATGTAAGATATTTCGATGAGTTTACTGCAAAGCACCGGAATCGCACCGTGGTACACAACGGTGTGGGCGACCCCAGGCAGTGCTTCCATGAGATTAGCGAGACAACGACAAGCAAGTACTTGCGCTTCTAGATTCTCGTCCCCTTGATAGGCGCCACCTGCACTCATGGCCAACGCTGCTGCAAGAGCAGCGTCCTCATCTTGGGGTTCCTCGTCTCCATCACGGTCTTCGTCTTCTTCTGCACCTTGTCCACCAAGGATGCGAACTAATTCCCTAACAAACTGCTCCACCGGAAACGAGCCGGCTAGCGTATCTTCCGTGCTGATGCTAAGAAGTTCGCTGAGCTCCTGTAGAGTAATCAAACGAGTGGTAGGGTCGGCGGTAGGCTTGATATTGGTGAGCATCGTCTTGAGGCGGGAGGAAAGGGACATCATATACGATCCAAACTGACGGAAGTCGCCGAAGACACTCAAGGCCGACGCTTCATCGGGAGGGTGAGAGGAAGAACCATCCTCGTTCGTGGGGATAATGCCATCTCCGTCGTCTCTATCGTCCTCGTCATCATCATCATCTAGCTCGTGCCCATGATTCTCATCATCGTGATCATCCTCGTCGTGCCCTTTCTCAGCATCCCCTTCAACGACAGGATCGCTTTCTTGTCTATATTCGGGGTCAAGCATCTCAACATCATCTTCATCATCGGCTATTCGAGACGATCCTGCCATTGCCATAGCTTTAGTTTTCATTGCCGCTTTGCCCTTGGTAACAGTGGAACTGGTGGACGTGAACGCCTTCAGCTTGATCATTTACGTCAGGGGAAGGGGGGGACTCACCGAGGCTTTCTCGGCATTACTGACAAATTCGTAGATGATTTGGAACGAAGTGAGTAACCGGTTCTGGGACGCTTAGATGGACCCGCAGTGTCTTCGTCTTCAGAGGATGGTTCGGGGATTGCACGCTTCTTTCCTTTGAGGTCTTTCGTGGGTTCGCTGATTATAAGTGGAGCGGCGGGAGGGTTAGTCGGTTTGCGACTGCTGTGGGCGCTAGGGTTAGGTGAATACATGAAAGGAAGACGATGCGCATACCGCTTGCTGGCACGGGGTTGTTCAACTTCTTTCCCTTTCCCTTTGGCTAGGGCTGTGTCTGCCAAACGTTTGGTGCGTTGGGATGAACGAGTAGAACGCGAGGACGATTCGGGGATTTGAGGCGTCACCAAGGGTGTCTGGTCCTGATCTTCAGGCTGTTTACCCTTGATCTTGCGGTTCGCTGGCTTTGCTCGGGTGCTGGAACGCAGGTTCCTGGACTCTGTTTGTTGGTTCGTAGACGTGGATGCACTTTGCTGACGGACGATGGAAGCACTGGCGCTGTAGGCTGCTTCTTGGTGTTCGTCTGATAGTAAGTCCATTTAGATGCACGCAGCCATCGAAACCAGGCTTTGTCCACGCAAGTAGAATGAGATGAAGCCCACGTCAACGGATTCTTGAAATTACCTTAGTTGCTCAGCAAGTGATGGTGGAGGTGGTGGTGGTACGAGGCAAGGCGCAAGTCTGGATTTCGCTACTGCCCATGTTTGGCTCAAGGAGCGCTTATATAATACTGGCCGAACTGACTCAGCCCAAAAGGACAGTCTGCCCCTGGTCCGCCCCAGTCGATCGAGACTTTTGAACTCGGCGGAAACATTCAACTCTCAAACCGCAATAGTTAGAGGAAGCAGAAGGGCATGAATGCATAGGACGTTTTTGTAGTGGTAATGGATCAACATGGCATACATGACCTAGAATGCGAGAGAATGCGACGAATGCAAGATAATTATTGCTCAGCAGCGCGCTTTCTCCTGACATCACGCTCCTCCGAGATAGTAAGCTTGGTACCCTTGCCCTTGGGCAGTGATATCCAAGGCTTCGTGCCCTCACCAATGACGAAAATGTTGGTGACACTATTTAAGTGATTCAGAATCTCTCATACAGGTATAGAAGAAAAGTTCACTCACCGAGTAGCGAATGTTCGCTCCAAAGAGTCCTTCACGTGGACGATATCGAAACCACCAATGTGCTTCTCTCGGTGCACAATAACACCAGCACGACCCATGTTACGTCCACCAGTGACCATGACGATGTTGCCCGTATCGAACTTGACGAACTCGGTAATCTTGTTTTGCTCAAGGTCAAATTTGACGGTGTCGTTAACCTTGATGAGGGGATCAGGGTATCGGATGGTACGGCCGTCGTGGGTGACGATATGGGGGACACCCTTGGCTCCAAGGGCGACCTTGCGGACCTTAAGAAGCTTGTAGGTGGCCTCCTCGGGGGTGATACGGTGAATGGTAAAACGTCCCTTGACGTCGTAGAGGAGACGGAAGTGCTCGCCAGACTTTTCAATCGAGATGACATCTAACGGAATACCAGGAATAAGTAGCCGTTCAATATGTGCTTTATTGGAGGTTGAGCCTACCCATGAAGCCAGCGGGGTAGGTAGGGTCAGTTCGAACTTTGTTGTCGATCTTGATCAATCGCTGCTTGACAATGGCGGTAACCTCGCGTCCAGTCAAAGCATACTTCAACCTGTTGCGGAGGAAGATGGTAAGGGGGAGCGATTCACGGAGCTTGTGGGGACCGGGAGAAGGACGAGGAGCCTTTCAAATATACAATATAAGGACCAAGTCGCAATTGTCCCAACAAAATGCGCGTACGTAGGTCCCACCGAGCTTGTCCAACATCCATGACGAGGGAGCGGCAAGGCGCTTTAAGTGCTTTTTGGGTCCCCGAGCCTATAATTTGAGAGAGCAGATAAGTATTGAAGTTGAACGGGCGAAGTGTGAAATGGGCCATCGTGGGTCATCCAGCAGCGCGAAGTCCCATCCATCAAGAACATCGGGCAAAATGGCAAATTCGATGACCCAGCGACTCTTGAGTAGGTTGCTGGAGAAATACGGACCATAATGTGCTAATAGTTTGAGGGGATGTCTTGAGGCGAGTCGTTATCGGCGTTGGCGTTGAGGACGGGTGGTATACACCCACCAAATTTTGGGTTCTGTCACGTTAGTAACGATGTCACGTCAAAGACTTCAGGAGTCAGGGGCGCCCAAGGAAATCTCCTTGATATCGGTGAATACCAGCTTCAACTACTTCAGGCGCTAGGTATATTTGTAATACTCTCGAGTTTACTGGAACATTAATCATTGAACATAGTGTGCTCCCCACTCTACAAGGTCACGTACCCAACGGCAGACAGATAACTTTGTGCACACGTGATTCGTTGGACTTAACTTGGAGCTTCGGACGTCGCTTCACCTTGGGGGAGAGCAATCGATCTCCGTAGAAATGATGGATATTATACGAAACTCGGCCTCCGGGAATCCAGACCAGTTTTGCGACCAACAAGCCAATATCGGCCGAGATGAACAGGTGTGTGAGCCATTGGATTTAAAGATCGCGTCATGTGTACCATTTCGCTGCGAGTCATGGCCCGTTCGCAATATCTTACTCCCATACAGCGGCAGCTATTAGCTATTCTGTGAATCCCTGGTTCTGAGACTTCTTGTCTTCAAACAACTGCCCCAGAAAATGGCCCCAGCTCTCGTTCACGCCGAAGAAAACATCGGAGGTAAAGAAGAATGCTTTGGCTGAGCAGCGACCCACGATGATCCTCCACCGGACCCCATGGAGGCCCCCGGTAGCAGTAAGCGGTCAGGGGATTTACTTGCAGCTCGAAAGTGGGCAGACAGTGATCGATGCAGTCGGTGGAGCCGCGGTCGCGTGTATTGGAAACGGACACCCCGTTGTGAAGCAAGCAATTAAGGATCAGGTAGATCGCGTATCTTGTGAGCCTCAGTGATCTCTCCGTAATATGCGAACAGCGTCTCACACTCTCGCTAGATGTATACAATATGCAGTTGTCAAATGAGCCTGCAGAGGCTTTAGCCAAGTATTTGGTAGAAACCAGCAATGGCGCGTTCGAGATGGTTGGATTCGTCTCGGGCGGTACTTTTTTAAAAATAGTTGTGCAATGGAGATCCAATTGATTTCGGCGCGTAGGATCCGAGGCTATGGAAGGTGTTATCAAGCTGGGCCGCCAGGTTAGTTGATACGACTCCGTGCCGAGCCTGTATCTCAAATGATACACCCTAGTTCTTCCACGAAACCGGTCAGCCACAACGCAAGAATTACATTGCGCGTCAATTGTCGTTCCACGGAAATACAGTCGCGACTCTATCTTTAGCGTATCACCCTACTCGCAGGGCGCCGTACGAAGCAATCCTAGACCATGACAACTTCCACCATGTTAGCCCCGCGTATGCCGCCCGCTTCAAAAAGTCAGGTGAAACGGACGGGCAGTACGTGGACCGATTACGACAGGAACTCGACGATAAATTCGTTGAGCTTGGACCCGACACCGTTATTGGGTGTAGGTGATTGAGCATCTGCAGTAGCGCTCCTCGCTGATGTCAGGGGTCGTAGTTGTCGCAGAGACCGTAGTGGGCGCAACCACCGGGGTAGTCGCTGCACCGGAAGGTTATTTCAAGGCCATGAAATCGGTGTGCGACAAATATGGCGCCTTGTTCATCCTAGACGAAGTAAGCTTGACATTATCGTATCCATGAAGGTACTAAGCCAGCGTGTGGTCATAGGTGATGAGTGGAATGGGACGTGAGTTCTCCTAATAATATATTCTGATACTCTGCTGTATCTGTTCAATCAGGCATGGGTAGTACACACGCATGGGAGACTCTCGGTGACGGAATTGCCCCCGACATCCAAGCGGTAGCCAAGGGACTAGGTGGAGGGTACGATATCTGCTCGTCATGCAACGCGCCTATGCCCATACAATTTCGTAGATACGCCTCCATTGGAGCCGTCCTTATCTCGAAGAAAGTCGCTGAGGGAATTCGAGGCAAGTCAGGATTGTGGAAGCACGGTCACACGTATCAAGTGAGTCTTCGTGTCCAGAATGGTGGGGTTCTCCTAAGGTATCATTGCACAGGCCCACCCGCTAGCATGTGCCGCCTCCCTCGCCGTCCAACAGGTGATCAAATCCGAGAACCTGCTTGAGAACATCCGCACCCAAGGTGCCTACCTAGACAAACTCCTCAACGACCGCCTCCGTGGCCCGAACTCTCTTGCTGCTCCGTTCACCTTCGACATACGAGGCGCTGGGGGGTTCTGGGGGGTGGAATTTGACTTCGAAGTGCCCGAGGGTGAGAAGATCAACTTAAAAGGGGGGCAGTTCGGTATTCTGGCGCAGGCGCGAGCGTTGAAGAATGGACTGGTGATTATGGGCTTTGGGGGAGGGTCGAACCTTGAGGCGACGAAGGGCGACCACCTCATCCTGGCCCCTGCGTACAATGTGACGAAGGAGGAAATCGAGATAATTGTCGACATCTTTGTGCACAGCGTGGAGGAAGTCATATCAGAATACTCTACCGCATGATTATTCGAGACTTGAAGATTATCATATAGAACTGAATGTATGACATTGTACAGTGAACTGCTTTGTCACCTTGGAAAGATTCCTCCCAGGTTGCTTCAACATCGTAAGATATCCGAGTCCATGGCAATGGTATTGACGCGTAGATATCTGCAAGATAAATAGGCTGCCAGTACCTATTCACCAATAATCGACCTTGCGATACGGAACCACCAATGCCACTTTCCCCTTCTTCCTCCTCTCCGTCTCCCACTTCTGCACCCACTTCGCCATCTTGGCGCGCGACGTTTCGCTCCCCCACATTCACTGTCGCGATCATGCGCCCCCACTCGAACGACATCGCAAAGCACGTCAGCTCGAAGAACGACGAGTGCTCCGAGTACGGCACGGGGTACACCTGCAGCGCCGCCGTGGAATTGCGTGCTGGGCGTAGATCCGAATACGTGAACGAGCGGCTCTGCGAGCGGGAGATTATGGTGTCAATTGAAGGTGACATGTCTGTACCGGCAGGCTGCGCGTATCTGAAGCACGACCCATGTTGGGTTAATCAAGGGAACGTTGCGAGCAAAGGGGAGAAGATACGAACGTCCATCCAGTAGGCCGGAACCCTACAGCCTTTGGGAAGGATTCACTGAAGCGCTCGACATATCCTTTCAACTTGTCGGAACTGACAACGCCAAGAGGCACAAGGTGTACACGAGCTTCGAGTGGATTAGATGTTAAGATGGTATGTAAAGCTGGGTCGTCTTGACACATCAATATAGCGGTTTTCCTCTTGTCACAATATACCTTGGTCTTGAGCGCGTTCGCGATGGCTGCGGTGAATTAGACGGTCAGAAATGAACAGGGAGGTTTGCTTATCATTACCTTTGACAATGCGTTCCTTGCCGATAGAATACGTCCTATGTATCCGTAATGGAAAGGATCTGACATGGGTATGTTGCACACGCACCCTACAACAAACAAAGTGGAATCTTCCGTGTTCTTCCCTTTCTCTTTAGCGGGCGAAGGTTGCATCCACGATGTAACGGGCCGCGTACTGCCCTGGCACGACTGGCCACCAGAAAGTCGCCTCGCGAGCTCCGCGCAAGCGGAAATGACTAGTGGCTGAGGAGGGAAGGTATACTGCGCGCCCTCCATTTGAATATGCATAAAATAAGAGATATATCATGTAAATACCTTGGGATCCAGGTAGGTGGTGTCCAGATACACATGATCTATGTGCTTGCCCTTTACCGCTGGATGAAGGACGTGTTGCGGGCTGGCGCGGAAGTCCCCGCAATGTAGATATCGGTAAGGACGCTTGCTCCCTACGTGCGGGGAAGTATAGGCGCTGTCGCCAGCGTTGACCGTCTGCTGACCCTCGAAGAAGAACAAGCAAGATCCAGGACCTTGAGCAATTGTGAGTCACTAAACAGTCAGTAAGGTAAATGGAAAAAAACGAACAGTGATTGGCTTCAATGAGAGTCACGCATACGCCACCAGTGTTGGAAATGATGGTGGGTGTGTCCATGGGAAGAGGGTGCACCCATTTGTGGTCCACGGAGAGCATGTGTTTTATCAGATTCGCCGTACCCTCTAGCACACGCTCGACACGACGACACATCAACACCAAGTAGAGTGACTCACCCGAGCAATATATAGGACCGTGACTCCAGCTCGAAGAGAGATTAGTGTAATGATCGGAATGTGCGTGCGTTAAAAAGTACGCTGTCACACCAGGTATCTTCCCGTAGCGGAATGCATCCACCGCAATAGGCATGCCCTGAAGGATCTTATAGAACGGCGCTTTCCGCCGACTTCCGTTGCTCTTCGTCGCTCGGAAAGTCGGGTCTTCAGCCTCTGCAGCTTCCTTCCAAGCTTCCCTGTCTTTGTTGGACGACATCAAAACTGAGAAGGCATCGCTCGACGGCGCGGTCTTTCCGTCACAAGACCGGAGTAATTGGGGGCCAGAAAAACGATGCATCGTCCTGGAATGAGGTGGTATCTCAATGACTGCCTAGCACACCGTATAATACTGATGCTCACGGGTCCAAACGCGTCTATCTCTTCCGGGAAATCATCAGCGACTTGCAAAGTCGGATCCCCATCCTCCAGAATAAGGTGGGCCAACTCATCATCGCCAGCGGCCCATTCATCTTCGGCTTCGTTTGACAGGTCAATATCAACGAAGTGCGAGTTCGCCTCGCTTGGGAGATTTGTTGAACACTCGGTACCCAGAGAGCCGTCGGACGAGGCATTAGTAGGGAGCGATAGCCCTCCTAGTAAGTGGTTTGGCTTTCCAAACATGCTGGGGTTTGATAGGGTGTGCAATGAAGTAGTCGAAGTGGATAGTTTCGTCTCGGACAGCGCCGAAGATGTTCCGCGAACGGCCCCTCTCGATGTACCAGGCTCGGAGATGTCTATTCTGCGATAGTCTACAATCTCAATGTCGTCTGAGCTGGAGCTCAACTTGCGCCTCTTTGGCGGTGGAGGGGGTTTCAGTTCCGTCGATTCATCGTCCGACGATTCTATGACAATGACCTCGTTTTTGGGTCGCTTGACAACAGGAAGGGTTTTCTTGGTATGTTTGTCTAAGGAGGCCTTGCCGGAGAAGAAATCTCGAATAGTTGACGATTGCACAGGGCCGGGCGTAGTGGCCTTCTTCGCTCGAGCCATTGAGATGAGAACCGTTTCGAGAAACAACAGTGCCGCGGTTCAGATCTCGATGCTCGTGATGCTCTTGCCACACGGTCACGTGGTGGGAACTCTCGTACCGTCAGACTCACCAGTGCTTCAGGGAAGTTGGAATTATGTAACGAACTTGTCCCCAATGCCACAATGGCTACTATCAAGAAAGAACATTATCTTCGTCAATCCTCGAAGCCTCAAAACTGGACGGCAAGCCAAGAGAAGTTAATCGCGAAGGATTTTCCTTTCAGCGACATCGCCCTCGAAACACCCGATCAATACGTCGCGCGTACATACCTACAATTCCTGTGGCTTCCCGAAGTACATCATTTCAGCATGGAAACACGATTGCATACCCATCTAAAACTTGTGCGATAGTCAATAGTTCCTCTCGAATTCCTCATCCCGGCCATCCATCGCGTTCAAGTCGCATCGACGTCGACGCAGCACCCGCTTCACGCCTTGTTAGAGCCCCTCCTACTGACGCCACGCTCGGTTCGAAACAAGTATCACGTCGAGCTTTCGCAGATCCTTGCGGACAATGGAGGAGCTGGGGAGATAGAGGAGACGATGATGTGGTATGTTCTCAATTACGAGAAGTTTGACCACACCACGGAGTCTGATGATGAGGCGCGAGCTTCTGACACATGGCGCAAGAGTTGGTTGACAAGAATGGAACGCCGCGAGTATGTCGTCGCGTTTTGCTACGCTCAGTTCGTATTCACCATGGACAGAGTTCTAGTGCAGATCCTGCTGTACATGCTCAGGTTAACTCTGCCCGCACAACCGCAACCAGAGCGCTCTCCGAAGAGGCGGAAACGGAAAGGACGCACTTATGAACCAGCGAATTCACTCGCACCCGAAGATATACTAGAATCCTTCATGGACAAACTTTCTGCATGGCAGCACATTCGAAACCTGGAACCGAACGCAAGCACCAAAGATGACCTTGACTGGATGCAGACGTTCTGTCAAGATGTCGTTGAACCTCAGTTCGTCTCTTCCTAATTGTGCAGCATGACAACTTAACCTGTCTCCCAGATTCAAATCATCCCTGCCTGAGGTTTGCGAGCTCTTTCGTTCCAAAGTCTTCCAGACTTCAGTTTTCTCCGATGGTACTTCGACTCGTTCGTCTTCTCCCGATCGTGATGTAGAAGCCACAGCGCCCTCAGTAATACCAGAAGGTGACGGACAAGAACGAGCCTCGTCTAGTCGCACCCTATCACGCGCACGATCTCGCTCACTATCTGTCTCACTTGCTCAGGAGGAGAAAGCCCGGGCCGCAAGTGTTGGCTTCGTGAAGAAACGTGTACTCAATCGAGAAGTCAGCATGTCGAGGGCTTTCAAACCAAAACCTAAGGAAACAGCGAAGCCAGCCGAGTCGACGAAGGCTAAGAGTATGGCACCCTCGGTCAACAAGAAATTGACCCAAGATAAAGGGGTCACTCTCGTCGAGGAGACGCCGGAGAAGCCCAGAGCTATGATTCGAAGTACTTCCAAGGCGCGCCCATTTGCTCTGTCGACTGCGGCCAAGCACGCTCTGCCTGATAATAGCAAGAGCTTCGATGACGATGACGAAGAAGAGATATGGGAATTACCTCATAGTTCGCCCGACGTCCTTTTGCTGCGACCGGTTGAGGAAGAGCAGGATTCAAACTCGTATTCGCTGAAAAGCAAACGTGTATTCGTACCCGATACACCTAGTAAGCGGCCGCGTCGACAGTGAAGTCAATATAGTTGATCTTCAGCCCGTATTTCCAACGTAATTTACGTAGATATCGCTTGAAAGATTCCACTTGATGCGACGGTGGATCCTAGGCCTTTGTATGTAGCAGAAGACCAATTTGGGACGTTCCCAAATGTGTTTTGTAAGACAGAGAAACCATCCATACAGTGTCCGCAGCCACGCGCCGCCTTGGACACAGAAACCGGGAAGTAAATGAGAACCAAACAGAGCCAAGCAAGGATTGATCCTCCCCCGTTGAGCTGATTGAAAAAGCGAATAACTGTAAGATTGCGCGCATACATTATCTATGTACTTTTTAAGAAGCTCCGTACTATTTATGTATGCACCTATGCCAACCCAGCCTCTGCTGCCAAAGAGTAGAACAGCGAGTCCTTCTTTTCCAGTAGCTTCGAAGGAGTATCCAACTCAGAGATCTAAATTTCATGATGAATAATGTTTCCCTTAAAGTGCCAACTGGACGTTTACCTGTCCGTTGCTGAGAACCAGCACACGGTCGTATTCCATGATTGTATTCAAACGGTGTCTACGGTGTGAGATCAGCACTAGGAGATCGAACGAAAGGAAGAATCACGTACGCGATAGTGAAAATAGTAGTATCAGCAAAAGCAGGGCCTCTAATGATTTCTTGGATGTCTCTATCAGTATCAAGGTCGACGGCGGAAGTGGCTGTTACAAATGGTCAAACGCATTGCTTCCAAAGAAGCATCGCGATATCTCATACCTTCGTCCAAGACAAGAATTTTGGCCTAAGAAATGAAATGAGTTTGACCAATGGCACGGGAAAACACAGCGGCATACTTTACGGAGGAGGGCACGAGCGAAGCACAGCAACTGTCTTTGACCTGATGATAGCGACAAACCGCCTTCCCTTACTGGGGCGTCCAGCTTCTCTGATTGAGCTTCGGCGTATTCCCTGAGATGTGACTGACGGACAAGAAGTTTACATACTGGTATCCAAGGGGGCGATAAGCAGACACTAACCTGAGTCAAAGCTTGCCATATGTCTGCGTCCGTATACTCATTGAGTGGATCAATATTATCTCTCAACGTGCCCTCAAAGAGGTCCGGAGATTGGGGTACAATAGCAATGGCCGACCGTACTGGACGAAGGCAACTTCAGAGACATTGAAATTTAGAACGATAAACGTAGAACACTTACGGTCATGAAGCCCAATCTTTGTGATATCAATACCGTCTATAAGGATAGTTCCTTCAGTGGGCTCGATAATTCGGAACAGCGCCAATAGCAACTACAACAACCATCATATTGACCCAGGGGTGGGAGAGGATGATTTCACCACTCACTGATGATTTTCCTGCCCCAGTTCGACCACATATACCTAACTTCTCCTTCGGGCGCTGAGAGGGTAGTTCAGAATAGCAGAGCAATGAAACTCAATAGTTATTACTCACAATTGTCATCGAAATGGTCTTGAGAACCGGGTCAAGCTCAGGGCGGTATCGGGTTGAATATAGCCTGAGACTGATTAGCAATGGACTGACCACAGAGACTAGTTGTACTCACCTGAACTCTACCTCGCCTTCTGGGGGCCAGGTTTCTGTGGGCTTGGTTTCTGGAATTTCCATGGCACCTTCTGAGGGTAGCTCTATATAGTGAACCATCCGTTCCACGCTGACAATGTTCTGTTCGACTTCACTTGCGGATCGGACAACCCAGTTCTGATAAAAAAGTCAGCGAGACAGAACGTAAGAAAGTCGCGATATCGTATACCAGAGAAGACGTCGTGTTCACGGCGTACGAGAGGACCAATCCGACTAACCCAGCGTCGACACCTGTTGTGATTAAGGCCGTCATGGCCAACATAGCGGCCACAAGGATGATCAAAGCCCCCACGAACTCAAGTCGAACAGCCAACCAGCGATTTACCGAGATACTGGGGAGGTAGCAAAGTTGGTTTCGGTCGATACGCCTTTCGTTGTTTGCCATGAAGATACTCTGCTGGCGGTAAGCTCTAATCGTGTCGGCGCCTGCTAGGGACTCTGAGAACCAGGCGAAGATAGGGGAACGCGATACGGCGTCAAGACGCTTCAACTCTCGCGAAGTAGCCAGATAGTATCTGCGTAGTGAGTACATCAGCAGAAAGCTAGGACGGCGAAAGACAAATGCATACGCCATCACTCTCGTATAGAACCACCCCAGTGGAATGACGGCGATCAAGAAAGGCGGGAAACTACCTCCAATTACGACGACGATCGAAAAACATACGGCAAGCGTCCGGATCAAGTTCTGTATCACCTAGAGAAAGCAAGATGTTTCGTTGCTGTTCCAGTCAGCTTAATGGATTACACATACTCGGCCGAGCAGTTGATCCACAACGTATGTATCACGAGAGAACAGGTTGAGAACGCTGACGCAGAAGGAAGTAAGCATCTCAGCGTAGGTATATCGATAGGGCACACACCGTCCGGTTGGCGTCAGCTCAAAGAAGCTTAGAGGGGCACGCAACACTGAGTTGAGCATCTGTGGACGTGTCAGCCATCAATCGACACACCGGCAATGATAACATACTGAGTCGTGTAGCTGGCGCGCGCTCTTGATGGTACACAGGACCCACATCGTTATAGCAGCAACACCTCCCAAGAGCGTCGAGGACAATGAAAATCCTCCGTAAAATAACAGGTACTTCAACATGCCAGTGTTACCACCTACAGCGCGATTGTGTTCGCCCCAATCCCTTAACGTCAGATTGGCCATAACCGATAATGCTTGCTGAGAGACGGTGGCAAGAACATAAAGGAAGAAACCACTTTTCGTAGCTGCTTCAATGTAGCGGAGATAGACCTCCCTCTTTACGCGTCCTTGCTCTGAATGTTCTTTGCTGATGCCATCCGAAGACGCCCTAGGCGGAGGTGGGGGTGCAATCCTGGCTTTGGAGAAGCTAGTGCGATGTCGCAGTTTCTCGGATAGGCTACCGTATTCATCGAAGTTAAGATTGGATCCGGTAGGTGATACTGCTTCCTTGGGAGTAGTGCTACCACTACCGCTCGTGAAGGGAGTAGAGGCACCAGAAGAGTTGTTGCTTGACAGAGTTCCGTGCCCTCGACTACAATAACAAATGAGCATTATGCAATTCACCGAACAAGGTGAACTTACACCAGCTTTCCTATCTCAGTCTCTGGGTCCGCAATTAACGTTCTAGGGTTACCGGACTCCAAGATGATTCCTCGGCGGAGGAACGCCAATTGATCGAAGTGTCGCAAAAATGCTATACTGTTGGTGACTAGAATGCGAGCCTTCGTTGAGAGCAAACCCTCGGGCCCAATGACCCGATCTAGACAAAGGTTAGCGCGCATACATCCGACATCAAATTCAGATGAATCACCAAATACGTGACGAGCGACATGAGAGTCGACCGCGGCGAGAACATCATCCAAAAGAATTCTAATATTGTTCTTTGAGAATGGTAAAGTCATCATTTTAATGAAACAACCTACAGATCAGCTCGGGCATACACCGCGCGGGCCAGTGATACACGCGCTCGCTGACCACCACTCAACTACGGCCTGATTAGACCACTTTTATTGGCGGATAAATCAAGAAGGCAAAATACCGTAATTCCCTTTTCTCCCACTTCGGTCATGTCACCTTCGGGGAGAAGCGCCAGGTCGGGCGTAAGAGCGCAGGCTGGAGCTCGGTCAAGATTCTTCCCGGAAACTAGAAGGAGGCTCCTTACCTTCAGTGACTAAATTATAGAAGGTTTCGTCGTATTCGTGAGAGAATATGATGTTTTCGCGCACGGTTGCCGACAAAATCCTTCAATTACGCTAAGCTTATTTGGCATAATAGCAAGCAAAAGATGTCTTACCAGGGGTTCTGTGGAGCATACGAAACGCTGCCAGAAATAACAAGTTCACCCTCGCTTCGTGTCATGTTTCCAATTATCGCGGACAGAAGGCTCGTCTGCGCTCAATGTTAGCCGCCACTAGAACATAGATATCAACACCAATGTCCGTCTTACCTTTCCGGCACCTACTCTGCCCAAAACACCCATCAACTCTCCCTTCTTTACAGTAATGTTGATGTCTTCTAGAGCTGGGGAGGCGTCCTTCTTCGACCACCAGAAATCGGGCCTTCTTGATTGACAAAACCTACGTGCCGAGATAAGTCAAGAGGACAAACAACGCGGAGATAAAGAGCAATGTACTTCATCTCCAATTTTCAGATTTCTCGCGTCTATGATTTTGCGAGCGTCGCCTTGGAGTTCCTCTGCCTTCAAGAAGTCCGATAACCGCCTCACTGAAACAATAGCTTCGATGATATTTGACGTGACTTGGGCAAACTAAAAGACCGTAGCACCAGCAGGCAAAAGTAACATCCCACCCAAGACTCACCATCGCCAACGGGAATTGCAACAACATGAAAAGTGACATGGCCGGAAAAATGATGTCGGCTGTAAGTGGCTTACTCGATGTGACAGCAGCACTGGCGAGGGAACTGAAGGCGACTAGCAGAGGAATGCCTCCCCAAAGCGTCGTGTTCAAAGACTGGGAAAATGATTAGCAAAACCGGAGAGATGAGCAAGCTCTCACATACGTTAGCTATTCCGATCTTCTTAAGCATTTCTAGCTCTTGTTCGTTGCGCACAAGAAGGATCTTTCGTAGAAATGCGTTCTCCCATGCATATAGTTTGATGCTATATAGTTCGTTTTTTTAGCTCCTGACCGAAAGGAGAATGCAGCACATACCTTTTGATGTTGTTCAAGAGTTCACTCATTAATCGAGTACGTTTATCCCGGTTCTTCATCTGCTGTTCCTGCATCTTCTTCAAGATTCTCGCAATGACTATCATGACACAGGTATGTCACTAAGCGGGTTCAAAGAACTGGGTGGAAAAGACGAACAGGTGTTGAGAGGGACAGAGATAATCATGATTTGCCACACCGACGAAGGCAGCCCATCCAAGCAAGTGATACAACGAAACGAAGGCAATGACGATCTGTGGCCTTGTCAGAAATAGATTGGGGGTAAAAATCTGCTATTACCCACCTGGAAAGGACCTAGTATCAACGAAGGCGTAAAATAATTGCGAGGATAGATTAGAGGTTCGTTGATGACGAAAAATAAGCCAGATGTGAAACGCACCCGAGATAGCAATCAATCCATAGGTACATAGGTCTTGCAACCGCGTCGCGTCGACTGACATAAGGTTGACAATGTCTCCGGTCGCTCTGCCCTGCTCCCCGTTAGATAGCACCAGTGCCTTCGCATATATTACCGTCACAAGACCCGCGCGAACACGCATACCGGTCTCGAAGCAACGTTGGAAGTACTGACGAACCAGCCACAGTAAGACCCTAAGGTACCAAATAGAGTTTAGTACATACCTGATTTAGAGTAACGGTTTGCAACATGGACGCCGCGAACATCAGGAAAGCCAGTGCGAAGCCTTGAATAGGGCTTTCTCTAGGCCCGAACACAGGATCCGGTTGTGTGGATTGATAATACGAGATATATGCTAGGAGCAATCGCAACAACTGGGGCTGCATGAACGCCAATGAATCTTGAGCTAGCTTCAAGGTGAGAGCGATAACGTATGGACCGCCATATGCAACATAGAGTGAGACCCAAAGGGAAGAACTAAAGCACAATGTTAGAGTGAGGTATTTCAACATAGAACAACACGAACTGGCGCTTCATTACATCCCTAAGCTTATTACCAAGAGCAGCCGCACTGTCATCAGGGGGTAGTGATGGTAGATCCTTTTCCGTAATGAACTGTTCTGATCCTTTCTTCATCAACGGCGTCATCCATCCAAAGGCCTGCAAATAGGGATGTACTTATTAGAGAAAACGCGCCGGAAATACATCTGGGAAATTCACTTACCCATCGACTGTAGATATTAGCCGTCAGAAGGGGACTTTCTAAGAAATCTCCTCCTGCGTCATGAATCTGTTTGAGCCCAAATTCCGAGCCCAAAACATTCTAGTGCGAATGCGCATAAACCCAAGTCCGATAGTAATCCATTTTAACGTGAACAGGGCGCCTAAATTGTCCAGGTCGCCCGAGAGCCACAGTGTTCGTGTCCAAACGACTTGGGTGGTGGTGTAGAGTGGCCAGAACAGTAAGAGAATAGACGAAGATCGACGGGTTCGAGTGTGGTTGAACCAAGTGAATACCGCAATGACGAGAAGCGCAATCGGCTCGAGAGCATAGTACTGCAAGACTGGGACACTGAGTTTTTGCAGCAATATCTGTATAATGTTCGCCGCGCTGACTGCTGTCCCTGCGACAAGTAGAGCCTATATGCCAAAAACATATTGAGTAAATTGATTGTTCCTAATCCCTTGATGGAACAAATCAGCAACGTACCACCTTCCCTTTTAGAACCCACAAGCTCTTTGGTGTCTTCCTTTCCGCGTCGAATGCTAGAAATCCTAGCTCAAGACTTCGCAACAAACACAGGACCAATAGGCCCGTCAATAGGCCCGAAAGAACGATTCCTTCCTCAAAGCATGGCGTCGTATCGAATTCACGGAGATGTGAGACAACTCTCCATCCCTCTGGGTCGTGGCAGTGGGCCATTCGCAATCGAGAACAAGAGTTGCGCAAAACGTCCACCGGTCCACAGCTGCGATTTAAGCTGAGTAAGGCGCGCAATGGACGTTCTTCGGAGAAAGAAATGGATGCCGGGCGCCAACCAAGATGCTTAGAAATCGACTAGAAATCGGGCCGTTGACTTGGCAACGCTGTACCTGGAAGTATTTCCTACGCTGCAATTTATAGAGCCGCGTTTCTTGCGCAGTTAAAGACCTCATCGTACCGTACAAGAAATTACAAGTCTGACGTCCGTACACTGCAAACATCATCATTATGCCTGCACTTGTGGCGAAGGCTCAGCTTTCTCCTCAATATCGTCAAGTGGAGGCAATACATCTCCCTCGGCCACCTGTCCAAACACAATCTTGCGCAAGAGGTCGTACGCGCGATCCAGATCATCATTTATCACCACAAAGTCGTGCCCTTTCGGTTGCTTTGCGTACTCGATTTCCTTAAGCGCCGTGGCAAGGCGTTTCTGCATCGACTCTTCCGTCTCCGTTCCACGTCCCTTCAGGCGGTCTCGGAGCGATTTGAGCGATGGCGGGGAGATAAATAAATAGACAGGGTCTAGAGTCGTCTTTTTTATCTGTCGGACACCCTGGTGCCGTGCGCCGATCGGATTCGACGAGAGTGAAATAGAGTCAAGACGAATATACACACCTGTGCCTCGATGTCCAAGATGCATCGTCTACCTGCAGCTGTAACGCTGCGAACAGTTTCGAAACTGGTGCCATAATAGTTTCCAGAGAATTCGGCATGCTCGATAAATGCACCCTCTTTGATAAGTTGTTCGAAAGTGGAGCGGGGAACGAAGAAATATTGCTTTCCGTGAATCTCGCCCGGGCGTGGGGATCGCGTTGTGTCTGTGATGGATTTCCAGGTCAGCTTGTGGAAACGCCCATGCGTTCGAACAACTACATACGAGAGACACTAAAACCAAACTTGTCGGGAAATTCGGTGAAGAGACGCTGTAGCAGGGTGCTCTTCCCGACTCCCGAAGGGCCAGAAAGTACTAGCGGCCGCAAAAAGTCTGGAAAAGGGGGCATGGCTGCCATATGTTTTCGAAATTTGTGCGACGAAGAAGAATTGAAAATTACTGGAGATCAAGGGGGCGACACCTGGTGACAGCGTCACATCAGCGTGACAGCCACTGTTTCCTTTGCTCTCACACCTCCTCCTCGTTCTGGCGTTCAATTTAGAAGCCTGACTGTATACCCTCTCCTTTGTTTTTATCTTCCTCTCATATTCGAAGACTTCTTTGTTTCCCCCCCTCTGCGACGATTTGTAACGAACCACGATGGGTGCTGTCTGCTGTCGACCGCAGGTGCGCATAATACGTCCATCAAGCTTTCACATCACAGTAACGCCCCTCCGTACCAATAGCCCATTGACTTCGACGGTGAAGTTAATCTATTCCACTTCGTCCTGCTGCGCTGCGTCGGAAAGGGAGCTTTCGGGAAGGTAAGCTCGTATTCCCACAACGGCAGCACCTTTACCCACACCACACCCACCATAGGTCCGTGTGGTACAGCACAAGCAGACGCGGGATCTCTACGCCTTGAAGTACATCAACAAGACGAAATGTGTCAAGATGAAAGCAGTTCCCAATGTAATACAAGAGCGACGATTGCTAGAGGAGGTCAGACACCCCCATTACTATCCAGACACCCCCTTATGCCTCCATCGTTTCTAGATCGACCACCCCTTCATCGTCAACTTACGGTATGCATTCCAAGACGACGAGAACTGCTTCTTTGTACTGGACCTTATGCTAGGAGGGGATTTACGATGTACGTTCTCTGTGGTAGTTATTGGGAAAGCCCTTCTTATCCCATACAGTCCACTTGGAACGACTTGGCTCGCTGAGCGAAGAGACTGTACGTTTCTACGTTGCCCAAATATCCTCTGGCCTCGCCTTTCTTCATGAGAACAAGATAATGCATCGGTGACTAAATTCTCTTCGTGTAACTCCGAGCATGCGCCCTAACTACACCATCATCTATATTCTAGGGATTTAAAACCCGATAATATTCTTCTTGATGAACGCGGCAATGCTCATCTGACCGACTTCAACATCGCTGTCCACTTTTCAGACCGTAAGCTCAACAGTGTTGCTGGGTCAATGGCGTATATGGTACGTGTTTCACGTCTTCCCAGCTCAGCCGTGGCTCTAATTCCGACGAATAGGCACCGGTACGTCTTCGGCTTGTCCCCGGCTCCCCGCTCATCGGCCCTGACATGTTTCTTTCTTCCCCGTATATGATTTACTTTGTTTTATAAAGGAGATCCTCGCGAAACGCGGTTATACGTACTACATCGATTGGTGGTCATTGGGTGTCTGTGCTTACGAACTCATCTTTGGACGACGGCCGTTCAGGGGGCGTTCGAACAGCGACCTTACCTACAGCATATCCAAGGACCCCCTAAAATACCCCGAGGACGCAGAAAAGAAATGCAGCCGAGCTGGCCTGCAAGTCATCCGAGGGGTACGTCGCCTTCTATTAAGAGTTCGACCCATTGACATGACTTCCGTGGTAGTTATTGGAGCGCGATGTAACGAAACGCTTCGGCTGTAAACCCAATGGCGAGGGTTTCCAAGAATTTAGCCGGCACCCTTGGTTCAAGTCCATCGACTGGGACACGTTGGAGAGCAAGGAGCAAATATCACCATTCATACCCGATGTGAGTTTCATCTTCTTGGCCAGTCGATTAGTCTACAAATCGAGGCTCATCACGGTTTACAGGCTAAGAAAGCCAATTTCGACGCTTCACATGAATTAGAAGAACTCCTTCTAGAAGACAACCCCCTCAAGGCTAAAGCACGGAAAGCGAATCAGGACAACCTGAGCGCGGAGATGAGGCAGATGGAGGAACAGTGCGCTTTCTAGCTAAGCCTTCTTTTGGATTTCGCTTACTCTTATTCTTAGGTTCACTTCATATGACTTCAAAAAGATGCAAAGACGATCATACTATCCTACTAATCAGCATATTGTTTCAACGGTAACTGCGACGTCTTCAAGCGGACCTGGCCTTGCGTCTCGCCCAGTGACCCCGGGAAACCTTGACCAACGGACAGATGGGGTATCAATCAACAACGGCCATTCACTCGATATGCACCTCCACCCATCACTTGATATACATAGTACCGCAGTCGACGGTGACCTCTCGCGGACAGAGAAATTCAACGAGGATCACCCCATGGTTGAGAAGACCTATCACCCATGACACATACCATCACTCGATCTACATCGCAGTTCGATCGGTCCTACCGTCCAACAACATCCCACATGATATACTGCTGGTGTTCGATAGAACTACCCGTGGTGCCTACTCTCCTTTCTCTCGCTCTCGTTCGGATTCGCACCAGTCATTTCGTTGGATAACACAACATTGAGCGTATCTCCATCTTGCATATCTACTTAATTAATAATCCACGTTTGTGACGCTCTCTCCATCTCTGTGCTAGTTACAGTTGTTTCCCTCTTCATTCGTGTATAGGTGCTGGCTTATGTTTATGAATCCTCTCGTGCCATTGTCTAGTACAGCTTGAAATCCTTAGCTGCAATCACTGTAAAGTTGCTATCTCGATGCCTTGGAGAAGTTTGGCGTGTCTATTACGCCACTCACTGACGTGTGGTAGTGGCTAACCACTGTCAACTTTGCACACGCCAGTAGAAATCACAGACGAGTTCGATGGAAGAGAGCGAAGAGAGCTTGGGCTGGTGGCCACTCTGACCGGTGAATTAACTGCTAACCGGCAGATTTGGCCCACGTTATCACGGTTGACCGAGAATGACGGCGACGGCGACAGGAACGATGGAAACCCATGACCCAACTCTTTTTTTCACCATTTTCAACCAACCAATCAATCCTTCAACATCACATCACATGATGATAAACGGACGGTCTTCCTGCGCGGCTAGCTGGCCAGGCTGAATTCAGTTTGTGTTGCTCAAACGTTAACCTTGTCCCTTGCGGTTTGCACTCCGGCCAAACCACGCGACCAGCCAAGTTCCAACTGGGAAGCGTCCCAACTGCCAATTTCTATACTCTCACCACGGTTCGGCAGCCCGAGGTTCATGAAGTAAATGTTCCTTGACGTGGTACTGTCCATAGGATGGGCATATGGTCCTCTTGGTACATATCTGCTTCACGGGGATGGCTGTAGAAAGTCGGCCGCTGATCTTGCAGCTGCTACGGTCGTACATGCATTGGACTTCCGGAAGCCGTGTAGCAGGTCTTCTGAGTGCTTCTGGCTTCTGGAATCTCCGAATGTTCCATGTCAAGCCCAAGCGTCCCCGTCTTCTCACGGCTTAGTCTTCGACGATTGCAAGAGCAACTGCTTGCAATCAGTTGAACCCAACAGCGATAACAATGCTTCCTACTGTGTCCAACCTGCTTCAACTTCGAAATGATTAAGGATTGTTTGTCGCACCTGTGAACCTGTTTTCTAACACCTTGTCTTCGCGCGCAATCACTCACCTCTGAAAGATATACGGCGAGGTCTCAAGTAATGAATGATGAACCACGATGCGGCGCATCCTCCGATTGTATGTTGGACTTACGGACTCTGGATGGTGAACGTTTGAATCCCGATCTACCCGATTTAGCGCATAGAATTCCTTTAAACACCTCGAACTCTAAGAAATGCAACCCTACCCACCTCCCGTTGCTATGGTATCTGTAACTACTTTTGGATACTTCGTGGCACTCTTCGTGCTACTCGCCTATGTGGGGTACCTCCTGGTCACGGAACGCACGGCTCCTTTCCGCAATCGCTCCATGCCATCCCGTAAACACAAGAAATAGACACGGAGTCTTCGAAAGGCGGGAGATCAACCACTACCCTGCTTACCACTCAAGCCGATACTTCTTCGGCGAGGCGTCTAACGCGGCTAGAGACAGTGTGTCTGCCCAAGATGCAGACCAACCATTGATTGTAAGTTTGATTGTACTCTGCTACATTTTTTCTTTGTCATTTGTGCATTTCATAGGCCGAGGTTGAACATGACGAATCGCTAGTGCTCGCTGATCGCCTCGGACTGTTGTCTATTCTCTCGCCACTACTTCCCTACGCCAAAAAATTCCAGGATGTACCGCTTTCGCCTCCCCTTGTCAAAACGGCATCCCCCATCATCGATCGTAAAACACGCGACGTAGAGGTGGCGTTTTTCTTCGATGAGCTACTTACGGATATTCTCTTGATTGGACTTCTCTATTGCGTGTGATATATGTGATACCTGACTTGCCGCCATGAATTAAGCTTGAATTGATTGAAATTGACTTAGACTCTCGACACTCGCCGAAGCGTCACATCGGTGATGACCGCTGATAGGCTCTTTACTGCTTTGGTCTCTGGTCCCTCGCATTACTTGGCTAGCATCGCTACTGGGTTTGCTGGTAGTCCACCACAGCATAGGCACAAACGACATGAAGCCTAGACCGACAGGTTGACGATGACTCGATAGCACATAAGTCTAGTTTACCAGCAACTACGAGAGTGGCTTGAGGCAACTTCGTGACAAAACTTGAAATCAGACAATGATCCTAGTTGGATTGTCGGACTCGAATACTAATCGGTGTACCTGGTGACAATTTTCGGACCTACAAGTAACAACAAGTACAATGGAATCGTAGGGCACATTATTCGTTACTTTGTTCTCGGAGCTGCTCCACATGCCTCTTTGCTGCCTCTGCCACACCAAATTCGAAGACTCCATGGTAACAACGGATCCATGGTGCTTTGTCTGGAGGGATTCGCCTTCACGGCAATTCAGGTTCCACCGGTCTTCTAAAAAAATGACAATCAGGATACAAATCCAGTCGAACGACCAGTGCCACTGGTGCTGTAACTTGGCAGTTTAGCTCAAGCTACATATGTACAAACTGCAAAGACTACCCTATCAATAGGAACTGATCAGAACAAAGGATCAGATATGTAGGGGGTCACCGGTCATCCGTGAGTGACTTATACATTCCGAAGCCCTTCTTGCTTACTATTGTGGTCTAGCGGATCAGGTCAACAGATACCCGATAAAAGGCGACGAGAGCCTCAAGGAGAGTTTCGGTGGTCTTTCTTGCCACGTCACCAAATCTGCTTCCTCTTCTCACTTCATCCTCACGAATAACCACGACGAACGACGAACGACTGTATTGCCAGAACCATTTCCTTAGGACGGAACGCAAGTCATAGGCTTACCTCGGGTCGTTCGTTCGCATCGATCTCCCGCTCTACACCCGACGAAGCGTCAATAGCTGGTCACTCGCTCTGAATACTGGTTGGACGCGTCTTGGGACCGTTTGAACGCGTCGTCATCTACACATACCACAGACGTGTTTTGGAGTGCAAATAGCTTCCCCGTATTACGATTTCAAGTCACGAAAGACGCATATCATCCACTACCACGTTATAGAGAAAGCAGGATGCCATTCATACCAGAGCCGATCGCCAGATTTATACTAACCCCTCACTGGGTTCGGGTGGATGTTCCGCGGCCTGGTCGCAGCCTGGCTAATGTGTATGGGAAAGAAGAACGCCGGAGTTTCGGAGGGCGCGTAACGAAAAACCATTATCCCCAGTCCCCCTCCGCCTCGTCTACTACCAAGAACCACGCCCGTTCTAATGGGTCGATTGCGAGGAAGGGCAACGTCCTTACCCGCATCTCTGGGCGGTTTAAACACTGGAGGAGCGCGTCACACACAATTTCTGCGTCTCACAGATGCCATGTCAGCTCACCGGAGGATGGGAGAGCTACGGCTGCGAGTGGCAGGGACTTTTTCCGGAATACAACACCTCCGCCTAATGCTCAGGTCGCGTTTTCGCCCAATGAGTTGGGGCTGTATTGAATACTAATTCCGTCTTGATTTGGACTTTATCCACTTCCGCGCTTGAACAGTACCTCGATTAACTTTCCGTTTACTTCTCCTCTGCTTGGTTGTCACTATATAATGATCTTGTCCTTCGATGCTTGTGTACTATATGCTCTTTGTATTTTGTTGTATTGCTTTTGGTAGATGTTGTTGTAATCTTTGTTCTGTTGCGGATGTAGTCTAGATTTCTGTAGTGAGTGCAACTGTCACTGGCATGGTTCCACGACATGCTCTCCTGGATCATTTGGCTTATACTTCAAGATGCCGACCGCATCTATGCGAAGTCGGTAAACCGAAGTGCCCCTGATGATCATAAGGGGCTCGTCTTTGTTTGGTTAGAGCTATGTAGCCAAACATCAATATGGGCTTCAGCAGCCGAGACACTCGCCTTGAGCAGGCGGTTCAAGCGTTGCACCCAGGCGCACTTGCTCGTCCGACTGCTTTATGATACTATTTGACTAGTCCCCATCGCCGCAGCGCCCCCAACATCCTACAAATGTCTATGGACATGGAGCTCGCAAAGACCAACCCGGGCCACCTCTCTCGCAAGGATAATCAGTCAATATCATCCAACCATTCTGGCAGAAGTCGGTCAGCATCGCATGTACGGGCCTTGTCGTCTCACTTGTTCTGTGGCTTTTATCGAAACTGATGTACATTTAATAGCCTGCGGTGGAATCTGCCGTAACTCGACTGCTGGTGGCCATCAAGCAGCTACTCGAAGCGCTCACATCATGGAGTCAACTGAAAATGGACGAGAATCAGGTTAGCGACGTGTATGTTAGGTTGGGGAATGACTTCAATGCGGCAGTCGCTGCCTTCAGCGCCTTCAATATCGATATGCGGTGCGTAAATCATGCTTTGTCTGCGTGCATTAATCTGGGCTCATACAGTGGTTGTCTCAAGTGAATTGCTGTCCGTACCTGAGGATCTTCGTACCGTCCTTGAGGCCTGCCTAGCTGAAGACGCAACACCCGAGAACTTGGAGCGCTTCCTCCCCACAGTGCGCCAGATTATCACCAACCTCCTACAGGGTCTCCGCGGGAAGCAATCAATATATAGGCGCATCGTGTCTGAGCATCGGCACAAGTCTGACCAGGCCCTCGGTCATGAGCGGAACGACAGCAGGTCGTCGCGCTCGGAGAGACTTGCTCGACGCGAAGGCTCGCATCGTTCTACTGCTTCGAAGGGGACCATCGAAGGTGGTGACCGTCCCCCTGAAAGAGATTCAATATCACGTCGTAGCGCGCAGTCTAGTCGTAGAAGAGACATCTCAAATAGCCAGAATACACCACCTCCTCCTGCGCCTTACACGAACGGAAACGGAGATGAGAGATTCGTAGGTGGGTTCGCACTGTCGCCTTCGAACGGTGGGGACTCGTACATTGAAGAAGCAACAACGATCCCTTCTACTGGGCAGCATCGAAGACAGAAGTCTGCGCCATCAGTGGATTCCCCGAATCAAGTATCAGTATCCCTTCGTGCAGGACCTTCTACGCCTCCACCGAACGAACCCCCTCCCGATACCCCACCGCCCGTCCCTGCATCCGCCGTTCCAGCGTTCATCAAGCGTTATTCTCTTGTGGACAAACCTATGCCCCCTCCTTCTGCACCTACCGTCGTCGTCGAACCATCGAGCCCCGACATACAACTTGATTCCCAAAACCCCTCTCCGTCCATGTCCCAAAATCAATCCTCCCTCCCATCACCTCCGCCTCCACCTCCACCGATTCCGCCCTCCTCCTCGTTGCTTGCAGGTCCCGAGCAAGCGTCGCTTGCCGCGCTAAAAAAAAGCGACACTCTCGAGCGACGCGCCTCTAAACGGTTCTCTTCCTATAATATTACGCGCATGACAGGCGGTGCCGGTGCGAGCAGAGAAAAGTCGGGGCGTGGAGGGAATAATGCTAACCGACGGTCTTTATTGGCAGCTGGGTCTGCTCTGACCCCAGGCGAGCTTGCAGTGCTGACGGAAGTGGATGATGAAGAGGTCGGACCACAACGTGAGGAGAGTGCTGTGGCGAAATCGGGAAGTATCCGGAGGGATGGAAGTACTCGAGCTCGAGCACGGGCGAGAAAAGACCACATTGAGCCGCGGGCCAGTACACCACCTCCTCCCCTACCTCGCACGCCCTCTAAAAGTCCTGAGCCCTCTGCCGTCGCATCATCTGGCCCTCCCCAAGCTGAACCGGTTGTCGAAAATGGTGTGAGTGACCAGTCTTCGTCATCCGATCCTACACGCATTCCCGTGTTCCTTCAACTCGGTCGAGAAGTCAAGAAAGTGGTTATCGAACCTGGGTTGTCGTTCGCTTCGCTTCGCATGCTATTTGTTGATAAGTTTTCCTACAACCCCGGGTTGGAGAACTTCCCTGCTATATATATTCAAGATCCTTCGAGTGGCGTTCAGTACGAACTTGAGGATGTAGATGAAGTCAAAGAGAAGTGTTTTACTCTCCTTAAATATCGAACGTGAGTTCACCTGCCTTCTATTGTCGATTTGCCCTGGCTGATCAATGTTATGGCGCTTTGGTAGCTCTTGATCAAATCAAGCAACATATCGACGCCCAAATATTGACGTTATCGCAAGATTTGAAAGAACTACGATCTGCGGTGGTTCACAATGCACGAAGCCCTCCATCTCCTATTATCGCCCATCCCTTAGGAGAAAGCACGCCTTCTACTAGCCGACCGACCGACAAGCAATTCCAAAACATAGCTCGCCGGCTTTCTCGCTTTGTGGCCAACGACGCGTTCCCTCCATCTCCTCCCCCTCCTCCCCCAATGGTGCCTCAGATGACTGGGCAGTCCCTTCAACCCCAAATGACTGGTGCTTCGGTCCTCTCAGATTACTCGAGCCGTGTCGTAGGCGACCTCAAGACTCAGTTCGATGAAGTCCAGAATCTCCGCCGTGACCTTGGAATAATGCGTCAACTATATACCGAGTTTATGAAGCAAACGAAGGAGTCTCTGGGCACGCTTCGTACACAAACGCAGTCTGTAAAGCAACTTGCTACGACACGTGTTGGCGGTGCGAGAGAGTATATCGATACGGGCAAGAAGAAACTTGACGGCAGGAGCCAGAACGTCCTTACGGAAGTCGAGAAGCTTCAAGACACGGTTGAAGGCATCAAAGATGATGTGCTGAAGAGACATGTCACGCCTAAACCCGCATACCTGAAATCTATCAAGAAGGACATCGAAAACGTTGCCACAGAGCTTGGCGCGCTCAGGGAGCATATGAAGACCATCAAACCCATGTGGAAAAAGACATGGGCCGAAGAACTTCAGAACGTTGTCGAGGAGCAGCATTTCTTGAATCACCAAGAGGAGTTGCTTCAAGATCTATTGGAAGATCACAAGGCACTATCAGACGTCTACGGCCACGTTGAGAAAGTCATCTCCCTGCGAGGCGCTGCACCCGCCAAATCGCGTGGTCTATTTCGCCCCCCGCCCCCGGACGAGAATGAAGGCGGGGTCACCGCCGTGATGATGGAGATCAGGGGCGCACCCATAGATCCCGAGAAGCGCATGAAAGCCATCGAAGCCAGCCAGAAGAATCGCCAGAAGGAAATGGCTAGTCGGGCAACCAGTGAACTGCATAACGAGTTGGGCGAGTTCGTGGGCCAGAGGAAGTTGAAGATGACGGGCGGGGCGGAGGAGGCGGAGAGGGTGAGGAAGAAGAGAGAGATGAGATGACACTAAAGGCGATGTTCAGTGGGGGTACAGCGACGCCTCCTCCTGGATCTCCGGATATGAGAGCTGGAAACGGGTTTGTATGAAAACTCGACTCTTCCTTGGATGCGAGGCCCGCTTCGTTTGATCCCCTAACGGGTGCTGAACGCTGAACACTATGGCAGAGCCAAGTGAAGGCATATTTAATGTGTCATGGTGCTAATTAGTAGATGACTTCGCCTTGATTCATCTTGGACTCACGCAATGGACTTTATTTCAATGTTACGATCGATGTATGAGGGTGTATTCGGGTACTGTGGGTCTGTAAAACCATTCCACGCGTTCATTATCTCACCCAACCGTCCCCATTGCACCTCATCTCCTGTCGCTCTCTTCTACGTTCTTAACTCCGGGGGATCGCGGATACAAATAATATACATAATCTTCCATCTCATTTTATGACTGTCTGCAACAACTAGTTTGCTACTATACATACACACATCTCGTATACTCCATACGTACATACTAGCAATGTTTTCATATCTCCGTCGTTCTCAATGTACGTTACCAACGCTCTTTCTCCAATGGATTCCTAGGACCTCGTACCTCATCAGTAACCCTGCCCCACAACCGGTCTGAAAATACGGGGCCGATAAACATTAATATTGAAGTTGACACCCAAGGATAGACGGTGCCGTTTTACAAAGGGATTCACGATGAATCGAAGGCGAACATTATAATTAGCACATAAACTGGGCAACCACATTGTTTGTCTTCACTTCACGCTACAGCGCATAGAAATACATATTAAATCCACATCTCTATAAATGACAACACTACTCAACGACCAACCGCCCTACAACTAAGACGAAAGCCTCGGTGCATCCTTGCCAGCCAGAGCCATCTCATCTACTATCTCATCCTTCTCCGTGTGTTTGTAGGTTCTGATCGTCTCGCCGAAATCGGAGACCTCGTATACACGGAAACGACGGTCGAAACCTACCTTTCCGTAACCGGAGTATGATCTATAGGCGGGGGGCAAATGCAAGTTAGTAAGCAGCTGAAAGTGCAGGGGAGTCAGCTTACCCTCCTCCTCCAAAGCAATTCCAGATGCCTTTAACGCGCCTGCAGTTCTCCGTTACTGTGTAGGATGAGATGAGTGAGGCGTAATCAAACAGCGTATTGTTGCTGTACTGACTGTGACAGTGTCCATTCCCAACAACCTTTACTTCGGGAATACCACTGCTAGTGGCATGATCGCTTTCTGCCGCTCTCAACAACCCTTTCTCAAAGAATCCTTCGTTCTTTTTTGCGGACCCAGCAGCTTCCATACCATGTTTGCCCACGTCGAGAGCCTTGTTAGTGACGGGATCGATGTCTGCTTTGGCGTAGGCTTCTTGTCTGTGTTCCGTAAGAATAACCGCCATAATTATTAGGACGGAATGCAACGTACAGAGGAATGTGGAAGAACATGATTGCGTTTGGTTTTGCTAGTTTACGGGTTGCCGGAGTTAGTTGGTCCACACCTTGACGTTCCCAAATGTCACCAAAGTCTTTGCCGGTGTCTGGATGGAATGGTCGTTCAATGGCCTTGATCGAAGCTAAGATAAAGAGTGAGTAAAAGAACTTGTCATGCCAAAATATTTCAACGTACCTGATTCCTGAAGGAACCAGTTGGTTTGGCTCTGAGACGAAATACGTGAGCAATAGAAACGGTATTCAGATTATTTACATACCTCGCGAATATAGTCGTACTCGGTCGGGGTGAAGAAGCCAAACCAGTCGAGGATACCCTTCGAATAAGATCCAGAATCCAAGAAATAAAGAGTCAGCAGATGTGTCTTCGACCTGCGTGTTTCAATGAGCAACGTATCACCTATAGAAACAAGAATGTACATACGGATCTGCGCTCTTCACCTTCAGTAGGTAGTTCCCTGCGCCATGTACATCTTTCGGTCCCCTTTGCACTAGACTGTAAGGCAGCGCTTGCATCATCTTGATCTGCTCCTCTCGGCCGTTCCTCCCATTTCTGAGTTCATCTTCAGAATCATGGTTACCGAAGACTGCGGCCCACGGTATCTTCTTCTCAATTACCAGGCGCGTAACCTTCGACAGCACCGAGCCAGCATCCCAGGAAGTGCCCTGGCCATTGAGCTGATCGCCGGTGAACACCACCAAGTCGGGTTTCTCGTCGTCGAGTACACGTGAAAGAAGAGTATTCGTTAGATTGTCGGAATGTGCGCAAGGAGACAACGTCGTGTCTCTGCAGTCTCCTGGGGCGACGGAAAAGTGCAAATCGGCTACTTGCATGATCTTGAATTTACCATCGTGCGAGAAATGGAGCGGGGACGCTTTCGCGGGCATCTTCACACCTCTACGATACGTCAACCACACGCTCTGCATCCGTCCTTCTTGTTCTGCAGTGATAGGCGGAGCGACCTTACTGAAACCGAACCAAGGAGGATTCTCGCCATAGAGGATATCGAGTTCCGTTATCAAGTCCTTCTGCCGCTCTTCATTTGTCATTTCCTGCAGTGTCTTTCCCAGGTGGTACCATAAGAAGAGCTTTGGAACGCGAACGACGCCATCACGCGTGGAGCGAGATACTCTCCGCCACGAGCCGTCAGGTCGTGCTGGAGGCTCCCCACCCTCGCCCAATAGAAGTACGTCGTCGATGAGAGGTATATCCTGACGGCGGGTCCTTCTGTAATATATGTGCTAGAAGGCTGTAAGCGCCACGCTTCAGGTAGCATCGTCAAAGAGACGTACGAGATACCAGGCCCCTGACTCGCGGTCCAAGTTCCTGTCGATCCGTACCCACTTGCCCTTGTGGGTGTCATCTGCGCTGGTAGTGTACGGCGTACAAATGTCACCAGCCATGCTCGGGCTGACCATGCATCGAGAAATAGTGATTTCAGATACTGATTCATAGTTAGCACACAAGTGAACGAATAAGCAGCTATGCAACGCACTGCCAGTATTATGCGGCAACAACGGGTTCCATACATCCAAAGGTAAGCTAGCAAAGTCTACGCCAGTGTTGCTGCTATCCGTCACATTCCACCAATCTACTCCCCCAGGCTTGGTGTTCCCAGCACCATGGCCCAGCCCGACTTGCGGATCGGCTGGCTGCTCATGAGAGCTACCCGCCGCTGCATTGTTGAGAGGTAAGTCGATTACCTCCCATGATTGCCAATCAATTCGTTGCAAGGCGCCTGGTCCTAGGGTTGGCTGATACAAGACGAATAGTATGGTGAGTAGGCAGGAGAATCCAACGATGGCAAGCATGGGTGCGCATGTTGAGCGCACGGTCCTGTTCACCCGCTGTATGGTCATGGCCATGGCTACAAAGAGCCTCGTTGGCGAAGGCGATGGGAGTCAAGAAGAAAGTGCAGAGAAGTGTGACACCGACAGGGGGAGCACGCGTGCGGACGGGCCACATCCGTGGGAAACACTGCTATTTCCGGTGATGATAGTTTTGCTCGTCTGCAAGCGCACTCCTGCAAATTCGACGCGCAGCTGCAGATGCAGTCCATTGCCAGTACTTTCAGAAGGTTCTACGTGGCGATACCTGGGCCAGCCCTGGTGGCTCGCGAAAACTCAACCCCCCGCGCCGTACGTCTACGCAGGCTTCGCAAAGGAACCAAGTTCACGAAGTCGGACCTCACCCCGACGGACCGCGCGCGCTATGAACGGTTGAAAGCAAAGGGGGAGCTGGGGCGGCCTGGAAAGGAAATGTCTGCCTCTCAATGGATAAAGTCCGTCAACGATCGACGGTCCAGAGTTCGCGGTTTCCGTCAACAGACGACCAGCGAAGGAGTCGAAGAAACATCCGTCGTCGGCCAAAAGATATACCTTCCCAACATTATCTTCCGCCTTGTGCGCAATCAAACGCCGCCAGGAAAGCCTTACAACCCGTTTGAGGCAACCTTCCGTGTCCCACTTTCTATCACGAAAACCGACATACGCTCGTATCTTCTTTCTGTGTATGGTGTGAAAACCACCTACATCCGTACAGACATCTATCGATCACCTCTGCATCGCACGGCTACCGGGTCCTATACAACGAAGAGCCACAAGACTTACAAACGAGCAGTTGTGGGTTTGGTAGACCCCTTCTACTACCCACTCCGTGTCGAAGACATGGAGCCGAAGGAGAAAGAGGACCGCGAGAAGTGGATAGAAGAAAAGTTCGGTATCAAGCAGACGGAGTGGCAGCAGAAGTACGAGCTACTTCGTCTGACGCGTTCCGACTCGAGGAATAGTCCTGGTTGGAAGTGGAGAGGACCCTTGGTCGCTAACAGAGCTCAAATTCTCAAGTTGGTCGCGGAGAGACGCGCCAATAGGGAGGGCTTGGTCACCTCACGGGTCCACGAATGGCAAGAGAAACGTATGAACAATGAACCCATTATCATTCCGGCGAAGTCTCCCAAGCCGACCAGCGACGAAGCCAAAGTTTGAGCGGCCGTTCGGTTTCCGGTTTATCTATCTACATATCACTCCGCAATTATATCGATGTTCCGTGTGTCCCATTGAAGCTATCTGCGACAACATATTGACGTTCCGGGCAGTCGCAACCGTTTCGGTGACGTATATCCTCGGCAACCCGTCCGTTGGATTCGGTTGTGGGTAAAACGTCTTCCGTAATATAGATTGGAATTGATTTTGAGTGCTGAGTATTGCGCGCTGTGGCTTGTGGGCCAGCATGAGGCACCCTTGAAGCCAACACCGCGCTGGTGGTGATTAAAATATTACAATTGGATTGTGGTCGGCCATGAACGTGATAGATGAGACGCCTTGATTGGCTCGGCGAATTGCGGGAGAGTCCGGCGCGTGCAAAAAAATGCTATACAAGTCCGAGCTAGCATCACATTTCCGTCAATCACCCTTCTCTTACCCTCACCACTACCACCAGCTCTTCGTAGCTCCTTGACCTTGGACAGGCAATCAAGTCAATTTCCTCCATATAGACACCAAAACTCCCTTAGACAGCCTCAACTATGTCTGTAACACCTATCAGCGGCAAATGGGATGCTAGGTGTGTCACTTTCTGGCGCATTATCGTCGTTGTGGCATTGTATGACTGAGATGTCACTTTTAGGTACATTGGACCTGTTCCCCATGACATTTCCTACTACTCCAAGTGCATGCTTGGTGGTGTCCTTGCTTGCGGTATCACGCACGCCGGAATTACACCTTTGGACGTCGTAAAATGCAACATGCAGGTTTGTCTCACCTGCGACTCGAGTTCTCGCAGCCTACTTAACGCCCTTTCTCTTCTAGGTCGATCCGGGAAAATACAAGGGCCTTGGTCAGGGCTTCAAGATGGTTATCGCTGAAGAAGGTTCAAAAGGCCTGTGGAAGGGCTTCGGCCCGACTTTCGTCGGTTACTCCTTGCAGGGCATGTTCAAGTACGGTCTATATGAAGTGTTCAAAGACTTGTACATGAACTTGGCCGGTGAAGAGGCTTCGCAGAAATACAAGCCTGCTATCTGGCTTGCGGGTTCTGCCTCTGCTGAGGTCTTCGCCGATATCGCCCTCTGCCCACTAGAGATGACAAAGGTCAAGATTCAGACAAGTCCTGCTGGCACCTTCCCGGTCGGCTTCGGCGCTGCTCTCGCTCAGATGCGTGCCACCAAGGTTGAGACTCGCTTCCCCTTCGGCTCCCTCGTCCCCTTGTGGTCGCGACAGATCCCCTACACCATGGCGAAGTTCTTCTTCTTCGAGAAGATCGTCTCCCTCTTCTACACCCACGTCTTCACTGAGCCCAAGTCCTCCTACAGCAAGGGGACTCAACTCGGTGTTACTTTCGCTTCTGGTTACCTTGCTGGTGTTGTCTGTGCTATCGTCTCGCACCCTGCCGATTCCCTTGTTTCGCTCCTCGGAAAGGCTGAGAACAAGGGCAAGGGTGTCGGACAAATCGCAAGCGAAGTCGGAATTGCTAAGCTCGCCACAAAGGGTTTGGGTACTCGTGTCCTGATGATTGGTACTTTGACTGGTGAGCCTATTCATGTTCATCGTGCACTAGACCCTTCGGTTCTGACTTCTGTGGCGCGACAGGCTTCCAATGGTGGATCTACGACTCGTTCAAGGCTGCCATGGGTATGGGAACAAACCGGTGGCAAGTAAAGGACTTATTACGGCCGACCAATTGCACATAGTGGGTCGCTTCGTCTACTTAAGGTATATGGCGTCTAATTCAGTCTGCTCGTCTAGGATAAAACGTACACAGAGATATAATCTCGCATGATAATGACACGAACAATTTCATCCATTCGCTCTTCACCGTCGTCGTTTTGGTCTTATTTTATTCCTCGTAACCTCCCCCCGCACAACCCCCCTCGCAGCAACTCACTACTTTGATTGCATTGCGCATACCTCATACTCGCGTTCCAGTAGATACTCTTATGTAGACAAACCTATTTGCATCATCCCTTTCCATGAGTACGCGTACTTTTATTCGGTTTGTCTTGCTCGTGTATAGACTGGAAAATAGTAATCTACCTCTAGAACATCTAAGAGACTACGTGTGCAAAGATAACGCTCCAGTCAGCAAGGGGAACCCGGTAATGCATAATGGCACACCACCGCTGCCTGCACCCTACGCCTCGATAATTGGTGCATTCACGCTTGGTAGCTGAAGCTGACCCACGCCATCGTCCCCTGACGTCTTTACGCAAACCCATACTATTGCTACCGATGGTTCTTTGCGGACTTTACATTTGCCATGCTGATTATGAGGTCAATCGCAAGTGGATGATGGTCTGAGCCGGATAATATTGATACATAGGTGGATGTTACAATTAAAAACTCTACGACACGAAGCTAGATACATAGGCATCAAACACGTACAACGAACTCTCTCATCTATCGAGAGTATGTATATATGGCCATATGGTTAAATGCTTGCATATGTTCCTGCGGGAAAAGGTATGTGTCGGCTACCACTCCGCCATATCTCCATCAAAGTGCCTGGGTGCCCGCACTGCTATCTTCAAATCGTCATGGGCAGCTGATCCAGGCAGTTTTTAATCTGTCTTAGAGTGGCTGCCTTATCATAGTTCAGTCCCCCACACCCTTCCTTCCTACATCGGGCAGCCCAACACGCCTGCGCCTCTGGCCACGAAGCTAGATCCAAGCTCCCTATCCGATCTCCGAGGGGACACCTGTCAATCTCGACGAACATGACGGCTTTGAGCTCACGCCATGAGTGATTTTCGAGCTGTGTGACGCCGCAACGCGAACAATGGTAAGGGTTGCTGTTCCCTGCTGTAAAGCGCTCTGGGCTGTCAAGGAGCTCCTTGAATAGATCCCGTCGTCGCCGGTGGAGATTAAGTAATGGGACGAGGTATTTCGATGAAAGTCGTGAAAGAAGCGGCTGATGGGTCTCGTCATAGAGAGATAGGGATAGGGTGCTTTGGGAAGCGAGTTTGGCTTCGTCTTCCCAGTCGAAATGAGTAGCAAGAATGTACACACGGAGGGGTTCGGTGAGGAATTGGGGCGACGTGAGCACGGCTCGAATAGCGTCCTGCGGCCCTTGCGCGTCCCACTTCTCAGCAAGGAAGAGAACCTGCTCGAGGTCGTCAAGCGACTTCCATTTCGGTATCGGTAGACCGTGTATCATACAGAGTATCTTCTCGAGTACATTGTCGTGTTCGTATATGGGAATCGGCTCGGGTGTCTTGCTATCCCCCTCGACACCGAGTTTCTGGGGTAGAGAGAACATAGTGCGGAAGAGCCCGCACGTCGTTTTGAGGGTGTATGAGTATACGCGATATAGCGTACCCTCTGTCGAGCATAGGACGACGTCCGCATCGGCGAACGCGAATAGGGGATGGTATTCGCAAGACACTTGGGCAGCCGGAGAGGAGCAAGGGAATGGGGCGACCTCAGCTTTGGGGACGGCGATATGGATAGGTGCAGCCATGGCGGGTGGGGAAGGGTGGATGGCGATCAAGGTGGTTGATGATGCTTACTTGCCGCAGGCTGCATTTACATAGTAGACCGTTAGGATGCATGCGAAGAACTTGAGGCGTTTAGCGTCAGGCTTGCTCCCGTTTGGGAAGCAACGTGTCCAAACTATCTTCGTGGAGAATGTCGCGGAAGCTGGAATATTGTAGGACGGAGGATGGTGCAGGGTAGGGTACTATATGTCACACAGCATGCCCAGGTGATGTCTCACCTTCCTTCGTAAATGATCGTCAGATATAGCACCGGGAAATTAGGAATCGGAGGCCGAGTCTTGGCCTGACATAGACCACGACTTGTTTGGAGTAATATGCGGTCGTTATACTTCGTGTCAAGCATGAAGGGACAAAACGATTTCCCCGAGGAATTCATATGTCACATTCGCACAGTCAGTAAGTCTCTTCCCACAATCAGACCAATGTCCTGACAGATGCACAATGTTCGACCTTTCGAGGCCCCTAACCTGAGGAGGTTTGACGTGCGTGAACTGTCGAAGCCCCGGAACCAAATCGCTGTGTTTAGAAAATCTTCCACAGTGGGGGTGGACCCTGCGGCGCATGCGCAAATGTCAATGTCTATTCCAGATCAAGAAAGATGAGAGGCTCGTTGTCGGAGGGAGTTGGCAAGGCACACCTCAATTTATGTACACTTGACACAGCAGTCACTCCGATATGTCCTTCCTCAGGAATAGAAGACCAATCGGTTGGTGGGTACTCGTCACAAAGCAAAACGTAAAATGCTAACGCGAGGAAAGAGACGATCGAAGTTGTAAATGAATGTTTGAAAACTCACCAGTAGATATACACCCTCTTACACGTCTCGCCTTGAAAGGGGTTGAAAAACTCCAGCCAAAAGGTGGTGGTGGTGGTGGTGGTGGTGGTGGTGTGGGTGGGTGGGAGGGGGGGGGGGGGGGGGGGGGGCGTGAGGATCGTGAAACATCGGCTGTCAAGAACAAGTCACCAATTCGGAAGTAACAATTCTCTGGCGTGTTGGAGACAAACCTAGGGCAGTATCAATGATTATAGGCCTTACGGAACTCTTCAGCCGACAGAGAATGATTACGGTTCCATTGATTCAGAGGTACTTAGCTATCCTAGTTTACGGATGTATTACCGTCCTTTGCTGTAAGCTGCATGATCCCGCGTCTCTGCTCTCTTTCAAGAGGGGAGATCTCCAAGGGACATGCCTAAACGCTTCAGCATCATATGTGGTTTAAGAAGTGATGATACCTGAGTCCTGGATATTGCCTGAAGTGTTCTTCCCTTTCATCAGTGCACAGTACATACTGCGACCGGCAAGCGGGCTAGGCTATCCATATTGCCTCTGCGCATAGTGAGGTAGCGAACTGCGGTGTTGCGCATGCCTCCGCTCGGGGAACAGTGCCGGTTCAGGGACTCATCGAAGGGTTCACCAGAGTCTAAGTATACCTGCGTACTGGGAAGATTGATGTCCTCACTGATTATTCGGCCTTCCTTCCCTAGTATGTCTGTACTCATGTCAATTTGAGTTTCAGAGATGGCAAAGGGGTATTCACTCTTCTGCGTGTGAGTCCTCCAGTCCCCATGTGCTGATGCTGCATCAGCGCGTTGGGCACGGAATAAGCTAATCGCGACACAGCACGAGGCGACCCGACCATGCAAATTTGTCCGGGGACCTTGCACTAACGTAACGTCAGAACAGCAGAGAATGATTCCAGAAATTGCGACTAATAATTCACGATGGTATCAGTACAGTGCAGAGCGGCCTCGATGTGATAGTAGAGGTTCTATCTCCGGTACGGTTGGGGTTATGAGCCTCAGAAGAGAGTTTTGCCGTAACTCATAGTCGCAACCGCGATGTTGGGTGAGAAGGAAGGATCGTCAGTGCGAGGGCTCCAAGTGGCCTCTCCATGAGGCTCGCCCAAAGCCCTCCTATGGCCACCTTCGTAGTCTCCAACATCACGATCCTTTGATCATGGCCGACGTCCCCCTTTTCCACCCTGAAAAGTCTCCAGCCTTCTCATTAAATATATCTCACATCAGTGGTCCGAAACACTTACTTTTCTAGTCAACGCGCCGTTGCTGCCCTTCGTGAGACTGATCTAGTAGTCTTTTCATGGTTATTGGATGTCTTTCATTGCCGTGAGATTCAAGAAGCGATATACTCGTACTGTTTCGTTCACGGCATATGGATAATGGCATCGGGTTGGTGGTGTATCCCCTGTCTCGGCTCCGACTACGTTCTTGTTTACTGAACCTGACGACTCTGCTCATGTTATGGCGATTTTCTATCCTCATCGATTTCACTTCGGAAGGGTCTTCTTCGTGCAATTCGATCGAGAAAAGGAATCGGCAACATGCTGATATCTCGTATATTCTGCCATTTTTTGTGAATGTTTCCGATAAGCTGATAGAAGTTTACTATAGTGCAAAACGAAGGCTGATGCTTCATGTAAAAGTCTATGTAGCTCCCTACACGGAATTCTCATGACCTCGGGCATTTCCACCACTAATCCATGTCGACCTGTATAAACAATCAGTGAATCGCTTTATCAAGGTCTGATAACCGAAGGCATCAAACATGCCGAATTCATATCCAACTTCCGAAGGCTGCTTGGCGTCTCGCCCGTTACCGTACAGCTGGAATGCGTTGACATCGTGTTACAAAGGTCGAATCACAGCTCGCGCATTAGAGCTACTGCGATCTTTGAAGGCGTACACACTATCTTCGGAGCTTGGCCCCATTTGTGAGTGAGATGATATGGTGCCGAACTTTGCGCCATTGCTGACGACTACTAGTATTCTCAGAGTCGAACCTGGCTGCGCCGCAATGAGAGGTCAGCGACACCAGACTCCGTTGAATCTTGAGAGGTAAGGAAAGAAGATGGCCACCCTCGGATAATGGACATCCTCGATTGTGCAATCGCATTCGTGCATTTGTGCATTGTCTACATGGCGAACTTCGAAGCCGGGGAAGAATTCTGATAGCCGCCCCTTTGTTGTTGAAATTTTCAATTGGCATCAGGGTTTGTTAGCATCTTTGCCCGTAGCACTGGGACCCGTCGCGTCGGTCGCGCTCTCGGTCAAATGTATCGCGTGGATCCCGCTCGACCTTTAGGATGAGGTGGGAATATACGGCCTTTCCTTGCAGGTTATGCCCATGCCTCCATGGCAAACCTCTTCGTCGCGTCCACACACCAAAGCAATGGACCCTCTTCGCTGACATTTCATGGAAACGAGGGTTGGTATTGGTCGAGTCATCGATATACTGACTCTTTACTGTGCGTTTTTTCGGTATAAAAGGCCGCCTACAAACTTTCTTTCTTCCCCAAGATCCAGTCTTACAACCCACTGCAATGTCTTTCAAGACGCTCTCCGCTCTCGCGCTTGCGCTCGGCGCCGCTGTCCAGTTCGCGAGTGGTGGGCTTCGTCTCTGACCACAATGTCGAGGCAACCCTGCTGACTGGTATTTTAGCTGCTGTGCCTCTCGTCCAGAAACGCGCAACTTGCGCCGACGGACGCACCACCGCAAATGCTGCATGTTGCGTTCTGTTCCCCGTCCTCGATGACATCCAAGAAAACCTCTTCGACGGTGCCCAGTGTGGAGAAGAGGTGTTATACCCATTGTCCTAATGCAGAACGGCTATTAATTCACGCGCGTACACAGGTACACGAGTCCCTTCGTTTGACTTTCCACGATGCGATCGGTTTCTCTCCTACTTTAGGGTAAAGGTAACAATCACCACCCGTGTTGTCTAATTTCTAACCCATGCACAACAGCGGAGGAGGAGCTGACGGTTCCATCATCGCGTTCGACACCATTGAGACTAATTTCCCCGCCAATGCTGGCATCGATGAAATCGTCAGTGCTCAGAAGCCATTCGTGGCTAAACACAACATCTCCGCCGGCGACTTGTAAGCAGTTCAAGCCAAAGGTTAAAGTGACCCTTACCAATCAATTCTAGCATTCAATTTGCTGGCGCCGTTGGAGTCTCCAACTGCCCTGGTGGTGTCAGGATTCCTTTCTTCTTGGGTCGCCCGGATGCCGTGGCCGCCTCCCCGGACCACCTCGTGCCAGAGCCTTTTGGTACGTTTGGATATGGTAAAATTATCAACGAGAACTAAGGGTGTGGGCTCGCATAGATTCTGTTGACACCATTCTTGCCAGAATGGGTGACGCAGGCTTCAGTCCCGTCGAGGTTGTTTGGCTCCTGGCTTCGTGAGTGCATAAAAATATGTAAGCACCACCATCGATCTAATTTGTTGCCTAGGCACTCCATTGCCGCTGCCGACAAGGTTGACCCATCGGTAAGTCGAGCTGCATTGGCAAGTTTGTTGTGAAGGCTAATACCTGATAATTGTCTAGATTCCTGGGTAAGAGCGAACATCCACTGACGCGGCATGCTACTGACTTCATGTCAGAACGCCATTCGATTCAACCCCCGGAGTTTTTGATTCTCAATTCTTCATCGAAACGCAACTTAAAGGCAGACTCTTCCCAGGGTACGCGATTCCATTTCTTCTCACCACGATATGACCCATCATGTTTGTGTTTAGCACTGCTGACAACAAGGGAGAAGCCCAATCTCCATTGCAAGGAGAGATCAGGCTTCAGTCCGATCACTTGGTGAGACCATTGTAGTTCATTATTCTATCAGTAATACTGACAAATATCCATTGGATAGTTGGCTAGAGGTAAGATTCTTCCTTGCAGCCTTGTTAATGCTCACCGCCTCCCAAAGACCCCCAGACGGCCTGCGAATGGCAGTCCATGGTTAGTGAGTAAAATGTTCCCTTTCATACTTTATAACATAGGAACTGACTACATCGCCCTACTACCAGACAACCAACCGAAGATTCAGAACCGTTTCGCTGCTACCATGTCGAAGATGGCTCTTCTTGGCCAAGACAAGACCAAATTGATTGACTGTTCCGACGTTATCCCCACCCCTCCTGCCCTTGTCGGAGCGGCCCACTTGCCGGCGGGATTTTCTCTTAGCGATGTAGAGCAAGCGGTACGTGCACATGTTTCCCTGGATAAATGAGGGGTCTCACCATCTGTGATCAGTGCGCCGAGACGCCTTTCCCTGCTCTTACTGCTGACCCAGGTGAATACATGCGGTGTTAACATTTTATCGCCGGGCCATTTGAACTGACCGATATCTCTCTTCATTTTCTCAGGCCCGGTAACCTCCGTCCCTCCCGTGTAAGTTTTCAGTCACCCAGTATGTTATGGCGCGCTCATTGTCTACGTCTCCTACAGCCCTGGATCGTAAATGCTTCGATACCTGAATATGCTCGTTCTGCTGCTATGAACTTCCAACTTTTGCCATTGGGTCTGTATTCGATTCTAGATGTTTGTGATATCAACTGTGTATAAATGATCTTTTGAAATATACTTTTTTCTGCGGAGTATGTTCGGATGTCTACGACCATTGCCCAACGCTCTTGACTAAAATCTTCTCATGGCAGTTGTGAATTTACCGGGGCTCTTCGTCCAGTATCGTGACACTGTTTTGAGGGTCCGAGAATCTACAATTTAAATTACACCTTCTCAACTATTCTTGTTCTTCACCAGTAAGTAATCGAATAGATGTACATAAGGAGAATGGAGATGCACTTCCGCTCCCAATACGTATGGAGGAACGGAAAGCCGGCAGCTAGTAATAGACGGTATGCATTTATGCTACAAAGGGACGGTGTGTGATTGGATTATCCAACAAAAGGTCGATAATTTGCCAAGCTTCGTCTTGAGTAACCTTGGAAAATCGTGCTTCCTTCATTCCTGCTGCTTTCCAAAGGCGAGCGAGTTCAGCGTGTCTAGCTCGAAACTGCCCCTCCGGTTGGTCATCCAGCGGCCACATCGAAGTCACGCCAACCGTTTTTCCTTGCCCAATCCTCACCAGCAAGGGCCTTGAAGGTACCTTCGTAGGTGGCGATCGGTTGGATCCGGTTGTCTCCGATATTCTGCAAGTAGATAATACCATCCACGCGTCTCTTAGGGCATCTAAATCATTCATGGTTAGTACATCGCGTGAATTGCTCTCGAGTTGAATGCCTAGCTTACTTAGCATGAACTTCGGCAATCTGAATTTGGTCCATACTTTGCAGCTCAGGTGTGTCGATAAAGATGATCTCGCTCTCCGTGTGAGTAGCTCGTAAGGGATAGCCTCGACTTCCACTGTGTTTGGTTCCAATGTCAGTTTATTTGGGTCAGAGGGCGGCATAGGCCTCCCAGTAGCTGAGTTGATAAACTGAAAATACATGATAAACAACTCAGTAAAGGCCGGACTACCCGTTGAATAGTAATCACCGTGGATCGCCCGGATCCTGACGCTCCCAAAAGTCTATCGAGTATTTTTAGCTGGCTTTAGAAGCGCATTGGTGTTCAGAACGTACGCTATTACGCGAACCTAGCAAATATTGAGATATATTATTGAGGTTTACATAAAAGTATTGCATAAAGCGCACGCACCGAATTATACATCCGATCAATTATGCGCCAGGCGTCTGCGTAGTCGCCATAAAACCGGTCGACTCGCACTTGGGATGCACGCCAAAGAATGGACTGTCTCCCCGCCATCTGCATTGCCTTCTTTGTGGGTGTACCCCGCTGCGTAGTAACAAACGTGGTCTTGCGCTTCCAGTCCACCCCACCTAGAGACAAAAAAACGCGGGCGTATGCTACAGCTGGGTCAACTGATCGGTGGTCATCGCTCCTCCGCAGATATATCAAGGCATCTATCCGTCGACTGGGGGACCTGAAATACACACATGTGTCAGTCAGCCTATCAGGGGAATGCCAATGAGGGATTAATCAGGCAAACGAACAATTGAGTAACTTGTTCGAAGATCTGACAAGTTTGGAAGCTGTCTATGTCCAGGCCGAGTGTGTCTATGAAATGGAAAGTGCATGCGTGGTGCTTGGGCGTGTATGAGATTGCGTGTATGGATTTTGTTGCAATTTCTAGTGATTGTTTGTCTGCAATGGTTGTTCGCCGGTTGGTAGCCAAATTGATGAACTGCGAGCTCTCAAGCTACAGGAAAGGGTGGGATTTTGAGAAGAGCGTACTGTGCTTTTCCCGGAACCTGCCAGGCCTAACACACTGAACGGGTTCGATGAAACTTCGGACGGTCGATGGACGTATACGTACACAATCACGTAGTTTTCAGGTGAACCCGATGGTTGTGGCGATAGATTCCCCGGTTTGCGGGGCTGCCCCTGCCTGAACCGCCGCAGAAATGCTTCTACTATCCTCTACATGGTAGTCACGATTCAGATGAGAAATAAACGAGTGATAGACGCCATACCTTTGGCTTGTCATTGTCCTTGGTATGCTTGACTGAGACGCTTCTGCCAAAGGGTGGCTTCATTGCTATAAAACTGCAGTGGCTTCGATGACAAGAGGCAAATACACTACCGCTTTATTGCTTCTTGAGGTCAGGAGGGGGCACAACCCGTGTGGGCAGTGGCACATCGATTTTGCGGGGCTACTAAAGGCATACGATCTCGACATGAGGGGGCAGCGTGTTACCTATCTTTATAAATCTATTCAGGCGCTGTACACCAGGTGGTATTTTCATGACTTGGACACGAGGGGGCAGTGTAGGCAGCAGCGTGCTCTGCTCGAATTATGCACCCGGCACTATCTTCGCAAGTTCAGGAGAGGAACACGAGCTTCATGAATCACTTTAGAAGAGTCCATAAAGCTTGACCACGATTACGACAGCTAAGAGGAAAATACGACGAAGTAACCTATATATGTAAACCATAGCTATAAGTATTCAAGATGAGGTATACAAGGTTGATATCCGTGAAATACCTCGATAACCAGCGAGCGACGAAGTTGAGTGCACATGTTCAATCAAGAGGGCGTAAGATGTTGTGGGGTAAATTAATTACATGGGCGACGCGCGTGGAATTAAAGACGGGGGGCGGGCGCCAAGGGGTCTCTTGCTCCGATGATCGAGGCGCCATGGTGCAGAAAGAGGCCGACGGAGGTGTCCATCGGCGGAAATAAGGGTTGCGTGTAAGGCATGCTCCGCGTTGGGCGGGGTTCTAGTTGGTATGGGTACAATGAATTTGAGTAGACTTGATGTAGGTGGACGTCGAGAGAGGGGACAAAGCGAAAGGGATGTACAGAATGGACGGGAGAATTACGACAACATGGTTCCTTTGACAGCCTTCCAGGCTGCCTCTCGGGTTTGAAGGCCCTTGAGTAGCTTGAACAAGACTTGCCGCACACCAGGCATGTACGTCGCGAGTGCCTCTGGTGATGGATCTTCTGACAGGCACTGTTCAAGGACTGCGCGTAAGTCTTGGGGGATGGAGTGGATGTCACTGTTTCAGACAAAAGAAGGCGTTAGTTCAGGTATCAAGGATAAGGAAAAGAAAAGAAAACAAGCGATGACCTACGTTAGATCGATGCGATGATACGCAAAAGCTCTAATGACATTATTGAAGTCCGTCCCAACGGTAACGTACACATCGCTGACTTCCGTCTCAGTCAACTGCCCTGTACTCCATAGTCGAAGGGATTCTTGCAGTTGCTTCGTCGAGAGCAGGAGCCTGTGTACTGCGGCAGACACATCCGACTAGAAAACGGCCAGCAAGCAGAGACGGTAACAACCGGTAGTTCCGCAGTTCCATGTAACGGGTAGCAACGGTTAGCTGATTTAATAGTGAATGCCAGGTACGATGCTACTTACGGGTGAATTCTGCTTCCCCCATTGCGCACTGTGGTTGCTGGAACTGCTAGAGCTTTGACGCCGACGTTCGTGGATTCTGAGCGTACATCTGTTGATATGTTTACCGACGACCGGGCTGTCGTGTAGTAGCAGGATATGTGGCGTCAATGAAGGATTAGACCGCGGTCGAAGCACGATTTATGGTCAATTCTGGTCGACAATTAATTGCCAGGTCGTTCGTGATAAGTCTGATGGAAGCGACGGTCTATATGGTTGGGGCCGATCATCAGTGGAAATTGAGTATATGAGTCGACGATTCGGAATACTCACAGCGATATCAACCTGATTCAAGACCAGTGAGTGTGGAGGCTGATGGGTTTTTAGGAGAGTTGTGGTCGGGCAGCTCAGAAGCGCAGGATTTATATACCAAAAAGGCATGTTCTGCCATAATCGCATGCCAGACTTCTGCGCTGACAACACAACATTTGACCCGAGGGCAGGCTGCGTTGGCGAGTGCCAGCGCAATCGTGAAATTTTCATGCGGTACAGTTCATCTGCGTAGTGAAGCAAGATTCCAACCAAATGCTCCATCCATCATTGGCATCTCACATCAAAACGCGGGACCAAAACTGATGGCTTGATGCCACACTCCGGGTCCGCTGCCAGGAAGGCAGAAAGGCACTTTTCGACTACTATACTCTAACGTACACGCAGCGGGATGGGATAGCGTGTGTAGCAACGACCCAGACACGAGGCGCCGGGAAGCGGTCGTGCGGTTCCGCAAAGATGACTGTTCTACAGCTGGTGGCAGATCATTTACTTTGAGGGTAGTACTTGTCAGATCACACTATCTGTTTCGAATTGACTATCCCAGTTCACAGGAACCTCCCATTGTTTGCATCAACCCCCTAGCTAGCAATTGTCTAGTTCGAATTTAGCCATTGCCAGCGCGAACAGCGATGATGTTTGATGCCTACAAGCCACATACTCGGGGGCGCACCATCACACCTTGGCCTAACACCTCGATCGTTCTTTTGAGACACAATGATATTCTTAGCCGGGAATGCCGACTTCTCTGGTTGGCTTCTGGGCCTTGCTTGAAGTTTTGTCTGCAACGAGCATCAAAACAGCTAGCTATGTTTTATGCATGAGTCCATCGGTTCCACGTACCATCAGCGGACCTGTAAGACCTGTAATAAGTGCTGACCTCCGCGGCTTGATCATACCATCGCGATTTAGAAGCGCGGCTGTGTTCATATCCGAAGGGATAAGCCTCGTCGAGAAAACATAGAGCTGAACCTCATCGTGCTGGTTCCTCGTGAAGAATGCTCGACAAATGTGTGTGATTGGCAACCACTAGGCCATAGATTTTGAGACAGTCTAGAAAAAAGCGGCGCCAGCCGCAGGTGAAATGAGGCAGCCCGTCAACTACACCGCGCCAAATGCGAGCGGACAAGTATATCTTCAATCTGCAGAAGATATATCACGTTCAGAGCGGCGTATACGTAGACGACCGAACCTAGAAGCGGAGGAGGGCGTGAGTATTGTGGATTAGGGTTGGGACTGGGACTGGGGCTGGGGGCTGGGAATGGAGCATTCAATTTCAGCGCTGCCGAAGTCGGGGATCTGGTAGTCGGGGACCGCGAGTCAAAGGGTACCGTAAAGCTTGAAGTACACGAAGTTACAGCCCGAAGGTGTAGATAAGGAAGATTGATGGCGGGACGGTGACGTGCACGCTGTACTCGGCACGCTGTGTGGCTGGTATGATCCCCTCGGCTGTCCTGCCAAAGAAGTGCATCACTTGGCGGCATCAAAATTCGCCGGCAAATCTACGTTCCTATTTAGGCTGATAGCAATCAGCCTCCCTTCGAGAGTATGACAGTCGATCCTCTTAGAAGTTGTTCTATTTCAGGAAGCAACAGAGTCGCTCACAGGCATTGCAGTCAAGCCACGCGATGTACAGTTCGGAGAATACAATTTCCGCGAAGAAGCTGAGGACGTGTGAGAGAGCGTACAGAAAACTATCAAAGGGTGCCTACGTACATTCGCTGGTAAATAGTGCAATCTACCGAGGGGTTAAAATTAGATTCCGAGCAGCACTGAGAAATCCCCCTGTCTGGAAGTTCAAGCTGTGCCCGAAGAGATACCACTTCGGCGCAATCTTTGATGCTTTCCAGCAATGAGTGGATTACCAGGAAGCAGATATTCTCTTGCTTCAAACACCGTTGCATCCTGGCCTGCTGAGGGCCAAACATGGATCAAACGTAGGAAGTCAAATCAATCAAAAGGGTACGGGCAAATACATCACCAAGGCAGATCACTGCTTCTTAGCGGCTGCCTTGACCTCTATCATGAAGCCGCCCTAGGTGGATATCAATCAAATTGTTGGACGTAACGAAGTTTCAGAAACTGCGACGAACATCTGTACCACACATATCGACGAGTGCCTGTGTCTGACGCCACACCCAGCCATATTGCGCTCTCATGTTCTCCTGCTTCAACGAGTCCGATGTGAGGTACATCGCGACGCGCAGCTGCGTCTCGCTGTCCAAGGCGCGGAACTCGGCGACGGTCCCAGGAAAGATTTTGGCCTTCTCGCGACGCATCTTCTCCTCGCGCTCGGTGATTCTGGCGACCTGCCCTTCCAAGGGCAGCAGGGTGTGAAGGTAAGTGTAATCGAGGCGTTCTCGATCATCCGCGAATTTGGTGTTCAGCACGTATTGGGAGCGCGAGTTATATAGGGCCTAGGTACGTTTAGTTTGCCCGGTAAAGTAGGTCAGGGTGGGTGCGTACCTCCATCGCTTTGTAGGCAGCGACCGCAGTCGGATTGTTCTCGCTAGGGACGAGGTACTGCGACTCGTCCTTGCTCAAGAACTTGTCCAGCGCGTCCTCGTAATATTCTTCGCCCTGAAGGCGTTGCAACGCAACCAGATCGTTTGCGTATTGGGACTTGACTTCCGCGACGCGCTGCTTGAACATCTCGAGATCATCGGGTTTCTCTGCGTCCTCTTTCATGGACTTTAGACTTGAACAAGGAGCCATTGGGGCGGGGGGTTACGTTGGGCCGAGTATGAGGATTCATGAAGCGGCGGGGTGCCTTACCTTGGAAATGGCCGCCGTTTGAATTCTAGGATGAAGTGGGCGCGACGTGCAGCGTCAATATGCGAAGTACTTGGGTTCGAAGGATCTTGCACATCGCCCGGGTGTTGAGTGAACGGATTTGGCTCCTCCTCTTGGTTATGGCGTGCAGACATAGTGTCGACGTTGATAGTTGCCCTTGTTCAGTTATTTGGCACTGCCAAGTTCACAAACTCCTTGGAATATCACGACTTATCAGCAAAATATTCACACGATCAATATCGCGGACTATCTAGCACTTCCAATCATTCCACGCTTTCCTCGCCTACCACATTATCTTGCGAATTCTGCGACCATTAGCGCACAAGCCCACGCGTATGCTAATATAAGATGAGCTTGACCGGAAGTCGTGAAAGCCTGTTCCCAGCGACGTCCATAACGCGGCTTCCGCGAACACCATCCCATGAAAGCCTGACCGCACACCCTCTGCTGGCCCCATCCTCGCCCCAGGACCCAGGAGCGACGCCAACAATTAGCTCCCCATATGTACCGTATACTCCGAGGCAACGTGTATCCCCCTCGTCCACGGCCACGAATGCCACCGTGCACCAGTCCGTGACGGCTTCACCTCCTCACCAGCTCCAAGGGGATGCGACTAGTCGTTTGCAGTTGATGAACTTGAAGGCCGCTACGCAGAATATCGGGCTGGATAGCACTAGCATCGGGTGGGCGATGCTGGACAAATTAGTGACGGAAGGCGACCAAGGAGCGGAGTGGACCGAGATATGGAATGCACTGACTGTGGGGAAGGTGGGTACTATATTCTGTACGAGATCACTCGCTAATGATCTATTTACAGGCGACACTACTATTACCCGCGGAGCACTTCTCAGCACACGACAAGTGCACTGCAGCCTTCATCAAGGACCACATCGTGTACTATGACGAGACACCGAAAGGGCCTACACCGATGGTCACGCTATCAGGCCTGCGCGGCTACATGGAACGAGGTGAGACACTCGTCTTCCGATCGTCGCTGCATCCGTCCACGAAGCACTTCCACGACATCACGGTCCTCTCGACGCGGTCCAACTCCTTCGCGTCTCTCCCGCCGCTGCCGAACCACCTCGCACTCTCCAGCCCGAGTCCGTACCCCACGTTCACCATCACCGCGCAGACGAACAGCGTGCCCCTCCCCCCGCGCGCGTCACTGTCGAAGCCCCCGCTCCCCCCTCGCCCCCAAAGCCGTGCCAACGCCCCTGCGCCCGTATCGCGACTCTCCAACCCCTTCGCCTCGCTCTTCGGGCACAAACAGCCGCCCTCTCCCAACCCCTCTCCGGCCCCAACCGCCTTGCAGACCAGCCCGACCTCGTCTGACGCCGCCGACCACGTGTGCGAAATCACCGCGTTTGCGATCAACCGCAAGATCGTCTCCAAGGATATCGGCAGAGAGATCAACCGCGCGTTGAGGGCTGAGATCAAGGAGTCACTCGCTGGGCTGCCCACGTCAGTCACTGATCGCGTGCACGAGTTTCAGCAGCGACTTCTACCCCCTCGTCAAAGCGTCGAAGTTCAGCGCGAACAAGAAGCCGTTCAAGACCATGGAAACGGGGTCGCCTGGGTTCCCGGGGCAGTCGCCAGCCGCGTCTTCGTCTTCGGTGCTGATAATAAATCCGATACTGGAGTCGCCGGAGGATTTGTCGGAGAGATTTCAGGATTTCTACGCGTCGGTAGAAGAGGACTTGAGAGGAGGGAGCACACCGTTCCTGAGCAGGAAGCGCGACGACCAGCCGCCTGGTGAGGAGGTGCTGACTCAGAAGATAGATAGCGATGCAAAGATTGCGGAGATCATGGAGACTGTCGAGCGAACAATATGCTCACTGTTTTACGACAGGTCAGTCGGATGATTCCAATTATGAGAGGCGTTAGATACTGACGACGACGTATAGGGTATTCATGCAACCCACTTCCGATGACGCGTCACACGACGAGGCATTGTCTGGCCGAGTTGCTGCTCTGAATATGCTGGACCTAGGTTTAGAACATCTCGACATTGTTGTTGGCGACTTGGCACCAGAGCTGAACCTTGTTGTAAAGGCATGCGGTGAAAGTGAGAGCATTCTCCTCACACAGTTCTTCTCCCGCCGTCGCCTTCTGGATGGGTTGTACTAATTTCTTCTATAGCTCTAACGCAATTGGACGTCGCATGCCGATCGCCTGGCGATAAGGCAGCGGTTCTCGTCGCCGCACACAAGGTTGTAGTAGGTGAAACTACCTTTCGACGTATTCACATTTTACTTTATTTACTGATTGAATACAAATACATATAGATGGTCTATCCAGGCTCCCTCCAATACGCCTAAAATCGCAAGCCGAATCCCGAACACCATCGACTCTTCCAACTCCCATCCGAGACAAGCCCTTGACAGGTCGCCCAATAACAGAGTCTCCTCTCACAGCCCCCCAGGAACCTTCTATATCCGAACCTTCTACGGCTCACTCAGAACCAGAAGACGAAGCGCCACCATCCGCCCAGGGAGAGTCCCCGACGATCCTGTTAACTGGTGCTGACGCGCCGGCAACTGTGCTGGTAGCCGCAGCCACGTCGTTGCCGGAGGAAGAGGACTCCGCCCCAGCACTCGTGCAAGAGAAGGAGAAGGAGAAGCCGACGCTGGTGATCTCCTCTGATCCACCGCCCGACGCTGACACTGAGAAACCCACCCCACCGGCGCTCCCACCGAGATCCGACTACAGTCGTCTATCATTCTCCCCCGAGCCCCGCAAGGAGCCAACACCCGTCTCCGGCGATGTCCTGCTCCCCATGGTCATCTTCTCCGTCGTCAAAGCCAACCCACCGCATTTGGTTTCGCACTTGCTGTTTACGCAACGGTTTTCGAAACCAGACTGTGGGAGGGGAGGAGAGTTATTGTTTAATTAACTTGTTGGCCGTTGCTGAGTTCTTGGAGAATGTGGACCTTGCAGCGCTTGGGTTGAATGATGTCAATAAGGTGATGAGGTACGTGTTTTTTGTTACAGATCTGTTGGTACAATTTCATAACATCAAACAGTACGGCGGATTTGACGCCTCTCCCGGTTCCACGCAGTCCATCTATATTGACACCCACCCACACCCGAAGCTACTATTGCCCGGCTAGAGGAAATCCGGGGCAGAGTCGGCCAAGGCGTAGACGCCGCGAACAAAGTAATCAACGGCGTCGTCGACTCCTCGTTCACCATCCTCCGCTCCATCATAACCAACAACCCAAACAACCCCTCAACATTAACCCATCACCCGTCAACGCCATTCCATCGCCAATCGACGAGCAACATGCCAGTAGGCCTGGATTCGGCCTTCTGCGGCGGCAAAGTAGTGGGTTCTCGCTTGCTAGCATCGCGGCCTCCCTACCTATTCCTGGTGCACGAAGCAAGTCTGTACTCGAGGAGACGGGGCAGCCGCTGCTGCCTGTTTCGAGGCCTAGTTCGGTGCGGTCGTCGCACCTCAAGGAGAGGGCCGACGATGACTCCTCAGTGACGTCGACATCGCAAGGGAGTGACGATGAAACAGGCGAAGACGAGGAGGGGGGGGAGGAAGGGGAGGAGGGTGATGGCGACCAAATCATGATAGGGAGTGGGAAGCGGGAGTTTGATGCAAGGGGTATCAGGAGCTTTGAGAGTATGATGAGTGATAGGCAGAAAGGTCGCGAGAGGAGCGGGACAGGGAGAAAGAGCTTGACAGATAGGTTGGCGAGGGTGTCGGGGATTGGTTCTTTGAAGGTTCGTCTTTTTACTCACACCCATCGACAGTCTGTCTTGACAACAGCCACTTTACTTTTGTCGTCGTATTTGTAGGACTCATCACCCTCAAGACGCTCCTCCATCCTACCACCATCTTACATGAGTGGTCCTCACGGCTCAGGGCCATCGTCCCCCGTAGGCTCGCTACGACTAGCGCCTCCTAATCCCAGATTCTTGCAGTGTACTGAAGGTGACCTCAAAATATCGGAGGTTGGAGAGCTCTTGAGAGAGTACAGGCGTCTTGCCAATGGCATCAGGGCTGTTGGCGGTTTCGAGGAGTGATTTGTTCACTTATTTAAAGATACACCACATTACACGTAGACACATATATTCACGCCTTTTTCTATGAGTGCCGGACGATACGCTGCTATCCATACTCTAGGGGACGTGCTCTGGAAGTAACAAATTGAAATAAGCGCCTGGACGAAAAGCATGCGCGCTTAGCCCTGCTGTAACCACGTGTTGACTTTCCCATAGGCAACAACTCTCGTACCCAAGTCACAGCAGACTACACCGACACCGACAGACCTCAAGACGACAAGATGGTGAGTATGATTCTCGTCTGCGTGGTGTTGGATGTTCCTCTACGCGTTGGATGGATGGTGTATAAGTGGCTTCGGTGACGAAGGACGTTGTTTTCGGGGTGGATTACGCTCGGGCGGGATGGATGTGCTTGGGCCGATATTTGGGTGTTGGGTGTTGGAAGTTGGTGGGATGGGTGGGATGCTTCGGTTAGCTCGAGGAGCAGGAAACTTCGGGAGACGGGTGGAGCACTCAGTATCCAGCACGGCCAACGCGTCGAGGGACTGAAAGTTACTTGTCATCTCCATTGTTTCCTCTGCGATACTACTTTCGATCGGTTGCTCATTATTTTTACTTTGCAGACGAAAGGTTAGTTTCAACCATCAGCCGTTGGGTAGCCCGCTCTGCCCTTCAAACGATCAATGCTCATCCGCTTTCATATCCCTTCGATGAATAGGAACATCGTCCTTCGGGTATGTACGCATACTCTGTTTGATCTCGCTTGTGATGCTAATCGGTCATGGATTTATCGGTTTCGTATAATAAAGTAAGAGACACACCAAGACCCATACCCTTTGCCGCCGCTGCGGACATCGTGCCTTCCATAGACAACACAAAAGTATGTCAAGATCATCAACCGTTCTGCCCTGAGCTCACAATCTTCCTCTAATTCTTGCTGCTCCGCTTGTTGTGGATCCATCTTCAATCCGCGTTTGCGATTCGACTAGCCTGCGCTCAATGCGGCTTTCCCTCCGCCAAGTTGCGCTCTTATGAATGGGGCCAAAAGGCCAAGCGCAGAAAGACCACCGGCACTGGCCGCATGAGCTACTTGAAAGGCGTATCGAGGCGGTTCAAGAATGGTTTCCGGTTAGTGCCGTCCAATCCGCATCCTGTTCGTGTCCGATTATGCATACAATTGTAGAGAGAACACCGTAGCGACGAAGAGAGCCAAGAAGACTACTGCTGAGGCATGAGCAGAGTTCATACATTAGCTCTCCCCCCTATACAACGGGTTACTGCGTCCCATTGTCGCAATATGTACTTCATAACGTTGCATCCTTCATAAGCCCTCACAGGTAAAAATACATGCCTTATGTCCATACCTCTATGAATTCTCTGCTGTGCTTTCATGAAAATCAGCAAGGTGGCCCTCTTGCAGCATTAGGTGTGAATGGACGGAGATCATCCCACTCAGGAGAATGGTTGCGCCGCGATAAGAGATAAGATGCTATCTGATAAGATCGTTCGTCCTAACGAGGTTAGCAGATTTGTAATTGTCAGGGGCTGATGATTATTTTGCTGGCACTTCGGAAATGTCCACATAAATTTGATGACATGGGCAAGGCGCGGGATTACTACCTCCGAGGTCACCGTTCATGAAAATTTTGAGAGGTAACTGCTGGCAAATACCTTGCGAAGATTTCCGTGTTTAGGGATTAGAAAACCACCGGAGTACTGGACGGTGTTTTCCCTGCAGGTGCGGACGAGCGTACATTTCCCCCCCGAGGCCACGAAATGATTCGTCTCACAAGTTGGTAAATAAAGTATTCCAGTTCTTTTGCGTCTCAATATCTCACTGCCTCTGATAATGGCTAGGAGGTAGATGTTCGTGATTAGATAATCTCTTGTTATCTGCTGCGGTGACTGTGGGATTATCGTAATGAGCGCCGGATGATTGGCTGGGATATAAATATTTAGCCGGTTATCTGGGCTTTTATCTCAGAACCTGTCACCCTTGAACTTAGCTCTCAAATTCTCGAATTTACTCCTTCTCCTCATCGTACTTCCAGTCCATATCCCTCAGCCAGCGCATCAGCTGCAGAGTACTACCCCCTTGAACACGCCCACTTCCCGCACTACGACGCCACGCTAGACCGCTTCCGAATCAATTGTCCAATTCAACACAAAAACCAACCCGCCATGTCACCGGTAGTTTTGGAAGCCCCAGCGATGAGCATGAGCATGCACAGCACGCCCATGTCTCCTATCGCACGACTTTCTCAGTTCTCGCCGAACGGCACGTCAGATCTTGTTCGCAGCAACGAGTCGCTGTCGTCCCCAGTCTCGTCGCCATTGCCTCCGTCGGATCGACCACAAGCTGCTGAATTGCTCCCCCTCGACCCATTGACTCCTTCAAACTTGTCAAGCGATCAAATTGACCCCAGCTTGATGAATTCTGAGAAAGACAAAGCTTCGCGGGGTCCTTGCCTCAATTGCGGTATCAAGGACACTCCTCTGTGGCGGAGAGATGCAGACGGTAATCCTTTGTGCAATGCCTGTGGTGAGTCCGTTCTTTTCCGATTCGATCATTATCTCCACGCGAGATGGAGACGTTTTTGGCGTGCAGTTCTGCAGGAACCTAGTCTACACAGCCAACGTGTCGTGCGTGTAGTCCTCGACTAATCTGTGTCTTTCGCTTTGCTGTGAAACGCGTGCCTGTGGACGCGTGTTGTCGAGCCTTGATGATCCATGTCTTTGCGATCCATCTTGTGTATCTCCTTTTCTTCGTGTCTTTGGGGGACGTTGTCTTGACGCCTTTCCTCTCCTTTGACTTATCCTTCAGGCTGGACCTCGTATATTTACGTACTATTCACTATTCAGGTCTCTATCAAAAATCAAAGCGTATGCCTCGTCCTTCACCACTTGGCCGGACTCCTCCTCCAACGACCCATGCAGCCAATCAGCCTAATAAGTCTGGCACGCAACCGTCGCCGTTCGCCGTCCCAAAGCCCAGCACCCCACAGCCGACTACAAACGGCAAGCAGCTCAACTCTCCGACGATGGCTCTAAACCAATCACAAAGTAAATCCAGTCATGCTGCTGGTACCTGTCCAGGCGATGGACGATGTGACGGTACGGGAGGAACATCGGCGTGTAATGGGTGCCCGACGTATAATAATACTTTGGCCGTAACAGCGCGCTTGGAGATGGAGGGTGCAGCCCAGGAAGCGAATGCTGGAGAACAGACACCTGCCGGCCTTCAAGGGCCAGGGTCTCCTACGCACCCTGAAGCCTCGTCGCCGGAAGCGACTGGGAGCCCGGAGGCCGGGCATCCTACCCCAGGGGGCAAGAAAGCTCGTGCGGCCGTTGGCGCATTAAGCTGTTTCAACTGTGGGACGAGCACGACGCCCTTGTGGCGGAGGGACGATGTTGGCAATAACATCTGTAATGCTTGTGGTGCGTGTCTATATGCTTGGCTTGTTGCGAACCTTTCCTCTTGCATGATTCCTTGCGCCTTTTGTTTTCCTGTTGATCCCGATGCCTCCGGTTTTTCTCATCGCGATGCGGGAATTTACTTCTCCCTTCTTCCATTTGCTTCCGTTCTCATCGTCAATGGAAACGTCACTCATGTGACAACGGCAACAAGGGTGGATCATCTTATCTGATTATGAATGTCAACCCTGTTGTCTTATCAATCTTATCTCTCACGGTGGCAGAAGTTGATTTTGGGACGTTTCGTTCTTGCTGGGCCTTCTGCGTACTGTTTCACGCGGTGTTGTGTGTGTATGCCCAGCTACGTTTAAATCCTTCCTTTCCTTGCCTAATTATAAACGCTCCCTCGTGTCTTTGATCCCATTTTACGGTTGCTTATTCTCGCGTTTTCCAGGGCTTTACTTCAAATTACACGGGACTCACCGTCCGAATTCTATGAAGAAGACGGTTATTAAGCGGAGGAAAAGAGTACCTGCTGCACCTGGTATGGGTGGAACTTCTGGTCCAATAACTCGTATGACCGACCAAGCTGCCGCTGAAACTCTAGTTTCGGTTGGACGGTTTGCCCCCGGTGGAAGTGCTCCGGGTACCGCTGGCGAAGAAAGCGAAGCAGAAGCCTCAGAACCACCCAAGAAACGCAGAAGCAGGAAGAGCCGGATTACCGCCAACGACAAACGCGGGGACGACGACGTGGCCATGGAAGGGACCGAAGAGGAGAACCGAGAGAGCGATCGGGATAGAGAACGCGATTCGCGAAGGAAAAAACCCAAGGATAGCAGTTGGGGTGAAGGAGGTTCGCCCCCACGCGCCGGTTCTGGTGCTCCTTCAGATATTCGTTTTGCTCACCTTCAACGCCCTGGCTCAGGTTCAGGTTATGCTTCTCCCCATCCTATGGGACTTGACCTTCCACCACTTCCGGGACTTAGCGGTGATCCTAACCGTCCTTTCCTAGCACACTTTTCGGTACCTCCATCAAGCTTCATACGGTCGGGATCTGCTGCGCCTAGCAGAACTCATTCACCCATGGGCCCTCCAACGCATGCGCTCCACTTACACTCAGGTTTTTTGCCACCACCTCCCCCCCATTTGATGGGTGGAGGGCCTTTCCACCCAGATCACCCTTTCAATATCGCACCGTTCATCGGTAACGGTCCCGTTACACTTGCCGACTTGGACAGGCATTACATGGAACTTGAGACTTACAAAAAGGTCTTTGAAGATCTAGCCGCAAAAACGGAACGGATGATGATGTCGGTGAAAAAGGGGATTGATGACATGAAGGGTTCGACCAGTGACTCGCCTCCCCCGCAGCCTCCACAAACCTCACCATCCCCAACTCCTCAAGCATCCACGCAGGAACCCCCATCTCCTGCGCGGGTTGCTGTTCCGCTGGCTCGTAGCGCGGCTCCTACTAGGGACCGACCTCGGGAAAATGTTTGGCCCACAGAGCCGGCCAGGGAATGAATCGCCCGGTCACTTCCTTTGCCTTTCTTGTTCGGCTCGCTGCCATTTTCAGGCGGACGTTTTATTCTGCCCCTCTGAGCATGCGCTTGTTTATCTATGGTTCATTGTCTATAGCCTCGTCTAATGTTTTTATACCTCGCGAAATCCTTGTTGTCTCGCCCCCATTTTTATGGACCGTTTTTATCGAATGTTCGTATTTAATTCTGCGTATATATCCCCTTGCCCTTTGTGCAGTCCTTCTCACTTCCTCCGCCTCCCCCAGCTCACTTCCCTGCACCTCTCCCAATCCCTCTTCCCAACTACCCCACTCCGCACGCTCAGTTTATGGCCTTATCTCGTCGCTCATGCTATCTTTAGTTTTGCTTGTCCAGTTGTTTATTTTACTCAGTAGTGTAGAGCACTGCTTCTACGTTAATCTATGTCGCGTATATCCCTATGTCCGTTGTTATTGGTTATTGTTCGTATTGGCTGAAGTCATTCGTATGCCAATTTGTGACCGTGAGAGTAAGTAGTGGACGACGTCCTTAACGTTTAGATGTGGCCCGGCCACAGTCCAAACAATATGTTCAACCTGTGATGTAGCTTGGGGTCCGACGTAGAAACGTTGAAGCCATCAAGCATCGGCACCTATAGCTTAAATGTTTCGAGGCCCCTCCTCAACGCAGAATGGTGCATGTAGGCCTCATCGTGGACGAGGCATTTGGCCAAATCCGACGCGACGAACACACGGAGAGGATACGCAGCCAAATGAAATTATCGATAAACGCAGGACCACTGTGCCGCCTGCGATTCGGACCATATCTACGGCGAGCAAGTACACGAAACCGCAGTGGAGAGGTCGTGGACGGGACAATCCTTATCTGGGCCGAGGCCGAGGTACTAGATTCGGATTCGCTCCTGCCTTGCATTTCCGTGGAACACCTGGATGCAATGAATCAGTTTCTAGTACAAATTCCCACTTGACGCAGCGCCCTTCGCTGAACAGCGCTTCAGACGCACCATCACTAAGTACGTTTTGAACTTTGCCGGATACAAATTCGTTCAAGAGTCTATGTTTCGCCGTAGGCAATCGTGATCTCGCTACCCAGGACCGGACGGTTCAAATCCGACATGGAGACCATGCGCTGCAGAACGACATTACCTCGACGTTTACGACCCCTCCGAACCTTTACATTACCCCGGGATTATCGGAAGATAGGCCTACTAAACGAAGGAGGATTGAAGAAGGCCAAAGCGCTTCATGTTTTGGAGACACCGTATCGCAATTACCAACCCAGCATGCCCACTCTTTTCAGGGCTGGATCAAACGTGAATCGCTCAGCCCACCTCCCCGTCCTGCGCTTAGTCGTCCTGATCCAACTACTCCAATCAAGAATGAAGCACGTAGTCCATCTCCATCCCCTGCGGTCAGACGATTAGTTACATCTGGCTGCATCCGTTATACACCAATGCCAATGAACTGCCGAAGACTCGATCCGATGTATAAGTTTCATCGTAAGGAATGGGCTCGTAATGAGGTAGCCATCCTCAAGACGAAAGGCTTGCGAACAACACGGTGGTTTTGCCAGGTAAACCCTCACATCCCCTTTTCATCTGGTACCTTGATTGATCTGATTACTAGAGAAGATGGAATGGTTATAGAATGGTACGCGGGGTCCAACGTCTATGCTCGTTGTCTCATAGTATTGCATCTTAGGTCGAGTCGTATCCCTGTATGGTCGGACACTTTAGAACCGGAAGTTAGCCCTGAACCTCCGCCCATACCTGACATCTCTCCGGCTCCTCATCAATTGCACTATGATGACCGTGCGAATACAACGGCGCTGCCCAAGGATTTAGCGTCTCAACCACAGACTCGGTCCGCGGTCAGGCAAAATGAAAGCTCCAGCCCTTCAAGGTCAAATGACCCGCAGCTCCTTTTTTCCAAGAGAAGGGGATGCCGGAGTCACTAATTTATCAACGTTTACTGGAGATCGGTTAGTGAGTCGTTTTGAAGTTGACGCCTTGGTGGGCTCGCAGACGAGTGCAGCTGAGCCCGCTTCCCCGCCGGGGGAACGAGGGCTTGAAACAATGGCCTTGGCTTTCCTGGAGCGGTAGGTCCGAGTGAGTTCTTGACAGTGTTGTCACTAATTATTACCGTGGATCATTGAATAGATTCGTTCAACACTTCGATGATGATCGACCTGGCCTCCTCCGAGGCTACCACGCGGATGCTTTCTTTTCTTTTAGACAACATACCTCGTCGGGTACTCCCACTTCAGATCCAACGTCCAGCATACTATGTTCGTCAGATCTCACTCTTTAATCCCCAAATACAATGTCTCACTAAATTATAGCATCTAGAAATGTATTTCATGGTCGCGAACGGATTGGACGTGCGTTGCGGTTGTTGGAATCCTACAAACTGTGTCAGGAAGAAACCTCGATCGTTTTATGACTTACTACCCCAACGTGACACCGTTTTCATGTCATGTCATGGGGAGGCCACAAACGTTGATAATCCCAATCCTCACCCCATCTATTTTGGTCAGAGCTTCATCTTGCGGAGAAATGAAGATAGGTGCGTGGTGATTGACGAAGTATTTATCAGTTTTAAACAACCCTAATCTGCAGCTTACACACGGAGTGGCCATTGGTTGTTGTCTCTCATCAGATCACAATTGGCAATTTCCCCGCAGACATCTTTATTGCGAATTGAGGCTCACTCTATCTTAATTATCACACCAGAGACACGTAGTGTATACCACCTGCAGTATGCGTTATCAATCTCTCTCTCCTCATGGGAACGATCACGCTCGTTGTATCTATAACATTCACCATCATCATGTACAGTAGGTTTAATATCTTTTGCTTAGTGAAACCTAGCCACGGCGTAGTCATATACTATACCGAGTGATTAGGGTGATAGAGTTCGCTGGCGTGGAAATGCACTAAGTAAGAGAGACCCGAAGGTGACTGCCATGCTTTCGCTGGACGTATGATTCCTTAGTCACTTTTCTACAGGAGGATTAGGTCGCACTGGGATATGACCGTTACATAATACATCCAAGTTCAATCGTTCAACGAATATTACGCGAAACTCTGTCAAGTTCGCTGCTGAAGCATGTCTGAGGTGCAGCTCTCTATCGGACTCACGTCAATTCAGACTGATGGCCAAGCGATTGTAGGTCAAACGTCGAGGAGCCTTCATTGTGGTAGAAGGCCTGGATAGATCAGGGAAGACCACCCAATGTGCCGCTTTACATGAACGGCTGGTAGAGTCTGGGGTGGCCGCACAATTAATCAAGTTTCCTGGTGGGTTGACGTATTCGTATACGCTTCCAAGCTTCCTCTAAGACATGCACAGACAGGACGACAGTAATCGGTCAGATGATCGATTCATACTTGAAGTCACAATCCGACATGGATGATCACCTTATCCATCTTCTGTTCTCAGCGAACCGATGGGAGCTCGCGTACGTCTAACGCTATTCTTGTCTTATCGCTGGAATTTGCCAGGTGGTAGACTGCCAACGCGGAGGTCGTTCTGTCGTCGCTTAACTCTTACCGACACACTCTGAGTGCTACACATCTCCGAGAATCACAATCTAACCGCTTCATATAGTTCGTCCATCGAGCGACAGCTCAGAGAAGGGACCTCCATTGTGTGCGATCGGTACGCGTTCTCGGGTATTGCATTTTCGGCATCGAAGGGTCTGTCTTACGCGTGGTGTCGGTCCCCCGACATCGACTTACCCGCTCCGGACGTGACGATTTTTTTTGGATGTCAGCCCAGAGAAAGCCAAGGAACGCGGCGGGTACGGGGAAGAAAGGTATGAGAAGGAAGAAATGCAGAAGAAGGTTAGGCAAGTCTTCCGTAGAATCGAAGCAGAGATGCAAGGCCAAAGGCTTCAGAGTGGCGGTCAGTGGGTCACGATAGATGCTGGGAGAGACAGGGAGACCGTGTCGGCGGACGTGTGGAGGCACGCACAGCCACTCATCACTGGGGTAGAGCACCCAATACGTAGACTGTGGACTGACATTCTTCGGGGAAAAACGTAATAGATATCCAACAAGCTCAGTGCACTAGTGTTACAAGGTACCACGTTTCACCAAATGACAAAGTAATGAATGTATCGCTAGTAAATTAAAAAGAAAGTGAATAGCCACTTAAATAAAGGACTTTGAGTATTTGATCAAGAAAAGCCAATCAGAGGTAAAGATCAACGACTGTAAATGAACGTATGACAGAAGAGAATAGCTATCTCTACACAGATTCGTGGCAGGGAAAGCGGTAACTGGATAATGGAAGAGAGGCCTTTAGGTAGAGGAAGAGAAGCGAGAGAGGACCACTGCAAGAACGATCACAGCGCCCCACCGCCACTTCTCCCAGAATACTCGACCCCAAGTAGCCGCCCAGCTTACATGGTTACTATCGTCAGATTTATCTAATCCGGATTTGCCGATGCTGTTGGTGTTAAGGCCTGGAATTCGGGGGTTGAGATCAGCTCTGTTGAAGTTTGATGGATTCGGAGGTGCAAATGGGTTATTGATGTTCGTCGGGGGGTTGAGCTTCAGTAGGGTATTATGGCCAATCATAGCACTGGATGTTGAAGGCAGAGTTGGGGTCGAGGAAGTGAAAGTCAAAACTGGCGAAGCGACAGGCTTTCCCCGCTCTTTCTCGCCCATGTTAGGTAAGTCGCGCATTTCAGGACCGCAGTACTGCAATCAACAAATATTGAGATCAGCAAAAATCACGTCAAACAGCAGCGAAAAATAGTCAAATTCGGCAACCTATAAGGCTGCCGTTGATAACTACGAGGGGACGTACTTCCGGAAAGGCTTCTTTGAATCGTTGCTGGCTCACATTCCATTCATGACTCCGCTGAGCGAATGTGCGTTTATGACCATCTGTAGAAGTGACAGAACCTGTAGTCATTTCATCGGATAACATGAAGGAGAGTAGTCCGGTCAAACTTGAAATACAAAGAAGGGATGAGGTTCGGTAAATTGGGCGGGACGAAATGGTGAACCCACATGGTCGCCACGCTCCACGCTGGATTCCACTGCGATGTGTTAGCACAAAGACCAATTGTGCAGCACTTCGACGACTCACAGTACCAGGGTGGAAATCCGACATGGAGAAACAGATCTTTTTGTCTGGCTGAAAGCGTCCGGAGGGTGTAAACATCTGCGATTTCACGGGTAAATCACACTGCAGGAGGGTGAGCAAGAATGTTACCTTGATTCCAGGAGGTTTGAATGGGTATTCGGAGGGAAATAGGAGCACACCGTGGTATTCGCCGCCGGTGAATGGTGAATCGGGTGGACCGCGCTGCAGATAGGGTGATTGAGACCAAATGCCGGCCACAATAGTGAAGATTCCCTACGATGATGAAGTTCCCTATACCGGAGGTCAGGGATGTAAGACATGGATAAAATGGCTGGGCTCACAAGTCAAGATGTTCTTCTCGTCTGGCACAGCCCAAACGAACGGTGGCGACTCTTTCTGCATTGCGAGATATTCCTTCGTGAGCTACAGACAAAGAAAGGTGAGTCTGATGCCCTTGAAGTAGGTGGCAGGCCGACGTACGCGTTTCTGGGCAGCTTTACTAGCCATTTCGATACAGCGAATTCGTAGATGTCGGGTGGGAGTTGCAGAGGATAAGTGAGTAAACGGGCGTCTAACAGGGCTGCCAGTGGCGAGATGAGTCGCAGACCCAGGGCAAGGATCGTGGGAGTTTCCCCTGTCGTTATCTTCTTCTTACTTCCTGGCCATGGTCAATCCAAGATTACGCTCGCAGAATACAATCCCGAGGGAGCGGGGCGAGGGTATCAGCAAACTTACGAGACACTTGTTCGATTCATACGTTGTCCCGTTGTCGAAACAAACAAAAAGAAACCTCACCCAACATATGCGATTACTTTTCAGTAGCAGCATATTGACAAAGTAATACATACCAACACCGCTTTTGCTTCCGGCGACCAATTTCCTGGGTTTTCCGATAGCGCGGACAATGTACCCCCGTAGAGAAATGTATATACTACGGTCTGATCTCATTACTGTCGTTCCTAGACGCAACTCCATGAGCTTTGGCGCTATCTCTCGTTGGATTACATCAACACCCGCGGGATCACGATCAACTGTCGTGTAAATATGTCCTCATCTTTTATTTTAATTTTATATCTGCCTTTAACACTGCTACAAGTATGCTAAGCTACTAGGACACATAGGGAGTCGGGAACATACAAGTAACTGCATTCCCTGTTTGGAATTGCCGCAGCAATTCAGACATCGGTACTGAGGGTGGAACCCGTTTATAGCAGGTTTATGGGGCTGGTTAGGGCATATTAGTATCGGTACGAGGGGTGGCACTTAGCTATTACCTGGAGGTGACATCCTGGCGGTGGATACCGCGAATAGGGAGGCACACCATGGGGTCGCATCTCGAGGTAAAGAGACTAAAGTGTTAGAGTAACAAGAAGTGAAAGGAAAAGAAGAGTCCATCCCCTAGCCTGACACCCTCTGCTCTCTCCTGCTATCCTTCCCCCCTGCCCCCTTGCTCCATATCTTCCCATCCATTCCACCGAATCCTCGTCTCTTCGATAAATTTGACAATAGCCCCAAAGTGCTTTCAAGATGTGCTGGATAGCAACCGTTCTACATGTGATGCCACCCTTCCCACCTTTGCTCATAGTCTGTCCCCGGCTGCTCGATGGGAGGTCACTGCACTAGGAGCTTCGCATCGAACATCTGCAAGAGCGCAGACCGACTCTCCTCAATCGCGTCTGTTGCACGCAGCACTGATGGCGGCTTCGTCAAATATATCTCTTGAGACTTGCATGCTCATGCCATGGGCATTCCGTAAGAATGTGGTTTGTAGTACCGTGTCGTTGCATAGGGAGATGGGAAATGAATCTAGAGGTGCGTCGATTGCCATCGAATGTTCGGCGCAACTGATCGAGCTTGATTGAGGTGGGCGTGAAAGGGAGAGGAGCTTTTATGCAGATCCTTCCACTGTCCAATCCATTGTCCAAGGACATGAACTGTGGCACAGGGAATAGTAGTACCAACAATGGGTAGTCGGGTTGCAGCCTGGTTAGCTCGTTCGTCCGCTCGTTCGTTACCGCTCATACCTGAGTGACTGGGTGATCACGATATACTAGCGACTAGTTCATGGCATGCAGCAAGGCGCTTGTCAACCTTGCGGCGAAAAAAATACTGAAGCCTCTTGGAAGGGGTGGTGCCCGGTGTCGTAGATGGATGTGATGGCTGAGGTGTTATCTGCAAAGAAAAGGACCTGCTGAAATGGCGGCCTTTCTCACAGAAGTCGGCGAAGTCCTGGATGCATGTGTTGTGGGGGCGGACATTTCATCGTCGTCGTTGTCAGAGTAGGCTCCGAGGCCAAGGAGGCCTTTAGCCACCCCCTGTTTGAAAGGGATAGTTCGGAGCCTCGTTCGTTGACCAGCTTCCATGGTGGGTAGCGTGTTGAGGCGTCCATTAATACCGAGGGTGAATTTTGCCCGATGTTCTGTGAGGTGGATGATGGGTCGAGTGTCTCGGGGGAACTGTCGTAAATGTGTCTTCATCTTCGCTAGAATTTTCTTACCGTGCGCCCCGATCAGATAGTATTCAGCATCAGCGTCAGCAGGCGGGGAATCGGTTATTGGACCTAGCATGGAAGAATTAAGACGGTGTAGCCTTGATACCATCTGTATGTTGCAATCCTGTGGTATCACACAATCTCTAATCTTTCACCGCTGGTGGATGAAGGTCGAGCACCCAGGCCGTCTTTATGGAAACGGCTACCCGACCACTTAACGCGAGCAGTGAGTTTCGTGAAAAGCTCAGTCACACGCAGCGCGCAATCAAATCGATCGGGGTTGGGCGATGAGCGGCTGTGGCAGCAGGTCTTTGGGTCCGGGTCGAGGAGTCGACATTAATTTACTAGACGCATGGGGATGGGCCCCGTTACGTAGCAGAAACACCGTACGATGGCAAGTCCAGGTATCGTGTTTCTGGAATTACCACTTGGCAACAGTTGAGTAGCAATGCCGGCAGGGTGTGACGCCAATAGAGCGAGTGAAGAGTACCGAACAATGGGAGGTGGCGATTCAGCGTATCGTTCACCCTTACCAGTTGCTGCGCAGTGCTGCGCCCGCCGTCAGTGCGCCCCGCAGGGTAGTAGGTAGCCGGTGGGACTATATCTGTCTTGGGACTCTAGCGGTCTTCGACTCTTGCATTGCTATCACGAAAGAGGCTGCGTCTTCGCCGATAACGAGATCCCTTCGGATACTCTGTAGCAGTGGCTTATGATGAAGAGCAAACCGCAAACAGTCACGAGAATACAATCAATCAACGAACACGGCACCTGATATACAGACCCGGATTATCTGTGATGGCTTCGACCGCCGCCGCCTCTCTTGCCTTTCCCCTCCTGCCGCCGCCTCTCCCGCTCTTCTTCCTTAGCACGCGCCCCTCGTTGCCGAGGATCAATCACTTCGTAATCACGCTCGGCCTTCCGGCTCTCCTCTCCATCATCTTTCGGGAAGTGTAACGCGTGTCCCATAAACCCTCTGTCATCATCCACCTCCATCCCCCCTTCCTCCCCAGGATTCGTCTGTTCCACATCACCCTTTCCTACCTCACCCTGAGCTTTACCGTCCTCGCCAACGTCGTCACTGTCCACCGTCATGGTGCTCTGCAGCTTTCCTCGGAAGCTATTGAGGGCGGCGAGGACGTCTGACTCGTCTTTCTTGCGCCCATCTTTGCCCTTCTTCTGCAACCCACGACCTTTGGCGTATTTGGCAAGCTCTTCCTCCAGATACGATTTCTTCGGCTTTTTCTTTGCCGGCTCGTCGTCGCTATCGTTCCCGTCACGTTTCTTCGTCAGCTTCCGTATCTCTTTCTCCATCTTCTCGATCTCCGCCTTTCGAGATTGTCTGAGTAAATGCGATGAGTGGACAGTCAAATATATCTATTGTCGAACCCCTTACTCGCCGGCGGCTTGCTCCTGAGCATGCTTCTCGCGGATTTTAGAGATATCGTCGTCCTTCTTGCTTGGTTTCGACTGTTTCTAGGCTGTCAGCAGTGAGCGTCACCACAATGGGTCAAATTCACCTTCGTTGGTTTCTCTTCGGCGACGGTGCCCTTTGGCTGGCTTGCTTGCGCCTTCTGGGATTGTGTCACGAAATCCGGGAGAGCAGATGGCCTCTCGGTGTTAGTCACCACTAAAAGCAATTGAATTGTCAAAGCTCGAGCCCTCAGAGGACCAAAGACATCGCATACGATCTGGTCGGACTATATTCTTCTTCTTGAATACCACTGGTTCCTCCTCTTCTGCCCCGTCTTCATCCGCACCAAAGCTCAGCAGTTTAGTGTTTCTTAGTCAAGGGGTATGAACACAACGATCAGAAAACAAAAACACTTCAACTCACTTCTTAGCGCCTTTCCGCCGCTCGTCCTCTTCGCGCTCTCGCTGTGCCTGTTCACGCGCACGTTGTTGGACGCGCTTCTCGGCGGCTGTTATGCGCGGGACGATGTCGTCAAATGGATTGTCGATAATACGAATGGTTTTAATTTTGGGAGGGCTGAGGGGAAGGGATAACAATGCAGATGTCAGTATTGGGTTATGAGATGGTCATGCATGACGCGACTAACTAAACAGGCCGTTCATTCGCGTCGATTTCTACGTCAATGTCAGAATCATAATTTCGACGTTCGTGACTAGCCAGAGCGCACCCATTTCACCGATTTTCATGACATCTGAGAGACCGTGCTGAGCTGCGACGGTATGTAAGGCTGACAGCACGTACTGTATACTGTATCTCCCATGACGCGACCGAAGAGTGTATGCTTCCCGTGTAGTTCATCAGCTCTGTCTGTTTTCTAACTGAGGTTAAGCGACCCTCAGAAGTATGTGACATCAGTACCTAGCGTGATGAAGAACTGAGAATCGTTTGGAGTTTTTGGTGCCGTTGTTGGCCATGGCCACTATTCCACGATGGGCGAATCGTAACCGAGGGTGAATTTCATCCTCGAATGGTTCTGCAACGAACGCGGCGGCGCGTGGGGAGTGAGATGGGTTAAGGCTGACAATATCTTAAGTGCCGCACCTCCATAGAAAGACTCTCCTCCTCCTCCAGTTCCAGTCCTGTCTCCCGTCTGCACCAGGAATCCTGGCACAATCCTATCCGCCGGTTAGGGTGTCTGGGACCTTCGGCAAACCGCAACGGAATGAACGAACCGGTGGAATATCACGCCATCATAGTATCCTAACGGCAATAGTTCGTCAGAAGCGGTGCTTTATTCGAACAATAGACTTACAGACCCTCCATGGCTAATGCGAGGAAGTTGCGGCATGCTTTGGGTGTTTCCTTGATTCCAGAGTGAGCGACACAGATAGAAGGGTACATAAACGAGGGACCTTTGACCAGAGCTCTATGTCAATTTCGCCTGCAGTTGTCTCAACGATTACCCGGCCACGGGTCGGAAGAGCCATGTTGGAGATGGTCACAATAGTGGGAGAGAAACGAAACTCCACGTGCGGCCTAGGCCGCCTCGCGCCCCACCCCCAGATATGGAAATAAGGCGGCACGCCAGGATGCACACAGTCACATGTCTCTCCAGAGGTCTCCGTATCTTCTGCTCTTCTCTGTACTGACGCTTGAAGCTTGAAGCCGTGTCGCGACCTTGCTAATGCCGAGATGGCAAACCTTCCAACCTCGTTTCTTCTTCTAGTACATCTCTGCATACTGGATTACCCTCATGCAAACAAACCAGAATACGACCAAGATCTCTTCAATGCCACCACTCGCGGCCTGCGGGAGCGCGTCAAAACGATGGAAGACATGACGTACTTTCTCGTTAACTCGATAGTGGGTAAGAAGGAAGCGCGTCTGGTAAGTCATGCCTCATAGATTGCGCTGCATACTTGCTCAGGATATTCAATTCATCGAAAGACAGATGTTGCCATCGTATCCCTGCATGCAGCCAGCGGACAGCACGGCTTTCCGCGTATCCCTAACGAAGTATTTGGAGACTCTCAGAAACAACCACAGGGATAGCAAGTCTGATACCAGCGCTCCATTGGCAAGGGAATCGGTGTCCGTAGCCATGTGGAAAGACACGCTTGTGCGCAAATCACTTCTTGAAGAGTGTACAGGGGAGAGGTCTGTCAAACATCTTCTTGGAAATGGAAAGGAGCACTCCTACAACATCCCTGGTTGAAGATTTGAACGGCTGATACTGTGCTTCTCCACTCATGTGATCTTCCACCGTCCCAAGCGACCGTCGATCTCCCGAAGTCTGGATAATGTACCAGAAACGGACAGGGTAGGTGCTGTACATACATCTGTAGGTTTGGATCTCATACTATCAAGGATCAGGCCCTCCTTCGGTCCCAACCGTTGCAATATGCCTCACTTCTTGCTCTCTCCCAAGCAAAACGAGTACACTGGCGGCGCGTATCCTCTTTATTTTCCCAACGCCAGGGGGATCTAACGCTTGTACGAGTACGTAGAAGTCTAAAATCCATCCGTTGTCTCTCCTTCATCGCATTTCGTAGCGAGAAATGCTCAGTGGGGAGACCTCCCGCCTTTCATCATACGACGGGATATCAACCGAACGACTGCACTCTCTGGCAGAATCGAAATACCGAGACCTTCTCAAGTACCGTACAGTAGAAGCAGAAGATGGGACCGCCAGTCTTGAATCTCTTCTCAGAATAACAGGCATCAAAATCCCTTCTTCTGAGCTAGAATCAGGTTCGCACCTCATCGCATCGTCTTATGCATTTGTCCCTCCAAAACAGCAGGTTCGTCTTTCTCAAGCTCTGCACAGTCATTGTCCGACTTCTTGTTACTATGCTAGAATAAAAACTGTGGCTCCCTCACCCCTGCCAGTTGCAGCTGCTCGTCATCCCGCATACCTCAAAAAGTTGAAGTCGTCTAACTTCGTAGATGCCTCTCTGTCGAACCCAACGGAAAACAACGCCGGAGAGTCTTGCACGTCGGAGCAAGCCGTTCAGTCTTATGCATCGACCGCCGTGGCGGACAAGATAGAAAACGAACGAGTAACTCAGCAAACTTTATCTGCGGCGCTCAGCAAGGCCAGACGAGTGGGCCTCGAACTTGCAGCCCAACTCGAAGCACTGAATAATGGGCCCCCGAAACCCCTCGTAGTCCCTTCACTACCGTACCATCCACACAACTTGAGCATGCATATCAATTTTGAGGTAAGGGTGGTGCTGTAACGTTCATCATTTACTGAGTTAATCACTCCTCGTTACAGACAGAATACACGCCTAATCTCGTGAAGTCTCTTTCTCTAGATATACTCGATGAACCTTCAAATGATCTAGAGTCCAGGATTGACTATATCCGAACTGCACTCCTCCCTAACTTTCCTGACATTCCCTCGATGCCCGATGACGTCCCACGCATCCCAGAGTCCCGTCTTCCACGCGCTGTTTTGCAACCTAAGAATGCGGAAGCGACTATCAGAACAGAACATACCCGACAACAGCTTCCTAGATCTGCCAAATCCATTCGGTCCTCCCTCATGCAAACACCCCGGCGATCGGGAAAGTGGACGGAGCGGAAGCGCAGTGAATATGTCGTTGATGTTAGTCTAACCTCGAAGTGTCCCCATGTTAAGACGCTAACATACACGTAGCTCATCGACGGTATTCAAGACGACTCCGTTTCCTTCGATGAAGACAATCCTCTCAAATTCTCTGTGGTAACACCCTCGCACCCTTTGCCATCTGGCACACCTCTGAATACAAGCCGGCGAGTGGGCCGGGCTTTAGTGAATCTCGGAAAGATGGCGAAGAACCCCTCCTTCGCGTTGCCGATCCTGGAATTCGAGCTTCCCAGCCCGCTTGGATCTGACCCCGAAGACCAAGGGTGCAGCGCATCGGGCCCTGGAGGAGCCGACATTGACATACCAGAAGATCAACAGACGGACGGTGATCGAGCGATTCGGCCCGGGGAAGCAGTAGATTCCGAAGGGTACAACGAAGGTCCGAGTATGACGCTTCGTGAGATTCTTTTGCATGCAGATACGACATCGTACGACATAATTGGTGAGTGATGATGTATCGTAGTTCTAGGTGTCGGGGTATTTATTCACTTCTCGGGTATTACAGGCAACGAAGAAGAGACCCTCGATGAAACATTCGATGAATGGGAGTAGTTTCCAGAGTCACAGGCCTATTGCATTTCAATATGTTACAATATTATTATTTATTATAGGTTAATGTGTACGGCATTTGTGAGGTATGCAGCCGAAGGTAGCCTTCACCATCTACCGCTTGCTCGTGTCGACAGGCTCGCTATACGACCGAACCCAAAGGAGGCCTCCGCCTTCGACACTCGGATCCATGATGCAAGAAAAATGCGTACATTCGTTGAGGACCGGCTTCCTCTGCAGCCACTTCTGTACATCTCTCACCTGCAACAGATCCACAGCTGGGGAATCTGGCCGTCTTCCTGGTGTCCGCTTGATTTTCCTCTGCCACATATCCATCACGGTCTGCTTTCTCTCGATGCTATCTTCCAATATGGCCTTGCTGAGACCTTCTACTATTTCGCCATGGTAATCGATGGCCTCCTTCCACTGCGCCTTGCTCCACGATTCCATATGACAGTCGTGGTTAGTTGCGACGATGAGATACTCGCCCTCCTGTGACCCGAGTCTTTCACCGCCACTCACGCCGTCACCAACGTACACTGTAGCACCATGCAGGTCCTTCTCGAGTAAAAGTGCAGTAGAAGGAGTGCAGAAAACGAGGTAGCTTGGCGAACTGTAGAATTTCGGGACAGCTGCTATTATAGAGCGAGGTCGCGGGGCTTTCCCTGGCGACAGAAGGATTTCTCTGAGGTACGATGAAATTGAGGGGCGCAGACCAAACAAAAGGGCTAATTGGTGTATTCGATGGGAGATTTGGGATGATGGAGAGAGGATCCTCATTCGGTAATTCAGTGACATGGAAAGTCCTTGTCTACAGAATTTATGAGAACGAGAATTATCAATTCCGTCTGAGGCCTGACATACCTGACTCCTGTCAGCACCCCAGTGTAACCTGCGTAAGAAACTGATCTAGTACATAGTCAAATTAGCCACGTTGACGGGTCCACGATGAGAACATTCTCACCTAGCAACGACTTCTCCTCCACGCACATATTCGATGCAAATCGTCAATGCTCGCAACTGCTCCATTTCCCAATCCAAACCACGAAAGTGAACGACTCCTTCGGTCCTCCCGTCTAGTCCCGCGTCGCACACCCTTACGCCGCCACTCACACAGCCAGACATGATATCCAGGAAGGTGTTATATGCCACAACCAGATGCCTCGGTATCCCAGTTTCTTCCACGATCCCAAGCATCTCCTCTGTCTCCTCCCGTGACGCCACGCGTCTCAGCGCCATCTTCGCCGCTGCTCTGAACAGGCGGGGAAAGGGCATGTAAGACATGATCTCGTCGTACAGTGGCACCAAGGTTTGGAGCTCTTTTCGGAATATGCGGCATATCTCGCGGTGTCTTTCTCGAGGGGGCAGCGACAGGTCTATGATAAAGTTGGGGGTTCAAACGACTTCGACTGGCCGCCGTCCTTGCTTCTCTTCCTTTGCGGCGGTGTGTCGGCGCTGGTTTCAGACGTTTTGGAATGTGAGGAACGAAAACGGCCAGCTGAGGGCATTTCAAGATTATGAAGAGGTCGAAACGACAAGGCGATTCAGAGAATGGATGGGCCGGGGAGGCTCGCCACCGCTTTGCCATGAGGATGATTACAAGAAAGCACGATTGGCGCCAATGCAGGAGTGCGAAACTGGGTAATGACACAATCGATGCCGAATTGGGAATGCCATCTCTCCGCATACTGATGTGGATGGAAACATAGAATCACTGTGGTCTATTTCGCGCGTTCAGCTGGAGCCCAGGCCCCCTAATTCAGCCCCTAGCTATGAAGCGACAGGCCGCTGAAGCGCCGAAGTCTTACATACCGCAATGTATATTGTGAGTGTTTTCGTTTACTGCTTCTATTACTACTTCGTTACGATACGATAGGGAGAAAGCAAACCGGTATGTTAAAAAGTTCTCGTGGGGATCGGGCCGCACGTTCGGTACTACGCACGTAGGTTAACGTCGGGGAACAAATTTTGAATGAAACGAACATACCCCAGAAAACGCTGCCCTACAAGCCAGATAGCATGGACAGACGGTTGCAGTGTAATAATTATCTTCAGCACAGCCGTCACCCTAATGAAGGAGGTCAGTGCCTTCTCTCCGTGTTAGCTTTGCTGTAAAATGACTTACAGGACCCACAGTGGTGGTGGTCATCGCTTGATGAACAGTCACAGACGTTGATGTCAAGCACTGCGGGATATCGGTGTTGATGCACTGCTCAGACTGGATTATGATGAATAGCGCATCAAGCCAACAGCATTTATTAAGAGGTCCGAGACGTACAGTGAGAGGGCCAGTAAAAGAAACACACGAAGATCCTGAGGAGCAAGGGCTTGAAGTTCCGCAAGACGACATCGTCTCCTGCCTCGCAACGAAGGTCGTGGTCGTTGGGGGAGGGGTGAGTTCGCTAGCGTCAGCAGTCTATGGAGCGAGAGTCTGTCGCGTAAGTACTCAGTTCCCTTGCAGTGTTCGTAAGACACTTACCAAAGTCACCGTAGGGATGAGCTTAGCGTTGGAAAACACCGAGGTGCCCAAGGCAGATATGGCGAGCAAGCGAATGGAAGCGGGAAAATGCATCAAGGAGGCGAAAGAGGTGACTGTGGGGTATGCCGTAAATTACTCGTCAAAGTGGCAGACCTTATAGCTGATGAATGCCCAGCGCAGGTCAGTGGCGACCGCCCCTTGGTCATGAGTTGTTGGGACCTTGCTCTGGCCAGCAAGCTAAGCAGTCTCAATACAGCGCATGGGTGTTCTTCGGTCAGTCCTCGGGCCCAGCCACTGACGCTAAACATGGGCTCGAGGCCCAATCAGTGGGGCGCTGAGCCCAATTACATGAGTGCGAGGTCCTACTCTACGAGTCCAGCCCGAAGCATCGGCTATGTACAATGTTATTCACCTTTTATCATGGAAGCGCTCTTGACTTATTTATAGCCACTACTAAATCGTGGGGCAAAGGCTCTGATCTGCAACCGGCCGCATCTTGACCGTGATCTTCTATCTATGGTAAACGCCGTGTAAGTGCTTGCTGCTCTTCACATAGAACTGTGATCTTACAGGTTGCAATTTATATGCTCTCCAATGGTAGATGCCCTGGCGTTCGGCCATGGCCCTCATCTCAATAAATGCATTCCTGGCGAGGTGCACAACGCCAGCTCCCACCATGATGTCCACGAATTCACCTCGCACCGATCCCTGCGAACGAAGTGCATGGGAGATTACCTGGAGCTGTGTCGCCGTCATCGTTGCCTGCACCTGGAAGGCCGTGCACCCCAACGTCCTCCCTGCTCACCTGAGGGGAAGCGCCAAATGGAGACTTATCCTGCGTCGGCTGCGCATGACTCTGTGGGCTCTGCTCGTACCAGAGTTGATGGTTATGTGGGCTGTCACCCAGTGGTTCGATGCGCGAGAAATCTCAGAGCTGCACAGGCGAGACAACGAGCGGGATATCGAATCGAGGGGTTCGGTTGGTGAGGGAGACAGCTATGTATTGGTGTCAGGTAGCGCGGAAAGCACAAGAGAGGTCAGTGCTTCCAAGCCTAGCTCTAGCGCCCCAGGAAGTGAGTATCGTCGTTGGCTCGCAATTTATGCAGTACGCTAAATTGATGTTTTGTCAGAGCTTTCCTGGACACCAGTTCATTCCTTCTTTTTGACGATGGGGGGCTTCATCGTCAACATTAGCGGGGTGGAACATACACTCCGCCTTGAGGACGTTGTACCACAACCTCCCGGCTCCAAGGAACTTCCTCGAGTACCCTGGCCGGCTGTCGAAGGAGGCGATATCGGCGACAAAAGCAAGATTGATGGTATCGCGAAAACTCTCGTAACGGTGCAAACCACTTGGTTCATCATCCAACTCCTAATTCGCGCAATCGAAGGGCTGGCCGTAACGGAGCTTGAGGTGATGACACTGGCATACGCTTTGATGTGCGCGTTTCTCTACGGGTTCTGGTGGAACAAACCATACGACGTCCACAAGCCCATTCTTACTGAAACAAGCGACCAGTTGGAGGTAGCAGAACCTCGTCGGAGGTCTATGTCCCTCACAAGTCTCCTGGATGGGGATTGGATCATGTATCTTCACGGCGCCATCGTGGAAGATACACGTTTGGACTACCTCTCAGAGATGGCGCAAGAGAGAAACGGAAGGATCGCCATCGTCGTCTCCCTCATTAGCGCGACACTCTTCGGTTCCATCCACTGCATCGCATGGAATTTCCAGTTCCCTACACCTGCCGAGAGAATAATTTGGATTTCGTCATCCTTGGTCATAGTCGCCGTGCCACCACTTTGGGTGTGCGAGGCCGTCACGGTTATTGCTTGCAAGGCCACCGAAATCCGCCCGTCTATCCGGAACGCCCTCGTAGTCCCCCGCTACGTTATTTCAGCAGTGAGCGTTTATGCATACTTTTCAGCCCGTGTCCTCTTGATTGTTCAAGCATTCGTGCTTTTGCGCGACTTGCCTCCTTCCGCTGAGCAACACGTACGATGGTTATATTTCTTCCCTCATTTTTAGAAAATCCACGAATTGTTATGTATTCCTGACATTTACGAGCAATTGATGACCTTGTTTGATTTGAAAAACCAGGCCCCCCACATCAATGAAGGCTTGAATCCTTGCGAAGCCCCTGAGCTCTCCTGACTGCAGGGCTTGATCGACGTGACTGGACCCACGTTGCGCTTGATCAGAGTCCGTGCTTCTGGTCCTCCAGCTTTTCGTCGGTCTCCCACCATCCACTCATGCGATAGCATCAGGATGCCCCATGCTGCCCACGACAACATGTCAGGGAGTCGTGTGCCACAAGTGCCTCCGATGTCGAATCAGTCGGGCTCAAAGTCACTCCATCAATCCACCGCGACATCCTCGCACCCGACAACGCCAACGCCTAAGGATCGAAAGTCGCGTAATACAAGAGGACCGGGTGTAGGTGCATATGGTTCTCTTGGGCGAGGAGCAGCAGGCCGGGTTCCGTTACATCGGCGAGGTACTTCCAGTAAATATGAGTCTTTGGAGGATCTATTGAAGGAGGCGGGTTACAAGGAGACGCGTATCTTCACGCCAGAGTCAGACAGAAATACCAAAGCTCGAGGTGCTGGCAATTTGTACGACAGTGACGGGGCGCTACAACACGGGCGGGCGCTGAAATCGAGCCTTCGGGGTGGAGTGGGAGCGTTCGTGGGCTTTTTCACCGGACTGGTGGCAAGCAAGGTCGAAGATAATGCGGGAGCCAGCGGACACGTTGCAGGTGAGCAGTCGGCTTTATCTGATGGCGGTTCACAGTGACCGAGGTATTCGCTGTAAATGCAGGACCGAAATACACGACACCTGCGTCCCCGTCTCCGTCACCATATCCTTCACGTCCCGCTCAACACCGCCAGTCCTCTGCATCTTCAATCTCAGTAAATTGGAGTCAACATCAGCATCAACTAGTTCGTAATAGTTCGTCGACTCGACTGTCTTCGTCGATGGAAAGCCTTCCTCACTGGAACCCTCAGTCTGAGCAGTCTGGAGTTTCTTCGCGAAATAGCGCATACGCTCGCTCTGGACAGCGATCAAATCCTTACGTTTATGGCCCCGGTTACGTCCAAGCGTCCACGTCTTCTTTGAGGCTTCAAGTTGAGACTATCCCGGAATCCCCGTCCAATCCTTCTTCATCACACTCCCATCGTAATTCATTCACAAGGCAACCCGCCCGTCCTCCCAATCGTCCAGCTAATTTGCGCGTGCCTCAGCCTCTGGGCGGAGCGGGGGCGCTGCTACGTCATATTGCCTCCGAGTCTAGCCTCTTACCTGCGAGACCCCAATCTACACCTTCCTCGGCGAGCCGTCTTACCTTCTTGCAGCACGAAGATGATTTTCAATCAAATCGAACCAGTGTCCTGGCTAGAAATGAAGCAAAACACTCCTGGCTGCAGTCAGTCGCGCGAACCATGCTCCTTGGTGTACCTCACTCTTCCAATCCACCGTACGCCACGTCTGCAAGGGATTCGCCGGGGAAGGATGGAATCTCTCCTTTGAGTATAAATCCCGATGTATCTCGTCGCCCTGGGCTGTCTCGAACTGTATCTAATCAGTCTTATCGAAGACCTCCCCCGACCATAAACCTAAGTAATCAACATAGCCCTATTAGTGAACGTCCCCCAGCAAATTGGGGTAGCACGTCTGACCTGTTACCCTCACGAAACACCCTCGTCAAACGAACCCTCCACCGAAGTGCCTCTACTCAATCTGGTAGACTTGGTATGTGCTTATCGTTTCATACCGAAGTCAATTGTTGAGCTGTGGGTTCCAGGTACACCACCTGCTAGTAATCTACTTGCGCCTCCTTCGTTATCCCGTCTGGGTTTGCAACGCTCGGCTCAGAGTGAAGGTGGAGTCAGTCGGGCCCGCGTTGTGGTGAGAAGTGCGCCAGGCAGCAGAGCGAATTCTCGCGTAAGGCAGGCAGGCTCCACTCGCGGGCAATCGAAGAACAAGGGTGGATCCGTCATGCCTAATGATGATTACGACGAATTAACGCCTGAAGACACGTTCAAGAAACTAAAGGCGGAGAGGCAGAAGGAACTGCGACTCGCGCGCCAGAGAAGGCCGAAGGGCAAAGGCAAACGTGTCGATGACCTGGACCTTCCAGTGCTAGCGAAGACGAAGGTCGAAGGCGATATATGGGGCATGCGCAGGCGCAACGACGCTGAGGCGAAGCGAGAAGGTAAAGGGGCAGATGAGAAAGGGGCAAAGACACTGCCGACGAAGCATGACGTTCGGGGCAGACGAGATAGTGAAGCTACCATCATGGAAAGGCGGGGAAGGGACAAGACCAGGGAGAACCGATACATCAGTGGTTGGGGTATGCAACTACCGTCACCATCGCCATCGCCACAACGAACGCATTCCCCGTTGACCCCACATTCTCCAGCGTCTTCCCTTTCGCACTCAGTCTCTATTCGGGAGTCGTCTTCGTCTTCGTCAGCTCGCTATCATACTCATGATGGTGCATCGTCTGGACTGGCGGAGGACGAAGATGACGATACAAGTGAAAGCAGTGAAGATGGAGCCGAAATCGACCTTGCTCGTATTCTCGTTCCAGCCAAGCGCCAGAGTTCGATACGAAGTCTACGCAGGCATCTGGCTACTCAACCTCGTATGGCGGCCCCGCCTCTACCAGCCCATGGGCCGTTTTCGCGGGACGATGGTCGCGAGCGTTCTTCAAGGACACCTCTCATGCGGCGGCACATTGGGCTGTCCAGTAGGAGCGAGGAGTATGCTTCTCGCGACGCAGGTTCCCCTTCATCATGATCAGATGTTGATCCAACATCTGAATTGTTGATGCCCTTATTCTATGTACACTGGCTTCTTCTGCTGTCCATTCTTTACATGCGTTTTATAATATTGCCCTTTCTATGGCAATTTCGTAATTAGATTTAGTCCGCGGGAGCCCGCAATGTGAATGCATTAAATACTGAATATGGATAGTAGTGCAGTTCTGAGATGATCATCCAGACTTACGCCCCAACGACAGGAATTGTGATACAGTGTAAGTATGCCCAAAGCTATCTTGTCTATAGTGTTTACTGTCAAAAGCCCGAGCATCGTACGGCAATGGTACAGTTTGTGATGGAGGGGAGTCAATGGACGGGGGTGGCGAGGGATATGAGGCAGGCGGGGAGAACGCCTGGTGGGTGGAATCAATCTTATCGTGCATAGGGTGCGTTGGAATTGTGAGCCCGATTGGCGAGGTGAGATGCGGTGCAGCTGCGAGAGTAGAGTGCAGAGGTCGGGGATGGTGGTCATAATAATGCGAGTGGGCTGCTTGAGCTATCGAAGCCGCGCGCGGCCGCCCGTATATCGACGAAATCCCTGTTCCGCTAGTCGCAGCGCTGATTTCCTCCACAACATCCATCCCAGTTTCTACCTTCTCTTCCTTCGTAAGCGTGGTGGGTAGCGTGAGATCCCTCGCTGCCTCAACTCGTCGTACTTGACGCTCGCCTCGTTCTACATCGCCCTTGGCTGAGTTGTACATGTAAAGCCCGGTGAATGTCAGGGTGATACCGATACCCTGGATAAAGTAGATCGGTTGTTGGAAGTAGACGATGGCGATGCATATGACAGCAACGCGTTTGATGAGCGATGCTATCGAGTAGGTGACGGGGGAAGTGGAGGCGAGGATGACGAAGGCGATAATGTTTTGGGCGAAATGTACGGTGCCGTTCATGAAGAAGTAGTAAAATAAACGGAGTGAGGTGCAGCGTGTCCTTGTTGAGGATGGGCGACGTGAGATGGGTCCGCACTCGCAGCGAGCAAGCTGGGGAGGTCGTAATACATCCATACGGGGATCATTAGTACGAATGCCATGCTGGAAGAATACAGCAATAGGTTCAATTTATCAAGGTTATGGTGGCTGTGGGAGGCATTTGTAGGCATGATCTTCTTGAAGAATATGTTGGACGAGACGAAGACCAAGGCCGATCCAAATGCGCAAAGCAACCCCATCGCGTTCGAGGCATTCATATCGAATGAGCATGCGAGCATAACACCAATGGTAAGCGGTAGGAGGAGAGACATATAAGTGCGAGCGGAGTAGCTGACCCCAAACAGAAACGCATAAGCGGCCACAGTGAAAAGCGGCGAAAGCGCCTGTAACACCCTCATGAGAAAAAATGCATGATGAGAGTATGAAACGAACTTTGATGGTGTGCACGGTGCTGACAGGGATCCGTGATATTGCGAGGCTTGAGAAGATATGGCCTCCAACTTGGAATATGCCCATCGGCAGTGTGCTGCGCAAAATTGCGAGAGTTGGTGCCCTTGGTTTGCTGAAGCGTATCACCGGTGACATGAACAGAAGGCAATAGAAGGCCACGAATCCGAATTGCACAAAAGTGAGGGTGACAGGGTAGCGGAACTGTGTGAGGATAGACTTGCCCGTGTTCGAGGACAAGGCCGACGAGGCGTACCATAGACAACACAGAAGAACAAATACTGTGGTCGATGATTGGGTCGGTTGCGCCGAAGTGAGTGATGATTTAGCAAGCGAATGTCGGTGTGCATGGGATGTGGAAATCGACGAGCTGGTGAAGATAGTGAGAACCGACCGCTTTATGCTACGATAGACCCTCGCAAGCCGTGCATTGAGGTCGTGATAGGAGACCTGCTCGCTGTCGAGCCATGCTGGAGAGTAGCTGGGCAGCATGGTGCGCTTATCGTGGAATTCCATGGCGAGAAGTGGTGAGAGATGGGATTCAAGCGGGCGATGGCGCACACGGGCACTGCAGCGGCTTTTTGTCGGCGGAGTGGAACTGCTCGACGATCGACGAAGGCGGTTGCGGATGAAAGCAGAATGTTGCCTGGCCTGTGACAACGTCTGGGACCAGGCCTGACAGCTACCCCTATCACCAAACACACACAAACTACCGCTCGACAATTCCCGCCGTGTCGCTCACTGGTCCTTCGAGTCATTCCTATGCTCAATTCCCTAAACTCATAGCACCCACAGCCAGCCAACGGGCTCCTTCATGCACATACTCCTGTACTATCTTTATCAAGCCTCTCATGGTAAGTAACTCATACCCAGTCTCCCATACGCGACTCACGCTAATCATCAATCTCGCAGCCCGTGTGTACTGATTGTGGGGGGACCGTGATCGAATACGACGCCGCAGCTGGAAACGGCTTCTGCATCAAATGCGGCACGGTCGTCGAGGAGAACACCATTGTCAATGAAATCAGCTTTGGCGAGACGTCTTCTGGCGCCGCCATGGTGCAAGGATCATTTGTTGGCCAGGGAGCGAGTGAGTGAGCAGGTGCCTCCGTGGATCGCAAGCTCATACGTGTAACAGCCCACGCGAGGTTGACTGGGCCCTATGGAAATAGGAGCAGCACCGAGTCCAGAGAACAGACGATCGCTAATGGTACGCACCTCTTCAATGGCTGTCATGAGCCGACACTCAATATGTAACAGCCAGCAGGAAAATACAAAGTATCGCCAACGTTCTACACCTCTCTGACGTCGTTTGTCTAGCCGCAACACGCTTGTACACGCTAGCCGTCGAACACAAATTCACGAAAGGGCGTAAAAGCCTCAACGTCGTCGCCGTCTGCCTGTACGTCGCTTGCCGACAAAAGGAGACCCGCAACTACATGCTCATCGATTTCTCCGACCTCCTACAAGTTTGTCTTTAGCTACGACTTCTTCGTATTCTAACAACTGCACAGGTAAACGTATTCGAGCTGGGGCACACCTATCTACAGCTCGTGCAAACGCTGAACCTTCGCCTCCCGCTCGTCGACCCGTCGCACTACATCTCGCGCTTCGCCGCGCTCCTCGAGTTCGGGGACGAAACGCACCGCGTCGCCGCCGACGCCATCCGGCTCGTGCAGCGGTTCGACCGCGACTGGATGACGCGCGGACGGCGCCCAGCAGGCATCTGCGGGGCGGCGCTTTTGCTTGCAGCGCGCATGAACAACTTCCGGCGGTCGATAGAGGAGATCGTGCAAGTGGTGAAGATCGCGGACACGACACTGAAGAAGCGTTTGGACGAGTTCAAGAGGACGCCGAGCGGGGCGTTGACGCTGGCCGATTTCCGGAATGTGTGGCTGGATGAGGAGATGGATCCGCCTGCGTTCACGAAGGCGAAGGAGGTTGAGGAGGCGATGCGGTTGGCGGAGCTGGAGGAGCAGGCGCAGGCGGATGGGGAGAGGGAAATTGGGGCTGCAGAGTCGAAAGGGAAAGGCAAGAAACGAAAAAGTAAACGGAAACGAATGGATGCCGCGGAGGACGCTGGTGTTGATGCAGCGAATGTAACGGATACTTCCTTTGGACGAGTCCCGATTGACCCTTCTCTTCTCGACGAAAGCATACTTGCTGGTATTATTGACGCAGCCACTGGGGCTGAGCCGATATCAACCACTTCCTACATCAACATCGATCCTTCCCTCCGACCTCTTTCCCCCGACAACATCACTCAATCTCTCCCACTACAACCAACGTCGCCACCTCTGACTGATGAAACGCTAGCATTTTCAACTGAAGGTGCAACCGCAAGTACGGCCGCCGCTCCCAACGAACCAACCCACGAGCCAAGCTCCCCCGCCCCTGCAGAGAAGACTCCCCTGTTTCTACCCCTAGATCTCCCCGACGTTGACGATGTAGTCGATGCCGCACTCACCGAGGAAGTATCCTCGATCCTCGCGAATCCCCAGAGCAGCAGCCTCACCGAGGCGCTCGAAGGGCGGGAAGAGCGGCGCATCGCGCAAGCCGCAGTCGTCGACGAGCTGCTCGGCCTCGACGAGTCCGAGCTCGACGACTTCATCCTGACGCCGGACGAGGTGCGGCTCAAAGAACGCGTGTGGGTAGAGCTGAACAGGGATTACTTGGAGGCGCTCGCTGGTATGTTTTTCCTATCTCACGGCTCGCGCCTCTGGGCAATGTGAATACTGCACTTTTGCTGACACGAATGGTGCGCGTTCGTAGCGAAAGGTGAACAACTCGAATCGGGAGGTACAAGCAAGAGTCGCAAGGTTCGTACCTCGCAGAGCGTAGTGTTTGTTATTTTCTAAAAACAACTATTGTCTAGCGCCGGAAAACCAACAAGCCCCGTGATGCGTCTACCGCGCATGGAGCCACCGCAGCAGAGTCGGTTCGAAATCTCATCAAGAAAAACCCGAAGTACAGTCGACGTATTAATTACGATGCGTTGAAGGATCTGTTTGGTGATGCTGGAGGGCCTGGGCCATCTCTTGGAGATGATGGCAAGGACGACGGTGAAATGTTTATACCAGATGGGAGACGACAAGAGCGAGGACGGCGGCGAGGGGCCCGTGATGGTTATCGAAGAGGCGGGGAGTGTTGCAGCAGCACGCCCGGCTGAAGAAGCTAGGCATGGGGTTCATGGGATCAACGGGAACAACGAAGAGGGCGATGGTAGCGACAAAAGCGACGACGAGGCGGGGCCGATGCACTGGGAGGATGTGTACGAACAGGAAGTTTGAAGTAAAAGGTGACTGTAAACGATACCTTCGGCATCGGTGTAGTTTTTATGCCTATCTATAGTGTCCGTCCTGTAGGATTAGACGATTTGCATTGCATAGAAGAATATATATATCAATTGCTTCCAGTATCGGATTAGTAAACTAGTACTTGTATACTGTGTTGAATGGCGCTCCCTGGACGGGGGATTACGATGTTGTCGCCATCCTTGATGCTTTGAGTTCTCGATACCGCTTGATCGCCTTCTCCCTCTCCTCCTCCATCATGGCCTTCTGCGCCATCGACAGAACATTATCCGCCATCTTCGACCGCTTCGAGTCCCCATTCTTCGCGCGCATCGCCGCCGCTCTGGGAAGAGCCTTGAGCTCCGGCGGTGCTTGCGCGATGTCGTTCAGCCGTCTCGGCGCAGACGAAGAGAGCGTCGCGAACTCCTTCGGCGGGTCGTTTCGGTCGTGTTTCTGCGATGATGGCGCGGGCGCGTGGGGCTCATCCTGATCGGATTCCGGGTCTGTGGACGTTTTGTTTTTGCATTTATTTTTGCTGGGAAGCTCCTTGCGGGCCTTGCGCAGGGTAGCGTTCGAAGACTGCATCGCGGTCTTGACTAGCGGACGCATGTTATCCTCTACTCTCCTATAAACCGAATCATATCATTCACCGCAGATACGCATCCTATTCGACGGCTTACTTGTTGAAATGCTGAATCGATTCTCTCGGCATAATACTCAGCTCTGTCTTCCCCTTCGCTCCTTTCTCCGTCTTCTTTCGCTTCACAGTGCCCCCGCCGTCCTCCTCGCCGTTCTTCCGCTTCTTCGCGTGCCAGTCTTCCCGGATCTGCGAGGCGTTCAGGACGCGGGTCAGGGATTTCGGGAGGGCTTCGGTGGCGAGTGACTGCTGCGCGGGGGCGAGGTTGCTGCCTCTAATCGACTTCAGTGGGTGATCGTTCGTGAGATGATGATGCGAGCTACTTTTCTGATCTCTCGCGCTCGCGAATGGACCGCTTAGCTTTTTTGTGCGGCATTTTTGTATGTCCTAGATCTGGATTTTACTTAGCTTGAGTCGGATTGACCAAATACTGATTTGCTGAACGGCGTAGGCGCTCATTCGGCGCTCGTCTACTCTGCTCCAACTCCAAAAAAATGGCACGGCCTATCCCCGCATACACCCAATTTGACCAATCATCAGAACCATCGAGGGCTTTCAGAGGACGAGTCGCAGCGCATGCCCTCTTCAGGGAGCTTTATGTTTGGTTGTCTAAAATGATCCTCCCCAAGGGCGTATCATTATGGGAATTTTAATCAACCAACATGGGAGTGGCTTGTACCACGACCCGTGGTCGAAACCAACGCAGCCTTGAGCATTGATATGTCCAATGTCCTGGCATGGGCTCGCTGCGAAAACTTGGGCTTGCTTCCAGAGACTGCAGAAGTATATAAAGAAAGTATGAAGGACAATAACGACATGCCATTGATGCCCACTTGTTCCACTCGGCCTCCTTGACTTACTGCAATAGCTTATCCTGCTATAACGACGTGCGCCAGCTTGTTCAGCTCAGATATCCCTCTCTTCGATGGCATGGTTTCCTCCACCCTCTTGACCACAAATGCGACTTTATTCGGCTGCATTCACTGCATGGCACGGAACTTCGAACTTCTCACCCGTATTCAAGTTGAAAGACTGCTGTGGATCTCGTCTTCCCTAGTCGTAGCTGCCACGCCACGCATTCTGACGGCTGGTGCAATAATCTCCATTCTAGTTTCGCCAATTCTTGACAGGTTCCTCTACCGGGTTTGCTTCGTTGCTTTTACGAAGGGTGGAGATTTTATTCACAATATGTCACTCGTATGTATATTGTCTGGCGCGTATCATTTTGATCATCTAACCCTTCGTCCTGCTTCGCGATTTATCTCCTTCTGCCACTGAGTCCATTTCGTGGACACGCTTCATCCCTCATGTTTAGACTATACTATCTACTTAGTAGTTCAGACACGCACGCATCTTATGACCAAAGTGATGACAGTTAGGACATTAGTTCATCACGAACTTAGAACACGTAAACAATCTATGCATGACCGTGACCGAAGAGGACAAACTTGCGACCAGTGCTCACGTATATTTCGCCTGCCTTGCTTGGTGGTTTGTTCGTGTCCGAGATACGACGAGGCGACCGTCCAACCTTGTTTCATACAGCCTCATATGCGCTTCCCTTTACGGGCTCTGGTGGAACAAACGTACGACGTCTAGACACCACTTCCTACATGAAGGATTGGATCTACAGTTGCTTCCTGCTCGAATCACTTTCTAGTCTCTAGTTCATGTTCATGGTACTTCTGCTTCAAACGTCGAACTTGCTTACATCTGATAGTCAAGACGGTGATCTGACATGGATGTTACCTTACTTCACCTACCAAAGTGTTCCTCGTACTCGACTAGGTACATACAGTATGTCAAGTACTATTTATACGTCTTCCTTGCTTAATTGTGGTGTTTCATATGAATTGGTGTTAGAGCCGTCTGACTCATGGCGAAAAGTCGACTCAAGTATCAAACGGGATTGAGAAGCCGAAACGCAAGCAAATATATTTATCCACCCAAAACGGGGTATAAGGGTATAACCAGAAGTTACAAATCCGAGACGAGGCCAGTACAAATCCAAAATCCAAATCCAGAGGCAAGGCAGAGAGGCAGAGGCAGAGGCAGAGGCAAAGAACCGATCCAAGAATGAAGTCCGCCCGCGGACAATGATGGTATGATAAGAGGCTTGCAAGGGATATCGTCGTGTGCTATGCGTTGGGTATGAGAGTCGGTCGAGACTCGAGTGGTGGTAGGCTGTGGGGTGATAGTGATGGGGTAGTGATGAGATAGTAATAGTGATGGTAATGTACGATCATATAGGTTCGCATCGCGTCGGTAATCAGGTATATGGGAGTGTTTAGTGATAAGACCGAGAGGCGAAGTCGAAGATTTGATCGTGTGTGCTGTGACGCATGGCCCGTGGTGTATATGATCGTCGCGCAGTAAAGATAACAAGCCCAATGCATCGGGGAAGTGGTGGCCAGTCACCGCCTCGACACAAGGGACTGTTGAACTCTGAGTTGCGAGATGCGTAACATGGGTATAGGGGGGCATGCTGTCGAAGTAGTGTGCGTAGTATGGCGAGGAAGAGACCGAAATCCATGGGGGGAGACAGTCGTGTCGAATAGAATGTGGGGTGACGCGCGAATGGATGTGAGGGCATCGCTCAGCAGTGTCGACGACCTTCATGTTTCAGAAAAGTGGTGGCCAGTCACTCATCCAATTCACGAAGATCGCCGAACTCTACGTTGCTAAGCGCATGCGGTGCTTGGGTGCTCGCGGCGTCGGGAATCGGGAATAGGAGGGCATCGGCCCTTGGATAGAAGATAGTATGTGCTCGACCGAGAATCATGGATGCACTGTTAAGGGAGCATAAGAAAATGACTCTAGGGGTGGCAACGCGAATACACTCACGTATATATGAGGGAAACCAGTCATGACTTGAAGGAAATGCAGCAACCCTTCGAAACCATGGAAGTGTGGCCAGTACTCCCAAGGCCTCTCTGAGAAACTGTCCTCCCCTTGAGGCGCAGGACGTGTCTGGGTATAAAGATATTGGCTCTGGGCGGAAGAATGAACGGATAGAACGAATGAGTTCCGAGAAATGGAAGAGATGGGGGAAAGATGGGAGATACGGAGATAGAGATGAAATTATGGGGGAGATGATGGGGAGATGGAGAATATAAGGAGGTACAGAAGAGATTACGGGGAGATGGTCGGGAGATGATGGGAAAAATGCTTTGAGATGGAGTAATAATATTCGTGTCAACGCGGCCATAATTTTGCCACAGATCGCCAGTCACCAGTCGCCAGTCGCGTTCAATGGTTATCCACGGCCATGTTGTGATCGTCCGGTCCGAGGTAGAGTCCAGAGAACCGATGTCGAAGAGAAGGCGCGTAGCTGTTGCCCAGGAGGGGGCTCTCCACTGGTGGATGGTCCCAAGCGTCCATGTCAACATCGCCAGATTCCACAGGAGTAGGGTCCACGTCCATAGAGTCGTCGTCGTCGCTCGAGTCAGAATCCTGGTCGATTTCCATGATGAAATCGTGGAAGTAAGGTACCAGACCTCCATCGCGTGCACCGTGACCGTTGATGGGGGGACGCCATCTTGATAAGGGGAGCGAAAGGCATATCTTGTACCTTTTTCGCGCAAGAGAATTGTGGGGAGATGATAGACAAGAGCTCTAGACGATCAGCGAGCACCAGCGGTTCATCTTCGAAATCGACCTACGGAACCGATCTATCAGATAAGCAGCCACAACATATGGAACAATGAACTTACAATCATGGGCGAGCCCATATCTTGGGTAGGGGAGGCAGCCAATGGCACAGGTAGACCGGAGGTAACATAGGACGCAGAGCGGGATGTCCTTCTCGACTGGCGCACCAGATATGAAGGCTTCTGGTACCGGAAAGGAGCGGCGCGGAGAGCCTTCTGTACGATCCGTGCGGGTTTCTTAGATACAAAGGTAGGCGTGGTCTTGACCTTAGCGGGAACATGTAGAGCAACTGGCGTCGGAGGAGGAGATGGTAGTTGGGCGGGAGAAGATGGCTGAGGAAGCGAAGGTGGTTGAGGAGATGGCTTGGGGACAGGTGGTGCACAGACCGGATCCAGAATTGTTGGGATTCGCGCAGAGCGGACGGTGACATAAGGCTGCTTCAAGTCGAGATAGATCCGAGTACCAGGAGCTGGTGAAGCCATGGAACCGCCTTTGGGAGACGGAGTGGACCATCGGTCGCCAGAATGCAGGGAGGTATGGGCGATAAACGGGGCTCGCCGTTGTCCATATTCATATCCGTGTCGGTGTCCCATTCCGTGTCCTCGCAGGGAGTCGCTGTAGTTCCAAGTCGTATCGGAGGCCCTCAACGGATAAGTATTGCCAGTGGTTCCCGTGGTGCGCGGCGGGGTAGCAGGCGGGGTGATAGGTGACGTCCCGCCTTTCGAGAAAGTGCTCCTTGTCCACTTCTGATACTCGTAGGACGGCTCGGAGTCGGGGATAGCTTCTGGAGCGCTATCGGTGGTGCCGCGCCATTGAGAACCCGCCGAAGGGGAATCGGAATCGCCAGCAGTACCAAGCGTCAGGCAGTACAAGACGGGGTAGACGCACATCACCAGAACGAGCACGGCGTTGATGGTGCTAAATCCTTCGGCAAGAGCGACGAAAAGGGCGGAGGCTGAGGCACAGAGAGAAAGGATATGACCCGGCGAGCTCGCCATCAAGGCGAGTGCTCCAGTGACCATGAGGCGGGCGGGGTGCGGGGAAAGCTGGGCGAGGAACAGGGCGAGGAAGAGTGGCACGGCGTACCAGCGGGCGAAGGGGGTTATAGATATCATGATCATCGTAAGAAGCGTAAGAAACGGTGGGCAGATTGTATCGAGTTGGTATTCGCGGAGATGGTGAACGTTATGAAGAAAGAGTGGTTGGGGGTGATCGACGGTTTATATACCCGCGAGATCGGGGTTCGCCGTCCAGAGGCGGGCATACGATCGGTGAGCGCGTCGCGTCGCGGTAACGCGGATATGATATACCGCGCCTTTGCCCAATGTCTGATTACTGAATTTGAGGCCTTGCCGTAGATCCTACGTGTGTGGGCAACAAGGCAGATAATGCAAACCAAGTAAGAGCGAGCCACGCCATAGCAGGACGAGTACCAAAGTCGTTTTATTGATGAGAGTTCATAGGCAGTAAGCATTGTAAGTTGTGATGGCGGGAACGGCATCGTTACTTCTCTACCTTGAGATCCCCGTGCCGGCCATGGCAAGGTTGCGCTGATGGCAGATAGTGTCAGACAGATCACGGTTGGATGTAGATAGCGAAGCGCCGCGGACTCCAGAATTCGATTATGAACCCGACAACGGGGCGCTGGGGAGTTCGCGAAAGCTGGGATCATGGAGGAGCTACTTGAGTGGGTGATCTAGGGTGGGATTGATGGTTCGCAGTCGCAAACAAGCTGCAGCCCCGATGTTCACCATCACAAAGCACAGTAAAACCTGCATCGCCACGAGCCTCGAAGCCGCTTAGGTATCGTCTCTTATAAGAGACTAGGGGATTAACAGAGAGTCGAGACAATGCGTTGCGGCGTTGACGCAGTTTTTCATCCGGAATTACCTATAAGTATCGGAAGAGGGAGAGGTAGCTCACGTCCTCATAGAAGGACTTGAAGCTTGAAAAGCAGGACGCAATCCGGCAGTGTCGAATTCTGTCGACTTCTTTGCTCTCTTCTCTATCGTTTGTTCCACTCTATGGGAGCCCTAGTCGCGTAACAGCTAGTACTTGGTACCCGGTAGTAAATACCCAAGATCAAAGAGGAGAGACGCGTTGTACTCACCAGCATGACTCCCTATTGATCATCCTCCATATCTCGATTCTCCGTCGCGATCCCTCAGCTGGGCCTTTTCTCTCAACCCCATCCACGTATTCACGTTCTACAGCCCGAGGAGTGATGCATCATGCATCAACATTCAACGTTTCAACTCCGAGCCACGCGGTGGACGAGTCGGGGCGTCAAATCGGGGCGTCGCGGTTTCTGAACTTGGGTACTCCGACCTGCCAGTGCTCCCGCTCGTACTCTCCCTCCTTACGTGCGAGTTTCCCCTCGTCGTACACTAAGTACATACTCTCATGCTCCCTCCACGTACTTACCTCAACCCCTCACCCCCAACGATCGGGCACGGACACTTTCGCTGCGAATTGTCAGGCTAACTATATACACAAGCGGGTCCGCCCGTAGAAAAGTCAAGGCCAAGGTCAAGGTCAGGCCATTTGCATTAGGTCGTAAAGTCACCAACCTTTCCCGACTTTATCTGACTTTATCCGACTCGTGCTGGCTTTACCTGACCTTTACGCGTTACGGCTTTACGCTGGCATTCACCCGACTTTACCTGACATACGCTGACTATATCAGACTTTACGCTGACCATTACCCTGACTTTCCTTGACTTTACCTGACCTTTCACAGCATGCAGGATCAGCTATTGTTGCAGTTAATATGTGATTACTACGTGGGAATTATTCCCGATAATAAATTCATAGTGTTACTATGATTAGACAAAGAATATATGATGTAAGTAAGCAATAATTCTCACAGTCAGTACATTATTGCTTACTTACATCATATATTCTTTGTCTAATGCAAAGCAGCATTATGAATTTATTATTTGGAATAATTCCTGCATAATAATTGCATAGGAGCAAACAATATCTGATCCTGCACCCTGTGTTTCCTCACTCCAGCCGACCTTACACACTAACTTTCCTGACTTTCCTGGCTTTCCTTGACCTTACCTGACTGTGCCCTGCGCGAGCATAGACTTAGTCCAACCGTAGACATTCACCGTCCAGCATTGTACTATAAAGATGATATTGATATTGCGTTGTACCCTTGTACTGTAGAACTGTAAAATTGTAAAATCGTATCGTCGTAACGTCGGTGTATGTGGAGTGTGCAACGTACGCGTTGACACGGACGGGTGGACGGCCAAATACGAACACAGGCACGAAACGGTGGATGCTAAGCTAAGCTAGAGCACGAAAACAATGCTAAAATGCTAATGCAAAAAACAATGGTGGAATGGATGTGGGATACAACGAACAAAGCGAAAGTTAGTACTCTACTTCATGCTTTACGACACTACTACGAGTCCGACGAGTCCGGTAAATCACGAATTTTCTACAAATGCGCACACGAGTGTATGTATATGCGCGACCGAAAACAGATGGCTAGAACAAGCAAACAAACGAACAGTAAGGACGGGTGGAAAGGAGAGGGAAGTGGATGAAGTGACCAAAAAATACAAAAAAAAAAAAAAAAAAAAAAAAACAAAACACGTACACCAAAAATACAATCAAACTGGAGAGCGAAAAAGCGAAAAAGGGGGTGTGGGGGAAGCAGATCTCAGAAATCGATGAACGACTTCCCGAACCCGGCCTTTTCCCTCGTACTCCTCGCGGTGCGCTCGTCGGCGTCGATGAACATGAACGACGTCATGCCCTTCCCTCTCTCCTTTTTCTCCTTCCCCTCCCTCAAGGGTGGAGGAATCTGTGGACGAGAAGGCAGCGCGAACGAGAGCGGGGAGAGCATCGCCGCCGACGTCGAGGTCGGCGAAGACGCTTCGAATTGTACCGTTTGGGATGAAGCTGAGAGGGTGGAAGGGAAAGCAGACGTTGATGTAGCGGATGGGAACGGCAAGTTCGGCAACGACGTCGACGACGCGGAGAACGGCCTCCCCTCTTCTTCTTCCTCTTCGGTGTCGGCTGTGGCAGCAAAGGCGGCGACGGAGGTGCTGATGGAGTACATCGACTTCCACTTGTACGACTTACTCGACAGCCCACCCGACTTCCCCTTCCCCCCGAACTCATTGAAATCCATCCACGACATCTCCGCCCTCCTTTCACCTTCACCTTCAACCTCTGCCCACTCTTGCTCCTGCTCTTCGCCCTCCACCAACAAGCTACCATCCTCTTCGTCGTCCTCCCACAAATCCTCACCATCCTCCTCATCCGACCACGTACTCATCAGCACCTCTCCACTAACTTCCCCTCCCTCCCCTCCTTCCTCTTCGGTCTCGTCCTTCCGCCGCTTTGCAATCTCATCATCGCCCCCTCCTCCCCGCCCCGACGCCTCACGGGATCCAAGCACGCGCCCCTCGAGCGCCGCGAGCGCGTCCGCGCGCATGCACGTCCTGTACCCCGTCGACACACTCGCGGACGACGTCGTGCTTACCTGCGTGAACCGTTTCCCCCGCCACTTCGCCTTCTGCGAAGGGGAGCGGGTGAAGGGCCGGGAGAAGGAGAGGGCGTCGAAAGGGGTGCGAGCTAAGGGGGAGTGGGCGGTGGGCGCCCTCCGAGTGCTAGACTTGCAGCTCCCGACCGACCGTCGTGTCGTCGAGGGTTTACGTGTATGCGACGGCGAGTTGGAGGGCTTACGCGTCGCTCGTTGTTGGTGAGGTTGAGGGGGCGGGGACGTCGGGGACGTGAGCGATAGATACGACTCCCTCACCGCCTCTTGCAATTCGCCTACGTCGTCCAAGTCCTCCTCGAAGAACAGCGACGTCTTTGGCAAATGCAGCGACAGCCTCAAGGCCAGCGATGTGGGCGGTGGGGCGGGGAAGGACGCGAGGAGCGGGGCTGTCTGCGCTCCTGTACGAGGGGAGTGCCTTGCTTGTATGTGTTTTCCTGGGTTGTGAGTGGGCGCGAGTGGGATGCCAAGGTCGCATTCATCTTCATTGTCAGAATCAGGGGAGGAATCGGAGTCGTCGTCGAACACGAAAGACGACACGACGGGCGGGGGGAGGGTCAAGGACGGGATGCACGTTGGCGCGTGGGTGTTGGGCGCATCGAGTGCGTGGTGCCGGAGGGAGGGGAGGAACGACCGCGGGTGGTCTACAGTCTTCCCACTCGCGTCCGTCTTCCGGATGGATTTAGTGACAGTGGAAGTTTTGGTGATATTGTGTGAATTGGGTGAAAGCTGGTGTGAATTCGAATCAGCGTGATATGGGTGAGGGTGACATGGATGCCGTTGACGTTGTTGCGAGAATGGATACGAAGGCGGGGTTATAGGCGATACAGACGCCGATGTCGATGTTGAAGTAGATGTAGAGGGAAGTACTTGCGGTGGGTGAACGCGGTTGTTCATGCGGGTTCGAATTGGGTCGAGAGTCGGGGTACGAAGAGTGTAGATGAGAGGCGGGGAAGGGAAAGCGCGTCGTCGATGAGCTGCATACATAGGAATATCGTTAGTGTTAGTGTTGGTTCTGAATCGAGTAGAAGGGAAGGAGTGGAGTGGAATGGAGTGTGAAAGAAACAGGGAGGAATGGAGAGAATGTGAAAGAAAGGGAGCTTGAGGGTGCGGTTGGGAAGCGGAATTGGGGGGTTGGATAGACGGGGAGCAAGCAATGGAACGGGGGACGGAAGAAACAGAGAAGAAACGGACCTCAACGTCGTAGGCCTCCCTGTCCTCGTCTTCGTGGAGCGCGTATACTGCGACGGCGACGACGCATCAAGCGACAGGAAGCTCGTCAGCTCGCGCAGGTCTCTTTCTTTCTCTCCTTCGCCTCCTCCTCCCTCTGCATTATCTTCATCCTCGTCGATGGGATCCTCTTCATCATGTTCAGAATCCTCCATCTGCTGCAAGAGCGCCACAAAGTAGAGCGCATCGCCGCCATACGACGAGGAGGGCGACGCGAGCTCGAGCATCGACGTCGAGGGCAGCGCCCGGTGGGCATTCAGCTTGGGATTCCTGCTGTTCGGGGGTTGGTGACGGTTGGTGAAGGGCGAGTTGAAGGGCGATGTTGAAGTAGAAGGGGAGGTGGGCGACATGGCGGGGCGACGAGGGCGGCGACAGCAGCCCAGAAGTGAAGAACGCGGAGTAGCTCGAGTCGACGGACGTCGTTCTTCTGTGCACACTGTAGCTGTGATTGATATTGGGTGTTGGTGAGGTGCTCCCCATCGTCAATGAAAGGATCACGGGAGTAGCACCAGTTGCCAAGGGCGTTCAGAGCGAAGAGATGCTCGCCGCCTATATACGCCGGAGGCAGAAAATTGTCGATGAACGGGCGTTCCGAGGACGCGCCTCGAGGCGTTTGCTCAACGATCAGATCTGCGTTGGTTGCTAGGGTCTACAGGCTCCGATATGCTCGTGAAGCTTCGATGCTGACGCGGACGCTCAGAGTCACTGGCACCACCATCTCATATCACGTATTTTGCTGTTTCATGACAATTTCACCTCTCTACCTCCATTCCAGCCCTGCCTCCCTCTTCTCCCACCCTCATACAAGCTGCTTCGATTCCGAGTCGTTGTCAGCGCCCACCGGCACCCTTCCCTTCGCCCATTACCACACCCATACTACCACGCCATCAATTACAATGCGCGCCCTAGTGGCCGCGCGCGCCGACATCACTTTTCGTTATCACGTCAATCATCGCCGTTCAACGTGATCAACTCTTCGGCCATGGTGGGCATATTCCCGGCCCCCAACGGGTGCCTTACCATGGAAGTACGTGCCGTGGAAGTAGGATCTTTGCAGTATGCGCTATGCGGTAGAAGGGTATCAGTACATCAAGTTTCCGGTACCCCGATCTTGCACGTTCATCAACACCATCTGTAGCTACCTCATATGCATATACGTTGCCTCCCCATTAATCCCACCCTCGGTCCTCTATAGACTACGCTTGGCGCTTAGTAGTCGTGGACGTGCTGCCTCTTCCAGCCTCCCAGTATAATACACCCGTGATATACGTACGTCCCCAATATACACCTACGTCCGCAGAGTGCCTCGCTTGTCCGATCCCGCGTCCCAGCGGAAGCAAATGCCCCGACCCCAGAGTATCGCGATCACAGACTTCACGGCAGCCATCCAAATGAGTATATACGTTCCTATCACATTCTTTGCGATGACATAGCGGACCGGGCTGCGACTCAATAGCATGCGACAAAGACTCGTCGACACTTCGAGGCGTTGCGAGCCTGCAATAAAGTGTCTTCGGCCCCCAGACTTCGGAGGAAGGCCACATGGTGTTCATTCATTTTTCGACGTTCAAGGGGAGGGGGTCACCGCCACCGTGCAAAGAGCATTGATCAGATTTCCGTATTGATTGATTGGTGACATCTTGATGTTTTCCTTCTCTCTCTGTGATACACGATCAATCACAACGTGTTACTTATACAATGTGTCTGTCAGCACTTGTTGTTAGCATTGGATAGATGCAGAGATGCGGAGATGCGCACACGGAGATGTCGAGACGCACAGAAACAAACAAACAATCAATCAATCAATCACCTGAACGCGATGCCACGATGCTTTGATCCCGTCAACCACAGAGAACAAGGACGGAATCAAATATCGTAACCTACATATGCTTGGACTTGATCCTGTCGGCAGGCTGATTGATTGATGAGAAGGTGCAGGCAAAGGCGACCGTGATGATTGGGGGTTACCCTTCGACGGATGGAAAGGTCCTTAGAGAATGACACCCAATCAGCATGAAAACAGGATATCATAATACCATAAGCAAGTATCACAGCAGATCGTAGCAGCGCCGTTGAGTCTCGAGTCCCGAAGTAGCCCAAAGATTGTGCTGATCCTATTTCTCGCTGGCTAGCACTGGCATCGTACGATTTGCGGCTTTGGGATGTTCTGGGGTTGTAGATTTCATATGTTATGTGTTGGTTATGTGTTAACAGATGGTTGTGGCCTTGATGGCAATGACATGTCTATGATATGGTTATGGTAGGGGATGACGGATTGAGGCGGGGAAGCGAGTAGGGCCAGGGAGGGACAAAGGAGAAGACCTTGGGGTACCGGTGAGCCATGAGGACAAGAAAACGAAGTGACAGAAATATACAAACAACCAGGCACTGAGCACCCACTAAACCGTGGACGCGTCAATATGTCCATTCTGAATAGCCGCACATTGAGTGCGTGCCCACCTAGTGATTATCCGCAACCCCCACAACTCCGCGTTTGCGATGATCAGGATTGTTGATTGTGAACACGTTGGCCGTTCCTTCGAACTTTCTCCGAGTCTTCTGATGCATGTTGACTTGAGGCTGCCTCTGCCTTCCTTATCCAGCCTACAACGGGCGTATCTTCGTCGTCGTACCATCGTATTGTCGCATCACTGTGTCAACACGGCCATACAGTCAACTCGTCGAAGTCCCTCAAGGCTCATGCTCATGTCGCCTAGTTACCACTGGCACAATCATCGATTCGTCCGCAGAGCCTCGAGGCATCTAACACATATGTAGGTATGTGTCGGTAGAAGCAGGGAATCATGGTGCGGAGGATGCGCGGAGGATGCGCTGTCCCGTTCGCTCAATTGCAACGATTGGCATTTGTCGTGATTCCTCGAGCTTCGTGAGCTTCGAATCGGCCCTAGGTTGTCACTATCGATACCCCGCACTCGACTCTTATGGGAGCGTGCATCCATGTTCCACGCATGTGCATTGCGCTCGAATGATCACTGCAGACGGTAGCAAGCAATCGAGATGTACAGTGAAATCTGCGAAGCACGGCGAGTCGGCGAGTCGGCGACTTGGTTGTTTGGATGACTGATGGATAACTCGACAGGTATATTAGCGCATAGATTTTTGATTCTGATGTAGTGTTCACGACAGTGTTCCGCTGCACATGCACCAGCCCTTACCAGGTCGTAACAGGCATACACACGTATCCTATCGTGGACGATGCACATGTCACCTAGGGGTCCTAAACATTCGATATTCAGCACTCATCAAGGACGAGGGTGACTTGAGGATAACCAAGATCATTCAGCGACGGGCCACTCTGCCTGCACAATATATATTCAGGATCAGCAGAAACGCCGCTGATGCTACTAATACTCACTGGATGATTCCTTGCAATGGAGTAATTGATTGTGGAGGTATAGTGGTGTGGATGAATGTCCACATGCAGTCTGCATACGACATATACACCATACGGCTTGGGGATTAGTCTCGTACCCATCCATTATAGGAAATCACACGTGGTTTTCTGATGCAAAAACCCGGGTTCCTCTACTGGGAGTAGCAAACGTTTGAACACTATGTTTCCGCCGGAGGACCTCACGTTGACGACCTATCCTTGACGGCGAAGTAGTCTGCTGATTAGTGATGCCCGCACCAAGCTCAAGCCCACCTCCAACTTTTGACGGCATTGATTTGCTTCAAGAGCCCGATGTCGACCAATCTCCAAAGTATTCAAATTTCCACCTTCACTGCCTCCAACGCAACAAAACACAGCAACTATCAGCCACTATTATGGAACTGGAGGCGTTTCCTAATCCATGCAGCGCGAGATCGCTGTTGCTCAAGCTCGAACAATTGGAACTTCAAAGGGACCAGGGAAAGCACTACCCAGGTGAGGCAGTCTTCTTGTTTCGAGAATACACTATAAGACAATGTGTTATGTATCGTGGCGTATGGGATTGGTTTAACGCCCCTACTGTTCGTGAAGGGGGATTATTCAACCACGGAGCACTGGGCGGCGGAGAGGAGAGAGACAAGTTGCGTAAAAGGAATGATTAGATCATGATGGTGACAAGGTCAATGTTTGCATTGGAAGATCAAACCAAATATGATCAACCCCTTGAATGCTCCTATCACAGAACATTGACCCTTACTGAGGTTCGACCTCTCCGCTAGGCGCATGGAACAGATCAAACAATACCCTCCAAATCTTGCTATATGCAACTCAAATCCTGTCTCGTTTGAATCAATTTGATTCAATCCAGCAGCTCACACGGCTGCTCCATCCTGGATGGATCAATCCTAGATCTCTTCTTCCCTTCGTGCTGTGGCACTGGCGCCAAAGCATCCCTGACATTCAGTTATGTATGTGGTGTATCTAAAATATCTGTGTGTATGTCGCTTTCCCCAGATAAAATACGGAAGAAGGCGCGCCGGGCCTCCGTTGACATTGCGCGTCCGCGCCAGTCAAATGATGGTAAGCACATCGTCTGGCTTCTTTTTGGGTACTATGCACGAAGGTGATAAACCTGTCATTCCATATTCACGTAACCTTTACTAAGTCCACACATCGCGGCCACACGTGGGTTACACGCTCACACTAGCATTATGCATCAGTCGAAGGCCGTCGTTCAAGCCAGGAGGTCGACTCCAACATCAGACGGCTTGTTTGAATACAGCAGATCAGCAGACGTACTATGGTATCTGTATGCTAGGCACTCACAGGTCCAACTCTCCCCTTCACGGGGACAGTGCAGAATCAAACCCAATACAATGGTAGAAATCTAGGATCATGTACGTCTTTAAACCACCGGAGCATCCGTTCAGGCTGAATGAAATATACTACCAAGCGTAAAGCGGGACCAAAGCGGGACCCATTCAAGCGGCCCCCGTCCTCATGACCAAGGATCAGTCACTTTCCACATCAAGTAATGTTTTGGTTTACACGATTGCGGGTCGAATAGGACAGACACAGACCCCGAGGCTTCCGCCGTACAAATTACCAAACCTCGAGGTATGCCGCCGGTAGCAGCAAATAGGACAACCCGGAGAATACGGAGGTCCGAGAAAAACTAGCATAAGTGTAAGTATTGACATTGAACACCTTGAAATGTAGAATATACATAAAGGAATATTACTCAATTTAAGTGTCATTGACTTTTCCCGCTGTGCATGTACGCAGCGAGGGCCCGGAGCAGCAAATATTGATACATCAATAACCCAGTTGAAGTGACAGATTCTGACGAAGCCCCAAGTCTCACGTGACTCAATTTACCTCCTAGTTCAACATTCATCCGTACCCCTTGAAAGCCACGCACTCTTATATTCATTGCAAACCCACGTGCACAGGGCCAGGCAGTATATTCACGTATAAACGAACAAATACAACAAGTTTTACATTTGTACAAGGGTTGCACGCTGAACTCGAAGGGAAAGGGGAAACAAGAGTATAATATTCTATCGGGGCATTTACGAAGGCGGGCTGCACAATATGTTAGCTGGTTGAATGGGCGGAAAGCGAGATGTGGGGCGTACACGGGTGGAACAGCAGTAACTGGGCCTATAAAACCGAAGTCAGTTAGCTATGCAAAGACCTGTTGAGGGCTGAAGGAACTAACCAGGGTCACTGGCGAGGGCGGGGAAGGGTGTAGCAGCAGCATTGCACTGTACGGAGAGTTGTGGGTAACGAGTATTCTGCAATACACGATAAGACCTACGACAATCTCAACATCAGCCTGACTCTTGCCAGCGGGGAAGGTGGCAGCCTTGGTGAGCGTCTTGGGAACTGGAATAACATCAGAGCAGTCGATGAGATCAGCCTGTTTGTGACCGAGGAGAGAAAGCTTCTTCATGACTTGGGTGAATCTGTTCTGGATCTTCGGCATGTTGTCTAATTCGTTTTGTTAGAATCCACAACAGTCAAATATAGACACGGGAATGTAGTACTTACTGACCATGGACTGCCATTCACAGGCACTCCTCGAGTCTGTACATGATGTTTAATAGATGCCGCTGACAACGGCTGTAGATTTATTACCTCGGGCAAGCTGAATGGGTGAGATGTTAGAAAATGCGTCTTCGCATCGGAACAGAACAACCTACTAAGAAGTCGGATTGGAGTCTCATTTCACCTGCAAGTGGCGATTCAACTTCACCCTGGTTACCAGGGGTTCTGAGCTTCAAGTTAGCACTACGATCCCGACAATATCAGCGACGAATTATTACCCTGGGAAGGCAGTCCCTTGCAACATTGTCTCCAAGAAGAATTGAGAATCGAAGGTAGATGGAGTTGAGTCGAAGGGAGTTCTAAAGATCTATCATTAGCGAGAAAGATATCACAAGCGAGGATATCTGTACCCGGGAATCTATTTACAATATGGTCAACAAGCGAAAACATCGAGATTTGCAAAGGAGAACTTACGGAGGGGTCAACATGATCGGCTGCAGCGATCGTGTGGCTGTCAAGACACCTTTAATTTCTAGAAGCTGGGTAAATATTGAAGACAGCTTACGAGGCAAGCAGCCAGACGACTTCGACAGTGCTGAATCCAGCGTCACCCATCCTGCTGAGAATCTTAGTCACATCATCTGAAGGCGAAATTAGCTGATGGCGTGATATAGGTTAAAGGAGAATACCGAAAGGCTCCGGGACGAGGCCGTCAGGTGGAATCTGGGTGGCATCAGGGCGACCCAGGAAGAAGTTCAAGCGGGGAGCACCAGCGCAGTTGCTGACGCCGATGGCACCGGCGAATTGAATGCTAGAAGAGGATTTTGAGTGCTAATTATGACGAGGGAGTGTCGCTACGTACAAGTCGGCAGCGCTGATGTTGTGACGAGCGATGAACGGCTTCTGGGCTTCAACAATTTCATCGATGCCCAGGTTGGCGTGGAAGTTGGGCTCGGTGTCACTGAAGATGATCATAGAACCGTCCGCACCACCGCCTCCGAACTGGCCAGCGCTGAAGATAATTATGAGTACAGCTGGCGCGATAATCAAACCAGTTGACGTTACTTGGTCAATGCTGGGGAGAATGCAATCGCGTCGTGGAATGTCAAGCGCAAGGACTCGTGCACCTAGACATTACTATGCGTTAGCGGCCAGTTATACAATATGACGAAAAATCTACCTCTTCACCACATTGGGCACCGTCGAAGAGGTTGGTCTGTATGTCATCTAAAATCGGGAACAGGGCGCAGCAAGCCTCGTTGGCGGTCGTTTGGCCAGTGGCACAAGTGACGCGTTTATTAAGACTAGGTGCACCTTTTGAAAATGATTAGTCTCGCAGTGTTCCACCATAGATGGGTTGGTGATTCACCAAGCGCGACGGTAGCACCAAGAGCCAAGACGAAGGCGGAAAATTTAGCGAAAGCCATTGGCAGTGAGTTAGTTGACTGGATGTCTGAGGAGAAATGCCTTGCATCTGCCCCCTTTTATACGTCTTAGATCGTTGATGCCGGCCAATCATTGAGCTAGCCCCGTTATCTTGCTTGTGTGCATCCTACAAAACTGTACGTGAGGTGACAAACTGTCAGACGTGAGAGACGGCGGAAGTAGCTACACCTTGAGTAAAGGAATGATACTGCACAGGTGTGAATGAGGGGTGCACTTCAGGAGTGAAGGCACATGAAACAGTGTATTTTCATCGCCGGTAGTTGCAGTATGGGAAGGACCGTGGTGTAGCTAATCTGCTCATTGCACTTAATTAGATTCGGCACGTAAGTTGGGAAGATATGCATCAACGATACCGAGCTAAATTGGGATGCAGAAGGTCAGGTTGAAGGTCAAAGTAGTCCTCTATGTTGGCAGACAGAAGGACTTTCTCTACACAACGTTTGTACCATGAAGCGCGGACTCCACGAGTACGCAAGGGTGTGAAATTTGCTTGATACCGCTGGACCCAACTGCGAGGATGAATGGTTTCAGCTGGAAGATGCGCTGAACTAACGAGGGGTGTGCTGAGTGGTATCAACGCTTACCAGATGAAAGGATCTCGAACTTGAGTAATATTCGTCTTATGATTGGTTGAGCTATTTCTGGCTGTCGGCAGCGAAGAATGGCACCCATGCCAAATCCTTGTCGTCGGTAGGCGTGGAAATTCTGGATGCGTGCGGTCCCATCGCGAAAGTGGGTTGTATGGTATGTTGATGCTCGGAGGATCCAAGGGTATGCGAAAGGCACATTTGAGACTCGCGGGTTCCCACTACCCGAAGACGTCAGCTAAACATAGCACCGTGGACGCGCATGGGAGAGAACTTGAAGGCCGAAGGAGAACAAAGAGAGCATTTAGTCACATCCGCAAACGCCCCGAGGTGAGTTTAGAGGCTAGTGATCTATACTTTTTTGCTTTGTGTATTAACCAATCGTCAACGTTCTACATGGTCAAGCCTGGGAGCTAAGATGAGATGGCTGCTTACACCGGTACCCCCTGCTATTGGACGATACAATGGGTAGTAGTCAATTATTGAACGGATAAGACGGCGAGAATCCATGACAATGGGTCATCGATTCACCGATCCATACTGACGGCGCTGATAAATGTGAAAAACCCTGTGAGTATGTGGTAGAAGTGCTGGTAGAAAACGACTCGCGAGTCAACGTCAGAGAAGTCTTGATGGTCGCCTCAATCCAGCAGAACGGGATACTACAACCTTGAGGCATTTTATCACCCTCGGTTTCAATAAGTCGAAAATGTCACATTGGTTTGCTGGGGCGCGTCCGACAACAAGGAGGTTCAATGACAGGGTCATTTCTGCCATCGAAAAACCCATTCATCTTGTAAATGGGGGTTAAGCACCAGCATATTTGCCTAAAGCCTCGTCGCATCCTCTTTTCGGAAACTCCAATGAGATGACAAGTGCAACACGATACACACAACACTTTGTGAGGATAAATCAGATTATATACAAATGCCTTGCATTAGTTAGTGAGGGTTTCGGAGGATGTGAAGTTCAAGCGGACATACATTATCAACGTCTGTTCAACAGGCCTAGCAACCCAGAGACTACATTGGAGGGCGTAGGTGCACCGTTATGAGCAGACTGTCCACCTGGTTGATTGTATTGATTCGGAGGCGGGGGCGGAGGGCGTCCAGACCATCTACTAGCAGGCGATGCGGGATGAATCGGATCAGGATAATTCTGAGGATAACCAGGTTGAGGTGGTCGCGGTGGCGGCGCATAAGCACCGTAAAAACTCTGAGCATACGAGCCATTCCAATTTGCTGGCGGGGCTGGGGAGGGAGAGGGTTGAGGGGGTGGTTGCATACTGTACCGGGAAGGTTTGCTAAGGTGTGAAAGAGATGCAGTGGATTGTGTTTCAAGTCGGGAAGATGACGAGTGGGGTTGGCCGGGTCGTGTGAGCTTGTTAGGTCGGGGTGGATGGCTTGTCTCAGTGCTGGGTCCCGGCGTAGACGGAGGTGTATTGGCTATAGCGGGTGAGATAGTAGATACATGAGATGTGTCGGCAAGGGATATCAACGACGCGGCAGACCTTTAGGTCCCTCACGCTGGTCTTTCTTTTCTTTTTTCTTCTCTTTGTCCTTGTCTTTCCGCTCCTTTTCCTTGGGACCCTTCTTCTCCTTATCTTTCCTTTCCTTTTCCTCCTTCTTTAGATCCTTGGCGGACTTCTCCGGCACCGCCGCTTTGGGCTGCAATTCAGGCATAGGAATCTTACTAATGTGGATTGTGAGACTGTTCGGTGGGGTATACTTGTTGGACTTTGTCTTGTCGTCGTCGCCATCTAGTTTGATTCTCCGAGGTCCCTTCTGGGGAGACGCTATTGTGTCATATAATACGTACTGATGAATCTCTTCCTCGACGCCTGGATATCATTAGGGGAGGGTAAGGTCTAAAGGAAAGCTCGACACACCAGCCTTATGGCGTACTCGCTTTGTCTGCTCAACCACCTGAACAACCTTCGGGACCTGCTCAGCCCCTGCAGAACGAATCGTGATGAAGAGAATAGCATCATCCTACATGATTTAGTTGTCGAGACGAGGGCCTGTAGATCAACGCTCACCTGCAGCAGATCGAAGCAGTATTGACCATAGTCTTCGATCGAACCTTCCTCTGCCACAGTCACCTCGTTGTATTCGCCTTGTATGGCCTGCATCTCAGCTATTCTGTCGATACCGCCCCTTGGCGTTGGCTTAGGCGGAAGGGTAGGAGGGGCACTTTGTCCAGCGACCGACGACTCGGCGGCGGCGGCCTCGGACGTTGTACGTCGAACGCCAAAGAATGAAGTAGTAGAGGGGGATTCGCCGTCCTTATGGTAGGTATCATTCGCATCATGGAACGTCAACAATGCCGTGAGCATGACGATTTCCAAGCCCTTTCTATCATCAATATCGAATCTACTCGCCGATGCAGAGACGCGTGAGTATGCATTGGGGTAAAAAAAGCTGCGGGTTTACCGATTCAGATTGTAGTCTAGGACTTGTATTGATGAAGTCTTTAGCCGACCAGCAGGCTCTTTGGTAACAGCAACCAGAACCGGGGGATCTGGCTTTCGTAACAAATAACATTCCTCCCGTTTCCACTCGAATTCATGTCTGCATCACCGATCAGTATCACCCACTAGATCAACAAGAACACGTACTCTTCCCACTGGAAGCTCCATTTGAACGACAAGGTGCCCGTGTACTTCAATTCTACTATCTTCGTAGGATTGCAGAGCTCCAGCACCTTCACCTTGCTAGTGCTAGCCGGTGCTGTAACCGTCACCAGCAAGGACTCGGACATCGGGTCTATGTTTACTACCCTCTGTATCAAATCTTATTGGAATAGATCATTGTGACGCACCATAAACCTCAACCTTGTACCCAGCAGGATCTACGACCCGCTGCTTCCGATAATGAATCGTCCCAGAAGGTTCGACGAGATCGACCACATTAGGATGGTCTTTGTTCGGAGTAACCACCAACGTGAACAGATTCTTGTCCAAACTCATGACCTATGATTTGAGGGAGGAACTGTCTTCCCAGTATGTTGCGGACGGAGGGAAGTTCTAGGACTACATATAGAGGGTCTAAGGCGAGCACTGCCACATTACTGTGACTGCGATCAAGGCTCGAAATTCGTGTTGTTGTTGTCACGGGGTATCTTGGACGCGGTGAAGTTTGACTGACAGTCATGAAACGTTCACCATAAGGGCGATAGACTATTCGAAAACTTCGCATACTGATCACTGGAGGTTTCACCATAATGTACCCAATTAGCGGTCTACGGAACACTACAGAGGATGGGGTATGCTAACATAGGGATGGGATGTCTGACGGACGACTGTGAGATACATATACAGAAAACAATCATAGCGGTGGCAGAGGTCTTCGACATTGTGGGCATATATTCTATGGATGAGTCAGTACTTATGTTTACCGTCGGGGATTCAACTTACTTTGATGGCAAGCCACTATTGCGAAGTTACTGGATGAGCATCGCATGTATCAATAGTTCTAAGATGGCCTGCTTACCTTCTCCAAACACTCCGTGTGCTTTGAATAACCATGACTCAGGGCGCCATACATAAATAGAAGAATCAGGATTTCACTCACAAACAAATGGTGACATGGCGCCAAACTGTAGCTCTTCCTCGCTGTCGCCCCGCCACCAACCATTCGCTTCTGCATCGCGTGAAGGAAGCCCGACGTCCTAGCCTTCACGTTGGACTTGCTGGAGGACATCTGGCGCTCAAGTTTGTCTTCTGACCTTCGCCTCACTGACGAATCTATGAGGATAGCATCCATGCAGATGGCGCAGTCGCCGAGAGACTGCTCCGGAGCCTCCGCATCAGGGAGAGGCAATACAGGATGGTAGTCATATACGTTGACCTGTTTGAACTGGAAAACAACAGACAGCGATCAGTGCATGATGATATAGCAGAGAGGGAGGCAAAGACATACCCGTGCAGGGAGGAAGAAGAAATCTGGGCCAAACTGATCTTGAAGCAGTACCACTCCCACTTGCGCGAACACAAACATCGCAAGAAGCCAAGTCCACCCTGGCAGACAGTATGATTAGCAGGTACATGAGTGATGGGTTACATAGATCTCACGTCGAGGTTGAACCTCAAGAACGTTCTTTGGGCACACTAGGAAGTCTACCAGTCGACACCGTCAGTCCATACCGCGAGGTTGATAAGGGTGGAGAACGTACAGAGCATGAGATACACCCTACACGCTGAGGTTCCCAGCAGATATTCCTTGCTTAATCCACTACCCCTACCTCGACGGGCGGATCTGATGATCTGCGGCATCCATATCGACGAGTACGAGAATGCAACATATAGAACTCCCATTACAGGCGACAATATGACCCTCACTAGAACGATAACGAATAGAAACAAGGCAAGCCTTGATAACGATGGTAGTGACGCGTGAGTCAGTTTCTAAATGATCAGGCTCGAGCACGTACAAACTTTGATCTGCGGATCACTGGTAATGAACCGCCAGAATAGCAGTAAACCAGATGTTTCAGTGGTAGCGGCGTTGGTAGCGGCGGCTGGCGGCGGCTGCGGCGGCCCAACAACGGGGAGGGAAGGGGCGATCACCGTTGGCGCCGCTTCGGTAGGTGGGTTAATAACGACAGGTGGATTGACATTGGGCGTGGGTTGGACTGTAGGGACAGAGTCCTCCGGTAGCTGAACTTGATAAACCAGAATCGCGAATTGCTTTGCATTTACGTCAGCCAGGGCGACGACAACGACAAAGACGTGATCACTCACAGCTTCGTGGATGAACAATGTACAAGCCAAGAATGCGGGTGCAACCAAACTAAGCGACGCTCGGCCGTCGAATAAGATAGCGAATGTGATGTGTCCAGCGAAGGATAGAGAATCCATAGTAGCTTGAAAGAGTAGAGTCCACCGGGAAACCCTCGCAATTCCTGACGGAGTGCGGCTAATCTCCATTTGCCGTATAAGGAGGAAGAGGAGAATAAGATATACGATCCCTGCTGTCGCGGCGTCTGAAAAAATATTGAATACAATAGTGAAGGGCGCGACAAGCGTTAGAACTCACAGGTGGTGACCTTGCGGAAGAAGGTACGCGACCTAGAAACGGTTGAGCGACTTCGTCAGTCGGACCCAGAAACTAGCAAACCTAAGTCCCTCTGCTTCGTGAATCTCGTAGAGTATCCCGCAGTCCTTAGAGAGAAATAGGGCATCGACAGCAATCCTAGGCGGTTCAACAGTGGATGCTCCTGTGGGTTTCTGTATTTCTTCTTCTAACTCCGTCATAAGATACTGGGGAACCTTTGAGGGTACAAGATGGGCTTGGAATGTAAATGAGCAATTTGTCTTTATACCTTCGTCTATTGGATATCAGTCTGGACGCTCGGAGACAGGGACATTAGAAGCTAACCAGGATTGGGGGCGTCCGGGTCAACTACGATATTTCCATCGTCGATGAGCTGCTGTAGTTTCTTGATACGTGCCTCAATCTCAGGCTTGATCATGTCAGCCGTAGCATTCTTATGTGGCTCTGGGACAAGCGATGGCAACAAACGAATGTCGATCTGTCGTCTGGCCAAGGAAGATTATGATGCTCGTGCGGTAGTTCTAGCAAGACTTACCCATTAGGTAGCGCGAAACCGTAAAAGGAGCCGCTGGTAATGAAGTGGATTGCTTCGAACTCCAGCCTTAGCTCATCCGACGTGTTGATGTCGGTGAATTCGATCCTCCCCTACAGGTATTTTAGCTGCCAGGCTCCATGCTAAGGAGCACATGGTACGTACGTGTGCGAGGGCCACATCGTGGCTCAATCTCTGACCCGTTTGAGGATCTACAATAGGCTTCTCGACGAGGCTCAATGCCACCTTCTCCGATGCAGTCCAGTTCCAAGAGCCAGCTCTCTCCGAAGCCTCGGTGATGTTCAGCTCAGATGTGTATTCGACGGCCAATGGCTTCCAAGGTACCGTTTCCCCGGCTAGACCGAGTAGAGTAATATGATGCGCCGATCCTTCTCCTCGGAGGAAGCCCGTGATGTTAGGATGGTAAGAGGCCCGGCTTGGGTCCTGCAGATGGCCATGATGGAGGAAGAAATCTACAAGAGGTTGGGCAGTTACATCGACGTCAGGCTGCTGAAATTAGCCATAGGAACATGAAGTATATGGGGGCGGGACGTACGAGAGAGAAGTCGGACTCCGTGCCGTTCCTCCACGCAGTGAAGTTGGAGAGTTGATATGACAGAGAACGAAGAGCATCCTGGTACTGGTGCCTGGCTAGAAACTCGTCGCCGCTGTGGTTCGTGAGCATGAAGAGGACGAAGCTGATGAATAGGAATGAAGGGACCGAGCCCCGTTGCCGCTCTCGTCCGTTTACGGTGCCATTATCGACATTGCGAGGTGTGTTGTCCGCAGGCATTCTGAAGCGGGATGTCAGGTTGCGAAAATGTCAGGACTGCATCACATACAACGACGAGGAAGTTGGGAGGCACGACGGGCAACTCTGTGATCAAGGTGTGGCCACAAGAGGGATAAGTGACTCACGGTCATGGCTACGTCACGCGTCACGGTCGCGTTGCCGAATTCGACTCTTGTTGGGAGCGATGCATGTACCGACAGGATCCCGCCGTTGGACGCATTTCAACTCAGCCCTCCAACTCGCCATCCAACGCTCAACGCACAAGTGGACGTGAGTACTCCATTCCACTCGCCTTTCGCCCTGCTGGACTCATCCTTCACCAAAACAGATTCGAGGACTTCACAGAATGTTTCCCCCTCTACGTCGAAGAGGAGAGAAAAATGGCCCTTCGGCAGTGTTTAACGCCATATCGGGGCATATGGAGTCTCAGATGCACGTCGGTCGTCGCTTTCACATCCACACTCCGATGTCAACTGACTGTCCACGCAGGCAGATTTGGAGGAGCTCTTCGCGAAGTACGGAGTCCAGAAAAAACATCGACATCCTACACGCCATTGTCACCGAAGCGAAGGAACGAAGCCGCCAGACTGAGACGCGTAACGATATTTGGAGAGAAGACCTTGACCCGCATAACGCTGTGAGTGCCCGCTCTGTTCCCATTCTCCAGAGCGAGGCGCAAAGGATCCGGGAGCTGGTTGCAGAGGTACGTTTCCTTTGATTTTACCTTGCGCCTACCAACCGTGCCCGCAGGAGGCAGAGAGAAACAAACGACTTCAAACCGAGCTCGAAGAGAATAGGGCCGTGCAAGAGAGTGAGAGTGAGCAAGCAGCAATGCTGCTTGACAAAGTTGCTCGGGTAAGTGCTACGATGCTACTGCTTTAGCTCGCTAACGGGGCCGCGGTGAAGATAAATGCTGCTTGTGCGAGTATACCCCAGGCCGAGATCGAAGAGTGGGATATTCAAACTGCAGAATCTTTAAAGGCACTATAGCACCATGTAGCTCAATTGTATTGTATGTATGTACTGTATCATCTAAATCAATTTTGCGAACGATAAGGAACTTGCGTTGACCACCATTATTGTTGTTTTCAAAATAGTTGACTCCGACGAATATGTTGAAAAGTGGCGCCAATCTACAGTCAAACTTACTCAACGCATAACTCGCTCAAAACTCATCTAATTCCTATCAACCTTGATTATTCTATGTTTGGTATACTACCTCTATTGAGCCCCAGCGGAAATACCGGGATCAACAACATTTAACATTGGCAAGTATTGCTTACTCCACATCCTTTATCCAATGACAGTGGCACCTTTTGATCAAGCCCATTGCCCCATTTTGCCTGTACGCGACTGCCTGAAATGGTTATTATGACAAATTCCCCATGGCTTGCTGGCCAGTAGGCCACTGTGGTGATTATGATGTCTCATGGAGAGGTGGCAGTGAAGTTTCTGATTGTAGAGAGCTCTAAGCTACTCAGGATCTCATTGGGTGATTGCACATCTTTAGATGTAAGAGATTTGAGGTGATCCATGAAGGATAGGGTGGGGAACAAGACAATCTGTCTACTGGAGCAATAATCCACTTCATCTTGGTATCTAGTGCAGAGATGAAGAAGCATCATATCCATATGGGATGAAGATAGACATGAGCTTGAGAGGAACTCTTGTTAGGGTGACACAATACTACTGGATAGTACACAGGCTCTACAAGTGTCTTGAGTGAGTAAGTTTGTAAGAGAGAAGAGATGGGGCTTTAGAGGGAGGGAGACGGTTTGAAGATGCTGACTGGGCACTAGTATAGTGGTAATCCCAAGAGAATGAGTTATCATCTCTGGGTATGGTATTTAGCCTTATATACTACTACTACATACATAAGCCTCATGTCTACTACACACCCTATTCTGCTGGTTTTCCATGGAATGTGTAACGACCGTGTGACTGAATGCCTTGTCATTCGAGTAAGTAGCCTGTATGCCTGGCTAAGGCTCCAGTGACCCTTGGAAAGGGGGTTGCCTGTCACCCAGGCTACGGGGAGTGGTGACCCACTTGGGGGACTGGCGAGGTTGCATACGCTGTTGGAAATCGAGTCTCGCCTTCAATTATAATAATATGTACAAATAGTCTATACTACCGCGGCATCTGTAGCTTAGTAATATCATCCGTCGTTCCCACCGTTCCACCATTTCTAATAGGTTATGGGCCTCTGTGTTTGAACCTTCGCAAATCAAGTTCACGTTCACGTTCAAGTTACATTGTGCCGCCGCTGCGATCTTCGCGCCCACGATTGTCCCTATTGTTCACTGTGTAGCTGCTGCGAATCTCGCACCCACTTATCTCCTCCCCAACCTTGCCTCCACCCTGAACCGACCCTTTTCTTCTGCCGCCTTTGCCCAAATGTCGCTATCACTTCTCGCGACCATCCCAAAACTCGACGGAACAAACTACGCTAGCTGGAAGGACCACGTTACCGCGTTCTTGTACACTCAAGACCCTGGCTCTATTCTAGAACCTGCACCTGCCGCTGCTGGTGCCGCTGCCTCTGATGCAAATCAGGGTCCTAACCCTGCTGAGTCCCTGTTCTCGGGGCTATCGAAGACCGCCCAGATACAAAGTGACGCCAAGGCCTATGGATTCATCTTCTTTCTTGTCGAAGATGCTTGCCGAGGACCCTTGAATGCTCTGGCGACAAAATCGGGACGACAGGCATGGGAAGTCCTTCGAAAGGAGTATGAGAGAGATTCCCCATCTACGCGCATGTCCCTTCGTCAAAAATTCTACTCTATCTCACACGACTCCTCAACATCTGTCAAGACCTTCATCGAAGCTGTTCTTTCTATCATCTGCCAACTTCGTGCCATCAATCACGCCCCTTCAGATGAGGAGATCATGGACAAGATTCTCGTTAGTCTGGACCCAACGTTTGCGAGCATACGAGCCGTTCTATGCCTTCGAACGCCTGCGCCGTCACTTATTGAAGTCCAAAATGCTCTTGTTGAGTTCGAGACCCAACTGGGGTCTGCTGCTGCTGCGAAAGCAGGGGGGTATGAGGTTCTATACGCTGGCCGTTCATCCTCCAAGGCTAACGATAAAGGTGATTTTGACTGGACGAACACACAGCGCAAGGATAGCGTTTGCTGGCGATGCGGACGAGCCAAGCACACTGCTCAGTACTGTGTTGCGGACATGCCCGAAGATATCAAACGAAAGGTGCTTTCGCGCTCTCGTGACACCCAACACGCCAATATTGCTGCGCCCTCTCCACCTGTCCACGATCCAATCACAAACGACCCATCAGCCCTGTTTACGCTTCACACCGACGTCTTTGTAGATAAAGATGGATATGCAACCTACCATGATCTACCAGCTACAGCACTTACAGCTGCTGAGCCTGACTGTGGCCGTTCGCAATCACGCTCTCGCGATCGAGGGGGACATCGTGGTTCTGTTCATCGATCACGTTCACGGGAACATTCATCCAATCATTCCTGGTAATTATCGGTGTCGAGACTCTGGGGGTCTGTTGGAAATCGAGTCTTGCCTTCAATTATAATAATATGTACAAATAGTCTATACTACCGCAGCACCTGTAGCTCAGTAATATCATCCGTCATTCCCACCGTTCCACCATTTCTAATATACGCGTGGTGAATGTAACGAGTAGAAAGAATAATAATATATCTCCTTGGAGTTACAATATTGTACTATACAAGGTAGGCGTGACAACTACTTCTAAATAGGGGTAAGTACTCTACCGTCACAATGCCCCCCAGTAGTTATGGTGCCTGCTTTGAGAAGCACGGGCAACAGAAACAAGAGAGAAAAAAAAGAAGAGTGAGTTCAAGAAGGTAGTTAATATGAACTTAATATAGCAAGAGAGAGCTGAAAGAGGAGGACGGAAAAGAGAGGGAGAAAAAGAGGAATAGTGCAATTCAAGGTAAGGGGGGTGGTTGTTTGCGATGGTAGCACTGGCGGTTGTGGTAGTGCCGGCTTTCAGGGCCTTTGAGTTGGATTTGGGAACTAGATCCTTCCTGATTGGAAGGTGTTTCAAGAGCAATTCTCTCAACCAACAATCTATGATTTCTGATGGGGTGAGAAGCGGAAGCCTTTCGTATAGTTCGAGTAGCATGGGACGTGACAAATTGTCGTGGAGGTGAATTAATACGAGACTTTTTACGTGATTGCATGAAGTCCGATGGCGAAGGAGATGAACGAGTGTTCGCATTAGTAGTATCTGGGGTAATTGATTTTATTTGCTGTGTCTGCGGAGTAATGCTGGGAAGCGTGCCTAACGATGAACAGGGTGAGACATGTCCACGAGGGTATGAGATTCGTGATGTCGAGGTGGAAAGCATGGGTGTTCCAGTAAATCTAGTGTCGACGTCTATAGGAAGATTCCAGCATGCAGTCGGTGACAACAGCTGTTCTTCGGGGTGACGGACTTCGTCGTTCATGCTACAATGCTAAAGACAAGATGACAATCTAGATAAGAGATACGAAGCTAATCGTTACGGGCTTCAGGGCGTGCCTCCTAGGGGCTTCCAGGCGGCGCAGATACTCTCGTTTAAGTTTGGGTGCATTCCGTAGTTCATGCTCAGATAACCAGGAGTCCTCAGTGGCGTCGAGACCCTTCCATTGTACCAGATAAAGGCGTTTGTGTCCTGACTTTCGTGACGAGATCTTATGTCCTAGGATAGCCTCTACCTCCCATTCTTCTGCAGCCGGTAGTAGGTCTCTGGTGGGTGGCAATTGGCTGCGTTCCCCAAACCGATATTCTGAGGGCATGTAACGTTTCAGATGCGATAAGTTCATGACTGGGTGCATGGGATAGTTTGTTGGTAACCAGAGACAGTATACTAGCGGGTTTATCTTTTCGAGCACCTCGAACGGACCAATCATGCACTGGATTAGTTTTTGGCCGGTTCCTTCAGCTTCGACTAGCTGCAGAGTGTGAGGGTTGACCAATACTAAGTCACCTGGTTTGATTGGTTCGACAGGTCTGCGCTTCGCATTGTATGCTTTAGCTTGCTTTTCCTGTGCGAGGATTAAGGCATCCTGAGCAGTAGCGTGAATCTCTTCCATATTTTCCGTAAATTGTTCGGCGGTCTGGCTAGGAAGAAAAGGGCGATCAGCTTTGTCTCGATTGGGGACTAACAGAGCCGCTGACTGTTGTGGCTTGTATCCAAACAACAGGAAATCCAGTTGCTGACCTGTAGATGAATGGACAGAGGAGTTGTAGGCGAACGCTAAATCACTTAGGTGCTTCGACCAGGAAGTCCGATCTTTAGCAACATAGGCACGAAGCATGGTTTCCAGGGTCGCATTCAGTACTTCAGTCTGTCCATCGGTCTGCGGATGGTGCGCCGAAGACAGCGCCAGGTGACTACCGAACCGAGATATGACCAATCTCCAGAATACGGAAGTCCAGTGTTTGTCTTGATCGCATATAATGCATAACGGTAGCCCGTAGATGTTCACCACATGGGTTATGAATAGCTCTGCAAATCCTAGCTGGTTCAGAGTGTCGTGCGTTGGTAAGAATAAGGCGAACTTAGTGAGCTTGTCTATGATGACTAGGATGGCGGTGAACTTCTCCCCTCCGGAAGCGGGTAACCCTGTGATGAGGTCTAATGACATGGTCTTGTAAGGGTGCGCAGGAACGTGCGCAGGTCGCAGTCCTCCCATTTTCTTCATGCGATCGATCTTAGTCTTTTGGCATATATCGCAGGAACGAGTGTACTCCGTCGCATCCTTGACCAGAGCAGGCCAGAAGAATATTTCTTGTAGCCTGCTCGTGAATTTCTGGGCACCCTCGTGCGCACTTTCATAGGGGGAATCGTGGATTTGTTTAAGCACGAATGGAATTTGCTATTGCAGAACACAGAGCTGGTAACGCCAGTCGGCATCTATGAAATACAGCAACCCATTGGTTCCCTTCTAGAATCGAGAGGGTGTAAGGATTCTATCGGGCTTGTTCCGCTCCTGTGCTTCGAGTTTGTCCTTGAAGTAGGGGTCTTCAGCGTAGGCGATACTCCATTCCTTCAGAGCCACTGGTGTGAATGCAACTAGCAGGTGAGCCTTCGACAGCATTTCTTCATCGAAGGAATCGGGCGGACGGATTCCAAGGGGGTATGTCCAGTGATCCTCAAGGCCTTCCCTGGCTTCACCTCGACTATTCGGCGCGGGGAAGTCTTCATTCTCTACAGCGCTAGGCGCTGGAGACTCGCTCGTTTTCTTCATACGCCGGGTCTGGACTGTGTTCGCTTCTCTGTTGCTTTCCAAGGCGGCTTCCTCTTTAGTAGCTAGAGCTTCGTGGAGCCACCATGACGAGAAGGTAGCTTTATTCGCCGCATTCTTCCGGTTCTCTGCATTCTGTGCCAGACGCCGTTTGTCTTCATCAGAAATAATGGCTTCGATGACATCTCGCACTGGGAAGGTATGAGGTGGGATGCGCAGCATTCATGACAAGGGATCTACATTGGAGTGGACGTGGCCTTGCCGATGTACCACACACAGCTTAGGGTACGCCGCGAATACAGCCCTCCAGGCAGCTAGTCTTCGGTTGGAATTCTCGTATGCTTTAGCCCATTGCAAAGCTGCATGATCGGTAATCAAGGTGATGACTTCTCCTTCAATGAACAGCTGAAATTTGACTAGTGCTTCCTTAGCTCCTAGAGCTTCCCTCTCCGTCGCACTATAGTTTCGTTTGGCGGGGCTTCAACGTCCTGCTCCTGTTAGGGCAACACTATACACTATAAAATGTATGCGGGCTCTACAAGGTGGCGAGTAAGTAAAGTTGTAATTGAGAAGGGTGAGGGCTTAGTCTGATGAAGGGGAAGGGAGGCGAGAGTTGAAGACGCTGACTTAGGCACTATGTAAGTGGGTATCCCAAGAGAACGAGTTAACGTCTCTGGGTACGCTATTCATTCTTATATACTACAATCTGCGTGTCTACTACACGCTGTAACCTACAGGTATTCCATGGAACACTTACCACATCACCATGAGGTGTGAGGTCATGGACTGCACCCATGAGGTTACAGTGAGGTTCTGACTAACGCGCTTATAAATACGGGACCCGATACGTAAGCGTGATATTGTAAGGGATAAGCATGGTGTGGTAAGCCACTACGTGTTCGTCACGTGATGCATGGGAAAAGGAAGAGAAAGGAAAAGTCAGACCGTAACATCACCCCCTCCTTAGAATTCGTCTACTCCGTTGGCGAATCAATCTCCTCGATAAAAGCATGACTGACGTCAACCAGGGTGCTTTCTTTTTGTCGTGGTCTATCCATCGTCGTGTTCTGTTGGTCTTGGTTCTCCTTCTGGCCGTCGTGATTTTTGGCGGGTTACGTCGTCGTCACCGTTTGGTATTGTCGGTTCGTAAATCTTTGTGTTGGTAACGAATGTTGGCTCAGTATAGAGATTTTTTGGCCTAAAGCCAACGTGATCGAACGCCGCGACCGAGATCCTTCTGGGGGCGGCTGCGTGTTTCGAGTGGAATGCCTGTTTTTGCTCCGGTGCGTTTTTCAGGTTTGCTTCGGGCTCCCAGGAGTCGTGTTCCACTGTATAGCCCTTCCATCTGACTAAATACTCCAGCCGTCCCCTCCGCATTCGACTGTCTAATACTTCCTCAACTTCGTACTCCTTTTCTCCCTGGATTTGCACTGGGGGTGGTGGTGGTGTCTGCTGTCCTGGGATAGTAGGGATGTTCGCTTTTTCAGTACGATGAGTTGAGATAGTAGGGTGGATGGACAATTTTTTTTTGGAAGTTTTAATGTTATTGCGTTTTTTGTTGGCACCGCAATCACCTCGTACGGCCCAATTTTCTTTTGCTTGAGCTGCGCGACAGCCTGGTCGTGCTTAAGTTATCAGTGAAGATGAACGCTTTATCGCCTACTCGATACTCAGGCATTTCTCCTACTTTCCTATCCGCATATTTCTTCATCTCCTCCCCCGCCTTCACTAATGCAGACCGTGCTTCCTCCCAGGTCTGCTTCATTTTCTCGGTGAACTTATTGACCGCTTCTACCTTCGACTGCTTCCTCGGTTCTACTCCCATCCTCGGATGTCTGCCATAATTTAAATAGAATGGGCTCTGCCGGGAGCTCGTTTGGTTTTTATTGTTTAGCGAGAATTCACAGATGGCCAGCCACTCTGCCCAGTCGTCCTGCCTGTGATTGATGAACATCCTCAGGTAGGTCTCGACTTCTTGATTCGCCCGTTCGGTTTGCCCATCGGTCTGCGGGTGAAAGGCGGTCGACAGGCGGGTCTGAATTCCTAATAGCTTATTTAATTCTTGCATCACCTGTGATGCAAACTGAGGGCCTCGGTCCGATATGATAGTGTTTGGCAATCCGAAGTCTTTCCAGACGTGATCCCGGTACAACTTGGCTAGGCCGAGTGAGGATAGCTCCTCTGTCGTTGGTACCAGTCGGACCATTTTGGTGAATCGGTCGACTACTGTTAAAATAGCATCGTACCCTGACGACTTAGGGAGTTTGACGATGAAGTCTGCGGAAATGTCGGTCCATGGTTCTGATGGAACGGGGTTGGGTTGGAGCTTCCCCTGCGGTTGGTGCGAATAGGACTTGCTCCTTTGGCATTGGTCGCAGCCCTTGACGTATTCCGCAATGAACCGGTTCATTCCTGGCCACCAATAGTTACGTGAGACCAGCTCTGTTGTTTTCCACCTCCCTGGGTGCCCTGCTATTGCCAAGTCATGGTGTAATTTTACGATCTCCCTTCTGACGTCGACGTCTTTGGGGACATATACTTTTCCGTGGTATAATATGAGGTCCTGCTCTTCTGCCCACTCCGCCTCTCTCAACACCTTGGTCGATGACCTCTTCAGTTCCTTGACTGCCTTCACCACTGATTCGTCGTAGTCTTTTGTTTTTCTAATTTTTGACAGGATTGGCGATTCTGCCCCGTCGATTAAGACATGCCCTTGTTGCATGGCTTTGATTCGAAAGTACTCGGGTTTCAGAAGCACCATCATGTTGTCGTCCTCCCCCCTGTCTAAATCCGGTCGTCTCGACAGGACGTCTGCTTCATATTTGAAGCGCCTGGCTTGTGCTTTAGAATAAAATTGAATCTTGATAGATATAGCGCCTAGCGCGCCTGGCGTCTGTTGAGTTTCTTAGTCGTCATGAAATATTCCAGATTCTTATGATCCGTCCAGATGGTGAACTGGCGAGTGTTTCCTTCAAGGTAGTGTCGCCATGCTTCTAAAGCTCGAATGATGGCCAGCATTTCTTTGTCGTGAATATCGTAATTTCGTTCTGTTTCTGAAAACCCTTTTGAAAGGAATGCGCAGGGTCTCCATTTCTCATCGTCGCATAACATGGAGAGCACTGCTCCCGAGGCGTAGTTTGACAAGTCCGCTTCTATTTTCATCTCCCGGTCCCGTGTCTGGTAGAACTAGAATTGGTTCTTCCGTGAACGCCTTCTTCAACCCTTCGAAAGCCTCTTCTCTCCGCTTGTCCCATACGAACTCCTCTTCTTTTTTGGTAAGCTCGTGCAACGGCTTAGCGACGGTGGCAAAGTCCTTGATGAATCGTCGATAGTAGTTGCTGAACCCTAGGAACTGCTGTATGTGCTGTACGTTCTTTGGGACGGGCCAGTTTTTTACTGCTTCTATTTTCGCTTCCTCCATCTGGACCTTCCCATCCTTCACCACTACTCCAAGGAACTCTACTTCTTCGACTTCAAAGGAACACTTCTCCGGTTTTACATACAGGTCGTTGTCCTCCATGATCTTCAGCGCTCTTCGTACTACTTTTCTGTGTTTTTCCACATCATTGTCCGTGAATATAAGTAAATCGTCTAGGTAAATGACTACTAGTCCTTCGTCAATTAAGTCTTTAAAAAGCTCGTTCATCATGGTTTGGAAGGTGGAGGGAGAGTTACTAAGTCCAAAATACATAACCATGGGTTCGAATGCTCCTCTTGGCGTCTGGAATGCGGCCTTCCATTGGTCTCCGTCCTTGATTCGTACATTGTTGTACCCCCATCGGAGGTCCATTTTCGTAAATAATCTTGCCTTGGAGATCCTGTCTACCAACTGTGATATAAGGGGTAAGGGGTACGCGTTTCGAACGGTATGCTTGTTTAGGTATCGGTAATCCTGCACCAATCGCTTCTTTCCGTCCTTCTTTTGCACGAAGAAGACGGGTTGTCGTTTGTGGGGATTTTGATGGCCGGATGTAGCCTTTCTTCAGGTTTCCATCAAGGAAGTCGTTCAGTTCTTGCTGCTCGACTGGTGACAAAGGGTAGACTTTCGAGGCTTTGGGTTCGAACTCCGGGGCTAGCTCGATGGCATGGTCTCATGGCCTCTTGATTGGCATCCTTTCCGAGTCGCGTTTCCTGAACACCTTCATGAATTCGTGATAGTAATCTGGGACCATCTCTTCCTCCGTTTTCTCTTTCTTGCTTCTTAGCTCCTCCTGGTTGTGTTCTATCACATAGTCATACTTCCCCATCGCTCTAAGATGCATCTCCTCCTCTTTGCCTACTTCTACTTCTAGCTGCGTGCGCGTCTTCCACATTCGGTTGATGTACATTCGGGCGACTGACTCGTGGTATTGGTTGGTCAAGTCGTCCAAGCTTCGCAGGTATCTGCTTCTCAGGCGGTTCCATTGTCTTACTCCTGCTACCGAGATGTTTCTTTCGCCCAGCTGGTACCTCATTACTTCTTCTGCTTCTTCGGTACCTTCTTCGTCTCCTTCGTCCATGCACTCCTCCCATTCCTTCTTTGCCCATGTTCGGCATCCTTTCGGGCATCGTGACATGACTACCTCTCCTGTCTTCCAATTGATCTCCGGGTTGTGTCGTTTCAGCCATGATAATCCGAGGATTGCATTAACGTTTCCCAGGTTGGTGACGTTAGAGGGTCATTACTTCTGCGTGTCCTTTGTAGGTTACCCTTACAGCCACTTTCTCCGTGACTCTCCCTGCATTGTTGGGTGTTCTGTCAGCATTCCTGATGGTGGCGGGATTCGATAGGGTTTTTGTTTTTATGTTGTTTTTCTTTACATACCCCTGATCTATGAATGAATCCGAGGCTCCGCAATCTAGCATCGCTTTGGGGGTGAGTGTGATCAGGGTGTCTTTTGTTTTTAGGCCGATTTCTACCGGGACGTAATTTTTGTCTGAGAAGGTTCTTCGTAAATAAATTTCTTTTGTTTTTGTTTTTTTCTTGCGTCTTAGGGGTCTCGTCTTTGGGTGAAGGAATAGATATTGTGTCGGCTGCTACTGGTACATGATTTTCAGAAACAAAAGTGGAGTCCGGCTCCGAGACGAGTACTGCAAATTTATTTTTGGAGCTCAGGTCGACGCTTCCTGAGTTCCTTCGGAAAAAAACCCTTTTTCGTCAGTTCTTCCCTCCAATACTCCTGCTGGTCCTCGTACGTCATCTGCCCTCACGTCCAACCTCCTCTTGCAATCACGGGCCATGTGTCCTAGCCCTCCACACTTGTAACAACGAATCGGCGTCCTTTGTGACCGATCCACATCCATCGCGTTTGGGTCTCTGGCGGGTAATTTGCGGGGCGGGGGGGGTGTCAGCCTTGTTTGTTGTTGCGGCTGCTGCTGCTGCTGTTGTTGCCCTTGCGGGGGCGGTGCTTGTCGCTGGTATTGGTTGGCGTATGGTCGCCACTGGCTGGTTGTTGTCGTTGTTGTGTTTTTTGGCCGTAGGTTTGGCCGGTGCTGACCTTGCGTAGGCCTGCTGCTCCCTCCATTGCCTGTCCATGGCGATGGCTTTCCTCCTGCCATTCTTCCAATCTTGCTGGTAGGGGCCTCCTACCGTATACTTTTCCGAGCAATCCCGGGTTCAATCCTCTTTTGAATGCTTCGGTTAATGCTACGTCATTGTAGCCCGTGTCGTCTTTGTAGGCGTTGAACTTCATGATGAAGTCCTCTGCGCTGTCTGTTCCCTGGTGTAGGTGATTTAGGGTCGATATTGCCGTATCCCTCGGGTTTGGGTCGCTGAATGCTTCTTGTAGACTCCTGCAGATCCTTCGGAAGCTCGATACCTGTTCATTATGTACCTGGGTCCTTACCCATTCTAACACCTTTGACGTCATTGTGTTTTTCCAGTTGTCAACCTTCTTCCCCTGGACGTAGGACAGAAGGTACAGAACCTTGGTGGGTTCCGTTGGGAATTCATAGGAGTTCACATATATATAAACTTCGATGCTCTGGATGAAACTCCGGCATTTTGCCCGTTCCCCATCGAAGGGTTCGGGTCGTGCCATCTTCGGGCCGTTTCGGGCTTGGGGCAGCATCGGTTGTTCAGTTATAGGTGCTAAGGGGATTGTCGGGGGGAATGGTGGTGGAGCTGGTGCTCCTTGTGGCGTGCGTGGGAGTGGGCGGCTTGCCCGGGTCATGATGCTGGGTGGTCGGGTTTGCGGGACCAGCGCCTGTTGGATGCGTGCTTCCATCCTTGCTTCCATGTCTGACATCATTTGTCTCATAGCAGCGAGGACGTCGTTGGTGTTGGTGTTGGTAGTGAATTGATCAGTCGGGGCAGGTGTTTCGGTACCTTGCAGCGGCCATGGGTATTGAGTGGGAGTCTGCGGGGTTGGTGATACGGTATCAAGGGTTCCCGCCCAGACACCAGTTTCTGTGTTAGTGTCGAGGGCTCCTGTCCAAGCACTAGGTCCTGCGTTGTCCGTCGACGAATTTCTCCCTTGAATTGCGGGCCGCCTCGGCCTGTTGTAAGGTTGCGCGGATATTGGCCTGGCAGTCGAGTACGACATTGTTGCCGCGGATAAAGTACCGTGCCGGGGTTTGGTGTGGTCGGTGATGGGGATTTTCGGACGTAACTGGGATGATGATAGTCTCGAAAAGCTGGGGGGTGCTCTTCAAGATTTGGGCAGCGAGTTTCTTATTCCGGCGGTTGAGAGTGGGGTCGGGAATAAGGAGATATGGGAAAACAGTGTAGAAGTTGGAGCGGGTTAGATGAGTACGGGTTACAGGCATGTGGGGTTCCTGTCAACCAACGTTGAACTTCAAGCTAGTGCGCGCTGGCACCTGAGCGGACAACGATGGTGAGGTAGGGGTTCTTCGGCAAAGGGTTATACCGATAATCGATGATTATGGGCAGTGCACGATAGTCGATGACTATGGTGATAGGTTTATGATTGGCAAACGGAATGCTGGGGTTGAGTGTCGTAGAGCGGGCATGTGGGTTGGAACTCGTTCTTCTGTTAGGGCGACACTATACACTATAAAATGTACGCGGGCTCTACAAGGTGGCGAGTAAGTAAAGTTGTAATTGAGAAGGGTGAGGGCTTAGTCTGATGAAGGGGAAGGGAGGCGAGAGTTGAAGACGCTGACTTAGGCACTATGTAAGTGGGTATCCCAAGAGAACGAGTTAACGTCTCTGGGTACGCTATTCATTCTTATATACTACAATCCGCGTGTCTACTACACGCTGTAACCTACAGGTATTCCATGGAACACTTACCACATCACCATGAGGTGTGAGGTCATGGACTGCGCCCATGAGGTTACAGTGAGGTTCTGACTAACGCGCTTATAAATACGGGACCCGATACGTAAGCGTGATATTGTAAGGGATAAGCATGGTGTGGTAAGCCACTACGTGTTCGTCACGTGATGCATGGGAAAAGGAAGAGAAAGGAAAAGTCAGACCGTAACAGCTCCAGTACACTATGACTTGCTCGACATCGATGATGGTGTCTTCGAATGAAGAAGCCCATGATTTCGCCTCCCTAGGTGCGTTGTAGTTGCCTTCGGAGAATCTCAGCACTAGGGATGGGATTGGATTACCAGCATCGTAGGCACGGCGCAGCCGATCGTACACGGGGGAGCCTGCAAGATCCTTGATAGCTATACTCTGCACCTGTTGTAAGCTAGCATCTAGCGCATAGTCTGACGCATCCATGTAGAGACGGTAGGGGGATCCTTGTACCGGGTGCCCTAAAACAGGGGCTCGCACTAGTGCATTACGCATATTCTGAAAGGCTATGTCATGCTCGGCGCACCACATCCACTTAGCTTCCTTCTTGAGTAGCGCGAACAAAGGGGCAGCTATATGCGAGTAGTGAGGGATGTAAGCCGAGAAGTAGACGACCATGCCTAGGTAGCGCTGCAGTTCCTGAACCGAGTTTGGACAGGCCAGGTCCATGATAGCCGCCACCTTTTCCTGGTGTGTAGACAGCCCTAATCGCGAAACCTTTTGCCCTAACAGCAGAATGGACGAGTATCCGATGAAGCATTTGGAAGGGGCTAAGGTAACCCCTGCTTTCGCTATGGCTCCTAGAACTGCGTCCAGATGTTTCAGATGGTCTTTCCAAGAACGTGAGTAGATGACTATATCGTCTATGTAAACAAGAGCAAAGATCCAGAGGAATGGGGACAATACTTCCTGCATGAATCATTGAAATATGGAAGGACCATTGCGTAGCCCGAATGGCATTCTTTTGAACTGAAATAGACTGCGGTGCAATCTAAAGGCCGTCTTGGGTCGGGAAGACTCTTCTATTTCCATCTGGTTGAATCCAGCGAGAGCATCAAACAAGGAAATTATCTGCGATCCTGAGAGTGACTGAATGATCTCGGATTGCCTTGGGATAGGAAATTTGTCAGCTACTGTCAGGGCGTTCAGCTTCCTGTAATCGACGCATAGACATGGTTTGCCATTCCGGTAGATAACTAGGCAAGGGAACCCCCAGGGACTCGTGGAGGGCTCAATCACGTCGTTCTCAAACCACTTTTTTAACTGTTCATCAATCACTTCCTTCTTAGCTGGTGAAGCACCATACATGGGGAGGGAGATGGGTTTCGCTTCCTGATTCAGAGGAATAGTAGCTTTCATAGCGACTTTGCCTAGACGACCTGCTAGCCCAAATGCTTGCGAGTTCTTCCTCAGAACGCTCTCCAGAAGTGGGTGCACGTCCTCGGGTATGTCTGATCCTAAGTTCACCGCTTTCAAGACATCTTCGTCGCTAGTGTCTTCAGGGATCGCGGTGGTCTTGGGGCCCCAGTTCTCTGTCTCCTCTGAAGGGTCTTTTGAGTTCGGTGACTCCAGTTCAACATTGAAGATAGCTCTGAGGGCTTCTGCAGTAGCCGACCACTTCTGGAAGGTCTCCTTGGTTCGAGGCGTGTCCAGGTAGGTTTGTGGGTCGTGCAGATGCCCTACTATGTCACCCTTCCTAATCATTACTGGTCTTTCCGTGGGATTAGCGATGGGTACATATGGATTGTCCGTCGAGATTATCGTTGTGGGGGCTGAGGCAAACTTGCTGCATTCGTTGGATATGAGCATCTTCTCTACGAGCCACGTTTCTTGTACTCCAAAGGGGGCGTCCACTAGAATATTCGCCACACGTCCAGGAGCTATATGGGTGGTATGGCGAGCAAGTACCGGCAGAGCTTCTTCGGGGGGCCCTCTCAATTGCCTCCTCGATTGTGCCTTATGTTTCCCTTTCAGGAAGGACTGTCCTACAAACACCTTATGCATTCTGAATCCTAGGTCCATATCGTCGCTCGAAGAAGCCAGCAAGTGATAGGATCTGTCTAGAGGGAATACCTTGCATTCCCCAGTCGCCTTGCGCTGTACTCCCAGTTCGTATGTCGTTTGGAAGTCTTCTCCTAACAGCAGAGGTACCCTCATCCCGCTGACAATGTACACTTCCAGTTCGAACAGGACGGCGTCGCCTAAAATCGTACAGACTAGTAGCTTCGTGCGGACATAGCCAAGCACCTTAGCTGAGCTGGTCAACTGATACAACTGCATCCATATCCCCTCCTTGATATCAGGAGGATCAGCAAGGGTTTTCAGGAATTCCTCTGACATAAGAGTGACGTCTGCACCTGAATCCAGTCGGGCAATAAACGGTGAGGCGTCCAGTGAACCTATATGAGCTTGCAAGTGCAGGGCACAAATTCCAATAGATCCGCGTCCTTCTGGGAAACCACTTGATACTGTGCCAGTTGTATACCACCAGTGGCAGTATCATACACCCTGTGGTACACCATTGTAGCTAACTGCCACTAGGTTGCCCCCCTTATATGGGCAATTATTCCCATCTATCACCTTGCGCAAGCCTCAGCGTGCTTTGGATTCCGCTGCATGCTATGTCCCTAAGCCTTGGAATTACCCAAACAAGATAGTTTCCACAATTTAAATATATTTGTAAACAAAGTCATATTCTCGACATAATGACATAGCACATGAATACAAAAAATCTACTACAGGGTCGTAGAGCTCGCTTGTGGTGCTGCGAGGGGGGTCTAGAGGGTTATACAATCTTAAATAATCGGGCACGCAGGCCCACTTCACTGCAAAACTCCCCGCCAACCAAATTTGGATGCTGGCTTGTCGTCGAGTGTATGCGGTCAAACCCTCTGCAAGAACTCTAGGAACACTTTCGTCATCGCACACCTTACCTTCCCACCACTCTGCCTGCCAGTGCAAGAATGCAAGAACACACCACATTTCCTCTTTCAACAACTGTACTTCTTCCGTCCACCGTAGTGTGCGGGCTCGGCTCTTGCACCACTCGAGACGAAGCGAGCTGTGTAGCCTGTCATTTTCACTGTCGCTGCCTGCCACTCCGATCGTTCTCCAAATCCACGATATGGTGTGGTGGCCTTCACTGTTGTTATCCACATCTGCCACCCCAAGTCCACGAATATCCTCAGATCTGAGCTCCTGCAGCTCCCCTCGCCAGACATTGTCCTTGCTGAGGAACTGGGCCAAGACCAATAGCGCTGCCCGAGCAACACGATACCGATGCGTGGCGCCGTCAATTTGGCTCTGTACACGGGATAAGCTGCCCATCGAGCGAGTGAGGGTGTGTGCTGCCCCCGATCGAAGCAATCCTTGTGGTGGAACACAGATACACGTAGATGAAGACCAGCCCAAATGGCGTTAAGCACATCGAGCGCTTGAGCGTATTGGAGCTGCCACTCAAGTTCACGCAATTCTTTGGAACAGCCAGTGAGTGTTTTGAAACTGGACGGGAGGCCGAGGTTCAGGTGACTGACAGCTTCCGTCGCATTGGTGGAGGACGAGGGACCAGAGCCATTGGCTTTTGAGATGAGCAAGAACGCAGCAGGACAATACAGTTTTTGCACATCGTAATAGTTCGTAATCTTCACACAGAGGGTGTTTGCGCGGTGTCACACTCAGTGGGGTTTTCACTAAATGCTTTGGATGTAGTCGGATCAGTCTAGATAGATCGGACAGTCACCCAAGTTGTTGCAGGCTAGAGGTGTGTTATTGATAGTGATGGCTTTTTTGGGGGGGATTATACTACGAAGTAGTACAAATAGGGGAAATAGGAGGGAAAAGGGGAAAAGATCGGAGGTAAGATAAGAAGTTTAAGGTAAACTTCCCAACACAACAATACAGACTACTCAACAAGTGAATAATATGTAGGTAGATACAAACAAATAGTAAACTGACTGGGACAAGTAATACTGAGACGAAGGATAATCCTGACTGAGTATACTAGCAATGGCTCCAATAATACAAAACTGCAATATGACAATTCAACTGATTGAAGCTCTAGGTCAGACGTTTCTGCTAGATCACTTCCAATATTTACTAAACACCTATAGAATCGTTCTATAGTCTAATGCTTAGCCAGCAACAGTCTATATGAAATCAATATAACTGGGGAGCAATCACTAAAGTATAAAGACTTAGAGGTGTACACAAGACACTTAATCTTATTTCTCTAGCAAGGGTTTCACAGGTCAAAAGTACTCAATTATCAACTAATCAAGTCTATTCTTTACTATGTAACCTAACAGTAATATTCTACTTAATAAAAAATAGGTACTGCAAAAGAAATGGAGGGAAGAGGATGAGGAATGGAGGAAGGGGAAGGGAATGAAAGTAGAATTCTACAATTTTTCAAATTTCTTCAATGCCTATCTACTACAATTTGGGGGTTTATATAGACTACAAGGGAAGGGAGGCTGTGCAGTACCAAACATCTCAAGGCTATGCTAAATGACTCTATATGACTCCATATGACTCTACATGACTCATATTATCATATGACTCATATTGCCATATGACTCTATATGACTCATATTGTCATATGACTCATGTTGTCATCTGACTCCATATGACTCATACTTTTGGCAGAGTAGATCTTTGATTTGTAATAGCCAAGCCTAATAAATGATGACTCACTGCCTATTGGGGTCTAATCTATACATTCTAGCTTATTCTTCAAATTCCTATGACATCATAGATTATATGAAGTTATTTAACTTGAGCAGAATGTTAGAATAATAATTAGGGGTCCCAGGAGTTGATAGGGGAATAGGGGAAAGAAAGAAATAATGTCTATATCATAATGGGAGGTCCATTTGATTTGATTCAACTTGCCAAAATGTGTCTTGGTTTTATAGTAGCATATGAAATAGCTACAAAACACCAATATTCATGTCACTTACTTCAAATTCCAATTTGAAGTATGACAGCGGGTGACAACCAGGAGTCGTTGTCGGTCAGTAGCGTGTTGGCCAAGAGATGCGAGTGTTTCTGCTAGTTGATATCTACGAAAATGGTCAGTAAGAGCCTGATGAACTCAACCTTTACTCACTGCTGGTGTTCGAGGTCCAAACCGGATGCAACATACATTGATGGTGTCATCTCATTGTGAAGCTGGTCCAGTGTACCAGCGGCGAGCGCAGCAGCTTCGGCGTCAGCAAGATGTAGGCGAATAGCGTCTTGCAATAATGCTACAGCGAACGTCTCATTAGCATCATGAGGGAGCATGGGCGTGAATTACAAGTACAGGTTGTCTCCGCCATATATGGGTTGGGCTTTGAATGGTCAGCCTCCCAAGCTTGGACTACTTTTCGCCATTCGAGGACTGTTGCAGCCTCTATATGCGCCTCAAGTTCGCGATGATTTTCGACATGCAAGCTACATTGGGGGACGGCTTCCTTCATCCGGCGTAGCAAAGTGTTCCCTAACAAAAGATTAGTAAATGGGTAGTAATACTGCGGAGCAGAAACATACCCAACGAAACTGTCTTCTTCCAGTTCCTGTCTCCCATTAAGTCTTTGAGAAGCTCACAGCGCGAACCTGGGCCCATTTCCTTCGTTTGATTTGCTGCTGGGTTCAAATAATCCCAGCCACATTCGGGTGCCTCGCCGTCTGTCTGTCCGACGCCAGGGGTTGTAATTGAACAAAAATTCAGCCTGGCAAGTGCTGATATGCGCAGGAAGGTGGAATTTCGGAACGAGTGTTGTCACAGATGTGTGGGAGGCTGGATAATGTAGATGAGGGGGTAGAGACTCCATGCAACACCACAAATGGATATGCCATTGGCAGGCAATATCATAGGATGCCATGACACGGGGAATTTGTGATGCCACGGACTTGATGCTGGAGAAGAATATATAGTCCATATTGACGTATCTGGAGAATCGCGTTCAGCACTATGGGACGTGGGGGTAAGATCAGGTTACCTTTCTCCGTAGCAGAGATTGCCCACAGACAAGGGCTGCTTGAAGTCGTGTCGCGTGCATTCCACCGTCCCCACACCATTAACTACAAGACCTCTTGCCGGGCGTTTGTCTGCCTCGCTAACGGCCTTGTGAGACACGCACGAGCTCTTTTCAATGGGAGTCTCGTCGCCTGTGACGTGGGCTTGATATGTAGTGTCTTCCATGAAGTAGCCCCAACCACGACTTAGTCCTGGATCCAGGAGGTCGCTCGACACATTTTTTCGCTTCAGGCGGAAGTTGGCATCGATGCCAATGAATAGCGTGTGAAGCCAACTGGGAATCCAAGGTCAGTGGAGCTTGATGGGTGAAATTGACGTCACTTACTTATCCTCTTCAAGAATAGCAGGCAGATTCATGCCGGGTTGGGGACACGCCGGGCAGAGGACTGCAAGTTCTTCCGGCTTCATCCCCTGAGCTCCTTGTGGGTCATGGCCACAAGCCATTCGTTTGAGTTGCTGGAGATGTCGCCATTTGCAACTCATGCGAAGGAATTGAGTATAACGATCCTACGGGGACAGTTAGTTGGGATAGTTTCTGTTCAAGAGGGAGTGTACGCAAGGTGGTTCGATTTCGGTTTTTGTCAGTTATTCGCGCCAACGTCTTGTAGAACTCGAATGCTGACAACTGTCCCTCAACCGAAAGCATCTGAAATAGGTCCAGAACTTGGAATGTAGCCGCGGTTTGCGGAGTAGTGACGGTGGATGGAAAAAGTCCATGTTGTAGTAGTTGGACTGTTAGCGGCTGCGTGGTCTGGCAGCCACAGAAGTCGAGGCCTACTTCGTGTACCCCTTGAATGTTGATGATTACGAATGTGTCACCCTTGGCGCGACATGGGTTTAGACAAATTTTCCGAGGTTGTGGCCAAGCTGGATGCGTAGCCCCAGAGCTTTGAGTGACTGAGGGACAAAATAGGACTCTTCTGTCCAACGCTTGAAGATAACATGTGAGTCCGACAGCAGGCTGTTTTGAGAGGTTGGAACTTGTACCTCGATGCGGTGAAAAGGACTTTGGTGGTGATTACTGACAATGCACGACTCGCAATAGAGGGTTTCGTCGAAACAGTCTTGACAGCGGAATGTGGTGTGGTCCGAGCTGGTCGAACAGCCGGTGCAGACGATGAGATCAGCTGCCCGCCCACGGCCAGACTTCTGAAGGAGTTGAAGGAGATACTGTTGTCAGAAAGGAATCCAGCTGGAGAGAGGTTCGTCCTGGTGGAAAACAAACAGTGTGAGGTCAGTCTTTTGCTTAGACAGCTAAACTACTTACTGCAGCCATCTGATTCCTTTTCTTCACCATGTCCAAGTCGAGCTCAGTGAGCTCCTGGATGTACGCAATATCCAAGTCACCAAAGTTTCTGGGATCGGGCAGAGGGTCCAAGAAGTCGGATATGAATGCGCTTTGTTCCGTGGAAGTACACTCATCGTTCCAGACAACCTCTGGGGGTGCTGGCTGGCTGGAGGCGGGGGGGAAGGTGAATAGAATGTGTAGAACGACGGAGGGTATTTCCCTCGCTCTCATACAAGACATGGTCATAGGCAATGTTGGGCTCGGCGCTGTCTTCATAATAGATGAAACTTGATGCCAAATGTCGCTGCTTCGGTCTTGACATGATGTGAAAGCACTGGTCAGGCCCACAGTGTGGAATCAACAACTTGAGTCATGTGATAATTATCATGTGCTCTCAAGTTACTTCCCAGATCTTACCATTCTGGTTCACGATAAGGCGACATAGAATAATGTATATACAGCAAGATGACAACATATGCTATGTAACTGTAATTATGCTACATTGTTTGGGCGAACTTTGCGAGCCTTGTGAAGGAGGATACGGCGGAACGCCTGAGGCGCAATGTGATGCGAGACACGGGGGGGTAATCGTTAACACCGAACTCGTCTACTTTATGCAAAAAGCAACTATGCCTGATTCCCATCCCTGCTTTATTCTCGAAAAGGATCACGACCACACAAGTCATCTCCTCTTGGCAAATGCCAAGAAGAGCTTGCGCGCGAGCTTTGCACCCCTGTTCGATGATGTCGAGCAAGGAGACATGGTACCGGTAGACGGAGGCAAGTCGATAGTCGTGGTATGGATGGAAGTGTGTCATGTGGTCGTTCTGGTGTAGGTGGAGCACGACAGCATAGCGATTGCTAGTTTTCTTCCACACATCGAGCTGTTCACAGGTCATGTCACGGCGTTTGTGGCTCCTTGGTAGCTCGGAATATCCAAGTACATGGAGGGTGAGGGCGTGGATGTAACGGGCATAACAGTAATTGAATTGAGTGATGGCACGAGTATGCTGACCACGGGGGATGGGCTGGCAGACCTCCTTGTGGTTTTTTCCAATCCACTTCTTGGCATTCCGTGGTCTAATCTTCTTGTCAGCACGGTGCAGAGGTACATCAAACGGGAATGCTATGTATGCAGTATGTGACCATGTAGCAAGTCCCGCAGTGCTTCAAAGATTTGCGCGGAATCTCACAGCGACACTCAGCATTAGTGCAGCGACGGTTGTGCTATATATACATGTATCTTTCAACAGGTGTCTCCATGGTCAACCACAAAGGAACTCACGAAGTAGTGAAACCCAGGCTTGTACTTGTCAGGCGCAAAAGGTTCATCGTCACTCAATCCTTCAGTTTCACCAGGTTCACTTGATCCTTCAGTTTTGTCAAGGTCACTAGTTGGGGAGCTTGCTCCCCTATTTATTTCTTCGGTTTCCGTAACCACTAGCGATTGGGTGGGCATTGATTGTTGACGATACGGGTTCTTGCGACACTGACGCTGACGGATTCGTGTCTTGGCAGAAGAGCGGGCATTTGGTGGGGGCATGAATAGCGGTGGTAATGGCAGAGGTATTGGGCCAGGATTAGGATTCATTTCAGTTGAATTTCACCACGTTGGAGCTTCGTTGAAGGATCCACCCATCCTGCACAAATGTGGTAGAAGCTGATGGCACAGACGTAAACCCCAATTTTATGTGACAGCTGAGTGCTTCTTTTACTGAAATGTTGTACGGTTGCATTAAACGAAAACCTAGAACACGTGAAACGAAAACCAGAACAGACAATGGTGACTCACAACAAAGTGCTAGGCTATCTGATGTTGGACAACAGCCAACGGGGGGGCTTTCTCTTTTCAAGCCAGCTGGGAACCTCCCCTCGTTCTGTCCTCGTGTATACCTTACTCAGCAGCGGGGATAATGCCATGAAGTCACCTCCATGGTCAACTCCCTGAGTGCCTTGATCCGCGGGTTCCCATTTGCTCTCCAATGGATTTTCGCTGGATGAGCACCCACCATCGCTGACATCGCTGCATTGGGCATCTTCACCGTATGCAATGGGGGTCACCTCAGCGATGATGGCAGCAAGGACTTTCTTGCTATCGATTATTGACTCTTCGTTAGAAATGAACATTAGTGGGATGCGGGGATGCAGACCTGATACACCTGCGAGCTTCTTTGGCACGAAGTACGTCCCGATGACTGTCAAGCTACGCCGTTAGGAAGGCCCTGGAAGGATCGAGCACTGGTGACTCACCCTTCACGATACTTTGCCTGGGCGGATGTGGCCGCGTTAGCGGCAGCTTCTTTGCTCTTGAAAGCATTGCTGGCCCGCAGGCGAGCCATCCGTGTGCGAGCTTTTTCACAGAGTAAATCTTGATTCCTAACAGAAAAAATGGATGAGAAGTGTAGGGATCAATCGCGGGCGAGGGACGACTGAACCTGTGATAGTATGAAAGCACCGCTTTCTGGCGCTGGTCTTGCATGCATGTCTTGACCATGGTAGAAAGTTCTGATGTAGGCAGTGGGCTATACGGCGTGAGGTTTAGTTCAAAGCAAAAGGAGAGGGATGAGTGAAGGAATCGACGGCGTGAGGTTTAGTTCAAGGCAAAAGGAGACAGATGAGTGAAGGAATCGAACCCGTTGACTTGATGGTCGATCTTCGCACGGGGATGGTGAGCGCATGGATTCTGTGGCAAGTTCGCAATTTCCGTGGCGAGTTTGTGATTTCCGTGGCGAGTTCGTGACCTATATCGAGACATATTGGGGCCCATCTCATGGTTGTCGTGTCGTGTTGGGGATCGAAACGGACCCATAACCAGTGGGAATGTACATTTCAGCAGTATGCGGGTCATAGTAAGTGAAGTAGCGCACCATAATGCTCGATCCTTGTGAGTGTTAGCTGTTAGCGTTCAATGTAGGTAGTGACTCTGGAAGCATTTGAATGGGCTCGTGTGACTGACTGACAGTATGCAAGTGACATTTCTTCAACGCGGTGTAATGCAAACTTACCAGTTGGGTCAAGTGATGTGGGGCACCTTATTGCTCGACCGTCAATACGTTTAGGTACCAATGTTCCAACTTAGGTAGAGGTGACTCTTGAATATGGGTTCATATGACCGTCGCCTGCATTAACGGTATTCCGATGACCTTTGAAGACGCTTATCAGGGATGAGCCATTCTTGAGCCTTCTTGCTCTTGCTTGAGCTTGTCCGTCTGTCAATTGTCGGAGGCTATGTTTGAGTGACAAACATCATTCTCACAATTGGTATGTATGGGCGTCTTTATATTGACTGTGAGAATATATAATTGACCGTAGGAATTACCAGATCATAAGCAGTCTAAGTAAATGTTGGGGAGGGGGCACAAAGTACAGGGGAAACACGATCAGAGGCTTTGCAGCTGGCTAAGTTTTCACATCACACTGAGATCCTCAGGACGGTAAAACAATATATTGAGTGGTGGTTACAAAGCGCACGAGCAACAGGTTAAACGGACACAATCACTGACGGTTCTACATGGCACACTAACCCTGGGGTCGCAAAGGCACGAGGTCTAGGGACGGGGGTTCAGTCAACCAGGCGAACCTGGCCCATGGCGGCAGCAGTATTAAACGCGGCTATGGTGGCGTCTCGGGTGGGCTCCCTGTTGTAGATGGAACCGGCGACACCCAAAACGAGCGGAGCGGCATTGATCCTGTGAGAAGAAGGTTAACCTTAATGCAACCGAGAAAGAAGGGGGAAACGAACCACCCACGAAAAACACCAACTTGAAGACCAACAATCACAACATACCAGCGCCAGTGCGCATCTGACAGTGCAAGTGAGCAGGGGGAGCGCAATGGAGCAGAGGAGTGTATACGCACTCGAGGAGCCTGACTGACTGTTGTCGACAACATCTTGGAAGGTGTTAGTCACGGAGCATATATCGAAGGTGATACATACCAGGGTCATCACTGCTCTGGGACAAAGAGCCGGCAGCAGGCACAGCGGGTGAGACTGGTGCAGGAACAGGCACGGAATTGGTGACAGTAGGGTGAACAGCGGGAGCAGGGCCAGGAGCAGGAGCAGGAGCAGGAGCAGGAGCAGGAGCAGGAGCACCAGTGTTGACGTTGGCTGCAGCTGAATATATGGAGTGAGGGCCTGGTAACAAGTGAACGATGAAAGACTTACCAGGCGACAACGATGCCACTTGCACTGCTAAGCTGGCAACCAACTCAGCAAGGCGAGAGATTTCAGGGTCAGTAGACACACCCATGGTTCGAGATTGATAGGTAGGGTTGATGCAGATGGGGGATACGGAAGCTTTAGCGGGTTTATAAGAGAACACCGTGGGAGTAGAAGCGAAGGGATCTTAATTTTCATTGGGTCGGGCATTTTAGTGTAACGACATGGGATTGGACAGACAAACCTAGTTGCATACTCACCCTGAGGGCCAAAAAATCTACTTCCAAGTCGCTGAGAATATGACGAATGGGCCGCAAGTGGACGACGAAGGAGCAAGAAACATTCCTACACGAATGGGTCCCCCACTACAAGCAAGCAAGTGAGAAGAAAAATTATTTGGTCCTCTGGGACAAACTTTTCACTGCATGGCTTGTTGCTTTCCCTGAAGCCGTCCCTGCCAAGTTGAGGGATATTGCACCGGAACTATGGGCAAAAGAAGAACAAGAGGAGGCGCAAAAGGGGATCCTGAAATGTAAAGCTGTGAGTAAACACGTTGATAAGCACAAATGCAAACTCACTGAGGAGGTGCTTTCGCAGCAATTGAAGGACTGGTACCGAAATCATACCAGAGACGATTGTCGGGTGGATGCGTCCAGTGCCCTTGAGAAGTGGATCAAGATGACAGCTGACAAGGAGAGCGGCAAGCGGAGCAAAAAGGCGTCAGAGGTGTTTTCGACATGCTACTATCAAGGCTCCGAGACACAGAAGATCGTCCAACAACGCCTGAAAGACGAGGCACCTTGTGACGACGATGGCAACCCTATCAAGGAGGACCGCTGAGCTAAATCGTCGAGGCGAATGAAGATTTATGGTGCCGAAATCGAGAAAGCATGGAAGGACGCGACAAACGAACAAAAGGGGGAAGTGCAGGATGCGATGGAAGCCAATAAAACAACACGAAGACCTTGAGGAGGAAGATAACGATGCGATGGACCTCCATGGAGAGTGAGTTTAAGCTTGCTAGGTGCACGAGTGTCCCACTCACCTTTCATCTCAGAGGACTCTGACAACTTCCTAAGCTCATGGATGTCACCGCGAAGGCAATGCGAGATATCACAGGGTGGAACTTCTCTATCCTGAGTGGCGGAATTGGACCAACTGGTCAAGTGAAGACGGCAAGGTGAGCAAATGGCCGCTACTTATTGCAGTTCTGTTCTGATGAATGATTGTCAGTAATACCCCCTGCTTGAGTTGAGTACCTACTGGTTGTAGCTGGCTATACCTAATACAATATTACCAGCTACAACTTGACGGTATCCTCAGTTGACTATTGTCAGATGCAACTGCCAATTATTAAGTCAACTATGTATCAGATAGTCGACAAAACAGAATCAACTGGAAGTCAGTTATAGCTGGGTACCCCCAGTTGATTGGGCTACTTCTAGTTCACTATTGCCAGATGTTCAGATCCATACTCAGTTCACTGGGGCCAGATATATCCAAGAGTGTCAAGTTAACTGGGGACCTGAGTCAACTACACTCCAGATCTATCTAGGTGCCACCAGTTAACTGAATACTTCACCCAGTCAACTGTACCCAGTAGTATATGTGTATGGCAAGTTAACTGGGAACTCGAGTCAACTACACTCCAGATCTATCTAGGTGGCACTAGTTAACTGAAGTCTTCACCGAGTACACTGTACCCAGTAGTATATGTGTATGGCAAGTTAACTGGGAACTCGAGTCAACTACACTCCAGATCTATCTAGGTGCCACCAGTTAACTTGAATATTCATTCAGTTGACCATTACCCAAATACATCCTAGCACATCAAGTTAACTGGGAACTGGAGACTACACCCAGGCATACCCACACACACTAGTTCAAAGAAAACCATTTGGTGATGTATTACTCCTACTAATTGTACTATTCAGACTGACACTCATCTATCTATGAGTCCATGTAAGAAGGTTGGAGACAGGTATGTATCTGTAACAACACAAAAGTGCTAGTGGCTACGTGGAGGTTGGGAAGATGCTATTTTAGCTCGAGAGCGAGGTGGCTGAGAGCGAGGTGGTTGGGATCGAGCCTTCTTGCGTGGAGTCGCTTCCTCCTCCTCAGCTTTTACACTTGCGAGCTGCGACAAGAGCCTCTTCGGAAACATCGGACATAACCTGAAGCACCCACGAAACATCCTGAATCAAGTCCAACAGGTCGTCGCTCGCTAGAGGGCCGTCCATTCGAAGCCACCAACCAAGGCAGCATAAAACACCAAAGACGCCGTTGATAGAACCTTTGCGTAGGTCTTCCCAAGTCTCAGTGGTGGCCACTTCAGATGCGAGGGATACAAGGGATCGACTGTCGGAAACGGAAGTGTCTCAGTCGTCGCGACGCGAAGGAGGTTGGAGACTGATCCACCAGACGTACAATTCGTCGGTGAAAACTTCGACATTGTTAATCGTTGGTTCCTTGTTACGGTGGCTGTTGATAAATTGGAACAGCGCACTTGGGCGACACAATGAGGACAACCGGTACATGGCCTGCAGGCTGTGGTGTGAGTCTTTGAAATATAAAAAGGGCGAGGTACGCACCCCTTTAGCAGCACATGGGAACCCAAGAGCCTCTTCGAACTTGATGAAGGCGCGAAGGGTGTCAACCCAAAGGTCAGCAGGTTCGTATAGATACGTGATGGCCGATGAGAGCCACTCAGGCATCTCCTCTTCCGTCGAGGCAAGGATGTCAAGCAGTGGCTGACACACCTCAGCCGCTTCCCCGTCGTTTTGAGTGTCTTCTTCTTCGCCCCCAGCTAACTTTTCCTTTTCCTTGTCTGCTGTGTCTTCGCCGTGTGTGGAGTCGTCATCGTCGTCGAAGGCTGTATTGACAGGTAACTACAAGAACTCATGAGCACCTAGTCAATGTGTAAGATGGTAATAAGTTCTCACATTGTTATCTTCGGAATCAGAGTCCCTATTCTGCTTACGACGTTCCGTTTGCCTAGAGCTCACGCTCGATATACAGCTTGCCGCAGCTTTCAAGGTTGCTATCTTGCGCAGGTTCGACCCTCACCCTCTCTTCTTTGTTGAAGGACCATTGGAACCCACCCGCGAATCAGGTCGCTTCCCAGGGCCATAGTTCTTCTTCCCCTCCATGCTGGGCATACAGAGTTCAGCACGTTCGGATTCAGCTAAAGCATGGTGAGCAAGGATTGACTATAAGCTAACATCTTTGCTTACTGATTACCTCGCACCCGAAGTCAACGAGCTGGTCTTCAAAGTCCATTTTGAAGCCCTCGATGTACTCCTCAATGGTGGTCCCAGCTGCTGTTTCGCCTACGGACGATCTATCAGATACGCAGACACCAAGTTAGTCAAGAAGACAAGCATAGGCGGTTGGATTAACTTACGTATAGGCAGTGATATTCCTGCTGGCCTTTGGCTCGCTACCAAAGAAAGCGCATACGCCCATGAAGCCGGTCTGCTCCCTGACCTGCTCGAGGATGTTGATGATGGTGTTGGGGAGTGCTGATATGTTGCTATAGCCAATATGAGCATTGAATGACCACGGGTGAGCATATAACTAACCGTTGCAACTCGATCATTTTCTGACGTCGCTCAAGTTCCTCGGCATCGACACCTTCCTCTTCCAGCAAGTACTGATATTCTCCGTCGTCGTCGTCGTCGTCGTCGAAATCACCCAAATCTTCCTCGCGAAGCCTGGCGACCTCTTCCTTCGTCTCCTCGGACTCATCATCGAAAGCTTCCTTCGTTACTTCATTTCGGAACCACAGTGGGACAGGACTGCCTGGACCTGGGCATTTCTTGTGTTTCTTCCAGCGCTCAGTGAGGATAGGCACAATCCTGAGGTCGCCGAAATGCACTGAGTAGGTATGAACATGTGAACGGCGTCTCTTCTTCTTGTTCGAGAAGTCGATGATTGCTTTTTTTTCCCCGATTTTGCAGCTGTTGAGCGGCAGTGGTTATTGTACCACGTCTTGACACGCTGAACACAATGTTAGTAGGAGAATGGAACACGGTCAACAACAGCCTCACGTACCTCTGTGAGTGCAGCAACCTCGTCATCACGCTCTGCTTTATCCAAGCTGACATCCCGCGGCCACTCCTTCAGGAAATCCTGGATCGTGAGACGCCAGAACGATTTCAGGCCGACCTTCTTTGGCGTTTGACATGCGTCCTCGAAGGCTTCGGCGCGAGCCTCTAGGAACTTGCTCTGCCGAAGGGATGTCCATGGCTTACCTCCACCGCGACGGCTAGGTAGTTCTTCGACATCGTCTTCTGATGGTTTTGGCTTATTTGTGCCTTTCCTAGCCTTCGATCTTCTCCTTTGGCCCATTGCTGATGACACAAGGGCAATAAATGATGGACTTTGAGGACAGGCAGGATATAGTGCGCACAAGGGAGTCGAGGCGAACACAGGTATAGTCAACTGACGAAAGGTGTGTTAAACAGGGATATTAAGCCGGCAGATAACTGACACATATTGGATTGGAGTGCAACGCGGCATCTTCGTCCACAACTGGACGGACATTGAACTACAATATAAAGACCATCATTTTCGATTTGGTTCCTTGTTCTAATGGTTCGCGACCTAGGGTGTGTTCTTATTTTCACTTGATGTTGACGTAACAATATATCAATCGACTAGGCTTCAATCATACGCCGGCCGTAGTCGAGCACTACATCGATATCCCCCCCAGCGCTCATGCACACCGCATCCAGGTCTCCTTTACCCCAAAGAAGCAAGTCGTTAGTGTGGAGCGGTATGATCTACTCGAAGATCACTCATCGATCGCCGCCCAATTGGACGCCCTGAGTCTTCAAGCCCAACCTAATGGCCCGATTCCCTCCTCACCTAGTAACCGTGAAACAACCCCGCTGACTGATGCGTTTGTGACAGCCGAACCAAGCCCGGTCCACTCTGCTCACCCTGAGCTTGCTGCAGGTGCTGTTCAGGAAGTTGCTGACGGCGGCGCTCTGATCGACGATGGTACCCCAGTTGATGAGAAGAACTATGTGCCAGTCCATCTTCGGTGGGTTGGTGGTGGCCGGCGTAATCGCGCTTCATACGCTGTTCCCCAGGACATCCGTGAGACATACCCCCCCAACAGTGCGGATCGTTGAGGATGGAAAGACCAGAGATACTATGTTGTTGTCCGTGGCTACGAAACCGGCATCTTCTATGATTTCTGGTGCGTACATTCATTTTGATGTCACTCCATAATAAACATATACTGTCTAAAGGGCTCGCATCAAACCGTTCGGCTTTGGACCCAGCGCAATGGCGAAAGCGTTTGACCGCTATGACAGCACGCGGGATTTCTGGCAACAGGAGGAGAGAGACGGCAATGTCAAGCTCCTCCATCGTCCTAATTAGTCATATATCAATCATTTGTAGTGTGTGTTGTATTGTCATTTAGCGGTGTATCGCTTTACTTCTTGAATACTACACGCCCCTGATGATCAATGATGCTTTGTTGAACGTTCATACTGATTGATTACCAGAACAACTGTCTAAACGAAGCCTACAACTATGCCCCCAAAACGAAAGCGTGCTATCGAGGTCTCCAGAAGCGAAGGCAGCAACAATCTTCGCCGATCGACACCAGAACCTGTACACGATGTTGTCCGATCTATCCACCGCTCTACCACTGGGCAGATAAATCAATCCGTCCGTATGCGTCAACGAAATGTAGTTGTAGACGATGAAAGTAACGGCGAGGACGATCTGGAACCTGATGCGATGACAGAGGACTACATCCATGATGCCTCTACAGCCGATTTCGTTGATGACGATAATATTATTCCTGTATTGGACGATCTTGGAAACATCGAGCTCGATGAGGGCGACGATCTCGTAGGGCCTTATCTTTTTATTTACTGTGAACTCAATTATACTTATAGACACTCACCTCGTTGATGGAATGGATGCCTTACCGACAATCTTTCTTGGACGAGCTGCATCGTCTGGATGGGTGCTGTGGCCAGACTTCAGGACAATGTGACGAATGCAATGCTTCCAACTCGTACTATAGGTGCCAGGATTGCCTCGACTTCACCACGTACTGTAGCGGATGCATACTCAAGGGACACATCGCTCTGCCTCTCCATCGGATCGAGGTATTACACTCACTGCTTCATGTTAATTTGTCACTGGCACTCTTCAGTGCTGGAATCCCCGATTTTGTTACTTCGAAAGGTCGTCGCTGGCATCCATAGGTCTCGTCATTGATCTGGGACATCACGGCACTCAATGCAAGTTCACATACGAAATCCGAGAGTGTGTCATCGTCGACACAACAGGCATCCATAATGTCAATGTTCGACTTTGTTCGTGTGGTACCGCCGTTGAGGACCCCTTACAATTCCTCTGTGTCAAGTGGTTTCCGTCGTCTTTCAAGAAACCCCGCACACTGTTCACGTTCACTGTTCTCAATCAATTTCATTCGCTTACGCTGCAAAGTAAAATTGCGGCATACGACTTCTGTGTCGCACTCGAACATCTAACCGACAACTCGGGTTGTCTAACGCTTCAGGTGCGAGATCATTTCCCAGTGTCTCAACCACCCTAACGATGCCGAGTGATACCTGTAAGTCTTGTTATGAGCAGTTTCTCTTGTCGATGCGAATCTGGCGCCATCTCAAGATCACAAAACGTGCCGGCTGCGGCCTGAACCCTGCAGGTGTAGAGGCAACTGCACATGGAGAGTGCGCCGTTGAATGCCCCGTGTGTCCACATCCAGAGAAGAACCTCCCAGAGGACTGGGAGACCGCGCCCAAGGAAACACGGTGTGCCTTATTCAATATAGCTGAGTCACTGTACTTATCGTTTCCAGACGGATCCGTTCATTAGTCCTGACAATCGACGCAAACTTCCGCCTGAGGAATAAGGACCGGAAAATCAAGAGAGACTTCCCCTTGGGCGATGGGTGGGCTCACTGGGTCCCCAGTCGGCCATATCTCAATCACATCAAACAGTATGGATATCAGCAAGCACCAGTTTGTGTAATTTCATGGGCATCAACTCCACAGTCCTTACATAAAGGCAACAGCCCAACCTCTGTGATTCGGAGTTGCGCGCCGTTGATCATGCCAATAAGCGGCGATCAGATGGATATGTCGCTACTGGCGTTGGAGGCGTTGTGTGCGCACGACACGGACTCGTTCGACCGAATGGGATGGGTGATCTTCAAAAGGGCGAGAGGTGAGGCTTTTGCACCCTTCACCTTAGCAATTATTCACGCGATCCACGAACCCTAGATATGTGAATATGGATTTTATTGTTCTCTTCACCCTTATGGGCGCCACCTTCACCCGGCTCATCCTGTCTTACGACATTGCCTGTCAATGGTCTCAGAACCTTCGTGAACGGATGGATACTCAGCACACGGAGGCCATGCAGATACCAGACGAAATCTTCATTCTCATTTGCTTCGTCATTTCAAAATTCCACATCTACGGGCATGGAAGAGCTTGTCAGGACGCATACTCACTAAATAATCTCTGTGGTGTTGGACAAACCGATGGTGAAGACCCCGAACGTTGGTGGGCCCACATCAACCCTGTTAGCATGAGTACACGCTTGATGGGCCCTGGATCCCGAAGTGACACAATTGATGATCACACATGCGCCTGGAACTGGCGGAAAATTGTTGGGCTCTGTACGTGTAGTTTCTCCTCGTTCCCAGATACGAACCGTCTTCTCACTCGCTGCAGAGTCATCACTTCTCGAACGATACCAACAGGCCTTCCTTTTAAGTGCCAAACACATGGCTCTCCATGCTAGATACAGCCAAAACTTCCCTTCGGACGTGCGAGATGAATGGGAAGAATGGGTAGGAGCTTGGGAAGATGACCGGGAGTCGCAGCCCAACCCGTACTCCGAGACAATCATACGTGAGTTCTAGCCTAGCCCCCCTTACAGTCGAGACATGAAACGAAATATGTATAGGTTCGACGATGGCAGAAGTACGCCTGGAGCTAGCACAGGAGGAAGCTCGCGATGGTGCCTTCGGTGGGGAAGAAGATGACGAAAGGATGTGTGTTAATAGCTTCCTTTACAGAGGCTTAGAGCTCGAAGAACAACAGTGTGTATTCCTGTTCCCATTTCTACAGTGATAATGCTACTATTTTTACAGGCGAAACCTACGTCTACGGCACCCCAACCAAGAACGGACAACGCTTCAGGCAGCGGAGCTACAGGAGAAACGAAACACGCTGTCTCGACGCATCCTTTCTTGGCGTCTCGTACAAAACCGCTACATGCCAGGCATTTTTACTGAAGCCTGCGGACAGGCGCAAGCGGAACTGCAGTCCGAGGAACAGACACTGTTCCTCCCGTCTCATGTTACCCCCACCCCCCCGCTCCATTTCTCATCTATGCGCCATCGAAGCATGCCTACGTGTCGCCCAGGCCGACGACGCACTCACTGAAAACCCGGCGTCTGTTGCGTATCACGCTCAGACTTGCAGACTATCGATGGACCCAAGTTAGTCACGGACAAGGCCCAAGAACTCGAGCTCGTGCATTAGTTGACCGTTACAAGGCCCGACTACAGCTAGCAACAGAAGCATACCGTACGGCCCGAAAAGCACTCGTTCAACTCGACCCTTTGGGTTCATGGATAGGCCGTTTGCGCGAGCTCCAGGACGGTGATATAAGGTGGCCGACACGTGAGGAGGGTGAAGCGCAGAGTACTCGAGAATTATCTTGGATTTGGCTGAATGTAAATCCCCAGGAGATGCAAGGAACGAGTGAGGAAATCGGGGACAGTGAGTACCGCATTCTGTCATCGTCGACTGTCCGACTAATGTCAATGTATAGGCTTACGTGTTGAGTGGTTGAGATCCCGCACTCACACTGCTCGGTGGTCTGAAGAACGCATTCTCGTCGTTGATGAGATGAACCGCGTACTGCGCTACCTTGAATGGAAAAGTTCTTCTTGGACAGCGCAGATTGGGAAGAGAGTGGCGGGACCAGAGCTTGACGAAGGACTCAAAGCGTATGCAGTGAAGTCTGCGATGATGTTCGGTAATATGAAGGATCGTTTCCGCTCTCATTGGAGCCCCGAGACATTATCCAGCAACTACATTCTTTTCGAGTAGTAGTTTACATTGATCTAAGTAAGAATTCGTGAGTACATCAATTCAAAAGCCCGAACGGGAATGTAGCGTGAGTAAGAACATAGGAGCTCCCATAATTAATTTGCAGTCAACTTGACGAAATCTGTGTTAACTGACTGTGAATGGATACACCTGGACGTAGTTGACTCAAAATCCCAGTTAACTTGACGCACTGGGTTATTCCTAGCTATGATCAACTTGGCGAAGATTGCAGTTCACTGACTATGTGTGAATACATCTGGGTGGAATGAACTCAAATTACCAGTTAACTTGACATGGATGGGGTATTCCTGGGTAATAGTTGACTGAATGAATATTCAAGTTAACTGGAGATGCCTAGATGGACATGTACGTGTAGTTGACTTGAGTTCCCAGTTAACTTGCCATACACATATACTCCTGGGTACAGTTGACTGGGTGAAGTATTCAGTTAACTAGTGCCACCTAGATAGATCTGGAGTGTAGTTGACTCAAGTTCCCAGTTAACTCGCCATACACATATACTACTGGGTACAGTTGACTGGGTGAAGTATTCAGTTAACTGGTGGCACCTAGATAGATCTGGAGTGTAGTTGACTCAGGTCCCCAGTTAACTTGACACTCTTGGATATATCTGGCCCCAGTGAACTGAGTATGGATCTGAAACATCTGGCAATAGTGAACTAGAAGTAGCCCAATCAACTGGGGGTACCCAGCTATAACTGACTTCCAGTTGATTCTGTTTTGTCGACTATCTGATACATAGTTGACTTAATAATTGGCAGTTGCATCTGACAATAGTCAACTGAGGATACCGTCAAGTTGTAGCTGGTAATATTGTATTAGGTATAGCCAGCTACAACCAGTAGGTACTCAACTCAAGCAGGGGGTATTACTGTGATTGTTAGCTATCATTTAGGGAAGATGAAGAATGGAAACAACTTCTGCCAAGCGTACTCTAGCTTTAACGACGATATTATGAAACCTTGGACATCGTTCGTGAGGAATGTTTGTGGTAAGTCGTTGATTTGCTTTAGATTTCCGTTTGTCGCCTGACACACACATGATCACTCGCAAGAGGAAACTGGGCGCCCACCTGATATATCTGGTGCTTGTCCTCCCACGGAGAAGAACGGATGTAATGAACAAGCGCCGATGGGAATCTATCCCCCCACCGCACCTCCTCCTGCCCTCTACAGATTCTCCCCTGCACTATCTGTCAACGGAGAAGGCAGCCTTGAACCTGCACATATGCCAGGCCTCTCCAACGATCCAGCGAACGGAGAGGATGACCTTGCTCGCACACCAGGCCTTGTCGACAATCCTGTGAATGAAGAGAACGACCCAGCTTGTACGCCAGGCCATTCCAACAATCCTCCTCAGGCGCTAGCGAGCAATCCCAATGCAAACACACCCCGGGCTGGCTCCTCATCCTCTGGAGATACTAACAGTGGAGGAGAATCTCTGTCACCAACAAACGAAGCCATGACGACTCCTGATGAGAGTAACCCACTATGAAGCACTGAAAGCACCACCAGAAGTGTCACCTCGCTGGAGTGGCTTAGCCACGCCCTCAAACGCTTGCGGATGGTGAAGGGGGGTGATTGGATGGACGCAGTGGACATTTGGGCCAATATGGAGCAATCTGCGATTCCAAGCGAAAAGGTATGTGTCGTCGTTAATGAACCTTGTGTTTCATACTCATTATTACCCGTAGCAATTGTGCTTTTCAACAAGCAATCGCCCCCCCCAGGTCGCTCGGTGGTTTGCTTACGGACGATTGTATACAACTGACCCCAATATCCCTGACATCATGAAGTACGAGAATTCATTACTCGCCTGGTGGCTTTTCCTACAGCCAGAATGGTGAACGTCCCAAGGCCCCCTCCCCCTTCCCTTGTACGACACACCAGAAGGGTCTAATTGGGCTTCCCTCAACAAAACAGGTGCTGATGGGCTTTTGCTTGTGATGATGTCGTTCGCTTGGTGGGGCGCAATCGTGGGTGAGACGACTTCGTGGCTCGCCACTTCTGCTGACCTGAAACACGCATTGAAGGTCATGGCAACTGAACAACAACAGGTGCAGCCTGTATCGGGGTGGGTTCATTGACTGTCGCACTCAATTCATCTTGTGGTCACTGATCAAGCTCCCTCCAGTGCAACATCTCGCAAGCGGGCTAGGGCTGACAAAAAAGAGAATAGGTCATCAGGCAAGCAGACAAACCAGTGGCAACGAGGCACACCTGAGGATCCCCCTCCCAAAGTTCGAAGCATCGCCACCCGACATAGCTTGCAAAAGGCTGCACCTGTTACCTTTCCTCACTCAACCCGAAGCGCCGTCAATCGCCGTACCTCACGTAAATAATGACACTTATGTTCCCTATTCCCTGTCACTGTCGAAATCATATCTTGTACCTTCTGTAGTTTCTTGGTGAAATATAATACATCTAGTTCCTGTGAAAAATGCCAACATTAAGTTTGCGTGGTGTTCAAGTTTGGCGAACTTGTAGAATTTCTCAGTGGAGTCAAGGAGGGACTTAGGACTTGGTAGAAATCGGTCATGCGGACTTGGCGAAATGAGTCTGAAGCGACTTGAAAGAATTTGAACTTGGACTTAGCAGAAAACTTAGCAGAAAAGCGGACTGCGATGATGAAAGGCCCAGCAGACGTCACTAATTGAAGCACTCATTTATTTGTGGTGGCCGCACTGGGAATAACACAGAATCCTGGGACCTCTTCTGATAGTTCGGGGTTGTCGAATACCAAACGGATAATGGCAAAACAAATCCAATGTAACATTTCGCTATCTAACAAAGTACTCCTTCTTTTACTGACCGTGGAAACTGATTGCTAGCCATCTTTTTGAACTACTTTTCGTGAGACGCGGAGCGTGAAATTCAGCCCAAAATGGAAGGAGGCCGTGGTTTGACGCCCGGCAGAGCTCACAGCCACGGCCACTGAGTGGTTTTCCATGCCACCACCAGTGGCAGTTCAACACGGTGGTGCACCACGGGTCAGTACACCTCTGCCACTTGATTGTATACAATAGTCACAGTACTGCCTGGGGAAACGACAACAACAAATTGCACGGATCAGCTTGAGGCCCTCCGCTGGGCGGGGCTGTCTAAAGGCCACTTCACTGTTCCTTGGTGCGTCAAACAGATTGGAGAGGCCCTCGGTCCAGTGCACTTCCTTTAAAAAGCTCTCTGCTGAGTCTTCATTGGATAACAATATTGTTTCGTCCTCTGCACTAGAAGGTGAGGACACTTCCTCTGTGGGCGCACTGATCAAAAGGGAGATGTCATTATCGTTATTGGCTTCAGCAGTCCTAGCTACACAGGATCGAATGCTGCTGCCTCTCTTGTCTTCTTTCCCCTTTTCCAGCCAAGTATTCCGCAATCCTTCCCATTTTGAGTAGTGGGGGCAGTCCCTATGCACATGCTTTGGGCTTGTGCAAATCCAGCATACATTGCGAGGAGGGGGATCACTTGTCTTCGAGTCGTCGCGTGAGAAGGAATATCCATCCCATGATCTGCCTCTGGGCCAGTGGTTCTGCATCTCGTCCCGTCTTCGTGAGTCTACAGCAAGGGCTTCCTGCGTCGGGAAAGGCGAACAGGATTCCTCGCTTACTTCGCCTTCAGCGTTGTGAGCAGAAGTCTTTTGACCATAGAATCGCTGTGACGTTGTGCTTTCTCCGGCACGTTGTGTGCAAGAGTGTCAGAGTGCCTCCAAATGTTCCCAATCTGCAATCAACCCATTTTTCATAGTTTTCAACTGGCGAATGAGCTTGACAACTGTGTGGCAGGTCTCTGTATTCAGGTGGATAGCCCAGCACGCCGGCTGGGTACGCAGAATCCTCTGAACCATTCCTATGTCATTGTCATTGTTCTCTGAGTAAAGGAACCTGCTGTATTTGAGCCGCCTCTGGATAAATTGCAAAGGAGACTCGCGTAAGTGCCCCTCCTGCCTGAAGCGCATCTCTTTGTACTCAATTGTCTGCTCATCGATCCAATGCACGTCCATGAAGTGATCTCGAATACATAGGATAAAGTTGACGTAGGATGAGCAGGCGATTCAGCGTGTGTCCATGGGCAACGTGGTGAACCAGTCCTTGGCAGCCTTCGTGAAGCGGGATGATGCAATCTGCGCTATGTCGGCTTCCATTAGCTCACCTAACTTGCTAAAGATGGCCAAGTCGGTCAGGTAGTCAATCAGAGTCCTGCCATCCCCGTTCCATTCTGGTAATGAATTCACAGGAATTTTGTGATTAACCTGCCAACGTTCCGCAGCGTGCGGAGGTGATGCTCGACGGTGATCATCTCTGCCAGGTTCTCCTGGGCCGCCAGGGTCATTCTGAGGATCCTGTCTCCTGGGTCGGCATCCTCTCCATGGGCCTCCATCGGGATCACCTTGGTCCCCTGGGTCTGGCGGAGGGGGACCTCGCCTCGGCTCGTCCCCTCCAGACCCATCACTGCTGTCATCCGGAGGGTCGCCAGCTCCTTGATCTCTGTCAAGACGGCGGTCTTGATTCTGATCGGAAGGGTCATCGCCAACACTTCTTCCCGCTGGGACAACGGCACGCGGTCTGATAGCCATACGTGCAGTATTCTGGGGACGCCTAGAAAGATGAGGGGGGTGTATTCCTTCTGGGATCTCTTTCTCCTAAAGTAGGTCGTGACAATGGCCCCCCAGCCGGAGCATTGAATGAGGGAAGTCCTGGAATGCGAGAAATAGGGTGCGCTGGAATTACGGCTGTTACTGGCGCAAATTGAATCTGTCTAGAGGTGGATCATCGTGACGATGCTGAAGAGAGAGGCTTGGGCAGGAAGCTAGAATTATCGTAAGACGGTACAGAGTATCCATCAGCCGCCAAGTTAGCGGCTAGCTCGGCGGCGGTGCTGCGAAGGTATGCTGGCAGTTCCTTTCGTTTCTCTTCCGTCCACCAGATCTTAGCGAGCTCGGTTCTAGGGGATCATGTTCCATACTGCGAGCGTATTTCTTCTTCTGTAGAGTCAAAGGACGCTTGCGAGAGGCGAGCACCCAGTTCGTTGAAGTATCTATAGAGTGATCGGAGTTGTGCTTCTATGTTACTATGTGCGCGCATCAGCCTTAGCAGGAGAGTCTCCCACATGAGCTCGAGTTTCAGCTTATCCGTTGGTTCTTTGAGCGAACGGAGGAACATGTATTGAGGGTCAACTTGAAAAGCTCGGCTCGTTGACACGTCTCTTAGTTTGCTCAACGCCACGAGGATCTGCTGTACCGCCAATACCACATGCCCGAAACCGTCCAATTTCAGCAAGCGAACAGTGAATCGCGGTCTGTCTGGCGTTACGGATTCTCGTAAGTTGTTATTCTCCAGAGGAAAGTCTTTAGAGACGAGTCTGGGTAGGTCTTCCACCAGATTGTCCCAGTACAGTAGACGGTGGGGAGATCTCCATCTGAGCAATACCTGCCTCATTAACGAGGAGGTCTCTTCTGTCTGGTCGGGCAGTACTCCTGCTATGCTTCCGAAGCCAGCCAAGGGGTCTTCGGATCCTGTCAGATCGGGGACTGCGTGCCATCTCTCCACTGAGGTGGGCAGGGGCTCAATCAGTATCCCAAACATGGAAGCTACGCCCTTGAACAAGTTCTCTGGCTCTGGTCCTAGCAGCAAAGAGCCCAGGGTAGTGGAGCGACTGGGAATGAGAGATTGCAGAGACGGAGTAGGAGAGGATGACGGAACCCTAGCAACCTTGGAACCCGACTTCAACTGACTAGCTGACATACGAGATGTAGGATTTGATAGGTCATAGGATAGATCGACGATGCCCGATGGGTGAGGAGTCTGAGGGTAGGAGGTGACATATGGAGAGGATTCGACCGAACTAAGTGGCGGGGGAGCAGCTTCCCTTTCTTTACCCTTATTCACTACAGGCTCCGCTGCGGGGGCGGCACTCACTGCGGGGGTATTGGTGCTAGTAGAGTCCACAGCAGCCCCGAATAAAGGAGGTGAAGGGTCATTTTTCGTGGCGGTGAGGAGTGTGCTGAGGCTCCTACCCTTCTGAGTAGATGAAGCAGGGGCTACAGTGGGTGTCGAGGATGGGCTAGCCACGGGAACGGTAGAGGCGCTCACTCCCACTGCGCTGGAAGGAGCAGCAGCACCTGAGGGCTTTCGTGTCATTATGGAGCGAGAGCGAGTCACGGTGGGGGTGAAGACTGCCTTCAAATGTGGGGGTGGAGGAGCTGAGTTCGAGGGCTTCCTCTTAGAACACGAGCCCATGTCGAAGTGTGTTAGAACTCCAGCCCTTTTAAAACTGTTCACCTCTCAGTAGTAGAGTAAACTAAGCTGCTCTACCGCATGGTGTGCTGAAGCGCGATCTCACGACATGTTCAAATGACTTCTTGATACGAGATAGATACGAGGTTTGGGCGTGACACAAGAGCAAAATGAGAGGGAGCTCGATGACACAGAGTTAGAACGGGACCTGGGGATTGAGTATTGCTCATGCACAGCTAATATTAGATCCTTGTCCTCGGATTCTGTTGCACAGGTACTCAACAGCGCAAACACCAGAGCTTTTGTATAGATCATGGGATTGAACTTCTTGAGAAGGTCTGGAGTATCCAGCCCCCCATGCTCACACACTCGACATCATCTGGTGATGGAGTTCGAGAGAAGGGCACTTAGGATTCTTCTGAAGCTCAACAGCACACGGCGCCGGAGCAAATTCTTGTTCGAGCTCGACGGCAGAAAGCTGGAGCATCCCGAGGAACTGTATTCGATTTGGCAAGTCGACAGAAGGACGTCTTCGCGCTTATTCGAAGTACTGGAGACTTACTCGAACGACTTGATGACATCCACAGAGATGCCACCATTGTAACGACCGTGTGACTGAATGCCTCATCGTTTGAGTAAGTAGCCTGTATGCCTGGCTAAGGCTCCAGTGACTCTTGGAAAGGGGGTTGCCTGTCACCTGGGCTATGGGGAGTGGTGACCTGCTCGGGGGACTGGCGAGGTCGCGTACACATGGTGAATGTAATGAGTAGAAAGAATAATAATATATCTCCTCGGAGTTACAATATTGTACTATACAAGGTAGGCGTGATAACTACTTCTAAATAGGGGTAAGTACTCTATCGTCACAGAATGATTAGTACATCACCGTGAGGTGTGATGTCATGGACTGTGTTAAGAGCCACACTCGCGGAGGGGCTCGGGGCTACGCGGACCCGCGGTTTGTGCGGTTCCTCGTAGAGCTGCGGAGAAACGAGGGGAGCGAAGGACGTACGGGCTTGGCTTCAGCTACTGGCTGCGCCTCCCACACTCTTGCGTGCCCTGTATTTCGGGGTGGAGTCCTACGCGGGTACCGAGGGTACGGGCGGAGGCGAGGGGAGAGAGACGAAGACCTCAGCGAAGAGGTGAGGAGCGAGTGCGGTGAAGGAACTAATATTCGAACTAAGGTAACTGTATGTATGGTACAGGACTATATACCTCAGGAACACGCGGCGTCCGCGCGTTCACGAAACAGTAAGGAGTCCGGTGGTAATAACTACAGTGAGCTTGAGTATGTACGAAGTCCGTAATACGGGAGGTCCGGGTAGCCGCGTGTATGCGCGGCCCGAGTCCATCGCCAGAAATGCACGTGAACGTGCCCCTAGGGGCCTCCTGGATGCGCCCATAACAGTACTTCCCCCTTTAGGCCGAGACCCATAGAGGCCTAGGCGCTCGCGTATGAGATCGTGGTGCTGCGGTCCGTGCGCCGTGAGGAAATTTTCTTCAACGCGCACGTGAGCGGGAGAAGCGCGGAGGTGGAGTGGGTCGGGATTATAAAGAGGGAGAACGGGGGCCGCGGGTGGAACGAGGCAATCATGGCGCCAACCAACAAACGAACCCGCGAATCCGCCAACCCCGACGACAAGGCCAACGAGCGGCGGCGACGCGAGGAAAAGCGGCGGAGGCAGGACGAATCCGTCGCGGAGTCCGATGCCCGTATTCGACGGCGGGAGAAGTTGAGGGCGCGGAAGGCCGCGGAGGATGCGCGCGTGCGAGCGGCGGTCGCACACTACGTTGCGACGCGAGGAAGGGGCAGCGAGAACGAGGACGATGCCGCCGAGGAGGCGACTAGCGCGATTGCGGGGAGTGGTACGGGCCCGGGGACGAGGGAGACGGCGAAGGCGAAGGAGCCGGCGGCGACGAAGGGCGCGGAGAAAGAGTTGGAGCCCAAGGGGCCGCTGCGAGAGGTGCCGTGTCCTGGGTGCGTGCAGCGCGACTCGGAGTGTCACACGCGGCTGTAAGTAAAGTTCGCATTACCATTCTCTTTTTCGTACTAATCCCCTTATCAGCGTCAAAGGGGCCCGGACGTGCTGGGAGTGCAAGCATAGGCATGTTCGTTGCGGGAACGGCGGAGGCGCGGCACGCACAATACCTGCGGCGAGCCCGGAGCCGTCTGTGGTAGCCGCGCTGGGCGAGTTGGCGGCGCAGGCGTTCGACCTGTCCGTCAGCAGCCTCCGCGGGTCGGAGACCCTTGCCCGGCTCGAGGCGAAGGTCGACGCGTTGACGCACACAGTGCGTTGGATCGCGGACGTGGTGGGGGCGCCGGAGGACTTGGCCGCACGGGAGTACGAGCAGAAGATGGCCTGGGCCAAATCGCTGGAGAGAATGGCGCTGGCGAGCGAGGACGGCGCGGAGGACGGGATGGAGATTGATGGGGCGAGGCCACCGTCAACGAGTGAGACGGATGACGAGGAGGGCGCGGGAACGATGGACGACGAAGAAGAGGGGACAAAGGATAGGAAGGGGAAAATGAAGGTGGTGGAAAAGAGTGACGAGGAGAAGCGCGGCGACGAGGAGGAGGAGGATAGTGAGGAGGAGTAAGCGCGGGAGCCTCGTCGTGCCGCGAAGGAAAAATGAAAAAGAAAAAAATATTACTTATATCTACGGTTACTTTCTTTTAATGTTTTTCTTACTGTTTGTTTTTTTTCTTTTTTTTTTTTTTTATATATATAATCTAAGTGTCGGACTTGTTTAGGAGAAATGAGTAGAAGTAAGAGAAGGATGGCGCGCGGAGCGAGCAGGAGGGGAAAGGAAAAAATGTTGTGATAAAGCGCGTATGCGCGCGGGTTGTGGTGAGTATCGGCGGTGGTGCGCGGTCGTGCGCGGCTTTAGGGAAACGAGATAAGTAGAAGCGCGGGCGACGCGGAAAAGAGAAAACAGGGAATTGAGGTGAAGGACTGCTACGCGGGTCCGGGTCTGTCAGGATAGCGCAAGTGAAACTCTGCAACGAGTTCTTGCGCGTTCCCGAGCTCATCCGCGGAGAGCCACGAGAATTCTTCATCGGTGTGCTCATAGCCGAGCCATCGAACGTAGTATTGGAGCTTTACTTTTCGTCGACGGTCGATCTTTGAGTCTACAATTTCGGCTATTTCAAATTCATCGTTACCATCGACTTCAATGGGAGGAGGGGGGGGTTGAACGCGATCAGGGATAGTGTTAGGCGTCTCGGGTTCAAGCATGGAGACATGGAATACGGGGTGGACCCCGCGGAGATTTTCCAGGAGACAGATAGTGAATGATGAGGGTCCGGCTTGGTGAATGATTTCGAACGGACCGAGGAATTTCTCCGCGAGTTTGTGCGAGGGACGAGTGGTACGGAAGAATTTGGCCTTGACGAAAACCTTTTCGCCAACCTTGAAGTCCGGCGCGGGGGCGCGGCGACGATCAGCTGGTCCTTGATAACGGGCTTGCGCCTCGGTCATCGCGGTACGCAGCTCTTTGTGAAGCTCATCGAGGTTGGTTACGAAGGTCCGCGCGCGGGCCGAGGCAAGGTCGAGGTCGGGGTTGAGAGAGAGGTTGGGGTGGTAGCCTTTGTTCGCGAAGAACGGGGATACTCCGGTGGTAACACTAGGAGCGTTGTTGAATGCGAACTCGGCGAGAGGCAAGAGGTCAGCCCAGTTATCCTGTTGGTAATTGCAATAAACACGTAAGTATTGCTCGAGGGTTTGGTTAGTACGCTCCGTTTGTCCATCACCTTCAGGATGATATCCTGACGTGAAGTGGAGTTTCATGTCCAACCCTTTTCCTAATGAGCGGAAGAAGTGAGAGACAAATTCGGAGCCGCGGTCGGACGTGACGTGCGCGGGGACTCCGTGTTTAGAGAAGACATGAATAACGAATAACTTAGCTAGACCTTCCGAAGTGATGGTATTGTGGCATGGAATGAAGATCCCTTGCTTGGATAGATGATCCATTACAACGAGGATGGAGTCGTAACCGAGGGACGGCGGAAGTTTCTCAATGAAATCCATAGAGATTGAGTCCCAAGGTCGAATGGGGACGGGAAGTTGTTGTAGCTTGCCGTAGGGTTTGTGGCGCTGGGGCTTGCTACGCATACAGGTTGTACAGGACTTGCAGTAGTGTTGAACGTATTCGCGGAGTTTCGGCCACGTATATTCGCGGCGAACGAGTTCAATAGTCTTGTTCTTGCCATAATGTCCAGCGAGGATATGATCATGTTTAAAATGGAGTACGCGGAGGCGAAGATCTCCGTGGTCGGGGACGTAGACGCGGCCGTCGAGGCGAAGTAGATTGTCTTCGGTGCGCGACCACCGTGGTTCAAGATTGTCGAGTCGAGCCTTCGTGATTGGATCTAATAGGTAAGCAGCAATAATGTCTTCGCGTAACTTTTCTGTATCCATGATGATGGAGCTGCGGAGCGCGGGCTCCCAGAGGTAAGTTGCGCGGATAGACGCGGTCAGCTGCTCGTTCGAAAAGATAGGTCTACAATTGTGAGGGTTGACTGTAGCGTAGTCGTCACCTCCCTCTCTAAGGTAGACATCCCATCGTCTGGTGAGGGCATCAGGCTTAGAGCTGAGCCTTCCCGGGCGGAAACGGATTAGAAGGTTGAATTGCGAGAGGTACTCGGACCAGCGCGCTTGCCGGCGGGTCAGAATCTTGGTGGTCGAGAAGTATTCTAAATTCTTGTGGTCAGTAACCACGTCAATTGGCATACCAGAACCTTCCAGGTAATGTCGCCAGACGCGGAAAGCCTCAAAGATGGCTAAGAGTTCCTTGTCGTGAACGTCATAGTTCAGCTCTACAGAACTGAAGGTACGTGAGTGAAACACGACTGGGTGGATTTCACCGTCTGGAGTGTAGATGGAGAGGATCGCGCCAAGCGCGTAGTCCGAGGCGTCCGTCTCTACGACGAGTGGTGCATCCGGTACCCAGTGCGTAAGCACGGGGGCCGAGGTAAATGCTCGTTTCAGAGCTTCGAAGGAGTCGCGCGCTGCCTGATCCCAATTCCAGGGTAGTCCTTTGCGCGTGCGACGGGTCAGAGGAACCACGATATCCGAGTAGTTACGGATGAAGCGGCGGTAAAAGTTGGCGAAGCCTAGGAAGGACTGAATATCGCGGATCTTCCGCGGCTCCGGCCAATCTTGGATCGTTTTGATTTTCGAGTTGTCCATGGTGAGGCCTTGGGGAGATAGAATGTAGCCGAGGTATTCTACGGTGTCCGCGTGGAATTCGCATTTGTCGGCACGCGCGTAGAGTTTGTGTTGGCGGAGCCGACGGAGTACCTCCTTGATGTGTTTCTTGTGATCTGTCATGTTATCAGAGTAGATTAGTATATCATCCAGGTAAATGATAACGTAGACGTCGAGAAGGTCAGCGAAAATGTCGTTCATAAAACGCTGGAACGCGGAGGGAGCGTTAGTTAACCCAAAAGGTACAACCAACCACTCGAAGGAGCCGTAGCGGGTCCGGAACGTGGTTTTCCATTCGTCTCCCTCGGCGATGCGCACCAGATAGTACGCGTGCCGGAGGTCGATCTTGGTATACACTGAGGCTTTGCGTGGAGAGTCGAGGAGATCCGAGATAAGGGGCAAGGGGTAGCGGTCTTTCTTCGAGACGCGATTGAGACCGCGGTAATCGACACAAAGTCGAAGGGAACCGTCTTTCTTCTTGACAAAAAGGACGGGTGCGCTGTGGGGCGACTTGCTGGATCGTATGAATCCAAGTCCAAGGTGTTCGTCGATAAACTCCTTTAAGGTCTGCTGCTCTGATTGCGAAAGCGAGTACATGGCGCCGACCGGAGGCGCGGCGCCGTCTTCGAGTTCAATCTTGAGATCATAGGGTCGGTGTTCAGCTAGTGTGTCGGCCTTTCCTTTGCTAAAAATGTCGGCGTACTCGTGGTATTCCTCGGGTACCGCGGATAGGTCGGGATCAGCTACACTAGCAGCTCTGGCGGAGGTGGTTTCGGGTCGTATCATAATCTGGAAGACCCTGGATCCCGCAAGTCGGGACGCGGCGCGGAACGCAGCTGTGTTGATCAAGGAGATGTCGGGTCGAGAGGACGAAGTCGGAGCCGAGGTCGGAGTCGAGGGGGTCGTAGAAGTCGAAGATGCTTTAATGCAAGAAGTAGCGCGTGCCGCGGACGGCGCGCAAGAGCTCTGTCTAGGAGTGTCGAGATTTGGGGAACGGAAGGTGATGCTGCTCTGAGCCCAGTCAATCAACGGATTGTAGCGGGAGAGCCAGTCGTATCCAAGAACCACAGAACAGGACGGATCCAGAGGGGTCACAAGACAAGTGACGGTCATATTGTCGCCAGACGGGAACCGGAGATGGATATCTATTGCTTCGGTAATGAAGTTGTTAGAGGTACCATCAAAGAGCAGTAGTTTAATAGGAGCTATAGGATATGTAGTGAGTCCATGTGAACGAGAAAACAAAGTATCTACGAAACAATGGGTCGAACCAGAATCAACGAGAGCACGAAAATGAGCGAGGGAGTCCGAGAGCGAATTAGACGTAAGTAGTAAATGAAGCGCGGAAGGCGAGGAGAGAGCGGAACCGTTTAATCTACAAACTGCCGGCCATAGAACAGGTGGGCGACCATCACGAGCCGGAGACTCGGGGGCGCCGGTTAGTTTTTCGACTCAGCATCAGAGATGTGGGCGGTAGATTCCGCGTCTTCCGCGGGCTCGGTGACCGCTGTGCGTCCCTTGGCCTTTTTCTGACTTTTGGGGCATTTGTTCGCCTTGTGCCCCGCGCCGCCGCAGAACAAGCAGAGCTCGTTGTCGAAGCGTCGTTGACGTTCTTCAGGCGTAAGCTTGCCGTTGGCGCCGAGGTGAGTGGAGTCTTTGGGGGCTGCGGGTGCGCGGGGAGCCGAGGACGAAGATTTAGAAGAGGAGGGAGCGGAGGACTTAGTGGACGGGGTGGACGCGGAGGACGATTTCGCAGGCGCGGATTTCTCGGAGGCGCGGGTGTTGCGTGTTCGCTCGGCTTCCCGTTCCCAATGACGCTGGTCAATGGCCTGCGTGAGGGAGCGGAGCCGTGCGAGCGATCCCGGCTTCGAGTGGTTCAAGAGCGCGTCCTTGATTCTGTCGGGGAGACCCTGGTAGTAACGGTGCTGGAGAGCCGCGGGGCCCCAGGACACCAACGCAGAGTGCTGCTGGAACAACACATTGTACTTACTGATGCGCTGCCTGTCCCCCATCTTGAGCTGGTCCAGTGCCGCTTCGGCCTCCGCGGTAGCGTCAAACGCACCAAAGTTCTCCTGGAGAACTTGAACGAAGGTGGAGTAGCAGTGGAGCCATTCGGGGTCCGCGGCGTCGTCAATCAGCTCGGGCTGGAAGTAGGCAAATGCGTTCCCCTTGAGATATGAGCAGGCAAACGTCACCTTATCCTCGTCGGAGGCGAGCGAGGGGGTGGCGTTGAAGTAGAGCTTGAGCTGGACGAGAAATGTGTTGAGTTTCATCGGGTCGGAGCCGTCGTAAGGGTCGGGGGTGCGAGGTTTTGGACGGGAAATGGAAGGAGCGGCGGGGGTAGCGGATGACTCGCGATGTAGGTCCTTGATTTCTCTACTGAGCGCGGTTAGTGCATGGAGAAACGCGTGGTCCGCGGGGCGGAAGTGGTCCTCAGAGCCGTTGTCTGAATCCCAGGGGCGCCGCGGTCCAGAACCATGAACCGAAGGTTGCCTTTCCTCGTCCATCCGTCCTAACCCGTGGTCGCTCGGCAGGAGCGAGGGAGCGTGTCCTTCCTCGTTTGAGGGGACTGAGCGGGAATGGATTGGGGACAGGACGTTAAACGGGACGAAGGGCTGGGCAGGTTCGGATTTGGGTGTTTCTGGATCAAGAGCGGGTTGCGCGGGGACGCCTGCGGCGATCGTAGGGGAGCGAAACAGAGGGATGGCAGGCGAGGACACCGCGCGCAAACGCGGAATTACGGGAGCTTTTCCCTTGTTCGCGTGGCTGCGTGCGTGGGCCGTGGAGACCAGCGGAGAGACGAGAGTGGCGGCAGCGTGTTGGCTCACGCGGGTGGTTCGCGAGGAGCCCGCTTGGGTACCGCCGGCCATGACGTTGGCAAGGACTTGCGGGGACGAGAGCAAGAGCTGGGTTGTGAGTTCGAATATACTGTTAAGAGCCACACTCGCGGAGGGGCTCGGGGCTACGCGGACCCGCGGTTTGTGCAGTTCCTCGTGGAGCTGCAGGGAAATGAGGGGAGTGAAGGACGTACGGGCTTGGCTTCAGCTACTGGCTGCGCCTCCCACACTCTTGCGTGCCCTGTATTTCGGGGTGGAGTCCTACGCGGGTACCGAGGGTACGGGCGGAGGCGAGGGGAGAGAGACGAAGACCTCAGCGAAGAGGTGAGGAGCGAGTGCGGTGAAGGAACTAATATTCGAACTAAGGTAACTGTATGTATGGTACAGGACTATATACCTCAGGAACACGCGGCGTCCGCGCGTTCACGAAACAGTAAGGAGTCCGGTGGTAATAACTACAGTGAGCTCGAGTATGTACGAAGTCCGTAATACGGGAGGTCCGGGTAGCCGCGTGTATGCGCGGCCCGAGTCCATCGCCAGAAATGCACGTGAACGTGCCCCTAGGGGCCTCCTGGATGCGCCCATAACAGACTGCGCCCATGAGGTTAAGGCAAGGTTCTGACTAAGGTGATTATAAATACGGGGCTGATGCATAAGCATGATATCGTAAAGAGTAAGCATGATATGGTAAGCTACCTACATGTTCGTCATGTGATATGTAAGAGGAAAAAGGAAAAGAAAGTTGAACCGTAACATCATCCCCCCTCTACGACCCATCAATTCCACTTGACAACTCTATTTCTTCAATATGAGCACAGCCAATGTCAACGGGGGTGTCTTCTTCTCATCGTGGTCTTTTCATTAGCGTTTCCTGTTTGTTCTGATCCTTCTCTTTGCTGCCCTTATTGTAACAGGCTACATTGTCGTAACTGTTTGATACCTTCGGTTTGTAGATCTTCGTATTGGTGACGAATGTCAGCTCAGTATAGAGGTGTTTCGGCCTAAAGCCAATGAGATTGAATGCTGCGACCACAATCCTTCTGTGTAACAGGTGGGTTTAGCTACTGGCTTAGTACTTACATAAGCATCACTCCTAGCCTTACTACTGTCACTATGCCTGTGTTTCGTCCATTATAGATTGGATCTAACGCACTTGTGACCACCTGAGAGGCTTTGGGAAGTTCAACCGTTACATTCTGGGGGCGGCTGTGTGTCAAGAGTGGAATGCCCGTGTTTGCTCTGGTGCATGTTTCAGGCTAGCTTCTGGCTTCCAGGTGTTGTGTTCCGCGGTGTAGCCCTTCCATCTAACTAAATACTCTAGCCGTCCCCTTCGCAATCGGCTGTCTAGAACATCCTCTACCTTGTATTCTCGTTCGCCCTGAATTTGCACTGGAGGTGGTGGTGGTGTTTGCTGCCCTGGAATGGTGAGGATGTTTGCTTTCTCAGTGTGGTGGGTCGAGATGGTGGGGTGAATAGATAATTTTTTTGGGAGTTTTAATGTTATTGCGTTTTTTGTTGGAATTGCAATCACCTTGTACAGCCCGATCTTTTTTTGCTTGAGTTTGCGCGATGGCCTGGTCGTGCTTAAGTTGTCAGTGAAGATAAATGCCTTGTCACCCACCCGGTATTCAGGCATCTCTCCTACCTTTCTATTGGCGTATTTCTTCATCTCCTCCCCCACTCTCACTAATGCAGACTGTGCCTCTTCCCAGGTCTGCTTCATTTGCTTGGCGAACTTGTCAACCGCTTCTACCTTCGACTGTCTTCTTGGTTCCACCCCCATTCTTGGGTGCCTGCCATAGTTTAAGTAGAATGGGCTCTGCTGGGAGCTCATTTGGTTTTTATTGTTTAGCGAGAACTTGCAGATGGCCAGCCATTCTGCCCAGTCGTCCTGCCTGTGATTGATAAACATCCTCAGGTAGGTTTCAATTTCTCAGTTTGCCCGCTCGGTTTGCCCGTCAGTTTGTGGGTGAAAGGCAGTTGACAGTCATGTCTGGATTCCTAATAGCTTATTCAGTTCCTGCATCACCTGTGATGCGAATTGGGGGCCCCGGTCCAATATGATGGTTCTAGGTAGTCTGAAGTCCTTCCAGACGTGGTCTCGGTACAGTTTGGCAAGACTGAGTGATGACAGCTCCTCCGTTGTTGGTACCAGTCAGACCATTTTAGTGAATCAGTCGACCACCATTAGAATGGTGTTGTATCCTGAGACCTAGGAAGTTTGACAATGAAATCTGCGGAAATATTGGTCCATGGCTTGGACGGAATGGAGTTGGGTTGGAGCTTCCCCTGTGGTTAGTGCGAGTAGGATTTGCTCCTTTGGCATTGGTCACAACCTTTGACATATTCTGCGATGAACCTATTCATCCCTGGCCACCAATAGTTACATAAGACCAGCTCCACTATCTTCCACCTTCCTGGGTGTCCTGCTACTGCTGAATCATGGTGTAATTTTACGATTTCCCTTCTGACATCAACGTCTTTGGGGATGTACACCTTTCCATGGTATAATACAAGGTCCTGCTCTTCCGACCACTCCGCCTCCCTCAGTACCTTGGTAGGCAACCTTTTCAGTTCTTCAACTGCCTTTACCACTGATTCGTCATAGTTTTTTATTTTTCTAATTTTTGACAAGATTGGCGATTCCATTCCATTGATTAAGACATGCCCTTGTTGCATAGCCTTGATTCAAAAGTACTCAGGTTTCAAAAGCACCATTGTGTTGTTGTCTTCCCCCCTGTCTAAATCTGGTCGTCTCAACAGGACATCTGCCTTCATATTTGAAGCGCCTGGCTTGTGTTTTAGAATAAAGCTGAATCTTGATAAATACAGAGCCCAGCACACCTGGCACCTGTTGAGTTTCTTTGTTGTCATGAAGTACTCCAGGTTTTTGTGATCTGTCCAGATAGTGAATTGGCGAGTGTTTCCTTCAAGGTAGTGTCACCATGCCTCTAGGGCTCGAATGATGGCTAGCATTTCTTTGAGGTGAATATCGTAATTTTGTTCTGTCTCTGAAAACCCTTTTGAGAGGAATGTGCAGGGTCTCCATTTTTCATCGTCGCACATCATGGAGAGTACTGCTCCCGAGGCATAGTTTGACAAGTCTGCTTCTATCTTCATTTCCTGGTCTGTGTCTGATAGGACTAGGAGTGGTTCCTCTGTGAATGCTTTCTTCAATCCTTTGAAGGCTTCCTCTCTTCGCTTGTCCCATACAAATTCTTCTTCTTTTTTTTGTGAGCTTGTGCAATGGTTTAGCGACGGTGGCAAAGTCCTTGATGAACCATCGGTAGTAATTGCTAAACCCTAGGAACTGCTGTACGTGCTGTACATTCTTCGGGACGGGCTAGTTTTTTAACGCTTCTATTTTTGCCTCCTCCATCTGTGTAAGGGCAACCTCAAGATGGCTGACAGCACGAGCCTAGCAGAGGGAGAATCCGAAGAAATGAATAGAGCTACTACAATACATGGGAGACTGCTCACCTAGCAGAGGGAGAATCCAAAGAGAACAAGATAAGGATTCTCCATGCTAGGAGGCAAAGTATATACTGTAGAAGCATGGGAGAAAGGTGGGACAACTGTATAGTACACCAGCCACAAGTCCATAGAATATCACAAGGTATGAGCAGGCACATGTGATAGCAAGGTGGAGGGAATATGCAAGAGTTGTGCCGGCGACCCAGGGAAGTGGGAATGGGAAGTAAAGAGGTGTGGGAAGAAGGTATGAGTCATCCGGACGTGCCCCGAAGTGTATACATGTATCCGAAGCACATCCGGGCATGTGCAAGTGCAGCCGAAGTGCGGCCGAGGCTTGGAAGATGCAGCGGATGAGGCTCAGATGCATCAGATGTGCGGCCGAGGCTCAGGAAATGCATCAGATGAGTCGGATGATGCTTGGATGTGTCGGATAAGACTCAGATGGATGGTAGGATGGAAAGGGGAGAAGAGGAAAGTAAATAAGAGTCTGTGGAATGAAAAGAAAGAGAAAGGAATGAAGAGGGAAAAGGAGAAAATAGGAGTGTCCTCTTACAATCTGAACCTTGCCATCTTTTACCACTACTCCTAGGAATTCTACCTCTTCGACTTCGAAGGAACATTTTTCTGGTTTTACATATAGACCGTTGTCCTCCATGATCTTCAACACTCTTCATACTACTTCTCTATGTTTTTCCACATCATTGTCCGTGAATATAAGTAAATCGTCTAGATATATGACTACTAGTCCTTTGTCAATTAAGTCCTTAAAAAGTTCGTTCATCATAGTTTGGAAGGTAGAAGGGGAATTACTGAGTCCAAAGTACATGACCATCGGTGTAAGGGCAACCTCAAGATGGCCGCACAGCGCAGGCCTAGCAGAGGGAGAATCCAAAGAGATGAATAAGTCTAACTACAATACATGAGAGAGCTGCTCACCTAGCAGAGGGAGAATCCAAAGAGAACAGGATAAGGATTCTTCATGCTAGGAAGTGAAGTATATACTGTAGTAGCGTGGGAGGAATGAAGGATAACTGTACAGTACACCAGCCACAAGTCCGAACGAATATCACAAGGTACGAGGGGGCATGTGATAATGAAGTGGAAGGGGAATGTACAGGAGTCGTGCCAGCGACCTGGGGAGGTAAGAGCAAAGAGTAATGAAGTGGGGAAAGAGGATAGGGGTAGCCTGGACCAACCCCGAAGTGTATATACAAGTCCGAGTGAGTCTGAAGGGAGTCCGAAGTGCAGGAAGACTCCGTAGTCACCGGACGTGACTCGGATGCGAAAGGAGTGGATGGAAAGGAAGTGGAAAGGAAAGGGAACAAAAGGAAATGAAGGGGATGTAGGTAAGAGTCCATGGGATGAAGGAGAGGAGAAAGGAACGAGGAGGAAGGGAGAGGGACAGGGGAATAGGAGAAAATAGGAGTGTCCCCTTACATCACCCCCCCTTCAAGGTTGCGGCGACCCGACGCGAAGATTCCTGCCTGCCACGCCATGAATTCACTAGATCCGAAACTCCGGATTGCTGCGAGAAGATGTTGAAGTACGATTGCGCAGAGCCCGGAGCCTTCCGACTGCGCCAACGCTCCCAGGACTGGTCCAGTGCTGTAGGAGTCATCCGGAGTGGTAGAGGAGTCGTCGGAGTCATCAGACTCATCCGGAGTAAGCGCACTGCGTCCAGATGATGATCATGGAAGTCCTTGACCTTCTGGGCAGCATGCTGGAGGTTGCTCGCAGGCTCCCAGGAGTCGTGCTCGATACCATAGCCTCGCCAGCGCACCAGATACTTCAGGACCCGACCAAAACATTTGCTATTCTGGACCTCTTCTACCTCGTGTTCCTCTTCTCCGTCAACGAGCTGAGGAGGTGGCGGAGTGACAGGGTGTCTACCCGGAATGGGGTCCGGAACGAAGGGAGAGAGTTTGACCACGGGGAAGATGGGATGGAGGCGGGATAAGCCCAGAGGAAGCTGGAGTCGGTACGCTGCCTTGCCAACCTTCTGGACGACCTTGTAAGGACCAAGTCGTGCGTGTCCGAGTTTCTGGGAGGGTTGGGCAAGGTTGATGTCCGACGAGTCCAGCCAAACCTTGTCACCCGGTTGGTACTCCGGAGCAGGAGTCCGACGCTGGTCGTAGTAGCGCTTCATGTCGTCCTGAGCTTTGACTAATGCAGACTGAGCTTCATCAACTGCGGACTTCATCCGGTCTACAAACTCGTTTGCGGACTCCATCCGAGATGGCGGCTGATGAGGTTCGAACCCAAGATGAGGATGTCAGCCTGTATCTAGGAGGAAGGGCGACTGCTGAGTGGACGCATGGACCCGGTTGTTGTACGCGAACTCTGCCATAGGTAGGAGTCGGGCCCAGTCATCCTGATGCTCTCTGATGAAGATCCGGAGATAGGACTTGAGTTCCTGGTTAGTCCGCTCTGTCTGTCCGTTGGACTGAGGGTGATATGCAGTGGAGGCGGCCAGCTTGATTCCGAGCATCTGGTAGACTTCTCAGGTGAACTCTGCGACGAATTGCGGGCCCCGGTCGGACACAACGGACCGAGGGAGTCTGTGCAGCTTCCAGACGTTCTGCAGGTACAAGTTCGCAGATCCAAGGGCAGACACTGTGGTGTGAGTTGGAATGAAGTGGGCGCATTTGCTTACAGAGTCGACCACATTCATGACAGCGTCAAATCCATCGGACTCCGGGAGCTCAACAATGAAGTCAACGCTCAGACGATCCCAGTGTTCATCCGGAATAGGAAGCGGATGGAGTTCACCCATGGGCGGATGCCTTTGGGCTTTCGTCCGGAGACAGAGGTCGCAATGGCGGGTGTAGGATCCGACGTACCGGGACATGTTGGGCCACCAGTAGCTGCGCGAAACGAGCTCAAGGGTCTTCCATCTGCCGGCGTGTCCTGCGACCTTGGTGCCGTGGTGCTGGGCTACAATAGTCCGACGCAAGTCCGGTGAGTCCGGAACATAGATCTTACCCCAGAACATCAGGAGTCCGTCCAATTGAGACCATTCTGCACTCCGGACTGTCTTGCGACTGCCCTGGGCCTTCTTCAACTCTTCTGCCCCCTTTGCCACTGCATCTTCGAACTTCGCATCCCGCACTCCAGCCCGGATAGCTGTGAGAATATCTTTCTCCTCCCCTTCAAGAGTGACACCCGTGGCACAGACAGCAAAGTAGGATGGCTTAAGTAAAACCACATCCTTGTTGTCATCCTTACCATCCGAGTGATCCGAGCGACGCGAGAGAGCATCCGGCTTACCCATCGTCCGACCTGGACGATGCTGAAGAGTGAAGTCGAAGCGGGAGAGGTATAGGGACCAGCGGGCCTGGCAACGGTTGAGTTTCTGGGCCTTGATGAAGTACTCCAGGTTCTTGTGGTCCGTCCAGATCTCGAACGGAGTCTCCGCGCCTTCAAGGTAGTGCCGCCATTCTTCGAGCACCCGGATGATTGAAAGCATCTCCTTGTCGTGTATTTCGTAGTTCCGCTCCGCAGCCTGTAGACTTTTAGAGTAGAATGCGACAGGATGCCATTTACCATCATCCGGATCCAGCTGCAACAAGACCGCACCTGTAGCGTAGTCCGATGAGTCTGCTTCAACCCGGTACGGCCGATCCTCCTTCGGAAAGACCAGAACAGGTTCCGAAGTGATCAGCTCCTTGATCCGAAGAAATGCGGATTGAGCGGAGTCGTTCCATTGCCATTCTTTGGCGCAGGTGAGGTCGAAGAGAGGCCGAGCGATATGCGAGTAGTCCTTGATGAAGCAGCGGTAAAAGTTGACGAACCCGAGGAAGGATTGGAGTTCAGTCCGAGTCCGAGGAGTCGGCCAGTCCGCGACCCCGGAAACCTTTATGGGGTCCATCTCGATCTTACCCTCGGAGATGACGACTCCAAGATACTCCACCTTGGTCTGTTCGAAATCGCACTTGTCTGCTCGGAGGAAGAGCTTGTTCCGCTGGAGGATCTCTAGGACTCGCTTGAGAACCCGGCGATGCTCTTCGCGTGTCTTGGTGTAGATCAGAATGTCATCCAGATAGATAATGACCACACCTTCCGTAATGAGCTCCCGGAAGAGGTCGTTCATCATGGTCTGGAAGGTAGACGGGCTGTTGGTCAGTCCGAAGAACATCACCAAGGGTTCGAATAGTCCGCGCGTAGTCCAGAATGCGGCCTTCCACTCATCACCCTCCTTGATCCGGACATTGTTAAAACCCCATCGGACATCGAGCTTGGAGAAGTAGCGAGCGTTCCAGAGTTTGTCCACTAAGTCCGAGATGAGTGGGAGCGGGTACCGATTCTTGACCGTCATGTTGTTGAGCTTCCGGTAGTCCTGGACCAAGCAGAGCGATCCGTCCTTCTTCTTGACAAAGAACACTGGGGCGGCCATGGGCGACTTGCTGGGGCGGATCCGACCAGTCCGGAGATTTTCTTCCAGAAATTCGTCCAGCTGTTTCTGCTCTGCAGGGGACAGCAGGTAGCACTTGGTAGAGGTCGGTTCCGCTCCTTCCAGTAGCTCAATGGCGTGGTCCCACGGACGCGGCATGGGCAGTTCATCAAAGGACTCCTTTGCGAAGACATCCTCGAATTCCTGAAGGAAGTCCGGGACTGCGCTGTTCCGAGGATCGTGGGGTTTGTTGCGCTGGAAAGCCAATGCGAGGCGCTGCGAGACCGTCTCCGAAGCCCAGATGTGTTCTTCCCGAAGACTCCGAAGGTACTCCGGAGTCGGAGGAGGGATGGCTGCAAAGATACGGTCACCCTTCTCAAGTCCAGAGTCGTCCGGAGTTGTAGCCTCATCGTCCTCATCATCGTCCTCGCAGTCCTGAAGCTGCAGGAGATCATCTGAGTGCAGTTCCTCAACCCTTGGCATCGGACCCGTATGACACTCCCGGAGTCGCACGGACTCCTTGCGTCGGGCCAGCTTGTCATGGCGGAACTCCTTGCGACAGGTGTCGCATCCGGACAGACAACAGCTCATGGTCACCTCCTTTGTCTGCCAGTCGATCTCGGGGTTGTGCTTCCGAAGCCAGGTGTATCCGAGGATGATGTCCTGCCGTCCGATGTTAGTGACTGCGAAAAGCATCCGTTCTGTGTGATCCTTGAACCGGAGTACAAGGTCCACGACTTCAGAGATGGATCCGTTTTCGTTTGGCGATCCGTCGACGTTGAAGACCGGAATCGGAGCGGACAGCTTGCGTCGGGTGAAACCATGGGCATCAGCAAAGCGCGGATGCATGAAGACTCCGGTGGCCCTGCAGTCCACCAAGGCCTGCAGGGTGCATCTGTGTTGTGTATCCGTGCTCTGCACTTCAACAGGTATATCTAAGGAAAGCTTGCCGGGCAGTGTGGAGATCTTATAGCTACTGGGTAGCCGCCGTTCCCACTGCAGGCGAAACCTTCGGAGTGTGCGGATTGTAACCGGAGTCGCTTGCTTAACGTCAGATGAATCATTGGATTGGTTGGAGTCATCATCTTGCATTTTGTCTACGCTAAGACAAGCAAATCGGTTATTTACCAACGAGGTCGCACTGATCACTCGTTGGTCTGGACAAAATCCGCCGTGTCTGATTCCTCAACCGGGGCCATTCCCTCAGCGTCTATTCCTTCCGAAGTCCCTGCACTTTCTACAACATCGGCCGCGGTCAAGAGATCTTCGATGGCGGACATCCGCTCCTCGGTGGTCATGAACCGGACATCATACCGGAGTGGGCACTCACAGGACATGTGGCCGGGCTTGCCACATCGGTAACAGAGCTGCGAAGTGGCAGGTCGGGAGCGGGTGTGGTCAACGTCCATAGGGACATCCGGTGAGAGAGCCTTCAGAGGAGGCGGGGGTTGGAAACGAGGTTGCAGAGGTGGGAGCAGAGTCCGAGGTGTGGGAAGTACACCCGCAGGAGTCCGAGCGACTCCAGAGTTGGCTGCTGGTCGGACGAGGGGTCCGGAGTGTCTGGAGTTACCAGAGTGCACGCCAAAGTGGAAGGACTGGTTAGCAGCACGGTTGTCGGCAACCCGCTGCGCTGCCCTGTACCATTCCTCGAAGTCATCCTCACCCGGACAGTCTGCGGACTCGGCAACGCGGCTCTGGATGATGGAGTCCAATCCGCGGCGGAACTTCATCGTGATGTTGGAGCCCTCGGTGTATCCGGACTGGTCTACAAGGTCCCGGAACTCGTCAAGGTACTCCTGGAAAGTCCGACGGCCTTGGTGGTACCGGGTGGACTCCAGTTTTAGCATGGCGGCTTCGCGTTCCTGATCCGGAAGGAAGCGAGTCCGGAATTCGGTTGCGAAGGCAGCCCAGGACTCGAAGTACGGATCCTTCGGACTCCGGAGCACCATGTCTGCGTACTCCTTGGCGCGATCCTTCTGAAAGAAGGAGAGACACCAGAGGATTTTGGCCTGCTCGGTCAGAAAGTGGTCTGGACAGAGCTGGAAGTAGATGGAGCACGCGTTGTAGAATGTGCGGCCATTCTTGCGGTTTCCGTCGAAGATTGGGGGAGAGGCAGGCTTCAGACGGGAACGTGGAGCGTTTTCGGATCGACTCGGGGCGTGCTGGGAGGCTTCGGTGCCCCTCAGCTCAGAGTCCGGAGTCGTTTTTGGAGTAGTCGGACGGGGTGTTAGGAGGAGTTCTTCGATTTGGGCGAGTGTATCATGGATGGAACGGATTTGGGTTTGGTGTTCGTATGTCTGAGCCCACAAGGTCTGCAAAGTCTCGGAGTCCGGTCCTGAGTTGGCTGGCTCGGATGGCGGGATCTGGCTGGAAGCGCCCGTCATTTCGGAGTCGTCAGGGGAGCGAGGGATGGAGTTCCTTGGGTCCTCAGAGGTGGGTGGGAGTAGCAGGAGAGTGTCCGGAATGTCCGCAAAACCAGAGAGACGTCGGGAACGAGTCCGGAGCAACGCAGGACGTTTTCCGTAGGGCTCTGGTGCCAGGATGGGAGATCCTGTTCTGCTGTAAGGGCAACCTCAAGATGGCCACACAGCGCAGGCCTAGCAGAGGGAGAATCCAAAGAGATGAATAAGTCTAACTACAATACATGAGAGAGCTGCTCACCTAGCAGAGGGAGAATCCAAAGAGAACAGGATAAGGATTCTTCATGCTAGGAAGTGAAGTATATACTGTAGTAGCGTGGGAGGAATGAAGGATAACTGTACAGTACACCAGCCACAAGTCCGAACGAATATCACAAGGTACGAGGGGGCATGTGATAATGAAGTGGAAGGGGAATGTACAGGAGTCGTGCCAGCGACCTGGGGAGGTAAGAGCAAAGAGTAATGAAGTGGGGAAAGAGGATAGGGGTAGCCTGGACCAACCCCGAAGTGTATATACAAGTCCGAGTGAGTCTGAAGGGAGTCCGAAGTGCAGGAAGACTCCGTAGTCACCGGACGTGACTCGGATGCGAAAGGAGTGGATGGAAAGGAAGTGGAAAGGAAAGGGAACGAAAGGAAATGAAGGGGATGTAGGTAAGAGTCCATGGGATGAAGGAGAGGAGAAAGGAACGAGGAGGAAGGGAGAGGGACAGGGGAATAGGAGAAAATAGGAGTGTCCCCTTACAATCGGTTCGAACGCTCCCCTTGGTGTCTGGAACGTGGCTTTCCATTGGTCTCCATCCTTGATTCGTATGTTGTTGCATCCCCATCAGAGGTCCATCTTCGTGAATAGTCTTGCTTTGGAGATCCTGTCCACCAGTTGTGATATGAGGGGTAGGGGGTACATGTTTCGAACAGTGTATTTGTTAAGGTATTAGTAGTCCTGTACCAATCACTTCTTTCTGTCCTTTTTTTGTGCAAAGAATACAGGTGACGTTTGTGAAGACTTGGATGGTCAGATGTAGCCTTTCTTCAGATTTCCGTCAAGGAAGTCGTTCAGTTCTTGTTGTTTGACCAGTGATAAAGGGTAGACCTTTGAGGCTTTTGGTTCAAAGTCTGGGGCTAGTTCGATGGCATGGTCCCATGGCCTCTTGATCGGCATCCTTTCTGAGCCGCGTTTCCTGAACACTTTCATGAAATCGTGATAGTAGTCCAGTACCATCTCTTCCTCTGTTTTCTCTTTTTTGCTTTTCAACTCCTTCTGGTTGTGCTCTATCACATAGTCGTACTTCCCTATCGCCCTCAGGTGCATTTCTTCTTCTTTGCCTACCTCCACTTCTACCTGTGTGTGCGTCTTCCACATCTGGTCGATGTACATTCAGGTGACTGATTTGTGGTATTGATTGGTCAAGTCGTCCAAGCTTCGCAAGTATCTACTTTTCAGTCGATTCCACTGCCTCACTCCTGCTACTGAGATGTTTCGCTTGCCTAGCTGATACCTCAATACTTCTTCTGCTTCTTCAGCACCTTCTTTGTCACCTTCATCCATGCACACCTCCCATTCCTTTTTTGCCCACATCCAGCATCCTTTCGGGCATTGTGACATGACTACCTCTCCTGTCTTCCAATTGATCTCTGGGTTGTGTCTTTTTAGCCATGATAATCTGAGGATTACATTGACGTTCCCCAGGTTTGTGACATAGAAGGTCATTACTTCTGTGTGTCCCTTGTAGGTCACCCTTACATCTACTTTCTCTGTGACCCTTCCCGCATTGTTTGGTGTTCCATCAGCATTTCTGATGATGGTGGGGTTTGATAGATTTTTTGTTTTTATGTGATTTTTCTTTACATATCCTTGGTTGATGAATGAGTCCAATGCTCTGCAGTCCAACATTGATTCTAGAGTGAGTACAGTTAGGGTATCCTGCATTTTCAGGCCAATTTCAACTGGGACATAGTTTCTATCCGAGAAGGTTCTTTATAAATAAATTTCTTTTGGATTTTTTGGATTTTCTTGCATCTTAGGAGTCTCATCTGGTGGTGAAGTAATGGATATATTTTTTTTGATTACTACTGGTACATGTTTTTTGGTAACAAAGATGGAGTCTGGCTCTGACACGAGTGCTGAAAATTTGTTCTTGGAACTCAGGTCAACACTTCCTGAGTCCCTTCAGAAAAACCCTTCTTAGTCAACTCCTCCCTCCAATACTCCTGTTGGTCTTCATACATCATCTGTCTGACGTCTAGCCTCTGTTTGCAATCTCAGGCCATGTGCCCCAATCCTCCACACTTGTAACAGTGGATCAGCGCCCTTTGCGACCAGTCTACATCCATTGCATTCGGATCCTAGGTTGCGATTTGTGGGGCTGGAGGTAATGGTCTCATCTGTGTTTGTTGCTGTTGTTGTTGCCCCTGAGGGGGTGGCACTTGTCATTGGTATTGGTTTTGGTATGGGCGCCACTGGTTTTGTGTTGCCATTGTCATAGTGGTGGTTTTGGCCAGTGCCAATTTCGAATATGACTGAGCTTCCCTCCACTGCCTATCTATTGCAATAGCCTCTTCCTGCCATCCTTCACAGTTCACCGGTAGGGGCCTCCTATTGTACACCTTTTTCAGCAAGGCTGGGTTCAACCCTCTCTTGAAGGCTTCTGTTAATGCTATGTCGTTGTAGCCCGTGTCGTCTTTGTACATGTTAAACTTCATGATGAAGTCCTCCATGGAGTCGGATCCCTGCCGCAGGTGGCTTAGGAATGTGATTGCCGTATCCCTGGGGTTGAGATCTCCAAACGCTTCCTGTAGGCTTCTGCAAATTTTCCAGAAGCTCAATACTTGCTCATCTGGTACCTGGGTTCTTACCCATTGTAGCACTTTTGTCATCATGGTGTTTTTCTAGTTATCCACTTTTCTTCCCTGGATGTAGGATAGGAGATACAGAACCTTGGTTGGTTCTGTGGGGAATTCGTATGCATTCACGTAGACGTAGACCTTGATACTTCTGATAAAGCTTCGACATTTGGACTGTTCCCTGTTGAAGGGTTTGGGTCACGCCATTTTCAGGCCATTTCTGGCTTGGAGCAGTGTCGGATTATCTACCAGGGGTGCTGGAGGTGGAGGTATGGTTGGTGGAAATGGTGGAGGTGCTGGTGCTCCGTACGGTGTTCCAGGGAGTGGGCGGCTTGCCTGGGTTGCTACACTAGCTGGTCGACTCTGCAGGACCAGTGCTTGCTGAATACGCACCTCCATCCTTGCTTCCATATCCACCATCATTTGTCTCATTGCTGCTAGGAGGTCAGTGGGTTGTTCGGCTGCGGCGGGTTGTTCAGTGCCTTGCAGTGGCCATGGGTATTGCGTGGGGGTCTGCGGAGTGGGTGATACTGGGTCAAGGGGTCCTGCCCACACACTAGGTCCTGTGGAGTCCTCTGACATATCTCTGCTTTGAAGTGCTGGCCACCTCAGCCTGTCATAGAGTTGGGCGGATATCGGCCTGACAGTTGAGTACGACATTGTTTCTGCAGATGAAATATCGGGCTGTGGTTTGATGTGGGTGGTGGCGAGGGTTGAAGGGTGTGACTGGGATGATGATTGTTTCAAAAAGCTTGGGGGTGCTTCTCAGGATTCGGGTAGAGAGTTTCTTGTTTGGGCAGTTCAAAGTGGGGTCAGGAATAAGAAGGTATGGGAAGGCCGTGTAGGCATTTGAGCGGGTTGAGTGGGTTCAGGTTGCAGGCATAGGGGTTCCTGTCAACCAACATTGAATTTCAAACTAGTACATGCTGGTACCTGAGCAGACAACGATGGCAAGGTAGGTTGTTTCTAGAATGCAAGGCTGCACACCGACTTGCTGGACAAACAAGGTAAGGCCTTCTTTCTTGCCAAGCACCTTGCGCGTTGACCCCTCCCTGAAGGTCAGTGATCAGTCAACGCCTATAGAGATCCACTCAGAAAGTTGTCTTTACATGTTACTTTGCTAGAGTATAGGATCCATTGTCCAAATTGGGTGCGCAACTATAAGAGTGGGGAGAATGAAGAAAATGTTAGAAATGGTAGGGAGTATAGGTGGATATGACCTGTTGTAGAGCAGGTGTGTGGGTTGGAACTCGTTCTTCTGTTAGGGCAACACAATACTACTGGATAGTACACAGGCTCTACAAGTGTCTTGAGTAAGTAAGTTTGTAAGAGAGAAGAGATGGGGCTTTAGAGGGAGGGAGACAGTTTGAAGACACTGACTGGGCACTAGTATAGTGGTAATCCCAAGAGAATGAGTTATCATCTCTGGGTATGGTATTCAGCCTTATATACTACTACTACATACATAAGCCTCATGTCTACTACACACCCTATCCTGCTGGTATTCCATGGAATGATTAGTACATCACCATGAGGTGTGATGTCATGGACTGCGCCCATGAGGTTAAGGCAAGGTTCTGACTAAGGTGATTATAAATACGGGGGCTGATGCATAAGCATGATATCGTAAAGAGTAAGCATGATATGGTAAGCTACCTACATGTTCGTCATATGATATGTAAGAGGAAAAAGGAAAAGAAAGTTGAACCATAACAACTCTGTCATATGTGTAACATGACATGAGCAGAGTGTCCTAGTTTTAATATAAGACCTTCCCAAGAAAGAGACTGGGTGATCAACATCATGTGAGCAAGAGAGCCATTGTTGTGAGGGGAGACTTTAGCAGCCCACCTCAGAGCCAATTTCCATACCACCCAAGCTTCAACCATGTTGCTGAGCATGTACCAGAATCTGAAAGCCTCAAATGATAGATAGGTATTAGGTGCACTCCAGTGTTTAATCAAGATAGATCTGTCCAGCATCACTTGACCTGCAGCATTGTATAGCTTCATCAAAAAGGGTCAAGAAGGAAGGGGGCAGTTGGAGGAAAGGAGGTAGTCTAGTGAGGTATTTGCAGGTATACTAGAGAAGATCATCCATGAATTCTTCAAGAAGATGGTTGTCATTGGATGTGGTAATTGGATGGCAAGAAGTTTGGATATAGTTAGATGTAATAGGGGGAGCATTGGATCAAGATGCATCATTCAAAGAGGTACAGAACCCAAGCTCATTTGATATAGCTGCTGGGACATTGTGATATTTCCCACCAACACCAATCCACAAGCTTAAGTTGATGGTTTTGGAAGGTAATGTGAGATCTATAACAGTTGGCATTGTGCTATCAATTTACACAAGAATGATGTCTTAATTATAGTGACTCCTACCTATCTATCACTCTATCTGTGCATTTGGACTATTATATTGTACTGCATGGACAAGGTGTTGCAGTTGAACCAAGATGGATTGTTTAGGGGATGTCCAGGGGTAGCCTAGAGTAGCTCACAGAGTCTCAATACTGTGAACAATGTGGGAACCCCTGGGAACCCTGTCTTGGTGGCATACAGAGACTATGGGCAACTGTAGGTGTAAGGGCAACCTCAAGATGGCCGACAGCACAAGCCTAGCAGAGGGAGAATCCAAAGATATGATTAGAGCTACTACAATACATGAGAGACCACTCACCTAGCAGAGGGAGAATCCAAAGAGAACAAGATAAGGATTCTCCATGCTAGGAGGTGAAGTATATACTGTAGAAGTGTGGGAGGAAAGTGGGATAGCTGTGTAGTGCACCAGCCACAAGTCTGGAGAATATCACAAGGTACAAGCAGGCACAAAGTGGAGGGAATGTGTAGGAGTCATGCTAGCAACCTGGGGAAGTGGGAACAGGGAGTAAAGAGTTGCGAGAAGAAGGTATAGGTCATCTGAACATGCTCCAAAGCATATACATGCATCCAAAGCATGTCTGGACAGGCCCAAGTGCGGCCAAGAGCAGCTGAGCGAATCCGGACCATGGGAATACATCGGATGCTTCGGATATGGCTCTATAGGTCACCCGAACATGCCCTGAAGCATATATGTGTGTCCGAAGCATGTATGTGTGTCCGAAGCATGTCTGGGCATGCCCAAGTGCAGCTGAGTGAATCCGGACTGTGGGAATACATCAGATGCTTCGGATATGGCTCAGATGTGTTGGATATGGCTCAGATGTGTTGGATATGGCTCAGATGTGTTGGATATGGCTCAGATGCATGGTAGGATGGAAAGGGAGCAAGGGAAATGTAAATAAGAGTCCATGGAAGGAAAGAAAGGAGAAAGGAATGAATAGAAAGGGAGAGAGACAGGGGAAAAGGAGAAAATAGGAATGTCCCCTTACAGACATTTGTATCTTACATTTTTTTCTAGCACTCTAAAAGGAGTGGATTATGTGCACACTAAATCTAACATTATTACTATATTAGGAACTCCAAGGGGTGGATTCAGATCAAACATTCACAGGGATTGTCAGAGGTCCTTGAAGGCCCCACTTCATAAAGGCCTGGTCACAAGGCTACATCCCAGACTCCAAGGCCTGGGAAGGGACTGTGATGGCAAGACTTGGGTTAGTGGGCCAATGCCTGTGGCACAGCATGTACGAGACTGTGTTTCACATCATCTCAGTCATCTTCAGCCTGTAGATTGCTAGGACCAATACACCCTTTACTTTGAACTTAAGGGCTGGTGTATACAAGGTCACATTGCTCAATCTAAGACAGCCATGTCCTGCTGTTATGCCATCATGTTCCCACACCACTCCTGTATCATCAATTATCACATTTGTAAAATGCAAGTTACTCCAGAAAATAATGCCCTTGAGTTCCAACACCAGCATGTGTGTGCAAGGTATCTCATCCCTTACCTGTCCCCTAACCCCTTAGATACAATCATGTGATCACCACACACCCCTTATATACCAAAGTTGCATACATATTTACTTACTCCTTCTTGTATCTTATCTCTCACCTTCACAATAGACTCCCTCATGTTTGATCCTTTCACCTAGTCCTGCCCCGAGCACTGTTGCCCTCAGGCTTCTTCCAGTGTGCTCCAACCTTTAGCAAAATATATGGGTCTGCAAACCAATCATTGCCATCAAAGACAAATGCTACCAAGTGTGCCTCATATGATATTGTACTCAGCACCTGCTCTAAATCCATTACACTACTGCAAACTGTGCATGCCCTAAATCTGTTTCACAGATGCATAGTCAACCATTCTTGAACTGAACTTCCACCATTGATACTAGAAGTATTCCACCATGCCTTTAGTTGAGGTCTAACAACTGTACCACAAGACCTGCACATGTAAGCATTCTGTATGTACTGTGTGTTTGATGGGAACATCTTATGGTAGAGATCGGTGACTGCTATGTTTTTCTGATCATAATGGAAGTCCTCTGGATTGTAACTATGAAGAAGTTTTCAAACACTATCCCTGCACATCTCAAAGTCATTATCATTATTTAGTCTCAAAAACAATGCCCCCAACCTTCCTGCATAGATTGAATCTACTGAAGACAGAATTGAGTTTGTTGATTTCCAAACCTCTAACATTATGGTAAACATAGCATCATATGCATAGCTAAAATTAGCAGAGTCCCATAAGAATCCCAATGGTCTCACAAGTTGCAATTGTTTTGCAACTGTTTTTTGTCTCACTACATTTACACTTGCTTTTTTTTTTGTCCAATGAAACCTCCTCTTTCTTGTTATTATTGCCTAACCAGGCCAATGCAACATCCCATGTGACAAGCTTGTCCAACTCAGGAGACACAACATTACACTTAATTATGTTAAACTCATTCAGCATCTCCAACTCTCTAAATTCTGCACATAAATACTTTACCATATGGCTGTCTGTTATCCTCTGTGAGTCAAAAGGCTGTATTATCACTGTATTATCTGCACTTGCACTGCGTGACAGACATGTATAAAATGACAAATGGTTCCTATAGCTTTGTAAGTCCACCACATTCACCTTACAGGTTTTACCTTGCGAGGCATAGTCTGTCATTGCAAAATTTAGCAATATAGGCACTTGAGATCTCCTCAGAGATACTACAGTCCCATTGGCAAGCATACAGCTAATGGCAGAAGTATGGCTTACACATCTTACAAGAAACACTAATCCAGTGAGCTGCATTCTGGGCTGCCATGTAGAGCATGACTAATACATATGACAAGAAGATAGCAATTAAATTCAACAACAATGCAAAGAGATGCAAATTGCATGAGAAGCAAGATGAAGATGAACATGCAGAGGGCAGTATTGCCAATGCAATGAAGAAGCTAAATTTTGGAACATCTGCTTAAGGATGAGATTGGTGAACAGAAGCCTGTATTTGTACCAAGCAAATGTACTTGTACAGAGAGAACTAAGATAAATTGTGAATTCCGAAAAATTACGGAAGTCTTGTACTGGAAGAGCAATGATTGAAAGAGGTTGGAACAGAAGAACTCGGTGCTGCAGTGAAGTGTTAGAAGCTACAAAAAATAGGAACCAATGATGGTCCAACGATCGTTAATTCGAACAAATAATGCCAAAGAGACTAGGGACCAATAGGAAGGACGGAAAATTGCCTTAGGCCAATGAGAAGAGTGTGCCTAACTCCTGTAATTTTTGGGAAAGCTGGCTCGCGTTAACGAGCCTCCATTTCATTCCGGTCTCGTAACCATAGAGTGGCAGATGATTATCTCAGAAAGTAATAAGGTATCGGTCACCTCGAAGACTTCAGTCTGGTACCCAGACTCCAACAACCAGAGTCCAGCAAAAAGAAAAATCCGCAAGCCGCATTCCTCGTAGCCGATTTGAACGACTGACCTCCTCATTACTAGTGAGGCGCTCTACCAACTGAGCCAACGAGGAGTTAGAAACCATAAAACAGACTAGCGACCATACTTTCGTGATTACAAGATAGAAGACCTTCGGAGATGCCGCGATCTGCTCTCATGGTCCAGATTGACCAATTAGTTAACTCCTCGTTGGCTCAGTTGGTAGAGCGCCTCACTAGTAATGAGGAGGTCAGTCGTTCAAATCGGCTACGAGGAACTAGTGTGTCGGTTGAAACTTTTTCCTCGCATATTCGATGACAGAGGAAGTTAGTCCCGGTGCTTCCGCAGGAGTCGCGGAGCAAGTATTCGACGCTGATGAAGAGGTGAGTATCCTATTTATCTCAATCATCGGATCACCGCGTCAAATTTCCTGCCGCGAGATACCGTCGTATCGTCGAACTTACAACTCACTTTGTCTCATCGTAGGTCTTTTTGCTCTACTCGAACCTCCAGGCGTCTTCATCAAGCACACCGGACACCGGTTTTCGTGGCCTCGGTCATGTCGACTCCAAAACAGACACCCTGATCGTCAAGATCGAGCTAACAGCACTGCTATCTAAATCAGGGAGCACCACCACCAGTGGTGGTGCCAAGGAGGCCACGGGGAAACACCACAAAAGGGCTACTCCCAAGAAACACCTCTCGATCGGACATCACACTGGAGATCGAGCTATGGCAGGACAAAACCGCCTTGCGTAGCAGAAAAGGGGACACCGGCAGCGTTTTGTGGAAGGCAAGGTAAAACCCTAAATGTTTGTCGCTACGATAAGGGACTAAATGTATTGCTGAAGCGTCGATTTTGCGCAGATCGTCCTGCGACAGCTGTATTTTGGCAACGCGGGCGATCGGCCTAATCTGCTACATGCTGAACGTCTCAAATCATCCCATGTTCTGGAGCTTGGGTAAATCATTCACCGATAAATTGCATATGCGCTGCCATTGCTTAGTTTCTTCGCACTTATATTTGTGTCCCTTCGAATCAGAGCCGGCACAGGTCTACTCTCCATCCTGCTTTCACCGTTCGTAAAGCACTACACAGCAACCGATATCGAAGCCCTCATCCCCCTTATCCGAAAGAACATTTCATACAATAACATCGACCACATACACGCAAACCTTCCTTTTAGCATCAAACCCACCGCCCACCAGCATCCCTCCAATATATCCGTACAGACCCTTGACTGGTTCGACCTCCATGACCTAACGAGCCCCACTCTCCGCACGAAGTACATCTCTGCAGTCTCTCCGGAACCTGTAGATCTGCTTCTCATCGTCGATTGCATCTACAACCCCTCGTTATTGCCTGCTCTCATCAGTGCGATTGATGCTCTGGCTGTCCCCGAACAGACGATTGTTCTGGTTATCGTGGAACTCAGAGCCGAAGACGTCATTCGCGATTTTCTAGCATTGTGGTTAGCCGTGGATTCTTGGGTCATACGACGGATAGAGGGCTTCTTGAAGGGCCCGTATGCGGTATGGACGGGCGTGAAGACCCTTTGAGCTTACTTTGTTTCAGGGTCGTCATTTAGAGTATTGACTTCGCTTAGTTAGAGTGAACGTTGATGTAAGTTGGAATTATATAATGCGTACAGCCCGAACATCCAGGCGTCCCGTACAATGCAAGGATTTCTATTTAGTAAAACAGCTTTTAGTAAACATACGAAGTGAGTCTGTCGTCTGCCGAGACGAAATCATTCTATATAATCGTCGTCGTCGTCGTCGTCATCATCGATGGGGATGAACCTCTTTCCATCTCTTACCTATCGCAAAGTTAGTTGCAAGAACGTCAAGGGCATTGCTCACATACGAATGACCGTCGCCTCTCTCGCATACTGGGTGCCATTCCAGAGTTAGCGTCCGTTGCCGTAGAAAAGATTCCTGATTGGACCGTAGATGTAGACCGATGCGGGGCTGTGAACGTTGACATCATCATAGTCGTGCTCCTCGTCATGGGCTTCTGAACCGGGGGAGGAGGAGGCGGTGGTGGTCGAGGACGTAGTCTAGGAGTACCATCCCTCGGAAGCAACTGCGTCGAGACAGTGTGCAACGGTCGGGGTCTGATGGGCGTTACAAACGATGGCATAGGGCTGAGATGCGAGTTGGTGGGTAGCCGTCTAGACTTTGTCGCCGAATCTGGTTTGGAGACGAGCCTTTTGCCTCGAGGCGCACTTGTTTCCTGCGGTAGATTTGGCTTGAGTCCAGAGTGGCTGTTTTCCTTGGAAGCCCCAGAAGGCTGCGGCCTAATTCCAGAAGCCGAGCGGCGTCCAGAGGAGGGCCACTTCATCTTAGTCGGCGCCGGTGCAAGCGAATCAATCAGAGCATTCGACGGTGGAGCCGGAGTCAGTATGGTTTTTTCGGTGGCAGCGGAAAGGCACGAGCCAGAAGAGGGTGGGAGGGGCTTCCGGGAAACAAAGGTTGAAGTTATTTTAGGCTGTACCTTCGGCATAGAGCTGCAAGTAGACGAAGAAGGGTTAGCTGGAGCGTGCTGAGAGTCGCCTTCAGGAACGATGCGAACATCAGAGGTCCGCAATAAGGCTGTGTCAGTGAGACTCCCGCGAGAGCTATTCTCGCCGCTGTCTTGTGCGCTAGGGTTGGCTGTTCCAAGGATATTCAATTGGTCACTCGCGATAGGGCCTATTTCTATCCGTGGTCTTTTCGCGTCCTGGACCGTAGCCGCCCTTGCGTTGCCGACCAGCCCGAGATTGGCCCTAGAACTTCCACACCGGGATCGTTTCCTTCCAATAAGAGGAGTGAGAGAAACCGATAGACGATTTGCTGTTGAGGATGCTGTTGAGGATCCTTCCTCGAAGGAACGCCTGGGAGATGCAGAGGGCAAGTCGGAGTTTGCGTGAGGGAGGGGCGTTATGTTCACATAGGATCGAACGGTAGCAGAGATTTGGTCTTTAACAGAGTCGATGTGTATGGGAAGCGCTTGAAGCAGAGGCAGCAATGGAAGCAAGGCAGAGAGGAGCGCATTTTGTTGGTTTTGTATAGCTTGAAGACCTTGGTTATGAGATTGATAGAGCTGACAGGTCCTTGAGCATAAAACTGAAATAGTTCAGGACGTGGAACTATCACCCACTAAATGTATAGCATCAAGGCGATGGTCCAGGCCTTGTATTCTAAGGTCAGTTGAAGAAAGTTCCTTTCGCAGCGTCTCAAGTTCATTGGCTTGGGCTGGAGACGCTACCGTTTTCTGCACTTCGCGCTGAGACCTGTTCACTGCATAATAGAATTTCCAATGAATATGTGGCTCTTAACGGAGCATATATGGAGCATTACCGAGGTCGATGATCTCCATGCTGAGTTTCTCGTTCTGTTCCTCGAAGAGACTCTTCACGGCCACAATTTCTTGCTTGGTCGATTCAATACAGTTTGTCATTAGATCTATTCGCCCAGAGAACTTCTCGAAATTAGCCTGAGTATCATGGAGCAGCATTCGCATGGAGGTGCCTGTCCGGTCCAGTGGGACGATGGGAGGATTTAACGAATCTGACGAGGTACCAGGAGTGCTTGAGGGCGTATCCTTCCTGAGTAGATGAGCCCAGAGCGCTGTAGATGTAGAGGAGCGCGAAGATGCCATTGGTGTTGAAGCGAACATGAGGGGAGCGGGAGAGACCCAAACCCAAATCCGAGGTTAGGGTTAGGGATCGCGTGTTGGTTCCCAAAGCGGCTGTCAAGCCAATTCTTACAATGCTCCGAGTCCCCGCCTTCACAAGATGCTGCACCCGGCCGTCTGCCAGGCTCCCATCATGGGCACTTGGGGCTCCTTCACGCTCAGCTCGCCGTTTCTTGTCCGATAAAGTTCCTACTCAATTACTACCATCATCGTCAAGACCAATCGACCACGAAATCCCTTCGTTTCGAGATACAGTCATCCGAAACAGCGCATTCAAATCGTTCGGCGACTTCAATGTCAAACCTCGCTGCAGAAGTCAAATCATCGCAAGTATTATTGTTTGTGCTAGTTGTGTCAAAGCTAATGAGCATAACACTAGTTTTTTCTCGGAGTCTCTACGTTTGGCTTCATAATGGCCGCTGCTAACACCGACGTCGAAACGGAATACTGGGTAAAGAGACTGTCTTCCGGCTGGAGATCTGCCACGCTAGGGAATACCGACCTAGTCAAGGCCCAATATGTACAGCTCGGGCAGGTGAGCAACGAGAATCTTCTCCAGACGCGTCCCCTCATTCGACAAAGGAATTACAATCTGGGCTAGAGCGCATGAAAGAAGTGTACCAGAGCATCCCCCTCCTTCTCCAAGTCTACATTACCAAAATACATGTCACGGTTGCCCAGACATACCTCGATAACAACGAGGGAAAACGGATATGTTGGAAGATATGTCTGCTGAATGCAGCCGTGTACGCCGCATGGAAATTCAAGCGTTTCCAACCCTTCATGAACCTACGCTTCATGCATCACCCCCTCTCAGGCATGTCTTACACGCTTTTGACAAGCATGTTCAGGTAACAAGTACCAGTCACATAGCTGGCAATAGTTGACTTATGACCCGTCTGCAGTCACCGCTCTTTACCTCATCTACTCTTCAACTGTCTGGCCTTAGAAAGCTTCGGTATGTAGCAAATCCCCAGCCCTCGCAGTTCGATGCCTCATCTCGATGCAGGTGCTGCCGCCGTTCATTACTTCGGCAAGGAACAGGCCAAACACCAGCCCGACCAATTAGAAGCAACGCCGAAATGGCATTTCCTCGCCTTTTATACATCTGGTATGTGAACAACCTCCCTATTGAAGTGCCTGCCATGTAAACCAGCCGGTAGCTGGCCTCTTCGCCGGCTTGGTATCACACATCATCTCAACGAAATGGCGGTACCCACGAATCATCGCTCAAGCACTGTCGACATCGAAAGCCGCCACTGCGACCACCGCCACCGCTGCTGGCGCAGGTAAGCACAGCATTTACACCAATCATATATCTAACAGTTTCCGCGAATAGCCTCGACAGCGGTGGCATCAACTGCGACCAAGGCATCAGCCGGCGAAATTCTTCCCTCTCTGGGTGCATCAGGAGCCATTTATGCTTGTGTAATGCTCACAGCCCTCGCTTTCCCCGAAACCGAGATAGCCCTCTTCATACCGCCCACATTTCCAATACCCATACAATGGGGAGTAGGTGGCATGCTAATGATAGATATCATTGGAGCAGCGAGAGGGTGGAGGTACGCTTCGCCGCCTCTCTCATCCTGGTGTAACCCTAACGTTTTCCTGATGTAGGGTTCTTGACCACTGGGCGCATCTTGGAGGCGCAGTTTTTGGTATTTTCTATTACGTTTACGGTCCAGATTTCTGGTCCAACCTGAGAGAAAATATCGAGGACATGGAGGATGACGCGGATGCATCATAGAGATACATAGTTTGGCGTATTGTGTCGAAATTACATAATGTATCTAATCAACCCTAACTCTCCCCTCAAGAGGCGTTACTGCTGTGCGCCTATTACGGTACTACAAGTTGTTCAGCGCGCACGATCCAAATCTCGACAGGAAACCCGCCTGCGCCCTCTCGCTCACCAACTTTCTGGAAATCAATACCAATCTCCTTGACCATGTCCCACAACGTACGCTCCGCCTCGTCGCGTTCTTTGTATCCTAGCAAGATTAAGGGTTGTTTGCCCGAACGCACTGAGAGCTTCACAAGCCTCTCTAGTGTTTTGACCAATGCCGGGAATGACGCGGTGTTGTAAGTTACATCCGCCATTCTGTCAAATGCATAAGAATGCGCCATGAATTCATGAGGGCATTTAGTAACTGACACAATTAGCTCTGCCCCATCTGTCTCTTGAATTACGTCTGGCAGCTCTTCATCCCAGTCAAGCGCGAGAGGTATTGGTGGCCGACGGGGGAAACACAACGCCGTATTTATTTCAATATTATGTTCCAGCAGTGGTAGGGCAGACGCTAATCGTTATCATGAGCCCATGGGTCAGCCGCGTTGCACCCGCTTCGATAACAACTAACGCACGAAGATCAGTAGCACATATTTTGGCTTTGTCTTCGTCTTCAGATATGCCCGTTGATCGAGATGCTGCAATGACCAACGAAACGATGCCCGTGCCCGTGCCTAAGAATGCGAGCTCAGGCACTTGGCGGACACACATTCCAACAGACCGACAAACCGAGTTCTATTACCGTATTCGTCGTTGTAGACAGTATAGTTTCCATGACTTCGCGTGCCAAAGCAGGATACCCAGACTCTGGATTCGAGTTTATTACATCCAATATCCACGCGCTGAGCCCGATTCCGCTGTCCCATATTTTCTGTTCGTCGTTAAATCAGTGCCTTGTTTGTTTGGAAGGATCAGAAAAGCAAAGATACCTTATCGAGATCGAACGAGGTCTGCTCTACGATTCTCACCGTGCGTGGAGGTGTGGCGTTCGTGGATTGTCCGGGGGATGAGAATCGGTAAATCCTCTCGATTTTCTCGTGTTTCGTGAGTCCCGTTCGCCAGCCTCTAGCGGGAGAACAGGATGGGCATCGAGACGACCGGGAATGGCGTCTTTCCGAAGCCCTCCCCGTCGGGTCGGCTGGCATGCCATAAGTCTATCATCACAGAGCTATGACCTTTGTGTTGACCGTTCACGGTAATGGCCAGGCGCCATGTCGAACCGTCTTTCACCCTCGAGGGTGGGGGAATTTTAATCTCCTTGTATAAGTTCGCCGGACGCCAGGTAGTGAGTTTTATTGGCTTTTCTCGGGCGGAAATGCCCCCAGTGCTTAATATATCGGCGCATAAGAGGGTCTTGTAATCCGCTTCGTGGATCCACAAGTAAAATAGGTCGTGTTCATCCGGGCAGAGTTCTGTCCTGAGATCGTTGGAAACTTGAGGCGTAAAGGATACGGGGCTTGTGAGGGGTACTATCGAAGGGGGAGGACGAAGGAAAGAAACGTAATAAAACATCTATAAATCTTTAAATTGAGAAGTAAATGATCGACTTCCATATAGAGGCGTACTTAGGTCCTACCGTGTTCAGGGGACGTGACAGGAGTTAGATGTCAATGTCTCTGCTTCTTCGAACTTCGTCGCATCCCACCATAAACTAGCACTAGTACTATGACACGAACAAAGGCCCAAGCACGCCAGCTATATGCTAAGGCTGCATATTGTAAATCCTTCCCTTATGTCCAATTTTAACATCAATAACATCAAGATTGACTCGTTGACCCATGAACTCAAGATCAACAACAAGCGGCTACTCCGAGCCCATCTAAACAGTTTTAGCAAGCAAAAAAAAAACGCCTACATCAACTCCTGCGTCCAGAATGCTTTAAATAGGGATTAAATCACCTAGGAAATTCCCGGTAACCCCCACTCACGTCGCTACTGCCAACACATCCAAACCGTCGAAACGACGCGGCACGCTCGTTTTGAAGGAGATCCGTAAACTACATAATTCCACCGAATTTGCTATCCCCTAGTGGCTTTCCAGCTTTCCAGCGCCTGGTGCGAGAGATAGCACAAGAGTTTAAAGTAAGTCAAAAAATAACACGCATTCTAGCGTATCAAATTGCTCATTCACCCCATGCAAATGTAGCTGGACCACCGATTCCAATCGACCGCTCTACAGGCGCTCCAAGAAGCCGCCGAAGAACACCTCGTCAGTTTGCTATGAGACACGGTTCCGTGCGCTGCCCACGCCAAACGGTGCATCATTCATCTAGTGGATATAGCGTTGGCCCGTCGAATCCGACACTAATCTTGCATTCCAATTACCTGTTTGCTCATGCGCACGTGTGCTAAATTTTATTACCGATGGCTGTGCAACAACGTAGAATATGCGTCGAGTTTGTTATGGATCCGTTATTTTACTTACAACTTGGGTATAGGATATTGCATATAGTCGTATGGCAGTTCTATTTGGCAGTACCGTTCAAAGTAATGGCTATATCTACAGTTCCTAGCATCTTGCCTGACACACTTGGACTTGAAAGCCCCTGAGTTGTACTAAGGGTGACCAGGAGGTGTGCCAGCGCAGCGGACGTTGGCTCGTTGACGAGAGAGATCCCATCCTCAACTTACAAGTCGTTTGTATCGAGGAGGAAATTAAGCTTGTATAGTTTGTGTGATTAAGCCGAGTATTCGATAGATTTTGTTACTTTATACTGCACTACCAAGCCATTATGAAGCCTGCCGTAGCCACTATACTAGTCCACCACGAGGCCGCCACCCTTCCAGATCCATTACGTTCGCTTCTGAGACCGCCGGTAGCGGAAACTGTCGCGGCTACTGAGCCGATCGTTGGAGCCGGGACGAGACTGTTAGCACCGTTCTGTGCTAGCGCCGCCGCCGATAGCTCAGCAAACCCAACCGATGGCGGGTCGTAGCGGAAGACAGAATAAACATTTTTCTGGAGGAAATGAGATGACTTGAAGGAGTTAACTGTGTGTGGACTTACTAGGAACGTGTCCCCAACTATCCAACTTAGCGAGTTTGTTCCAGTGGTCGAGCCAATCTCGAAGAATGCGCCGACGCAACGTTCACCGTCTACCGAGCGTTGCAGGATGAAATCCGCTGGGCTGATGGCCCACGTCCGGCCGCCAAAGTTCATCGTGACGTTTACGGCGGTGTCGCAGGCTGAAGACGAACACTAGGGTTAGGCGTGCAAAATGTTAAGACGGAAAGAGACTCACGATAGGTCCAGTAGCCGTCGAGGTTACCCGTCGCTGGCGATGAATCAGGTATTTGAGCGAAGATGTTGGCGATAGCTTCGCTTGTCCCTCCGACAAGGGTTGTCCCAGTATCGATGGCGGCATATGAGCTATCCCCCGTAGGAATAGAAACAGTGTTGCCCTGGACAGTCAAAGCTACATATTACGCGCAGCATTAGAACGAAATTTCACAGTGAGATATGCATCAGCTCACTCTCGAGAGGTATCAACCAATACGACTCCTTCCCTGATGGGATGTTGACGTAGTCAATATCACCGGTGTGCAAGCTAGAGTTCACGGCACCCATAGTGAATGTGCCACCAGGAGCAAGCACATCGGCGGAGGTATCGTTGATGAATCTATCGAAAACGATGGGGAGGAAGTCGTCAAAGGTAAAATGCAAACAAATTTACCTGGTGAGCTGGAACGCCATGACCGGCTGATCCCATGCTCCACTTGAGACGAGGGTTTGCCAAAATGGTTTCGCTTTTGATGAAGCAATCGACTCCCATCCTAGCCCTAGGAGGCCTGAGACAGGACTATTGAGTAGATTGGTAGAGACCCGATCGCACACGCCTAAGCCGAAAAGCTGTGAGAGCATATACTTGAAAAAAGACACGAACTGCGTACCGAAAACTTGATTAGGGACCGAAAAGCCGGCCATCTGAACAACATCTTGACCAAGGGAGCCCTGGGCTCTTCCACTTCCATACTGAATTGAGAACGATTCTGATCGATTGACGAAAGTTGATGAAGACGAAGTGTCAAGTGTAGGGACATCGGTGCACCCCGTTATGCAATCGTTGTCGGCCAGCCATAAATCGCTGGAAGTAAACTCCCGTGAACAGCTGATAGAGGCGAGTAAGACGTTCAAACTTACGAAGAGCCGGTGTCAAGTATCACGTTGAACGCAACCGGAGGTGTACCGATAGCTAGTGAACCAAAGAAGCTAGCCGGTGGTTAATCCGCGAATTGAGGCGCATATATGTGTTGCACCAACCTTGAGTCTAGGTTTTGGTTGACGAGGCTGCCAAGGGCGACTGTGAACAAGAAACAACCTGAGAGTAAGAGATCACTTACAGGTTCGTTCCCTCTGCCCGCTTTTGCGATGAAGATGTTCCAAGATACTTGGTCCTCAGCATATCACGGTGCAACTTTGCCCAAGACTCAAACTCCTCTGGCGTTCTACGCGGCTGTAATTGTCGCTTCAGCGCGACATGTTGGACGGATTCAGTGCTAGGCGATGATGAGACGACTAGTGTCGCGAGAGCAGCAACGCCCAAAGGTAGGGTGGAAAACATTATAAAGCGATTTGAATAGCAATGTGGAAATGAAGGGAGAATAGAGGTACTCGGCCAGCGAGAAAATGAGGGGTTTATGTACAGTAGTCAAGAAGAAAGGAGATGAACTGCTTTAATCAGGTCGGACCAGTGCTTTATACTGCGGGATGCGATCACGCCAGCCGCATTTCCAATTTAGGCCACATTACAACGCGATCATCGTACAAGCATAGAGCCAGGAGGTGGAAATAGTCAGGCGGTTCAGCAAAGCGTTCAGTGCAACTCCAGGAGAGCGCTTAAGATCATACGACTCCATCACAGCTCCTCATATCTGACGGAGCAAGCACGTTGAAGGGCTAAAAATGTTCGGGATCCGTGCGCCATTAGCGGAAGACGCTCAGTTGAGTGAGGTCAGCCGCCACGATCAAGTTTCCAGTGCGGCAAAGTGGGCAGACAGACAAGCCGAGCTACGCAAAGCATAGCAGTCAGCCGGGCCCGCCGCCAGTGGTTACGCCAGCCTCCCAGAGCCAAAGTGGGTCGCCGTGTTCCGCAGTAATTTCGTTTTCGAGAATAAATGTTACCATCTATGATCGATGATCTCTAGCCAAGTCCAAGTCCAAGTAGGCCGCTGCATCGCTTGATGCGACGTAGGAAAGAAATCGCAGAGGAAGTGTAAAAGAGGCCCCAAAAGCTGTAGCTCTGCCCAGCGCTGAGTGGTGACATTGTTAAAGGGCGCCCAGCGCCGTCATGAAAGGCTATCAATCATCACGTGTGCCCCTGGCCATGATTAGGAGCTGAGCGTCACAACAGCAGCAGACGGGATTACGCCGTTTACAGTTGCTCCCAAAGAATAATTTACATTGTTTTGTTCTTAGTTCTACCTGACAGCGCCGCACAGCAGGGGGAAACCATTTATCCAAGGAGAAGGCGAAGCTTCGCGAAATCCGGAGTTCCCAAACCGGTCGCCTGGAACAATTAGGGATATGTTAGCAACCAAACACTTCCGAGTTTTGAAGGGCGTCAAAAAGAGCTTACGGGATCCCATCCAGCACGAGCGGGGAAGCCATTAGTCCCACATCCTGGGTTGCTTCCAGTCACGATATCGTTGAACCCGGTAATGCCATCGGAGTAGATCAATGGGTTAAGGAAACCTAGAACACCTTTCCCGTTGGAAATTCTGACGTCGTTGATCAAAGCGACGATGCCCGCGACAGTCTGGACATTCCCTAGCATAAGTAGATGCGTACATAGGGGAGTGTGCATTTGAACTTACAGGGGCGCTAGCACTAGTACCACCAACGGAGATCGCCCGTCCACCTACGAAGACTTGGAAGCGATTGGCTTGGGCAGAGAGATCGGGGTAAGCGCGACCAGTAGTGCTATATCATTAATGGTCAGTTCACACTGACAACGCAAAAGGGGGGAAATGGGGACGCACTTGAAAAGGCCAGCGTTCGTGTTCCCGAGAATTTGAAGGTATCCCGCAACGGCGGTATCCTGATACGCAGGGCGAGCGAATGTGTTAGAGAATCCTCCACCACTGAAACCAATGGTGGTCTCAGTCAAGCCTGTCGTGCCGCCAACCTATTGAGGAGGTTCTTTCAGAGTCTTTCTTGACGGGAATTTTCACATGCAGTCAGACTCACAGCGGTGACGAATGGACACGAAGCAGGGAAAGCGGGTTGGAATTGGACGCGGTTTCTGCCATCGTTGGTTCTGCAGTCTCCTCCACCAACACTAATAAATGAGAATCAACAAACTGGTTCTCATCGTTTGCGGAATGTACGTACCCCGAGTCCCCACTGGAAAAGAGGATCGTAGAACCACGGGCGGTGAGCTTGGCGAAAAGGTCACAAACGCTTTGTCTGTAGTCCAATGGGATCTTTGAGCACCATCATCAGCCATCTCCTTAGGGGGGGGGCTAAATATATCCTTACGGTCTGCTCGTTTTCTCCATACGACGTCGAGAATACAGTGGGAATTGTGCTTTGAGCCAGCACGAAGTTCACCCAATCAAGATAAGGTTCATTGGTGTTAGTGGATGTGGTTGAATCAGGGATGAAAGGAGGACGACCGCCAGTGCTGTAGTACGTCACTGGGATGGGGGCCGCCATACCAACAACGTATTGGATATCAAGATTAGCCTAGTTTGATCGGTTAGTTGATATCGGCTTTCAGCCATATACGTGACGTCCTACCTCAACACCTGGGTCATTTTGGTCGTCTACGCCACCATTGACAAGTGTTGTTGTGTATGTGAAGCCTCGGCTAGCAGGAAGCAATTGGTTAAGGAACGTCTGTTCCAAAATAGCTCTTCAGATAATGAATTCGCAAAGGAGGATAAATGCGTACCTGGAGATCAGCGCGATTTCCGAATTCCTCTAGATATCCAGCAATTCCGATACGCTGGCCGGCGGGGTTGACGGGGGAGAAACCTGTGATGTTGTAGAACGCCTTTAAGCAGGCTGGCGTGACCGTGTTCGCGCAGCTGGCAGGGGGAAGAGCGGCAGGAGCGTTGACGTCCTCCACAAATGCCTCCTTGGAGACCTGGATCGTGGGGTTCACGAAGGAGTTGGATTTCATAGCGCGTATGGTGCCGAAGTATGTAGTCGGCGTAACGAGGTTGATGTGGGAGTGCAATTCACGGGGAAGGGAGTACGAAAGGGCGCGGACGACGTAGTCTTCGGACTTGGGGTGGTGGTAGACGCCGTACTTAGTGTCGAGCATTCTTTCAGCAACTGACACGGGGATGCGCAGGGTGATCCAGTCACCACCTCCAGATCGGTCGATAGCTTCGTCAGGATTGACGCCGTGGTGTTGCAACCATGCCTTGACAGCTTCGACGGAGTCCGGGTGGGGCGCACTCAAGGCATCTACCTCCTCCTTGGAAAGGTATTGACCATACCTGGCAGAATGTGAGAAATGCGATGGGGTGCCGGGCTGCAGAACCTACTTAGGGTGTTTGGGATCACTGACTTCGTATAGTTGAGTGATCAGGTCGTCCATCTTATGAGACTTCATGCCAATGCGCAGGTCCAGCAGAAGCGACGGAGACGGAGCGGAATGGTACACCCATCCCTCTGGGACCTCGGTCCACGAATGCTTGACTGCAAGGTCGTCCCATCGCCTGGCATGGGGCGAAGCTAGCACAAACTGGGCCAGCGCAAGGACGAGCAACTTCGACCAATACATAGTGAGGGTATTCGTCAGAGGGTGTCTAATATTCACCCTCCTACGCCGCCTTTATACTCATTCCGGAGAAGCAACAGGAATATTGTTATCTCGCATGGAGGGCACGGGTACCTCTTGGATTTCTAGTCGAAGCGAGGGGTCGCAATGCGTCGAAACCTTGTCCATGTGAGCTTGATGGCTCGGAAGCCTATGGTCCAGACGGATTGATTGGATAAACCGGACATACAACACATGGGCCCACTAATCCTTACTCCCAGTCAGTACAATGGTGCGGTTCATCCTGCTTAGAGAACAGCATGCGTGGGTTATTTATATCGCGAAGGTGCACACGCTAAATTGCCCATCATATCTGGTATCGCGTAGTTGACACGAGACGTAGGTTCGCCATATGTTCCATGCTTCGCGAGCCCACGACGTCGTATTGAACGGCTTCGACGGAGTTGATGGAGAGTCGCAAGTCTGGCGTCTGATCATGTGTGACAGTGAGTGACAATACTCCTCCCACACGCGCGCCTATTCTGATACTGGTCGGCCATCGTTTCCATGTCTCGCCTTCATCAGAGCCTGAAACCTTTACGGCGGGCGTATATATACGCATGGGGGCGCAAAGTATCCCTCAGCTGTGCTCACCACCCCGACAAGACTCAGGTGCTGGTCGCCTGAAGGAATCTACTCCGTACGTCTTCTTCCAATTCAAGGAGCATATAAGGTTGAGCTAACGTCAAAGATACTACAGAATCGGAGTCTCCTGAAACTTTCGATGGCCCGTAATACACTTGCTTTGCTTTTTATTGTGGGTTACATGATCCTGGCAGTTTCGGCTAGGCCAGTCCTGTGCGTCCATTTCTTTCAGAATTCCCTTTTTGGTGTTGCTTATTGTTTCTACAGCACTCAAGATGTCTTCAATGGTTACAACAACACCGTGGTCGTCATAGGTCACAAAGATATAGAACCCTCCATCTGGGGTCCAAACATCAACGTCTTCGGCCGCGTTCTGAACCAAGTCCTCAATATGACAAACCACGGTACGGAGAAGCATCCGCTGGGAGGGTTGCTACTGCATCTCGGTAATGAATTCCAACCTTTGGACGCCCCAGGCTTCTGGAAGAATTTTGGGCACGGGCTAAAAGTTTCGTTCTCCACTTTCTTTCGGAATGTCCCCCCTATATCCGAAACAGTAATCAAATATTTGAGTGATCTTTAGGAACCACAAATAATTATAAAGCGCCTTCCCTTATCGTTCAGCCGAGAAACAGGAACATTATAAGAACAGTCTCGCTCCGAAGGTCCTAAGGTAATAGCAACATACATATTGCGAACACGGGCCTAACATGCATAGAGAATGCCATGAAGATAAAGAAACTGATAATAAATTACAATACAGGTACAGATGAAAGGTATCCCTAGATCTATGATCGCTCGCCGCGCAATCTACGGGCAAGGGCGAGATCCTTCGGTTGGATGGTGACACGCTTGGCGTGGATGGCAGCCAAGTTCGTGTCTTCGAATAACGATACAAGGTACGCCTCAGCGGCTTCTTGCAAGGCCATCACTGCCGATGATTGGAAACGGAGATCTGTCTAGAAAAAATACAATGAATGAGGAAACTTGATTGTCGAGTAAATAAACACATACCTTGAAATCCTGAGCGATTTCACGAACAAGGCGTTGGAAGGGAAGTTTGCGGATGAGGAGTTCAGTCGACTTCTGGTAGCGACGAATTTCACGGAGAGCGACTGTTCCGGGGCGGAAACGATGGGGCTTCTTGACACCACCAGCTGCGCCGGCCTAGATAGTTAAAGCGCGTCAGCAGCGTTAGACTTAAACAGCAAGTCACTAACCGCCGCAGTCTTACGAGCTGCCGACTTGGCAGCCAGTTGTTTACGAGGGGCTTTGCCTATCGAAGGGACTCAGCAGGGGTATAAATCTAATACAAGGTATAAGCTACTTACCACCAGTGGACTTGCGAGCTGTTTGCTTGGTTCGGGCCATTGTTGAGTAGGCTTGCTGGTGGTAGTGGTGAAAGTGGCGGTGACGGTAACTGGGGCATTTGGCGGAGCGGGTCAATGAATATATACCGACGCGTTCCGCCACGCACGTGACCGAAAGCGAGCCGCGCCGAGGTTGATCAACAAACGAAAAAGCTGCACAGCCACACCGACGCGACTCGACTTATATAGGCGACGCATTGGGTCATGTTTTCCCCACTTCACTTTCGCCACCACCATCACCAACAAAACAACACAACACTTCACCCCCTTCGACGACACTTTGAAACATGTCTGGACGCGGAAAGGGCGGAAAGGTGAACTCAATGTTGTCTCGTCGTCGTTGGCATTACTGAGCATCACGTTCTAGGGACTCGGAAAGGGTGGAGCCAAGCGTCACCGTAAGATTTTGCGTGACAACATTCAGGGTGAGTTGCCTTCACTGCTTTGAGCGGGACTCTTGGCTGACGCGATGATTAGGTATTACGAAGCCCGCCATTCGTCGTCTTGCTCGCCGTGGAGGTGTGAAACGCATTTCTGGCCTTATCTACGAAGAGACTCGTGGTGTTCTTAAGATCTTCCTTGAGAACGTGCGTCTTCATTTTCTCGCACTCGTGTCTCTCAACGACGTTCTTTTTCTTATAGATCATCCGCGACTCGGTAACATATACCGAACACGCTAAGCGGAAAACAGTTACTGCTCTCGATGTCGTCTACGCCCTGAAGCGCTCGGGGCGTACGCTGTACGGCTTCGGTGCTTAACGTATTGCCTCTGATTACCCTTGTGTATTATTATTGTAATTTATTGATTCCATTACTTGGCTACTTGTTGCCCGATGAGTCCTCCGCATGACACGGAACTAACGATCAAAGTCATTCGATTCTAGATCTTCAGAAGGCAAGTCGCTGTTAGCAATGATAAGAAGCCTCCGCCAATCCTCCGCGACCGACGTTACCCCTGTTTCTGTATTTTTCCGGGCTTTCGCCGCGGAGTTTTTTAGACGCGAGGAACTTGAGAATAGTCTATTTAGTTCGAAGCCCAGCACCGTAGTTCGAGTCGGTCCACCGCGATCACGATGCTCCGTGGAACGCTTCCCATCAATCACAACCCGAGCTGCATTTCAGCTACCCCTATCGACATCGCCCTGCCAAACGAAACACTCGCGGCCATCTTCGAACAACTCACACCTTCAACTCTCGCGAATATCTCGTTAGTTTCCACGCAGTTTAGAGCTGTGGCAGAACGTCTGCTCTACACAAATATAAATGTGGCCGATATCCTCACTTCGACCTCGCCTTCACCCCGTAGATCCTTCCGATGTTGTCACTCCATCATGCGGCGGCCACATCTCGCTGAAACGGTTAAAAAATTCCATCTGCGTTGGCAAATACACCCCAACGAGCCGTTCGATTCCGAGCTCCTCGAGCTAGCCTTGCCTCTCTTGCGCGACGCGCTACGGACTCTAACGCAATTAGAGTCTTTGGAGTTGTATCTGGGGCCAATAAATTTGAGGGCGTCCCAGGCCTATCCTGGACCGTCTATCCATCCCATCGAACGGGTTGTCGATGGCCTCCAGTTCCTATCTCTCCGTAATTGTTCGCTAGGCGCTGAGTGGGCCAAGGGTGTCCAACCATATGGCGACATTCTGGCTGCCTTTCTCATCTCACTCCCTATGTTACGACACTTGCGGTTATCCGATCATCATGGGGTGCTTCATCTTCCTCCCGAGGCTTTGCCTTCGCTATCTTCATTCCGCGGATCACCCGACAGTGCGGCATACTTACTTCCCGGTCGTCCTGTCCATACATTGTCACTCGTAGGACAGGATTCTGATGTTAACCGCTCGAATCTTCCGAGGCTGACACACACGACCGTGCCTTTGCGCAGCTTGGACTTGTCAGCAATGTCAGTCAGGCCCATACTCCTGCAAAACATCGCCTCCTTCATACCCACGATCGAAGTCCTCAAGGTGCGGCTTGCCTTGCGGCACACGCTCCATTACGCAATGTCAGGGATTGTGAGTTCACTCGCCGCGTCTCCCCACACAAAATCCCTACCGATGAAACCGTAACTTTGCTCCCTAGCGAATATTAGCGGGGTTATCGTCGGTGTTGAATGCGTTCACAAGGCTCGTGCATCTCGATTTGTCCCCAACATTCGTTGATACCCTCAGTCACAATCACTTGGCCGAGGAAGTGGCACTTTGCATGGAATGGAGTAGGGCGTGTGGTTCACTACGTCAGATAAGCTTTCCATCTAAGAATGACTGGGCCTTAAATTCCCTTGGTCAATGGGGGCTCGTGGGCGAGGATCATCAGTAACGGTAGGCCGTCATTCTCCGTCAATTTTTGCTCTCACTAACCATGCCAATTACCCAACCAGGAAGGAAGTATTCGAATCTATTTAAGCAATAACCGCAACGCTGTACAATAGAGATATCAACGGGAGAGAATTCATGATAGACTACAATCCGGTTACACATGATTGCGGAAAGGATATAATAATAAACCGGAAAACGTCCATGAGCCTGTCATAGCGTTCGTACAAGTATGAGTAGAATACAATGCCATGGACAAGAGGTATAGTGTGATTTAGGCATTCTGTTCCGTTTCTTCCACAAATATATCAGTATAGTGCTTGAGGATAGTTTCAACGGCCTATAAATCTCGAGATTAGATCAGGACGGAGAATAACCCGGAATAACAGTCTTGCCAAGTTTTGGTACAATGTATCACCCATGCCATTCATCTGACCGTTTGCACCGTTTGCAGGCATCACTTGGCTGAATAATGTCGGACCGAATACTATCGCAAGGTTTTGTATTGTCATCAGGTTTTCATCTGCGTGCTGAGTGATCCTAGAATAAGGCTGTTAAATTACGCCTTTCCTGGGAGACGATGAAACGCGTACCTGTGCAGGTGACCCAAGAAATACTTGAGGGTAGCGTAATTTGGGTCTGGCAGATCGTTAACCCTTTCGTGTAGTCGTATATGCCTAAGGCGGTCATTCTCGATTTCTAATAAAAGGAGTCAGTTGACGAAACACGAGACGACGAGTATTCCGACGAACTTGCGGCCTCGATAAACCCCTGGTGTAGTTGCAAGGTAAGCAGAGGGTCAGGTAGCTCCCTCAGCCACATTTTCAGGACGCTGGTCACATTGTTAATATCGGACGACCACTCTGGTGCATCCAAATCCACGGCGTCCAAATCTACGAGTCGCGGTGAGCTGCGTATATCGTATTTGAACGGTAGCACCGACCTTTGTCGAGCCGTTGTTTGAGATTGTACACCTTGCTCGTGGTGCCGTTGAGGCGATAGACACCTTGGGACTTCATGCCGTACTTCTCTATGACAGTACAGCACTTCTCAACCAGGGACGGAACTTCCACATTATCTCGCTCCATTTGCTCGGATAAATCTATTCCAAAAGTGGGACGACCCTTATCCGTAACGCCGTTGACCGCAGCGCTAGGGGGTGGTTGTCCGCGCTCTTGATGCTTGGGCAGAGGGGGCAGCTGATAGACGGGTTAAGATGGGAATGTTATGAGAAAACGAGGGGACTACTGACGAAACCATCATCAGCTGGCCCTTCCCGCCGGGGCCCTCTAGACGAAGCGCCATGTGCATACGCGTAATTCTGCATGTACGTTTTGAAGTCATTGCGATTATCGATCATCTCGGTTGCAGCCTTGAGCCCCACACCGACAGAGCCACCTAGAATAAATGCCGTAAATCGATGACGACTTCGAAGATAAATCGGTGGGCGTGCCTCCTTCGCCATTTGGAATCAAAGTCGATCCGTCGCTGAGCACGACACTTTCGAAAAGAAACGCGTATCTTGTCAGGTGGTATTGGGTACCAAGGTCGACTTCATCGGTGCATTCCTTGAGAGCCTGGGATGAATTGATTAATCTGGACGAAGGAACGAGTAGATGCAACGAGGCATACACGTAATAACCGTGGCAGCTGGAAGTTGAAATATTCCTGCCTCAGAGTCTGCGTCTCTGTCACTAGCTTTCGGTAAGTATCGGAGGCGGCAGACATTCGAGCCCTTATATCGTCTTCCTGGCGTTGGATCTAGAAGCACGGCGGTCTTAGAAGGTATTCAGAGATGACGATAAAAGGCCGCACATTTCCTGGATTTTTCCCCTTCAATAACAATCCACCCTTCGCCACGGCCTTCCCAATAGCCCTTTTGCCAACCGGACCACTCACTCGCGCTTGGACAGGTGTATCTTTGAAGGACTCCCCTTCCTTCTGGAGCAGTACCCGTTCTAATTCTTCCGTAGTCATGTCAAGGCGATTTTTGCTCTTCTCAGTAGCTAGCTCAGACTCTTGAAGAGCGCGTTCGTATCGCGTCGCTAAATCCTTCGTCTTTGGACGCATTATCTCCCATATACACGGATGCGGAGTACTGGATGGTTAATACACACCTGCTTGCGGCTCTTGTCCACCTCCTTGACTAGCGTCGTGAGCTCTTCACTCATCTCGTTTAGGCGTTGCGCAAATCGAATTCGATTCTCGGCCATCGATTCATGTATCCGCATGGACATTTGCCAGGTATTGACAAAGGAACTATGGTATATGAAGGTCAATTGCTATAGCGTTTTCTATAGCGAATACGCACCCGGCCTTTCCATCGTTCATTGAATATACATCCGAAGTGGTTCGGGCTAGCTTCTGCAGATTCTTCCCATATTCCTCTTCGATAGCGGCTCGCTTTTTAAAGAATACGGACGTTTCCTGAGCAAGCCATTGAATAAGATCGAGTCCGAACCTCAATTCGCGGCAAAACGTACCCGACATGATACCACGCTTTGTTTGATACGATCTAGCAGTAGGGGTACACCACACTACCAAACAATGTAAGCTACGCTGATAGTTTAGACACATATATCACAGCACGCACATCGAGGTCACACAGCGCCCTTAAAACATTCCCATCAAACCCCCCATCCACCAAGCTAGCTGTCTCGCTGGGAACGCTGGCAAGTGTTTCCCGGGGGTCACTTGCTACGGTCGGGCTGTCGCGCCAACGCGATGTAGAGGACCTTGGTACAGAGTCCGTACTAGACCGTGGCTGTGGGGAGCTCGAGTTCGGTTGAAGCGTGGAAAGACCACCAGGAGAGTCGAGCGAACGTAATGCTGGGCGTCCGTATTGGCCTGATGTACCGGAATTACCAGCATCGGACTGTTCGGCGGGATCCCAGGAGGCAGAGGATTGTACTTCTTCCAGTGTATGTGATGTGCTCCCAGCCATGGTTCCCTGATGAAGGGAATGCGACACTGGCCAGCAGAATGTAGAAGGAGGTTTCCGAATTGAAAGGGGCAAAGCTATGATAGCGACAGCCACACGTGGCATGAACGCTGGCGATCTCACCTCCTACATTGGACAGGGGAATAGGAGTTACTGGAGACTTGATCAGAGTAGGCACAACTCCTATTGTACTATACCTTTTACCCATATATTCACAATGATCGGGATGTTTGAGGGACCTTATTGGACAAAAAAGCAATAGCTCTCTGAGCCCTACTGTGGCCAATCACAATCTCGGTCGGACTTCGAAACAATCCATGGCCAGATAGTTGGTGAAATATGCTGCCACAACAATACAAAAGTGCTCAACCTGTACTCAAGGAAAGCAATGGCTGAGCTCTGATGTTCTAACTGTCAAAGAGTATGTGTGTACATTAATTTATGCTCATTATAGTTTCTGACATACATGGTACATTATAAATTTCAACATCAGAATCCTCCAATGTCAATCATTCTCATGGTGGCATACCAACTTCTGGTGAAGATGTTCACACATCGGTCAACTCACAACATGCACCAGGACCCCCCTCTTGTGATTCAAGCCCAGCCTCATCACTTGGCAGACCAGATTTCCAGCCAAATGTAGCCCCTGATACAACCCCTATAAGAATTGCTCTGCTGAAAAACAGCAGCACCTTCTGCTTGCAATTGAGGGGATATATGAGGGGGGGGATTGGAGGTTAGCAACAAGAGTGTGCCATTGTACTCTATTTGACAGGCTGCATGGGACTTTGATATTCCATTTTCAACACTGCAGGTGTAAGGGCAACCTCAAGATGGCTGATAGTGCAAGCCTAACAGAGGGAGAATCCAAAGATATGAATAAAGCTAATCTACAACACATAAGAGACTGCTCACCTAGCAGAGGGAGAATCCAAAGAGAACAAGATAAGGATTCTCCATGCTAGGAAGTGAAGTATATACTGTAGAAGCATGGGAGAAAGGTGAGAGAACTGTATAGTACACCCACCACAAGTCTGGAGAATATCACAAGGTATGAGGAGGCACATGTGACAATGAAGTGGAGGGAGTATGCAAGAGATGTGCTGGTGACCTGGGGGAGTGGGAATGGGAAGTAATAAAGTGGTGGAAGGAGGTATAGGTCACCTGGATGTGCCCCAAAGTGTATATGTGCATCTGAAGCATGTTTGGGCATGCCCAAGTATGGCTGAGCACAGCCAAGCAAATCTGGACCACAGGAATATGCCAGATGCTTCAGATTAGGCTTGGATGTGTCGGATATTGCTCAGATGTGTGGTAGGATGGAAAGGGAGCAAGGGAAATGTAAATAAGATTTTGTGGAAGGAAAGAAAGGAGAAAGGAATGAAAAGGAAGGGAGAAAGACAGGGGGAAAGGAGAAAATAGGAGTGTCCCCTTACATCACCCCCTCTTCAAGCCCATGGTGACCCAACACAAAGATTCCTGCCTGTTGTGCCACAAATTCACCAATACCAAAACTCCAGATTGCTGTGAGAAGACATCAAAATACGACTGGACAGAGCTGGGAGCTTTCTGACTGCACCAACACTCCCAGGACTGATTGAGGGCCATCAGAGTCATCTGAAGTACTTGGATTGCATCTGGGTGGCGATCATGGAAGTCCCTGACCTTTTGGGAAGCATGCTGGAGGTTGCTTGCATGCTTCCAGAAGTCATGCTCAATGCCATAGCCTTGCCAGTGCACCAGATACTTTAACACTCAGCCAAACCATATACTATTCCAGACTTCTTCAACTTCGTGTTCCTCTTTTCTGTCAACAAGCTGCGAAGGTGGTGGAGCAGCAGGGCATCAACCTGAGATGGGATCTGGAACAAAGAGTGAGAGTTTGATGACAGGGAAGACAGGTGTAAGCCTACACTTATGACGTCTCCCCTAATGAGCCCCTGATCATGTGTTAATCCATATATATACCTGCGTCCCTAACTGAACATACTTACTTCCTGCTTGTATCCCTCCCCCCATCTTCATGAATACCACCTTCACATTTGGTCCTTTCACTTCATGTCCTTCTCTGAGTGTTTAGCCTGTGGGCTTCTTCCACTTTTTTTTGAAAACAACCAAACACCCAAACCAGTGAGAGTATTACATTCTATTACATCCACAAGCTTCTCACTCTCACCCACCCTAGCCCTGCCTTCCTGTTCCCAGCCCTCGATACCAGTTTTGCTTCCCATGAGAAGTAGATCGTCTAACACGTCTAGGCATGTTTCTCTCCCAAGCCCCCCCACTACCAGTTCTCAGTCAAAACCCTGTCTGATCCTTGCCCCCATCTCCCAGTCAAATTGCCTTAGAACCTGCTCTGTTCCTGCTCAGAACCTCACCTGTATCGACTTGACTTCCCCCCTCACTCCCCAATCATTGCTCACATCACCCTGCTCCTCCCTCCATCATATCCACAACCCTTTTGACATTGAGGTGCATATACCTGCATCCCCTGTCGATAACGCGCATATACATGGAACGACCTGCTTATCTGCTCACCCGCCACCTTTTCCATTCACTACACCCTTTCAAGACCTTACCACTATGGGAGTAAAGGCGAAAATTGAGCAGACCAACTCTACTAGGCCCTCCACCATGGGTGAAGGGGATGCCGACACTGTGATACTTTGGGACTGGTTCAATCGCTCAGAACAATTCTTCTGCCATAAATCCATGGCTGCGGAGCATCATGTCGTCTCTGTCACATTGTTAAGAACCGTATTACAGGGCCTCCTAACTCGTCTGTTTAGGGGGTGTGGGAATGCGTGGGGAGCACAGAAGAGTGGAACATGTGAACGAGAGGAGCATACAGGACTCAGCTTCAGCTTTGATGCTGTGCCTTCCTAGCCCTGCAGTGTTCCAATTTCGGTAAGAGCAAGGTTAAAGGCAGGCTCCACAGAGGAGCCTGCAGCAAAGATAAAAGTTAACCAAGTGGCGAAGAGGAACTAAGATTCAGAGTAAGGAATACATGTATACTAGTGCTACTTTAAATACTAGCTAACATGTGTATGTAGTGAGGCTAGTATGTAAGTACACATGTACATGAAACATGTAACAAGTGAATCTAAGTACTGCGCACCATGCCTACACCTCAAGGGTGGAGCCTGAGGGGTTCTGGTGGTCCAATTGTCCGAAAGGGGGTGCAAAGGGGTACCCCTAAGGGGGTGAGGATCAGACCCTGACATGCATGGTGAATGTCCAGCATCCATGCAGTATGATGGCTCTTGGCTAACTCCCTCCTCCTCAAAGAGATGAGTTGGGACTTTTACAAGGAACACATGTGCGCTCTATTCCTGCCTACTAACTGGGAACACACCACACAGATGGATGTCCTGCATATACAGCAGGGGACCCACCCTTTCATTGACTTCTCACTTGACCTAATGGGTAGAAACAACCTCCTGGCAGGCACTGACTCCTTCTTCAATGATGAATTCCTTTGCAACACCCTTGAAGCTAACATGGATCATGACCTTGTGAAGGAATGTAACTGTGAGAACATCAATGGCGCTGTCTCACTCTGTGAATGGCTTGACGAAGTGAAGTGTATTGACAAACATTGATGTCAGCATATGGAGGAGATTGAGAAAACCTTAGCAAAGATTAATGCCTGCTCTGCTGCTGGTTGTTTCCCTCAAGCTATGTGCACACCATTCACTGCTCACAACACCCCCTGCACCACCAGATCTGCCCCCAACATTTTCATTCCCATCCCAAAGCTCCTACCAGAAGAATGCACTTTGCTCTCAGACAACAGGAGATGTTTCAAATGTTGTAAGTTTTGGGCTGGTCATCTAGGTGTTTGATGTACCGCCCCCCCCCCTGATACCATCAATGGTCTTGTTGACAACAGATCTGGTGTAGTTCTTATTAGAGGCGATATCGCCAATGCTCTCAAGCTCAAACGCCAACTTGCCAAATCACCTTTCAAGTGTAGTGCAGCTTTTTTGGGTACTGGAAAGGATATTTCACTTTCTCACTATGTTAACATCCAACCATGCTCCCTGGACAATGTCTTCTTATCAAAGCCTCCATGCTACAGATGTCATTCTCAGACTACCCTTCCTTTCTGCAAATGGACTTGTTATTGATCATTCTGCAGGCACTTGTATTACAAAATGGACAATGTTAAATCTTACAACCTCTTTGCTGGCGCCACCATTGCCTCAGCACCCCCTGCTCCCTGGAAAGCAAAGCACACCCAAGCTAGCGACATGAGGGCAGCTCGCTGAAAGGCTAGAGTGGCACACAGCCAGCTCTTCCATAGCAATGAGTTCCTCAATGCCTTGTCTGATAGGGTGAAGATGCAGCCATCCCAACCTGCTCACGGCACAGCCATGGTCACAGCAATCAAGGAGAGACTGGAAGACATGAGCACATTGGCCACCTTCCAGGACCAGTTATGTCATATGGACTTAGAAATGAAAAAGAAATTCAGTGACCTCTTCGAGGATTTACCTTCCATACATCAATTACCTGATCAAGTTTTCCATAAGTTTCAGCTCAAAGACACGACAGAGGTTATCAACCAAAGAGGATACTTCTGCCCCCACAAGGAGCGCAAGGCTTGGAAGATCCTACTCGACAACTTCCTCACCTTCAGGAAACTTCAACTGTCAGACTCAGAGTTTGCCTCACCTGTGTTCCTTGTACCAAAGAGCAATCTGAACACGCTGCTGCATTGGGTCAATGACTATAGGGAGCTTAACAACAACACTGTTCCAGATCACTTCCCATTACCCTTGGTATCTGAAATCCTTGCTGATTGCAGCAAAGGTAAAATCTGGGGTAAACTAGACATGATGAATGCTTTCTTTCAGACGAAAGTGCACCTAGACCATGTCAAATACACTGCTGTTCATACACCATTTGGACTTTATGAATGGCTCATTATGCTCCAGGGTTGTCAAAATGCACCTGCGACTCACCAATGACAGATGGTGGCTGCCTTGAGGCACTTGATCAGGAAGATATGTCACATCTATCTGGATGACATCATAATCTGGTCTTCATCATTATCTGAACACATCAGGAATGTGGAATCAGTGCTGCTCGCTCTGCGAGATGCTGCTCTGTTTTGTAATGTCAAAAAGACTTCCCTTTTCTGCATGTCTATTGACTTCTTAGGACACCACATTTCCCAGAATGGCATTGAGGCTGATACTACAAAAGCTTTGAAAATACCTGAGTGGCCCATGCCCAGAACCATGACTAACATCAGGCAATTTCTAGGCTTGGTACACTACCTGGCCATCTTCCTCCCAAAGCTCGCAGACCATACAGCTCTACTCACGCCCCTGACAAATAAGGCAATCAGAAATGAGCCAGTGAACTGGCTACCTACTCATCAACAGGTGTTCAAAGCTATTAAGTCCTTGGTCTTATCATGAGAATGTCTGACTGTCATAGATCATGAAAACCTGGGTGACAACTGCATATTTGTCACGATGGACACTAGCAACTTTGGGACAGGTGCTGTCCTAAGTTTTGGGCCTACCTGGGAGACAAGCTGTCCAGTCGTGTATGAATCCAAGCAATTGAACACCACAGAGAAGAATTATGCCACCTATGACAAGGAAATGCTAGCAATAGTACGTGCATGGCATAAATGATGCACTGACCTCTTAGATTCCAAATTTGAAGTTTTCTCAGACCATAAGACGCTGGAGTACTTCAGCAAGCAACATGACCTCAATAAGAAATAGCTACATTGGCAGATCTTTCTCGCAGACTACAACTTTACAATTAGATACATCAAGGGCAAAGACAACTCAGTGGCAGACACCCTCTCGCAGGAATTCCCCACCTCCATCGACATGCCTACCAGACCCACCCTCGTAACTGCTGCCCTGGCATCTACTGCCAGATGTAGCTCGTTCCCAATCATTGCCCCAGTCCTGTCAATATCTACGGACATGTCTTTCCTTGCCAAGATCAAAGACAGCTATCTGAAGAACCCGTGGTGCCTCCAACTGCTTGAGAAAGGGGTAGGTGTTGTCAGAGTCCGATCCTCACCCCCTTAGGGGTCTCCCCCTATGCCCCTTTCGGATACTCGGACCTTCGGAATCCCTCGGGCTCTGCCCTCAAGGCTTATGCATGGTGTGCAGTACTAGGATTACTTTGTTACATGTTTCATGAACATGTGTACTTACATACTAGCCTCACTACATACATGTGTTAGTTAGTATTTATAGTAGCACTAGTACAACATGTATTCTACACTTTGAATCTTAGTTCCCTTTCGCCACTTGATTCACTCTTGTCTTCGCTGTGGGCTCCTCCACGGAGCCCACCTCTCATCTTGCTCTCTCTGAAATCGGAACACCACAGGGCTAGGAGGGCGCAGCATCAAAGCTGAAGCTGAGTCCTGTACACTTCTCTCATCCGTGCATCCGCGCTCCTGTGCTCCCCGCGCATTCCCATGCCCCCCTAAACTGACGAGCCAGGAGGCCCCTCGATACGGTCCTTAACAGGTGTGGCTGGTGTTAGCAAATGAAACAGCCTACTTTACATCTCAGAGTGCCTTGTCATGCCTTGCATCACTGACATACGAGAATCCATTTTTCAGCTCGCCCACGATGCCCTTGGGCATTTTGGCACAGCCAAATTGTATGCTGTGCTGTGGGAATCCTTCTATTGGCTGAATATGCATTGGGATCTCAAGGAGTCATACATCCCTGGATGTGTTGAATGTTGTCATAACAAGTCGCCTACTCAGAAACCCACAGGCCCCCTCCACTCTCTCAATGTTCCTGATTGTCGATTCGAAGCCGTCACTCTTGACTTCATTGGCCCACTGCCCAAGCACAAGGGCTTTAATTACCTGCTGACCATTACAGACTGCCTTGGATCTGATATCCGCCTCATTCCATGCAACACTGACCTTTCCGCTGAGTGTGCAGCTGTGCTTTTCTTCAATAACTGATACTGTGAGAATGGCTACCAAAAAGAGATTATCTCTGACTGAGATAAGCTTTTCATCTCTCAGTTCTGGTCTGCTCTGCATAAGCTAACTGGTGTCAAACTCAAGCTTTCTAGTGCCTTCCACCTGCAAACCGATGGATCAAGCAAATACACAAATAAAACTGTCATCCAGGCCCTACAGTACTTTGTGAACTGAAACCAGAAGGGCTGGGTGAAAGCACTACCTCACATTCACTTTTGCTACATGAACACAGTCAACACCTCAACTGGGTTCTCTCCCTTCCAACTCCACCTTGGGTGCTCACCTCGGACAGTACCTGCACTTGAAGATAGAGTCGATCACACCAACATGGACGTTGCTGAACTCATGCAAAGGATAGACTCTTATGTCACTGAGGCTAAGGACTCATTGTTCACTGCTAAAATATCACAGTCGATCAACGCTAACTCCTCTCGTCATCCCCTACAAAGTTAGTGACATGGTGTACCTGTCAACCTCCAACCGCTGATGCAAGTACACACATGCTAGCGATGGCCATGTCACCAAGTTCATGCCACAGTTCAATGGACCATACAAGGTCACCTGTGCCTTCCCTGAATGTTCAACATACACACTGTTGATGCCAAACTCCCCTGGTGTCTTCCCCACATTCCATGCCTCGCAGCTCTGTACCTTCACTTCTAATGACACAGACCTCTTCCCCTCCCACAAACTCAAATGACCTGACACTATCCAGACAGATGAGGGTGATGAAGAATGGTTTGTTGAGAAGATTATAGATGAGAAGCGTGGTCAGAGTGGTCACGAATACTTGGTGAGGTACAAGGGTTACAGTGCTGAAGAAGACCGCTGGTTGCCTCACACAGATGTTGAGGACCTGGCTGCCTTGAACAATTGGCTTGCCTTCCACAACACACCTCCTACGTCTTCAGCCATCAATGCACACCCCACAACACATTCTGCCTTGCGCCGCCATGCCCCAGTGGACAAGTCTTCAGGATGAGGGTAAGTGTAAGTCTACGCTTACAACGTCTCCCCTAATGAGCCCCTGATCACGTGTTGATCCATATATATACCTGCATCCCTGACTGAACATACTTACTTCCTGCTTGTATCCCTCCCCCCATCTTCACAAATACCACCTTCATGTTTGGTCCTTTCACTTCATGTCCTTCTCTGAGTGTTTAGCCTGTGGGCTTCTCCCAACAGGGTGAAGGTGGGATAAGCCTGGCAGGAGCTTGAGTCAGTATGCTGCCTTGCTGACCTTCTGGATGATCTTGTAGGGACCAAGACATGCATGTCTGAGTTTTCAGGAAGGTCAGGTGAGGTTAATGTCTGACGAATCCAACCAAACCTTGTCACCCAGTTGGTACTTTGGAGCAGGAGTCTGTTGATCGTAGTAGCACTTCATGTCATCCTGAGCCTTGACCAATGCAGACTGAGCTTCATCAACTGTGGACTTCATCCAGTCTACAAACCCATTTGCAGACCCCATCCGAGATGGCAGCTGATGAGGTTTGAACCTGAGATGAGGATGGTGGCCTGTATCCAAGAGGAATGGTGACTGCTGAGTGGACATGTGAACCTGGTTGTTGTATGCAAACTCTGCCATAGGGAGAAGTTGAGCCCAGTCATTCTGATGCTCTCCAACGAAGATCTGCAGGTAGAACTTGAGTTTCTGATTAGTCTGCTCTGTCTGTCTATTTGGCTGAGGATGGTAAGCTGTTGATGCAGCCAGCTCGATCCCAAGCATCTGGTAGACTTCTCAGGTGAATTCTGCAACAAACTGCAGACCTTGATCAGACATGATGGACTGAGGGAGGCGATGTAGCTTCCAGATGTTCTGTAGATACAAGTTATTTGACCTGAGGGCAGATATGGTGGTGTGAGTTGGGATGAAATGAGTGTGTTTGCTTACAGAGTCAACCACATTCATAACCACACCAAATCTGTCCAACTCCAGAAGCTCAACAATGAAGTCCATGCTCAACCAGTCCCAGCGTTCATCCAGAATAGGAAGCAGATGGAGTTCACCCATTGACGGATGCCTCTGAGCCTTCGTCCAGAGACAGAGGTCACAATGGCAGGTGTAAGATCTGACATAGCAGGACATGTTCGGCCACCAGTAGCTGCGGGAGACAAGTTCCAGAGTTTTCCATCTACCTGCATGGCTGGCGACCTTGGTGTCATGGTTCTGGGCTACAATCGTCCAACGCAAGTCCGGTGAGTCTGGAACATAGATCTTACCCTGGAACATCAGAAGTCTGTCTGATTGAGACCATTCTGCACTCCGGACAGTCTTGTGACTGCCCTGTGCCTTCTTCAACTCCTCTGCTGCCTTTGCCACTGCATCTTCAAACTTTGCATCACGAACTCCAGTCCAGATAGCCATGAGGATATCCTTCTCCTCCTCTTCAAGAGTGACACCCGTGGCACAGACAGCAAAGTAGGCTGGTTTGAGCAAGACCACATCCTTGTTGTTGTCCTTACCATCCAAGTGGTCTGAGCGGTGCGAGAGAGCATCCAGCTTACCCATAGTCCAACCTGGACGATGTTGGAGAGTGAAGTCAAAGCGGGAGAGGTAGAGGGACCAGTGGGCTTGACAGTGGTTGAGTTTCTGAGCTTTGATGAAGTACTTGAGGTTCTTGTGGTCCATCCAGATCTCAAATGGAGTTTTGGGGCCTTCAAGGTAGTGCCACCACTCTTCAAGTGCCCGGATGATCGAAAGCATCTCCTTGTCATGTATCTTGTAGTTCCACTCTGCAGCCTGTAGACTTTTAGAGTAGAATGCAACAGGATGCCATTTACCATCATCTGGATCCAGCTGCGACAAGACTGCACCTGTTGCATAGTCCAATGAGTTTGCTTTGACCCGATATGGCCTATCTTCCTTTGGAAACACTAGAACAGGTTCGGAAGTGATCAGCTCTTTGATCCGAAGAAATGCGGACTGAGCAGAGTCATTTCACTGCCATTCCTTCGCACAAGTGAGATCGAAGAGCGGCCAGTGTCATACTCCAAATTGGAATTTGTAGTAAGTGACATGAATTAAAGTGTTTTACACCTATTCTATTCACTGCTATAAAACCATGGCTTCCTGGGACAATTTGAATCAAGTCAATTGGACTTCATGTTAGAATTATAGACCTCTTTTACTTTACTTTACTATTTCCCCTAAATCCCCTGTCTACTCCTGGGACCCCTAATCAATATCCTTACATCCCAACCACTCAACAAGTTTACAAGCCATGTTGAAATGCAGTTGTGAAGTTAGTAGAAATGTCATGGAACTTCAAAGAATGTTACAGAACCTTCTAGCACCTTGCAACTACTAAACAAAATGCCATCTAAGCCTGTCCTCAGGAAGACCAAAATAAATTAGATAACATCAGATGACATCATATGACATCATATGACATCATTGTGGAGTATTGTGGAGTATTGTGGAGCATTATGGAGCTCCACATGCAAAGGATTAACTGCTTTACTAAGCCATTGGCAGAATCATTATCAATCATTGGCTTGGCATACTTGAAACATGTTTCATGTAGTGTTTCAGCTCCACTTTCAGCCCCTTGTGGAGTACACAGCCCCACTTTCTGTAGAGTATATAAAACCCCCCAAAATGTAGTAGATAAAAAATGTCAATGTCAATGAATATCAATTTCATACAGCTGATTTAGTTGAAGACACATTTACTTAGTTGATCTCCATTCTAGAACTCAGTTTCACTTGACCTCACCCATCCCTTCTGTAGTACCACTTCTTAGTAAGTAGTATAGTACTATTAGGTTACATAGATAAAGAATATACTTGATTCATTGATAATTAAGTACTCTGAAACTGTGAAGCCCTTGCTGAATAAAAGATTAAGTGTCTAGTGTACATTTAACTTGTTACTCAAAGTTACAAACTCCATCTATCTTAGGTACAGAGTATACCATTACTGGCTAGGCATTAGACTGTAGATACGATTCTATAGGTGTCTAGTAATATATTAGAGGTGATATCGCACTATAGCTTAAGTGTGCGTCCAGTATCATTTATATCTAAAAAGGAAGTGATCTAGCATCTGACTAGAGCTTCTGACCAGTAGCGTTACAGAGTAGTCATTATATTTCGGAGTTAGTCAGTAATATATTCATCCAGGAATATTCTCACGATTAGTATTTGTTTTATATTCAATCAGTTACGACTTATCAAGTTCCTATTGTGCTATTCATTTGTTGAGTAGTTTAGTATTACCTGCTGTGAAGTTTATTCAAATAAACTTCTGACCCCTTTTTCATCCTCTTACCTTCTACCCCTTATTCTGTACTACATTGTAGTATAAACACTCATAACAATCTAGTAACAACACCTCAGCCTGCAACAACTTGGGTGACTGTCCGATCTATCTTGACTGATCCGACTACATCCAAAACATTTTAGTGAAAACATCACTAGGTGTGACACCGGGCAATATGCGAGTAGTCCTTGACAAAGTGGCAGTAGAAATTGACGAACCCAAGGAAGGATTGAAGTTCAGTCTGAGTCCGAGGTGTCGGCCAGTCTGCGACACCGGATACCTTCACAGGGTCCATCTCGATCTTACCCTCGGAAATGACAACTCCAAGATATTCCACCTTTGTCTGCTCGAAATTGCACTTGTCTGCTTGAAGGAAGAGCTTGTTCTTTTGGAGGATCTCTAGAACTCACTTGAGGACCCGGCGGTGCTCCTCATGTGTCTTGGTGTAGATCAGAATGTCGTCCAAATAGATAATAACCACACCTTCCATAATGAGCTCCTGAAATAGGTCATTCATCATGGTCTGGAAAGTAGAAGGGCTATTTGTCAGTCCAAAGAATATCACCAAGGGTTTGAAGAGTCCTCGGGTTGTCCAAAATGCAGCCTTCCACTCGTCACCCTCCTTAATCCAGACATTGTTTGAAACCCCATTGGACATCAAGCTTGGAGAAGTAGCAAGCATTTCGCAGCTTGTCCACCAAGTCTGAGATGAGCGGAAGCAGATACCGATTTTTTACTGTCATGTTGTTGAGCTTCTGGTAGTCCTGAACCAAGCGGAGTGTTAGGGCAACACAAATACCAAAAGGGTAAGCGCGGGCTCTACAAGTCGACAAGTGAGTAGATTGTTATAATGGAGGAATATGGTGCTTAGTCTAAAGGAGAAGAGAGGGATGAGAGTGAAGATGCTGACTAGGGCACTGTATGAGTGGAAATCCCAAGAGAACAAGTTAATGTCTCTGGGTATGATATTTGTCTTTATATACTACAATCCTCATGTCTGCTACATGCTGTATTCTGCTGGTATTTCATGGAATGATTATCACATCACCGTGAGGTGTGATGTCATGGACTGTGCCCATGAGGTTATGGCGAGGTTCTGACTAACATGATTATAAATACAGGGGCCAATGCATAAGCACAATATCATAAATGGTAAGCATGATGTAGTAAGCTGCTACATGTTCGTCATGTGATGCATGGGAAAAGGAAAAATAGAAAAGAAAAGTAAACCGTAACATCACCCCCCCTCTACAACCCATCAACTCCATTTGATGATTCTATCTCTTTGATAAATGCATGGCCGATCTCAACCAAGGCGCCTTCTTTTCATTGTGGTCCATCCACCAGCGTGTTTTGTTTGTGCTGGTTGTTTTTCTCACCCTCCTCGTTGTAACAGGCTACGTAGTCGTGACTGTTTGGTATCTCTGGTTCGTAGATCTTTGTGTTGGTGACGAACATTGGCTCAGTGTAGAGGTGTTTTGGTCTGAAGCCAACGAGATCGAACGCCGCAACCGCGATCCTTCTGGGGGCAGCTGCATGTTGAGAGTGGAATGCCCATATTCGCTCTGGTGCGTGCTTTAAGCTGGCTTCCAGTTCCCAGGAGTCGTGTTCCACGGTGTAGCCCTTCCATCTGACTAAATATTCTAGCTGTCCCCTTCGCAGTCAGCTGTCTAGGATGCTTTCCACCTCATATTCTTGCTCTCCCTGGATCTGCACTGGAGGTGGTGGTGGTGTTTGCTGCCCTGGAATGGTGGGAGTGTTTGCCTTCTCAGTGCGATGAGTGGAAATAGTGGGGTGGATAGATAATTTTTTGGGTAGTTTTAGCATTATTGCGTTTTTTGTTGGCACCGCAATCACCTCATATGGTCCAATTTTCTTTTGCTCGAGTTTGTGCGACGGCCAGGTTGTGCTTAAGTTATCGGTGAATATAAACACTTTATCGCCCACTCAATACTTAGGAACTTCTCCTACTTTTCTGTCTGTGTACTTCTTCATTTCCTCCCCTGCTCTTACTAAGGTGGACCGTGCCTCTTCCCAGGTTTGTTTCATTCGCTTGGTGAACTTGTCAACCGCTTCCACCTTTGACTGCCTTCTCAGTTCTACTCCCATCCTCAGGTGCCTGCCATAGTTTAGGTAGAACAGGCTCTGCTGGGAGCTCGTTTGGCTTTTGTTGTTTAGGGAGAATTCGCAGATGGCCAGCCATTCTGCCCAGTCATCCTGCCTGTGGTTGATAAACATCCTCAGGTGGGTTTCGATTTCTTGGTTTGCCCATTCAGTTTGTCCATCAGTCTGAGGGTGAAAGGCAGTTGATAGGCGAGTCTGGATTCCTAGTAGTTTATTCAGTTCCTGCATTACTTGTGATGTGAACTGGGGGCCCCGATCTGATATGATGGTATTAGGTAGTCCGAAGTCCTTCCAGACGTGATCTCGGTATAGTTTGGCAAGACCAAGTAAGGACAATTCCTCCGTCATTGGTACTAGTCGGACCATTTTGGTGAATCGGTTGACCACTGTTAGAATGGCGTCGTAGCCTGATGACTTGGGTAGCTTGACAATGAAATCTGCAGAAATATCAGTCCATGGCTCGGATGGAATGGGGTTTGGTTGAAGCTTCCCCTGTGGTTGGTGTGAGTAGGACTTGCTTCTTTGGCATTGGTCGCAGCCTTTGACATATTCCGCAATGAACCAGTTCATTCCTGGCCACCAATAGTTACATGAGACCAGCTCTATTGTTTTCCACCTTCCTGGGTGTCCTGCTACTGCTGAGTCGTGGTGTAGTTTCGTGACTTCCCTTCTAATGTCGACGTCTTTGGGCATGTACACCTTTCCATGGTATAGTATGAGATCCTGCTCTTGCGACCACTCCACCTCTCTTAACACCTTGGTTGGCGACCTCTTCAGTTCTTCGACTGCCTTCACCACTGATTCATCATAGTTTTTTGCTTTTCTGATTTTTGACAGGATTGGTGATTCCTCCCCGTTGATCAAGGCATGTTCTTGTTGCATGGCCTTGATTCGAAAGTATTTGGGTTTTAAAAGCACCATTGTGTTGTCGTCCTCCCCCCTGTCTAAATCTGGTCGTCTCGACAGAATGTCTGCCTTCATGTTTGAAGTGCCTGGCTTGTGCTTTAGAATAAAGTTGAATCTTGATAAGTACAGAGCCCAGCGTGCCTGGTGCCTATTGAGTTTCTTTGTTGTCATGAAGTACTTCAGGTTTTTGTGATCTGTCCAGATAGTGAATTGGCGAGTGTTTCCTTCAAGGTAGTGTCACCATGCCTCTAGGGCTTGAATGATGGCTAGCATTTCTTTGTTGTAAATGTCATAATTTCGCTCTGTTTCTGAGAACCCTTTTGAAAGAAATGCGCAGGGTCTCCATTTCTCATCATCGCACAACATAGAGAGCACTGCTCCTGAGGCATAGTTGGACAAGTCTGCTTCTATTTTTATTTCTCGGTCCATGTCCAGTAAGACTAGGATTGGTTCCTCTGTAAACGCCTTCTTCAATCCTTTGAAAGCTCCTTCTCTTTGCTTGTCCCATGTGAATTCTTCTTCCTTTTTTGTCAGCTTGTGCAATGGTTTAGCGACAGTGGCGAAGTCCTTTATGAACTGTTGATAGTAATTGCTGAACCCTAGGAACTGTTGTACGTGCTGTACGTTCTTCGGGACAGACCAGTTTTTTACTGCTTCTATTTTTGCCTCCTCCATCTGGACCTTGCCATCCTTCACCACTACTTCCAGGAATTCTACTTCTTCGACTTCGAAGGAACATTTTTCTGGTTTTATGTATAGGTCATTGTCCTTTATGATCTTCAGCGCCCTTCGTACTACTTCTCTGTGTTTCTCCACATTGTTGTCCGTGAATATAAGTAAATCGTCCAGATATATGGCTACTAGTCCTTCATCAATTAAGTCCTTAAATAGTTCGTTCATCATAGTTTGGAAAGTGGAAGGGGAATTACTAAGTCCAAAGTACATGACCATCAGTTCGAACACTCCCCTTGGTGTCTGGAACATGGCTTTCCATTGGTCTCCATCCTTGATCCTCACATTATTGTATCCCCATCGAAGGTCCATCTTTGTAAATAGTCTTGCTTTGGAGATCCTGTCCACCAGTTGCAATATAAGAGGTAATGGGTACACATTTCGAATGGTATACTTGTTTAGGTATCGGTAGTCCTGTACCAATCACTTCTTGCCATCCTTTTTTTGCACAAAGAATATGGGTGACGTCTGTGGGGATTTAGATGGTCGGATGTAACCCTTTTTCAAATTCCCATCAAGGAAGTCATTTAGTTTCTGTTGTTCAACTGGTGATAAGGGGTAGACCTTTGAGGCTTTTGGTTCAAAGTCTGGGGCTAGTTCGATAGCATGGTTCCATGGCCTCTCAATCAGCATCCTTTCTGAGTTGCGTTTTCTGAATACCTTCATGAATTCGTGATAGTAATCCAGTACCATTTCTTCCTCTGTTTTCTCTTTTTTGCTTTTCAGCTCCTCCTGGTTATGTTTTATCACATAGTCATACTTCCCCATTGCCTTCAGGTGTGTCTCTTCTTCCTTGCCTACTTCTACTTCTACTTGTGTGTGTGTCTTCCACATTCAGTTGATGTACATTCAGGCAACTGACTTGTGGTATTGGTTGGTCAAGTCATCCAAACTTCGCAAGTATCCGTTCCTCAGTCAGTTCTACTGCCTTACTCCTGCTACTGAGATGTTCCTTTCACCTAGCTGGTATCTCAGTACTTCTTCTGCTTCTTCGGCACCTTCTTCGTCTCCTTTGTCTATGCACACCTTCCATTTCTTCTTTGCCCACATTCGGCATCCTTTCAGGCATCGCAACATGACTACCTCTCCTGTCTTCCAATTGATCTCTGGGTTGTGTCTTTTTAGCCACGATAATCTGAGGATTACGTTGACATTTCCCAGGTTTGTGACATAGAGAGTCATCACTTCTGCATGTCCTTTGTAGGTCACCCTCACATCTACTTTCTCCATGACTCTCCCTGTGTTATTGGGTGTTCCGTCAGCATTCCTGATGATGGCAGGGTTTGATAGGGTTTTTGTTTTTATGTTGTTTTTTCTTACGTATCCCTGGTCGATGAATGAATCTGATGCTCCGCAATCCAGCATTGATTCCAGGGAAAGCGTAGTTAGGGTATCGTGCATTTTTAGGCCGGTTTCTACTGGAACATAGTTTTTATCCGAAAAGGTTCTTCACAAATAAATCTCTTTTGATTTTTTTGGATTTTCTTGCATCTTAGGAGTCTTGTCTGTTGGTGAAGTAATAGATATTGTGTCGGCTACTGTTGGTACATGATTTTTGGAAACAAAAATGGAGTCTGGCTCCGAGACGAGTACTGCAAACTTATTCTTGGAACTCAAGTCGACGCTTCCTGAGTTCCTTCGGAAAAACCCTTCTTGGTCAGTTCCTCCCTCCAATACTCCTGCTGATCTTCGTATGTCATCTGCCTGACATCCAATCTCCTCTTGCAATTCCAGGCCATGTGCCCTAGACCTCCACATTTGTAGCAACGGATCGGCGCCCTTTGTGACCGATCTACGTCCATTGTGTTCAGGTCTCTGGCTGTGATCTGTGGGGCGGGAGGTGTCAGTTTCGCCTGCTGTTGTGGCTGCTGCTGTTGTTGTTGTTGCCCTTGCGGGGGTGGTGCTTGTTGTTGGTATGCATATGGACACCACTGGTTTTGTGTTGTCATTGTCATGTTCTTGGCTGTGGGTTTGGCTGGTGCTGCCCTTGCGTAAGCCTGTGACTCCCTCCATTGTCTGTCCATGGCAATGGCTTCGTCCTGCCATTCTTCCAACTTTGCCAGTAGGGGCCTCCTACTGTATACCTTACCCAGCAGTCCTGGGTTTAGTCCTCTCTTGAATGCTTCAGTTAGAGCTACGTCGTTGTAGCCCGTATCATCCTTGTATGCATTGAATTTCATAATGAAATCCTCCGCACTGTCTGATCCTTGATGCAGGTGGTTTAGGATCAATATCACCATGTCTCTTGGGTTGGGGTCTCCAAACGCCTCCTGCAGGCTTCGGCATATCTTTCTAAAACTTGATACCTGCTCATCCGGTTCCTGGGTCCTTACCCATTCTAATACCTTTGTCATCATGGTATTTTTCCAATTATCCACCTTTTTCCCTTGGACGTAGGATAGAAGATATAGAACCTTGATTGGTTCAGTGGGAAACTTGTAGGTGTTTATGTAGATGTACACCTCAATGCTTCGGATGAAACTCTGGCATTTGGACCATTCCCCATCAAAGGGTTCAGGTCGTGCCATCTTCGGGCCATTTCTGGCTTGGGGCAGCATCGGGTTTTCTGCTACAGGTGCTAGGGGAATGGTTGATGGGAAGGGTGGTGGAGCTGGCACTCCGTAGGGTGTGTGTGGAAGTGGGCAGCTTGCCCAGGTCATGACACTGGCTGGTTGGCTCTGCAGAACCAGTGCTTGTTGAATGTGTGCCTCCATTTGTGCTTCCATGTCCATCATCATTTGTCTCATGGCAGCTAGGATATCATTGGTGTTAGTGGGGGCGGTAGATTGTTCGGTTGGGGCGGGCGTTTCAGTGCCTTGCGGGGGCCACAGGTATTGAGTGGGGTTTTGAGGGGTTGGTGATACAGTATCAAGGGCTCCTGCCCAGACACTAGGTCTTGCGTTGTCTGTTGACGTATTTCTGCCTTGAAGAGCTGGCCGCCTCAGCCTGTCATAAGGTTGCGCAGACGTCAGCCTGGCAGTTGAGTACGACATTATTGCTGCGAATGAAGTATCGAGCTGGGGTTTGGCGTGGGTGGCGACAGGGGTTGTCAGGCGTAACTGGAATGATGATTGTTTCGAAAAGCTGGGGAGTGCTTCTCAAAATCCAGTTAGCAAGTTTCTTGTTTGGGCAGTTTAAGATAGGGTCGGGAATAAGGAGATACAGGAAGACCGTGTAGATATTTGAGCGGGTTAGGTGTGAATGGGTCGGGGGCATGTGGGGTTCCTGTCAACCAACATTGAATTTCAAACTAGTACGCACCAGTACTTGAGCAGACAATGATGGTGAGGTAGGTTTCTTCGGCAAAAGGTTTGATGAACGTAAATCATGTTGAACACAAAAGATGGTGTAGAGCAGGCGTTGAGTGGGGAACTCGTTCTTCTGTTAGGGCAACACAAATACCAAAAGGGTAAGCATGGGCTCTACAAGTCGACAAGTGAGTAGATTGTTATAATGGAGGAATATGGAGCTTGGTCTGAAGGAGAAGAGAGGGACAAGAGTGAAGATGCTGACTAGGGCACTGTATGAGTGGAAATCCCAAGAGAACAAGTTAATGTCTCTGGGTATGATATTTGTCTTTATATACTACAATCCTCATGTCTGCTACATGCTGTATTCTGCTGGTATTTCATGGAATGATTATCACATCACCGTGAGGTGTGATGTCATGGACTGTGCCCATGAGGTTATGGCGAGGTTCTGACTAACATGATTATAAATACAGGGGCCAATGCATAAGCACAATATCATAAATGGTAAGCATGATGTAGTAAGCTGCTACATGTTCGTCATGTGATGCATGGGAAAAGAAAAAATAGAAAAGAAAAGCAAACTGTAACACAGAGCGATCCATCCCTCTTCTTGACAAAGAACACTGGGGCAGCCATGGGTGACTTGCTTGGGCAGATTCAGCCAGTCTGGAGGTTCTCTTTCAAAAAACTCATCAAGCTGTTTCTGCTCTGCAGGGGATAGTGGATAACACTTGGTAGAAGTTGGTTCAGCTCCAGTCAGCAGTTCAATGGCATGGTCCCACAGACACGGCATGGGCAGTTCATCAAAGGACTCCTTGGCGAAGATGTCCTCAAACTCATGAAGGAAATCCAGGACTGCACTGTTCCAAGGACCATGGGGTTTGTTGTGCTGGAAAGCCAATGTGAGATGCTGTGAGACTGTTTCTGAAGCTTGGATGTGTTCTTCCTGAAGACTGCAAAGATACTCCAGAGACAGTGGAGGGATGGCCGCAAAGATGCAGTCGCCTTCCTCAAGATTGTCATCGCCTGGAGTGTCATCCTCATCATCATCATCAAACTCCAGAAGTTGCAGGCGATCATCTGAGTGGAGTTTCTCAACTGTTGGCATTGAGCCTGTACGACACTTCCAGAGTCACACAGACTCTTTGCATCAGGCTAGCTTGTCATGGCAGAACTCCTTGCAACAGGTGTCGCATCCAGATGGGCAGTGACTCATGGTGACCTCTTTGGTTTGCCAGTCAATTTCCGGGTTGTGCTTCTGAAGCCAGGTGTACACAAGGATGACATCTTGTCAGCCAATGTTAGTGACCATGAAAAGCATCCACTCTGTGTGATCCTTGAACTGCAGTACAAGGTCCACAACTTCAGAGATGGATCCATTCTCATTTGGTGATACGTCGACATTGAAGACCAGAATTGGAGCAGACAGCTTACGTTAGGTGAAACCATGAGCATTGGCAAAGCACGGATGCATGAAAACTCCAGTGGCTCCACAGTCCACCAGGGCTTGCAGAGTGCATTGGTGTTGTGTATCTGTGCTCAGCACTTCAACAGATATATCTAGCGAAGGCCTGCTGGGCAAAGCAGAAATCTTATACCTACTGCGTAGCCACCGTTCCCACTGCAGGCGAAACCTTCAGATTGTGCAGATTGTAACCGGGTTGGGTGTCTTAGTGTCGGATGAATCATCAGATGGTTTGGGTTCATCATTGTGTATTGTGTCTACACTAAGACAAGCAAATCGGTTGTTTACCAACAAGGCTGCACAGGTCACTTGTTGGTCTGGGTAAAATCTGCTGTATCTGATTCCTCGGCCGTAGCTATTCCCTCTGTGTCTATTCCTTCCAAAGTCCCAGCACTTTCTACAACATTGGCCATGGTCAAGAGATCTTCAATAGTGGACATCCGCTCTTCAGCTGTCATGAACTGGACGTCAAACCAGAGTTGGCACTTGTGGGACATGTGTCCAGGCTTGCCACATTGGTAACAGAGCTGTGAAGTGGTGGGCCAGAAGCGGGTATGATCAATATTCATAGAGATGCCAGGCGAGAGAGCCTTTGGCAGCACAGTTGTCGGCAACCTGCTGTGCCGCCTTGTACCATTCTTCAAAATCATCCTCACCAGGACAGTCTGCAGACTCAGCGACTCGGCTCTGGATGATAGAGTCCAACCCGCAACAGAACTTCATTGTGATGTTGGAGCCTTCAGTGTATCCAGATTGGTCTATGAGGTCCCAGAACTCATCGAGGTACTTCTGGAAAGTCCAATGGCCTTGGTGGTATCAGGCAGTCTCTAGTTTGAGCATGGCAGCTTCGCATTCCCGATCTGGAAGGAAGCACGTCCAGAATTCGGTTGCGAAGGTGGCCCAGGACTTGAAGTATGGATCCTTCTGGAAGAAGGAGACACCAGAGGATTTTAGCTTGCTCTGTGGGAAAGTGATCTGGGCAGAGCTGGAAGTAGATGGAGCACGCATTGTAGAATGTGCAACCATCTTTGTGGTTTCCATTGAAGATCGGGGGAGATGCAGGCTTCAATTGGGAACTTGGGGTGGTGTCAGATCGACCCGGGGCATGCTGAGAGGCTGCGGTGCCCTGCAGGCTGAAATCCAGAGTCATTTTGGAAGTAGAGGAACAGGGTGTTATGAGGAGCTGTTCGATGCAGGCAAGTGTGTCATGGATAGTGCTGATTTGATTTTGGTGTTTGTATGTCTGAGCCCACAAGGTCTGCAATGTCTCGGAGTCTGTTACTGGCTGCTCAGATGGCGGGATCTGCATAGATGTGCCCATCATGTCGGAGTTGGCAGGAGAGAGTGGGGATGCTTTGCTTGTGTCATCAGAGGTGGGTGGGAGTAGCAGGAGAGCGTCTGGAATGTCTGCAAAACCAGAAAGACATTGGAAGTGAGTCCAGAGGGGCGCAGGACATTTTCTGTAGGGCTCTGGTGCCAGGATGGGAGATCTTGTTCTGCTGTAAGGGCAACCTCAAGATGGCTGACAGCACAAGCCTAGCAAAGTGTTAAGCGCCACACTCGCGGAGGGGCTTGGGGTTACGTGGATCCGCGGGTTGTGCAGTTCCTCGTGGAGCTGCGGGGAAACAAGGGGAGTGAAGGACGTACGGGCTTGGCTTCAGCTACTGGCTGCGCCTCCCACACTCTTGTGTGCCCTGTATTTCGGGGTGGAGTCCTACGCGGGTACCGAGGGTACAAGCAGAGGCGAGAGGGGAGAGACAAGGACCTCAGCGAAGAGGTGAGGAGTGAGTGCGGTGAAGGAACTAATATTTGAACTGAGGTAACTGTATGTACGGTACAGGACTATATACTTGAGGAACATGCGGTGTCCGCGCATTCACGAAACAGTAAGGAGTCCAGTGGTAATAACTACAGTGAGCTCGAATATGTACGAAGACCGTAATACGGGAGGTCCGGTTAGCCGCGTGTATGCATGGCACGAGTCCATCGCCAGAATGCACGTGAATGTGCCCATAGGGCCCCCCTGGATGCACCCATAACACAGAGGAAGAATCCAAAGAGAACAAGATAAGGATTCTCCATGCTAGGAGGTGAAGTATATACTGTAGAAGCATGAGAGAAAGGTGGGAGAACTGTATAGTACACCTGCCACAAGTCTGGAGAATATCACAAGGTATGAGCAGGCACATGTGACAGAAAGGTGGAGGGAATATGCAAGAGTCGTGCTAGCGATCCAGGGAAGTGGAAATGGGAAGTAAAGAGGTGTGGGAAGAAGGTATGGGTCATCCAGATGTGCTCCGAAGTGTATACATGCATCAGATGCGTCGGATGTGGCTCGGATGCATCAGATGTGCAGCCAGAGTGTGTGGGAAATGCGTCGGATGAGTCGGATATTGCTCAGATGCATCAGATGTGTGGCTGGAGTGCGGCTGAGGCACGGGAAATGTGTTGGATGAGTCGGATATTGCTTGGATGTGTTGGATAAGGCTCAGATGGATGGTAGAATGGAAAGGGAAGAAGAGGAAAGTAAATAAGAGTCTGTGGAATGAAAAGAAAGAGAAATAAATGAAGAGGAAGGGAGAGAGACAGGGGAAAAGGAGAAAATAGGAGTGTCCCCTTACATCCGCAGAGGAGCCCTCAGCGAAGACAAGAGTTAGCCAAGTGGCAAAGAGGAACTAAGATTCAGAGTAGGGAATACATGTGTAATAGTGCTACTTTAAATGCTAGCTAACATGTGTATGTAGTGAGGCTAGTATGTAAGTACACATGTACATGAAACATGTACCAAGTGAATCTAAGTACTGCGCACCATGCCTACACCTCAAGGGCGGAGCCTGAGGGATTCCGATGGTCCGAGTGTCCGAAAGGGGGCGTAAAGGGGTACCCCTAAGGGGGTGAGGATCGGACCCTAACATCACTGCATTGCCAAAGCTCTTGTTAAGGACTGTGTTAAGGGGCCTCCTAACTCGTCCATTAAGGGGTGCGGGAATGCAGGAAGCACACATGGATGAGAGAAGTGTACTGGACTTGGCTTCAGCTTTGACCCTGCACCCTCCTAGCCCTACAGTGTTCCAATTTCAGAGGGCATAGGTATGAGGCAGGCTCTACAGAGGAGCCTGCAGTAAAGACAAGAAGACAAGAGGTGACAGAAAGGAACTAAGATTCAGAGTAGAGAGTACATGTTTACTAGTGCTACTATAAATACTAACTAACATGTGTATACTGCAAGGCTAGTATGTAAGTACACATGTACAGTAATTGACCAGCCAATGGTAAATGACCACTTAGTGGGAAAGGAAATTCCTTGCTAGATTGCTCACACTAACTGCCTCAGACTTCTTGCCATTATGTGAACAATCAATACACTACTGTGAATAAAAAGTTCTGATTTTTCTAAACTTCATCCTCACTCTCCATGATGATGACACTTCCATTTTGAATGATTTTATGTGCTGGGATTTCAACTCAGCATGCAGTCCAAAACAAAAAATACATTATGTTGCATGTATATCTGATCATCAACTTTACAAATTTGTAGATACTGACAAGGGGATGGTGCTTGTCAGTGTTGGCAACAAGTGGCAAGACACTAATATGGCTGCACAGATAAGCTGGCATATTCCATTTTAGTCAGAAATATGCCTCAAACCAGGCTGATTATCCTTTTAGATCCACTTAGACACCCATCCCACTGACTGGTCATGAGCTAATAACGAGAATTACAACTGATGGTCTTCACATCTCTCAATGCCCAAAGTGATTTTTCTGAAACACAGTATGCTATGTAGTCTTGGAATGTACCCCACTCTAGGGTACAATCTGCTTGAGAAAAAAGGACACAATCATCTCTTCCAGAGCTCATTAAATAAATGAGCTTCCCGCTGGCCAGTCAATTACTGTAAAAGATGAATCCAAGTACTGTGCACCATGCATATACCTTGAGAGCAGAGCCTGAGTATCCGAAAGGGGCATAAGGGGACCCCTAAGGGGCTGAGGATCGGTATATAACAGCTCTCCTCCGACCTACGGAACTCAAATGAAACATTGATCACGGAAACTGTTCATTGATTTCTTAGTTCATTTCTAAATACCTCCGTAGCTCTTTTCTTGGTCACAAGTTAGCTTGCATAGCTTCAGAGGATGCTGAATCCAGTGACACAAAAAAGTACAAATATGAATATCACTTTCCCCCTGAATCCAACATATACCTCCTTGCAAGGCCCTTTGCCAATGTCAGCCGAACACCCTGCAGACACTGTCGTGCACCTTTCTCATCCCCATTCAGAGCCGTGCACAGAATACCTAGATAATCGTCCGCCTCCGCCTCTCCTCGCGAGCTCCCTGTGCTTGTGGCACGCGAATGCGCGGTGATCTCGTCGAGTTTGCGGAGCAGTGTCATCGAGCTGGCTGTTGAGGGTAATGCGGATGGATCTGAAATTCAATATCCACCCAAGCTTCAGAGAACAAATTCGACATAATCTGTACCAAGAACCCAAAACAAACCTTCCGTCATGATCCCCAACACATCACTCAGCAGCACAGCCCACCACCCCCGCGGCGCGATCCCCTCTTCGAGCATGCCCACCACCTCCGCCAGCGCATCTCCTAACCCCAACCCCTCACCCTCCCTCCCTCTCATCATGTGGTAAATTTGCTGAAAGCGGCCATAACGCACAGCGAAGATGAGGCGGTAGACGAAGACGTGGGGGCAGCCGGACTCGGAGAGAGAGTGGATAGAAGATGCGACGTCTTCGGCGAGTTTTGTGAAGGGGAGGGGACCTATATGTATAAAGAACGTTGGATTAGTAGATCAGCTGGACATGGGAGTGTACCTACCGGAGGTCCAAAATTCTTGTAACACCCGATCGGCAACGTATCCCACACCTGCCCAATCCTCCGCAGATGTATAATACGAAATCGCTAGCCCCAGCTGCTTCGCGTCTATGAGCAACCGCGCCGCTACCTAATTAAGACGCAATGCAACCCAATATAGTACACAAACCCCAAGTCAGCAAGTTTTCTCGAAGCGGTGATTCCCCCGATGTAAACGGTAGGAAGGAGGAGAGGGTCGCGGGGGTACGTACTCTGCACACGACTCTTCGAACTTCCTCTCGCTGATGCTCTAAGCACGTCTCGTTGATTTCCTTCAACACGCCCACGATATCCCCGGTCTTCACTTCCTCGTTTTCATCGCCCTCTCCTCCTTCAGCGGCCCCTTGCGATTGCATTTTTGGTTGGTGATTTTGCGTTTGAAGTCGCAAGGGAACCCTAAGCAATACCTCGTCCGCGCGCAGCCGCCCGACATCGCCGCACGCGTACATATACTCGACGGTGAGCCTCCAGAGCGACGCATCAGCGTGCAGGCTCTCGGCGTACGCGAGGAGGTAGTGGTCCCGGATGGTTATCTCGCCGCTGGATACCATCCAATGAAGTGAGCAGACGTAGAGCGTATCTACCCAGAAACGGAGACGTACAACCCATCTGGCACCGCGTCGACCATCCCCAGCCGCTCCATCACATCCGCCATATGAGCCGCTAGCCAATGGTCCAGCCGCGCGCGCGTATTCGAGGGCTTGTTCGGGCTTGTCGGACATCAGGTTGGCGTGGATCATGTCTTCGAGGTTGGTGGGGTCTGGGGGAAGGACGTCCATAATTGGTGCCACTATATCCCTGTGTATGTCCGTCGGTGAAGGTTAAGGGGCACGGTATTGTGATAAGCAGTAAGCTAGACAATGAGCAGGTCACTCACGGTAAATCCTGCCTCCTCAACCGTGTATCCACGAAGATTCCCCACGCCGCGCACACCTCTTTCCAATCCGCGCCTAGATCCTCGCAGACCCTCAGAACCACGCTTTCCCTCCCCTCCAGTATACCAACAATGTCACTTAGGCGCGTCCACCAGTTCTCCACATCCCCGCTCTTGTCCCTCTCGTCTTCAGGTACGATATCCATCTCGATACGGAGCCTTTTGACGCGGTCCCTCCATCTATGGGCCTCATGTGTGAAGTCACGCTCGGAGGAAAAGTTGCGGAGGAGGGGCTGCGCCGTGAGGATGGGGATTAGGGATTCAACGAGGGCACGAAGGTGTGGGGAGGGGTGCCGTGCGAGGGTGGCGAGGAAGAAGGCGGAGGCTTTGGAGAGCCCTCGGAGGATTGTTCTGTTCAATATGGCATGCAAGATAAAAAACAATGGATTTGGAATACGTGAGCTAGGCTTTGAAACAACACATAAACGAGTCTACTTACCGCGTAAGGTATGGCCAAAACGTCTCGTCCTCCCAGGGCCTATCCAGCGCACTCAGATGATCGCCTTCCTCTGTCGACGGCTCGATGAAATGAATGTTCAGCCACTCCATCAGCTCCTCTCCGACTGGTATATCCTCGAAACCGGGCTCAGGAAGGTAGAGGACAACGAAGAGGGAGAAGGAGGTGTAGAGGGACCTGTATTGGCCAGCGCTGAATTGAAGGGGTTCGGAGCGGGGGAAGGGGTTGCTAGTACACGTTGAGCAGGTTGGAGCATTATACTTGCATCGACTCACCGACGCGTGCACCCAGCATTCTTTGATGAAGTTCACGTAGTCGATCGCGAGTTTGCGCATAGCAGCCATGTTGTCCCCAGATTGTGACCTAAACACCTAAGCTTCAGAGGTTGATCTCCAATATACCGACAATGGAGCAGGACCAACCATCCTGAATCATTAAGCCCAGCGGTCTGGCCCAGCTTTTGGAAAGCAGTGAAAATAAGCAAAGTATCCGTCACAAACTATTCGGAGGTCCACATGAGTACCCGAGAGTCGACGCGGTCAAGCGTGCAATATAACACGCACCAGTCGTCTTTCTGAAACCGGCGCAACGCCTTGACTCGCAAAGTATATCGGCTGCTCTTGAGGAGCTGGATCACTTCGATTAGAGCTCGCATCCTAAGCGCCTTCATAATCTGCCGACTTTCTATGCAGTAAGAGATAGCAAGACGTACCGTAGGGCTCACAAAGACGCATAGGGAGGTATCGAGTGGGGACTGGGAGACCGACAACGTCTGCCCGGCTTTTGTGAAGTCTTCGACGCGACCTGATTCAATCAAAGGGGGTACCAGGCCGAGGTAGTTCATGGCGATCCTTCGAGTCGCTGCAAGTGCAATTGCAAAGAGTACACGCAAGTAGACAAAACTCAGCCTCGGAGTCGGTTCGAGCGCTAAACTGCGCTAAAATACGAGACACGGACAATGGGAGCAGGCTTCGCGACGCGCCGGGATATTTGCCACATTCCACAGTTACAGAGGCAAAAGTGTAGTCACACCAATTAATACAGGCATGCGTCATGCATCTAATTTCCCAGATACTAGAGTATACAATTACAACTACATGATAGAGAAAGTGCAAAGAAGTCTATGCGCCGAAGCCGTACAGCGTACGCCCCGAGCGCTTCAGGGCGTAGACAACATCGAGAGCAGTAACTGTTTTCCGCTTAGCGTGTTCGGTATATGTTACCGAGTCGCGGATGATCTATAAGAAAAAGAACGTCGTTGAGAGACACGAGTGCGAGAAAATGAAGACGCACGTTCTCAAGGAAGATCTTAAGAACACCACGAGTCTCTTCGTAGATAAGGCCAGAAATACGCTTCACACCTCCACGGCGAGCAAGACGACGAATGGCGGGCTTCGTAATACCTAATCATCGCGTCAGCCAAGAGTCCCGCTCAAAGCAGTGAAGGCAACTCGCCCTGAATGTTGTCACGCAAAATCTTACGGTGACGCTTGGCTCCACCCTTTCCGAGTCCCTAGAACGTGATGCTCAGTAATGCCAACGACGACGAGACAACATTGCGTTCACCTTTCCGCCCTTTCCGCGTCCAGACATGTTTCAAAGTGTCGTCGAAGGGGGTGAAGTGTTGTGTTGTTTTGTTGGTTATGGTGGTGGCGAAAGTGAAGTGGGGAAAACATGACCCAATGCGTCGCCTATATAAGTCGAGTCGCGTCGGTGTGGCTGTGCAGCTTTTTCGTTTGTTGATCAACCTCGGCGCGGCTCGCTTTCGGTCACGTGCGTGGCGGAACGCGTCGGTATATATTCATTGACCCGCTCCGCCAAATGCCCCAGTTACCGTCACCGCCACTTTCACCACTACCACCAGCAAGCCTACTCAACAATGGCCCGAACCAAGCAAACAGCTCGCAAGTCCACTGGTGGTAAGTAGCTTATACCTTGTATTAGATTTATACCCCTGCTGAGTCCCTTCGATAGGCAAAGCCCCTCGTAAACAACTGGCTGCCAAGTCGGCAGCTCGTAAGACTGCGGCGGTTAGTGACTTGCTGTTTAAGTCTAACGCTGCTGACGCGCTTTAACTATCTAGGCCGGCGCAGCTGGTGGTGTCAAGAAGCCCCATCGTTTCCGCCCCGGAACAGTCGCTCTCCGTGAAATTCGTCGCTACCAGAAGTCGACTGAACTCCTCATCCGCAAACTTCCCTTCCAACGCCTTGTTCGTGAAATCGCTCAGGATTTCAAGGTATGTGTTTATTTACTCGACAATCAAGTTTCCTCATTCATTGTATTTTTTTCTAGACAGATCTCCGTTTCCAATCATCGGCAGTGATGGCCTTGCAAGAAGCCGCTGAGGCGTACCTTGTATCGTTATTCGAAGACACGAACTTGGCTGCCATCCACGCCAAGCGTGTCACCATCCAACCGAAGGATCTCGCCCTTGCCCGTAGATTGCGCGGCGAGCGATCATAGATTGTTTCTTTGGATTTTCTGAGTATTTATTGTATTTCTATTAGTGTGTAGATTAGGATTGGGTTTCTCGAATATTCACCACCATTATACTTGGGCTCCCTCATATTGGTCAAAGCTCTCGGTTAGTACATCTCAACGAATGGTACATTGGGCTAGATGGCTTCGCCATTGATACAAAGAGAAAATAGTGTTCGTCTGTACTACTGAGTTCTCAGCTTCTTTGCCTCTCGTGGTATTTGTGTTTGGGCTGTCTCCCGGATTGCATCATCCGCCGTCCATTGAGCCTTCCTTTCCTCAAGCCACTTTCCACCCTCAGCACCGCTAAACAACCATATATGGCTACGACGCAAAAAGCACAGCATTTTAACCAATTAGTTCTGTAGAGCTCACGCGCCGCGGCACTTACCTATTCCCAACTCTCTCCGGCTCTTGATGCGAAGGCAAATCGGGCAGTGACCGCTTCTTCAAGTTCCCGTTACCGCGAGGAGGCTGGAAGCGAAGGGTGGAACTTGAAGCTAAGCTGGGACCCGCAGTACTTGTGTCGGACTGCACTGCTGCCATTGCTGAAGGGGATGGCGAGGATGACGGCGATAAATCCCAGCCAAGTTTCTGGCAGATATGATGCACGATGGCATCGGCGTCGCCAAGGAGGATCACCTATACAAATACCTCAACGTCAGCCTCCATCCCATGTCACCGTATGGTAATGACGAACGTCCGGGTTGATATGTTTGATAGGTGTTTTGTTGACGAGGATCTATGGCAAGGCGCGTTGTGTCATTGGTTTGACGATATAAAGATAAGGGGCGCTTTACTTGTGGAACAGAATGCGGGAGGTGGTCTAACGGACACGAGTTAGTCGAGGTACTTGAATAGCAGGCCCATTGAGCACGTACACAAGATATCAGCAACGGGGGCGACCTTCAGCGAGGTTCCAATCACAAGTAGTAAATCAACTTTAGATCTATCCGCCTCCAACGAGTGGTCGAAGTCGGACGTGAGCTTCTCACCAAAGAACGTAATGTCCGGCTGCAAAGAAAGAAAGGTTCACACATCGGACGAGTCAGTACACATCCCATTCCTGCCTCGACATAACCCTAGAAATTCGCGTACCTTCATAATCCCAGGTGGATACTCCGGATCGTCGCTGTTATCCTCATCCTGACTATCCCACTCGCCTCTTTGTTTCTTCTTGCTCCTATGCTTCACCTTCTTGGGGGTCTGCGATGGGCCAGACTTCGCGCTCGAATCTGTTGCGGGGTTACAGACGCGGCACAAGGGAACGCGGCGCTTCATTATATCAGCTTCGATAGCGGAGCCTGGGACGGGGGTGTGGCATTGGATGCACGTCGCCGTGGCGAATGAGCCATGACATTGAAGGACGTTCTTCACGCCAGCGAGAGTCTCGAGCGTGTCGATGTTCTGGGTATAGTTCTACAATAAGCACTGAAATGAGTATCTTACTTGGAGAATTGGATTGTGAGATACCTACACGCAAGAGCTAGATGGGGATAATCGATAGATTGGTCAGTAAGGAACGCAACATGCTTATGGGTTTACCACGCACCTTACCGCGATCCTCTACAAGCTTGATAAACTTATGACAAGGCGACGGTACGAAATTGGAAGGATATATCTGACTGTTTGGGAATGAGTACGCTATTTCCATGGGAAAAGCATCCACCAACCTTGCAAATGAACTACGTGACACGTTCGTTAGCGCCCAGGTGGCGGTCATCAATGGAAATAGACTAACTAGAAGACTGCGGGGGGTTAGAAAACATTTGTTACACCGCTGCGCGGTAGAGACTCACTAGATGGGTTCTCGCGGAAGTAGTCGATATCAAACCTGACAAGATAACACTCAGACGTTAATCATACGAGGCTGAAGGAGTCCGCGACAAACATTTGCTGAGGATCGTCCAAGTCGTAATCCTTCAAGGAAGCGTACAACCCATCTCGAGAGCGGAAGTCGGGGATACCACACGAGACACCTTTACCTCAACGTCAGTCTAAAACCTTGGGGCACGAGACCACAGCATACTGATGCCAGCACCAGTGAGGATTATGACACGTCTACTCGATTGAATGAGTTGCACGGCGTCGTCGACAGTGTTATATTGGGGCAGCTTTTCTCTGAGCCTGAGCCTGAGAATAACCCAGGGTGTCAACGAGCTAGCGACCGACTGCGCCATTTTTACTTACTCCCTCGACATGGCAACTTTGAGGAAATATATCATTGCCTTCTCATTCAAGGACGCTAGTTCTGGGCACTGTAAGGTGTGAAAACACGAAACAAGAATAGATCATGACTGGTAGATCCTACCAGATTGATTCCAAAGGCGTTCAGCAACTTTGGGATTGAGTACTTTCTTACATGAACGTATTCATTGAGCCACGACTGCATTCCTTCCGTAAAGCGTTCGAAATGAGATACTACACCATGTTCATTGCAACTCACCGTATTCCTTCAAGTGGCGCATCATCATGCGAATTTCCTGTGCAGACCAAGTTTCTAATGCTTTAGTGATAACATTCGTTTTAGCTTTAACATCCATACTACCAAAGGGGAGCGTACGCCATACCTCTGTCACGAGATGCGAATAGTGCCGACATATCTATCTCTAATGCATCGTCGTTCGTATCAATATCAACGTCGGCTTCAGATTTATCACTGCCGTGCTCCCCCCGGCTGGCCGAGTCAGGGAAAACTTTCATAAGGTCCTCAATCGTCTCCACATCAATATCAACATCCTCCGATGCAGTGATGAACGCGCGTATTTGGGATGCTAGAAGCTCGTCTGCATAATTGCTGGGGGTAGTGCGCTCGGAATTAGATCTCGAGGGCGTTGCTGAGGGTAGGGGAGTGGCTGCGCTTGACAAAGACATTGAGACGTCCTTTGTCGCGTGTACGCAGATGAGTTCAGTCGCGGGCGTTCTGAGGCTTGAACATAGTGGAAGTGATGACTGCCACTAGTGCATCCGGGAAGTTCGCCACGCTTGCTCCACGTGCCGGTTCAGGCAAAGCCATAGTCCGCGAGACCGCGAAATTCCGATTGCAAGAAGTCGTTTAATGCCTTAGCTTCCATGCACATGAACCATACCGATTCTGACTGCTTCCTGGAGAACACCTAGACGTCTCCATTAGAACTTGTTTATCAAGACGACGCGCCCACGGTAGGACCACTATCAATGCCGGCGTCAGGGACACCCGGTCGGCCTTCCGAGAGTTCCTCTAAGAGCTGGTATGTGTGTCCTCGAGTGTCCAACGTTTACTACTTTGATTGTGGCTGACCTTATGCCGAACAAGGTCAAAGGTCTAAGGGTCGGTTTCTCACCTCAATATAAGGCCAGAGTCCTGACACAACCGGCCAACCGACTGTCCGTGATATTTCCCGTGTCTACACCTCAGCACTGTCCCAACTTCAAAAGCATGGCACAGATAGAGTCGTTCGGCCCGAGGGTGACGAGCGTAAGCGTGAGTCTCTGTTCCTCGTGCTAACTGCCCACGTTCAGCTCACGCGTCGTGGAGGCCAGTTTCCCTGGCCTACTGAGGTGACCGGTTTGGAGCGCATCGTGCTTTCTGCGCAAGGGGATTTGCAGCGCATCCTTAGGTGTGTCTTCGTGAATCCTTCTTCACGTTTCAAGCTCTGAACCCCTTGACTAGCGCTTTCTTTGCTCGTCCAATCTCTGTTGAGACAGCCTTCGCCCAAACGTATACTCAGATATCCCTCGATGACCCCCGTGTGCCTCTTCCTGAACCGAATGACGAGGCCCTGTCCGACATATCCCCCAGTAGTCCTGTATCACAGACCCGGCAGGTTCACCTCCAGTGCGCCGACAAAACAGTTTGCACAGCAACCTCAACCGTCAGGATCTCCTCCTCACGGCATGCCCATCTCTTCCTGGTAGAGAAGTACGCGATTGGACAAATGTTTCGCAAGTTGGGAACGATACCACAATTCGAGCTGGTCGAAGTTGGGATTGGCTCCCCTGATATTTCGCTTCCGGAAGGCAAGAGTACGGACACGAACGCGACAGCGCAGCCACTTTGGAGGAGATACAGGCTATCGATCCCCGACTTCGAATGCGAGATCGTAGAAGTCTTCCCCTGCCGCAATATGTTTACCCACGGAGACGAATGGCTGCTAGATGACCGTGTTGAAGCGCACCAACCCCCCGTGTCATCGGAAACACGGCTGAGTACATTACAGATAGTAAATCCCTGTTGGTCGTCGCCGATGCTCGTTCTATCCGTTAGCACTTGCTTTTTCCTGATGCTGGCCTTGCAAATCTTCCTGATTTCCACTGGTCATTTATGTTGTTGATTCACCCCCATATTCCCTGCCTAGAGGTGACAATACCTTACCAGAATTCCCTCAATATAATCGTTTGTTCAGTTAACATTCATGTAAAGCAACTAGCTTCTTTTTACGCTTCAGCGCCTATCACTTCAGGTATCCGGCGCTTGCGCTTACCTCCTACTTCTTCCCATTACCATCATCATCGCTGGGATGAACTGAGAAGCTGCCGTCTCCCTCGATGGAATCCCCGCCACGACTTCCACCAGAAATCCTCGACAGGATCGTTCAACTGGCCCTGGCTACTTTTCGTTCCAAGAATGATCGGGACTTCAACAGACTGGACCCCATTGCTTCCTTCTCTCTGGCCTCTAGGACTTTCAGACTCATTGCGATTCGACGCTTCCTGGAGTATATGCGCCTCGAAGGCCAAGGGAAGTTGTTCTGGACCTTATTGGACTCCCTGGAGGCATCGGGGACAGGGAGTTATACCTCTGTCAAGTGAGCAGCTCCAGTTCCTCAGACGATATATGCGCCTTTCTCATGAACTCTACCCCAATTCACCCCCCAACCTATGTCTATGGGATCCGCGGAATCCCCGTCGTAAGAGCGCTACGAACCAACTCCAGAACGTTGTCTTTCAACTATATGCGCCTTGATTCTCTTGCTCACCTTCAATCGTTCTCCGTCGACATGGACAACGAAGGACTTTCGACACAACACTTGCTAATGAAGAAATTCCTCAAACACTTTCATCCACCCACGACTGGATCTCCTAACTTCGCTCTCACTGCTCTGAAACTGACATCTCTTGCTCGCATCGACGTCCCCTTGCTTCGCCTAATCTCCAAGAATACCCCTGCTCTGGCCCATCTCCACGTTAGCTGCACTGATCGACTCTGGTACGAATGCTGCTGGAATTGTTACACCGACAATGCGGAATGCTTTATTCACTCGCCCATCCCGGACATGTTCATCGACGCTGATGATCTCGCTGTGAGTCCCTTTGACTACTGCCATTTCATAAAATTAATTACACGCCATCCTCGTGGGTTAGAAACAATTCTCCTTAGCCCTAAAGCCGTTGACGAAACTAACCCACCTTCATATGGGGATCTTCCTCACCCAAGAAAGCTACTTATACGAGCATGTAGCTCACGCTAGATACGAGCAGTCATATCCTCCAGATGAGTGCGACGTATGCACGAAGATGACCCTCCAGACCCCCATCGACTCAGACCTCTCAGACGATCATCCCCAGAATAACACACCGGACACTCTGGACCCAGCCGCAGAAATGGAGGCAATGGAACTGCGAGCTAGTTTGATCTTCGCGAAGAATATCAGGTCCCTCACGCGCATCAGCTGGAGCTCGTGGCTTGGTCAAAGACAAAGTGTTGATTGGAAAGGAGAAGATGAGCCGACTGTTGAAACACGCGGCGCACCGAATACAACGATCTGGATTCGAAGACAAGCTGGGCGCGTACGATTACGATCCGCACCTTGGTGACACCAAAAGACAAACATGAATTCTTTGTTACCCTGACAAAAGAACGCATCTCGAGGTCGAATCACATCCCAAACTACGGTGCTGTTTCCTTGCTAACTTCTGCCAAATTGTACATGTTTACTACCATGTGTTCGTTACTTGTTTTGACCTTGCAATCATAATGGCCTCAGTGGCCTCCGCTATGTTACACTTACAATAGGTGGCCGTTGCCCTATCTGGTAAAATTCTATGGTGGTGCGGCCACAATGGCCACAGGGTCACTCATGGCCACAGTCCGTTCGACTATAAACAAGACGTCTCCCTCCCACTGTTGACGCAACACCACTATCTGTGCTTCTCGTATCAGGACACATCATGGTGACGGCCAAACGTTCAATCTCGGACTTCGAACAACTTCGCCAGTTCTTCGATAGGCTGGCTGCCAACAAGTCGCAAACCTCCTTGGCCACTCGTGGAGACGACGAGGCCGATGCGCAAGATATTGCGAGCGTCCTGAATGGCATCGTTCCGCCCAGCCGTCTCCCTCGATTGGGAATGCGTAGCCTGCGCTTCAAGAACAAGAACGCTTCCGAGATATTGAATGCAGACGACGCCTCTGAAGCTGCCTCTATCACCTCGACGGGAAAGTTTCCCTCCGAAGGAAAGCGATATCCATTCACGTTCAAGTTGATGATCCACAAATTGTACGCACTGGAGGAATGGGCGAAGAAGATCAAAGACGTTCTGGATATATCTCAGAAGCAATTTAGGCCTCTTGCTGATTTCGAGGAATGTGGAGAAGCAGAAGGGCACTGCGACGCCAACAAATGGTATGGAAGGGTAAGTGCCATGTCTAGCGCAGGAAGGAGGCCGTTGATGGTGCGAACGCGCACCCATTCCGCGGCCGGCCACCTTGGTCGGAGGCACTCACCTTCGCCCATGTCGCCTTCTCGCGTAGCGCCGCCATCGCCAACGAAGTTGTCGTCGTCGCCGACAAAGAAACAATCCCCCCAGGACGAACACGTTCGAGCGATTAAGAAGCGATGCGTTGGAAGGCGCAAGTCTTCGAGCGCTATAGGAGACGTCGCATCAAACCATACTGGTGCCTGGGTATATGACGCGGCGGCTTCTTCGTTAGCGACATCCGATTCAATTTCCCGTCGCCGAGCTTTGGCCGGGGACAGTGGGAGGGAATCTATCAAGAAAGGGAAATACGGAGAGTTAGAGAATGGGAAGAAAGTGGTGGGACACAAGCGGCGCGTATTTTCAGCGGCGGGGGAATGGAAGACCTGCAGACCCTTGAATAATCTTAATACTACCAAGCCAACAGAGGAGATTTAGGTTTGCGCCCATCACGACTTTGAATGACTTCGACATCCTGTATAACTTTGCGCCGCCATGTGTACATATGTAGTTTCCGTTTTTTTACGGCGTCGCAATACCAAACATTCGGACCTTTTGCACTTGTAAACGACGTATGATCAGCCGCAAACAAGGCAGCCTCCTTCGGGGATCCCTAATGGGCTTCCTTGAATCAAGGTCCGTCCATGCATTGAAGAGTGTCAGGAGTATCTAGCTGTCCAAGTGAGACGAGATCGCTGGGCCGCGTGCATCACCGAATGGGCCCGCCGCGGTCCGTGAAACCTATGAAGGTTATGATGCCCACCACTGGAAGAAGTTCAGGGGTTGGAGCGCGAGGGGAGATTGAGATTAGGGTTGGGGTAACGGTTTGATGTGGACCAAGTCGATGCATCCACTCCCACGGGAACAATCATTTAAGGCATCTATGGGAGACGGTAGATAGCAACACTGCTGCGCAGATCTATAATCGTTGTAGGCCTAGCGCTTGTGGATGGAGCCATTGGTCCGAAATGAAAGGAATTTACTCAGGTCCTATGGCCTTGCCTTAACCTCAGTCTGAAAGCGTTCTTGGATGCGTGCGACTGGTGGTCGAGATAATCCTCGTAGAACCCCACGACAAACTCTTCGGCCTTGAAACCGAAGCGGTTATACAACAGCTAGAAAAGGGAAACGGTAAAGTCGGGCTGAATGTGGAACGGAGACCATACCATAGCAGGGTTGTTGGCCGAAACATGCAAAGATATATCTTTGCCCGGATTCATCGAGATGAGGTGGTACAACATATTCCTATCAATAAACAAGTTTCATTCAAGCTTTATTGTCAGATCAACGCAGAGACTCACGTAGCTATCTTCGAACCCTCCCATCCAGTCTTCACGGCCAAATACGTTATATAGGTCTCTTGGGGCGAGCTCAAGATGGCGACCCCAACGACCAGGCGTTTGTAGCAGGCCACCACAGTGCAGCGCTCGGGTGAGCAATCGAGTGAGTCGCTTACTAAGTAGGAAGTAATTGGATGCGAACCGAATGATCCCTGAAAACGTACCGCTGATCCCCGCCCAAAATATTTGGTGCAGAAGGCGATGGACCTGATCGAGATGCCACTCCCGAAGGCATGAGTAGACAATCGGGGCTACAGATTCCGAGGGCTGTTGACGACTGGGGCTGATAGAGGGGTCGGTGAGCCACCGAACACTCCGTAGGAATGACAGCGGCCTTTACTGCAGGAGCCTATAGTGTTCCCTCAGGTCCCCCATCAGGGCCATCCAAGGTGAAATCGTCTCGTAATCGAAAGCCAGAACCTTGTCCACCTGATGACTTGTGTTGCCGTGGTGCCTGCTGAGAAAAGAGGACTCGTATGGGGTCCGATTGATCTTGTACAATGCCTCGAGGATAGGAAAGGATTGATGTTGTGGGGTCGAGAACGGAGAAAGAGAGGAGAAATCAAGGATTTCTTTACTATCTAGAGTTCCTGGGGTAATCTCCAGTCTAGGTAAGCGGGCACCAGACAACTGTCTTTCCTGTGGCGTTCACAAATGGGTGAGCATGGACTCCATGGTGAGGAGTCGGCCATACACACCCAACCCAGTTTGCGTTTCCTTGTCACAACCGCCCGCTCGGCAGACATAGCACTCGACTGCGCTTCTTGCCTGACGAGCGCAGATAACGAGTCGTATTTTAACAAAGGGGGTGCATTATTGCCCTAAACAAGTCAGGTCTCGAGGCAAAATACACGTCCTGAATATGTTTACCTTCCCATCTACTTGCAGTGATCGTAGTAGATAATTGGTTCTCTCTGGAAGGTGATTGGAGAGCGAAGGCTCCATCAACCCTTCGAACGAGGTTGCTTCTTCAGAGGTGCTTCGGCGTTTAAATGGTAGAGTCGAATGTCCGCTTTGAGCTTTGCGTTAAGGGTGTCAACGGGGTTGCTAAACGTGGGTGTGGCCAGAGCGTGACATAAGTCTCTGATCCGCACAGCCACCCATGTCCTTGACTTCTACACTCAAGTCGAAAATGGGTGGATTCCCCGTCGTCTTCATTGGATACGAGCTGGAAGATGATGCTTTAGACATCTATCAATCTTCTAGCAGCCTTAGAGAGGCAGCCAAGGCTCTACTCCGTGTTGTCGAATCAGAAACAAGCAGGCCAGCCAGCATCGTCCGCTACGACGACTCCAAGGGCCAAACACACAAATACGTCTGCTGCTTTGCGGATCTCAGCGGTCGGACCTACTCTACGAAAGAAATTGACTCTATTCCTGTACCGACTGAATTCTTTCGCGTGCCGAAGAGGGTCAAGACGAGAGGGCGGTTGGAACGCAAGTTTTCTTCGAGCGCGATGGTGAATTCTTACGGCGCAGATGGCAAGACTCGGGTCGATGTTGGTGCCTTGATAGGGTATGTTTATACCACTTCCTTGTTTTTCATTTGATTTTGAAGTTTTGCAGAGAGTTACCAGCATCGTTTTCTGAGGACCCTACGTCTCCAGCGTCACCTGAGTCATGATGGCTGCAGGTCGTTGTTAGCTATCCCTTCAACCCTAGCTCACGGCGACGTCAAACGCTTCGCGAATTCCTTCTCTTTGATTCTATTGTACAACATTTAGTTCGATATTACTTTCCTTGTTGTCATTCTGATTGATTTCGAATTCTCCAGCATGTATAGTCTTTCTTGATTCCTTAGTATTATGTATCAATACACTCCTCGATATATCGGCACCAAGACGATCGCTTGAGCTTCAATATACATCCCTCGCATTCCCCTCAGGTTACCTTGATGTTATTGTGCTATAATCCAGCTCCAAGGTTTCCGACACTAATGATACACCTGAACTTACACAGCCCCTAGATTCAATGGGCAAGCGTTCATTCGGGACAAGGACTTATTCTTGTTGGTTACCAGTTGACTATTTGCGAGCGTAGCGAGCAATCATGCTCTAAAGGGTTCAAGGCCCGCGCAAACAAGGACAAACAAATTCTGCGTACTTTGAATGCTCGGTCGTGTTTTTTTGCGGCTTAACTAGCCCTTTTTTTTGTCTTTCTGAATCGTGAGATGTATGGACTATGCTTGCCGTCGTTGACTTGCGCAAAGAAATGGGCGCGTTTGGTGGAGATTTGATGTTTTACGACCGTATTTTGGTGAAGATCGTTCAAATTCCGTCACCGAGGCTCGCTGACGTGGCGCGCGCCTAATTCTCTCTGCCTACGGTAGCCTACGGTATTGATACTGAGTACTGTACTTGAAGTATGCACTGAATGAGAACTCATATGTGCCCTAGAGCTCTAGCATCCATATACACTGAATCCTTGCCCTAGCACTTCGAAGTGAGCTACCGCCGGCGCGGCCCGCGGATCCATGTTTAAAGTGATTCCGAATTCGTTACTTCCTCACTTGCTTCCCCCATCGTTGACTATTTTGCTCGCGTCTTCAGGTAGTGCTGTGCAAAAAGTCCTTTTGATGTGAGCTCAGACACTAGCTCATCCCAAACAAGCTAAACGAAATCCTTTAGATTGCATTGACAATGCCGTACAACGTTACTATTCAGCAGGAGGCCCAATACGCACTCTCTCTTGGTAACGAAGTGGTCGAGGACGATTTCCATGCTACCTACACTAGCGTCCTGACCGAATGGTTTCCAACCTCCCTCGGATACGTCATCGACCACCAGAAGCTTGGCCCAGGTGGAAAGCCTGAATACATTGTCGTTCGCCACGCCGGTATTGCTCGCAACCCGCTGCTTATCGTCGAGCTGAAGAGGCCATCCAAGTACAATGATGCTGGGAAGCAGGAGGTCATGGACGATCTTGTGGAGTATATCGAGGGTCGCTTCGACCTCACACAGTACAATACGATTTATGGACTTGGCGGTATCGGATTGCGCTGGATGGTGTGTAAGATGGTGAAGAACGGTAGACATGATCCTGAGGATGTCGAGAAGTGGACAGACGATATTACCAGCGACCTGTCGTATACGAAGTTCAGTAGGATAGCTCAATTAGTTTACAACATTTCGTAGACGAAACCTTGGCGTATGCTGTCGAAGAAGTATGTATACTTTAGCAGCTGTGGCGCCTGGCTGAAGTCTTCCTGATAGGAATCAGTCAGATCAGCAGAAGTTATCGAGTTAGGCGGAATCATAGGAGCGCCTTCGAGGTATTCCTCATTGCACTACTGTAGAACATTCACGATGAGAATCAGTGGCTGCTCATCTTATCTTATCTCCGATGCTTCAACTTTGTTGCTGAATTGGATCAAGGAGGACAACCAAGCGTTTCTTCTCTTCATCCTGAGGCGCAGGTGTCGAAGCGTGGGTCAGCCGTGGACGTGCGTATAAATCAGGTCATCACTGTCATATGGCAATGGTTAATGAAGCGTGGAAATCGACGGGAGCGATGTACAGGTTGGTTGCATGAATATATTGGAGATAATACCTCAAAAAAGACTTATAGTTACATGAGGCGCATCGGGATGGACTGTACATGCGCAGTGAATTTGATTCGCCTATATATAGCTGATTTCCGTTGTCAGTGCCTCGAATTCCATGGTGGTCACTTCCACGAGGGGCTGGGAAGCAGAGGTCGTCACTACAAAGTAAGTGCATGGGAGAGGGCAGAAATGGGAGGCCTATCCTCGGTATCCTGGTCTGTCATTCTCAAGAAGAAATGGGGATTCGTCCCACATGAAGTATGACGGTATTCAATTGCCAGGTCGGGGGGCCCGCTCGTGTGTTCAAACATGCAACGTGCACGACCGTGATCTACAGCTGTAGGACCCCCACAAGGACTTTGAGGGTTCATGCTGAATGTATCAAGGCCGGCGTGGAAACTGTGTATCTTTTTCTGTGAGACGCAATAGAGATCAGCGGTACCTTGACGTACATAAGTACTTTATACACCCGGAGTGATACCAGCAAATCGAATGAGGAAGAGTAGAAGGGCCCTCGAAAGCCCAGACAGAAATCCCCGTAATCATAAGATTACCATTGCAGATAAAGTTCGCGCGATGATGAAATGTGGTGTGGGGAAAGCAAGGAAGTGATCCACGAAGAAATATCAAAGGGTCAATTGTAGATACACTTAGATTGAGAAAAACATGTTGCCCCTGAAAGCAGCGCCCCCACAACGTTGCCTATCAACATCAACACTAGAGGTGTGTTATCGCCTTGGAGTCCATGGGCATGCCTTTACAGTAGGAATACGATTGAGTATATATGTTTTGGAACAAGGAACAACTTGACGCACCAGAGGGGTCTATTCCATTGGCAGCAAGGATGCGATTATGTCGAATCAGACGAGCCTGATCAAAGCTAGGACCAATATTAGCATCTTCAATTAACCTTGGAAGAAGCAACATACTTGACGCGTTCCCGCCTCATGATCTCCATTACCTCCTGTGTCCCCCGCTCATCTAGCCCCGTCCTCGAATCGCCATCATGAATATTAGCTTCAATATCGAATGCCGAAGACGAAAGACCAGCGCTGGCCTGTTCCGAGAATGTGGAGAGAGGAACATAGTTGTTCAGATGAGGAAATAATGCTCGCACGCGGGCTGGGACGTGCGGTACGACGGCGGCGCGGTAACGATATGCCACTATCGAAAGGTTAAATGATATGGGTCCAAGTATGTCGCTGAAGGTTGCTTACGCATAATAAGTAGTACAGAGAGCGAGAATAGGGAGAGGTAAAGATACATGTTTGGAAATGAAGGAGTTTGTTTTGCGAATTATGGATCTGAAGTGAGCGCGCTGTCCAGCATGCGTAGAACGTTGTCGTAGAATCACGTGAGATTACGGCTGCTTTACGGCTGTTGGGCGCCCAGATCGAAGTTCTGGGTCGCACACCTGTTGTAACACTATATCCTTATTATCTCACTAAATTATATATTTTTGCTTTGGGGTCGAACATGCCTCTTCTCGAAAGCCTTCAGGTACGATACGGTCAGATCCACGATGCTTGGCACTTAAATCCCTTGGTTTAGACAGAGTTCTGCCCGCCACTCGATACTGCTCTTGTCACCGCACTGTTTCACGATTATGACACGGGAGGACATACCAATCAACTACACGAACTATACTCGAACCTGCGTGACTTGGCGGCGCAGGCGAATCTAGACGAATCACGACTGCAGGATGAGCAGGGCTGCTACGATGCGGATACCGTAGATGGGAGAGAACGGCGAGACGACAAATTCAGAAAGTACGGCAGCACTCTTCGGAGATGCTTCTAGTGCGACCACCTCCAACGATACCTCCCTTTCACCGTCCGAGGCTGGCTCACAATCGCCACAAGATTACTCTTTCACGTCCCCAATTGGGTTCCTGCAAACTATTCTACCCGGAGTGCCTCTGAAGACTATAGAGGCGGCCTTGAAAGATGCGCATATTGAAGGCGATCATGAAACGACCGAGGTTGAAATGTGGGATGTCATTGACGGTATTTTGTCGGTTCAGTATATTCAAGAATTGGAAGAGAGGGGTATAGAGGCCCTTGATGAGGAAGAGATGGCAGGCGTCAACTCTATTACCGATGGCGTTTGGCGAGTAGCGGGAGCAGGCAAGAGGAAGAAAGGGAAAGAGCCACAGAAACGCGCGAAACCGCAGGTCTCGAAGATCCTTACTCTGGGAGACGTGCGTCAACATCAACCCACGCGGAAGCGTGGTAGCTCAGGTAACTGTCACTCGACCGTATTGAATTGGTCATTTACAGTTGTGTCTCAGCGCCGGCGGCATTCGACCCATGGGCGCAAATTTCTTCAATTTGTAGTCATTTATCGACTCTAATTCCATCTCAACCTTCATCATTCTTCAACTCTTATTTCCATTCGCCTTCACACAGTACTCCATACAATGCACTACGCGCGGCACTAGCAACTATCTCTGCTAAGCAAGGCCCTCCACAAGATGGTCCCTCTGCGGTCTCTCTGTTGGAGATAATCCTCCCGTCGTACCCAGACACACAAACAACCACTCTTCAAGATGATATCAACATTTCCATACTTGCCACTGATTCTGCTGATAGCGCTATCGACCTCGTCAAAGTTCTTCGGGAGTTGGACAATGACTACGATCATGGCAGTGGCGATAGAGGGATGGCTGTGTATCATCAGAATGTTGTACCGATATCTCGTACCCCGCCGTCGTTCCCGCCGTCAGTGCCACCGCCGCCAATACGACCGATGACGTCTCAGCCTTCGTCTCCTGTTCTCCCTACATCCCCACGGCCAAATCCCTTCGCCTGGAAACATATACCGGAGCGCAAGGTCCCTCACCCCAATCCATTGGCGCTGAGCATTCCTGCGTATAATCCCCGTGGGCAAGGTGGTAAGGGAAAGGCTTTGAAGTCAAAGCAAGCTGGAAACACGTTCGGAAAAGGCGGCAAAGGAGATGTTGGTGAACTAGGCTATCACAACAATATGCGAAGCCGGTATATAGATCAACGAAACGAGATGCTACGCAAGGCTGCCCAGATGTGGCAGAAGGCTCCAACTAGAGGCGGTGCTTTGTATTACGCTGAACAGGTTACCTCTCCTTCGGTTTGCTTCGTAGTCAAACTATCTAACTTCGTGCTAATAGGCTAGAGAATTCCAAGAGCTTGCCCGTTAAAGCGGCCTTGAGTGCCGCTAAAGAGGTTGTAGAGGCAAAAAGGTGAGTTCAATTACTCGCATTAGATACTGACGTTGAATTTACGTCTCTAGAGTGTCTACACCAAAACAGGATACAATCGATCTACATGGTACTTCCATTGTCGAAGCGGCAACAATCGTTGAGGACACTCTGAAGTGGTATAATGCTTCGCCCGGTATGTCATTCTGCACTTTTGCCTACATGCCTCTAGTTAATAAACACCATGATATTTTCCCACCCTGTTTCGCTGTATTGCATGACGAAATAAAATCGAATGAAGCGAAACCCCTGCGTATTATCACTGGTCGCGGGAATCACTCTGTCAATCAAGTAGGGGTCCTAAAGCCAGCGATACGTAAAAAGCTTCAACAGGAGCATTGGGATGTCAGGGGATGGGACGGGGGCTTAGTTGTTCTTGGAAAGAAATGATGTATGTTCGCTGCTAAGACCCTTGTGTGCTGTAAACTCGGCCTTTCTTACTCGCCAATGTTTCAACACCCTTTCTTCTGATGGCAAATCCCCATTTCTCCAGGCTACATGTAATTCTATCGTAACTTTCCGTTTCTTATTCATTTTAAAATCCGCCGTCCACCCCGTTCCAGCCCATTCTGTTGTCATGATTCGCGTCCTCTGCCCACTGTTTGTGAGGCCGATATCTGAGGCCGCTCACGAGGCTTCCACTAATTTGTTTCATGTGCCGCCTCTTGCATGGTCTTCAACGCACTAATACCGAGCGTTACGTTGAGCGTTGAATGTTGCAGTCTTGTTGATTTTGAATCTAACACGCACCGAAGGAACTTTGCTGCACAGCGTTCATTGTACTAAGGATCGAATTGACACGACGTAGGGCCGTAGAAAACTGAATCTGTCGACGCATCTAGATGCTCCCGCTCGACCACCCTGATGCCTATGTCACTTGTAGCCTTCACCATCCTTACATACGTGGAATGGGCATCATTTCCAGAAACGATAACTGGCAGCAAGTGGCCCGCCACATCCTGCAAAGTTCCAAACGGAGACAAAACTTGAATGATACGAACCTGCAGGCTTGACGACCGATCGTGACACGAGCCTGGGTATAAGGCATCCCTGGTACTATACTAACCATGCCATAATAACTTGCTCAAACCTTCATTCACAAGGATGACGTCGAGAGTTATTGCTCTCCAAATACCTGTCCTTGCCCCAAAAGCCATGCGCGGATCGTTTAGCCAATATTTGTATGTGGGTGATGTCTATGGGAGTATAAATCTATTGTAAAACTTCTAACACAAGGCAAACACGGTTACTACCAAATATTCCTTTTAGTCGTTTCCGTCTGTTCATGAATAAATATGTGGAACGGGGCTAGAAGATCGACAGATCGCACATGGTCATGACTCATGAAGAAACAGGGAATACGACCACGAGGCTTTCAAGGGATTTCACCGGCACCACCAACAAGATCGTGAATCGAGCAGGCCAAGCAGACGACAAAGACCCCGGGGACTCAAGCCTTTATGCTATGGAGGGGTGGCTACGGTTACAGTTGATAGCACCTGAAATTGATTGTCTCCACCTGCCTTCGCATACATAAATTATAAATTGATGAATGATCAAAACTATATCAATGGTGTACGTTGAACGTTGAAGGGTGTTGTAGGACGCCAGCGAAGCGTCGACTAATTTTCTATCGCCTTTTTATCACTTTCTTGGACTGTTTGCTGACCCCGGCCGTTTGTCGGTCCACCTTGTACCTATCAGGAAGGCGCAAGATAACCACTCCATTGTCGTCCCAAGCACGTACTCGTATGTGATAAACTTCAACGTGAGCCCACGCGAATTGTAGTTTTCGGGAACGAAATAGTTGAATGGGTCGACGAATGGATTAAGGAGGCCGTAGAGCCCGCGCACGATGAGGAGAGGCCAAACGATGAGTAAGATGATAAGCGTTGGATGGGGATATTTGGATATTTCTTCGTCTTCGTCTTCGTCTTGCTGGTTAGACTCGACGCGGGCTTAATATGCTGTCATCAAGATCGCCAAAAGCAAGGCAATGTTGATGATGAGGAAGATTGCTTGTCCGACAGTTCGCAAGATCTTGGAGGTTTGGATTCTCTGCGGATCGCTCTCGAACCCTTCCGAGTCACCGGAACCACGGCTGAGCGTCGTTCCACCCACGATGATCAATGTGGTGGCGACTACCAGGTAGCTATGGACACTGCTGACATAATTCAATGTGCGCCATGAATGCATCGTAATCGCATTGAATGGCTATAAAATATTCAGCACTGGGGTAACGGATGAGATCACAATGTATTCCCGGGGGATATAGGACTATGTCAGCAGTGGGATGAAACCCATAGGTCGCAATCTCTCCCCCGGAACGTATGGCACGAGAGCACCAAAGATGGTTCTCCACCATTTCTCTCCTGCTGGCCTCTTCGGCTCGATCCATGACTCTCCTGATCGGAAATGCGCCTGGTGCCATCGGTTCGCGCACAACACCAATGTAAAGTATGCGATAAGCATTGAGCAAGCCGACGTTTGAGTAACCGGCCAATGCGAAAGCCAATTCCGTCGCCTGAGAGGCCAGGCGAATCAGAACGCGGAAGGTGTGAAAGTGAATCGAGAACGAATGCTGATTTGTTGCTTCCCGTAAAGAACCAGCAAGTGGATAAGGAGGATGGCGTATAATAAGAGGTACAAAAGAGCTAAGCTTGCTGAGATGTTCCAGGCCATGGTCACCGTGTCGAGCGATTGACTGGCGAAACATCAGTCCAAGGACGCCATCTTATACTCTCTAGTGCCTATTGAACGTTGTGCTGCAGGCCTCAAACGCCCCAAGCTGTTGTGATGAGATTTGCACAGAGGAACGCCAGACGACTGCGGAGGAGAGATCGCCCTTGCAAAAAGACTGTTATATCCTAGTTTGCCTCGAGTCCTGGCGAAGCCGTAAGGGTAGAGCCAATCCTCTGTAGATTATGGTGAGCACCAGATAGCACATTTCATCGTGCGCACTGCATCGCAGAGGAACGCAGATAAAGATTCCTTCCGAGAAGTATCGCAATGAGACACGAGTTTGGAACTTTCATTACACCATGGAAGGTAGTAGCACGACTCGAGGTTGGGAACCTTCGATCAGCCCGGCAAACATTGCCGCGGGCTCCCGCGATGCGGTCGTTCTGCTGTACGAATGGTCGGAGGAATGTCGAAGCATGTCTGTACTGCATTTAGGCTCGAAAACCAGCCTATATACGAGATGATGATAGTCAATCCTCTTAGTACTGCGCACTGCGGTGCTATCAACGATTCTAGATTACATAATACCTGACAGACCTTCCTCGGGCTCTTCTTGGACTTCCCTCAAGTTTACTGGTAAGGGTGAAGATTTACTTCCCAGAAGTCCCGCCTCTCGAGAGGGGGACCATCAAGGGGCAAGTTCCAGGTGCTGCGTAGTTTCTCCCAGACGAGCTCCGGTGACGGTCTTTTTCCTAAAGGTCTTCAGACTAGACGGGGACGACTATACAGGTATTTAAATAATCCAAGCCGACAAGCACTGTCATGGAAAAGACACTGGCGTACCTTCTCGAGCTATGCGAGGTCATAGATCCTTGTGGAATTCGGATCCTGTAAATGGTTCCATGCCGCATGTGCTACGGATTATAGCAGTAGCATCAACGTAGCCGTACCTTGAAACCCTAGAAACTACATGAATACATAGGCTGCCAACGTCTCCTGGATTTGCGTGTGAAGCGGAGAGCTCCTAGTCTGCAGGGTGTACGTAATGTTGCAGCTCTACAGCTGTCTGCTCGATGGAGTTTTATGCGTTGCGTGGGGTCTTCCACTTCCGTGGAGTCCCGTACGGAAGAATGAAGAGTACAGCGCCCGATGTAGGGTTTGTAGGGTTTCTTGATCGGCATACTCGCTAAATCATGATGGGGGCAACAAGTCTGTGAACAAAAATCGCCACTAGGAATGCCGCCGTTGTGAACCAAGGCATAACCGCTGTTCCTATGAATGAGTAGTCGATATCACTGTCATGTGGTCTGGGCTATCACTCGGAGGTTTTGCGTCGAGGGTGAGACCGAGAAATATTTTACGCTTTTAGGCCCATTTACGTATCTGTCTCAGAGAGATTCTATAATTTTCCAGGAGTGCTTGGAGGAGTCTAGACAAAACCCTGGCAAGTAGCAATTCTACTTGCCGTCAAGTGTGAGTAATTGAGACGATTTGTTCATTCCCAGATTCGGTTTAATAATGTGCGTGGCTCCTGCAACACAAGTGCACCGTGGGCGTTCCCTGCCTCAATGACCTTCGCCACGAAAAGTAAGGATGAACATATGTAGGCGCGTACCTTCGGCAGTAATAATCCCTATGATTCCTTTTGTCGATTATCAGTCTGAGAACGTACATGAGTCAAAGTTAGAGGTGCCGCTCACCAAGGGTTTCGCGGATATGTCACTGGGGTAAGAATATTCCGGTGTACGTCTCTAGAATGATAATCATGGTGAACAAGGTCATTACCAAGCGTCTCGGTCATCCAGTATGCGGAAACTGGAACTAATGCGGCTAGAATTTGAGAAACGATAAATGGGAAGCTGCTTCGTATGAATGCATGTATGAAAGTTACTCACGGTAGATTCTTCGGATGGGAATATCAACGCCAAAAATACATTGCCAATAGTCAGGAGCAGAGAACAAACGCGCTTGAGACGAAGAAGACGGCAATGAGAGTATTGTGACTTCTTTGTTATACTCATTCGGAGAGGATTTGGGCGAGGTTTAGAATAGATACAACGTTGCATAGAATCCGACGGGAGGCCGACCACGATGTGGGGGAGTTTATCGGCGAAAGCGCTACAAGAAGTGACAGTAGTGTTGCACAGAGAGATGACTAACTTCTGGAGTGCAGCGAAGCAACGAGGGCCTCGGCTACATCCTCCTGGAACAGCCCTTTATTTGCTTCTCCTTGTTCAACAGACAACTCGTACGCTTCTAGCAGAATCGTATCTGTCAATGGAACAAAATGAGCTGCCAGCACATATATTATATTGGCAACTCGAGCAATTGCTCCGCGTGTCGGTTCGTCGATATCCTGGGAGGACATGTCAGCCATGTCAGATAAGACATGACCTTGCGCTCACATCGTTTTGATTAGAATACACTGCCTCGGCATCGAACCCTTCTTCACCTGCTAAATCACTAGCCTTGATCTGTCTACTGACCCAAATATATCCATTAAGTCCCAAAATCAAATCCACACCGCAAGGCAGGGTGATGAAGTGCGACTTGAGTCGCCTGACTAAGATCGGAGGGATGATAACCAGCTGGCCGTTGCGTAACTAAGACAAGCCGGCGGCTGTCAAACACTATTTCGATGTGGTTCAAACGGGGCCGACAAACCTTGCCGTACTTCAGTGACCTAGTATGCAGGGACATGGCACCATCCGAAAAAAAGGCTTGAACCTCTGCAACGAGTAGATCGCCCTCTTCGAAGAAGTTGCGCATTTGGAGCTCGTCACTCTCCAACTTGCGACGCTGGGAGAATAAGAAGTTGAAGTTGCGTGGCCATCAGCTGGCGAAGCCCGGCATACCTGGACCCCTCCTGGCAAGTTCACGGAGGACAACATAAGTACGGCATCCTGACGTGAGTTGGCATCGACTTTCCAACGTCGGGGTTGAACCTGACGTATGAAATCACGTCCCTTGCAAAGTACTACAATGCTCAGGGCGTACCTCGGTGATACGTCCCACAACAAGGTCCCCAACTTCAGGATTATATCTGATCAATCCAAGTTTCATCAGTGGGCGGTGCATCCAGACAAGTGACGCTATCTTTTCTCTCACCTGGTGCGAATAGCCCGAACTGTGATAAGTTTGTTTACTCGTTCCACCGTTCCTGCCACTGAAGCCACAACTTGATCCTCGTGAACATATGTTCCATGCCCTCTAGCAGTGAGAAATGTCAAGGAAGTCACCGGTAACGTGTCACCGAGAAGCACTTACCGCATGAAGGCTTGGGATGAAGTCAAGTAGTCCCCAGGTAACGTCAATCGCAATCCATTGGAGTTGAAATCGTCGTTGTCGTCGAGATCCACATCCATATCGTTGTCTGTTTCGCGGTGGTGCCTAACAGCATCGTATTCTCCACCAAGCGCGGAGGGGAAGGAGGTAAAGGTGATCATGAGTCGCGCGCGAAGTTCAAGCTAAGATGAAGGAACGGTCACACAATCGAAGTACCCCTGAGTCCTGTGGTTAGGGCTGCTGTTGAACGCAAACTCAATGGGCCAAGTTATCCTGTTTGTCCGACGGATATAAGGTGTCAGCTGAAAAAATCCGAGAGGTCATTGCGTTGATGGGCCCTTGTGCGGAAATTGCTGGAAATTGGCATACGTATGAACCCATATGAAAATCCCTCGTTTCCCTCGTGTACGCCGAGCGTAGCAGAAAAGGACGATGAATATAGAACCAAAACACGTGTGGTCATCTGCAAGTACATCGAGATCAAACCTCAGGCAGACTTAGGGATTCAAATACGTGCAGTAGAATTTCAGAAATACACAACTAGACAAGACAATTTTATCCCCCCTGGACGAATAGACGACAAGGCGTCAGTATCTTCTAGATAACCATTAATATTAGTCGCGAGGGGGGAGAACGACAAAGAAGTTATGCTACATGAGAACCGGAACATGCCAAGAAAGTGAAAGCAGATAACGACGAACGAGCAGCTAGGGCGTCTAGATTTTTGTGGTACCACGAGACTTTTGCGACAGAGCACTAGGCGCGGGCGCGATTAGCCAAGTGTAAGCAAGACGGGTGGGATATAGCGTACTTTCGAAGGGTATGCGGGTTGATTACTTGTAAGCGAGGAAATAAGCGGAGAGGGCGGGGAGGTCATTCGAACCAGCATCAGAATATCCTTGGCGTCTGGACCCGTTGAACTTGAGTACAACCACGGTCCCACACCAGGGTTTGGGCGCCGCGCCAGAGGTAATGTGGTAAATGGCACGGTTGATTGGGGCCGACTTCGAGAGGGCAGTGGGGGAGTACCACAGGTGAAGGGGGAAACGAAGGGGCTCGCCATTCAAGCCTTGAGTTAAGACAATTCCCTCAGCCTGGCCGTCGGCGAAATGACTCTGAACGAGGGGGATCGGGCACATGCCCTGGGAGGGTTTGTGGGATGGACGACAGCTAACCGTGATGATTCGGGGACGCTCTGCGAGCAGTCAGTTGCCCGCGTATGATAGAGCACCTGCAATGAAGCTCACCTTCTTCCGGGGAGAAGAGAATAGCAGACACGGTAATGTATTGCGGCTCGGCAGGTGGTGGCGTGGCGATCATGTTGACATTGTACTGGTTCGGGGCTGCAGTGGCAGGGATACATTCCTTTCGATGGCGCGCCCAATCCTGATCGATGGGGGCTTGTGTGAGGGAGCTTACGCCATGGTGAGGATGAATGGGGGACATACACTGTGTAAGTGCTCCGGAGAGCAATACCACGCACTCTGACAACGGCTACACCACATAGATGTCGGCCTGCAGCAGAGCGTGCAAGGATGGTTGATTAGAGACATGGTTGCGTGCATTGTGAAGACCAGGAAGAACTGCGACCGGAGTGTTATATATGTGAACTGTCGAGGGAATGAAGGTGATTATTGGCAGATCTACTCGTGCTTTATAAAGATTCAAAGTCCTAGGTTCCCTAGGTTAGCGCCTATGTCGATTAATCGGTCCGCTTGAGGGAAGAATTAGAATGCGTGTGCGTTACCCAACAAGGTGGTGTAGAGTTCGACTCTAGGCACTAAACTCATGGCATTCAGGTAATGTGAATTTTCGACGAAAATCGGGATCAAAAAGGACATGACGCCGCATCTGGATACAACGGCTGATTATGTACGGCAACAATGGTATTGTATAAAATATGTTCGACATACTGGTTGGAAAGGAGATTGATGGACGGCAGTCTCGCGTCGTGTCTCCTAGCCGAACAAACAACAAAATGCGACTTTGAGGGATTTTTCCAAAGCAGGGATTCAATGACCGTATCCATGGCCATGGTCTTCGAAACACATTAGCAAATTACTCACAAAAGAATATTTTCCATGATTTTCCTGTATGTAATAATAAACAACTGAAAAGAACCCTCCACGTTTTCTGCCCTCTAGGACCCCGGAACCACCGGCCGGCAGTACTTCCAGAAATGTGCCTCCATTGAATCTGGTAGCCGAGTCACACAGGTCACACGAGTCACGGTCCTCCTTCTCCCATACAAACATGTCCGACGATGAGATGAACATTGATGAAGGTGAACTCTCAGACATTCGATCCTCAAGCGCGTGTTTGAACAGAAAATTAAACAGTGACTGCCGGAGGAGCAGTCAGAAGAAGAGGCAGGGGGTTTCAGAAAACAGGTGAGCTGCAAGACCCTCAGGAACTTGTGTTTTCTTCTCCAAAAATCTGACACATTTCTTTGTCGTCTAGGGGAAAACGAGGGCACAGTCAATGCTGAGCCAACGTATGATCGTGTAGAGTCGACGCACGTCAGCCAGGACACCAGGGCAGCACGCTGTAAGCAGCCTTCATTTACATGTTTCCTTGCCGAGGCCCCAACCTTGCGCATGTTAGCCGTTGAAGGATGGATTGTCCTTGTTACGAACGTACACGAGGAGGCAACAGAAGAGGACGTAACAGACAAATTTGCAGAGTTCGGTGAAATCAAAAACCTCCATCTCAACCTCGACCGTCGAACAGGATACGTCAAGGCAAGTAAATACACATGTCCTCTTTCTGCAATTTACACCGAGGCTTATCCTACGTTTTGCCTTCTACGTGTCTAGGGGTACGCACTTGTCGAGTATGAGACAATGGCAGAGGCACAAGCCGCGATTGACGGCGCGTCTGGAACTACCCTTCTGGAACAGCAAATACAATGTGACTATGCCTTCGTGAGGCCACCCCCATCTGGTCCCAAAAAGGGCAGAGGGGGTGCGCGCGGCCGCAGTGCAAGCCCGGCGCGTCGTAGATGATACCGTGTATTTTACGTGACCAGCCACCTCGTCCATGTCCTTGTCACTAGTATTTTTGAGGACTAAACACAATTATCATGATTGCAGTGTATGCTTTCATCTGTATTCACAGTGATACAGCTTCTGGTGAATCTTTGGGGTGTATTCTTTCAATTTTCTGGCCGGCGCGCCGTGAGAACACCCGAATTGTTCACGCGCGCTAAACGGCAGTGTTTGCATTTTCGAACACGACCCATATCCCTACTATCCGACCATGGCACGGGCTGCATCCGTAGCTGACTCTGATGACCAGCCGATAGCCGAGACTGGTACTGACAATGAAGCTGGAAACGAGGAGACCCCCGGAAGCGAAGGCGAGGAGGAATATGAGATCGAGGAGATCATTGAAGCAAAGAAGGGTATGTTCTCGGGGGTGAGTTCTGCCAATTCTATTGTGTATCGGGATCACCAAAGTCTTCAAGGGACGAGTGGGCTACCTCGTGAAATGGAAGGGCTACTCCAGCGAGCACAACAGCTGGGTCGACGAGAGAGACGCTGGGTACGTGTCTTGATTTCCGGAACGGACGCGTAGATTTATTGGCGTAGCAACGCGGCCGACTTGATCGACACATTTTGGAAGAAGCAGAATGCCGCGAAAGCGCGCCGAAAGTCTGGTGCCAGTGAAAGTGCTAGCAGGGCGCCGGCCAGAGACTGGCAGAAGTCTAATCTTTCTGGTGATGAATCTGCTGTTACTACCACCAAGAAGCGCGGTCGTACGTCCAAAGCGGCGGACGCGGAAGGTGACACGAGAACTACGAAAAAGGCCAAGAAACCTGCCAACGGGAAGGCGCAAACTGTTGCCGACGCGAAGGATAACGACGATATATCGGTGGGGAATATGAACCAATATACAGACATGCCGGATTGGGAGCCTCTCATCCAATCCGTTGACACGGTTTGCTCCACCGAAGAGGGCCTGCTGGAAGTATTTTTCACTTTGTGAGTCTTTACTTTCCATTTGTTTCCGTTATCAATATGCTCACTCCCCGTGTTTCTCTCAGGAACTCGGGCGAGCGTGTGAAGGAGGCCTCAAAAATATGCAAAGAACGCTTCCCCAACAAGGTGACTACTTATATAAGACATGCCCGTGTGGAACCGTTCATAACTGATGGGTTTTCTCATGCGCAGCTCATCGATTTTTATGAGGCTCACTTGAAATGGCGATCGGTCGATAGCTCCTAGTCTTCTGTAATATACTTCTTACACATATCTTCATCTTGACCGTTTTCAATACTCCACTATCACTTTGTCTTACCTGCCGATGTTCGGACGGCCACCAGTATCTACTTCCATGGACATTGAGCGACAGGAACCCATGACACCCTCCAGACATTAATATTCCCTATTTTCTACTATCTTCTCAATTGAGCAGTGAGTATTTACGTTGTCCCTGCTGGAAAAGAATTTATCTATGCAAGGTACATTATGGGGCTATGCCTGGACCGTTTTGCGTCAGGAATCTTGGGAATTATGGCGACTGGACGGTGACAGGAATTCCCTCCTGATGAAAAGGTATGTAAGTGTTTCGCCCAGGCAGCGTATTGAAATAGCAGCATATCCTGATCCTGCGAACCAACTCAATTTAAATAGGATGCCATGATGGGTCCAGCGTTCAGGAGCTCCGGGTTCATGTTTCGTTCTCACACACCAGCTTTCTCACTTACGTCCTTGGTCCTTCAAAAAGATACGAGCTGACGTGGACGGTTTCTCTACCTCAACTTGGAAGGATCAGCCATTCCAGGCCATTCCTGGTGTGCGTCGGAGTTGCTCGTTGATCCGCCATGCACCGAATATCCTGGGAGGGCACGCGCGTCATTCGGGGATGCCAGTTCAAGACGGGGCACCATTTGCGTGTAAACTTACCCGGCACTCCATCAGTGCATGCCACCCTATGCCTCATTGAGAATTTGAGATGGATATATGACCGATAGTATCCTTAAAGCTCCTGCATCGCAGGGTCTTGCCACTGGTCAGCGGTCCTCGGCGAGAAACTGCCCCCACAAGACACGGGAACACGCAATGAAGGTAAGTCATTTTGACCGCCCCACCACACACTCTATGATGGAGAGCCTACGTATCAACGACAGAGGTCGCATCCTGACGCATGTCTTAATAACAAGTCGCGATATATCATTAAAGCATGGTAAATAGCACAAAGCATTCACAGCATCCATCAAGATGACCAAAGGGAAAGAAGTGGGTGTAAATCGCCCAGCGCACCATCACTGTCTGTTTCGGCGTCGAGTTACAATTCCACGTGTTCAGGTACCTGGGCCGTCGTCTGCCTCTCTAAGGAAAGTTTTTCATCTGTACCGCTGGCATCAGTTACAGATGTCTCGGTGTCATCGCTGCTTTCCGTGTGAGCGCTTCTCCCGTCGGCTTGGACCGCTGCTCTTCCCAGTGCCGCAACAACTTCGTCTTCAGATCTACCGAGAACCACGGGTGGAATTGCATCAGAGCTTGGCCTATTCTCTTGACCCTCCACAATTCCATGGGGGCCCAATGACGGCACTAAGACCGGCAGCTTTGGTTGAGCTTCGTCAGTTTTTTGAGCGCGGTCAGAGTCCGCTTCAACGGCGACGTCATCCCCATAGGTATCTAATGGCTTGTCATCGAAGAGCTCGGCGGCAGCTTGTTTGTGACCACGAAGGCGTGCTTGGAACGCGTTGATGATATCTTGAACTTCGGACCGTAAATCTTCAAGGGCAGGCAGCATTGGGTCTTCAGGAGATGCGTCATGCGTCCCATTTTGTAGCGATCGAGCTATATCCGAAAAGCGTTCACTTCCTGCCATTTGGAAATACCGCCCACACGAGGATAGATGGAGATTGCGACCGTTGGTGGGTAGGTGATTGCGTTGACGATTCAGGATCATCGCGGAATCGTAACGAAAATGCACGACAAATGCAAATATAGCAGGTACGTGTCCAGAGTGCACACATTGCGATGTCGGAGAAAGGGTGAACGTCAAGGTCGGCGATACCATTGGGTACATAGAACCGATCAAGGGGCGAGCATGGGAGGGTAAAGAATTGCAAGATTAGTATAAGTTCTCAAGCACAAGGATCGAACGGACAAATGATAGATGTGGAGAAATAAACGCGGGAATGGTGAAAACTCACTTCGTACTAAGTCATGATATCGTTGCCAATCTCGATATGTAACATCGTCCAACCACGCATAATCAAGGCCGATATCGGATTGAGCTCGCTCCGCTAGTTCCTGCACCTCACCTTCCACACGAATGACCTAGTAACACAAGTTAGCGCGGGTATCAAAGAGCATACTTGGAAGTAAGGATAAGTTGAAGTCGGGTAAAGGAAAGCGAGACACTCGGCAAGTCAAGCGGCGCCTGAAGAAAGATACGTGCTAGATGGGACAAGGGTGGAGAATGCACATGTCTGTACCCATCCAGACCCATCCCTGCTTGCTAATACCAAAAGATAAAACGAGACACGCAAGGACTTGGAAGCACGAGCTGATCGCCGCGGCAAGAGCTGGCAGTCTAGAGGGTCCCTGGCGTGGGCACCATACCCTGTGACAAATGAAGCCAGATTGCAACGAGCATGCAAGGCGAGCAAGGAAAAGATAGATGATCCAGCGCCGCAAAAAGTCCGAATGCAAACCTCACACGTAGTGCGCTGCCATCTACGTGCGATGTAATAATAACTGGGTTTGAGTTCGGTTGCAGCGAGGAAGAACGGGTTACAGAGGGCTTGAGCAGAGCGCTCGACATGCCAAGAATTCGAGTTAAAAACCCAAAACCAGCGGTGACATACGGCCTCTGAAGGGGATGCGTGCCAGTAACAAGTGTTAAACTCCCGGCCAACTGGTTCCAATAAGGGGGGAACGCAAATAGCTTGAACCCCACACCGGGCCGAAACCAATGGACGATCAACAAGGAAGCCGTGTAATAATGCCAGAGAGAAGCGCCGGGAGAAAGACCGAGACCGAGCAAGCATGGCCAAGGGAGAGGGGACTAAGACGGCGAACAAAGATGAAGTCTGCCGCTTCCTAAGAGCGATTCTAAGATGCCGTCGAGTCAGGCATCATGGGAGAGTGATCTCTGAGTGTGCCATGCCCCCAACGAATGATTTGGCAGCTGAATAGAATGCCGGTATTGATAGCGATCTTTGTGCAATGAGCACTGGGCGCGATTTCCACCGGATGAAGGATCCCGATCCGCCCAAATATGAAGAGGCGTGCTCCAGAACGACGGCAGAAAAAGAAGTTCGAAATAGAGGCGAGCTCTGCGAATCGACTCACCTCCTGTATCTCTGCATCTCTGACACCCATATACCAGACTCTGACCTCGTCCTCGATCTCGTCCACCTTGTCTCTGAACTTCTCCTGCACCTTTCCTACCAGTTTATCAAACAGATCCATGTCTCTGTCCTTTTCTTTCTGCAAATCAGCATTAACTTCGAATTTCTGAGCGTAAGGTGCATCCTTGTGCGCCGCGACCCAGCTACCAACGCCTTTCAGAAGCCTCTCTCCCTCCTTCACCATATCTTCTGCGCGGATTTGCACAGAGCTATCTTTCTCTAGAACCTTGTGCACACCGTCTTCCCTCAACTTCAATACCTTCTGGGTAACTTCAGTTGTTTTGGCCTCTATCAGGGATTCAACTTCGGATTCCCAGCGTGAATGGCGGGAGATAATGTCCAGACGCTTGGCCACCATGTATTCGCGCCGTTCTTCCTCATCCATATCAGCCGGATTTGTCTTCTTCGGGGTGGGTTGAGACACAGCAGAAGCAGAAGCTGTGGATTCTACCGTATCTGTCGAGGAAGCGGGTTCAGCACTTGCGGGCGAGTCCACAGGGAGATCCTGGCCCAGGCCAAGATTGGCGAGGAATTCATCGAGGTCCATGAAACCATCAGGGTCAAGGGGGAGCTCTTGAGGGACGAAAGAAGGGCTTGGAGCAACGTTTGAGGCAGAGCTAGGAGAGGGTGTCAAGCCAGCATCAACGGAGGGTTCCTGCGGGGCAGGAGATGACGAGTAGGCAAACAGAGACTCTTCGATGACGCTCGCAGCTTTGATGGCTGCTGCATCTGAGAGTTCCGGGATCGCTGCGTCATACTCTGCTTGGATCGAGGCCTCGCTTTCGGGTATGGACTTTTGGATGTCCGTGTTCGATATTGTCACCCCACCGTTGTCCGTCGAGGGAGGTGATACCGAAGGTTCGCCAGTTGGTTCAATGGACGAAGCTGACGTCGGCGCGGGGTCCTCTTCTGTAGAGTAGGTAGAGTCGGTAGGAATAAGAGACACATGTAATGACTCCTGCGCCACTGGCATAGCTGAAGTCACAGATTCAGCCTTTGAATCTGATTTGAGGGCAGAGGGCCAATCCCGATCGACATTAAGGTTGTGGCCACTAGCGGGAGTGTCGAGCTTCACATCACTACCACTCAGCTCCTTGACCTTGACCCATATTTTTCTGACATGCGGGTCAACGTAGATTCTTCTTTGTGCCCAAACCCATTTCAAGGCCTCTGACGATTGTGAAGAGGCTTTCTTCAGGAAGACACGTAGGTAGGGTTCGAGACGTGCATAAATTTTACTGAACCGACGGCCCAGACCTTTTATGACGCGCTCTAGGTGTGGTTCTGCACTCTTCCAAGCCTTCACCAAGACCTTGTAGATATTCCAGGAAACCCTTTCAAGTCGAGAAACTATTGGTGCAAGGTGACGTTCGTAGGCATTTCGTGTAGAAGCGACGTATGGTGTCAAAGGTCGCGAGACGTATTTCCCCCAATACGTGAGAACTAGCTTGGCATAGTATCTTTGATACGTCGGCACGATGCGGTATTTCCAAGTAGGGATGACGGAGTTATTGATAAAGGGCAGGACTCGATCTGCCAGGACAGGCGCGACGTATCTGTGATATTGTGGGACGATGTATTGTCTCCAGAATGGAGATAAGTAGTCAATATACACGGGGACCAGTTTTGTCTCGTAGAAGGAAGAAGCCGACGTCGTATATGGATCAAACGCAGGAGAGTGTGCGATGTGGTAAACGGCTTGAGAAGCCTTGGAGTACAACGGTGCAATAACATAGGTTTGCAGAGGCAAAACCAGCTTGTTGTGTGTTGTGAGGAGAGTCTTGCAGATTAATGGATGAGGTGGAGGGAATATAGTAGCAGGGAACGGTGTTATCGGAAGGATGCGCTGTGTGGTAGAGGGATGCGAAGGAATGTGAAGGGGCGACGCATCCGAGGTATATAACGGGGAGTCCGGACATGCGAGGATCGCGTATATTGTCGTCAAAGTGAGGAGAATATTGCGAAGATGTGTCAAGAGTGAACGGTCCTTTTTCTTTTTTTTCTTCCCTTTGTACACTGGTGACTTAACTTTCTTGGCTTGCTTCTGCACGAGACAAATTCGTCAATATGCAGCAACGTTATTTACACTGCGCGCCACTCACCTCAGGACCGTTAGCGTACTCAGGTGTACTAGAATTGGCCAGACCGGATTGCGTGCCCTTCGGCTTCGAAGTTCGGGGAACAGCTTGTGTAGAACTGGTCCGTGAAGCTGGCCCTGGAGCGGGTACGACAGGCTTTCTGCGCGTGACAACCATATCGTCCTCTTCAGAGAGTTTTCTTACTTCTGGCAGAGCAAATGCGACACGTAGAGGAGACGACCAGCGCTGGTAGTGTTCGATTATTGGTAGAGGTTGAGGAGAAAGATATATGATGTCGTGTCGCCACCGTCGCGCTCCTCGAGGTTCACACACATCACGTGCCCACCTCAACTTATGTTGTAACTCCGTCCCCTCTTGCCCTCACTGTTCCAATTTCCGTAGCACGATGTAAGGGGTAGCTTTTCCCCACTGGGGTTTTTAATCCGCACCCCGACCTAGGGTAGTCTTATAGCCACTCCTTACATCCGAAATCAACCTCGCACCGCGTCTTAGTAGCTTAGCGTACTTATTGCGGTATACAAATGCAGATTCAACAACAACAACAACACACATCACGTGCATCACCATCATCAGGTTCCAGAAAAAAGAATGTGCGATAATAAGTCTAAAATATATACGATCAAGACAAAATGTGTGGTTGGAGTGTGCTATCAGCAATAGGGATACATATGGATGCTGGCTAAATACGATAGCAAGGTCCGACAAGGATTAGAATTATTGCTTCGGTACACTATTCCTGTTCGATCCAATGAAAATCCCCTCTATGCTGTCGAAGGCGTTGCTGAAGAACTAGGTCTAGGCGTCTCGGGGATATGATTCTGCAGTCGCATTTCTACCAAAAATTCCTTGTCCCTGACCGCCTGTGACCAAGCGAGGAGGCTCTTGTACATCAAGGAGACGGCACCAGACACGGCGACCAATGCGAAGATAGCTGGATAGACGTAGACGACTGAAAGCAGAATCAATAATAGCACAGAACTTGGAACTTAACGGTGACTTACATGTAGCCTTTGCACCAAGCTGTAAAGATGGCACATAGGTGTTGGCTATCAAAAACAACATAGCTGGAAGAGTAATCATGCCTGACAACCCTAGCATTGTCGGGCCAATGACTTCTTTTGTGGCTGTCACCGGGTCAGGATTTGTCCAGCCGTGATTCATGATCTATACAGTCAAATCAGAAAGCTACTTTCATCAGCGAAGCGTAGGGACGTACTCTTCTTAGGCCTTGATTAATGGGAGCGTCTGGTCCGATGCGTTGGGTGAAGAGAGCGATTTTGGTGTACAATAATCCAAGTGCCCATGCATCGACGATGCGGATCGTCGGGGACAGCGAGGGGTTGACAAGGAGGCGAACGGGAAGAATGAGATATAGGTCCACAACGATGGATACGAGTGTAGGGATGACGAAGCCCAAAAAGATGATGATGTAGGTAATTTTGAGGACCCACAGTAGACCACGCTTGAGAATCAGAACGCGAAGATCAGCTCGTGGGCCCTCGTCCCCACGACGCTGGCGACGCTTGTCGAGTTTGTCTATTGCCCGACCGAATATGTAGCAGCCCCAGAGTAAGTAGAAACCGACGATGAGGGAGTAACCGTCGTGTAGCTCGTAGGGCACGAAGAGTCGGAAAAAGCCTCTGCCAAGCGCGATTGGGAAGGCAACGCCCACCCCCAAACACAGCGAACCGAGTGTCCAGAGAATAGCTATGAAAGCGAAGAGTCGATATCGGAATCCGGGTGGAAGATACACGACTGTATAGTCGTCTTTAACGGATCGATTAGCTTGTACGGCTTCGGCATTTTGGGTCGCTATGAGCTCCTTATTGAAGTCATCGATAGGTTCACCAGCCTCGTTTACTGCGGCAGTGGCTCTCATGTCCCTAGGCAATGCGATATGGTCTGTGGCAGGTACCCGTCGTAACCCGCCGGCCCACTGCGCTTCCTTATTCATGATATCTGCAGGCTCTGCGAAGTAAGCCAAGAAGTTCTTGTTAGTGTACTCTTCCGCCAAATATCGGCCGCCAAAAAAGTAGGAGCTCAGGCGCAGCCTTCTCGCCAGCGCTCTCCAGAGGGAAGTTGTGAGGGCCTTCAACGTCTTTCGAGGTCGGAAATAGTGCATTGTGTACGGGAGTACTAGATGGAGGAAGATCAGGTCGATGGGCACAGAAGACAGAGGTTCCCTAGAGAGAAAAGTCAGTTGGAATGCCCACTGGAGGATATTGACACCTACCGAGTTTTCAAGCGGAATGGCATGATGGATCTTCTTCCAAGGACCAAAAGTCCAGCGACGCTGCTTACAACGCATACCACGACGAAGGAGTACATGAGCCCACTGACGGAGATCTTCCGCAGCTGCGTCAAAGCGGGACGATCAAGAATGTCGCGGATAGGATGAGAGTTTTGATCCTGGGGGTCTTTGATGAACCACATGGCTCCAGGACGCATGATGTTGCGACAACTAGACAACAAAATCGCGAACGAATACCTGGATACAAAAGATCGTTAAAGGGGCGGGGGGGAACGATGGGAAGAGAAACGTACATGAAGACAGTTCCAGCTACCCAATGGTAAAATACAGCTGTCAACGGGGCTTGGAAGAAGTATGTAGCCCGGACGACAAGAGAGGTGGTGGGGAACAACCAAACAGTGCAAAGGTCCAAGACGATACCACAGCCTAATGGGAACGCGACGAGTTCAATGATGATAAAGGCGGCGACCTAATGCAAGTCAGAACTTTGACAGCACGAGGCTACAGGTCAACGAAGAATACCTTCAACACTAGTAATTGCTGACGGACGGTGCTCCGTACCGCCCGATGGGCGCTTTTGACGCTACCGACGGTTAAGATATGAAGGTATATCGCGAGGATGAATGCCACGATAGAATAGCCTAAGGCTACCGCGAAAGCTCGCTCTGCGGATCCAGAGCCAAGCGCTAGCCTCTCCCACGAGGCCTTTACTTGCATGAAGTTAACTCGCGCTTCACGCCCGACAGCAGCGAAGTATGGCTCCACAGGTCCAAGAGAGTCGACGAGCGGTATGACCGCTTTGCATAGGATAGAGGTGGGCCCAGCGGAAGGCTGAACCAGGGACGTCGCTTTCATCGAGGGAGAAAGGTGCGAGAATGGTTGTTCAATGAAATCCATAAGTGACGGTATTCGATCTGACTAATAAAGAATATCCTCAGACAAAGTCTGGATGCGAGAGAGGCGCATACTTACTGCAGATTGTACAGTATGGGTGATTTTATCTGCAATTGTGGCACCAACAAGATGGCGGACGAGGAACACGATGAAGGTACAGCAAGTTTGCACTTGTCTCCGAGCGATACGGAGTGTCGTCGGCAGAATGGCATGGGTGACTAAAAATATGGTTGAGTCCACCACAGGGTCAGTGACCACCCGCATAGCTTTAATTGGGAGGTGGAGGATCTGAAGACATCGGTACGGGTCCAGCTTCAAAGGATTGCATGCGCGTAAGCATGATTCAGCACACAATCGGGGGACCTTACCACTAAAAGTGCGGCTGATTTCCCAACGGTGAATGGAACCCAAACACCAAGGCCGATTGTCAAATGCAGAACAAATATCATAACCACAGCCTACAACGAAAATATCAGCATTCCCACCCCTCCTACAACAGGCTTTACATACGTTCTGGACAACACCGTAGATTGGCCCTCTCATTCCTATGGCTGAAAACGGCAAGGGAGTCAGTTATCACCCACAAATCCGAATGAAGTAACCCACCTTCCAATGCGCCTTCCATGTCATCCTCCCCATTCCCATCCAAGTCTTCGTTCCCAGCTAAGAGTGCAGCGGCAGCGGCATCCGGAATCCCTGGCTCATTCGCCTGATTACCCGCCTCGTTCTGGTTATCAGCTGGCACTCCATTTTCCACAAGTTGAGCGATCTCTTCTGGGGCCTGCCCAATCTCGAAGAGGCGGGCTCCTTCTTGGGGTAGCCTCACCGGCTCTACTTGTGGATGAAAAACCACATCAACACCTCCGTCGGCGGCTGGCTGTACTATCCTCACTCTTGCTACAGCCGGAGCTGGCTCGCCATTGAGATCATGTTCCTCCTCGTCATCATCCTCAGACTGTTCGTCTTCTTCTCCGTCTTCGTCTGTGTCATCTGCACCAATAACCAAGACACCTCCAAACACATGCTCTCTGGGAGGTGGTGGTGTAGGGATCCTAGGTTCATCCTCCTCACCCCCTGAACTCGAAGGATCATCTGAGTCTAACTGTCCGCCATCGTCGGCCGCTGAGGATCCCGAGTCCCTTCCAGCAAGCGCAAGCGCGAAGTATTTATCTCGGGCTGCCCTGAGCTGCGAAGGAGTCATTCTATCCATCGCTAAGTCCTCTGGGACATCGTCGAGATCGTCCTCTGGATCATCTGCCGATGTTGTCATGACCTCACTGTCTTCCATCGGAACGGTGGGGGTGGCCTCGTGCAACCCGGAAGAGAGAGACACATCCCACGAAGAGCCGGAAGAACCATCCTGGGCCGCCATGCTATCTGCATTGTCGCCCTCGCTTGTGTTCAACCCAAGCGCGCCTTGTTTCGGGCCAGTGAAGTAACTCGTCAAGGAGGGACCGGCTTCTGAATTGAATTCCTCTGGCGCGCAGTACGTAGCCAGACTAGGTGAAACCAATGGCGACGCAGCAGCTCTCCCTCCACTGGAAGAAGTTGACAGAGGCTGAGTAGAGGAATCGACGGACGGTAATGTCACGGAGGGAAGAGGTGGTCGCCTGGGAAGTTGGGGTGTAGCTTCGATGGTCTCATTATCGTTCAAAGGCGGACAAGGGTAGCTAGGAGGAGAGTAGCTGGGAGGCGGGGGGTAGCGATACAGAGGAGAGTGAGAATGGTAGCGCGGGTGCAACCGATGATGGCGGCGTCTCTTGGGCTGATGGAGGGCGAAATAGCGCCTCGATCGCTTCGTGATTAAGCGCGGGGGTATTTTGCATCGTCTGAGGTGCCGACGCAGGTCGACGAAGCTCCTCATCGCCTGGCGCCCTAAAGGTAAATTCAAATGGGGGTATAGGGTCCCTCACAAAGTCTCTTCGGTCCAGTTCTCGCTCCACGAGAGGCAACGTCCCCCCCACCTGCGCTTTCCGTCGGGCACCATACACCCTTGCCGCCTGTAGCCGCCTATTAAAGGCCTTCCGACGCAAGCGCTCAATTTCGCTTTCTACAACCAGCCCTCGTTCCCCTGCCAGATCCTCTCCATCCCCCCCCGTGAGTGGCCGGTTGGTTCGTCTTACCCTCTTTTGTTGTGGGATACGCGGAGGTGCTTCAAATTCGTCATTCGGAGGGTTCTCTTCGTTGACTACGAACTGCCAATGAGGTAGGATTCGTCTACCGTCGCGATCAATCCCGTTCTGGGTTTCAGCGGCGCGCAGTGCTTCTAACGCCTGTATTGCTTCCACTTGTCGTTGGGCGAGTTGCTCCGGTAACTCGTTCACCCGGGCTTCAACTCGTCTCGGGGGAGCAGGCACCTGGTCTCCATCGGGAAGTTCCTCATCCTCGAACACACCAGGACGAGCATTTTGTGAGATCCACTCCCTAAGCAAGAAAACGGCAACAAATGTGAGGACAATAATGGACGCGATGATTTGACCAGTAAAAATGTCCGAAGAGAGTGTGAGCCACATTGGGTGACCTGAGAACTGTAGCGTTAGAGGAGGGAAGGTGATATTGACCGGCGCTGGTACGGTTTGGTAGAGTGAATTCGGTATGAAACGATCGGATGACGGCCGGTGACGATCACTTATCCACCATGCACTATGTGGACGAAGGTTAACTGGATTGAAATGTGATCATTCGGAAGACGCACGTATAATCTCCCATGGAGAAGTACATCCTCCATGTCCATATAGTCATCAAAGGTAAGATAGCCAACCAAATGGTTCCTACCACGATTGCACGGATGACGAACAAAATACCCCATATTGTTTGTTGCAAGAGGCGCCGGATGACAAGTGTCACTGGCAGCTTTGAGGGCATATCGGTAGAGTAGACTGGCACATCCATCAGACAAACTCAGCCAGCCGTGAACACACTAACCTTTAGTGAACGAATACGGGTGCTTGCATACATCGCAGCTCTTTTTCTTGCTGTGTGCCAACCAGGTCGTGAGGCTGTAGACAAGTGAGATTCCTTTGCATTTCGGAGGTAAACTGGGCACACACCAGTCCTGGTGAATGTACCGAATCGTGCCCGAGCACTTGCAGGGATGAAATAAAGGCTGGCCAGGCTCTGCTGGGCCACTGCATATGCGACATGTATCTGCATGACTCGTATTAGTAGTCTGACAATGAGCTCGCAGGAAACGTACCGATTTCCTCAGCTTCCTGCATCTCGGTCTGCTTTGAGGGTACGGGACTATGTATGTGGTGCAAGGCACCTTCGCGGCGTGCGCGACCGTTTGGTGCGGGCTGATCGACTCCACAGGTCCCATGTTTGTGCTTGTTGACAAACCGTGGGACCAAGGCATCCTACTTTTGGCAGATGGCTCAGGGGCAGGTCTCAGTTACTTCATGCTTCATTGTTGCATCCGTCATGATGGATATTGTCCTAGACACCACAGAGCCCTCTGTCCCTTCTGATTACTCCCAGATGTACTTCCTCCTTGTAAGTGTAAGTTCCTGTGACTTTCACATGCATGCATACCACACATACATAAGTAAGTCACCTAAGAAACTACTTTTGCTGGGCAGGTTGGAAGGTGCCTGACAACACTCAAGGCTGGAATGAGGTGAAAGGGTCAAACATAGGGGTTTATTTGGATAAGAATGAGAGAAGAGGTACAAGAGGAAGTAAGTAATAATGTATGCAACTTCAGTATATAAGGAAACATAATGATCATGTGATTGTATCTCTAAGTCAGGGAACAGGGGAAGTGTAGTAAGGTATTGGAATACCTTACACAAATGTGGTAAGGTGAAAACTGACAAAGGTATGCAGCAGCCTCACAGGTGATAACATATATGTTAAAAGCACCTGCAATAGACCCCAGGTACAGCATACAGTATCAATAAAAGTAAAAGCACACTCATCAGATGCTTGAGTCACCTATCATCTTTCCTAGTAGAGCATAACTTGTATCCAGGCTCTTGGTGACTCTTGATGGATCCACACATAAGTCATTCACCCATCAAGCTTACCATAAATATGAGGTGCAATAAACCAAAGGTGTGGAGCATTTTCCCACTTTGCTCCAGTACCAGTTAGTACAACCCATCTTCATGATCAGTTCTATCCATTGACACATGGTGTATAACATGTTCTTGTGTCAACTGCATTCAGTATGACACTGCCTAAATGGCATATAGAGTCCTGGGAGATGTTAGGCACTTCCAACTGGTGTCATGTATGAATTACCATGGGGGTCTCAAATGATATCCAATAAAGTTTAAAAAGGAAAAACAGGAAAAACCACTACCACAGGTGGATGGATAAGGGTGAGAGTTATCCATAGTCTATCAGATGAGGTATGTGCCTTTTCTACCCCCTTTCTCCTTTTGCTCTCCTTTGTACACTTCACCTACATATTATTCACACTGCATGTACCCTTTCTCTTTATCTCTCTTCTTACAACTATGCTCAATAGTTTCAAGCCCAGTTTTTTTTTCATCTTAGCTCCTGGCACCCAAAGCTTCCATGCACCACAGACCCTGATTGTGTAACACTAACAGAAAGTTCATATCACACCAACAGTCTGAGCCACTGCTTGAGCCACTGCTTCCACTTGTATCAGAGACCAACAAGACTCCAGCTTCCATGGCACCCTCAGGTGATCCCCCCCAACCCTCCTATGCTACCTACCACCCCACTTAATGATCCCTAGTGTTAAGAACCATATCAAGGGGCCTCCTGACTTGTCTGTGAGGGGCACAGGAATGCACAGGAAGCACAGGAGCACAGAACATGCAGATGAAAGAAGTGTATGGAACTTGGCTTCAGCTTTGATGCTGCACCTTCCTAGCCCTGCAGTGTTCCAATTTCAGAGAGGGGCATAGGTGAAAGACAGGGCTCTGCAGAGGAGCCTGCAGCGGAGACAAGAAGACAAGGGGTGGCAAAGTGGAACTAAGATTCAGAGTGGAGACTACAGGTACTTGTGTACTAGTGCTACTATAAATACTAACTAACATGTGTATACCATGAGGCTAGTATGTAAGTACACATGTACATGAAACATGTAACAAGTAATCTTAGTACTGCACACCATGCTTATACCTCGAGGGCAGAGCCTGGGGATTCCAAAGGTCTGAATGTTCAAAAAGGGGCACAAGGGGGTACCCCTAAGGGGGTGAGGATCAGACTATAACACCTAGCTATAGCCATCACTGAAGGTGTCAGATGGATCATTATACCAAGTTTGGATAAGATGACATCCTCTGTTGTAACAATTGAACTTCCTGAAGCCTCTTAGGTGGTCACAAGTGCATTAGAATCAATCTATGATGGACAAAACACAGACATAGTGATGGTAATAAGGCTAGGAGTGATGCTTATGTAAGGTACTAAGCTAGCTAAACCCACCCTTTACAATAGGTTTCCATTCAAATGGCTGTCCATTTTTTCCCATGGATTGAAGCAACCCTGCATAGGCTGCCAGCTTAGGCACAAAGCAGGCTAGGTATTGGACCAGCTCCATGAATTGGAATATGTCATTATATGTTTGCAGGGTCCTCCATTTCCATATTCTGGCCAGGTTGTTGGTGCATGGTTTTAGTCCCTCTCAGTTGATAATATGGCCTAGGCAGTCTACCTTGTCTGTGTACAGTTTACATAGAATTGGTGTTTCCATATTTCTACAAATACTAGTCAGAGATGATGTTTGTGATCATGTCAGGGTCCGATCCTCACCCCCTTAGGGGTCCCCCCTACGCCCCTTTCGGATACTTGGACCTTCGGAATCCCTCAGGCTCCGCCCTCAAGGCTTATGCATGATGCACAGTACTAGGATTACTTTGTTACATGTTTCATGTACATGTGTACTTACATACTAGCCTCACTACATACATGTGTTAGTTAGTATTTATAGTAGCACTAGTACACATGTATTCTTCACTTTGAATCTTAGTTCCTCTTCGACACTTGGTTCTCTCTTGTCTTCACTGCAGGCTCCTCTGCAGAGCCTGCCTCTTCCCATGCTCTCTCCAAAATTGGAACACCACAGGGCTAGGAGGGCGCAGCATCAAAGCTGAAGCCAAGTCCCATATGCTCCTCTCATTTGCGTGCCCATGCTCCCGCACTCCCCGTGCATTCCCACGCCCCCTAAACGGACGAGCCAGGAGGCCTTCTGACACAGTTCTTAACAGATCAGCTATGGTATTGTTGAAGACAAATATATCATCTAGGTATACATGGACAAACTGTCCAATGTATTCTTGGAATATATGATTCATGATGCCTTAGAAGATCAACAGTATGTTACAATTACCCTGCTGCATAATGTGACTGTAGAATGTGCCATGGATAGTAGCAAATGCCATTTTCCACACATCATTTGGCTCAATGTGCATCTGTTCATAGGTGTTGGAAAAATCAATCTTTGAGCAATATTTTGCTTGCACTACATCCATCCTAATAGTATCTTGAATTGGAAACAGTGTCACATCCTTACAGGTGTTCTCATTTCATTTACAGCAGTCCACTACTGTTCATAGCATATCTGATTTCTTGAATATGCACATCATGGGTGCTGCCTGATCCACTTGGAATGCTTCCCACCACCCTTTCCTCATATACTGAGTGATCTTTTCCAACAATTGGGATTTGAGTGAGTTGGGACACTTGGGCAGATAATAGCTGTATCACTTGTTGTTGTTAATGAATGGAATTGTGTGTTTGATCTCTCTCAGCAGCAGTAATCCCTCTGAGGGCCCATTCATTATGTCTGTGCATTCTTTCAGCCAACATTTTTATAATAATGGAATCTGATCAGTTGTCAGTGTCTTGGCTGACTTCATCTCTTCTCCCAGTTATGTGGTGGCCACTTGCAGCAATTTGGCTACTTTTGCATCATTTTTTTCCTGGGTCCTTTCTTATTATTATCCCATTGTTGTGCATTATGCTGCCATTCATCAAGTGATAGTGGTCTGATGGTGGTATCTTCTAATTTAACTACTTGCTCCAGCTTCATGATGATTTCCTTATCATCTTTTCCTATTGTTTTTCACAGTGCATGGCTTGGACCTGGTTGGTTCCATGGTACAGGTTTCCTCCCCCTTCTGAAGCATGCTGAAGGCATGATTGCCAATGTGAACACACCCATCAGCAAAAGCCAATACAATGCCATATTTTTGCATTGTAGGGGTGCTGATGATGGCATCATATCTATTGAGGTTTGCTATGTCAAAATATGTTCTTTTGACTATTGGTCCCAATTGCATTATGGCTTCAGCCCTGAAGTTTATCTTGGAGCTGCTGCCCACTGTGCCTATAGCTGCAATGGTATGGGTTCTTTCAGGTGACCATACAATATTTTTGCCACTCTTGCATATTCAGGGCTGATACTATCTGTAGTGCATACTGAGTTGAATAGGGTGAACACCTTTTCACCTCCAATGTCTATAAGTAAGGCTAATACTGCCTTCCCATTGCTTGTATGTTGCAATCTAGCCACATACTTTCTGGTTTTCACTGACACTATCATGGGGTTATTTCCCAGAGCCACTAGCCTGGCTTGTCTGTTTGATACTGTTCTGGTGTTATGATTCTGCCTCTCATGGTCACCTATGGTAAATCCTTTCTCCATGGTCTGTATCCATTGCTGCCATGCAATCATCAACATCCTCATAATCTTGATATTTGTCACAGTTATCACCAGTCCTGTTGCTCAATGGCAACAAGTATTCTGACTGTGATATGCCCTCTATCATCATTCCACTACCTTCTGTCATCTGGTGTATTAGTGATGTCATCTTGCTGTTCTTCTTGATCCATGTTTTCTCCATGCTCCTGAGAGAAGCCTGCAGGCTAAACACTCAGAGAAGGATGTGAAGTGAAAGGACCAAATGTGAAGGTGGTATTTGTGAAAATGGGGGGAGGGATACAAGCAGGAAGTAAGTATGTTCACTCAGGGATGCAGGTATATATACGGATCAACACATGATCAGGGGCTCATTAGGGGAGATGTTGTAAGCGTAGGCTTACAGCTCCATCACATCCTATGTATCTGATGTTGAAAAAGGGGCACAGGGGGGGTATCCCTAAGGGGGTGAGGATCAGACTATAACGGTGCTGCCTGATCCACTTGAGATGCTTCCCACCATTTCTTTTTTGTGTACTGTGCTATTTTCTCTGATAGCTGTGACTTTAACAAGTTAGGGCATTTCAGTAGGTAGTAGCTATATTGTTTAGCTTCATCAATTAATGGAATCATATAATTTATATCCCTTAGTGGGGGCAATCCTTCAAGTGGTCCCTTCATGATGTCCACACATTCTTCTGGCCATTGCTGTCATAATAGCGGGATCTGATCATCCACCAGCATTTTTGCTGCCTCTAGTTCCTCTCCTAATCGTGATGTAGCAGCTCATAGTGAATTGGCTACTATAGCAGTGTACACCTTTTCTGGACCCTTTTTATTGTTTTCTTGTCATTGTCATTTCTGATGCCATTTATCATTCAGTAGCAACTTTGCTATAATATCTTCTATCTCAATCAATTGCTCTGGCCTCATTATAATTTTTTTTTATTATTTGATTTTTTTTTCTTTTCTTTTCTTCTGTTCACTGCTTGTGACTTGGGGGGCGATGTGATAGTGGAAGATGCCTAGAGGGGACAACACTCAAGAAAGGAACTAGGCTGAAAGGATCAAACATGTGGGTATATTCATGTGAAGGTGATGGGAAGATACAACAAGAAAGTAAGTAAAGTAGGTATGCAACTTCAGTATATAACAAGACTGGTCACATGATTGTATTTAAGAGTCAGGGGACAGGGGAAAGCATAGGTAAGGAATTAGAATTCCTTACACTTGCCCACCCTCTAAAACAGATGTACCAGGGTCTAATGCAAACAAGTGGCAAGTTGATGAAGAAGAATGGTGAAGAAAAGGGATAAAAGCAGAAGAATGAAGGAAGAGTGGTGAGGCTAAAGAATGTAATAGAGAATATCACAAATGTATTTGGTGGAAGGAGGATTGAAAACAGAATAGTGTACACATGTATTTGAAGATGAAGATGGTGAATATGGCACAGATTGCATGGCAGTGATGAATAGAATGAATGTTCGCTATGGATGGGGAGAGGAAATACCACAGATCCAGTACCCTGCACAGGCGAGATAAGCTTGTAGCAATAACAGCCACCCTGGCTATGGTGCTGGTGAACAAAAGAAAATATGTTGCTTGACTGCAATGTACAAGCGACAACAAGGCTGTATTAGCACTGATGATAGACATTGGAGGTGAAAAGGTGCTCACCTTGTTGGATTCTGGATGCACTACAGACAGTATTAGTCCAGAATATATGAATGTGGAAAAGATACCTTATGGTCATCTGAAGGAGCCAATACTGCTACAGTTGGGCACAATAGGCAGTAGCTCAAAAATTAATTTCGGCCTGCCTTCTTGGATTTCAGCTGCCTCACATTACCTTGGATCCTGTCTTTGTGGCGACCCCTCAGCAATTTGGGTAGCTCGAGCAAGAGAGTGATTGTCAGCTATGAATATACCTATTTGCATTGCCAGACAAGTTGGATAGATCATTTTCGCTGAGTGGAGTAGTCCTGTGACCCCGTAGCTATCGGACTAGCAGCTATCCAGATCTAACTCAGTCTATCAAATGGTAAACCACCACAGATCGAGAATGAAGTGTTGGAGTATATGCCAAGCTGATCTCTTATCTATCCCTCACATGATATGTTCTGACTCCCAGCAACAAAATTTACATGGAGACTGCTTGAGTTGTCTTTACTACAACGAGGTGGTCGGCGGACGACACCGCTTGGGGATGTATGATCGGCGACTGTCGTCATTGGCAAAGTTAAGTCACGCGAAAAGTATCGTCGTTCGGGGTCCCGATCATATGGTGTCACCAATAGTCTCAGAAATGTTTTCCTTTTAATGATACACAAGGCGGTCTCGGTTCTCGGTTCTGACACAAAAGGACTAATATGATACAACCCACGATGTCAGGGGTGGATAAAAGGCCGAAAGTTAAGACGGCGAACTGGTTCTTCAGTGGAAACAAAGCGGAGACTGTTGGAGACGAGGCGGCAATCGAGTCAGCAGGGGGTGTTACGTATGTACGTGAGCGTTCAGCTTGAGCCAAGGTTCAGACAGCATGTCGGGGTGTTTGTAAGGGGCCGGTTCGATTTGAGTGGATCGGGGCAGGATCAGAGAAATTTGTTGGTAAAGGCCGAGGAAGTTATGAACAAGACCCTGAAGGGGGCGGTGGCATCCAGGATGGAAAATCCAAAGGCCTCTTGAAAGCATGCGAGATGGAGATGGAGGACCCAGGTAAGTTATGTAGATATCAGAGAGCGAGGCAGAGGAAAGGAATGAGAATATGGCCGGGAGTCGCAGCAAAGGCGTCCGCGCTCGAGAGTGATGGCATCGCAGATTGACCAATTATTATAGTACCGATTCGCTGCGGCCGATTGGTAGCAAAGACACGGACCTAAAAAATCAGCGTGTGTCGGGGGGGTGGTTACATTACACTCCGATAGTCAAGCCGCCGTCAATCATTTTCTCGTGGCAGACGCCTTCCCCTTCAGTAGCAACTCGTCGTCGGAACTCCTCTCATCCTCGTCGACGCACTTCATAGTACTTAGCATCATTGCAAATGGACCCATACCTCTAGCGCCGCCTCTGGGGCCACCCTTTAACGGCTGTATCACCCTCAGCCGAGGGGCATCTGACACGCACGGTCGCAGGGGAGTTTTCGCAACAGACGACCGCCGATTTTCTGGGGAGAATACTCTCGGCGCGACTTGCCAGACCTCGTTTTGTATGTTAATAGGTGGGCCAAGAAGGTTAATTGGATCCGGGGAAGACACGATGGCCGTCGAGTTCGGTGAATGGGCGTTCATCTCAGTTCGCTGACTGAGCTCGACATCCACGGCTGGCGAAGAAGAGCTGATTCGGTTCCCAGCAGGGTTTCGGCCATGAGCATTACCTCGGGGATCCATATTGGTTCCGTCTTCGGCGTTGGAAGTTCTATGAGTAATGGGCTTAGTGGCTGGGGGGGCGATTATTGTCCCGCTCCTTGTCCGCCTGGCCTCGATACCAACGCGAGGAGCGGAGATATTGGAGCTGCCTAAAGAACCGGTGTTATGCCCTAAACCTAGGTTACGAGCGGTTATCGTGCCACTGCGTGTTCTTCTGGTCATTGCGTTGGTTCCATCATTTTCAGCTCCGGCGCCTGCTGTCGGGGGTTGGGAAAAATCTGAGGCCTTGATCGTTCCTCTCCTATTGCGGCCTTTTATGATAGCCGAGGGGGGTACAAGATTTGCAGGCTGTACCGGAGCACTGAGCTGACCGTTAGACTGCCTTGTCGCGTCGTCCTTGGTACCGATTACACGTATCCCGATGGCTCGTGCCCATCCGTGATGGTTTTACCTTCAAAATTTCAATCAGAGCGCCACTGCAGTTCATGAACCCACTTACCTAGGTCCGCGGAACCTTCCTCGATACTAATTTTGACGGAACCGAATATGTCCTCGAGGCTACGGGCGCTATCAATTCGAATACTGGTATGCTTACTTGGTTTACCGATAATAGGTGCAGTGAGGCATGCATCCAGTTCCATGTCCATGGTGCCATCATCGTTTTCGGTGGCACTTCTATCGTGTCCATCTTTATTCTTCGTGTCCTTGTGGTTGAGGGGTGAACACGTGTCAACCTGGCCCTGCTGTAACTTCTTCATGATGGCTGTGGGAGGAGATATCAAGCTATCACTCTGCCATGACAATTCACTGCCCCCGTCTCCAATGATCAAACCCTTCCCTTCCCTCGAAACCATCGCTAGGTGAGTGCCCCCGTCGCTCTTTCAGCTTGGGAGAACAGTAGTAGGTTCTTCCAGAACGCGGAGAGAGACGAATTCCTTTGCAGGTGACTCCTCCACATTCTCAGGCCCACCGTTTACAACCGTGTCCGAGAAGCAAGAGCGAAGATACGGCCTCGTAACAGAGTGAATCAAAGGTTGACTTTGCTGTAGTTCTGGTGTTCTAGCACCTGGAGCAGACGCTAGGGGGAAGAATGCGGATAGAGTTCCCTCTGCTTGCTCATCGTCCTCATCGTGATACGGAAAATCGCAATTATCTCTATCGTCTGCTTGCTTCGATTGGTCGAAAGGCGTCGAAATACCTCTGACTTCGCTCCAAAACATAGAAAATTCTGATGACGAAGCGTTCGGTCCTGGCCAGCGAGGTTGGTAAGGGATAAGCAAAGTAGATAACGACTCACTAAAAAGGTCTTCGTCGACTCCGTCCAAATCGCAACCGCCCAAATATTGCCCTTCAGAGTCGCAATAAACGTGAGTGTAGTCAAGCTGGGACGGAGGTCGATCAAACGTTAGACCGAGTATCCTCCGATTTGCAAGTGTTATGCTATCATCTTCTGGTCCTTGGGTAGAGTAAGGGAACGTAGAGAATATGTGTTCGGAAGAAGGTCGAGTCGCTGATGGGGCAGAAGGTCGTCGCGCCCTAACCATGTTGTTGACATGGTCTTGAATGTCGTGGATGGGGGAATGACCACATATAGTTGAATGGGCAGGGGAAGTGGCAGTGCTATGTACCCCATACTGGTTGGATCGTGTGTTCGGCAGGAATGGGACCTTGAATTGGCCGTTTTTGGATTTTACTGGCTTAACGTTCCCTCCAACAGCACTCATCGTAACGGCATTCGAAGAAATATGTTCTGTTGCATATTTAGGTGAACTAGCGGCAGAAGAAGGTCGAGAGGTGAATGGTGATGAGAGGGGTTGTACGCGACTGCCAGGCGAACTGGATCGAGAACTTGCTGAGCGTTTAGCCTGACGGTGGGATCGACGCGTCCTCGACCGTCTCTTCGCTTCTTTCGGTGTACGTTGAGAGTAAATGGTGGACAAAGCTGAAGATTTGCCTTTCTTGTTGCAAGTCGATATATCACTACTGGCATTCTCCTTGAGGTTGCCAGAGCTTGTGCGTGCTAGTCTTTCCTCGTTGTCGTTCTTCTTTGAATGCTTACTGTTGATTCCCCTCAGGGATGACCTTCTATTGATAGCTTGAACCGTTGGTGCACGATTCTCTCCCATTTTTCGCCTGCTATACGTCGCACGAGGCAAGGGAGAAAGGTTTTCCGGTGTGATGTCTTTCCCGATGCCTGAGGGTAGTTTATACGTTTCTGAGAGTCTGTGCGCAGTCGGCAGCGGTGTTTCTAAAGAAGACTGCATATATGCGCCTGTATATACATCAATATGTGATCACCAAGTTTATTGGATAGGGTTGGCTCAACTTGTCTCGTTATCGACTAGCTCCACTTCTACATCGCGGTATGGCACCATGTTTTGTTCGGATCCATACGAAGCAGAGAGATCGGTTCTACTTCTCTTCAGCATCCGCCTCCGCATGTCCTCTGAGGATTGAAGGGGCGCATCGTTGTACTCATTGCCGCCCCGCAACGCGACGAGAGGTAGTGGGCTTGCAGGAGGTTGAAGGGGTTCTCTTCTGTTCTCTTGGTTCCGTCTGCCCGAGTACTTGACGGTGTGATGAGGCTGGCCCGAATGTGCCAGGGAGCTCATTGCTGTCGATGACGGAGTTCGAGTTACAGTGGCAGGAAAATCGAAGGCCTCAATGTGGGCTCAATGAACTGAGCGCTAAAGCAGGAAGTAAGTTTAGAATCAAATTAACTTCGGGCGCCTCTTTTCAAGGCCTTCTTAGTACCTGGTGTTCGCAGTGTCGCAGACTCCAGCGACCCGCAGTGGAAATTAGAAACCCACACTCCTAAAAACTTGTGGGGCTCCTCCACCATCAGTTCCATTCACTCACGTAATGCTACTATATAAACCCTTGTGTAGCCTTCTAAAATGCGCAACTTCGTTCACAACCCCTACAAGGTGAGCGAGATGCGCCCTGCTCTGAATAAAATGCGCAGATTTGCTGACCGTTGTGGAGAGTGCGCCTACATAATGCCTTCGAGTCTGCCTCCACCATCATCGTCCCAGCCGTACTGCGAGGTCTCAGCCCTTGATGCAGGCTTCATCGACTTACCAGACGCCATGTTCATCACTACGGGAAAGCCGAACGGGAAGACCAAGGTCCCCTCCCTTGCGTTCTTACTCACAAATGCTTCATCCAAGAAGCAAGTCCTCTTCGACCTGGGCATCCGCAAAGACTGGGAAACTGGATACCCACCAGCCACCGTTGATTGGATCAACAACGTCTACAACACGCAGATCCCCAGAGACGTAGTAGACTCCCTCGCAGAGGGCAATCTGTCCCCCAACGACATTAAAACAGTCGTACTCTCCCATATTCACTGGGACCACACCGGCGACCCTTCAGCTTTCACGAAGGCGACGTTCCTCGTGGGAGGCGAAACAGAGACGCTGCTTCGCACGGGTTACCCCATCAACCCAGACTCCCTGTTTGCTCATGACCTGATACCGCCACACCGTACGCAGCTCCTGAAGACAGATTCATGGGGCCCAGTGGGTCCGTTTCCTCGAGCGTTCGACTATTGGGGAGACGGTAGCTTGTACATCGTCGATGCACCTGGGCATCTTGCTGGACATGTCAATGTTCTAGCTCGAACTTCAGCGGACGGCGGGTGGATATACCTCGCGGCGGATAGCGCACACTTCCTGACGCTTCTTACTGGTGAAGCTGAGGTCACCGTCGGTCACGCGGCCCATGGACCGCATGGGTGTGCCCACATAGACAAGGAACTGGCAGACCTGCATCTTTCTCGAATCAGAGAGGTCGGGAAATTCCCAAAAGTACGAGTTCTTATCAGCCACGATGCGCAATGGTACAAGGACAACCGCAATAGTGGAGCATTCTGGCCGGGGCATATTCCTTCCCTATAAGCAAATATATATTATATACAGCGCACACAGAACATGTCAGCATAAAAAAATCCGTAAGTAGTGTAAGCTAGTCGTAACAGTACAGTGGGAGTGGGAGTGCATGGTATCGGCTGATGATGTACACTATAATTCTGCGAAAAAGCGATGAACGAGTCCCTGGTATGTTTGTCTATTAAAAATCTTGCATTTCCACGTCGCTGTCAGAGATATCGTACTCGTCGCTGTCTGCGTCGGACAGCGAAACGAGCTTGCGTGCCTCCCAGTTGTCCCTTCCCGTAGGCCTCATGTCCCATCTTTCGGGGTGCTCGCTGAGGTCGGCCAGCATTCTGTCGATGAAGTCTTCGTCGCTGTCGTAATGTTCGATATTCCAGCCCAAGAACAAGGTGAGGCGTCCGGACAGTATAAGCCCCCCCCTTCTCACACTCTCGACAGTAGCAGTGATACCCTCGTCGTGCGAGTACGTCATGTGGTATGCCTCGATCAAGGAGAGTGGACATCCACGTCGAAGTAGCTTCCCTACTTGTTCGGGGACTGAGTCCAATAGTCGGCGAGAAATATCTGCCGCAGGCACTGATGGTGGTTCCCAGCGCATAGGTATGTATATGTCTTCCCGGTCAAAGGTAGATTCGCTCTCGTCATCGTCGTCTTCTTCTTCATCGTCATCGTCATCGGATATCCGCGCCCCACGGTTAATGCCTTCCAGGTCGTCGATGTCGCTGTCGCTGTCAAAGCCTATGTTACCCCAATGCCCCATGAACATATCTAGCATGCCAGGGTCAAAGACTGGATCGCCAGCTCCGTATTCATCCATGAAATCGGGGTCGTATATGTCATCCTCATCGTCAGAGGACGGGAAGATGCCTGCCCATGGGTCAACATCCATGTTATCGGTCTCGGCCTCTTCTGCGGGGTCGGCGTTACCGTTTTTAGCCTTGTTGACGGTGAGGGCTATGTCCCTAATGACAAAAATCGGGGCAGGCTTCTTTGTTACTGAAGCGCGGCAACAAGGACACGATTTGGGTCGGCTCATAATATATTCTGGATCCAATACAGGATCCTCTGAGCCATCGTCGGACGATGGACCTTTGCCGAACCAAGCCTGGAGGCACGAAAGACAGAAACACATGCCCACAAGGTGCTAGTCTACGTGAGGGTCAGTAGCCATGTCGAAGGAGAGAACACCTGTGAGCTTACGCTTGAGGCTTGGTCATGATATCAATGCATATTTGACATTGAAGGGATGTTTCGATGGTCGAAACGAGCTGTGAGGCGGTCACTGAATATCTTAGTTCGGGCACACGCAGCAGATACGTACATCTTCGTGTTTACTCGCTTTCATTTTCAACAGCTGAAACTGCAGCTCTTGTTCTTTCTTTGCCTAGCTCCCCGGTCAGGGCGGCACCAAATGGAAGAAGGAAAAAGGACATACCTGATTCAATGCTGTAATTTGAGCATTCAATTCCTGTATGTGCTAGAATAATTTCTGGGCGTCAGTATACAGCATTCCGATCTGGTGATCAACGAAGACACCGCGTGTGCACTGGCCCTTGCCCGAGGGTGGTCCGGGAGGTTGATGACAGCATTATGGGAATGCATTTCCATCCGGCATTCTATCGCCAATCCTATTGAAGAGTAGAGTGTGGAGACTTACTTTGCTCTGCTTTTTCAGCAGTTTCTTCGTATCGCTAGCAGACTTCCGCAGCTCCTCTGCTTCCTTCTTTGCCTGTTCATATTTTGCTTCCTCGAGAGTGCGCCACATCGTGCCAGATTTACGGTCGGCCTCAGGATCATCTGGTACGGATGGTAGCGCTTTGATACGGTGAGAACGGGTTGAATGGTTCGAGTGCTTGCGATCAGGTGAGCTTGTTCTGTCCTTCTTCTGATGCCCATGGAATGAATGCATTACATTCCGAGACTCGTCCCGCACAATCACCGGAGCTGTTGGGAGCGATGGTGGGTCCTTCTGTATGGCAACAAGGCGTTCTGTTTTTCTATGTCGAGAGAAGAACCGGCCGTGCTGGCAGGCGCTGGCTGAGCGGTCGATTGCGATGCACTGCCAAGCTTGCCACTGCTCGCTGAGCGTGATTGGCTGGCAGTAGTTTCGGTGGGATGGAATGCAGCCTGCATACTTCTCTTCGAGCTGCGAGGACGAGCAGCAGCCTGCGTTGTAACGTCCATGATGGTGGTAGGCAATGAAGGAGTACAATGAAGACAGCAAGCGGCACCTGATAGGCGCTGCTTGCTACTGCTGCGACGATCATGAAGCCCCTATTTCATCATGTGAGTGATTTCCGTATAAAACAAAAAGCGAAATTTGCAAAGGTCCTTGAACTGCATCCCCCATCTCCATCTATCCTGAAATCCTAAGCATTGGCTTTGCCTGTACAAAATGTCCAAAAAACCCGGTCGCGTTCTCCTTGCGTATTCAGGCGGTCTCGGTGAGCGATCCATGTGTTTACTCAGATCACCGTTGATCAGATGCTAATATCTATATAATCTACAGATACCTCCTGTATCCTTGCTTGGTTGATTGAGCAAGGATATGAAGTCTATGCTTTCATGGCCGATGTCGGACAAGAAGAGGTACAGTGATGATCCACGCATCCCGCCGTGAGTCTGTCCTAATTATCGTCGAAAGGACTTCGCAGCCGCAGAAAAGAAAGCCCTCAAAGTTGGCGCCAAGAAGTTTATCCTCGAGGTATTCTCGTAATTGCTCACTTGATTCCATGTTACTGATATGTGCTCGCACTTAGGATCTCAAACGTGAATTCGTTACAGAGCTGATCTACCCTGCCGTACAGGCCAATTGCATCTATGAAGTACGCGCTTCTCGCAATTTAACTTATCGGTAGGACGCTGAAGACCCTGATAGAATGTCTACTTGTTGGGCACATCACTGGCACGCCCGGTCATTGCTCGCGGAATGATCGAGGCCGCAGACCGGGAAGGCTGCGAGTACGTAAATGTTGTCACACGAGCTGTTGCCACCCTCTGACTCCTCCTCAGCTATGTGTCTCATGGATGCACAGGCAAGGGAAACGACCAAGTTCGCTTCGAGCTTGCTTTTTATGGGTTGAAACCAGACATTAAGGTCGTCGCTCCATGGCGAATCCCAGGTATTTACAACTTGACTAGCAAATTTCCTTCATCTGACGATGTTCAAAGAATTCTACAATCGCTTTGCTGGTCGTCAGGCCCTCTTAGCCTTCGCAGCCGAGAAGTCTATTCCAGTTACCCAAACTACCGCCAAGCCATGGTCGACCGACGAGAATCTTTCCACATCTCATACGAAGCTGGTATCCTGGAAGACCCCAATACCACTCCTTCGGCTGATATGTGGAAGCTTACCACGGCCCCTGAGGACGCACCGGCCAACCCCGAACGCATCACTGTTGAGTTCAAGACCGGACTTCCCGTAAAGGTCGTGGCGGGCGACAAAACATACACCGATCCAGTAGAAATCTTCCTTGCCCTCAACGCCCTGGGCCGCAAGCACGGTATCGGACGAATTGACATCGTTGAGAACCGATTCATTGGAGTGAAATCCAGAGGATGCTATGAGTCCCCTGGCGCTACTATCCTCCGCGCAGCTCACATCGATTTGGAGGGTCTCACTCTTGATCGTAATGTCCGCGCGTTGCGAGATCAGTTCGTTACCATCGAGCTTGGCCGTATTCTGTACAATGGTCATTTCTTCACGCCCGAACGCGAATTCGTCTGCGCAGCTATTCCAGCCAGCCAAAGGACCGTCAATGGATTGGTTCGTTTGAAACTGTACAAGGGTAACGTTGTGATCGAAGGACGCGAGAGTTCCGAGGTAAGTCATAAACCACCTTAGCAAACCCCATGTCTCATTTAAATTGCCATAGGGTCTCTATGATGAGCACGAATCATCGATGGATGAGCTCGGTGGCTTCGAGCCCACTGATACCTCGGGCTTCATTCAAATCGAATCCATCAGGATTAAAAAGTATGTTCCTAACCACGACTATGTCATTTTCAACGAAGATGCTCATCGGTTTCTAGATGGGCGCAAGCCAGCCTCCGAAAAGGCCAGGGAGGCGTGGGGGCAAAGGATGTCTACAGATCTCGTGTTTAACCCCTTAACCCCTTGGACAAAACAAGATGTAACATTGTAGAATACACACAGAACATGTACATTGCGCGTAATCACTGGTTCACTTTGTTAAAATAACCGGTTCTTCACGAATAGTCAGGCATGTGGGATAGCAGTGGACCCTCGCAAACGCGCGAGGGGTCATCTCATTCTTACTACCTATTTATCTATGTGGTGTTGTGAGTAGGGGCTAGTACCCTTGAGCAACTGCACGGGACTTAATTGTGCCCCACAGAGACTTAGCCTGCTGCGTGGGAATATTCTAGATAACTTGGCTTACTAATTACTTTCTTATCTGCAGCATAGTACTTTGTAGATAATCCTAGTAGAGTTTGCCTCTGTATTTAAGCGCATGTTAAGAACCATATCACGGAGCCTCCTAACTCATCTGTTTAGGGGGTGCAGGAATACATGGGGAGCGCAGGAGTGTGGAACATGTGGATGAGAGGAGTATATGGGACTTGGCTTCAGCTTTGATGCTGCACCCTCCTAGCCCTGTGGTGTCCTGATTTTGGAGAGAGCAAGGTGAGAGGCAGGCTTCATGGAGGAGCCCGCAGCGAAGACAAGGGGGAACCAAGTGGCGAAAAGGGAACTAAGATTCAAAGTGAAGAATACATGTGTACTAGTGCTACTATAAATACTAACTAACACATGTATGTAGTGAGGCTAGTATGTAAGTACACATGTACATGAAACATGTAACAAAGTAATCCTAGTACTGCGCACCATGCATAAGCCTTGAGGGCAGAGCCTGAGGGATTCCGAAGGTCCGAGTATCCAAAAGGGGCATAGGGGGGACCCCTAAGGGGGTGAGGATCAGACTCTGACACTTTAGGAGCCTTGTACTACAAATCAATATACATTCATATTCCCATATACTGCACACAACAGGTTATGGGCCCTGAGGCCTAACCAACTTCCTCAAACATTTGCAGTTGCCCTTCTATCTTTGCAGCCATATTTTCCCACAAGCTGTGCACCAATGTCAACTCTGGCAAACACATCATGCTAATTAACTGGATATTATGTTATTGTCACACCTGACATCTGTCATAACACATTGATGTCATAACCCCTTAACTACCATCACACACTATGTCTAGCTTCATAGATACCACCAGATCGTCCAGTATTTACTGTATCAACCCCTTTAAGGGCTCTGAGAATTATCCAGTGTGGAAAAATAAAAATTAATTGACATCCTCACTAATCTCAGACTTTTGGAGTATGCAGAAGGAACAGCTCACACACCTGGTGCTGACACAACCAAGACCACTAAGCAGGAATTTGCATGCAAGGACCACTAAGTGCTTTCACCAATCAGATTGCATGTTGCAGATAAGCTACTTGTTTACATAGTTGGTGCAACCTCTGCTAAGCAAGCATGGAATACACTTAGGGACATGTTTGAGTCCCATGGGCCTATTGGCATTGTTCTTGCCTGCTGTAAATTCTTCCATGCCCATTTTGATGATGACACATCAATTGAGGAACACATCAGATTGATGCACACTTACCAGGAGGAGTTACATTCACTCAGTTAGAAGATTGATGAAGAAGAATTCTCAATCACACTCCTGACATCACTCCCAGAATCTTGGAATGCCTTTATCTCCATGATTGAAACCATGGCACTTAGAAACTCAGCAACACTCATTGCACAAATTCTCAAAGAAGATCGATGTCTCAAGTCCAAAACTGAGTTGGACACCACACTCACATTTCACCACAAGCAATGTTACAATCCTAATATTATTTGCAACAATTGCGGCAAGTGCAGACATATCCAGTCTGAATGTTGCTCAGGTTCTCAGAACTCTGGCAATTGGAACTTTAATAATAGCAATGGCAACAACAATAATCAGTGTGGCAACCACTGCTTCCAAAACAAGAAGTGCCACACATGTGCCTACAATGCTAACAACAAATCTGATTTTGATTTTGCGATGATCATTCATGCATACACTGACCTTCCCCTGGAAACATGCATTGCTGACTTGGGTGCAACATCTCATGTCATTAGGAAATGAGAGCATTTTATTACTTGCAAGCCAACCCCAGGTCATAAAATCCTGGGCATTGGCAAGTGCTCTGGTTTAGGCAGGGGAGATGTTAAATTAAAATCTATTGCACATGGTAAAGGGCACACTCTCATGCTAAAGGACTGTGTGCATGTGCCTGATGCACCTGCAAATCTTATTTCCATCTCACATGTATTTGATGCAGGGGGAGCAACTAAATGGCAGTGCAACAAAGTCATAATGACCAACCGGAAGCATATTCTGATTGCCGAAGCCTACTGATCAGGTTGCCTATACCTATTACCATTTGAGGCAATGGCAGACAAACAAACACTGGATGCAGTATTCCCAGCAGTAACTGCATGAACTTGGGACCAATGGCACAGAATTTTGGGACATCTTAACATGGAATCAGTCAGAATGCTAAAGCAAAAGAATATGGTGGAAGGAATGCATGTGGACAAGTCCATCCAGCCAAGCTCCCAATGTGACACATGCATACAAGCGAAACAGCACATTAAACCTTCTCCAAAGGAGTCAGATCGCCAAGCTGATCAAGTCAGTGATCTCACCTACTCTAATATCTGGGGTCCAGCCTGCACAACTGCCATTTCAGGAGAACACTACTTCATCACATTCACAGACACAAAAGTTTGCAAATCTGTTGTCTATTACATGAAGAAGTCCCAGGCACTGCAGAGACTCAAGGGGTATGCTGCATTTATTAAAAATTGAACTGGGAACACTCTGAAGGAATTACACATAGACAATAGCAAGGAATATCTCAGTGATGAAGCACATGCATGGTGTGCCAGAAATGGAATCAAAATCACCACCACTGCACCATATTTGCCATTACAAAACAGTGTTGCCAAACGACTCAATCACACACTTGTGGAACATGTGCATGCCATGCTGATCACCCACAATGTGCCTTACTTCCTTTGGAAGGAAGCCATCGACTATGCAAACTATTTACAGAATGTATCTCTGATGCGAGCACTAAAAGTACCCAAAACACCAGACAAAGTATTTTACAAATGCAAACCCAATATTTCAGAATTGCAGGAATTTGGCCAACCTTGCTGGATGTTGTTACAGCCTACAGATGGCTAAAATAAGCTCAAACAAAGTCATGCAAGGCAATATTCACTGGAATCAGTGAAAATTCAAAAGCATTCTGTTACTGGGTACCAGGATCATGGCAAGTTCTCACATCATGGAATGTGATCTTCACAGTAGATCACACACAAAATACCATGCAAGAAACAGAAGAGAACATGCCCAAAATAGTCATTTCACACTCACCACTGCTTGAGGAGAAGCCAGGTACTATGAATGATCAAAATGAGCTTATGCTAAGCACTCCAGACCCCTCGATCATGATTGAAAACATCACATCAATTCCTGATCCAAAACCAGAAATGCCAACTCAAACACCATTAAAGATACCTATGTTATGTGAATGCAGTGCTTGCATTGTGGAAATACTCAAGTCCACTAAGCCCAACTATATAAAAATGAATAATCCTGATGTTAGGGGACCACACAAGACACACATGCACATCCTACTGCCAGATGACATCGATTTTGGCTTTACATCATTAATCACAGGCATGTCATCACTAACCTCCAAAGAAGATCTGAGGGATATCAAAGAAGCCAAGTCATCTCCCAATTGGGATAAATGGAATGACACATGCTGTGCTGAGATCAAACAGCTGATTGACAAGGGAGTTGTGAAGAAATGCAAGCTCCTGCCTGGCAGGAAGGCTATTGGAAGCAAATGGGTATTCAGGCACAAGAGAAATGAATTAGGATGAATTATCTGACACAAGTCATGACTTGTCATCCAGGGATTCACTCAAATTCCTGGTCTTGACTATTTTGAGACATTTGCCTGTGTTATCCAGCTTGAGACCCTGTGTCTATGATTGGCAATGGCTGCCTAATTCAATCTCAAGGCACACATAGTTAACATCATTGGAGCCTATCTCAATGGTAAACTCAAGGAGGAAATATACATGGAATTACCTCCTAGCTACAATGATGGCTCCGATGATATGTGGAAACTTGAACATACTGGAAGAGACCCTGAAGGGTATAACATTGAAGAGGATGAGAAGATGATAGGGCCAAACAGTGTGTTTGTAGGGGTGAACCATAAGGTAAATAGACAAGCGAGAAGTAAGTAACAAGCACTCAGGGTCGTGTTTAAGTAGTGAACATCACATGATCGAGATCAGGGGGAGGGGCTAGGGGAAGTAGTAAGCACAAGCTTACACTCAATCCCATCAGAAATGAATCCAAAAATCAAGCAAAAGTGTGTAAAGAGCAAGTCTTGCACATGAGCGTGTAGTGTGATGTTGCCGTTGAGGTTGTGGTGGCTGTGGGTGGATGCGATTGTAACCAACAATCAAAAGCCTCAAGTTCCTCAACATCAGCCTGAACCATCCATCTGTCATGCTCTGACCCATAACCTCTAAACCGAACCAGATACTCCATACCACGTTGTCTGTGTTTTTCATTGACAATTGATTCCACATACCATTCCTCCTCTCCTTCCTTGTTCAAAACAGCCTCTGGGTTCTCAAGTGTCCATGAAGGGAACAGGGTGTCATTGTTTGATATGAAACACTTCAACTGAGAGGCGTGAAAAGTTGGGAACACATTTGGGGAGTTCGGCATGTTCAAGGTGTATGTTGACTTTTCGGAGAAAGCTTTCATGACTTTGTATGGGCCATCAAATCAAGGCATGAATTTGGCAATGCGTCCATCTCCTGAGTGCATATACTCCTTATGATGGTTGGCTGTAGAGAGGTAAAGAAAATCACTGACATGATGAGGCACTTCCTGAGAGCAAGACGTGTTAGCATGAACCAATTGTGCAATTTTAGAAACCAGTAAAGAGTCCTTAGCCTGCATAGTCAATACTTCAATGTTCTTGATGAGCTTGACAGCGTCGACGTCAGAAGGCAGTGATGTGTCAACCACGAGAGGTGGGATAACACAAGGTGAGGTTATGAGACACAACTGGAATGGTGAGAGGCTAGTTGAAGCATTGACTGTGTTCATGTACGAGAACCTGACATGTGGCAAGGCCTTAACCCAACCTGTTTGCTGACGATCCACGAAGAAATGAAGGGACTAGATAATTGTCTTATTCATTTGTTCACTAGAGCTGTCTGTTTGAGGGTGAAAAGTGGAGGACAACTTCAATTTAACCCTGGTTAGCTTGTGCAACACTGACCAGAACCAGAACACAAAGAGTTTGTTGTGGTCAGAAATGATTTTGGTAGGAAGGCCATTTTCACAGTACCAGTGGTCAAAGAACAAAATGGCTGCATGGTCTGCTGTGAGGTCTGTCCTGCAGGGGATGAGATGAAGATTGGCTCCAAGGCAGTTGGTGATAGTCAACAGGTAATTAAAACCATTGTCTTCAGGCAGAGGGCTGATGAAATCCAGTGCAACAGATGAGAAACAGGCATCAGGAACTGGCAGCAAGTGCAAGGGACCAACTGGTTTGACTGTCAGAGACTTGTTGCACTGGCACTTGACACAACCAGGAATGTAGGCATCTTCGAGATCACGGTGCATGTTTGGCCAGAAGAAAGAATCGCGGAGAGAGCCATAGGACTTTGTGCTGCTGTAGTGCCCCAGGGCGTCATGTGCTAGCCAAAAGAGTGCCTCATGGATGTTTGTAACACGGGAAATGACAAGACGATCCATGACATATAAGAGACCATTCCGTTTACTAACTCCAGCAACACTGATCCCTTTTTCCAACAGTTTTAAGCACCATGGGTCAGACAAGTAACCATCCTTGATTTTCATCAGGAAAGAGGCATCAGTGGCAACATTGAGGACAGGAGTGACAATGGGTACAGTATCAGGGAACTTCCTAGATAAGGTGTCAGCGACAGTATTGTCCTCACCCTTGATGTACTTAATTTCGAAAGAGTAATCTGTGAGAAAGGTCTGCCAACACAGTTGTTTCTTGTTCAGGTCACATTGTTTACTGAAATACTCCAGAGTGCAGTGATCTGTGTAGACAACAAATTCTATGCTGAGCAAGTCAGTCTGCCATTTATGGAGAGCACATACAATAACCAACATCTCCTTGTCATGTGTGGCATAGTTCCGCTCAGCCGGGTTGAGTTGCTTGAAGTCATAGGCCATGGGGTGTGCAGTTTCCCAGGTCGATCCGAAAGACAGTACCACCCTGGTACCTATATTGCTGGCATCAGTGGTCATGAAGATTCAGTTGTCACCAGGATTATCGTGGTCAATCACTGTAAGGCACTCCCATGATATAGCCAGCACTTTGATATGTTCAAATGCTAGCTAGTGCTGGGGGTAACCAAGCAATCAGGTCCTTTCCTTACACCTTATTCATCAGTGGCATCAGGACAGCAGTATAGTTGGCCAGGTTGGGCAGGAATACTCAAGGTAACAGATGAGCCCAAGGAACTGACGAACGTCAGTCACCATCTTGGGCATGGGCCATTCAGAGATCTTGACGGCCTTCAACGTGTTGGCCTGAATACTGTTCTGGAAGATGTGGTGGCTGAGGAAGTCGATCTCTGTGCAAAAACAAGGAAGTTTTCTTCTCAGAGCAGTAAAGCGAGGCATTGAGGAGGGCTTGTAAAATAAGTTCAATGTTTTGTATATGTTCAGTAAGGGAACTAGACCAAATAATAATGTCATCAAGATAGACATGACAGATTTTACCTATCAAGTGCTGCAGTGCAGCGACCATGCATCGTTGATGAGTTGCAGGCACGTTACGACAACCTTGCAGCATAACCACCCACTTGTACAGGCCAAAAGGTGTCCTGACGGCTGTGTACTTGATATGGTCAGGGTGTACCTTCATTTGAAAAAATGTATTCGTCATGTCAATCTTACCCCAGATCTTCCCCAATCTCATCTATATGAGGGAGTGGGAAGCGATCAGGAACCATATTTTCATTTAGTTCTTGGTAGTTGTTAACCCACTGAGGCAAGGCATTGGGGTCAGATTTGGGCACCAGGAAGGCCAGGCTAGCATATTCGGAATCAGAAGGTTGCAGCTTCCCCAAAGCCAGGAACTTGTTGAGCAGTATCTTCCATTGTTTGTGCTTCTTCCTAGGACAAGTATAACCACATTTGGAGCAGACCTTGTGTGGATCCTTGAGCATGAACTTGTGGAAAACTTGATCAGGTAACCTATGTATGGGAGGAAGGTTGTCAAATAAAACTCCAAACTTCTTTTTCATTTCCAGGTCCATGCATTTAAGCTGGGCCTGGTATGAAATGGCAGCATTAACATCCTCAATCCGCTCTTGGATCACAGCAATGATGGTGTTTGCTTGCATGGGTTGACCGATGCAGTGGCAATGCTGTTTAAGCTTCAACTTGAACTTGGGACTGGCAAACAAGGCCTCATGGGCCACTCTGTTCCTACGATGTGAGGCACATACATCGCTAGCTTGTGTATGAGAAGATTTCCATGAAGGCAAAGGGAAGGAGGCAATTAAAGGTGAAGAAAGAAAAAAGGTCATAAGAATGCAGGTTGTCAATGCATGCAATACAAGAGCCAGAACCATGATCAAGGATGAGTCCGTTCATTTTCAAGAAGGGGAGACCGAAAATGGCCTTGGAAAACCAATGAAGGGGAAATGAAGGCTCACAAAGGTTTAGAAATTAAATGTTTGTCTGTAGAAAGGGGCTGCAATTTAACATATTCTGAAAGAGAGAGTTCCTTCCCAACACCAGAGAAGGCCACACTGCAGACAAAAGGCTGGGATGCAGTAAGTTGCTCAAGCTTGAGGGCGTCAACCATGTCGCTCCTAATAAGAACTACAGCAGAGCCATCATCAATAAGAGCATTCACAGTAGTATCAGCAACATCAAGACAGTCATTCCATATAAGGCAATGCCAGAAGTTATTAGAACAAGAAAGGGTGCACACTCATCATTGAACCAGTTCCCGGAGTCGATCCAGCTTGTCACATTGGGTAAAACAGCCACAACAGCAAATGCAGAAGTAGCCCTAGTACTGTCGTCAGCACCGGCACCATCATCAACATAGTCTGTGAGACCAGAGGCAGAAGGGGTGGTTGCAGAGACCTGCGCGATGACTCCAGCACGAGACAGGGAGTGGGAAGAGTAGTTAGCAGGGCAGGCAGGAACATCACATTCAGTCAACGTTTTGTACTTGGTAGCATTAATGGGAGGCACAGTGCACTGGGCACCAATGTGCCCTGCCCAGAGTCTGCAGCACTTGTAGCAACCACCGTTAGTGGTCAACAAGGCACACTCCTCCAGCAGCAGTTTTGGAATCAGTGTAAAGTTAGAGCCAGAAGAAGTGGGAGCAAGTGGGCCAGAGTTCCTATGTAAACATCCGATGTTTACCCCTGATCCCTGACCCCTAGTCACGGTCACATGATATTTGTGTACTTATATATATACGAGCATCGCGTACTACTTTACTTACTTTCTCTCTCTCTCTTGTACTCTCTGCTCACGTCTCAAATATCACCGTTTGATTCTGTTACGTTCTTGAGTGTTGCATCTACAGACGCCTTCCATCCTAGTTGGTGTGGAAGGGCAAGTAGCGGTTGGGCAGGAACCCATAGAGCGCAGTGAGATGCATGCAATGGTATCTTCAATCTCCTTAGGACATAGGCGACATCTCTCATTGATGTGCTTCACTTCGTCTAGCCAGTTCCAGAAAGTGAGGACAGTGTTAGTGTTCTCGTGATTCAGCTCCTGAGCCAGTTCACGTTCCATGTTGGCTTCCAAGGTGTTGTGGACCAGCTTGTCGTTGAAGAAAGAGTCAATGCCCGCAAGCAGATTATTTTTCGCCATGAGTTCAAGGGAGAAATTGATGAACACCCTGGAACCTTGTTGAAGTTGGAGGACTTTCATCCTGGTTGTATGCTCCCAGTCTGAAGGTAAGAAAAGCACACACATGTGTGCCTGGTAAACATCCCAATCCATAATAGCAAGAGACAGAGAGTTGGCCAATAACCATTGAACAGCATGAACACTGGACATGCCCCAGGCCACAGCCTCAACATGCCCAGAGCCAGCAATACTTTTATGGCAGAAGAACTGTTCAGACTTATTGAACCACTCCCAGAGCATGGTGGTGTCAACGTCACCCTCACCTATGGTAGGAGGCTTTGTTGGGTTAGATTGTTCAATTTTGGCATGAGCACCCATTGAAGTGAGTGGATGGAAGGAGGTGGCAAAAGGGAAAGGTGGGACATGGATATACATAAACAGAGAATCTTGTATATGCAGCAGAAACAGGGTGAAATTGGACAAGGAAGGTGATAACAAAGAATCTGATGGTACAGGCGATAAGGGTGAACCTGAGAAGATACAGGCTGGAAGTAATGGTGAATCGTGAGGAGTTGGAGGTGCAGGAGAGACTGTTCTGGGGTGGGTGGCAGGGAGTTTGGAAAGAGACTGCGATTTAGAACTGGTATTTGACAGAAGTGAAGATCACCTGGTTGTCGATTTGAGTGTATGGCTCCTGGTGGTCAAGGGGGCTGGGACGAAGGGCTGGGACCTGGAAGGCAGAGCTGGGAATCTGGGGAAAGAAGGAGCACGAATGGTGAGAATGCGGCCCTACTTTAAGACAAAAAGCGTTATTTGGTGGATATCAAAAAAAAAGTGGAAGAGACCCCAAAGGGTATAACACTGAAGAGGATGAGAAGATGATAGGGCCAAATGGTGTATTCATGGGGGTGAACTGTAAGGTAAATAGACAAGTGAGAAGTAAGTAACAAGCACTCAGGGTCATGTTTAGGTAGTGAACATCACATGATCAAGATCAGAGGGAGGGGCTAGGGGAAGTAGTAAGTGCAAGCTTACACATACACTTCACAGACTCAAAACAGTCTGGTATGAAGTGGAACAAGAAACTCAATGCTGCATTTGTCAAACCCAGCTATGAACAACCCTTCGCAGATCAATGTATCTATATTAAGATGACTGATCATGACTTTATGATTGTGGAAGTCCACATCAACAACACAGCCATGCCTACATCATCTGATGATGCTATTACTCACATCAAGACAGAACTCACATCCCAATTTGAAATTTCAGACATGGGTGAACTCAAACAAATAGTTGGATTTGAAGTCACTCATGATTGAGAAGCACACACAATCACTTTGATGCAAACACAGTACATTGCATACATTCTCCAGCATTTCAGAATGGATCAATCAGATCCTGTCAAGATGCTGATGGATCCAAAAATAGTGCTCAAGAAAACTCCACCCAATTGTCAGAGTCCGATCCTCACCCCCTTAGGGGTCCCCCCCTGCGCCCCTTTCGGATACTCGGACCTTCGGAATCCCTCAGGCTCTGCCCTCGAGGCTTATGCATGGTGCGCAGTACTAGGATTACTTTGTTACATGTTTCATGAACATGTGTACTTACATACTAGCCTCACTACATGCATGTGTTAGTTAGTATTTATAGTAGCACTAGTACAACATGTATTTGGCACTTTGAATCTTAGTTCCCTTTCGCTACTTGATCCTCTCTTGTCTTCGCTGCAGGCTCCTCCATGGAGCCTGCCTCTCCCCATGCTCTCTCTGAAATTGGAACACTGCAGCACTAGGAGGGTGCAGCATCAAAGCTGAAGCTGAGTCCTGTACGCTCCTCTCATCCGTGCATCTGTGCTCCCATGCCCTCTAAATGGACAAGTCAGGAGGCCCTGCGATATGGTCCTTAACACCAATGAATCACACAACATCCTCTATTATGCTGCTGCAATTAGTTTACTGATGTATGCAGCACTAGGAACTTGTGCAGATATTGCATATGCTGTGCAATGTTTATCCCAATTCACCTCAAATCCTAGTCTGACACACTGGACAGCAGTCAAACACATATTCCACTACTTAAATGGTACCTGGCATCTCAGTATCACTTACCAAAAGAAGAAGAACTTTGTTCTCACCAGCTACTTGGATGCTGATTGAGATAGCAACACCCCTATCAGCTGGTCTGCCCAGAAGAAACTGTTGGTAGCACTGTCCAGCATGGAGGCTAAGGTTATGGCACTTAGTGCCACTGCACACGAAGCTATCTGGCTGTGCTGCCTACTTACCAATTTAAGTCTACCACCATCCAGACCAACAACCATTTTCAGTGACAATATGTCCTCCCTATACTTTGATCCCTTGAGCTCCACCCTCGAGGTGTAGGCATGGTGCACAGTACTTAGATTCACTTGTTACATGTTTCATGTACATGTGTACTTACATACTAGCCTCACTACATACACATGTTAGTTAGTATTTAAAGTAGCACTAGTACACATGTAGACCTCACTCTGAATCTTACTTCCTTTTTGTCAATACTTGCCTTCTTGACTTCGCTGTGGGCTCCTCTGCAGAGCCTGCCTCTCACCTTGCTCTCTCTCTGAAATCAGAACACTGCAGGGCTAGGAGGATGCAGTATCAAAGCTGAATCCAAGTCCTGTACACTCCTCTCATCCACATGTTCTGTGCTCCCATGCTCCCCATGCATTCCTGCACCCCCCCCCCAAATGGACAAGTCAGGAGGCCTCACAATACAGTTCTTAACAACCACAGCAACCCTGGGAAGAACAAGATATTTGTCACAACAGATGCAAGTGACTGTAAGGGCAACCTCAAGATGGCTGACAGCACAAGCCTAGCAGAGGGAGAATCCAAAGAGAACAAGATAAGGATTCTCCATGCTAGGAGGAAAAGTATATACTGTAGAAGCGTGGAAGGAAAGTGGAATAACTGTATAGTACACCAGCCACAAGTCCATAGAATATCACAAGGTACATGTGGGGACATGTGATAGCAAGGTGCAGGGAATATGCAAGAGTTGTGCTGGCAACCTGGGGAAGTGGGAACAGGAAGTGAGGAGGTGGGGGAAGAAGGTATAGGTTGCCTAGACATGCCCTGAAGCATATATGTGCATCCAGAGCATGTCCAGGCATGTGCAAGTGCAGCCAAGCAAATCCAGACTGCAGAAATACATTGGATGCTTCAGATTAGGCTCAGATGTATGGTAGGATGGAAAGGAAGCAATGGAAATGTAAATAAGAGTCTGTGGGAGGAAAGAAAGGAGAAAGGAATGAATAGAAAGGGAGAGAAACAGGGGTAAAGAAGAAAATAGGAGTGTCCTCTTACAGTGATGTAAGGCTTCACCTTGGTTTAGATGTGTACGCGCCCTAAATCAGATGACTTAACACGCAACTTGGTTATTGATCACACTCACACATCCTTGTTTCCTCTCCACCTTTTTGTCTTATCCTTTCACTCCCTTTCTTCTCTCAAAATGTACAACAAAGCCTTTCATATTCCTTTCTCTTCCAGATTCCACCATATTCACTGGTACTAGTATTTAACTCATACATACAAACCTCAATAATCAGTCAGTTTTCTGCCAGTTTCCAGCCACTTGCATGCTCATATCTTTCTCTCACCCATCTTCACTGAGGTACCCAGCCCTCCACTATCTACCTTGCTGCCAAAACCCTTCCCACAAGAAGAACATTGCTAAACAAACTCACACACTAATCATTATATTTCAACAGTTAGCCCATTACTTATCAAACCTACTAACAAACTCTTCTACAAAGGAACCCAAGTCAGCTAGCCAGAGGCAGCCACTCTCGCATCACTTTTCCCTAATCACCATGCTTAGAATCACTACAGTGACCTTGGTACCAGGGCTGTGCTCAGCTTTGGCCCTGACTGGAAATCAGCTCACCCTGTTGCCTTCAAATCAAAGCAGCTGAATGATACAGAAAAAAATTACCCAACACACAATAAAGAAATGCTTGCTATCATATGTGCCCTACAGAAGTGGTGTACCGACCTTCTGGGTGCCATGTTTGAGGTTTACACCAATCATAAAATGTTGGAGTTCTTCTTGAAACAACAAGATCTATCCAAGAAGCAGTTATGTTGGTCTGAGTTCCTGGCTTCCTACAACTTCACAATCAATTACATATGAGGTGAGGATAATTCCATCACAAATGCCTTGTCACATGAATTCTCTTCCCTGGCAATGGCGTGCACAGCTGTACTCACTTTGTCACCCCAATGCCAGTCTGTTGTCGCATCTGTGCTTGCGATTAACACCAACACTGCCTTCCTCTCACTCATCAAAGACAGATATACTGAAGATCGCTGGTGTGCCAAGTTGTTTGCCAAAGGTATTGGGCTTGCAGGCATTAGCTTGCAAAGTGGTCTGCTCTATGTTGGTGATTGGCTGGTCATCCCCCATGTCGCTAAGGTGCATGAGACACTGTTCCAGCTTGCTCATGACACTTTAGGTCACTTCAGTGGTAGCAAGTCTTACTTGTTGCTGTGGGATTTCTTCTACTAGCCAAACATGAAGCACAACCTCAAAGAGGCCTATATCCCCAGTTGTGTCCCTTGCCAAAATAAATAAATCAATAACTGTGAAGCCAGCAGGTCCCTTACACTCTCTGCCTGTTCCCGATTCAAGGTTCTCCTGTGTCACACTTGATTTTGTGGGCCTGTTGCCCAAAGATAGCAGGTATGATTATCTGCTAACTATTACAGATTGTCTCAGGGTGGACATTCATCTAATCCCTTGCAAAAAGGACATCTCCATGGAACACTGCACCACCCCTTTTCTTTAACTGTTGGTACCAAAAAAGGAAACCTGCTGCTTTGTCCCAAATCGGGACAGTTCCAAGGTGTTAGACCTTGCTTTTCAAGCAAGGTAATGTCCGCACATTGCGAGACCAGTTCATTACCATCAACTCTGGCAGAACCCTGTATAATGACCACTTCTTCATGTTGGCAGTACATGAATTCGTCTGCGGAGCCACTCCGACTAGCCAAAGAGCTGGTGATGGATTTGTCCGGTTGACGCTGAGAGTCCCGAGATAACCCATTCACTTCACTCAAGTCATTCTCTCGTTTATACTATCGCAAGGTTTGTATGATGAGCACGAATCCTCGAAGGCTTCGAGTCTACTGATACTTTGGGCTTCATTCAAATAGAATTCATCAGGGTTAAAAAGTAAACTTACAACGACGCCCGCAAGTTCTCCACAGGAATACTCATTGGTCTTCGGATGGGCTCAAGCCGACCTCCGAAAAGGCCAGGGAGGCGTGGACGCGAAGGATGTCTACGAATCTCGTGTTTAGCCCTTTAACACCTAGGACGAAACAAGATGTAACATTGTAGAACCATGCACATCGCGCGTAATCACTGAAATTCATTCGGACTTGCCCATGACCTTGAAACACTTTGTGCAGATGGGACGCACAGCCAAATTCGGTGCGCATGGCCCATCCGCGAATATTTGATACAAAATAGGTGCTTTTCGTCTCTATCGTGCTTTGTGAAACATTGTGTGCTTCGGCGCTTGGCTGCGCGTTGCGGCCCCCTACCAAGGTCGCATCAGTTACACTGCCCCAGAAGCACGACGCACTGCTAATTTTGCGTTGCTATAGCACTTCAAAGCGTATATAAAGAACGCAAATCCCCTATGGATTCTTCAGCTGGTCTCACCCATTCAATCGACTCTCCTAGGTGCCGGTTACCTTAGGATCTCTACGTCTTGCATTTTTCACTCTTCAATTTATCTCACTCTTCGACCCCCCTGAACCCCTTCATTTTCTTTTAATATGGTCAAATCATACTCCATCGCGTTTGCTGCCACCGCTATTCTTTTCGCAGTCGCGCCAGCAGCTGCCTACGAATACCATGATGCCGAGGCTCGCGATCTCGGCGACTACTCCGGATATATGGCTCGCGATTTGTCTTCATACTACCAATTCGAGGCCCGGGAACCAATGTAAGTGTCTACCAACTTGACTGAAAGCGAATTGATCTGACCCAACTTCACCATAGGGACTTCGAGGGCGATCTGTGAGACGCATTTACTCATTTCCATCAACAAGTTTCTGACGTCATTGTTAGCTATGCTCGAGACAAGAAAGAAGAGCACAAGGATCACCGGAAGCCATTCTTCAAATCTAGGAAAGGGCGGAAGGCACGTAAATCAAGACTTGCCGTCCTCAAGAAGACATGCGGTAAATTGGAGAACAAGGACAAGGATGAATGTATGAAACAATACAAGGAGGTCACCGACAAGACCATGGCCGCCCTGAATAAGTACAGACCCATCGTTAAGAAGCTCAAGGCCGACAAGAAGAAGAAGGCCGACGAGGAGAGGAAGAAGAAAGAGGCGGAGAAGAAGAAGAAGGACGAGGAAGCGAAGAAGAAGAAGGAAGAGGAGGCCAAGAAAAAGAAGGAAGAGGACGACAAGAAGAAGAAAGAAGAAGAGAAGAAGAAAAAGGAGGAGGAGGAGAGGAAGAAGAAGGCGGGCCAAAAGCGAGACCTCGATGACCTCGAGGATCGCGACCTTGACTACGAGTCTCTGTGAGTGTACAAATGGCATACATTGTACGATTGTACTGACCATGTTTTCAGCCTCTCCATCATGCAGCGGGCGTACGACGACTCAGAGGATCTCTATGCCCGTGAATACCCGTCAGTCTATATCAACTTGCCTTTGCACCTATACTAACATGGCTCCTCTAGCAATCTTGAGGAGCTCGATTGAACTATGCGGTGCGAGCTGGTACATAGTTATTCATTTCTATTATATAGTATTTAAATGACGATACATTGCCTCCAAGCAAACAGACTGCTACAAACTTAGATGAACACATAGAATGCATTATGCACGATAGCATCATACGTGGTAGAAGTAAATACAAGTAGCGATTACGTACCAAATAGAGGTCACCGTGTCTATGTCTAAGTATGTACAATAAGTAGTGCTTTCATCAGTATTTGGCTAGCGGTGCTCCGGATTATCAGGTACAGAACTAAACGCCTTCCTGCGAACCATCGCTTAAGAGCCATGAATGAGGGCCCTCCTTCTTTCTCCGGCGCGATGGAGCAGGTCGTTCTCTATATTGGCGTCCTACGGAGGTTGAAGATGCACAGTCGTCATCGGAAATATCGACAGTCATGCTTTTGACCCACGGACCATCTATTTTGGCTGCAGAAGAAGCAGGAGGTTCGAGAAGGCTATGAATATATCAGAAGAACACCATCGTTCAACAACCTAAGACCCACACTCTGACCTCCCGGTTTCGTTCCTTTAACCTGTCCCAAACCGAATTTGAACTTGCAGGTAAAGAAGTGGATGAAGTCGTTGAAGTTATTTTACGTGGACGCGGTGTGTCGCCGTTGTCATCTTCCCTCCAATTTGTCTTGGACGAAAGCGCTCTTGGTGTTGATACATCCAGAACTGATGTGTCGCCCGCGTTATCCTCTCGCTCCTTCTCTTTGGCCATTCTTGTCCTAGACCTCGAAGTACGGAAGTTACTTACGCCGAATTCGCTTGGAGTAACACTTCTGGACTTTGACGCTCGAGATCCTCTCTTGCTACTGATGCTACCGACCTTCTCGCTAGAGTCAGAGCACAAGTCCTTTGTATCTGGAGCCATGTTTGAGAATATGCCGTCCGCAGGGAGGGCCCAGTCCATCGAACACTGCCCATTGTTGTTCGCCGTTTCGAAGTTGCTGATTACAGGAGACCTCGTGGCAGGCATTCGAGATTTCTTACGCCGAGCAGTCTTCGGTTGAGTTGACGTACTTTCCGACGCACTGAGCGTTTCACTCGTGTCTGTGTCCTCGCCATGACGGTTCAAAGAAGACGATGAGCTTTGCTGCCTAGGTTTACGCCCGAGTGGAACAGGTCTGGGTCGCCGCTTTTGGCGTACATCATTATCGTCTTCCATGGGCTCGTCTTGAACAACGATAATTTCCTCAAGGTTATTATCGGTAGGTTTCTTTGTCGCCGCGTTGTCTTCCCTTTCATCCAACCGATCGTCATCAGTCCTTGCCTCCGCCTCCTCCCGTTGTTGACGAAGTAGGTCATCCTCCATCCTCATCTCTTCTTCAACCTCCATTCGGCGCTTGCGTGCCCTTTCCATGACTATCTTGTCGGCAACCCCGATTTCAAAGTCGTTGACATGGTCAGAGTTAAGCTTCTTGCGAGTAGCCTTGCCCTTTCCCTTGCTCTTGCGAGATAGCCTTGACTTCTCAGCCTGCGCCCAGTCTCCCCCGTCCTCGGGGAACATGGCTACCCCATAAGCCGCACTATCTCTGAGTATCTTCATTGCTTCGGCCTTGCCTTCCACCCCCTTAGACCGTCGGTCCTCCATGATCAGGGCAACAGCGACTTCGGGGACGAGCACACGTGAGATAAACTCATTCGGCGAAAGGGGCGCAACAGAAGATGGGTCAATTGAAGACGGAGGGAAAAGGCTGTACAAGGACTGATGGATAATATTGGATCCCTGTTCGCCGTAGCTTTGTAAAAGTTAAAGCCTCTGACAAGGAGTACAGCGGGAAATTCACTCACTATCCAGGTTGAGTTTTCTCGAAGTTCTCGAACTGACCTCTAACACCTGTTACCGCCCGCGATCCCTTCTCCCGGTACTCTTTAACTACTTCTGCCCAGAAAACGCACCATTCCCTTGGACCGTCGGCCTCGCCAGCGGTATCCAGAATCAATTCCTGGACGGTGTGCTTCATGCTCGTCACCCTCGCAGCCAATGCCTGCCAGTCAATTTCCTTAGGCCAGCGCTTGCGTTCCGCTTCGGGGAGCATCTCGCTCTCGAAACGATGCCGTTGACACACAGAGATAAACGCGTTCAAAGGTGCCGTACGGCCGAGTCGGTTTCCCGGCCGCGGATCGGGATCCGACTTAGAGTATAGAGGCGTATAGTCAGGCGAGAGTAGGTACTGCAAGAGGGGAGTGGGTGAGGATGGAAGTGGCATATCGCAGTATGGACATAGTGTTTTAGGATCGGCATGATTCGATGGAAATACTAGTAGGAATAGTCACGATGAGCCAAATGTCTATGTAAGCGGCGAGGACGTACGGTGATCCATCTCTGCGTCTCGCTGAGTGAGGCTGGGGAAAGATATCTCCGGGCTGGCGCATGGATGAAACATTAGTGAGAGCATTCTAATAAAAGATGACGAAGACGAACGACAAGTCGCGTCTCTTCTTGCTCTTCTCTGCAGTGAGATTTCCAGGGGATACGCGTTTCCCCAGATTAGAGGGGCCCGGTGACGGGCATCGGTTGATACTTTCCATATCTTGAGTGCTCATAGGGAACGGCTGAAGTTTGATTTCTCCCCCCCCGTCCGAACTACCCTCGTCGTCGGTCATTAGTATTTTACGAGTACCGCGAGACTCCACGACTCGTTTCTTGGCCTTGCCTCTCTTCTTCAAACCTTTGGTAACGTCATCATCTGAGACTTCGACTTCAGACGGGGGAGAGGATGCCGGGGGGATAGATGCCATGGAATTCAACGTCGAGCGATTATTAGACAGCGGAGACATGACGGGAAATGAAGATGGTTTCCTAGCCAGGGGTCGACTTTTCTTCTCTTCGGCAAGGGGAGTCATATCATCCATGGGGAACCTTGACGGTTTGCGGGCGAGTCTACTCGGAGAGGAAGACGGCTGAATGGGAGCAGGAGGAGGCGTTTGTTCCGGCTCTGTGGGTTTCGCAGTCGCCTTTTGCAGTCGACGGGGCCGTGGCCTCTCCTGCTTAGGGGGACCATCGACGGGAGTTGTATCGCGCGCTTTGCGAATGGGTTTCGGCTCGCCAACGTTCGTGGAATTTGGTTCTTTGTCCTTCAGAGGTTGAGATGTAAGGGGTCCTTTGCGGCGCGGGCCCCTCTCGGTGCGACCGACCTCTGAGTCGGTCACTTTCTTTCGAGGAACAGCGGGTCTCGGTGGCGTTTTGGGTGCAGATACATTCTCTTTGTGCGTGTTGGGCGGGCTATTAGCGCTGATTGTCGGTTGACTGCTTTGTTGCGATAGTGTGGGCCCCGCCGACCCGGACCCCGATTTCGACATCTTCTTGAATTTCAAGCCTTTCAGACCGTTGGAAGTCTTCTCAATCTTCTTTAGGTACGCCGACTGCTCCGGGGGACTGGGAGCGACAGGAGACGAACTCCGCTTCGAGAGACAATCCAGCTCATCGTCGCTATCATCGAATTCGGACCTCGACGACGAAGTCTTCGACAATCCGACGCGACTGCTACTAGCCTCACCGCTCTTATCCCTCCGCGTCTCTGTTTGCCGTGAACCTTGGCTCGACCGACTGGGATCTATCTTCTTGGGGCCAAACGTGCTGCCGAACGATTCAAACTGCTTGCCGCGTTTGCAAGGGTTCAGGCCGGAGGGGGAGACGGAGGGCCGGGTCATGGTAGAGACTCTGCTCTCGATTGTAGATGTCCTCCATCGCCGACACCAAGCCAAAACTGAAATCAGTCACTGACGTTTGGGTTTCAGAACCGACGCTGTAGCCGGTGTCACATTATGGCACGGTTGTCACATCCACGTGATCGTATCGTCACTTCTTCTCTCCGTGACTCTGAATGACCGAAGCCTCGGTGTCGTCATTTACCACATGGACACAGAGCAAACCACTGCTTCAGAACCAGTCGACCAGACTACTGAAAGGAATGTGAAGGAGGAGAAATCAAAGCAAGACCATCAGCAATCCGACAAGCAATCAAAGTCGAAACCAGCCAAAAGCTCACAAGATGCAAAGGGCTCAAATCAGAAACGACCGCAACAACAATCATCGAAGCAGAGGGGATTGCCCAGAGACTCGCCGCAAGTGCGGTTGTCGAAGACTGTATCATGGCTGCTTAGGCACGGTGCAGCAAGCGAGGGACTCTGTATGAGACCAGACGGGTATGTGAAGGTTGCGGATCTGGTGTGTGCGACCAGAAATCAAAGGTATCTGATAGCTGAGGGTGTCTGATAGCTAGCCAACTCGCGGCTGAAAGAGTTGACATTGGAAATGTTAAAGGACCTTGTAGACAAGGATGCGAAAAGTAGGTATCATCTAATGTCTGATGATGACCAAGTTTGGTGGATTCGAGCCAATCAGGGGCATTCGATAAAAGTTGGGCCGATTCGTCGATGTTTCTGATCCACTGCTTACTTCTCATCAGGAAGTGAAGCTTGATCTACAACCTGTTCTAGCGATCAGCGATATTCCTACTGGGGTAGCCGTCCATGGCACGAGTCTCCGAGCATGGAAACAAATTGGTAGGCCCCTTGAGAGATGTATTTGCAGTGCTGGTGTTCTGACGTCGATGTAGCCGAACAAGGCCTGTCGAAGATGAGTCGCAACCATATACATCTTGCACAGGGCCTCGCTGACGAAGGCGTTGTCAGTGGTGAGTAGCCATTCCATTTGATGCAACACCTATTAATATAAGCCCGCTCTACGGTACTAGGAATGCGAAAGTCTTCAGAAATATTGATCCTCATCGATGTCGAGAAAGCGCTTGGCGATGGAATCAAATTCTTCCTCTCAGCGAATGGCATCGTCCTCACAGAAGGAGATGCGCGAGGGTTCCTGGATCCGAAGTATTTCAAACAGGTGATGAATGGTAAACGGGAACCGTTGCCTGGTTGGGAAGGGTCTTCCGCCGAAGGTAAGGGAAACAGCATAACAGTTGGGTTACCTACGACCGTCGCGATTGTTGGGTCCACTGCCTGTATAATCAACTGATTTTCTTCTACACTTATATCTGCTGACGGGAATAAGTTGATGCGCACTGCCAATACCCAATACCAACTACTAACAAGCTAGCTATCCAACACTGCTAGGGTTCTCGACAATCTCATACAAATTTATACAGCTCCTTACACATATTGACCTGATCCATTTGTGTGCCCATGCTAGTGAATTATGGTAGTCGGCCGAACAAGGTGTGTGTCTACGCCACTAATTTCTTTTGATCATCGAGGCATCCAACCAGGCAAATTCTATAGTAGAGGTGATTGTAACACATCGGGGCTGAGCCAGATTTGAAATTGTTGTCTTCGCTATGGGACCCAAACGGACCGTACATACAAGAAAGGCTTCTGAATCTCCAGGTAGATAGATTTGAGCATCGACCATTCAACAGAATCTCGCATGCTATTGTGAATGTTAGCGCCCAGGCAACCGAGTTGGATCTTGATCTGGACCAGACCACGTTTCGTGGGGAAGGCTGTGGCCCTGCATCACTCGGCAAACTCCGCGGTTACCAAAAGGACCATCATCACTTGAGCTTCTTCGTTCTGCACTTTCACGACGATCCCTGCACTTGTCCCCATTCTCCTCGACGCTCATCCACTCTGGCGTAGTTCTTGATGTCCACTGGCTCGCCTTCGGCCTATCTACTATGGGCAATCCTCTCCTGCATCGTACGTGACACCGCACTACGCCGCAGGCGACCCACTTCGACACATCGAGACTCACCCGCGATTCTACTAGTTCCTCGTTTTCTTCTCAATACATCTATGGCTTTATGACAAATTCAAATGTCTCAAGTGGCACGCTGGCCGCCAGCCAGGAACTTTCAAAAGGGTCATGACGTACGCGCCGAATGGCTATGTTCTGGGAACATTGACGCTAATGCAAGCTCAAGATACTCGTATCTCGCGACGCTGCCGTTGCTCGTCGTTTTTGGTGTCACGATGGCTACAATAAAGTTCAAGGAAGGTATGTGTGTTTCTGTGCCCGACACATGTAGGAGCGGGACCTCACGGCCGCAGGTTACATGTTCGTCGGCGGACACGAAAGTACGCCAAGCATCTACCCTCCCTTGTCCCACTTTAACATCGATTCCAACAGTAATCTCCACGCCCATCGAATTCTGGTCGGACGCCAACCGCCGTTGGCTTCTACCGTTGTACTTCGTACTCAGCGTTGCCTGGTCTCTCGAGATGTGCGTTACAATTACCCCCCTCCATCATTTCTCTTAAATAATCTTACTTCATCAGTGTAACCCACCTAGAAGGTAGAACCGCGCCTAGTATTGGAAATTCTTGCTGATTATCATCTTCACAGAATTGACATTCTGGTTATTCTTGCTGCACCAGGGGCCAAAGCAACGGGAATGGTTTCACAGCTGTGAATTTAGGGTGTGGTACATCGGTGCGCGCTCAACTCTCTATGAAAGCCTGGCTCGTTCTTAGGGCGCGTTTAGGGAGCATGATAGCTTTATTGGGCATGCCCTTGACCACCCTATTGAGCAGACAAAACCTGGACACGGTGAGGCGCTGTCATCATCCTTGATTGGAATCTAACCACGTTCCTTGAAGTGTCAAGCGCGGATATTTCTTATGGGATCCTCGGCCTCAACATTCACTACCCTTTGCTTCCTGTATGTTTTGTTTCGTTTTCCCAGGTTCATTAGATACGTCAAGGACGAAGGTGCTCTCCCTGACGTGGTAATCCGCCTTGTAACCTTTTACCAACTCAATGTGAGCGATTTCACCGTCTGAAATTCACAGCGGGTGTTTAATACTATAAACAGCTGGTTCGCGTTGCCTTCCGCTTCATTTTCACAATCCCGCTTCTTGTTCTTGCTGCGGATGGCATACGTGTCACGCATCCCATCAACTACGACCCGTAAGTGATATCCAGTCGCTACCCGGGACTGAGGGTTAAACACTGACAACCTATTGGAGGTTTTGGTCTGGTAAGGATACGCCGCTGACAACATTGTCGAATCGGCTGATCGTTGCGCAGATTTTCTGTTGATGACAGGAGGCATAGGCTGCTTTGTCTCCTCGGGAATAACCTTGATGGTCAGCTCTTCCACTGCATCTCTCTCGCATCTATATCAATCCGTTCTCATCATAGATATTTTTTCCTCGCTCCATTACGCAAGAGGAAGGATACAAAGCAAGAGACGCCTCCCCAAACCCGGGGAAAGCTCCCACGGTAGTACCCACCCCACCACTCCCCGACTATTATGCGCAGCGCCAAGCATCTCCTCCCAAATCACCTTCGTTGTATCAAACCTCAGAGCGTGCGCCCAGCCAGCAAAGCGGGATACAATTGGCGGCGTTGCGCGACCCGGGTCACCGACCTCCTCGCCAAATGCTTAGCCATCAGCCATCATTATCAGCCGAAGCTGATGATGAAGAGGAGGCGCCAGGGTATGAATCTGATGAAGACAGTGTTGCCATGTCGGGACGCCTAACCCCAGTTGTCACGAGCCCTGTATCTCATGCTCCGTCAGACGACACAATGTGGGAACGACAGGATCCCGGGCGGAGTACCGATGTGGATCTCCCCAAGGAACCCAGTGCTTTCCATCACAGACATGTCCGGCCGTCGGTACGCGAGACCCAAGGATTGACACTTCCCGTACTAGCCTCACGGCGGAGTCCACAGCAGCAACCAGAGTCACACCTACACCCATATGTAATTCGCTGTTTTCCAAGCTGCGAGCGGTCACTGATAATTCCTTTGACTAGGTTGTCAACTTCACATCGCCTATTGACCTTCTTGATGACACGGATGACGGTATCCCAAGAGCAGTGTGAATTCACGAATGCTCCCTTATTATCGGCCAAGCAATGGTCACCGGGTCACCCCAAAGGGCCTCAGGCAGCGCGCCATTCGTCCTCTGGTCTCACCAGAAGTCCATGCCATGGCTGGCCATCAAAACGCAGGACCATCTTCATGTGCTCGCCATGTTGTGGTTTGCTATTTGACATGATCTATTCGCTTCCATTTCGTTTGCATCTGATGTATATGTACGCCACAGCCCACTTCTTATCTCACATTTATGCGCATCTATCTTACTTCATCAATAGTTTTGTTCAGACATCTATCTTGCTTTGAACTCTGTTGTACATCATCTTCTATATACGTATACCCGTTCGTTTAGTACCTTTGCTGTGAGGTTCCTAAATTTATATTCTACGTATCTTTCACTGCTAAATTGTCAATTGGGTTGGAATTCGTTGTCGATGTGATGAAAGATGTATTATTTACCACTAATACTGTGTACTCAATCGTGTATTCAAGTTGTACAGACAGCTAGCCGTTGTTATAAGCAGAACAATTGCGAGTCCATCGAACAGTACATTACCGTGACCAGCACATCTAAAATTACAAACTATCTCGGCTCAATATAAACTCAGCCTCCACGCACTCCTCTGGCGATCTGAACACCCTCAGCGGGATATGCCCCGGCATCTGCGTGCGAGCCCTGTACACCCTCGTCTGCAGATCAAACTTCTTCTTCTCTGGCTCGCTCATCCGCAAATACGCTGAGCTGACGGACGCCGAAGTCGAAGATGAGATTGATGCCGGGCGCGCAGACACACTAGACCCGGTCGATCCGCCCGTCTTGCTCTTCCAAGCATCAGACAACTTGGCGCTGGTTGGCGTTGTGGCACTATGTGCGCTCGGAGACAGGTATCGCTCGGGTTCAGAGGTGAGGGGAGAGGATGTGATAGGGCCATGCCTATCCGTTCTTGCCGAGGCTGACTTCGAGACAGGAGGCGGGGTGTAGGGGGCGGGGATGGACAAAGATAATTGCTTCGGCTTGGGCGTCTCGGTGACGGTAGCTTTCGGTGTGTTGCGGCGTGGTGTGCGAGGCTCCATAGTAGACGTTTCTGGGGGGTTGTCGGAGACAGTCAGCCCAGACGGTGTTGCCTTCGCCCGGTTGAAGGCAGGTATAGAAGAAGCCCCAATTGTCTGCCAGCCGTAGGATCTTGGATCATCTCGGCCGTCTCTTCGGCGTAGCGAATGAATACCCCGAGAACTTGTTCCGGACGCTCCTTAGCGAACCTGTTGGAGCGTCTGCATGAGCATTGGGCTATACTTCGCTACAATGGTGCATACTCAGCGTAAAGCTCGAGGTCTTGTTCCCCTGAATCCCCTATTAGGATGAACCGGGATGTAGGGAACGCGTCAAGAATGTCTTGGATCCCTGCACGTTTGCGAGCTGCAGGTGCCGACAGAAGACCATTAAACAGCGATCGACCAGCATATGACTTTAGTTTGATCGAGCCTGGTTTAAACCGTCATGAAAGCACAACTATAAGATAAAATGCATACCTGGAGGTAGCTGAGACACTTGCAAGAAGTCGCTGACAACGGGGAGGAGCTCGAATGGCCCGTTCGACTATGAGACGAGGTCAATTGAAAGGGACTATGAGTCATAAAGCATCTACGCACGACATAGTGGAATCGAACGCCTTTACTCCACATACTAGTGTACCATTCTCCCATGCCAGGTATCACTATATCGTCGAGCTCCTTGACGAAGACATTGTGGAATACGGCCCGCGCCCCGTCGACGATGTTTGACCGCTTGACCGTATCGTCGATATCAGAGATGACGCGAATTGGTGAATGCGTTATCGGTACGTGCAATGTCGACACTGCAGTTGGCTCTTGATCTTCTATGGGGGGTTCGGGGAGCTTCATTACATGAGGCTTGTAAATGGGATAGGGCGGCCTGTTTCGTTCCGTTGGCGATGAACCGTCAGATGAGGGGGAAGGTGAGGGAGTGCGAGAGGACGGAGGAGGGGGAAGAAGTTCAGCTCGAACAAGGAGGTCGTGCTCAGCAATGACATCTCCAAACGCGATTTGAAGGCCAGTTGGATGTTGGCATAGGTCTTCCCACCGCAGAGAGAGATGACCCTGGAAGCTGCCGTCTGTAGTGGTGACAAACTCCTTCGAAGCCAGCGCGACGTTACTGCCATAGTCCTCCTGGTTTCTTTGCTGTGAAACCGCGAATATACTAACGCGGACAGTTCGAACCGATAATACGGATGACCAGAAAGGGCGCAACCTCGATTCGAGGTTCTCGTGGAGCTTGCGAAGGTCAGCAGCGACCGCCAAAGGTATTGACGCTGGATTCAGAAGTAGGGCGGGGTTGGCTGAGAAAGGCAAACGGTCCCCAGGCGAGGAAAGGCTGTCGGTGGACTCCTCGTGCTTGGCGCGTTTAAGGGTCTGCTCTAGCAGTTGGACCTCGTAGTCCTCCGTTATTTCTGAAGGTCTAGGCGGTAGTTTCACAGTTGCAAGCAAGTCCTCCGTCGACCGTGATAAAGGCGTTGATGGCTCAGATCCAGGGTCTGCCACATCGGCCATAAGCTTTGGGAGGGCGGCGAAGCCTGGACACGGAATACGTCAATCATCAGCGCCGTTCCCGCCTATTCCGCCTAACACGTACTCTTCGCCAGTCGCATGAACGCGCGCTGAGAGCGACTCGCGTTCGCTGGTGACTTGTGGCTTGAAGCGTATCCCGAGACGAACACATCAACCTCAAACGCTTCTGTAGATTCAATGTAAGGCGCGGAGAATTATCTGTGTGTTACAAGCCACATACCTGGCAAATTCTGGTCCCCAATGTCGCGATACCGCTTCGCCGCCCAGCCTGGAAACAGAGAGATTCGTTCGTCAGGGCCCGAGTCCTTCTCGCTACCTCGAAACCGCCGTGACCTGATCTTCTCCCCTGCCCAATCTCTCCAGCTCTGCCGGCCATCCTGGATGCTTCTCGCGCCCGCTCCCGCGCTGTCCAGCCGCTCGAGCGACTGTTTGGCAGCGACCTTCAAATTCCTTAGAGATGATATGCTGCGGCGCGACGATTCCGCTACCAAAGATCTCCAGGCTGTGGGCGGGTTCATGTTGATGTTGTTGCTCATGACAGGCGTTTCGTACAGCCTAGCATTACTGTGAAAAATAGCTGAATTGCGGAACAGTTGGCGCACACTCGTGGAGGAGTACCCAGTGACATACTGATCGGCATGCCACGTGCGATCAGCCTCTACTGTACAAGCCTCTTGCATCTCGACTATATTTCGATGCTGCCATCCAGGAGATACCTCAACACCCTCCCGAATGTGACACCGCGTAAGCGCGATGATTCAGTCTCTCGTACTGTTTCATGGTTGCTACGGCATAGCGCCAGAAACGAGGGGCTAGACATGCGTCAGGACGGGTTTATACGCGTCGAGGAGCTGGTGCGTTCAAAACTGACTGATTCAGAAAGGCCCACATACTCAAACTCGCAAGCTGAGACACCCTCGCCTAGGGAGAATAGATTTCAATCAATTGCGGACTCTTGTAGAGAATGACAGGAAAGGCCGATTTAGGTTGATGCAAACGTTGGAAAGGGACGCAACGGCGACGTGGTGGATCCGCGCGAACCAAGGGCACTCATTTATGGTGGGTGGTTTCCATTTTAGCCTAGCTCGTCGAGAATAAATATTGAGTGCGTATCAAGGTCGATTCTCTGGACCTTCAGCCTATAACATCCGCCGATCAGGTGAAAATGGCTGTTCACGGCACATCCTTCGAGGCTTGGGACTCGATAGGTACGCTTTTACACCGTATTTTCACCATACCGTATGTACTAACACTTCCATAGCTGTACAAGGCTTATCACGCATGAGTAGAAACCATATACATCTTGCGAATCATCTTCCTAACTCACAGCCAGTTACTGCCATCAGCGGTAAATTGTTTGATTCATGTTGGTTCTCTTATCCTTCAGCTGACTTTATAGGCTTACGCCCCCGCTCCGACATCCTCGTCTATATCAATCTCCACCTTGCACTGTCCTCTGGGATCAAATTCTTCTTATCCGCTAATGGGGTTGTCCTGACTCCTGGAAACGAAGCTGGGTTCCTTCACCCGCCGCTGTTCGAGAAAGTGGAAAGAGCGTACATCAGAAATGGGAAATTGACTACGCGTTTAATTATGCCTAGGTCCGACGAGCTCAACTGAGATGTTTGATGAACAGATGCTAGAATATTCCTATAAACATCTATTAGGACGAAATACAATGAAACCCACCTTTCTCCCCATCGTCGCAACAATGTCACCTCGAATCTTAGTGAATGTCTCTTCAAATCAAATGTTACCGTTTCAAGAGCTCTTAGCCCCATATCTCCTCGGTCAGTGCCATGCTGTCCAGGGCTTGGAGAATTCTGCTCTTATGCTTGTCTATGCTAGGTCTTGTCCTATCTTCTCCGTAGGCAGCGCTGATCGCTCGTATTCTTCTCTGCTACTTACCTCCTCGCTCCTAGATTATACGCGGTATCAATTTGTCAAGCAGTTTCCTATTTCAGAGTCTATCGTAGCAACCCCCGATACCTGAAATACATGGTATATTATTCGAAGGCTGCGTTCAATAGATACTCATGCTTGTGCAACCATAGGTGGCAATCTTAATGTGGGTAGTTCCCGTACCGTTGTTGTTTTGCTGGACCTCTTTCCTTCTCTGCAGTTTCATGGATTCTGCCCGCTTTGCGTTCCTATCCCACACAGTCTACATGTCATTTATGACTCTGAGCGACGTATTCCATGGTGTGGATCGATAAATTACTTGTCACGAAAACTACATTCGGGAAATGTCAGTGTTTCCCTGGTTTATGGAAATTCGCGCTAACAACACTTTGGCGTCCGCAACCGTAGCACGCTCCTGGTATGTCTTTGTCGTTGAATATCGTGTTTCGGGGACTAAATGTTCAACTGCTCATAGATAGTTTGAGCTGCTTGGGGTTCGTGTTTCCCAGCGATTCTTGAAGTACTCCTGATAATAGCCATACCAAAAGGCATCTCTGTCCTGTATAGTTAAAAGGTATCGCGAAGGCCCTGCACCTTTCCTCCGCTGACTACATATGTGTACAGCGCTTATGTGATGAGGATCTGGCGCTGTGAGTGGTGGCTTCTATCATAGCTAATATCATTGAATAGAAGAATCAGTGAGCAACCGCAATAAGTTGTTGGCTGGAGCCATTGCTAGTCTGTTAGTTTCGCTGATCAAACAGAACGCTCACTGGTCCGATTGCAGATGTTTCCCACATTGTGTGAATTAGGTATGTAATACATCCGGAACCGAATGACTGCAGTGATAGCTTGAAACGAACTCCACCACAGGATCGGCTTTAGGTAAGTGATGAACTCTTATGCATGTACCATCGTCAACAGTAACCATTCGCAGTAATTACTGCAGGATTGTAGGCTCCGCTAGCCCATATAAAAAGCACACTACTCAACCTAATTCAATTCTGGGTAGAATCTTTGAAGCCACCGGGCAAGGATTGGGCATCTGCAAATTTGGTGGCCCTTTCCGAAAGGAAGGCGGCACAGCTGTTATACGGGAGCTGTATTAGGTCGGTGGCGATCAGACTTCCCTTCATATCGATTTATTAATGACTCTGTGTACATATCAAGTTTCCCCGATATGCCCAACTCTCCGCGAGTTTGATCTCGGATGCCTTGATAACTTTGAGCATGATTTATTACCTCAAAAGTGGTCTCAAAACACATTTCTTTCGGTACGGATGCCCATGATATACAGATGATAGATGGCAGCTAACCTATATATAGCACAAAAGGTATCATTAGTTGCTTGATCAGCTATACGCTGGCAATCGGACTCGCTACAAGGTCAGGGGGGTGAACTTCCTGCATTGCAACTACTAACATGCTGCATGCGTAGCATCCTCTCTCTAGTATCCCTGGCCTTCGTAAATTCACATTCTCCATAATCGTGTACTCGCCAGATGTGTGGTGTTCGGGTTGCAACAGTTTTTGCTAGCCGCACGACACAAAACTCGAACTTCCCTTTAGTCCACTTCATGATATCAAACGGTGAGACGTATTTGCGTGTTGCGATCGCCAGATTTAACGCCGCCGTCGCGTAGCATATGTTACCTCATTCCTGGCAAGGTACCTTTTGGCGACGTCAACGGTGACCCACTCATTCACAATTCCTTTCTTTTATAGTTTGAATTCGCGTATGGGCTTGCGAAAGGCTGGTCAGGGCTCGGACTTTCTCTCGATGCAAGGTTCGCTCGAGTCGGCGACTCGGAAAGAGTTCACCACTTAGACTGAGTCAAAAACCATGGCCAACTCTTGGTCCTCTTTCTTCCGCGTAGATAGCTTTTGTGTCTTATTTGACTAGTGGCGATTATTATCTATTATCCGGCTTCCGAGGAGGGCAATGATGTACCCCAGTTTCCGCACGGGGAGTAGCCAGCTCCGTCCCCATCCCAGAACCAATTATTCAAGGAGGATATCCAAACGGTTGTTGCGAAATCTACGACTCATAATTTGATTATCCCGTCTCTTCTCCATTCTCCGCCTCCCATAGGCAGGGTTGCGCTCAGTGCCAATGCACATCTGCGGATGATCGGATGTTTATGTTCTGCAATACATGCATCGCGAAATAACGATAATTACCGGTACCGGGATAGACAACACGGCAATATCTGGCCTTCATTAGCAAAGAACAGCTACCTCTGGTTGACGAGTGAAGCAGTGTGTATTAGTTGCGGTCCTTCGAAGAGAAACAGGGGCCCCTCACGAATTTTAGGAGCGGAGGGATCGGTGGAAGAAATCCTGCGAATTTCGTTGCATCTAAAGGCGTTGAGGGCAAGTCGTGCTGCGTATAATAGATGGAGGTTGCAGGAACTAAGCAATTCAGTACATCGGGAATTTTTTATACTGCAGTATTGATATTGTGGTTTACATCATAGTATAGCACTCTCGTCAGCGTTGAGGATCAACGTGGTGAAGAACCTAATCATCTCCAGAAATGCATCCACATTGAGAGCTATAGCACCAATAGTTAATGGGGGCGAATCACGGCTGCGTAATGAGGAAACGTACATTCATTTACAGTGTGTACGCGACCAAGCACATTGCTGCTGTTTCCTTGATTGTGATGATTATACCGGAATATATGGTCAGAAAGTTTCCAATAATATCTCGTATCTAAATAACAACGCAGGCAGGTATCAGCACCCGACGGCAAGTATTATCGTATGATCACTCACCTGTGTTTCCGGACATGATTCCTGGGCTCATAGCGATGTTGTCGCCCTGGAGCGATCGGTGGGAGTTGAAGGTAGCCTTGATGGTCCCAGAGAGAAGGGCGTACGGCGCAGCGTCCCGCCCTGTAGGAGTTATGGGCGCTGGTTCCAATGCGGTACCCCATGCGTCGCTGAGAGTGAGCGTCCCGCTAGATGGAGCGCCTTTTTCAGATAACTCTGCTCCGAAGCTGGTGTATGTGAGGTTGAATTTTTTTGACAGAGACTTGAGCAACTGCGTGTCATGCTTCATTGTGGCGGCGACGGAGCTGTGAAGGTTCAATGCTAAATCCGGGGTGGTGTTAGAACTAGTCAATGCGCACCTCTCTGTTGCGATACGATGGTTCACGACTGCCCAAGCTTGCTCGGGTAGGGCATTGGACTTAACGCCCCCTTGAGTCATAGTGACGGCCTGAGTGGTGCCTATGAGGCTTCTATACATCTTGTCCGCTAAAATCTCTTTCTCTAGGCTACGCATGGCCTTCTTGGAATGAGGGGCTTGCTTAATTGCCTTGCGAAGGCTGGAAGGAAGTTCCTTGGCGTGCTCGGCATAGCAAGAGAGAGTGCCGAAAATAGGTGAATGTGGGTCCTGGGTAGTATGTGGTTGGCAAACATTCGAGGTTGTTCAGCCATAACTCACGATATGGACGTTGTACGGATTCGATTCGTATTCGACCAGTAAGGCAGCAAGCATACCGATGCTCTATCAGAAGAGTAAGTAACCAGTCTCATAGATGAGGGAAAATATACGGACGGTATGTTTAGGTGGAATTGACGAATGACCGCCCGCGGAGGTCACGTCGACTCTGACGTCCAAGTAACCTTTCTCAGCAATTCCGGGTGTGGCGAAAATGGTGCCGAAGTTCTCCATAAAGCCAGCTACACATATCAAGCGTCAAGGTCGAAGCAGCTGGTATCTATAGTTTCTTTCCACGTACATCCTTCATCTACAACCATTGCGATCGAGCCTTCACCATAATGTTCGGTAAGAGCTTTACCAAGATGACCGGCTCCCTGAGGTATTATGAGAAGCAGTACCGGTCAATGAGGAGTTGACCTACGTGAACTCCGCTAGCCTCTTCATCAAATCCAAACGCGAGTACTACCGTACGGGTAGGCTTGAACCCCTTCGCAAGGAGTGTTTCGATTGTAGACCTGTAGTAGATTGAATTGCTCATTGTGAGTACCGCAAACGTGGAGACAGTGAACTAGAACGGACAAGATACCGATCAGCCCACTCTTATCGTCGCTACTGCCTCGGCCCCAGACCCGTTCACCTTTTTTGCATGATCAACAATTGTCGCTATTCCAACCAAAAGCGAAGTTTGTACCATCGAAAAAGCCAGAATATGGAGGATGCTCCCATTGATCGACAGTGGTTGGATCCACGGGGACAACATCTAGAACGTATTCAAATGAGCAAACGTCTGGCAGCTGCTCCCTAGTACTGGTGACCGACCTTGATGTGCCGCAAGCAAGAGCGGTCTCAATGACGCATCAGAACCCACCCATTCGTACCACAATCCGTATGTATTGACTTTCGTCAGGGCAAGTGTAGAGTGACTAACCCAGGGGGGGTAGTAAGTTTTCGTCCGTGAGTAATGTTGGGAATGTTGCAATAAACTTACACCAAAGGGAAAGCAGAAAGTAGATAAGTGTGGAAGGGCGCAAAGGCCTCCCAACGTGGGTCGATGCCAACGGGGTCCATCTTATCGTACGACTCCGTACTAGAATCGCCGTAGATTAGTTCAGAATGCCTAGAATATATTGCTGCAGTTACTCACGGAACGCGGACAGCTCCTGCCAACCATTCAATCGCCTTAGTCTTGAATGCATCTGTGCTAATGGTGGACCCTATGTCTGCCCATAGATCACCGTTCTTATCTGGAGTGAGTTCATTTGGTTGGAAACACAAGTCTTCATCGCGGTGGCAGTGCTTCAATGCAAAGATCTCCCGGCGCGTTGCGGATAGGAGTGCATAGCAGCAAGCTACTGTGAACACCAATAGACGACGCCAAGGCCAGGAAGGCTTCACCCGACTAGCCAGCAGAGGAGCAGGCAAATCCCCTCCTTTGCTTATCAATTTTTCGGCAGACATGGTGGTACGGTGAGAAGAATGGCCAGGGAACTGTGTGCACAGTTAGCAAGTAATATGGATCCGCGGGCCGCGCCGGCGGTAGCTCGCTTCGAAGTGCTAGGGTGAGGATTCAGCGTATATTTTTACACTAGGTAGATGGATGCTAGCTATTATTTGCGCAGCATCTAGGAGTGCTAGGAGCGCGCATATGAGATATCCATCCAGTGTGCACGCCGTAAGCTAGAGAGAATTAGGCGCGCGCCACGTCGAGTTGATGGAAGTTGAACGACCTTCACCAAATTACGGTCGTAAAACATCAAATCTCCACCAAAAGTGCCGTTTTCTTGGGGCAGACCAACTACAGCAAGGAGAATCTATACTTCCCGTGACTCAGAATTTTGGAAAAGGGACCAGTTCGTTCAGAAAGATAAACAAATTGGCCTCCAAAGAGTGAGAAAATCGTTTGTTCTTGTTTGCGAGGGCCTTGAACCCTTTAGAGCATGATGCATGATTGCTCGATACGCTCGCAAACATTGTGTTCACAGTACAACGTATACTATGCTTCATTAGTGCTTCGTACCCCATCACTACTTCGCAGCGTCACAAACGTCACGTCACAATGTTGTGCTCCGACTAGGCGATCACAGGGACGAGCGGAAAAGGTATTGAAACTCATGCAGAATAAACCAGTCCCAGATTGATTGTCCGCCGCGGCTTCTGCGGCAGAGCGTGACACCGGCCAAAGTTCTATCGTTGAAAATATGGACGTGTATGGCTTGAAAGTGGTACAAATGCGTATGTAGGCATTAGAACATCATATCCCGAAGATATCTCAGCATGGGACAGGAAAATGGGTGAGTAATTCAGGGGGCGCGAAGTACTGATGGGGTACGAAGCACTGATGAAGCATAGTATGTGAAACGACATCGTACGACATGGGCCAGAATTCAACAATACTCCAGCACTCGATAATTAGGAGTCCATACATAGATCATACGCATACTTGACCATAAACACACCTCCATAGAATGTCCTCGCCAGCACAGAAAGAAGGGATCTTATCAAGTTCCAAGTCTACTTCTTATCCACGATGTCGTCCTCGGCGTCGCTAGCCATTGTTCTCCTTGAAAAGGCAGATGTCCTGTTTTAGAACGCTAGAGCGACGTGCTGGGGAACCAGAGAGCCTTCTCGGATCGGGGGACATAGGAGAGGTGCCGGGCGGAGACCCGCTCACACTACTTCTGTTCAGATTTTGCACAATGCTTGTCACACTACCAGGGGCACGGGGACCACGAGCACCTCTGGGACCGCGAATCGCCGCTGATTGACCGGAGGAAGAACGCGACAAAGTGGAACGACGATCTTCACCAGGAGGGGAAGGGCTACGCGAGGCTATCTTGGTCGGGGAAGGACTGTTCGATCGGTAAGTCGCACTGACACGCTTCAGATTGTTGCTTTGTGGTGTTGGCGGCGTGACATTAGTGATTGGTGGTGGAGGACCAGGAGCTGTGAAACTAGTACTTGTGGGTTCCTCAACTGGTGGTTCCGTAAACGTTGGCCGCGGAGGCAAATGATCAATTTCTGGGGGCGGTTCCTTGAAGCTCGGTCGTGGCGGCAAATCGTCGATTTCGGGAGGGGGTTCCTTGAAGGCTGGCCGAGGTGGATCCTCTGGTGTCTTGACTGGGGGCGAGGGAATCGTAGGCGGTGGCGAAGGAACGGCCGGTTGTGAGACAATGGGTGGAGGTGGTGGCGGAGCTACCAAAGCAGGCTCAGCAATGGGAGGTGGTGGCGGTGGCGCTTGAACAACAGGCTTTTCGACGGGAGGAGGCGGTGGCGGCGAAGCAAAGGCAGTTTCCATGGAGGGAAGTGTCTGTGGCGGAAGTGGGGGAGACTTCGCCCGAACAAGTGAGGGGTTCTGCGCTTGTTGCTGGGCAGCAAGAAGTTGATTTGCGTCAGCTCCTACTGAAATACGGCTACGACTCAATCGCATGTCGATGGGGGCGGTTCGCTTCCTGATAGGCACTTTGCGTTCAGATTCACGCTTCTTGCGAGCGATGGTAGGCGGGAGAATGTCGTCGTAATGCTTGAGAAGGTCGATGAACATGACTGCGGGCAAAGTGATCAACATACAGGAGGATTCTCATACGCTCAGACTTACGAGTGGGGTGCCTGTCTTGAATCGACAGCTCGGTTTCGACTTTGGGTCTGACGATAGCTAAAAGTCGTTTAGAATGTGATAGGGATTGCGCTGGGTCGATACTCACTGCGTCCCACAGAGAGGGCCAACTTGGTGATGTATACCTCATCGGCCTCTTCAACCTTCGTGAAAGCCATGAGCCTGTATGAGGTATCAGCATACCTAACACGACTACATCGGGTGAAGTGCTTACTCCTTGAGATGGCTGACGACAGCGTCAAGAACATAAAGATGAACCCGGGGAAGCTTTTGCAAAGCAGCACTGATGTCTTGTATCCGCTGTTCGTCCGTTTTGCCTTTCTCTGTTTCAGTATGACCAACGGTCGGATAGAGCTTGCGAATATCATCCCATCCTTCCCAGAGGGCGATAGGCGGATCGAGTTCAAGGATCCATAGCTTCAGGGTACTAGCGATGACTGCCGCATCATACTGGTCGAAGAAGTTGGCAGGGATGGCTTGCTCCGCATCGAGTCCGTTCAAAGCTTCACGAAGATGATGTGCAGCGGGCAATGGAACTTCGTAGATCCAGGACTTCCGTTTCTCTAAGTAATAGGGCAAAGTTAGCTTGCACTATGTATGCCTGCACTAATGATTTACCATCATCGTTTTCAAGTTTCTGATAAGAAGCTTTGAGAGCGTTCAACAATGTGGTCAACACAGGGGGGACCAACTCCTTTTTCTCTTCACCAGTGATCATGGCAGCCCAGCTGCCTTCAGCCCACTTCCTGAGGTCAATACCAAAGACAACGTCCGAGTCGTCATGAGCAACAGACTCGTAGACATGCGCGTGAGGTCGGAAAGGGCCCGTGCGATAACGTTCAATGAGCGCAGTCAAATCATTCTCAGGCTGGTAGGCCGAGATGCACGTGGACGAACGCTCTAGAGAGGGCTCAAGTGACTTGGGCAGGTTAGCCAGAGTAGCGTGATACTGGAGGAGCACTAAGAGCAGCGTCGTTAGTGTGTGACTGCGTAGCAGGCATATAAACGGAGCTTTACCTGTCTTGACAGCACTTAACCTCTCGCTTTCCCATCGCTGAAGAGTCTTGAGGTTCTCCTCGATCTTATCTTCGAGCCCCAGGCGTTGCCTGTCTAATCTGCGTACAGCGATGCGGTACGCCTTGTCGGCTTCTTCTGCTTCGCGCCGCGCCCGCACGTAGGCAGGTTCTCCGTTTTGGATTCGCGTTTAGAGCTTTGGATACGAGGTTTGCGAAGTTACCCGTACGCTTCATGATGTCGAAGGGCTTAGCTTGGACTGCTGGTGGGGTTGCGTCTGCGGGTTTGCCTTCAAGGTTGAAGGCCTGGTGATACGTCAGTAAAGGTACTCACACAGTTGGATTGGAACCGCAAGCACCTTGGGACGGAATTGGTAGAACGCTTCGTCAGACAGCTCGAACTGGTTGCCCAGCTCCCCAATTCTACGCAGCAGACCCTCATGCTCGGTAAGATCTCTGGCAGCATCCTCGGCCCGATCCAAGTCACCACCGAATCCAGGGACGTGTTCGTTCAACCACGCAGCTATTTCCTCGCCAGTGAAACAATCCTGGTATTCACCAAGTAGCGGGAACCGGACTGGTCGCAAGTGCATCTCGTGAGAGGCGCGTAGAAGTAGCTTTGAAAGAGATGCTGGTGTAAAAGCTAGACCTGCTAGTAGGATGGGCGATGGATTTGGCGCGCTGATAGTGGAGGCAGTAGGCAAGTCCAGATGCTTCTCGGGCAAAGGGGACATTGGGGGAGGAGAGGCAAGTATTGGAGGCGATCCTGGGGCATCGTCGCTTGCTTTACCTTTGCCTTTGTCAATCTTGGGGACCACTGGTTCCTCGGCGTTCTCCTGGGGCGTGTGGTTTGGGTCCTCAGCAGCAACGGACATGGCCTTCTTCTGCAACTCCTTCAAGCGCAAGGCGATACGTTCCGATACGCTCGCTGTTCTTTGCGGCGGAGCGCGACCATCGACAGCACGAAGCCGAGGGGAACTTGTGTAGTTGTCCACTCCTCCGCTGTTTGGCGCAAACTTTGCACTGGGAGTAACTGTTAGTTAGGTGATCGTCAAACTACACAGGAATGCACATACTCGTCTTCTGCTTCGTCGGCGCGTCTAGTCTTCGCTAGGTATTGTTGCTTCAGCTTCGCGACCTACATGTTCTTGATTTAATTTGCTATAAACATGTGTAAAAGGCTTTGTCTTACGTCTGCTTGAGCATGTTCATAAGAACGCAGCCAGCCTTCAACAACGGCCATGCGACTTTGCTTCACTCTCTCCTGCACAAGCGATTAGTCATTTTGTGAACACGGTAAAGGGGGGGATGTGATACCTGATAACCACGCGCCCACACGTCGAAGGGATCCGCGACTAAAGTGTGAAGTTCTTTGGACACGACTTGATGGGCCTTTCCTTGTGCTACGGATTCCGCCTGAAGGCCAATGAAGGTGTGGAAAAGAGATGCCCCGTCGTCGGCTCCGAAGCCACTTCCTGTGAGACGGTTATTTCCCCGGCTTCGTAAGGCCGTTCAACACGACATACCTGGGGCGCCGGTAGGCATAGGCACAGTGAGAGACGTGGCCAGCGCGCCCTCGGCAATGGCGCGCGACTGTAAAGGATTTCGATTAGACGTCGGTCTACCTAACGGCGTAACAAACCGTACCCTAATAAACGTTACAATCTCCTCATTTTCTGCGACTCCCTACAAGAACATGCTCTGTCGGCCGTCCACTGGGTACAGTACATGAGGCGTACCTGCTCAAGTTTGTGGTACAACACTTCGAGACCGCGGCGGTAGTCGTGCGTCCAGAACGAATTGTTGAAGTTCAATGGCAGAGACAAGACTGCCATTTTTGCGCAGGCTCACAATGCGGGAGGTGGTAGGATGGGGAGAAGGTGATCTGTGTCACTTGGAGGCGTGTTTTAAGCTGTGGTGGTACTGCCTCGAGTATGTCTGACTGGCCGGGCGGTTTGGGCCAAGAATGATATGTCCAGCAGCGGGCAAACCACGTGGCCTTTCAAATGCAGTCAAATGCGCCAAATTACATAATACGAAAGTGACTTATCTTGTGACCGGCGAAGACCGACGCGTTTTTTGCAAGATCACAAGCGCATTCGCGCCCAAACGAACACTCGCTTGCCAATGGTCCATCATGTGCAGAAACGGCTGGCGTCGACTGCAGCCAAACTAGTCTCCGTTTCCGCCTCGTCTCTCTCCAAATTCCCCCCCAAAGAAGCTCTATTTCAGCGCACAGAACTCCCAAAACCGTTTTCTCCGGAAACATGGGCTTCACTGCAACCTCCGCCAACCTCTGCGCTCTCTGCGTTTGCCCATAGAATAGGACTTACGTCGGTCCTGGACTCGCCGGAAATAATACAGCAGGCATGCACGCACGAATCCTTTGGTCCGTTTTACAAGTCGCACTACCCGAACCACCACGACCCGAAGACGAATGCACAACTCGCGCCGTTGGGGAACGCGTTGATGGGTCTGTTTGCCGCGGAACATCTTCACGCGTCATACCCATACCTCCCCACGCGAGTGCTGAAAGCCGCAGTCACTGCTCACGTTGGCCCGTTGACTTGCGCTAGCATATCTCAAGAGATGGGAGCTGGTCCTCTGTTGCGGTGGCATCGAGCGGTACGTTTTCGTCTCCCTCTTCCGTAACACTCGCCTTCATGTATTCTATCAGCCTCCGATGCCCGCCCGTCCTCCAATACTTCATACCGACGCCCTTGCATCTATCCCCCGCTCAATAACGGCCATTCTATACCAGAAGCGGTCCATTTTATCAGCCAGACAATTCGTTCACTCGTATTTCCTGACTCGCGAAATTGACCTACGAGGCATGATCAAGTTCTTCAATCCGAAGAAGGCCCTCCTAGAAGCGGTTAATAAATTTGGACGGGAACGACCGAAATCAAGGTAATCGCATTTCCCTCATCGACCCACAGAGCCTAACATGGCATGCAGACTGTTGAAGGAAACGGTAGATACACCAACTCACCCATTTTCGTCGTTGGTATCTTTTCCGGAGGAGACAAGCTCGGCGAGGGTTTCGGAAGCTCATTGAAGATGGCCGAATACAGGGTATGTGACAATTGTCTCACATAGAAACATGCCTCTCATAGATATCTCTTAGGCCGCGGAAGATGCACTACTTCGTCTATTCCTCACAAAGCGACCCACCGAACAGCTGCAATTACCAACGTCGACATTTCCTGCAGGACTCGGCAACATCTTCCAAGAAGGACAAGCCGGCTCATATAGTGCTCCGGAACTTGTCGAGGCTGAGGTGATGTACGCAAGCTCGGGCAAGAGCGGTGTTGTCAAGCCACGACAGGAGGACGCAGATTATCTATGATATATACTGAATATCATTCATTTAATATATACATCACATTGCAAGCAAAGGCAAGAAGTTCGACAAGATACGCTAAGATTAGCAGAGAATACAAGTACAAGGTTGACAGGCGTATTAGTCGTGACTAATGCGTATAGATGGACGGTCGGACGGAGGCGATCAGACTTCTTGCGAAGCACCGCTCTCTCGCTTTCCTTTCGCAGACTTGGTTGGCAGAAGTTCGGGGTTGATGAAGGGCACAACACCGCCTGGCTGATGATAACGTGTCCGAGAAGCTTGTTTAACCTAGAAAAACGGATTGGTAAACGGACACGGATGGAGTAGACACAGAACGTACTCCTCGTCGTTCCTAATGGCTAACTGGAGATGCCTTGGAACAATACGTTGTTTCTTGTTGTCTCGGGCGGCATTTCCGGCAAGCTCAAGGATCTCGGCGGCAAGGTATTCAAGGACTGCGGCGAGATAAACTATCGGAGACATTAGGATTTCAATCAACCGGATGGCATTACAGGATCGTACCTGGGGCGCCAGCTCCAACGCGCTTGGCGTAGTTCCCCTTCTTCAACAGCCTGTGGACACGACCAACTGGGAACTGCAATCCAGCCTTGGCCGAACGCGATTGTGACTTAGCATCGCCACTTCCAGTCTTTCCAGACGATGATTTGCCACTAGTTTATACGCGTTAAATCGCGTAGCACGTTGGTATAGGGAGTATCACTCACGCTTTCCCTTTTCCAGACTGACATTGCAGCGATTCAGAAAGGGAAAAAATGCAGTAAAAGCAGTATATAGCTTACCATAGTACTTCTCGTTTGTGGTGAAGTGAAAGACGGAAGTGGTAGATGGGGAAGAGAGGAGATGGAGGAAATGCGAAGGCCCTGTGGTTTTATACGGGAAATATGATCACGTGCTCGACGCGTTCTACCCAGTTTCCTTATTTAGACAACTACGCCGACGGAACTTTTAGTGATCACAGAACTCAAACATCAGGTTGACACGAGGCCACCGGGACGATTCAACGACTTTACCTCCACTTTCTTACATAACGGCCATCCTGCGCATCTATTAAACTCTCGAGGCTTACTGTGGCTTCCCAGCTCTCCACTTCCACTCTCTTTGAACCTTTCGACGACCAGGACTCCACATAACAGGTCGCGGGATTCACTTATCATAGCCTTACTTGAACGATGGCAGCCATACCAACCAGGCCACCGATAGCAGACCCGATACCTCCGCCAACGCCCATCCCCGCTGCGCAACCAACAGGCGACCAGGTGTGTCCTGATAACTGCTGGATACTCGAGTCCATGGCTGACGGCAATATGCTTAGATTGTTGTCTGCTATGTGGTATGTTCCCTACTAAATCGTGTTTATTGATTCAATTGCCTATACCCCTCTAGATTATTGCCATGACTGTGGTCATCTTTGGCTTCTGGAACGTCCCCGGCGTACGGAATATCATCAACCCATTGAAGCTCTTTACGATAGGTTGGCATGAACTGTGCCACATATCAATGGTGCGTGCTCCGCGGCTTCATGTGGCTCCGAAATAATTATCTATCAGGCGATATTAACTGGGGGGCAGGATACTGAAGGTAACAATCGACCCGTTCATCGGCGGCGCGACAATAGTCGAAGGGGGACATCCGTACATCATTCTTTCGGCTGGGTACATCGGCTCCACGTTGCTCGGTGGGATTTTTATACTGGCCGGCTTCGATACTTTGGTCGCCAAGATCATGAGTTTCGTACTCGGCGTAGGGCTGGTCATGCCGCTGGTACTCATCCTCGACAAGCTGTGAGGCTTGTCGTCTATCTTAAGATGTGCTTACTATATATACCACTAGGACGATCCTGTTGACAATGTTCTACGAGGGTGTACTGATCGGGTTCTGGTTCATCGACCATGCGTACGTTCTTCGCCGTTCCGTTGAAGTGTTAACTGAAGTTCGTTCAACAGAGAGCCTCTGAGATGGTATTGCCTCTTCGTCGGTGTCATGAAGTAAGTACTTCGTGCATTATGTTTCTCATCCTCTGGCTCACGCTGCACTTAGTATCCTCTTCGTCATATGTTAGTACCTCAGGCACTACAAGTTGTCAGGCATAGCTCACTCTATCACCAGGGGATGTTGCCGACGATCGATTCTTTCACAAAACCAATCAGTCCGACGCCACACAATTCAACGTGTTAATTCCGAGAGTACCTGCTCACAGTACGTTGTTTCCCGCCGCCACCTTCGCATTTTGTTTCATTCTTGAACAGTATGGGCTTGCTTCTGGATCATGTTTTCCGCTGGAGTCCTAGCTGGCTTCGTCATACTCGGCATCGCTGCATTTAAGGTACCTATCACGCCACCTACTGACGTTGACACATGGGTATGGAGATGAAAATAATTCCACGACCTTCTCTTTAGAGAACACCAGAGGAGATGATGGCCGAAGCCGGTAAGGCAGCTTTTGTTCAACGTTCAACCACTTCTCTAACCTCCATTGCAGCCAACTTTCTTCCAACATGACCTTATGATATTTACGCAAATCTACGATTACCTATTTATCAAGCCCGAGCGGGACACACATTGCGCTAGAGGAGGAAGTCAAGCATCTACACACACTAATTATTCACGCATCCTGACATTGCATCTTGTATTACTGAGGCATTATAGTATTGATGTACAGATGGAAACTTGGGCCTCTGCGGCAGATTAAGGTCAAGGCGACTATACAACAAGTATACCGGAAATGGAAGTATAGCGCTAGCTTGCACCTTGAGGGCATGATAGCGAGGGTCAACGTGAATGGCTGGTCGTCGTCAGAACATAAGATAAGAGGGCGGTATGGGCAGTGTATGGACAAAGATATTAGCGCACAGGTGATTTATCTATTTTCGAATGGCTCGCCGTATAAGACCAGCAAGGAGAAGCGTCCCCACAGCTGCGACACCGCCAACCATGGCCATTCCAATATAGCCCTCTTCCGATAAAAGTGAGCAAGCGATACATAAAATAAGTCGATACAACATACCTTTCGCTACTCCACTGTCAATGAGCTGTGAAAGGCTCTGAGCCTGGAGATTCGTTGGCTCTGTCTCCAATAATAGCTCTGAGGAACGTCAGGGGAACCTGACAACAAGGGGCAATAGAACTCGCCGTTAAACCGCTTCGCCTCTTGGAAGTTTCCCATCTTGAAATGGCCCAACGCGAGATAGTATAAACATTCTCTCCGTCGTGTTGGCTCTGCGCGATATATGTCTACACGCCACGCAGGAAATTAGCTTCGTAAGGCATGCACTTTGAACACATACCTTGTAGGAGCCGCACGCCCTCCACATTGTCCCCTTTCCGGGGGCTCTTCACTAGGCCCCATGCATAGTTAAACTTTGTCTGTACCGTGACGTGCTGCTGTGCGAGCTCCTTCTCATATTGAGTCCGGAGCACCTGGAAGGAATGAGCAATGGCGACAACCATGAAGCGGATGCCTCACGTCGAGTTCGTCGAATGAAAGAGACACTTCAGCATCTGCGGCGTATGGTAGATCTGTAGGCATGTTTCTGGGGGGACGAGGGGAATGATGCAAGCCGGTGCTGTACGAAATATGGGTGTAGAATAGGCGCCCATCGCGAGTTGTCTGGCCTCCACGTGCGGAGCTTCAAAAGACTTCACTCTCACCAACCAACCGCACCAAAAGGTTGACGACGAAGTGACCATCACCATGGCCGACGAATACGGTGAGCCCAGATTTCCCCCCTACGCTCACTTTGACTCCAGGGTTATGAAGCCGCTCCGTTGACGAGCTTGGCGACATTTTTCCCTTTTGTTATCCTGCTGTTCGGAGAACGTTGATCTCATGGTGCATTTGCCTCCCCTTCATTGTTCTCGCACCATGCAACTACCCACCCATTTCAGCTAGCTAGCCCTCGCAGATCTGGTCGTCCTCCGTACCTGACAGAGTCACCGTCAAAGTGCTTGAATAGCACTTGCAACGTTTCATACTTACCTAGGTTCCGTTTCCTTTTCTTTTACAGAACGTGGGGCATTCCGCGAAGAGCGACACCGATCGAGCAGACATGATGACCGTGATAGGGAGGGCCATCATCGAGGAGGTGACAGGGACAGAGACCGCGGTGCAGAGAGGTACGGAAGCAGGAGAGGAGATGACCGCCATGAAAGATACGGTCGTGGGGAAGAGACCACGACGACCCCCGACGCCCTCGACATGATGATGATAGACGGGGCGGATACCGTGGACGGAGAGACGAAGAAGGGGGGGGAGGCTTCAGAGATGACAGAGGTGGGGACCGTCGCCGAGGTGGTGGTGGTGGTGGTGGTGGTGGTGGTGGTGGAGGCGGAGGCGGAGGAGGGGGCAAGCGTGAAGGCCCCGGTACGCCAGAACGGCGATCACCAACTCCCGAAGGCGCTGTGCCCTTGTCGCAAAGAAAACGCAAAGCATCTGGCTGGGATGTTCATGCCCCAGGTTACGAGCAATATACCGCCATGCAAGCGAAGCAAACAGGTAAGACACATACGTTTACTTCCCAAACTAGTTGTGTTAAGAAATGTCTTCATTCAAGGGATGTTCAACCTTCCTGGTGCCAACCGAACGCAAATCCCGCCCATTCTAGGAATCCCTGGGTTACCTCCTCCGATGCCTGTTCAGACCTTTGGCATGGGTATTGGCGTTAATCCGAACCTCTCAAGACAGTCGCGTCGTCTTTATATCGGCAGCATCACCCCCGACATTACCGAGCAAAACTTGGCTGACTTCTTCAATTCGAAGATGATTGAGATGAGCATCGGTACAGGTGGTCCAGGAAACCCAGTTCTCGCCGTTCAGTGTAATTACGAAAAGAACTACGCCTTCGTCGAAGTTTGTCCGCATTCCTTTCACGACATGAACACTCCATGCTAACGTAACTACAGTTCCGCAGCGCCGAAGATGCCACCGCCGCTATGGCATTTGACGGCATCATTTTCATTAACGGTCCCCTCAAAATTCGCCGGCCCAAAGATTACGGCGGCATTGACATGTCTTCTCCCAGCGTGCACGTACCTGGTGTCGTTTCCACGAATGTTCCCGATTCGATCAACAAAGTCTTTGTCGGTGGCCTTCCTGTGTACCTCAACGAAGAGCAAGTCATGGAATTGCTAAAAACGTTCGGCGAGCTCAAGGCCTTCAATTTGGTTCGCGAGAATGGCAGTGGTCCTTCTAAGGTGCCCCGGCAGGTTTCCTCTCCCGTTAATACCTGCTAACGTCGCAACGATTCAGGGCTTCGCGTTCTTCGAATACGTTGACCCCAACGTCACGGATGTGGCCATACAGGCTCTGAACGGCATGGAGCTGGGAGACCGCTACCTCGTGGTACAACGTGCATCTGTTGGTGCCAAACCAGGAACACCTGGCATGATTCCCAATCTTCCATACGACCAATTCCCGGAAATCCCCAGACCCATCATGCCAGCTGGCGAGAGCAACGGCCAGGATGCTCGCATTCTACTCATGCTCAACATGGTCACATCTGACGATCTGATTGACGACGGCGAATATGGCGATTTGTACGAGGACGTCAAGGAAGAGTGTTCGAAATTCGGACCGGTTGAAGACCTTAGGATTCCTCGTCCAATCAAGCGGGACAAGTCTAAGTGGGGCGGTGAAGGGCTGAACCCTCAGGATGCGACAAGGGCCGACGAGGCTGCGGGCGTTGGGCGTGTGTATGTCAAATACTACGACGCAGAGAGCGCGAACAAGGGTCTCAAGAGTTTAGCTGGGCGATCATTTGCAGGGCGATCTATCATCGCCACCATTCTGAGCGAGGAAAGCGCGACCACGCCACCCCTCAATCTCATTTTCGCCCCCCAGCCTGACGCACCCCCACCCCTGCCTTCGTCTTGACCTGCTCCAGCATTTCGTCCTCGCTGCTGCCTGCCGTTAAGCTCATTATCCACATATGTTTTGTTGTATTCGATAGCCTGGGATATATATTACATATTCGAATATGAAGCAATCAGCCTTGACCATACGAGGATATGTCCTCGTGCGAAGATTGAGTTGTCTTGAGATCATCATCACGATTTGCTTATTTGCAGCCTAGAGGAAATTGTTTTTCCTTCATTGATCATGGCTGTAGCACCATACGATCTCCTCGTAGTCCCTGTTCAGTCTGTTGGCCAGGTTCAGACACGGGATCTACCTGGAATTCAGGGGTGCCCCGTCTCAGCCCCATATTTAACGCGAACGACCAATTCCCCTCTTCCCCCCCCTTCTGGAGTCCCTAGAAGCCCTCCAGACATGATCTGGTTTACCCCTTCTTATAAGGCTATTGTCGACGATAAGCGCAAACGGCGAGCAGAGGCACTCTCCGTATCCTCAGCGTTTTCAACTGACGCGCACGGCCACTACGTCCGGGCAACGGGTAAGTGCTATTTCAACGAAACGCGTGCAGTTCTCCTACAGCCCGAACCGAATGTTAGCTTCCGAAATCACTGAAAACATCCGGAAGGGTGAATGGACCGCGACGCAAGTTGTCGAGGCATTTATTGCGAAAGCAGGACAGGCTCAGGAAGCCACCAACTGCGTAACCGAAGGTCAGGATTGACATACAAAGCGTGCTTGCCTCCTAGTTAACCCGGCGCACGCGCATATAGCCCTCTTTACCCAAGCTAAGCGACACGCTGCAGAACTTGATAAGGAATTCGCGGATACAGGGGCATTGCGGGGCCCTCTGCACGGAGTCCCCGTCTCCATCAAGGATCAGTGTAAGTTGGTCACAAATCACTGCGAATCCTCTTTGACTGCTTGTCAGATGAGATTGAAGGTGTTGATGCAACCATTGGGTTCACTCCATGGGCGAATTCCCCCCGCCACTAAGAACGCGAAGGTATTTACAAATGCCATCAGCATCCCGAATTTACTCATGCGGAAGCTTTCATCAAGCTTGTGGAGCACCTCCTCGAGGCCGGTGCTATCCCCATCGTCAAAACAAACGTCCCACAAACCATGTTTGCATTCGAGTGCAGCAATCCTCTCTGGGGAACCACAACTAATCCGTACAACGACAAGTATACATGTGGTGGCAGCTCAGGTGGCGAAGGCGCACTGCTTGCTCTAGATGGTTCTGTCATTGGCCTTGGTAGTGACATTGGTGGCAGTCTTCGCATCCCGGCTGCATATTGTGGGATCTATTCGCTGAAACCCGGGCATGGTCGTCTCAGTCGTCAAGGTGCCAAAGGTATAGCGATTTTATCATAAGTACCATTCAGAATCTGACGGCTCATTGATACTAGGTTGTGTTCCTGGATTCGAAGGGATCGACAGTGTGGTGGGACCGATGGCGCGGTGGGTATCCTGCTATCCATCGTTTTCTCTCGCCAAGCTGAGCATGAGTTGTCGCTGCCGTTCACTCTCCACAGATCTGTGGATGACCTTGAGGTAGCTTGCCGCGTGACCTTCGGCCATCAAGGAACGTATTGCGATACGGCACCCCTCCCCTATCGTGAAATCAATCTCCCTTCAAAGCTCAAGTTCGGTTACTATACTTCCGGTATTCTCGCCTTCTCTGCGCTCTCCATGTGAGGGTAACTAAATTAAGGCCCGGATTCTCAGATGGTTACGTCAAGGCCTCACCTGCTTGCAAGCGTGCCGTCCTGGAGACCGTGGAAGCCCTGCGCAGAGAGGGACACGAGTGCGTTGAAGTCGCGCTCCCCAGCGGTAGGACTTCGATGCTCGCCTTGACCTACGTCTAAAACTAACTCTACATGCTTACAGCATCGGAGGCTTTCAATATCTTCGTGTCTCTTACTTCCTCTGACGGATTCAAAACTATGCTGTCTCATTTAGGATCGGATCCACGTGTCGGTATTCCCATATCACCTTCTTCGCCGTACTCGTGCTCACTTATTGCGCCGTGTTAGGACCCGAGCTTGTACATGACCTCCGTCTCCAACTTGCCATGTAAGTCCTTTTCAGCTAATAATAAGCTGTCGAGTTGACTGTGGCGTAGGGTTCGTCCGCTCGTTCGCCGCATGGGTGATCGAAACCTTCTTCGGGGACACCATGTATGCAAACAGCATTAGAAGTGCGCGTGTTAAGACTGTTACGGAATACTGGCATTTTACGGCCAAGCGGGATGAATTCTTCTGCAAATTCTACGATGAGGTAAGGCATCCGTCCTACACGAACCCCGCAGACACTGATCGCTGTCGCAAGGTTTGGATCAAGTATGGATTGGACGGAATCATTGCTCCAACCCAGGCGCTACCTCAGCTTCGCCACGGGTGCGTAATTTGTACCTGTCACGGAGACCTTATTCATCTTGCTTTCAGGGGTTGCATGACACTATCCTCTTTGGCTGGAGCGACAATTCTATACAACGTAGTCGACAGCCCGGTGGGGTGCATCCCCGTCACACGAGTCGATCCTGACGTCGATCAGCTTACCGACGAATGGGTTCACGGTCCCGGACTCGGAACGAAGATCATCGAGAATCAGCTCTACAAGGGCAAGAATCCGTTCTACGATCCCGTGGCTATGAAAGGCATGCCGGTAGGAATCCAAGTTGTCGGGAAAAAGTGGGAGGAAGAGAAAGTCCTGAAGATGATGAAAATCGTTGACAATGCTCTGGGCGAGAAACGGGGTTTTGGGCCAGGTGCTGCTGCGAGTATTAAGGCCTAAGGCTTAGGGATGACAGTGTTGGCATTTCCGGAGATATCCTCCTGTAGAGTAGATTGTTGTAATTTTATCATTACTGTAAATCCCGGGTTATACTATTTCCTGCCTGCGAGACGCAGGCAGAGGCTTATATCGGTTAGCGGGAGCCCTGTGAAGGAGTTAAATCTTTCCCGCAGTTAGAATCTCGACGCCTGTTTCCGTAATCCTGAAGAGAAGAGGTCAGTTTTCAAATGAATTGTGACGTTGTGGAGCCCTCACAGCAATGTTTTCTTCGAATTGAGCGCTTCGTCATCCGTCAACAGTAGTGGCAGTCCAATTGTCCGGCCAGTGCACAGTATCCCAGTTCGAGCCCAAATTGATCATCTGAAATGGGTATGAACATGCTTTCCTGCGCGAACTCAAGGGGGACCTACAGGCTCTATGGTAAAACACTAAGCAGTCGAGAACCGTTAGCACCACGTTAAATTCATGAGTATTGGATTGATATGAACCATTCCTGGCTTCATAGTCCCAACAGCTTTGTTCTTGGCGTAATGCGGAATGTTAGAAGGTGAGCCGTGGAACAAGTCGTTGATCCCATGTCCAGTATAATTACGGACGGTGGCACAATCATTCGCCCGAGCTTTGGGTTCACTGATGGGCATTAATTCGCTGGTCGTGCATAGACACAGCACATTGAACTTACATTGCCTTGCCTATGTCGCGGAATAGAGTGCCTGGTTTGCACAGCGCGATTGCGTCGTCTAAACATTCTCGCGTCACACGGATGAGTTTCTTCGACTCTTCGTCGATCTCTCCGACGGCATAGGTCTCGTTGAGATCCGCATGGAAGCCTGATACAAAAAGCTGAGTGAACTATTGGAGAAGGTTGACATACTACAAACCATCGTGGTAAAGGCTGATGTCTGGAAAGAGCACAATCATCAGGCTACTGGAAAAGTTGTGGATACTAGGGAAGCCCACCTATGTTTATGATATCGCCCTCTCGAAGCTTTCTTTGGTCAGGAATTCCGTGACAAATGCACTCATTGACAGACCTAAAAATAGTGCTAATTATCGGGAATCCAGAAAGTGCAAACAAGGTGTAGGCTTACGTGCAAACAGATTTGGGGAATCCGCGATAGTTTAATGGAGACGGATATGAGTTTCGTTCGATGCATGCGTTATGCACGACTTCATCTATCTCGTCGGTCGTAACTCCGGGGCGTACATGGGATGCCGCCAGGTCTAGGACTTCACGCCCAAGCTTGATAGGTAATAAATAACCTTACAACTCCTTAATCATAATCGACTTGACACATACCCGACATACGGTTCTCATCTTGTCTTGCTCCTCTGGGCTCAAGATACGCGGTGGTTGCCCTGCTTTCTTGAGTTCAGACTTCGGCTGTCCTATTCGATCAGCATTAGTCGAGTCAAAACCGTACGAGCGGAAACATACCATCTTCAGCATAATCAGGGCGCCCTATATGCTCAGGCAGAGTCCGTTTGGGCGATAGAGGATATACAGGCCTTAGAGGTCCAGTGTGCTCAAAAATTTGGGAATGGATTATAGGTGCCATCTATGCCGCACCACTTCTAGGTCAGCTCCGAGCGCGATAAGGGGTGGTTTACACCTCACCGGGATAGGCAGTATCACCCGTTTTAACGAGATCATGAACGAGTTTATGAGTTTTCTGCAAGGTCCCTGGTCATCACAACTTGTATTTACAGTGAAATTGACACACACCCCTACAAACAAGCGTTCAGCTTTCTAGTTCTTAGCTTCTACCAATATACAGGGCTTACATCCAGCCTTAAAGCATGCTTGAGTGCAAAAGAAAGATCCTTGAATACCAAGTCTAGCGCCGCTGGCGGTCACAATCAAAAGGTCGCAGGGGAGGTCAGCTGGCGTACTTGTTGCATGTTGGACATTCGAGACGAGATATCGGGTTGCCGTTGGGACAAAGCGAGCTCTGGCACGCGAAGGACATTGATGAAGCGTGCATTTCCCACGTGCGGCATGGTCGCTACTGTCGCCGTGAGAATCCTTGTCCTACCTTGACCAGGACCAGCACAGCGCCAGATGGCTTCGAAAGACGCTGCTCCAGAGGATAATGTGAAACCCCTCAACTATAGGGAACAATTCCAAGTAAGCTTTCTCCCCCGGCAATTACTCCCTCGTTCCAAATGTTGAATTCCGGGTGACAGGGCCGGCATGCACCGTCGCAGTTCATCGAGTGAGTAGCGTGTTACCCATTTCTTGTTCAAATGGCTCATAGACGCATGCGCAGTCCGTGTGAAGCCGCTGCAAAGGCCTCGCTGCAATGCATGAACCGCAACGACTTTGCCCGCGACAAGTGCACGGACTACTTCCAAGCATACCGTGATTGCAAGAAGGCTTGGGTGCGTTTTGCGCTGTCGGGGCCAGTGCGTTGTCAATATCATAGACCGACATGGACTTCTTTCATAGATCGAGCAGCGAAAGGAAGATCGGCGTGCTGGCCGACCTACAACATAACGGCATCTATACTGCTGGTGGGCCATGCTTGGGAGTCTAGTAGGACTAACGGTAAAGACGTGATGCGAAAATAAGCTCGATGCCAACTGCTGGACCCGTATCCACTAAGGCTTTTAATACCTTTTGAGCATGTAGGACATACGCACTCCATGTCAGACATCATAGACGCACTGGCAGACTCCGAGCGTTAACTCAGAATGACATGCCTCGAGTACACCGTTCAGAGGGTATGCTGTATGCGTGCATGAAGATCATGCGTGTTGGCGCTCTTCGACTGCCCTCCACCTCAAGGCGCTTTTCTAGCCATTCAAAGCCCATCGCTCCAACCCCATACCCCACCAAACCCCCTGCACACACCGCTTTTCCATGTCTGTAACTCTGCACCCCACCGACGTCTTGACTTTTCAACGTAATTCCGCTCCCAATTAACCTGGGATACGATGCCAAACATCTTGCAGGTCCCTTTAATGAAGTTATTACCCAACGCCTCATCCTCACAAATCATAATGTCGAGCCAATTGCCTTCAAAGTGAAGACAAGCGCGCCTCTGGTATGTTCGCCCGGAATCCTTACCGTCATCGAACTGACTTCTCCCTTAATATTAGAAATACCTCGTTCGCCCTAACAAAGGGAGGGCCGAATCCGGGGAAAGCCTTGAGATCTCGAGTAAGACTTCCCAGTGCAATGCGGCGCTGATGGCTCACCCGAAACCCACTCTTCAGTATTCTTGCAGCCTATGCGCACAGAGCCTCCCCCAGATTATATCTGCCCTGATAAATTCTTGATTCAGAGCACATTCATCACCGCCGATCGAGAGAAATTGTCGCTCACGGATATCGTACGTAAATCTCTCACCAACGCATCGGTTAACACTCGCTCGATCTCACTGATTACCTATAGTGGAATGCCCCAGTTATGTCAGTGATCCACGAGATCCACGGACAGAAATTACGGGTCACGCACCTTCCGTCAGATTCTGCACCTCCTCAAAAGATGACGTACATCGAACTCGAGAGTAAATACAAGGACGCCCTGTTAGAGATCGAAAGATTGAGGACCCTTCTTGAGGGTGCGGCGAAGCCTACCGACGAGAAAGTTCGGACGGTCTTTATACGTCCTTGGACTGGAGCCCAAGGGCATTACTGATCCGCGCCTACATTGCTGGTCGTTTATATCTTTGGAGCTCCGTTTCTTTCTTTGTGGATCGACGTGTAGCATACGTCGTTTCTAGTAGTAATTCTTCTGTGCATCTGGTCAGGGTCTGTCCGCCGTTCAGGCACTGAGGCGAAACCGGCACTACGTATCCGCTGTTGAAGTGCACCCACTCCTCTCGTTAACTGATCAAGGACACAATGCTATGCCTCCTGTAGCCTAGTCTTGCTCGCCACCCGCCACAGGGACCATTCCTCATAAGAATGGGCTTATCGTGAACTGCAAATCCGTGCCGTAATACGGAATGCCGCAATTCAGTCAACTTTTAGCAGGATCACCCAACAACTTACTTTCAGCAGCTTCAACATTGCAAAGAGTCTGGAGAGGAGTAGAAAGCCCCTGCTTGGCAGCTCCCTGCAACTCCTTGTTGAATTTTCGTGTTATCTAGCCGCCGGCGTAGATCGATAAACTAGTGCTAGAACTCTTCGAAATTTTGATGAATCAAATTGCAACTTACGGTATGCGATGAAGGCACATGGACTCGGTGGAAACATCTGCAGACTATATATAACAGTATACCCATTGACGATTTGATTCCCCTGGAAGCCGACTTGGACTCTCCTGCGACCTTACCGTGGCCCTCGCTTATCACAAGGGGAAGAAGACAACGTCCACCGCACCGTGTGCTTTAAAGGACTCGATTCACCTGCTCGCTCCTTTTCTGTGTCTCTTCACCCAGCGATGTCGACGTCTCTCCAACACAGCGACACGGACAGCAAGAAGGACTTCGTCGATGACCAAGTACTTTCTGAGCTCGGGGCCGACGAACAACAACAACGTTTGCAGCGCCCGCCGATCGTTTACAGCTCTCCAAGCGCCTTCGTGCAGAGCGTCGGGAGACGCTTCAGCAGCATATGGACCCGCCGCTTTGCGCTGTCCCTACTGGCTGGCCAAGTTGTATCACTGTGCATAACATGTACCAATGTCACCACTACCGAACTTGTAAACAGGGGATGGGATTTACCAACAACACAGAGCTTGTTCTTGTAAGTGCCGTCTTTGCTGGGGTTTATCTCGGAATGAATATTCCGTAGGTATACAACATTATTCCTGGTGTACACGCCCTACACAATGTATCAATGTATGTCCTGCACGACACAAGCGGTATTCAAAACTGATTTGTGAGATTAGATGGCATGAAGGGATGGGGGCAGATGGTTCTCAGAGATGGATGGAAATGTACGTCGTTTCCGGATACCATCCTACGCGAAGACTTAACTCATTCACAGACGTAATCCTCGCCGCCTGTGATGTTGAGGCAAACTTCATGGTCGTCAAAGTGAGTATTCCAATCAACATAAATTACTCCCAATGGAAACTGACTTGGCCTGGGTGAAAGGCGTACCAATACACGGATCTCTTGTCCTGCATGCTTCTTGACGCGTAAGAGTGCTCCACTCCCCCTCTTCGCCTGTCTCACTGCCTTGATTAGTTGGGCTATCCCCGTTTGCCTGTTCTTCTCGTGGGTGTACATGCGAGTCAAGTATCATTGGACACAACTTCTCGTGAGCCGTGGCATGCCAACAACCTACAAAAGGATGCTCATTCGTCGTTAGGGCGTCTTCATCTGTATTGCCGGCCTAGGACTGCTTGTGGCTTCAGACCAGATCACGGAGAAGGACTGGACGGCAGTATCCCGAGGAAAGGGTGACGCCTTCATGATCGCTGGTGCTACGCTCTATGGCTTCAGTTAGTCTTTGCTCACGGGTTGCGAAGAAACTCTGACCAATGAATCATAGCAAACGCAACCGAGGAATTCTTTGTTCGCAAATCGCCACTATTTGAGGTTTGCATCATTGGCCGCGGAGTTATACCTTAGGAGCTCACCCATGTTCAGGTGTTAGGTCAGTTAGGCATGTGGGGTTTCTTGATATGTGGTATCCAGGCTGCTGGTCTTGAGCATAACGGGATGAAAGTATCACCTTGGAATGGAGCAACGAGCGAGTCCTCCCTCTCGAATTGCGTCACTCTCTACTTACATTGCGGTAGTCGGACTTTTGATTGCCTTCACTTCAGGTGAGAATGCATTGGTGTACTTCACCCAGCGAGTGCTGACGGCATACCCTGGTAGCGATGCTCATTCTTTATACTGTCGCCCCGTTGCTTTACCGAATGGCCTCATCCGCGTACTACAACCTGAGTCTCCTCTCTAGTGACTTCTACGGGCTTCTGTTTGGCTTGTTCCTTTACGTGCGTTTCTCACCCGTCGGTATCTTTGTAACTACGGTCTGACTGTGACGTCCCAGCACTACTCCCCTTACTGGCTCTACTTTATCTCCTTTGCGGTGGTTCTTGTGGGTTTGGTGATTTACTTCTGGCATGTTACACGTGAGGACCACCACCTCCTGCTCGCACACTGATTTCTCACTTTTCTTGTTTTACTTAGCTGAAGAGCAAGGTATTTTGGATCCAAAGGCACCGAGCTACGTCAAACGGAAGCGTTTCGGGCTCAAAGGTGATCGAGAACGATATGATGATGAGAATCCGGAGAGTGTGGCATGAAGAATAAATTTATCTACGTGGCTACGCACTTTTAATGTTTATTTACTTCAGTAGGTAAGGTAACACAGAGAGGGGATGATTTAACGTGTCTGTACTAAACGTAAAGGTGTCTGCAAAGTTTCTCATTCGATTTGACTATTGCAGCACGTTGGTGAGTTGGTCCAGCGTCACGGTACAATTGTTGCGATGCCTTAGGACCGCATGACCGGGAATGATGGAAGTTCCTCCGCTAGCTGAAAATGAGACCTGGATGACCGAAAAAGGCTCATAATGCCCTTCGGTACTTGAAAACTGCTGCTCGAAGGGGTGATCCGTGTGTCGAGTGTCAATCCGTGGCCCTCGCTGGCGTTGTTGGAGTACCGACCACCATTGAGCTTCTCCCTCCCTCGTATACCCCAACAAGGGTGCCACGTAGAGGTCTTCGAGCCGGCCTCAGACGGCGATGGTGCGCAAGCCATTTCATTGGGAGAAGAATGGCCAGGCGGTGGGAAAAGTACCTGGCCTGCTGTGCCTCGATGTGTGTCTGTGCGATGATTCGGGGTGTCGCAGTAAACAGCCGTCAACGGTTGCGGCGTAAAGGGGCCTTCATAAAAATCATGCTTTCTTGCTAGAAAAGCAGCCCGAGTATATCCCCAGGTGCTATGGCTGGTTCAATGGCCTGAGTGCAAAGCTTCAAAGTAATGAAACGGTCATGGTCGACCTAGATGCGTGACAGTCACTCACCCGTGACCGACCCAATGTGTGACAAAGGCAGTCACCACACTCATTATTAGTCCTCCATCATAAATCGACCTGCTTTACCCCGAACCACTTCCACTGTCCGCAATTTTTGATTTGCCAGCTCAAAAGGCTTGCATTTCTGAGCCATGAGCGACGACCAGGATCAAGGACGCGCACAATATCCCTGGTCGAACCCTCAGCTCAACTCTCAGAACGCATTGCACGGGCTCTCTGTCAACCCAGACGTTTCGCGCTCTCAACGACCCCCAAATCAGCAAAGATACGACACTCGAAGCCCATACTCGGCACCCGCGGGGAACCCTGGTCGTCTTCCGGAACGGCCTAATCTGCCAACGAGATCTTCGACGGTGGGGACGCCGGATCCTGATCGCAATCAGAACGCAGACGACTTAGTCCCTCATGCAAAGAGCGAGGATTTGAACCATGGATACTATGGCGCACCTTTGCCGGGATCATCACCCACCCAAGACAGTAACTATCTCTCTGCCAACTCGAGAAGTCGTCCATCGACACCTGGTTCCTCTTCTAACCGAAATAACCCCTCTTCCTCCTCTGGTCACTCCGACGAGTCAGACAGGCGTCTGAGCGTGACTTCATTCTCTTCTGCCCAGTCCGGTTCATCTTCTCAGTCTGGTGGTACTCGTGCTCCCCCTACTACAGCTTCTTCCACATCCGCTTCCGTCTCTGCGTCTGCCATAGCTTCGTCGTGAGTCTCGATATCTTATCCTGTTGCACGTTGATCTGCAACGTCTCTCGAAACCACGATCCCGGCTCACTACGTCCCATTACAGAGCATGTGCATCGTGCGGGAAACCCATGTCAGGGTCGTTCGTTCGGGCATTAGGTACTGTGTTTCATTTGGACTGCTTCAAGTGCATGGTATGTGGCCACTGCGTTCTACAGCCTGACACAGTCCGATTTCGTCTCCACTCTAGGATTGCGGAGAAGTTGTTGCCAATAAATTCTTCCCTTTCGAGGGGTCCGAAGGCAGTCAACAACCGCTATGCGAGCGAGATTACTTCCGTCGGCTCAACCTTATATGTGCAAAGTGCAATATGGCCCTACGGGGAGTTACATCACGGCTTGCAGTGAGTAGTATGTTATCACAGACTTGGTGCTTTCGGTGAGCTTGAATTCCAGACAAGAAGTTTCACGTCGAACACTTTACTTGCTCCCTTTGCCCTACCCTCTTCGGTCCTCAAGACTCGTACTACGAACACGATGGCAACGTTTACTGCCACTTCCATTATTCGACTCGATTTGCGACGAAATGCGCCGGGTGCAGTAGCGCCATTCTCAAACAATTCGTGGAGATAAATCGTAACTCTCGTGACGAGTGCTGGCATCCAGAGTGTTATATGATTAACAAAGTGAGTCGACGCTATCGCTGAGTTGTTGGGTATCTAAGCTTGCGTAGTTTTGGAATGTCAAAGTCTCCTCTCGTCGGCCGACAAGCACAACTTCGGTGGACACTGCTACGGCCCTGTCTTTCACAGACGATGAGCAACGCGATACGCCCTCATCTCTCAAAGAGAGGCAAATTCGAATGGAGCAACAGGTGTATCGGATATGGACGTACGCTTCCGGTCTCTATTCAAAGTCTTTTCCACCGTTAATCGTTTCCTAGCGTATTATCTGCCTTCGAGGAGTCAAGCGCTGCTTGCATCTCAGATATGCTTCGTCAAGTCAGCAACGGGCAATATTTAGACGCTATCCGGATGGCCGAGAAATTTATCCTTCACGTTGAGGTCCTCTTCGCGACGATTGACGACCTCGAATACCATTTCTTGCGACTTAACCAGAAAGGTATTGTCTAATCAGCTTTGAGTCCCACTTATTCTCACCCTGGCTCCTTTTGCTGGCTCCAAAGGGATGTCTCATGTTCGAGAGGCCAGGATGCTGTGTCGGAAGACTGTCGAACTTTTCACTCTTCTGTCCCATACTCAGGAAACTGGAGCCCGCAGAATGGGCATGACGCAAGAGCTTCTGGCCCTTGTTACCGGTTTGGCCCACTATCTCAAGATCCTCATCCGGATTGCCCTTACGGGTGCATTGAAGCTGGAGCGGGAACAAAGCGTCAATGAAGCCATGTCCGGTTTCTTGGATAAGCTCCACCTTTTGGCCGTCCAGGGTGGGAACCCTTCGGCGAGAAGACTTCTCAAAGGCTCTAATGGCGAACTCCTCCATTCGAACGGTGGCAACATTGGGACACAAGGCGTTGCGTATGGATTTGGAAGCTTGGCGCCGGAGAATGCTGGAGAATCGCCGTTTTCTAACACCGGTGCATCAAAGCTTTCACCAACGAAAACCGCCGTCCGATCTTTGCGTCAAATGTGGAGTTACGGTCGAGGAGGATTGTGTGCGCTTGGGCACGTATCAGCGATGGCATTCAAATTGTGTCTCATGTGCGACGTGTGGCAAGGTGGCAACCGCGCCAATGGTCAAGGAGCCCAAAGGTACCGATGAGAAAGACAAGGACGGCCAACCTCCGAAATTGTCGACAGCCCGGCGTCCGCCAGCGAACGTTGGTGCCTTCGTATTCGATCCGGCGTCCATGATGGAAACTACGTCTTTTGGCGACGTCCCGACAATCATTTACTGCACCGATCATGCTCAGCCCAATTGCCGAAGTGGCTTCCAAGCCGTACAGCGTCTGGAGCAGTACGCATTCCTCCTTAACGTCGCCCTCCGGCGCCTGTATCTACTACTGAAGAAGCAAGGGGTAGTGCCGTTATCACCAGGTATGTCACTTCCTTGGCTCTAGACTTGTTATCATCAATATTCATAGACGTTTCAGTCACCAATCATGCCTCTCCGTACAGCGACACCACGGAGGCTTCTGATCCTTATCGCAACAACAATGACATCATGCGAATGAAGTCTGTTCATTTGGATCGAAAGCTCTCTGCGACCGCCCACCTTCCTAAGCGTTCTACCATCGTCGAGAGTCCGGCGGGCCGAACTGCCCATCCGCATGATGTGCTCAAGCCTCAAAAGTCTCAGGAACTGGGTGTCGCTCAATCACAACGGTCTGCAGCAAACATCCCCCCTGCTCACCACGGCTCGCAAGGGCAAGTCCATCACCACCACCACCATGCACTTCAACCTGGAGGTCGCTCGCCTCAACTTACGAGCCAGCCAGCACCGGCTGGGTCCGCGCAGTCTGCACGGCCACAGCTGGGCCGTTTGCCTATTGACAGTACTCAAGGTGGACAGGTTCTACGCCCTTCTTTCGCACGCAATAACACCGAAGTCATGATCGTGGATGACAGCACTCCAAATTCCCCGGCTGGAGGGGCGGAAGATGCCTTGCTCACGTCTGTGCCAGACGATGGCATAACTTTGGCAGACATCCCACAAATCATGGAAAGAGCTCAAGCTCGAGAGCAACATCGACCGAGACAGCACGCAGTACCCTTCGTGGCAGACCTAAACGCTCTAGAGTTGACTATTATCAAGCACACCGCCGTGCTCGTTCTTAGCCGTTCACCCTTGAAGGACCAATTCGACCTCGATGACATTTTAGAGTCGCTGGAGAATAAAAAGGGTGGCTTTTGGAATAAGTTCCTATTCAAGGCTAATGACAAGAAGATAAAGAAGAAAGGTAAGCAATGAACTTGATAGACATGAAAAATATTGACTACTTTCTATCTAGGTGTTTTTGGTGTTCCTCTTGAGCTTCTGGGTAGAACGGGAAGGTGCTGATTCACTGCTTGGTGCGTCGCGGGCTACGCTACGGGTACCGAGCTTCATCGACGATGTGATCTCGGCCATGCGTCAAATGGGTTTGTCTTCGTCATCTTATCGTCATTCCTTGTTAATTAATTCCTCAGACATGTCCGTCGAGGGAATCTTCCGAAAGAATGGCAATATCAGACATCTCAAGGACCTCACAGAGGCTATAGATCGTGACCCATCGTCGGTTGACCTAAGCTCAGATCATCCGGTCCAACTGGCGGCGCTTCTTAAAAAGTTCCTCCGTGACCTCCCCGATCCTCTTCTCACTTTCAAGCTGCATAGGCTACTCGTCGTTACTCAAAGTAAGTCCGAATACCCCTCGCCCAAGTTTTCTGCTCAAACCATACGTATAGCCCTTCCGCAAGAAGCTGACAGGCGACGGTATCTCCACCTGGTTTCGCTACTTCTTCCCAAGAGCCACCGGGACACTATGGAGGTTCTGTTCGTATTTCTCAAATGGGTCGCCTCCTTCGCCCACATGGACGAGGAGACGGGAAGTAAAATGGATCTTGGGAACTTGGCGACCGTCATTTGCCCCAGTATTCTATATCCCCGAGGACGCGACCCTCGCGATGAGAGTTTTGGACCTTTTGGTGCCATTCGCGTGGTGACCGCCCTACTCGAAGACCAGGATCTATTCCTCACGGTTCCTGAAGACTTCCTGGACATCATCAACGACAAAGAGTACTTCGCCAGCGCAGTGGATTTGCCAGGCAAAGACTTCATGAGGAAGTGCGACACTTGGCTGCGATCGAAAGGTCGTGCAGGGGCTAGCAGTGGGCCACCACATAACCAACGTTCCCCTCCAGGCCCACCATATCCAGAGCGTCCCCCACTTGGTCATTCGGTCAGTGAGCGAACCGCCCGCCCTCCCCCTCATTCAGCGCCGCCGGGCACGCCGCAAGGCAATGGAGCGTTGTATCTCCCACCGTCTGCGTTGCAGAGCATGTCAGTAGCGCAAGCGCAAACACCTCCCCAGAGCCATGAATGGAGACCGCCATTGCCATCTTCGGACTCGAACATTTCCCGATCCCCTGTGTCCAGGCCAAGCTTTGATCAAGCCAACATGCTTCCACCCAATACAAACGGGTACACACCGGCTGTGCAACAGCGTACATGACTTAACCATTGACTTTGTATGTTATTCTTCCGCGACGTTCATTGTGTTATCTTCAAACATCTCCGTTGCTTCGTACACTCTTTTACGCTGAATTTCTCCACCACCTGTATTCTATCCCATCGCCCGCAAATATTGTCATGAGAAGGACGAGAATATCTACGCAGTACTCACGATACCCTGTTGCATAGAATTATGCACACATCATTCGGTATATACCGTAAATGCCAAACAGATGCATTAAATAACCACGCTTGCTTTGGTACTCACTCGCCCATTCCTTAGCATGCTAATTCCAGCGACAGTGGAAAAGAAAATGCCGCCAGAGGTATATGGGATGATCTGCTCATATGCTTGCCGGGATCGGGGGTATACAGGCCGCTCGCTGCCCTATAAATTTCAGTCAATCTCCCTCATCAACCTCTTCGAAATTCTCTCGTTTACCTCTGTCTTGCAACAGACGCCGCAAGACGTCCGGCGTGTTCGCTACCTCTTCCTCAGTGACTCGCCGCTATCCGACGATCCGCGCTGGGACGATCATGGCATCGAAGATTCGGCATACGTGCGTCGCAAAACAGGCGCCAGCAAGGCTGTCACGGACATCCTGGGGCTCATCGCTCCAACCGTAGAGATCATCCACGGGCTCTTCCTAAGGCCACACACATTCTGCTTACTCCCCTCATCGTTGGACTTCCCAGCTTTGACAGAACTTGCGCTGTACCACCATTACCGCTCAAAGCCCGACGAGGGAACGGTTTATCCTACGCTTCGTGATCTGCGCTTGGTCTCATGCGCGTCTCTTCACAAAGCCGACTTCAAATGGATAACGCAGCTCGCGCCAGGCCTGACGCACCTCTACGTTTCGGCGGCGCATCCGTACTACGATATGCTCTTCCAAGACTTTGCGAGGACGGTGGAGAAAGTCTTGTCAGAGGGGCTACTTCCGAAGGGCGTGCAGCTGATGGTAGAGTTACCTGACCTCGAGGAGTGCGACATCAACGACGAACATCGCGCGTACATAGGACAACTTCAGCAACTGGCTACAAAATTCTCAAGAATGTCGCTGGTCGAATCGCCAGCGGACATCGCCACGAGCGAAGACGCTGAGCAGCAGTGGGTGAAGAGTGTGAACAGATAAGGAACAGCTGGGAGTCGGGCTACAGCGGCAACGATGACTACTTATTATGCATTACTTATGATCGCAAGTTGAATTCATACGCATAAGCTGCATAGTGTATTTCGGAAGCAGGACCGTCGCTGGACATGTATTGCATATGGTGACATGATATGGAACAATTACTTGAGGGGAATGCTAGAAATGATGATTTAACTTATAGGACAGTTAAACGATCATGCGTGATTACTCACAAACGAGAAGCTGTTTAGGAGGATTGAGGGAACGTTGAGTCCTGATTTCAGCGTTAAAGACAGGGAATCGCTTACAGTGTGTGGCGCCGATCTAAACGAGACATCAGGTCAGAGTCAACTGATAACAGCAAAATACGACGTACACCAGGGCGACCGTGCTTGACAGGCTTGTACGAGCACGAGAACTCAGCAAGGTAGTGGCCAGTCATTTCGGGCTTTATTTCCACCGAGTTGAAGACCTTGCCGTTGTAGATACCGACGACGCTGCCGATCATCTCTGGCACGATAATCATGTCACGCAAGTGTGTCTTGACTACGGTGGGCTTCTCATTGGGAGGGGCCTCCTTCTTGGCCTTGCGGAGCTTCTTGATGAGGCCCATTGGGCGGCGCTTGAGGCCACGTTGGAACCGGCGACGAGCACGGGCGTGAACGAGCTGTTTATCTAGGTCGACATATGGATCACTGCGTGGATCATTTAGCACGAACCTCAACGAACTGAGGGTTTGAAATCAGATATTAAGTTACTGGTCACTTAGGTCAAAGTGTCATGCACGCACGTCCTCATTGTTCATGTCCAGGAGCTTGTCGAGCTCAACACCACGGTATGAGAACGTGCGGAAGGTTCTCTTCTTCTTGAGGTCGGCGGCAACTTGGGGGTCGGTGACTTCAGCCTAGAGTGGATTCAGCAACAAGCAGGACATCGATTCGTGGATAAATTCACCATGTTGGGTAGTTTTGAGGTTATCGGGGGCGTTGAGGTCGACTCTCGATAATCCTTTGCGCTGTCTGGAGGGTGGATGACTAATGCGATCCCACGGAGTCAGTGGCTTGAGCGGAGTCACGTGCAACTATACAGGACACCACCGTGCTCAGGCGCTACCCGACACAATTTACTACGCTCATCGTTAACTAAAAGCCGTCGTCGGATAGAATCCACAGGTCTTCCCATCGCGGATTAAAAGGTGCGTTGCAGTCACCCCAGTCGGCCCCGCCCATATCCTGCCCAGTCATTTGACCTCGGAGGTGCCATTCGGAATCAGTATGACTAACTTTACGACTTTTATCCTAGTGATTTGTGGCTACCGCACTCTCAAAGCACGCCCCGATTCTTAAACATCAATCGTATGTCATCCAGGACCTCCCTGGTCTCCAGCACTCATACGAGTACTTGACTTGCAGATGCGTTACATCGCCGCTTACTTGCTCCTTCAAACTGGAGGCAACGCCTCCCCATCTGCTGCCGATATCACGAAACTCCTTGGTGCCGTGGGCATTGACGCCGATGAGGATCGCCTCAGCAAGCTCTTGTCCGAGCTCGAGGGCAAGGACGTCGCTTCCGTACGTTCGACCCTCCTTCCATTTAACCCTGTGACAGCCCACCCTAAATCATCCGTTCCCACCCGTTTTCCATTTGTAACTCGATGGATGTTTTTCGCTGACATGTCACACCATCGACAGTTGATTGCCGAAGGCTCCTCCAAGCTCGCATCTGTACGTTGTTTTGATTGTGTGGGGTGTTACGAAAAGATGATTCATCACTCCATCATAGGTTCCTTCTGGAGGAGGTGCCGCCGCCGCTCCTGCCGCCGGAGGAGCTGTTGCCACTGCCGACGCGCCCAAGGAGGAGGAGAAGAAAGAAGAAGAGAAGGTTAGCCCTTGGTGCGACCCTTTGACCTCATGTTTAACGTTAGGCTTGTGTTCCAGGAAGAATCCGACGACGACATGGGCTTCGGTCTCTTCGATTAAACTCTGTTCTTGCGAGAAGTCTAGTACGCTCTATATATGTATATACTTGTGTACATACATCTCTGGCTGCAGCAAATACAACCCTTTTGTCAGCCTGTCGTCGGTCGATCTGTTAGTGCGCAGCCTATGTAAGCTTCGAAGAAGAGTGATTTTGCTTGTGGCTGTGTGTCCTTTTTCGGTTTAAGAATGCCGAGGGAGCTACCCGGCGGAATCGGGAGACGGTGTTGGCGGCAGGGGGCGGAACTGGGGCTTCCGGGATGATTGTCGGCGGCAAGGCTGATAAGGAGGCCGGCGGCAGGGTGCCGCACACGTGAGGATGCAGGAATTAGAACGATATTCTAAACGCCGAGTGAAAACGCCTCGTTTTTGTTCGTTATCCGACCTGTTCCGCTCAAAAAGCCAATGGGACATCCTCCCACATGGATCCATATTCCAATAACCAAATGGCTGCTCAGGACGACCAGCACTTCATAAAGGGCCCAAAGCGAAAACGTCTCACAAAGGCCTGCGATCACTGCCACAAAAGCAAGCGCAGATGCGACGGCGCGTTGCCTTGCAGCAACTGGTAGGCAATTCACTCGCCACTGCTCCAGGAGGCGCACTGACCACACAGCGACCACAGTTACTTCGCCTCAAAGACTTGCTCCTACACCGATGCCTCTGGCCGCCCAGTGCCCGCTCCCAGGCCGTTTCAGCAGCCAGACAGGGCAGACTCCAGTGCCCAGGGCACCAGCAGAATACCGCCAAATGTACCGCCAATACCGCCCACGTATCCTCCAGAGACCCGGTATCCTACCTTTCCCCCACATCCACAACCACATCCCCAGCAGAACCGTAATCAAGCCAATGGCTACCCGCCGAATGTATCACTATCACCTACTACACCATCGAGTGCAACCGCAGCAACGCCCGCAGCCGCTCAGGGCGACCACATCGAACCCCCGGAAGACGAGGGCCTTGCTCTGCGGAAACGCCCACGGCCCGATCGCGATGGCATGCCCATCGACCCACCGAATGCAACCCCAGGGATCATAGAGCGCCCGGTTCAGGTTACCCTGGATCATGGCCTCACTCGAGAACTCACTAATCGTAAGTCGTGCGTTATCAGTGTCCCCTCACAGATCTCATTTCCCTCAGTCTTCTTCACTCATTGCCACCCTGCCCACGCAATAATACACAAGCCCTCATTTTCCACAGCTCTCCAACTAAACCGTGTCCCTATATATCTACTTCACGCCGTCTGTGCTCTCGCCGCCCCATTGTCCAAACAGCTTCGCCTTCGCACCAACCCAATGCGGAACGCAGGGCGTCCTTTCGCTCAAGAGGCCATGAGCCTGATGTTCGACGGCGCCGGCCGATTGAAGGCAGACCCTAATTTAGCTACAGCCCAGGCCTTGTGTTTGCTTCAATTGCACGAGATGTCCGTCTTTGATACCAGCGCAGGCTTGACTATATGGGGGACTCGATATCATGGTGCGCCATCACTCTCCCTCGCCATTCCCCTGGGTAGTAACATTTCGCAGACCTCGCCTTGCAAATCATTGATTCTCTTGGCGTACATGCACCTGAGCATCCCACGCTGACACCCGTTCCCTCCCCCGAATTCATTCACAAAGCAGTGGAACACGAATGCGTGCGACGGATATTCTGGCTGATATATGTAGTTGATGTGATGAATGGTTTGTACTTTAAGAAGCGTGGGGCAGGCTGGGAGCGGGCGATAGCTGGCGCTGGCATGCCTGGATTGGGTCGACATCTCATCTTGCGGGTGGAGGAGGGCCAAGGAACTGGTCGATTCACTCAGACGGAGCTGAAGTTGCGGCTTCCCGTTGACGAGACGAGTTTCGAGCTCTCAGTTCATTCAACCTTACCAGGTAAGGAACCAGGTCTTTACAAACCCCGCCTGTTTTATTTGACACCTCTCCCAGAATATCTCTTTTTGCCCGGAATTCGCACACAATACGCCTCCGAACTCGGCCATCTCATCAGAGTGCTTACCATCTACGCCAAGATAGAGCATGCCCTGGACTTACTTAACGGTTGGCGCTCTTCGAAAGAACCGTATTCGAATTTGCTAACCAAATATTGCACGATATGCAGACCCAGACGCACACGGCGACCCGCCTGCAGTGCTCCAAGAGGCCGAGATAGCTCTTGACGTTTGTGCCTCTCACGGCTTCACACACAGTTTTCTGCTGAACTTGAATTTCAGTCCTGGGCAAATACTCTACCGGATCATCTGTGCTTTTCGGAGCAGAGTCTGCAAGTGCAACTCTCGATGTTTGAGACCAGCTCAAATACTGGCGCGTGGTGTTATTGCATGACACATGTGCTGCATGCCAGCGCAGCATTGAGTTTGAACGCCGTGAGTGGTTCTCCGTAACAGCATTCCAGACCGTGTTCTAAGCCTTCTCTGTATGTCTACCGCCATTTTATTCCAGGCGCGACATCGATCACAATGGGCGTTTCAACGTCCCGAGGTACAATGGGCGATTGCAAATCTTGAGTCAATCATCAACACTCTCGGTGGCCGGGCCAAGAACAGCGTACTTCGTAAGTGCCACACGTACTACGCTCGCAAGGGTGCCGTGCTCATATAAACACCCCTTCCAGTCGGCGCTGTGATATGGGTCAGTTTCTCCGTTTTTCGTAGCATTCTGACGTATTTTTCTGATGGAATATCTTACATCTCACAAAGGCAATGGTTAAGTACACCAAACCCGATGAGAATAAGATCCGTGGCTGGGCAGCCGAGCATGAAGAATTCACGGCGGTCAAGATGCACGAACTAGCGCAGAAGGAATGGCGACTTGTTCATTCTCCTCAGCCTCGCCCCTTACCTTATCCACCCCAGGTTCCAACACAGCATTCACAGTCGCACATTCCTTCTCAGCGCGCTCTCCCTCCGCCTGCATTATCCTCGCACCAGCACCAGCCATCACCACAGCACCCTAACCACCCACCCGTCCGGAGGCTTTCAGAGGTACGTCCGCCACAGAGCATGTCGAATCTTGGGATACCGGTCCCTCGGCCTCCCCCACACCAACACGGTGGCGATGTCTCGTGTAACAATCGTGGAAGAAGTCCAAGTAATTCGCCGTCAGCCTATCCAACAAACCACCCCGGAGCGAAGCTATTGGGTGAGGTCTGTTTCTTCGGAGGAAGGGGGCCTGGGCCTATGCAGGGTGTTGAGAGAGATAGGGAGAGAGATAGGGAGAGGGAGAGGACGAACGGGGTGATGATTGGGGGATCAGGGTCACAATCAGTGGGGGGCTCGAAGGATTCGAGACGAATGGCACACGACGCGGACATTGACCCGTCCCTAGGCGACGGAATATACCCAGGCTCACGAAGGAACGAGGCAATGGGGGTTGGGAGTATACATGGAGAAGGGGGGTCCCAGGCACAGTCCTTACCATCGCTGAAAGCAAGCGGTCTTCTCGACTGGCAGCAGAGAGAGACATGGCGAATGGGTCTGGACAACCCATGGCGAGATCACCACCTTCATCCATGCTTGGAGGTGAACCTATGGACGCCAAACCAATAGGTCCATCATCGGCTATGCCTCCTGTCGGCTTATCATGGCTCGCTAACGAATAGGACCATGCCCCGCGCGTTATCTTGCGACACACGGTATATGTTTCCTCCGGACTTTCTGGCATGTTCCTCTGCTTTGTTTAATGCTATTCTCACGTCGTTCCCTCTATCAATGTCATATGTGACTCATGTAATGTATTATATCGTATGGTGCATGTGTAGCTTGCTAGTTCCTGGACTCTCGGATTCCCCACGCTTGGATTTTTTGAGGTACAACATGGGGTTCGTTATCGGTGGTTATATGTATATCTCACCATATAATGCATGTGCAGCTTCAGGCCTTCGAGAACTCTGATCGGTTCCCTCTATTCGACGAGGTGGCTGCTATTCTTAGCTCGACAGGCTGTTGGCATAAGCGTCACCACTAGAGGACGACCCGCATTGCGCATTGCCGCGGAAATAGATGCATACCACGAACTTGTGTGAGCGAGCAGATGTCGAGGCTTGTCTTCGGGAGAACGTTAGTCGCGAGACTGCAGGGGTAAAAGTGCCTGCGTCCTAAATTTGTAAGTTCATTAAAGGATCCATGAATAGCACTGATGCAATGGATGCGCAGTTCAGGCTTGGATCTGCGAGGATAATCATGCTCAACCGTCCTTGCGCACACATGCAGTATTTTCGTGAAATAATAAGCTACGGGCTGGTTCGCTCAAGGTTCGTTTGAAATCAAACACGGAGACATTTTGATTTACCTCCTCGTTTGTTCGACGTAAACAAACGTGGGAGAATTGGGTCCAGCCCCCATTTGCAACCCCCGCATTTGAAGTTCCAGTCTTGTGCGCACATGCATAGGACCCCAGACAATGAGTGTAGATAGGACCCTAGAAAATGGCTGAAAAGGACTGAGGTTGGCGTGGGTCAATTTGTCTGGTCAATTTTTGGGATTTTTTGTCCGAACTTGAACAAACCTAGCTCGCCTGAGGGATAACTGTCTGATTTTCGGGAGAGGCCCTTTGGGCCTCTATAGTTGTCTACATTTGGGATTAGGCCTCTTCAGATCGTGAATTTTGTCCGAAATCGGCCTCAGGTCTCGAAAAAGTGCTATTTTAAGCCCCAGAGGCTCTACAAGCTTGTATAAGTAGTGTCATAACACTGTGTAGGCTGTATGAAGTAGGCAAAAGCCTTATTCGTCCTCTGAAGGTCCTTTATTACTCCATTTCCATGATAATACCATTACTTTGATAAGGATCTTCAATGTCTTTGGCTCCGTTAGTAGCTTGAAGATTGAGAAGTCTTGATCTGACAACTCATAGCCAGTCTGACCGATGATTGATGTGGCGAGATGACACAAAAATGCCAGTGATGGTAGAAAAGCAAATTGATAGGTGAGAAATTGTGATGTTGCGACGGGGATAGTGTGGAAGCGGCAACCATTGAAATGCTGAAAGACTTGCAGCCCTATCCAGAACATAGACGCGATGTTGGTAGTAGTCAGCTGTGACGCATGGCACCCAGCCTTTCCGCCACCTTTTGTATACATCACGAGAACTGGCAAAACCCAGGTTAGTAGTTGCTAGACATGTACGTAGTTCAGCAGCGAGCATACCTTGGCCAAGCATGACCTCTCCTTCGTCCGTAAATACAAACCCATAATCCATCAATACTAGGGGGTTCGTGCTTGAAATTGATGTGCCTTCAACGTTTAGCCGTAACGGACCATTGGAAAACCCTGCAGTAGAGAAGAGTTTTGCTTGAAGACGTGTATTCTATGAGTCTAACCGTCAATAATGATTCTTAATGGTGAAAGAAGCACTTGCCTGTTTAGTGATAGCGCTCACTGCAAGTGTGGCGTTCGCAGCGTTCCCACTGCTTTCTATCTCTGGTTTGCTCCGGAAGCACCATGTCGATGAAATCAAGTATGCACAGGTGCAACGGTGGCAACAGCTGCTGCTTCAACGATGGTGGAATAGCGAGGGCCATTTCTCGTGCCTGTTGCAGCTCCGCCAGGGTTATACTTGGGTGTGGGGGCTTGACTACCATGCGCCGTGTGTACCAGGCAGGATTTCACAGTCAGTGACCTTTGAATCAGGGTTTGGTGGCATGATGGGAAGCGCTGGTGGACAAACAATGGAAAACACTCAAATGGCTCAAAGACATTGTTCAAAAATGGTGGGGCTCTGTGTTTTAAGAGTAGATAAGTAGATAGGCATATGTGTATCATGTACACCCACACACAAGCTAATTCTCTAATAAGTCAGATGAATGGTCAGTGCGATACATCAGCAAGTAGTGGAGGTCTAAACAGTTACATTCACAATGTTCCCACAGTCAGTACTGGTACTCAGTCATTACAAACTGTATCTCACTTGGTCTAGCTCAGTTCCATCTTTCCTTGCACATACAAAGATCTGAATGTTATACTACAATTATAGTCTCACTCCCCTGCCTTAGTTGAAGATCCCTGCATGCTTATAACAGCAGCAGGCAAGTAATTTTCTTGTTGCATCATGGGGCTTTCTCCTTAACAGATACAGGGGCATAGCTGCTGCACTAACTGTGCTGCAGTGCAAATGTTCAAATGTTCACACCCAGTTCAATTGATAACTACAAGCAGACAGGCCTTGTGGTGACATGACTTCAGCCTGCTCCAGGATCTCACTGCTCATTGCATGCTATTCACAGTTACTAGTGCACTTCAGGGGGATTGAATCTCAACAAACACACAAGTAGCATGTCTGCAGCACAACAACCAAGTGAGTAGTATGTAGCCTGGTACATATGTATTTAAGGACTTATCCCCTTTGCATATTACACTCTATTATAGCAGTGAGACTGAGTGTCGAACGTTGAACACTAGGTGTACTATCTAGGTCTACTATTTGTTCTGCCTGGACACCGATGTTTGTCCTGCCTGGTACTCGTTTGAGAAAGCACAAAATTTTCATTCACTCAATGCCATCATGTCATCAATCAACCCCCCATTTGAGCACAATGACAGTTTGTGAAGGATGTGGTCAAAACTTTCCATGCTGTACAGCACCTATTTGCCACAAGTGCGTCAAGCGTCAGGAAGCAGTGACTGACTTTGAATGACAGCAAGTCGAGGTATATCTTGTGATTGGCTCTACTGTATACCTTAGACATTAATCATATTTTTAGAAAACTCCCCAGTGTCAGTCATGCTCTGTTGTATACCAGTATTTTACAACCTCTGAATGTGGTGCTTGCATGGCAGCGCAGAAGCCAAGTGTGCCAGGTGCGTTCTGACTGTTACTTTTCCAATAACTCAACTCATTCCTGAGCAGCTGCAGCAGTCATAATGGAAAGTGCACAAGCGTTCCGGGAAGCATCGTCTACATTCCAGCTCAAACAAGAACCATCAAGCAAGCAAAACATGCAACTCCAACATGCTACAGCAATCAAATCGAGAATATCAAACCTGCAGAAGCAGAACAAGGCTGAGATGTACAGTGTAGGTATGGTTTTGTGGTATTTTCCCCTAGGCAGCAGTGCAGCAAAGAAAGTCAGGATTTGAATTTCACCACTGCCCTTGAAGTGTACACTGATCCATCATCACGAAGGCTCAGTTATTGCCTATTCATGACCCATGGAATGGTACTACTTCTGCTGTTGACGTGCTAACAGCAATGAAGGATAAGATCAAGGAGGCACATGCTGCCGCACCTTCGTGGCTTGATCTTGACCTTACAAAGTACGTACCTTGTTCACTTTTATCAAATAATCTAACATGAATGCACACAGAGTTGGATTTGGTATTAACTTGTCGGCGAAGTCAATGCTCAACCTAGAAATGATGCCCAATATCATTGGTGGAACACTTGCAAGCATGTTTAGCATCTTGAAGGGCAAGCAGAAGCTTAGTGTGAGCGATGTTAAGTCCAGAACATTGTCGCTTTGCCTCTATTTGTATGAGAACTTTGTGGTACATTCACACACCTTTAACAATCTGATGTGAATGCTCAGGGTGTTCATAGGAGGAAAGTGACAATGGTGGTGTGGACAATGTCTCACAAATGAAGTCATGCCAAGTCACCATCACAGGGAAGCGAAAGCTTGAAGGTACAAATTGCTTGTATACTATGTTTGCCTCTCTAACTATTCACAGAAATTACACCCCAGTATACCAGCTCATACCACCCCCGTAAATGGTCAAGCCATCCGTCAATGTCTATTCAAGCCGAAGTTTTGGAATACAATCAGTACACATTCAGATGACTCCATTACACAGTGGACTCATTTGGAAACCTAATTGAGCACAATAATCTAGTCGATGAAGAGGATCTTGAAGTTGCAAGGGATTGGCAGAGGTACTGCTGTGAGGATAAACCGAAGGGAGGTTACATTGCAAAAGGGTATACTAAATATGCCTTTGAGGTAGATGTTCTATTATTTTATCTGTCAGGATGTTGAACTAATGTTTACATAGGTACTATAAGGTGGTTAGCGATGAAAATGATAAAACCACTAATGACTCACTATTCCCGCATGACCTCAGGATGGTATAGTGAGGCACCACCTTTCCAGAAAGTTTTCATATTGTCTACCCATTTGATTCTGAGTTGCACCCATCCATGCTCAATTGTGATGTTGTGAATACTTCAAAGGAAGTGGTGGGCTGGAAGCTCATCATGTGGAAGTTCAGGGGAGAATGTGTCTCTAAGAAGCATCAGATTTCACAGAAAGTAGCATCAGTGTGCGATTTACTACTTACCTGAGTGCGCTTGCAAGACCATAAATAACTGTAGTCTCAATGCCACAATCAGTTGTCATCTGCAATGGCATTCCTAGCACCTCATAGTTGATCACCAATCATGACTCGATCAACAGGTTAACTTACCACCCAGTTCATGGATGACCTCTAGGTAGAGGTATGCCATGGAGTCACGAAGACGGTTGTTGGGCATGACCCGAAGGCATAACCATTGGCCAGTCCACTTGTCCCAGATGCCCCAGATGGGGAATCCTAATGCACTTAACTTGTCGTGACCATCAGCACTCCACTCATGATGAGGACCAAGCACAACAAGCTGTGCCTTATGAACCTTCTTGGCTGCGGGCTCGCGGGCAGCTGCTCCAGTAGGATCCTGAAGGTGCATGGCATTTCGTGTATATTCACTGAAGCATGTGTGTGAGTTAGGTACCATTTCTAGTAAACTTGAACCATATCACACACTGAGTTAACTTAATTCCAGTATCAAAGAGAATTCCCTCTTTTACGGAATTTGGCCCCTGTCTGGACAAGGGATCCTGCACCATCTGATTCAGAATGAGCTGCATCTTGACTTCGTCTGGCAGCCTTGCTGTTGCCACAGAGCTACCAAAAAGGCCAAGAGCAGTCATATGCTGTTGTACTGTTGTGGGACTGTAAATGTATCAGCATTCAATTTTGTGTGAATTTAAAGTCTAACTTACCTCATTTTAACTTTATGTGTCTTCTCAAGGAAGTCACTAATGCAAGTGCAACCCCATCCCTGCCTATGGCAATCCCAAAGAATTTCTGCAATATGAATGTCTCCTTTTGGTGCTGCAAATGATTCCTGGCATGTAAGCCACCTTTCAAGTCAATTGAAACTGCACTCACAGCATTCTTTATATTGGTTTATTCCTATGGGATTGTTGTTTGAAGGTCGGACCAGGGGGTCGAAGGGAAGTGAGTTGGTATTGGCAGACATGTCCTACTAGTGATCTTTGAGCTGCGGCATTTCTTTTCCTTATCCTATTCTTTTTATACCTACTAACATCGTGATTAAATGCAGAGGCAGGATGCTGTTTCAAGTTGCACTACACATAGGCAAACTACTAGTGAGTCCACATGGGTGCTGGCCAATGACAAGCTGTTTCAACATGAATGTGAATATGAACTCATTACTTTGCCACTTGCGCGGAACGAATTGAACTGGGTGTGAACATTTGCACCACAGCACAGTTAGTGTGGCAGCCATGCCCCTGTATCTGTTAAGGAGAAAGCCCCATGGTGCGTCAACAAGAATTACTTACCCGCTGCTGTTATAGACTGGAAGCGCACCGCAGTGTGAACACTCAGGAAAACGATGTGAGAGGATCAATGTGTATGATTGAGAGAGAGAAAGATGGAAGTACGGAAGATACCGTTAGAGTAGTAAGTACGCGCATTATATATAAGGAATGGCGATCATGTGATCGCGACAGATAGGAGAACAGGGGAAAGGAGTAAATGATGAGTTTACACTCGCCCACCCTCTAGAATCGAACCATCATCGTCCAGAAGTAACGTCCAAAGAGAATCGAGAACAGCGACGACGAACTTCTTCTTCCGCAAAGAGCGACGAGGAGAATCCACAGCCTCAACACCAGCCGTCTTTGAACTCAGCCACCTATCCAACGCCTCCAGATCTTCGACTTTGCTTCGTGGAAGCCAACAGTTTTCTTCAGCACCATACCCTCAGAACGTCACCAAGAACTCCTGACCCTTTCTGCCCCGCTTCTCATCCACAATCGACTCCACAAACCATTCATCATCACCATTTTCCCCCAGCACTGGGTCGGGATGCTCGAGTTCACGAGACGGGAAAAGGTTACCATCGTTGGGGATTGAGGCGCGAAGTTGACTGGAATGAAAGGTCGGAAAGACATTAGTAGAGTTAGGCATGTTGAGAGTATAAGTGGACTTGTCCGGATTTGCTTGAATAATTTTGTAGGGACCATCGAAGCGGGGCATGAACTTAGCGACGCGATTGTCACCCGAATGCATGTACTCGCGACGTCTGTTCGAAGTAGAAAGGTACATGGCGTTCCCAACGCCAAACGAATGTTCCTGGCCGTGATGAGGGTTAGTGTGTATTGTCTGAGAGATTTTAGCAGCCAAAAGGTTGTCCTTAGCCTCAGCGACAATCGACTCGATTCTCGTGACAACCTCTTCAGCAGAGGTGTTCGTAACAGGTCCATCGACGAGGGGGGGTAGGACACGGGGAGATGTCCCCAGCCACATTTGGAACAGGGAAAAACCCGTAGACGCATTAACCGTGTTCATTATCGTGAAGCGAACGTGTGGAAGGGCGTTTACCCAACCTTTCTGATTTCTGTCCACGTAGTACCACAAGCATTGAATAACTGTCTTGTTCGTTCACTCGGAGGACCCGTCGGTTTGGGGATGGAATGCGCTGGATAATTTGAGCTTTACTCCAGTCAGCTCGTGCAGTGCGGCCCAGAAATGAGAAACAAAAAGCTTATTGCAGTCGCTAATTATCTCCTTCAGAAGCCCATTTTCGCAGTACCACCCATTGAAGAAAAGTGCGGCCACACGCTCGGCAGTGACATCCTTCTTGCATGGTATCAGCCTGATATCAGCGCCCAGGCGATCTGTAATGGTGAGCAGATAATCGTAACCCTCGTCTTCAGGCAGTGGCCCTACGAAATCCAGGGCGACGGACTGGAAACGCCCGTCTGGCACAGGCAATGAATGCAGGGGCCCAGGTGGCTTAACGGTCAGTGTCTTGTTCCGTTGACAATCAACGCAGGAAGGGATGTACATGCTCTCGAGGTCCTTCCGCATGTTCGGCCAATAGAAGGAGTCCCTGAGCGCGTCGTAAGACTTGGTCCCACCGAAATGTCCCAGTGCGTTGTGTGCAAGACGGTACAGCGCTTCGCGGACGCGAGTGACATGTGGTACGATGAGCCTGTCCGCGACATACAGCAGGCCGAACCGTTTGCTGACACCGGCGACCTTGATTCCCTCCGCGAGGAGCTTGTTGCACCAAGCGTCATCCTTGTACCCGTTCTTAATGTCTGCAAGCAGAGATGCGTCAGTAGCAATGGACAAGACAGGAGCCACCACCGGTTCATCCACAAATTGTCGAGATAAGGCATCAGCGACCGTGTTATCCTCGCCCCAGACATATTTGATGGTGAAATTGAAATCTGTGAGGAATTCCTGCCAACAAAGCTGCTTTCTGGAGAGGTCACGCTGCTGGTTGAAAAATTCTAGAGTTCGATGATCAGTGAAAACCTGGAATTCAGCACCCAATAACTCATTCCGCCATTTGTGTAATGCCCTAACGATGGCCAACATCTCCTTCTCGTGCGTCAGGTAATTCTTCTCAGCCAGCGACAGTTGCTTCAATTCGAAAGCCACAGGTCTCGCGCCCTTCCAATCCTTCCTGAAGGAGAGCACGGCACCCGTCCCCAAGTCGCTTGCGTCGGTTGTCACGAAAATCTTATTTTCCCCTGGGTTTTCGTGATTGATGACCGTCAGACATTCGCGCGAGGCCACCAGGTCCTTGATACCATTGAACACCTGCTGATGAGTCGCCGACCACGGCATGTCCTCGCCCAGCGGTGTCTTGTTCGTCAAGGGCATCAGCACGGACGTCAACTGGGCCAGCTTGGGTAAGAACGCCACCAGATATCGTACAAGCCCAAGGAATTGTTGCACATCCGAAGGCGTTCTCAGTGTTGGCCACGACGAGATCTTGGCGGCCTTTGTGGCGTCTGCCTGGATACCATCTGCCAAGATCCGATGCCCTAGGAAGTCTATCGAGGTGCAGAACAATGAGGTCTTTTTAAGCGAGCAGAACAGACTCGCCTCGCGCAGAGCCTGCAAGATCGCTTCCACGTTCTTGATATGTTCGAGCAGAGATGAACTCCAAATAATAATGTCGTCCAGATAGACATGGCAAATTTTTCCAATCCAAGGTTGCAAAGCGGCGACCATACGACGTTGGTGAGTACTCGGGGCATTCCGGCAACCCTGAGGCATAACCACCCACTCATAAAGACCGAAGGGGGTACACACGGCTGTATACTTGATGTGGTCTGGATGCACCTTCGTCTGGAAGAACGCGTTAGTCATGTCCAGCTTCCCCCATATCTTACCACGCCCACAATCTGCCAATATGTCAGTGATACATGGCAGGGGAAAATGGTCAGGGATCGTGTTATCGTTCAGTTCCCGGTAGTCGTTCACCCAGCACGGCATGGCGTTTGGGTCAGATTTGGGGACCAAGAAGGCCGGGCTCGAGTATTCAGAATTCGATGGCCTCATCCGTCTGGCAGCCAGGTGTCCTTCAAGCAGTGTCCTCCAGGTGTCCTGCCATTTGCGAGGGCAAGCATATTCCCACTTGCGCACGATCTTGTGTGTGTCCTTTAACAGGAAATGATGGTATGTAGTGTCCGGAAGATGGTGGACCGCGGGTATATCCTCGGGGAATAAGTCACCATATTTCTTCTTCATTTCCAGATCCATCCACTTTAGTTGGGCTTGATACGTCTCCACCGCGTTCAAGTCTTCGATACACTCCTTAATGGACGCAACGACATTCTGAGCATGATCACCCCGCTGCCTGCACGACGACGCTTCAGCCATGCTGTCATCTCATCACCCAGCAAGACGTCCCAAACAGCAGGCCAGTTCTGTCGACGAGCAGCACGAATCTCACTCGCTCGAATGTGAGAGGTACGCCAGAGAGGGATAGGCTTAGTCGAAAAGGGCGACGCAGGATGCAGGAGATCGTAAGAGTGTTCATTGTCCAGCTTAACTATACATAAGCGAGAACCATGGTCGACGATAAGCGAATTGGATGTAAGGAAAGGTAGTCTGAGAATGAGATCGGTAACGAGCGAAGGAGAAACAAAAGCTTGGAGAGGCAGAGAAGAAAAGGTCCCATCCACAGAGGTTGGTTGAATTTTGATGTAAGAGGCGAGTGTTTGCAAAGTCTTGCTAGTGGAGAAGGCGGGTTGGCAGACAAAAGGCTGGGATGCGACGAAACGAGGCAGCTTGAGCATGTCGGCGACGGACTCCTTAATAAGTACTACCGAAGAGCCATCATCAATTAGCCCTTTCAACGTCAATGGAGGAGAGGCGCAGGAAGGGGGATATGCGGAGGGAGGCAGGGGATGACAAGACCAAAACATGTTAGAGCAAGAGAATGGAGCGTACTCATCGTCTGAATAACCGGGGGACCCAGTGTCCACGACGGACGAGACAACATTAGGTAGCACCGCGGCCACATTCTCGAAGGAAATTAACTCTTCTTCGATAGACGTTTGCTGAGCGAGGGGCTCTTCAAGCACGGGAACCACCTCTTCCGACGTAGTTGGTGGGGCGGGGAGGTGCCGACGTGATGGTCTTGTAGGTAGCACCGTCGATGGGGGGGTGAGGGCAACATGGACCAATATGCCCAGCCCAGAACCTGCGGCATTTGAAACAACCACCGTTATTCTGCAACAAACTACGTTCAGAGTCAAGTAACTTGGGAATAGGAACAAAAGATGAAGCGGGCTTGCTGGTGCTCGACACAGTAGAAGTCAGGCGCATGGCACACGCGCTCGTCTGTGCAGCCGCCGATCCTTTCATGTTCAAGCAGGCAAACTCTCGAGCTATCTCCTTGAAACGTTGGCGGCGTCGCTCATCTAGCCTCTTCACTTCATCCATCCAGACTCGAAAACCATCGAAGTGATTCATGTTCTCTCGGTGACATTCCTGAGCCAGATCGGGTTCCATCCCAGCTTCCAAGGCATCATGCACGAAGTCATCATTCATGAACGATGCCATACCAGCGAGTAAGTTATTTTTGCCAAGCACATCCAGTGCGAAGTCGATGAACAGTCGGGAACCTTGCCTCATCCTCAGAATGGACATGCATGTTGTGTATTCCCAGTCAACAGGGAGGAACAACGATCACATTTGCTCCTTATAATCGCCCCAGTCCATAGTGTGGAGTGAGGGACCGTGGGCCGCCAGCCACCTAATGGCGTGGACGCTGCCCATGCCATGGGCGACAGTCTTCACCATATCGGCTGTGGGTGTGTTCTTGTGGCGGAGGTAATTCTCAGACTTGACGAACCAGTCCCAGAGGAGCGAAGCATCAACATCCCCTTCACTCATGGTGGGTGGGCGGTTCGGCGCAGACTGCTTGATCTTGGCACGTAAACCCATCTTCGAAGCCAATTGGAAGGGGAGTGGGAGTTGGCACGGATTGGCGAGCGCAGCTGGGGAGATGGTAATGGAAGGGATCAGGTCCTGGGCTTCTATGTGCGTCTCTACAAGTCGCTCAGTAACCTGGTTCGGCGTGGGCAGGGTTATATGCGTGCAAACACTGGTCGTTACAGGCGGGGAATTGGGTGAGCTCGGAAGGCGTGCACGCTTGATGGCAGGAATGAGAACAGGTGCTGATTTGGTTCTGGAGCAAGTCGATGTTCCTGTAGTTAACGTCGACAAGATATGAAATCCACTAGTGCTGCGACTGCGGGTATTGAGAGGGGTAGGCACGGAAGGTAAACGACGGGGAGACAGGCTGGGCAACGAAACACACGGGCGGGAATGGAAATAAGCAGGAAGACAGGGAAGGCGGGGGAACGGGGAGAGGAGCGTGGGTGGGGATAAGGACAGGGATGAGCCGAGCTCAGGGTCGTTTATGTATCGGTTCCTTTATGCAAAAGAGTAAAGGCGAGAGCCTGATCATTCTCAAAAAAAAAGTGGAAGTGCACTGCAGTGCGAACACTCAGGAAAACGATGTGAGAGGATCAATGTGTATGATTGAGAGAGAGAAAGATGGAAGTACAGAAGATACCATTAGAGTAGTAAGTATGTGCATTATATATAAGGAATGGCGATCATGTGATCGCGACAGATAGGAGAACAGAGGAAAGGAGTAAACGATGAGTTTACATAGACATGCAGGGATCTTTAACTAAGGCAGGGGAGTGAGACTATAATTGTAGCATAACATTCAGATCTTTGTATGTGCAAGGAAAGATGGAACTGAGCTAGACCAAGTGAGATACAGTTTGTAATGACTGAGTACCAGTACTGACTGTGGGAACATTGTGAATGTAACTGTTTAGACCTCCACTACTTGCTGATGTATCGCACTGACCATTCATCTGACTTATTAGAGAATTAGCTTGTGTGTGGGTGTACATGATACACATATGCCTATCTACTTATCTACTCTTAAAACACAGAGCCCCACCATTTTTGAACAATGTCTTTGAGCCGTTCAAGTGTTTTCCATTGTTTGTCCACCAGTGCTTCCCATCGTACCACCAAACCCTGATTCAAAGGTCACTGACTGTGAAATCCTGCCTGGTACACATGGTGCACGGTAATCTTGGCACAGATCTTGCCAAACACTATGGTGAATGCTCTTTTGCAATGGTCGTAGATGAATGTGGTGCATACAAACAAGCCCAATCTGACAATTTCGTGAACATTTTTGCCTTTTTTATAGAGAACTTTGGCACCATTTTCGCCACGCTGAGAAGGGTGGCTTGGATGTCAGAGTTGACCTGACCTCCGCGGGCGGCCATTCTTCCATTCCACCTAAACATACTGTTTGTATTTATCCTCTCCTTTTGCGGAACTGCTTACTCACTTGTCTGATGGAGCATCAGTATGCTTGCTGCCTTGTCAGCCGAGTACAAATTAAACCCATATGAAGTTCACGTTGTCAGTTCCATTGACCAACTTCGAATATCAACATATCATAACGATATATTGTTTAGGACCCACATTCACCTGTTTTTGCCGCTCTCTCCTGCTGTGTGCAGCATGCTAAGCAGCTTCCTTCCAGCCTTAGTAAGGCAATCAAGCAGGCACCTCATTCCAAGAAGGCTATGCGGAGAATGTGATTTTAGCAGATAATATGTATATGAGCCTCATAGGCACGACTCAAGCCATCACTTTGACTCAGGGTGGCGTGAAGTCTAATGCCATACCCGAGCAGGCTTGGGCAGTGATTAACCATCATATCGCGATGGAGAGGTGTGTGTCCAACTCGATGCACCCTACTGCAAACACAGATTTAACGTCGAACTTTTACTCGCACAGCTCAGTCGCAGCCACAGTGCAGCACAACACGCAGCTGCTCAAATCTCTGGGAAATAAATTCAACCTCACATACACCAGCTTCAGGGCAGAAATGTCTGAAAAGGACGCAAGATCTAGCGGAACGCTCACTCTCAGCGAAGCATGGGGTACCGCACTGGAGCCAGCATCCCTAACGCCTACAGGGTAGGATGCAGCGTCGTACGCTCTCCTCGCTGGAACCATCAAGGCTACCTTCAACCTCCCACTGATCCCTCTGGGGCAACAACATCACTATGAGGCCGGTGTAAGGGCAACCTCAAGATGGCCGACAGCGCAAGCCTAGCAGAGGGAGAATCCAAAGATATGAATAAGTCTAACTACAATACATGAGAGAGCTGCTCACCTAGCAGAGGGAGAATCCAAAGAGAACAGAATAGGGATTCTCCATGCTAGGAAGTGAAGTATATACTGTAGTAGTGTGGGAGGAATGAAGGATAACTGTACAGTACACCAGCCACAAGTCCGAACGAATATCACAAGGTACGAGGGGGCATGTGATAATGAAGTGGAAGGGGAATGTACAGGAGTCATGCCAGCGGCCTGGGGAAGTAAGAGCGAAGAGAAATGAAGTGGGGAAAGAGAATAGAGGTAGCCTGGATGAGCTCCAAAGTGTATAGACAAGTCCGAGCGAGTCCAAAGCGAGTCCAAAGTGTGGGAAGACTCCGGAGTCACTGGACGTGACTCGGATGCGAAAGAAGTGGGCGGAAAGGAAGTGGAAAGGAAAGGGGGCGAAAGGAAATGAAAGGGATGTATGTAAGAGTCCATGGGATGAAGGAAAAGAGAAAGGAACGAGGAGGAAGGGACAGGGACAGGGGAATAGGAGAAAATAGAAGTGTCCCCTTACAGCCAGGTATAATGACTGGGAACACAGGTGTGGCCATCCCACTAGCCCATACCCTCTGCCGTTAGGTGATGATTTTAGCCTGTGTCATGGTTGGTTGGTTAGACACGAGATATTATTGAAAGCTTTCTGACCATGTCTTCCGTTACAATCATCAAAACCAAGGAAACGGTACTGACGTGCTTGGTGGAACACACACAGAAAACAAATGTGCATTCTCTCTGTATGCAGTCATTTGCATATTTTGATCTCTGGTGGCCGCAGATATTGGTGTGAATGCATTCCTCGAGATGATCAGGTTCTTCGCCACGTTGATCCTGAACAGGGACGAGAGTGTTACACTGTAAATGTAAATCACAGTATCAATGCTGTAATCTTAGAAATCCCAGGAATGTTGAACTGGTTGCAGCGATCTTACTTGCAGAGTTGGATATGTGTAATTCAACGCAGGTCTCTATTATTCTTGGGAGACGGGGAGATGGAGATGGGCGGCCTTCGTGTTTCAATGACTCCTAGGGGCATATAGGAGAAAAGAATGACTGTGGGAACATTATTCCTAATGGCAATACGGCCCCTGACGATGCTGACTTACTAAGACCACCTTCGTCTCGTCTCGCCATGATCGCTGTACAGACGTCGGCAGCATTGCCAGATCCTCTTTCTGTACCCGCAAATGCGCCGGAGCATTGTCCAGTAAGCATCGTACTGGCTCGAAGTGGCTCGTCGGCTCACGCGTAGGTACAGGGAACTGAATCGCAGTTAGCAGGCAAGGCCGACGCTTGTGCCGGATGTGCAAACCAGGACGTGTGCGCTTCTGGAGCAACTCGTGGCCCCGACCCTGCTCTACCTCTCATCACGAACCGGTTGGCCAGCGTGAAGAGAAAGATCCTGATCCTTTCCGGAAAGGGTGGTGTCGGGAAGTCTACCTTCACCGCCCAACTTGGATGGGCATTTGCGGCAGACGAAGACACGCAGGCGAGCTCACTTCACGATATGCATCTCTGAACCTTGGATGACCGATCTGCAGACCGGCGTCATGGACGTCGACATATGTGGGCCGTCAATACCCACAATTCTCGGCATTGCATCTGAGCAGGTACACGCTTCGTCAACTGGCTGGTCACCGATCTACGTACAAGACAATCTTGGAGTCATGTCAGTAGGGTTCATGCTGCCATCCTCCCGCGATGCAATTATGTGGCGCGGTCCCAAGAAGAATGGGCTCATCTCCCAATTCCTCAAAGATGTTGACTGGGGCGACCTTGATTACCTGCTCATTGACACACCTCCGGGAACGTCTGACGAACATCTCAGCATCGTTCAATATCTGAAGGAAAGCGGTATTGACGGCGCTGTCGTTATCACGACACCACAGGAGGTGGCCTTGCAGGACGTTCGTCGCGAGATCGATTTCTGCCGGAAAGTAGGCATTAGGGTGCTAGGGATTGTCGAAAACATGTCGGGATTCGTTTGCCCGAACTGCAAGAACGAGTCGCAAATCTTCAAACCCTCGACTGGTGGCGCTAGACGGCTCGCAGAAGAGACTGGGCTTGAGTTTCTTGGAGCTGTACCGTTGGATCCCCGCATAGGCAAAAGTGCCGACTTCGGAGTCAGTTTCTTAGACGAGTACCCTGATAGTCCAGCGACGACGGCATACCTTGACATCATAGACCGTAAGTGTATGTTACCGACGCCATACCTCTTCTCATCCCGCCACCTTCAGGCATCAAGCAGCTCGTGGATTAGCAAACCCATTCGATTAGATTCTTTTCACTCTCGACTGTAACCCTAATTGCCATTATACTTATACATGGGGATTCTCGATTAATGGATGTGGAATTTGCTCTTCTGTCTAGCTGCATCTTTGTCTTTTGAACCCTCTTGCTCGTCTTCCTCCGAAGCTTCATCAATTCCAAAATCTCTAGGCACCTCCGACGGCGGTGCATCGGCTCCCGTGCCTTCCCTGTCCACGATGTACTTGCCAATGGGAGCAATCTGTGCGAGCCCACCCGCTAAGCCTTCTGCCCTCTCGTGGATGGACACGGTCGACAGCGTTCGGAGGAGTTTACGAGTTATTTCGCCGCCAGCCATCGAAGCGGTCCGCGATCGTGCTGGCACAACATATGTCTGTGTCGGAAATGCAACGCTGCCTGCAGGAAGGCTGGTAGGCTCTGTGTGTAGCGGCCCGTCGTTAAGGGAAGGGAGATGCTGCATAGTAGTCAGCGGAGAGTTGTACGTAGACCCCTGTCGGGATGGTTGCAATATACTCGGCCGTCTAGAATATTTGACCAAGGGATCGATGGGCGAGGAAGGCAGCGGTCGTGCCTGACTTGAAGCCGAATCGGGGTGCGTTAGATTGGCAGACACACCGAGGGTATCTTGAGCCTCTTCGTCTAATTTCTTCGGGTGCCCCTCATCCGGCACTAGCGTCGTCTCTGCTGATTCATCCGCCGACTCGACGACAACATGTGAACCCTCTACCACTATTTCCGCATTCGAGAGGTTACTGAGGCTAGTGGACGGTCGTCGCGGCGGCAAGCCACTGAGGTCGACATTCATTCCACGGACTTCGCGCCTGTAGTCCTCAATCTCGTTCCAAAGCGCCTCGCGAAATTGTTCAAGAGTCTCCAGCTCCTCGATCCGCCGCCATTTCTCGAATTTATGGTCGCATTCCGGTTCGTCCTTGATATCATGATATGAGGACAGCCATGGGTGTTCGAGAGCCTCGTTCACAGTGATTCGGTCGACGGGGTCGAATGCAAGCATCTTGGTTAATAGGTCAATTGCTACAGTATATGTGTGAGTACGGATTCTCGATGGTGATAGAATAGAAACGGACCTTGCGGATCTGCGGAAGGAATGATGGTTGGCAGGGGTTTCTTCGGTTTGAATGGCAGTGAGCGAACGTATGTTTGAGCCTAGAAGTGACCGGCGGTGTTAAAGTCAAGGAGTTTCCCTGTCTTGGAGATATTACCTTATCACTGGCTATTCGTTTCGTGACCACTTCATCAGGTGTCCCTACACCAACACTTGTAAGCAGTGTATCACGCTGAGCAACGCTACGGATCACCAAGAACGTCCAGAATCTTGTTGAGTTGATCCACTATGTCAAGGGCATCCGACTGCGTTATTCAGGCAGAAATCGGCGATGAAGACTGAACTAACCGTAACTAAATGCTACGTGCTAAGAATACGACGAAGAACATGGGTCGCGCGACTTACTCCTTGCCTTTGAACAGAGGCTTTCCGGTGAGCAGCTCAGCGAAGATGCAGCCTATTGACCAAACGTCGACTATCGGACGGTTACAAGAGAAGCGTCTGGAGCGACGTATGAAACATACTGGCGGTGTTATATCGACTGAAATCATGAATTAAGTTTTGGCCAGAACTGCGTAACGAGCGGGAGCATACGCACCGAAATGCAAGGATGATTTCGGGAGCCCGATACCACCGGGTGGCAACGTACTCAGTTAAACGATGCGCATCATCATCTGGCAACGCGTCGAAGCCACGGCTGAGGCCAAAGTCACATATTTTGAGCTCGCAATCCGCATTGACGAGTAGATTTCCGGGCTTGAGGTCTCTATGAATTACTGAAGCAGAGTGCACGTACTTCATGCCTGACAGTCGCGTGAGTCCGAGAATCAATTAACACCTCAAGTGATTGAAGGGCACCTCTGAGGACTTGGTAAAGGAAGTATTGAACGTGTTCATTAGTTAGGCTCTGTCCCGACTTGACGATCTGATGGAGATCCGCTATGAAGAGATGAGTCTTGTGACCAAGAAATTAGAATAGACTCGCACCTTCCATCGGCTTCGCTAACTAGTCAGCTAATGCTTCAACTAGATAAAGGAATACTCACCTCCATGAAAATGTAGCTATAGGCATGATCTTTCAAAGGGTTGCTAACGCAAGGTCGAAGCACTTACATTTCGTTGAAGTCTGGAGATATTGCATCGACGTCGATCAAGCCAGTGATGTTTTCGTGGCCGGCGAAATGGCGGAGGAGGGTTATCTCGCGGAGGGCTCTCTTAGCCAGCTGTACTTTGTCAAAGACGCGTGTAACGAGCTTGATTGCCACTGTCTCGCTTGAAATTTCATCGGCGGCTGAACTAAAGAAGTATTTAGCTCCGCAGGTGAATCCGAAACTCGATATGTATCGGACATAACGACACCATAAGCCCCGGAGCCCATTTCTCTAACCAACTTCCACCTTCGCTCTACATGGAACACTTTGCCGAAGGACGAAAGCAGGGAATGATAGCCTCTGCGGGCGTTGAGTTTGAAAGCCAGCGAGCACAGCAACGGAATCGACAGTACTTTCTGTGGAGATTGTCCTCTGAGAACGGATTCGATGGCCTTCTTACTCTTGATCTGCCCCGATCTACGTTCCATGATCCTGGCGAGGGCACAGGCGAGGACGACTTTTCAACAGAACGCTCTCTGCTTGTCCGGCGGCGAGACCCCCTTGCACGACGGGCATTTGGCGAGCCTCTGGCCATTTCCTGGATCATTTTAAGATGTAAGAGAACGTCGAGAACGCCAGAGTCAAGAACATATAAACCACCTGGCCAGTCGCTTATCTAGTCGAATTCGACTCACCCGTAGCTGGATGATGGGTGACTAGGCAAAGATAGGGGTTCAGTTAATCTACGGACTTCTACCAGTAACTGGATTGATGGCACAGGCACCGTAGTACTTTCGTGAAAACTTGCGTGGGATCAGCGACAGTGGGATGAAAACTTTGAAGTACCTTTGCTAACCGTAGCAGTCAGTTTAGCGACACAATCTCCGATCAAACTCGCGCCATTGGTTTCTCTACGTAAAGATAGTCTGAATATAACGATTGCTATACCCTACAGCATACAAAAACGGTAAAGTCATAATGTAGATGGGAACTATTGTTCACTCGAATGTACATATGAGAGTAATACTTTTAAGCCGCAGGGGCTGCCAAAGATGGCTCCGGCTGGGGAACAGGAGTAGAGGCTTGTGGGGTGCTACTGTCGTTGTTATCCTCGCCTTCGCCGAATATGTCCAAGTAGCCAGCACCGCGTGCCTTGTTAGGAGCCTTCTTTATAACATAGTCCCTAAGACCAGACTTCAGACTCGGCTGTTTGTCCACCAGCTCGCGGAGTTGATCCTTTGGCAGCTGAAGCAGGGCGCTGAAACTCGCAGGCGCGATGACTTTGGCACACCGAATAAAGCCCTCCCAAAGAGGTGGGTTGGTCCATATCTTCTTGGTTATGAGCCGGGAGAGCAGCGTCGTCGACACAAAGCCAATCAGAGACTTGTATGTTTTCACCGCTTGGATCACCTACGGTGCATGAGTTGATTTGACAATCGCTCATTCCGAAGAGTAGATACTTACCGTCCTTAGGAACAACACAGGGAGGATAGGTTCGTCCATTATTTGTTGCATGACAACTGCTAGAATTTCGGACCTGAAAACGTCGGTCATAGAAAAGCAGATGCCGATAGCTAATGTTAGCTGTCAGTAAAACGTGCCAGGAACAGTTAATTTGTTTCGGGATCGAACCTTCAATCGCGCTCTTTAAGCCGATCTCCTTCTCAGAATCATGCAGCAAAACCATCAGTTCCGCCGGCGTTAGCAGCTCACTTTGCCGCACTCTTGGCAAGTTAGACGTTACACTGCCAAATGTCTGCGGCGGCGTCGTCACCACGGAGCTAAACACTGAACGGACGAGATTTTTTGGCTCCGCCTCTCCATTAAGGATTGAGACGATGCGAGGTAGATATCGCATAATGTCCGCCTACACACAGAGAAGTGGAGAGATATTCAGCTGGGCCAGAAACGTAGAGTGGTCGACATACTTTGTCCATTTCCGCGATGATGGGTATGAGGAACCGAGCATCCAAATCACGCTCACTAATGAGACCCTTAACCAAAGCCACGAGTTGAGCACTAGGCCGCCCATGCTCAGTGAATATAGTCAGGACCCTAAGGGCTAGCGATTCAGCACCTGGAGGGCACGTTCGCATCAGTGTGAGTAATTTGCCATGATTCGGACCCAATGAACGGATGAGGGCAGTAATCAACTCTTGGATGGCTTTCTGGACTGTAACATCCATTGACCCGTAGGCAGCAAAGATTCTGTCGCAAAGGGGTCAACTAAAGCGTGGCGAAGGAGTAGAAGATGCTCACTCATCAAGGAAGTCAGGAACTTTTACTGAAAGAGCGAAAAGCAACTCGACATGTTGCAAGATCTGCGACTTCTCGGCGGGGAGTTCCACCTTCTCTGGTAAAAATGGTGTTTGAATCAAGTCCTCTAGTGGGAGTTGGCCATCTTCCATCTTTTCGTCCCCGTCCGCCGACTTCGTAGTCTCCACCGGTTTTGACGGCTGGAGCTGGAGCCTTCGCAGCATCTGCAATGCGAACTCGCGAATCATGGTGTCCATAGGTTGTGAATTGGGCACCCATATCTTCACTGTGTTGATGGCGGCGCCACGAATCTTCTTCTCTAATCAAGGTCGTAGGTGAGCCGTGCCAATATTCAAAGTAATTGTCACGAACCTGGATGTGTGGTAAGCTCGAGCAACGCATTCAAAGCTTCGCCGCGCAGAGAAGGTCTTTGTATGACGAATCCACGAAGCGTCGTAAAGCCAACTTGCATTCGCTCAGGGCTTGTGAAGCATGAGTTATGCAAAAGGACGTAAAAATGAAATGATTACCTCTCATTGTCTAGACATTGATCACGAAGCAGATTCAGGACGTCAGAGGGAATCATGGGCAAGTCCAATAGGAATCGCCCAAACGTCCTATCTTTGCCATCCAACAGTGTTTGATAGGATACGACGATCTGGTGCAACCAGATGTCGTAATTGGGCCGCTGAAGTAGGGTTATTTGTTAATGTATGTGAGGTAGGGTAGGGCGCTGCTCACCCAGGAATGATCTTTGGCGGTACGTATTCGATCATTATACCATTCTTCATTCATCCATGTGGTTGCCAGACGAATTCTATGGAAAATGTGAGACGCGAAGACATCGCGTAATTATTGATGACTTGCCTTGAGGGAAAGTCCGCCATGATATAATCGCACAGAATCTGTCGAAGTCGATCATGCCGTGACTCCAGCGTCGCTACTGCAGAATCCTCTTCCGCCTTGCCATCAATGTTCAGCTGCACGCCATCGTCAGGCTGTTCCGCAGCCCGCGTTATCGTCCGTATGATCAGAAGTATCCACATATCTTGTGCCGGGTCTGCATGAGTAACGTCAGCGCCTTGTCTGGCCTCATCAGCACCAGTCCATATGCGCGAAACCCCAACACGTAGTAGCGTTATCCGTTCCTCTTCGTCAAGATCCTTCGGAGGTGGGAGTTTGAATTCTACGAGTTGTAGATCGAGGCTCTCTGGGCTAACGTCCGCACCAGCGGTCGCTGCCGCGACCTGCGGTACATCTCCAGATAGCTAGGATAAAGCCATCGTTAGAATGAATTTTCTAGCATACACGAACAACGTACCTCAAGGTTGAGCTGTTCCGGTTCATATTCAATCTCGTCTTGGTCGATGTCCATCTGCATGGGGTCAATGGGTTCTTCTTTAACGACCACCGGCGGTGGTGTTGACACAACGGCTAGTTCATTCTGCAGGATGACGGGTGGTGCGAACAATGGAGAGGAAGAGGGTACAGAAGGCTTAACGGTCGTCGGAGGTGGGGGTGGAGGGGTGCTTTTCGAAGGACCTGCAACTTTCGATTCGGCCCCAATGTTATTGGATGTACGATAATTCTGAATCAAATCTACGAGAGCCACTTCCGTGAAAGCGTCCAGGTTTGCAACAATGAGATCCGTAATGAGGGATGCGGGAAGAGTGGTGAAATCGAAGCTGGCTAATGGGGATGGAGTTGTCGATGAAGAGGATGGGGTCGCCGCGAGTGGAGTTTCTTCTGGCTCGAGCTTGGCGCGTTTGGCTTCTGGTGGATGTTCGGCAGAAGCTGATGTGGCTCGCTTTCGAGATTCGGCGGCGGCGGCCTTTCGTTTCCTCTCCTCTGCAGCCGCTGCATCCATTCGAGCGCCTTGCACGGTGAGGACTTCGCCAATAATCGCACCATACTGAGCATACGCAGGGATCCTTCGCAAATGTAAGTTATTGCACTGGCCAATGCGAAGACCCAACTGACCGGGAGATATGTATGAGAAAGATGCGGATCGCCTTCTCCACACTCTTAATGCTGTTAGCCGACTGGCCTTTAAGGATGTCTGGTGACCACTGCTTTAGAGTGGCGATCACCTTCGGAGCATGTAATGGCCTCAGCTTCACAAAGGTCGACCAGCTGTTGAGCACCGCGGTCAGGAGGTCGACATTCCTTAAGGTCATAGTTGCTCATAAATCGCTGCTTCTGGAAAGTAGAGGAAATAAAACTCACTGGCTTGTCATGAAGATGTTCACAACACCATCAAATAATCTCTGACCCTCCTGTTCCAGTGTCGGCACTGAAAGGAAAGGGTGGTCGGCAGGGCAGAAAGAGATATTCGGATCGTTCTTATTTTGCAGCTGGGGAAAATTATATCAAATTCAATATTACGAGTGACACTTGAAGGTAAGCTAGAGGGAACTACCCTAGGGTCAGACACACCGCGCGTTTGAACTAAGATCACCCGTTGCATGAACTTCATCGCCGACAGCCTCATACCCGCTGTAGGTTTAGGACTCCATAAAAACTCCAGTATCCGGACCTTGCACCGCGTGAGTGTCTCCCATGCAGCAGGGTTACTCCGGGTGGTGCATCTACATCGCACGTCGGTCACAAGACAGACCATCATGACAAGGCAACGGACTCACAAAAGGCGGAACAGCAATGGGTAAACGGTGGTGAGAGTCTGTATTGCAACCTTGACCAATGCGGGATTCGGGTCACCGAGCAGCTGAGCTAACGAATCCAGCGACTGCGACGACACTATACGCGTAAAGCCATCAATGCAAACTGTCGCGACAACAACGAGGGTGACTCACGAGTGGTCCTCACATCCTGCGACAAAGCGGATCTGCATATGGCAAAATGCAGCAAATTGAATACCCATGACTTGAGAAGAGAGTCCCCGCCGTTCACGACCTGACCAACGAGAGTACCGGCGAGGACTGGTATTAGAGCTGGTTGGGCTTCAAGGTATTCCTTCAGCGAATCGAGGATGTCGGCCTGTTCCTTGGAGTTTGCTTGCACTGTCAGTGCCGCCTGAAGCGTCTGCAGAGGATCGACAACTGCTGAGCTCGCCATGAGCACCGCGCGCTCTCAAAACACAAGAAACTGGGAGCAAGACCAGTAGAGTCAGTCGGAGTTTGAAACCTCTCTTCCCCTCTTTCCACCATGGTAACACTTTCGCGCCCGAGCTGTTGACTGAGGCTCATCGTGTCGGACAGGCCGCACAACACTCTCAAGGAATTCAGACTCTTCTAGAGGCAGAGAAAGAGGCTGCGAAGATCGTCCAACAAGCCCGCCAATGTATGCCGCAGCATCCGACCACAGACCGACATTTCTGAATCCTATTGCTAGATCGAGTACAGAAGCTAAAGGACGCGCGTACGGAGGCCAGCAAGGAGATAGATGAGTATAAGAAGGTCAAGGAGAAAGAGTTCAAGGCCGTCGAATCATCGGTGCGTGAATCTTCCGCTCATCGCAGACGGTAGCTGATACACGGAACCAGCATGCCGGAATCACTTCCAGTGCTCAGAGCGCGGTGGACAAGGAAACAGAGGTCAAGCTCCAGCAGATCACAGACTCTTACAACCAGAACAAGGATAAAGTGGTCAAGAAACTCCTCGATCGCGTCGTGCTCGTCAAGCCGGAACTGCACCGTAACTTAACGAAAGTTGAATCATAAGACTGTCTACCCACCTGTACATCATGAGAGCCTCCGCAGTTGCTTCTTCGCGTTCAGTTTCATATTACACGTCTCCAAGTAATCCGTACTCGCTCAGGATATCCCTGGAATAAATCGGTGGGGAACTCTTTGGCTATATGAATGCCACTGCTGCCCGAACTTCTTTCCCAGTAATTCGTCCTCCACCTTCGCCCTCTTTGACAACATGAAAGTCATATAGACGATCTCGAAATGCCACCAGAATGGCATCAACACGATCGGAAAGCTCCATATCCCGCACACCCTAAACCAATGGCCCGGCGAGAGCATGATCATGGATCCGCCCAAGAACAATGCGTAATTAGCCGTGTACGATGGATGCCGGACGTAAGCGTAAGGGCCTTGCGTGATGAGTTTGTGATCCTCCTTGATGTTGAGCTGGAAGTCGAAATACGGTCCGAGAGCTGCGAAACACCAGACGCGGAGCGCACCTGCTGCGACGCATATTATGGTGCCAGCGACCAACATGGGGTGTAGAGCAGGGGCTATCGTGGTCTGCGGCAGGCAGAGAAAGCTCGACACCGACGTGAGGTCGCTGTACGCTATTAAGTTTCTTGCGATATCCAAGATGGAGAGTAATGCAATGGTAGTCTGTAAACGGGTGGTCAGAATATCCAGAATCGCGCAAGTATTCGACGGACCATATCAAAGTAAGCCCTGTATCGATATCCTCTATCGGCGGGGTCCCCCTTCACCACATCCTCTTTAGCAACACGTGGGTTGGGTGGCGTGAGGGCTCGTTGCACGGAAGCGGCGCCTACGACGAGGAGGAAGCTTCTTGCTAGCAGCTGCCATCCGACGGGCGAGGGCATTGCTGAGATATGCCGCAACAGTGAGTGAGCTGACATCCTTATGTAGCATAGGCAAGCCGCGACAGGCACGCTATCATTGGGGTTAGGTAAAGCGCATCCTATATAGGTTATCAGCGATTCATCAAAGGGATAAGGAGGTGTGGAAGCGGAAGCAATGCACGCCTCATGTCGTCGGGACATATACCCACATACCCCTATCCACCACTTTGCGCGGTTGAAGTGACATGGTTCGCCCGTTCGCCCCCCCAGACGATGCCGACGACGATATCGCCAAGTTCTGCGATGCGATCAAGCAGAAGCCCGGTTGGCCGTTCAAGCTGCTCGATGAACCCAAAGGCCTCGCAGTCAAGTGGGCAATGGAGGCGCAATTGCTAGACGACGAGCAGGGAATCAACGATGTCACACTCCCAGTTGTACAAGCACTACGGTGAACGAGCACAGGAATATTCATAGTGACCTCAGTGGGCTGAATGGGGACGTTTGATTTGCAGCGATCTCAAGGCCGAGGCAAGTCGCATCGTGGCACTGGACTATGCGTCGCAGTTGTTGCAGCCGGGTGTTCGTGTGGCGGAGGGCCAGAGAGAGATCCCTTTTGGTAAGATAGACGGGGATGTCGCCAATGCGCTCAAGTTTGCGAGGAGATCCAAGTACTTCGCCACACAACCCGTTGAGCTCAAGGAAAAGCTTGGGGTCTTCGTGAGCGACGACCTGGTTCCGAAATCGCTGCAATATGAAGTCTGTAACTGTGTTGATACTATATCCTGATTCTGTTTGCTTACCGGAGATCCTTTAGCTTGTGCATGAATTGGATCTCATTACGAGAACGGAGCCCAAAGATATCCACCCCGGAAGCGGGGGTAAAGTACGTGCAGACCTCGTATACTGCATATCTCCACTTATATACATGGTTGAAGGTGCAAGATCTAATCCACCCTTCTCTATGTACATTCCATCCCCTTCAGTATATTATGTTCCCTGCTGCCACTCATCCAGTCGCGCCGTGATACAGACCCGTACATGGGCGACATCTCGCACGTCAACCCAGGCGTCCTCCTCCCCTGAAGGACGGGCGATTTGTGACATGCCAGAGCGCCCTCTACGACTTCACCTTCTCCTCCCGCTTCCCCTGGATCCCCTCCGTCTTCCGAATCACTGACGATGGCAAAGATGTTCGCATCGAATCGCACATTAACGGGTTGGGTCCCCGCGAGAGATATCCGTATCTCTATTGGGTTGTCGAGAAGTGTTTCTGGCCTTGCTCCCACAGTTGGAGCGCGCGATAGAGTGGAAATTTGAGTACGAGGAGACGGCTCCTGGTAAATCTGGGTCCTGTAATTGTTTCTCGGTGAAATAGCTAAACAAATATACCATAGAGAAACGGTGGATGGAGCGCGGCGACGCGCGGGAGAGCACTACCCGCGATGCCTGGCTTGCCCTCCTCGGGTCTCAGGCAAAAAAAAAACAACAAGAAAGCGGAAGAGGAGGCGGAGGCCAGGCGCCGCGCGGAGTACAGCGGGCAGCAGATTCACGAACTTGAGCACGCGTCGGAGTTCTACTCGCTGGACGATTCTGCCGCTGCTGTGCCCGAGAAATACAGAGGCAGACCGTTGAAAGTGATTGTGAAGGTTCGTGGTTTGCTGGTGCTGCAAGAGTGTTTCGTGTTTGTTAACGATGTTCGTCTTAGGCTGCGAACTATGTGTTGCAACCTGGCCAGGAATATACGGGGACCTGGCATATGGAGGGGATGACACGCAGTGCACGCTATCAAAGCCGACGAATTCATTCCTTACATATCTTCACAGCCCACGAACAAATCGTGGCCTCCGCGATATACTATTACGAAGCCGACCCCTCCATCAACGATGAGGGGCTAAACTTCCGAGACGGTCTGAAACAGACTTTCCCAACGGGGAAGATTATAGGCACGAGGTCCGTGGATCCGCGCTACGTACATGCTAAATGGAAAGCTAATCGGCCGGCAACTGTAATTTCTTAACGATCAGAACCTTGAGGTCCACCTTCGCGATGAGGGAGACGAAGAAGACGACGAAGAAGAGGATTATGATCGAGAATACGAGCATGACTATCCTAGCGATCAGGAACATACGGACTATAACTTAAGCGGAACGCCAGTACCGCGTAACACCACTGATCTAGCAACCTTCATTGAACTCGGGACTGTACGTGCTACCGGGGTGTCCTCTAGGTCGAGCCAACCCACAGGACGAATCATTACCTTCTATAATTGGATTCAAGTACGTTGATCCATTGTCCCTTATGCCTGGCGCTTCGTTCTCAACGCGATCTCTAGCACAGGGTCGCTAGGATATCTCACTCTTCTACCGATCTGTCTGCGTCTCCTGCAATCAGGAAAATTGTGGATGGTATCTCCATACCTCCCAGTTAGTCAATGCTGATTGTGCTTTGCTGGACAGTTATGCTTCTTCTCGGTCAACGAAAATCAATCAGCTCGACCGGCCTTCTATCTGTCTTCTATCACGGCTACGTGACGTTTGGTCTGAAGGACATGAACGTCCCGACCTCCGCAGACGTGCTTTGGCAGGCGCGATTGTAACATCATGACTCTGCACTCGCTGCTCACACTTTCCTTCAAACGCCGGATAGGGAAGGAGATCCCTGCGGGGTTGCGCAATTACATAGTTCAGATGGCGACGGAGGGTACAATTACCAGAGAGAAGGCAGAGAAGCGGAGGAGGGAGTTGATGGAAGATAGGAAAATAAAGCCGCAAAATCACCAGGAAAATCGAGTGAGCTCGAGACCTGCCACCGACCTCCCAAAGTCTTGGTGAACATTGAAGGTTATGGTCTACTAACCAAATTGCGCTGGATTCACCCCTCTGGTGGCGGGGTCACCGCATTGACGGTTGGCTAACTGTAAGCTGGACAAGGGGAGTGAATTCTTATCCATCATCCAATCCATGTATAGTACTGCATAGTAACGATGCGATGTACATAGCTGTGCAATTGGTATTCATCATCAGGGCTCATGGCGTCAGGGCAAACCGCGCAGTGGTATCGTGAGTGAAGATGTCTTTGAATTAGATCGATGCTATGATGCAGTTACCGACCGTACGTGGACCCCCACAATATCTGTATCAAGCCATTACAAGTGGGGAGAAACAGCCAAAAACTGCTGACAGGAGATACCTTCGTGGTAGAATGTCTCGCACGAAGGACATATACGTGACAAGCAAGATGGGCATGCTATTACAATGCCAGATTCCCTCTTCCGATAAACAACTCCACACCCTGGGGAGGGGCAGAAGTGCAGCCCATTGGTGGTATTGCGAATGAAGGCAGTGAAAGCGGCGTTGAGGAGGGTGCTTTCTTCGTCTGGCGCAAGAATCGTTCGAAGAGCAGAGTATGGCACATCTCCGTGACAGAAGGCCGCCGCCCCTTCATCACCTTGCAAAACTTGACCAATACAACGAGCTCCCTCCAACGAGCCACCGGTAGCTAGGATTAGATAGTGGAGGCAGCTTTTGCAATAAGTATGGCCGCAGGGAATTGTGATCGCATCCACGGGGGGTCTCCAGCAGGTTGGACAGACAACCCTATCGTGGGGATGTGAATTGATGGGTGGGGTGGATGCTTCTAGTCTTCGTATAACGCGCCGAATATTGTCGATGGTCTCCAATTTCCCCCAAGCGATTAACACCAACTCGGTAACATCCAAAATGATGTTGTTGATGGTGAATAGCTCCTTCAATGATTGAAGCTCTCCAGCAAGCAATGGCGCAATTACATCACGAGTAAGGGGAAGTCGATGGCAAGATTTTCTCAGCGTAGAGAAAAGTGAATTGACTAGCTTCTTGGCTCGTTCGCGGTCGGTGGAGCCGCCCAAGACACGGATTTGCTTCTTCAAAGCGTCCACGCGGATAAAAAACTGAGCATCGGCATTCAGGGTATCTAACTGCTTCATCCCACGCGGCGTCTCCAAGTATGGTTCCCAGCGTTGTGTATTGTTGGAGGAAACCAAGAGGTCCCCGAGCACCAGCCTTTCGATCTGAACCTTTGCTGACGTGTAAGCGTTGGCGTCTTCACTGTACACGTAGAGACGGAGAGGGTCTATATGATCACAACATTGTATCCTGCAGCTTTCCCCCAATCCAGCTTTGATTGCATCGAACTCGTTCTTGATGGCTACATACTCTCGCCGTGGGATGGTATAGGCCGAAAGATAAATATGCTGAGCTGAGAGTATGTTGTAGCCGATGATATCTGGTGTCAGACCGTTCAAGTTGAAGGCGGCAGAGGCAGCCGCCTCCGCCAACAAAAATTGAGCGATGACAACAACTTTGGTGTTTTCCTTGTCTAATGGAACGGATTCCAGCGAATGAAGAGTGCCATGTCTGGCCAGTAGTTCACGGATTGGACCTAGGGAGTCATCAACGTAGGTTGGCTCCCCAATAGTGACCGAAGTCGAGCCGACGCAGAATTCCTGGAGCCGTCGTCTATCTGTATTTAGGGGTAGGCCGGTGATCTTTACGGCGTACGCGGAGGCCTGGTTCTTCCTCGGCCGCTCGAAGGTCGCTTTGATCTGGCGGCTGTCGAAGCGTATTGTACCTAACTTCGCAGCTTCGGTTTTTGCCAGCGTTATGCTATTGTAAAAGGCCCAAGCCACCCGACTAGGGGCATTCCATGACAAGCGAACATGATAGCCACCATGTGCAGTCCCAACGTTTTGAAGGAAACCTCGACGATCTTGGCGAGCGGAAAGAGATCTGCCTTGATATGCTAAGTTGTCTAGTTGTGCTGCAGCAAGTTCGGCCCCCTCGGAGTGATTGAACTCAACCAGCGCGGCAACAGCATCAGGAGTAGGCTCAAGCATCATGAGGCCCTTGACAACGCCGAACTGAGACACCAAGCGTTCTACGTCGTCTCTCGTTATATGGAAGGGTAAATTGGCAAGAAGGATCCTAGATGATTCAAACGCAGTAACGATATGTGACGGTTGACCCCGATGACTGAATCGAATACTCGCGCTAAAGAAGGAGCGCATCGTAGAAGTGGGTTCCGTGTCCTAATTACGATGCAAAGATGTTGAAGCAAGAATCATAACGTCTGACGGCGATGCTCACCATCTCCAGGAAAACAGGGTCAGCTTCCGGAAGCTGCACGGGATCGTCCAGAGGCTCGGGCGACTACATGATCGTCGTTAACTTTCAACTTTGAACTTGGGAATGCGATTGATACTGACCTGGTTATCAAACTCATCATTTTCCCTTCGTTCAGCAGGTATGTGAGCGACCTCGTCGACGCCGTCCTCGAGGGTGTGGAGAAAGCGACATCTATCTTCAAATCGGCAATAGCCTTGCTTGAAATAGTGACACGGAGTCATGACGAGGTTAGAAGACGAACTCGTCTCCTCGGTAACGTGCCCGGGGCTTCCCTGAGGTCGCTCCGCATCCGGACGAACGTCGAGTGAGTCACACACTGAGTTCAGAAGAGGGCTCGTTGGCAAAGGGATAGATCGAGGGGAAGGTAGATAGGGTAAACCAGGAGGGGTGATAGGAGAAAGTGGAAGTGGGATAAGATATGGTGATAGTGGCGAGGGAGGGAGCGGGATGTCACAAGGCAACAATGGGGACAGAGGCAATGAAACTAGATGTGGTGAGAGCAATAACGGCGAGACTGGCAATGGGTATTCGCGAGGATGGGGCACGTGCGAACGCGAAGCGGCAGGTAGCTCAGGAGGGTGGACGAAAGGAGACACGATGGGGGTGGAATGCTTGGTAGGAAGACTTCCGCTTCCAGAGCTACTTGAACTCTCCGTAGCGGGAGCATCATCAAACTTAGCGGCGTTGGGATCCTCGGGCTTGAGCGTGTACGTCCAAGGTGGCTTCCGACTGAAATGAGGAAGCGGGTCTCGTGCTGGTGATTTCGCTTGTTTCTTTCCGACAGCGTCTCGCCCTCCATGATTTAGGTTCTTCGACAAAGGGGCGGTTGCATCGGATTCGTGCATAAAATAGCACTTATGGCCTCGCGGACACTCGGCTTGCGAGCCGTAACGACAAAGGCGAGGATGCTGCCGGTCATGAGACATTTGGCACTTTGCCCCAAGAGTGCATGTTCCTTTGAGGTAAAGCTTGCAAACCTCCCGAGGAGTAGGGGGCATTGCACGGGCTTCATCTTCGTTACTGTTACTGCTGGCTCGCTCAAGGGCCTTCGAGGACTTGCCCTGCCGATAGGGTTTGTCGAGTTTGCTTGAGTATGCCTCGGCGTTGCCATGCTTTCGCGTGCCTCTGACATTCGACGCAGTCGGGTCCACATCGTACTTGGTCGAAATTGTGCCCCAGCTGTTACTTGCATCGACATCACCCCAACCAGGCGCCGCATCTAGCGCTTCCCTATTTTTCGAGTCTCCGCATGTGTTGCTACTACCTGAGTTGTCGCCGTGGTTGGAATCTCCCCAACTATTTCCCCACCCAGGTGCCGTACTGAGAGCGTCGGAGCTCGTCCATCCCTGGTCTGCGCCGCTTGGTAGATTGTCGGTAGCATCACTGCTCCCCCAGCTCTCTCCCCATCCAAGTGCTGAGGCATCTATGTCGTTCTTCGTCGAATCCTGGTCTAGTCTGCTATCACCGGGTAGGTTGCCACTGCCACTGCCATCCCCCCAGCTATCTCCCCAACCAAGTGCCGCGGCATCATTCGTGTCGTCAGCATTACCTCCCGAGGACACCCAGTGAGTATCACCACCTGTTTCTGCTGTCGGAGTGCTGACATCATCGTTATCACCCCAGCCATCACCCCAGCCAACTGCCTGGCTAGCAGCATCAGTTTCTTGGTTTTCGATACTCGCATCAGCGTTGTACGCCCAATGGTTCGCGCCGACCCCGGAGTTCGTGTCCTCCGACCAATGCCTAGGCGCGTTCGTAGAGTTTTTGGAATGAGCTCCGTGTAAGAATGAGCAGTCATCGCCGCGGATACAATTACCCTCCGCATAGAACTTGCATTGCACAGTTGGTCGACGCGTCCATCCTCCTTCGTCCGAATTTTCAGTTGACCGTGTAGTAGTAGCTACGAAAGGACTGGATGAGGAGGAATTAGTGAAGAACTGGACACCTCCGTGCCGAAATTGGCAGTTGTCCCCATGTTTACAAAGCCCTTGTGCGAAGTATTTGCACAGAAGGGTTTGCGTATCAGGAATAACCTTTGGTTTACGCGCGGGTTCTTCTCTTAGTCCGGCAGAAATTTCGTTTGTTTGTGTGAGCGCGTCGGTGACGCCTTCGACGTTGGAATCGGGGACTAAGTTCGGGCTGGAGTCTGCGCCACTGGCTCCGGGGACATGGAGAAACGGACATTCTGAACCTCGGCTACAGTGCCCTTGTCCAAATAATTCACAGACACGTCCCTCGACCGTGTCGTGGGACTGAGTCGACACAGGCTGAGGGAAGGAGGCTTTACAAGGCCATAAATCAATGTTCGCGCCTCAATCACAAAGAACAAACGCACCAGGAGCCTCGTGAACATATAGACATGTATCTCCACTCTTGCATCGACCTAGAGCGAAATACTTACAAGGAATTCGCGGAACCTTGCCATTCGCACCGGGTGCATGTTCGCGGTTGGACTGCAGGTCGCTAGGCCGTGAGTGGCGATCCCTGCAACGCGTCCCAAAGAGGCAGTTTCCTCGAATGAAATGCTTGCACACGGATTGCTGTACACTTGCTAGTGGCTCGACATCATGGGAGTAGTTACAGTTGTCCCCGAACTTGCATTGGTTTCCTAGGTAGAACACACAAACGGGCATGCTCTTTCGCAGTTCAAGGGTAGGCAAAGATGGGATGAGTACGTCGAGGAGGAGATGGTCTTATCGTAAGGGAGATAAAATTCAGGAAATTAAAGCTTCTCGCACGTGTGGTGGTTGGTGGCAGCAAAGTGAAGTGGTTCTCTATTTGTGGAAGTAATGCATGGATCAACAAAAGCAAATGTCAAATAGCTTGCATCCAGTGATTTAGTGAATAGCCTAGTTTTAGTGATTGGAAGTGAAAAGTCATTTCGGGGTCGTTCATGGTCGTCGGAGAAGAGGAGACCAAAATCCTGACCAGCAATTTGATACTGACCGTGGGAACGACGTCTGTAGCAGTGAGGCCAGTGAGACTAGACACGATTTATGTTATAAGACGAGGTAGTAACAAACAACAAATGAAGAGACTATGAATTATGTTCCACCAGTTAAACCGGGAGGGAATCCTGAGAAATCGATTTGATCTTGAACAGCTTGACCAGCGATGGTAAACGATACACGCAGGCGCAGCCTGATGTTGCTCTACCAGATTCACAATGTCAGAACAAGGTCGGAAAATCGAGAGAACAATTGAGAAATCATACGCACTCCTACCGGCGCGATTACGCGCATCTGTTGCGTTTCTAGAACACCTGGGTTTATAGTCGTATTCGACATGGGTAACATCTGGAGTTGTTGCGACTAACACCACAACATCAGTTAGTTCCTCAGTCTGGCAAAACGGAGAAAGAACGATGCGTACTTTGGGAACAGCAGCTTGGAAATTCATATTCGTAACAACATTAGAACCTGATACTTGGAACTTCGCGAGTATCATCACCATGCCTGGTTTCGCCGCTGATGTTTGAGGAGTAAGTGTTATCTGAAGTTCATTCTTATCGTATGCAGTATAAGCCGTCAACCGAGGTGCTGGTAGCTGCGACGGTGTAGAGATTGGCGTGGCTTGTGGTATGTTTGACAATGGTGGTGAAGCAGCAGTTGTCTGCGAGAAGAGCGACGCGGCTGGCGCTGGAGCAGGAGCAGAAGGAGCCGGTGTAGAGCCGAACAAACCAAGGATATCATCCACCGTGCTCTTTGACGATGCCGGGGCAGGTGTACTTGTCATTGGAGCCGAAGGTGTAGACGATGAACCGAAAATCTCGGCCAACAGGTCTTGGTTATTCTGGGCGGCAGCAGCGGCTTGACCATTTGCTGCTGGTCCTGATGTCATTAGAGTGTCATCGCCCAAGAGATCGACCTCAAAAGCCGGCGAAGTTGAATAATGGAGAGTATTGTGGGGGGGCCAAACAACTTACATCTTTTCCGACTTTCGTGGAACCAACAGGTTTGTTCTCACTCACTAATCACAACGCTATGCTTAGGAGAAGATAGCCAACGATGAGACGATTGACTCACCAACGCCCATTACAGTAGCTTTCAACTCTGGCGGGGGCATTCTTTCCAAGACACCTTCGCGAATAGGGCCGAGTGTGAACAAACTCGCAAACTCCACTGCTCGTTGCTGAAGTTCCAATTCAGGGCTTGCGGTATACGTAGCCAGCAATTCTGCTACACGGTCCTGCTGGAGTTGGGAGGCTGTATGCCTGGCGGAAATCTTGGTCAAGGAGGCGAGGGCGAATTGGCGAATGAGATAATTAGAATAGGGAGAGTCCAGAGTCGAGAGAATAAGGTCAACCACGTCTTTGTCCGAGATCTATGCGGCTTATCCATCAAGACACATGCACATATGGAGTGAAACCAAGTACGCACTTGCTTGGGATGATCTTCATCGACAAGACCGCCTTCTAACAGGATGTCGCTATATTCCCCAATGACCCACGTAGCGGCCAATGTCAACGACTCCTGCGAAATATCCGCTTGGAGAGCCGTGTATAGTTTTGACGCCGTGTAAGCCTGTAGCTCTGGAGTATGTGCCACTAAGCGAATGAAAGCTGACAAAATCTCTTCGCGGACAAAATTGCCAGCCTAAAACACATTAGGACATTTCTGGGAAGGAAGGCAAGTGAACTAACAAGTTTGAGGACGCGCAAGACAGTGTCGATATGCCATCGTTTGTTAGGAGCGAACTTCTCTGCCGCCAGTGATATCTGCGTCGTCATGCCCAGCTTGAACTCGTCGTCCGCGACTTCAAGGAAGGCAAGCAATTCCCTGATCAGCACCCGCACGTTTTGCTCATTGATCAAAGCATAAGACAATTCCAGGGCACGCCGTCGTATAGATATATCTCCGTCGCGGAGACAGTCGAGGATGATGTTTCGATGACGTTGTACTGCGCTCGTGTCCATCGAGACCACTTTGTTCAGCGTATTAAGTGCCACGTAACTTGAGAAAATGATGAAAGGAGACGTCAGCCAGTAAACGGAACCACATACCGTATATTATTGTCCCGATTGCCTAAGAACTTTCCAAGGATATTAATCGCCATGACTCGCAGCCCAGTATCGGCCTCGATCTCCAGAACGGTCAACACGGTCTCGTAGAGTATAGAGTTCCCAACGTTCTTTGTCGAGTCTGTATTCGTGGCTACTTGAGCTAGGATATCATTCATCGTCTCGCTAGCACGTTCGTCGCCTCTGCCCAGCATGCGCAGAAGGCGGAGAATCTTGACCTGAAGGAATGGATCCGTGATACCCGAAACGTCGTGTTCTGGACTATAGCCCGTCGTTACCAGAGACTTCAAGTTGCGCACGAGCAATGGAACGGCCTATAAACGGATTAGATGACACGAAAACCCCAGTGCACGCGACCCACGTTTCGGAATGCATCCAGAACAGACGGGGAGATTTGGCACATTTCTGTGATGAGCGTAATAGCCGTGAGTAGGACGCCATGGTTGCGATCGGTGAGCAGGTTCTTTGATTTTTCAACGAAGTGATCGGTGAGCTCTGGAACTTTCTTGATGACGCGCAGTGCACAGAGTGCAGACTATTGCGAATCTGAGCATTTGTATCGACCAGACAGTGTACCGCGTACCTTCTTGCGGATATACGCGTTACTCGATCCCAGCAGCTTTTCGATCTCATTCACCAGATCCCGAGACATTTCCTCCGATGCTATATTTGCGAAAGTACATAGTGCCAGTCCGACCGCATACATATTAGAGTGGTTCATATCACTGCGCTGAAGGGTTCAATCTATTCCACGGCCGCAAGGATGACACATACATACTTTTTGAGTGAATTCGTCACCAGCATGAGGGTTTCTTGATTCTCATCCAGAAGCAGCATGATCCCCAGATATCCCAACCGTTTATCCGAGAATCTTGGACTAGCGACAAGCTTCAAACATTCTATTTGACCGAAATGGGCTGGCGATCCGAGCATGTGGATGTATAGTAACTTTGCGATGTTGTTGTGTCGCGCAAACGAGTCCTCTTCGCGAAAGGAAGCTCGTATTGCTGCAGATTCTTGCTGTATCAGAGCGCGTTCGTCTGCCACGGTCTGTGGAAATTGTTCAGTTTGAAGTTTACGAGGTGAATGTTTCAATCGCTGACCTTGCATGCTCGGATACCCTTGATAAGGGCTACCAAGGAGGTTCAGCACAAGCACTACAGATTCATAGTCACTTACCCTTCAGATTGTGGTAGACCATGGCGACGCGGAAGTCACTGGCACAGTCGTTCTCTACAAACAGTGGGTTCAGCGGCAGCAGTACATTATGCCCTACTATACCTGACAGTGGGCGATCACGTGCAAAACGTTCCGGAATGAATCAACCAGAAAAAGTCAGTGACCATGATACACATACGCATAACGTGTAGAATAGAAGAACATCGTGCATATTCTAAGCAACAGGAAGCTATTTTCTGTGCAATTTTGAAACAGAAATTTGCGACTGCAAGGCATGATTGCAACATAACTGACCCCCGCTCAGGCTCAGGGGCCCGGCCACTTGCATGTCACTTCTCACGCCCATCTGACTGCAATCGAACCGAAATACTTTCGACATACTGTAACTTGCTTGGGCTACTGCGATAAATCTTCCGTGTTCCAACTGGTATTAGCCGTACAGCTATTTGTGAGGGATGCTTCCACCTCCCTAAAAGATCTTGCCACGTGGCGAGTACTGCGGAGTAGCGGGACGCTATCTTGCCTATTCCATGCTGGTAAGTGCCCGTGTCCGAATCTATAGTGGCAGATGCTGGCAGGCGACCGTAAGGAAGCTGTAGCCAGTGCCGCAGTCCACCCAACACTGACAAGTTTATTAGCTGTACTATTTCTCGGACTGCTACGCCACTATTGCACATGCGATACTATGACGGAGCTGGTTGGATATTTGCGAGCTAGTTGAGCGTCAGTTACACCGGACTGGGCATGCGTTGGTGCTTAGAGTTGATGGTGATACACGCAGTGGACGCGTGGAGTAGGGCAGTGGTGAGTGTTTGCGGTGTTTCGTCGCCTGCATTGTTCCCTCAATGGCAGGCAAATGTTCATATTGGCAGGACATGATGGATGCTTGTTTTCGAGTCAGACGGCGATGTAGTTTGCTTGACTCAGGATCAGATAACACCGACAGCGCAGTTATTGGTACGGGCTCAAGCGTGAAAGTAAAGTGAAGTGTTTATCCAAATCTAGTTCCAGGTTCTCGGCGGAAAAATGTGCTTAATTCAGTTCCTCCAACCCGAGACACCAAGCTCAAGTCCCAATTAATCGACTCGAAGTGCTAGGCCACTAGAGTACGGCATGTTTCCGCGCTGATAGATTTCGCCAGGCGTTTGAAGTGAATATAGGATTTGTCCAATAAGCGACCAGGATTACTTTCAATATCGCATTTTACCTCCAGACTACAGTTTTCACCCCGAGGACGAAGATGCCAATGCAGGCTCGGTTTCAAAAAGGAACACATTCTCCTTCAACGCATGATCGAGCATCCGTCCGCCTGGCCCCTTCGCCAAGTTCACAACCTATGCATCAAGGAGGGTTCGTGCTCGATGGATTAGATGGTGCTCTAAACGTTTTACGATTCGTCGGCCCGGCGACACAAATCCCATACGTTAGATTAGCGGTGGGCGTGTTGCTAAAAATAGTTAATACTATCCAGGTACTTACTTAGATTTGATGTTTCCTGTGGCTCCATAGTGTCTCATCTCCATACTAGGCAGTTTGGGACAATCAAGATGCATTTAATCGTCTCATTATTCATGCAACTGAAATATTGACGCGGCTTGAAGTGGTTTGGAAAGATCAACGTTCGAAAAGAGTATTTAACGACTTGCATCCGAGCCTAAAGTAGCTTTACAAGTGAATTTTCCCAGCTATTTATGTCGTTTAACGCGGTTGCCTGACTCTCCATTCGATCTCAGCATCGTCCTAGGTGCCCATGCCTTCGTTGAAGAAATTATCCACCGGAGTCGCTTCAAACGCTCCGTATGCTGCAAGTCTGACTTGGTTCGAATTCAGATCATCAAAGACGGTTTAAACAACTGTCTGGAATATTTCGAAGTAAACATCCTGTCCTCATAATAGGCTTTTAAAATGCTCACTGCTGGGTAGGTTGACGCGCTGATAATCAGGAATCAAGAAATAGTCCAGTTAATGGAAAACATGATGATGTTGCTTCAAAGACAACTTCGTGAGGGGGCATTCCGTCTGTACTGCATCCTCGCACGCCTCCTCTGTCTGCTCCCCCAATTCCAGCACGTCCTCCCTCGAATCCACTGTTACGCACAATCAATCCATATACACGAATACCCCAGCCCACGGCGAGGTCATCGCACTAGGCTCCAGGAACGATTAGCATGAGCCAACTCACATTGGTCCCCACACCAGACCAGGTGGTCTATCCCCCGCAACAATTTACCAGTCATGCCGAGGATCAAGCCAATAATGCCCCCGTAGACATAGAGAGAGCCAAAGCACTAAAGGGGGCTTCACCGCAAGCCATCGAAGTCCCCGATCATAACGAGACGTGACATTGTTTATGTCCATCACCTCAAAATTCCGGTTTTCTTTTCAGCTTATTCCTTTGAGAATTATGAGTATTAGCGTCGTGCACGTGGACTTCAAGCTCCAAGAACTCTTTGTTGTATCCAGTAGTTTCTTCCTCCTGTATATTATTACTTTTGCTATCTTCCACTTCATGTACTGTGCATATCTCGTATCATCTTGCATCATCGTACACTTCTCTTCCTCCTTTATCTCTACTCTGTCACCGTGTCGTCTAAAACAGTGCTGGTCGGCCTATTAATACGAGAATGCCAGTGACATACTGACGAAAGGCTCACAAATATATTGTCCGGAAGGCATGGTCATTCGGTATCTTCTGCGAGATGACTCTGTTCCTGATATATCAAGGTTACACATGGATGTAGAGGAACTCGTAGTTACTGAGTGTTTTGTAGGGCAGTATTGTTCTTTCCTCAAATTCGCTGCCCCTAATGCCCCTGAGGGACTCTATTTGGGCGTCAAACACATGGCGTGGGAAGGGAGCCATTAGTCAGGGACTGGTAATTGCTCGTCAGGCTTTATACTGACTCCCATAATGTCTTCTCCCAATCCTGGCCGTTTGTTGGATTCTTTTACGGCACCCAAGGAAATCCTGCAAGAATTCGCCGACCTTGCTGAAGAAGAAGATGTCGACCCGTTCGCTGAGACCGCCTCAAAACGGCAAATCGCTTCCCGCCAATCAGACTACCACAACAGACGGTTCGGTCGTGTCGCAGTCGACAGTGCCGACGCTTTCGCTCAGGGTGAAGATGGGGGAAAGGTTGAGGGAGGTTATAAGGATGCAATGAGGCTCGCGAGACTGGAGCAGGAGGAAGCTAGGGTGAAAAGAGCGATCGAGGAGAAAGAGAGGAGGGAGAGAGAAGAAGGGAAGCTGAAGATGGATTTGGACAAGACACCCCCTGCTTCTGAGCTTCACGATGTGGAGATGGAGATTATGGCAGCGAAGGAATTGGCCATGTCGAAGGAGGGGGCCAGTACAAAGCGGAAACGTCGCTGGGATGTCGAAGAACCAACTGATGAAAACGTCGACCCCAATAGGCGGGACACTGGAGAATGGTCGAAGGAAGTTCTTGAATCTTCGGCTCCCAAGAAGCGTCGGTCACGGTGGGACGCGACGCCCGCAGATGTTAATGTCGGGGAGACCCCCAAACGCTCGCGTTGGGATCAAGCACCTTCTGCAAATGGCGCAGATCAGCCCATGCAGCAAATCATCATGAACGCGCCTGGTTTAATGCAAGAGGACAAACATAACCGATATCTCTCAGACGAAGAACTCGATGCAGTCCTTCCCTCAACTGGTTATTCCATTGTCACACCACCACCAGGATACGCTCCATTGGTTGCCCCTCGCAAGTTCCTACCCACTCCCGTGACCGAAGTTGGAGGCTTTCAAATTCAAGAAAGCTCTGACGCCGCCGCCATAGCTGCCGCTGCTGGACTCGCTCCCGAATTGCCCACCGAGATTCCAGGCGTTGGAAATCTTGCATTCTTTAAACCCGAAGATGCAGAGTATTTCTCCAAGATTCTGAAGGAAGAAGACGAGACAGAACTCACCGTTGACGAGATGAAAGAGCGCAAAATCATGCGGCTGCTTCTTAAAATCAAGAACGGCACACCGCCGGTTAGGAAAACGGCACTACGTCAAATAACTGATAAGGCTCGCGAATTCGGTGCAGGCCCTTTGTTCGACAAGATCCTTCCCCTACTCATGGAGCGCACGTTGGAGGACCAAGAGCGCCACTTGCTCGTCAAAGTCATTGATCGAGTGCTGTACAAACTCGATGACTTGGTTCGTCCCTATGTCCATAAGATTCTCGTCGTCATCGAACCTTTACTTATCGATGAAGACTACTACGCTCGCGTCGAGGGACGAGAAATCATCTCCAACTTGTCCAAGGCTGCTGGCTTGGCGCATATGATCTCCACCATGCGTCCTGACATCGACCACGCCGACGAGTACGTTCGCAATACTACAGCTCGAGCCTTCTCGGTGGTGGCTTCTGCTCTTGGTATACCATCGCTCCTTCCTTTCCTCAAAGCCGTATGCCGGTCTAAAAAATCATGGCAGGCTCGTCACACGGGGATACGTATCGTGCAGCAAATAGCCATTATGATGGGTTGTGCTGTTTTGCCTCATCTGCGTAACTTGGTCGATTGTATCGCACATGGGCTGTCTGATGAGCAGCAAAAGGTCAGGACAATGACGGCCTTGGGTTTGGCCGCCCTTGCTGAAGCAGCTGCTCCGTACGGTATAGAATCCTTCGACAACGTCCTCAAACCACTCTGGCTTGGTATTCGTTTGCATCGAGGCAAAGGTCTAGCTGCCTTTTTGAAGGCTATCGGCTTCATCATCCCGCTTATGGATCCAGAATACGCCTCGTATTACACCAAAGAAGTCACCGTCATCCTCATTCGAGAATTCCAGACATCGGACGAAGAAATGAAGAAGATTGTCCTGAAGGTCGTGAAGCAGTGTGCCGCGACTGAAGGTGTAACGGCGCAGTACATCAAGCAGGATATCCTCCCCGACTTCTTCAGGGCCTTTTGGGTACGCCGAATGGCGCTGGATAGACGAAACTACAAACAGGTTGTGGAAACCACCGTCGAACTAGCGCAGAAGGCTGGAGTCTCAGAGATTGTCGGCCGCGTCGTAAATGAGTTAAAGGACGAAGCCGAACCCTACCGGAAGATGGTGATGGAGACAATAACGAAGGTTGTCGCCACCCTTGGGGCATCGGATATCGACGAAAGACTAGAAGTCAGGCTAGTTGACGGCATCATTTACTCCTTCCAGGAGCAGACAACTGAAGATCAAGTTATGTTGGATGGTTTCGGTACTGTTGTGAACGCATTGGGTGAGTGCCTAGCGGTGTAAATCAAAACCGCCTTGTTGACTTGAGTGGCGTAGGTATCCGTGTTAAGCCATACCTAACACAAATTGTTTCAACCATCCTGTGGCGTTTGAACAACAAGAGCGCCAAGGTCCGACAACAAGCTGCCGATTTGACTACTCGTCTCGCCATCGTCATCAAGCAATGTGGGGAAGACCAACTGCTCAGTAAGCTCGGGTTAGTACTCTTCGAGCAACTTGGTGAAGAATACCCCGATACTCTTGGAAGTATCATCGCGGCTGAGGGTGCTATCGCCAACGTTGTTGGTATGACCCAGATGAACCCACCCGTCAAAGATCTGTGTACGTCCATTGTTCCTTTGATGTTGCCCGGCAGCTGACCTTCCGTCGCCTTTCCTCAGTGCCCCGCATGACACCTATCCTTCGCAATCGTCACGAGAAGGTGCAAGAAGCTTCAATCAACTTGATTGGCCGTATCGGTATGTCAACCTCCCTCCTTATCGCGCACTGCTGACCGTTATTCATAGCTGATCGTGGTGCTGAATTTGTCCCTGCTCGGGAGTGGATGAGAATATGCTTCGAATTGCTTGATCTGCTCAAGGCACACAAGAAGGGCATTCGTCGTGCCGCTGTAAACTCATTTGGCTACATTGCCAAGAGTTTGGGTCCTCAAGACGTGCTTTCCGTTCTGCTGACGAATCTTCGTGTCCAAGAACGTCAGAGTCGTGTTTGTACGACCGTTGCCATCGGCATTGTGGCTGAGACTTGTGGCCGTGAGTTTTCCCTTACGTGAAGTTTGACCCATGAATAACATAGTTTCTCTAGCCTTCACATGCATACCTGCGATTCTCAACGAATATCGCACGGCTGAATTGAATGTTCGAACCGGCTGTCTGAAGGCGCTCTCATTCGTATTCGAATATGTCGGACCGCAGTCATCGTACTACTGCGATTCCGTCGTCACGATGCTTGAAGATGCCCTCACCGACCGCGATCTTGTCCACCGACAGACTGCTAGCACCATCGTCAAACATCTCGCTCTCGGTGTTGCGGGCCTCGGCTGTGAAGACTCGATGATGCATCTGATGAATCTTGTATGGCCAAACTGTTTCGAAACATCCCCCCACGTTATTGGAGCGGTTATGGATGCTGTTGAGGCCATGAGGGTAACCCTGGGGCCTGGTATTCTGTTGAGTTACGTACTGCAAGGACTCTTCCACCCCGCAAGGAAGGTCCGGGAGGTTTATTGGCGAGTGTACAATGCTCTATATCTGGGTGCACAGGATGCGTTGGTTCCTTTCTATCCTGACCTTGGCGAACTCAGCGAGGGTCAGAATGTCTACGACAAGCAACCTCTTCAGATGTTTATCTAGACTGTTTACTATATTATATTTCCCTTCAATACTGATTTGTCTCCTGTAACTATTAGTTATACAAGTCGCACCGTGTTGTTGTAGACTTCTTTTAGGATCGCAGTCCAGCTCCCTTTTGTGAGTAGTTTCTTCGCGGGGTTTGATCGTTCTCTAACCATAAGGTCTTGTCCGAATAAATTTAGGCCGATGATGCATCGATACTCCAAAACGCTGGAACGGCTCTACGTTCCTGGCATTAAAGATTGTGTGTCCTCCGGGATAATTCCGCGTGAACTGCCCAAGAAGCTCGATGCTTTCAACATAACGCCGTCCCACCCACATGGAGCTGGTCGATGTTCAACGTTCGTCGGATCCGTCAGAGTTAGAAAAAGCTTATCGTGTCCTGGAATTTCCGACCTGAATATAGGCTGGGGGAACGCACTGACTCCCTCAAGTTCTACTGGCCTTTCTGTTTCATAAGGATACTCGATATCTATTTGGCGTTACGCTGGTGCGGAAAGGGGGCCGGTCGACCGAGTTTTTTGAAGCGTTCGCCTTTCTTTGACACTCACCGCTAGCCAATCAACTCATCGCTTCCGTCTATATCGGCAAACTAAACCCCGCAGAAGCCTTAGCATGCAGGCCATAGGCTGTACAACTGGTCAGCCGTGGGTGGCCTCGTTTAGTAAGTGGGCGAGGACTACAGCAAATTGTCTGGGAGGGACACCAGGGGGTTCATGAGAACAAGTTCCAGGACCCTCTTTAGGGAACTCTATGCCCAAATGTGGAAGCGTCATTCGCGAGGTCTATGACTGCAGATTCGATGCAGGGAGTCACAACTTCCCAGGCATCGACTTGGGTTTTTCAAGCGCTCCACCCAGCGCCCAGTGATATACTTTACGAAACCTGGCGGATGAACGGTGAGTCGACGCTCAGCCAACCTGCAAACGAGACTACCGCACGCCGCCGTGCGCCCCAAGCCTCTCGATTTCAGTACCCAGAGGATGCAGCAGCAGCAAATGAAACAAATCCCAAATCAATGTGTTGGGCATGGTTGTGCCACACAGCGCACGACAGCTGTTCGCCACTTGATGTCGATGTTCTGGTGAGATTTCTCGTACTAGTCGCGGCCATTTTGAGATTTCTGTAGGACTACTCTCAAGTATAAAAGCCGGACGAGCTTGTAAGAATTCTGCAGAGTTTGACTTCTAACGCAGCACAAGGTAAGGTCTACATTTGGGTACGTGGTCTGCGTCAACCATCTCATACCCCCTTTACAGCAGAGAAACTAAACTTTACCAGGAATATCAACCCGTAGGTGGACGGAAAGATAGGACAGCGTCCTGACTGACTCTCTGGTGTATGGTTCCAAGATGAACAACACGCTTTTCATCTTATCCGTCGTAGGGGTAGTCACTATACCTCTCCAGTCCAGAGCCCCGGATGGTATCATTGAGGGTGATGCCTCTGGCGCCATTGGCCTTTCTGGAAGTACTGCCGGTAGCGCGGCTCAAGCTGGTGAAAATATTGGGAGCGGGGGGCCTCAACGATGCTGGAGGAGTTGCGAGCAACGCCGCTGACGGCGCGGTCGTCTGTGCCGTGGAGGGCGCCGATTCCATTTCCACCCTCACTCTCAGCTTCACGACGAATGTATTTCCAAAGCAGCGCAGCTTAGAAGCCGACGTTGACCGTTTTCCCGCAAATGTTAGTGAGCCCGTGACGCACTGAGGTTATATCGGTGCCAGGTTTAGCCTTCGTTCGTTGACTGGTGTAGGGTATATTTCATCTCCGTCTACCATACTCAGGCTTTCTCCGTAACATGCGAGCTGTTGCGTCCCCCACACATCTGGTACTAATTCCTGGTACGGTGAGGACGCATCCTCGTTTTCTCATCACTTGATGAGTGAGTACTTCCCCGGGGATCGGTTGTCAAAGTCTCAAAATCCCTGCCTGAGTCACCACGAAGATGTGCTCAGATCCCGAAGAGGGCACCATTATATGTGTGTCGTGGAAGTTTGAACGTTACAACATCAACCTTCTTCGAGGCTTTGCGTAGCCAAACGGACTCATAATCGCGCCTTAGATGTGCACCGAAACTCAAGCCACTACTGCGCCCAGGATTTGGTCGAAGATGTCTCCTCTGAATGTAGTTTTCCAAGTCGCTTCCCGGAGTTGGAAGACCTCGTTTGAAATATTCAACAATTTTCTAGCTCCACTTCGCGAGGATCATTCTGCCTGTGGAGATGTCCCTAACCATGAGGTCTTGTCAGAATAAATTTGGGCCAAGAGACGTACGGACGCTCCAAAACACTGGAAAGTTCCTAAAACTGGGCTATGTTTTCAGCGGCGTCAAAGATCGTGTTTCTGTGTATCCGTCGGGAGAATTCACGCCCCAACAGCCCAAGAAGCTTTGCGTATCCATCAACATGATGCGGTCCCACCCACATGGGCATAGGCGATGGTTCAACGTTCAACGTTCGTCGAATCCGTCATAATTGAGCAAAGCTTGACAGAAAATATTGTGTCCAAAATCACCCGCTGGACGCTAGGTCGGGGGAAACATTGAACACATCGATTTCCTCGATTCTGTCAAGTTCTACAGGCCTTCCTTATCACTGCTACTCCGTGCCCATTGCTGAAGACTCCCGCGCGCTGAGGAGTCCATCCTTCCTTTAAACTCTAGGTGAGGCATGTTCAGTATTTAACATACGCCTAGCTAATCAAACCTTAGCTTATGTTCATATCAGAAAGTCAGATCTGGATGCCACAGGCGATACACTATTTGTATCAACAGGTTATTCATACGTGTGGTGCCCACATAGCGGAGTTACAATGTACCAATAAACACATCAAAGCGGAGTTATACATTGTATTGATAGGAACAGTCCGCGCGGAGCCCAGCGGAAATTGCCCAATATGGTAAGTCTACAATGTATACAATAACAACCATCCGCGTGGAGCAGCTCGCACATCGGAAGGCCCGAGAGATTGACCGGCAATATAGCAGAATGCTGTGAAATGGTTTGTGAGGTAGCTAGGTTGTTTCCAATCATTCCTATACAGGTATACTGATGCAGCAGGAATAAAATGTCAGTAAATCGGTCCAGCCTCGGGCTGCCGATGCAGGCCGATTCTTTGTTATTGAGGCTGATGGCTTCAGCCAGCATGTAGCTGAGACCTACTGGGATGATATAGATGATGCATCAGTAAAGGAACTGGCCCAAATAAGCAAAACATTGGTATGTCAGACATCTGGTGCAGGCCAATGTTTTCCAAAATGGGCCGATGTTTTCCAAAACAGGCAGACACTTTCAGCCAGTGAGTAGTGGGCATGTCCTATGATATAGTATATGATACCAAGGTCAAAAATGCACCACATCAGACGTCCAGTGCAGGCCGACGATTTCTGAAATGGGCCGACGTTTTCAGCCAGCTAGTAGCAGGCATGTTCTATGGTATAGTATATAATGCCAAGTCCAAAAATGCGCCTCATCAGACATCCAGTGCAGGCTGATGTTTTCTGAAATGGGCTGACGGTTTCCCAAATGGGCTGATGTTTTTCCGAGACAGGCTGAAGTTTTCCAAAACAGGCCGACATTTTCAGCCGGTGAGTAGCAGGCATGTTCCAAAATATAGTATATAATGCCAAGTCCAGAAACTCGCCACATCAGATGTCCGGTGCAGGCCGATGTTTTCCAAGACAGGCCAATGTTTTCCAAAACAGGCTGCAGTTTTAAGCCAGTGAGTAGCAGGCATGTTTCAAAATATAGTATATAATGCCAAGTCCAAAAACTCGCCACATTGGACGTCTGGTGTCATACTCCAAAATGGGTTTTGTAGTATGGAACATGAAACACCATGACTCATATCATACCTTGCTCAGAAGGATACTTGCGGCCACTCTGAACCCTGCCTTCCAAAAAGCTCCACATAGGCTTTTACCGTTATTTATTATTTTAGCATATAGTACATATAATCATCCTTTCCCTATCCCCTATTCAACCCCTTAGCTTACAGTACAACATAATCTTTCCTCCTTTTATCTCCTATTTTGACCCCTGATTCTTCTGTGATAGATCACTCTGCACTCAGCCTTCAGGACCAGGCCCACCTAGGCAGATCCAGGCCATAGCTGGAAGCCTAGGCTTGGAACTCCAGTGTTCTCTATTCTGGCCACTTAAAGATCTGTGACCAAGACAGAATAATGCTGTGTAGGAGACCTGAAACATTCACCCTGCTATGCTAGCGTAGCCTCAATTTCTGAAACATAGTTTCAAGTTTCATGTTGGTCTCAGCATGTTACATAACGGCCTCAGCAAGCCTCAGCTTACTAATACACAACCTCGGCAATAGAAAACCTAGTTATAGCTTTAGTATCTGTAAAAGTATAAATACTGCCCCAATTCCTGTAGTAGAAGACAATTCAACAGTTGAACAGATTCAGTTCAAAGTGCCCCCACCTCCCTCTCAACCAGCCACTCTTTCTTCCTATTGTGATCAGTAGGATAGTCTTGTATCAGATACACAGTTCAGATAGACTTAATTACATGATAATTGAGTACTGTGCTTGTGAATTTGCTTCTTGCTAGACAAACAGAACAACTCGTAGCTTGTGTCTACCTTGTTTTGGATAGTTTGGTATTGTCATTCTGCTCAGTGTCTTAGAAGCCGTTCCAGCCCTATCCTGGAGCTTCTTATTGGAAGTGATCTAGCATTGACCTAGAGCTTCGGCAAAGTTAGCCCGTTCAAACCGTGGGACTTCATTTGTCAGGAGTTCACCAAGTTAAAACCTTGGAACTCCAACATATTGTCTTTTAGCGGAGACACCCAACTATACTAGTCAATAGGAGATCTTCCTCGACAGTATCATTGTATCAGAATTAGTCTTGAGACACCTCTGTTTCTTGAATAAGGATTATCTATTGAATTTCCTTACGGCAAGCAAGCTAGGCCCAGACTCGGATTTTCCCACACCCCATTTCTTCTCTACTTTTCCTTCTTCAGCTCCAGTTAAGCTACTCCGTAGCTTAATTACTTCTCTCTCCAGACCTCCATTCTTTTATACATAACCACTCTGCCCTGCATCCGCTTGGGTGACTTGCTTGACCTATCTTGACTGGCCCAGCAACATCCAATACATTTAAGTGATTTCCTCACTTGGTGTGACACCGGTGCAGGCCGATGTTTTCTGAAATGGGCCGATGTTTTCTAAAACAGGCCGACATTTTCTGAGACAGGCCGACATTTTCCAAAATGGGCTGACGTTTTCAGCCAGCAAGTAGCAGGCATGTTCTATGGTATAGTATATAATGCCAAGTTCAAAAACTCGCCACATCGGACATCCGGTGCAGGCCGACATTTTCCAAGACAGGCCGACATTTTCCAAAATAGGCCGACGTTTTCAGCTGGTGAGTAGTGGGTGTGTTCTACAATATATTATATAATGCCAAGTCCAAAAAACTTGACACATCGGACGTCCGATGCAGGCCGATGTTTTCCAAGACAGGCCGAAGTTTTAAGCGGTGAGTAGCAGGCATGTTCTAAAATATAGTATATAATGCCAAGTCCAAAAACGCGCCACATCGGATGTCCGGTGCAGGCCGATGTTTTCCAAAACAGGCCGACCTTTTCAGCTGGTGAGTAGCAGGCATGTCCTATAATATAGTATACCATGCCAAGTCAAAAACTTGGTACATCGGATGTCCGGTGCAGGCCGACGTTTTCCAAAACAGTCTGATGTTTTCTGAAATGGGTGGATGCTTTCAGCTAGTAAGTAGTGGGCATGTCCTACAATATAGTATATAATACCAAGTCCAAAAACTCGCCACATCGGACATCCGGTACAGGCCGACGTTTTCCAAAACAGGCAGACACTTTCAGCTGGTAGGTAGCGGGCATGTCCTATGATATAGTATACAATTCCAAGTCCAAAAACTCACCACATCAGACATCCAGTGCAGGCCGACGTTTTCCGAAATGGGCCGACGCTTTGAGCTGGTAAGTACCAGGTATGTACTGTATTGTTATACATGATACCCGGACCAAAGCCTCAACCAATTTAGGCAAAATGTCGCCACATTGGATGTTCGGTGTAGGCCGACATTTCACCACATAGGCTGATGCCGTTTATCACGTTACACTTACATTCAACTACATCAGTCAGAGTATTTGACATGAGTTGCTGCGCACCAGCTAGATAAGTACTGGGCTGAGACATCCTATGTGATGCAATGTCAGCCCCCATTGTGATGCAGGCAATGTACAAGTGCCAGAGATATTCCTTCCAGCTGATGTAGTACAGACACTCTTACAGTAGGAGCAAATGAACGCGATTACATTTCTACAGGGGATACAAGTGTCACCTTACATCAGGCTAGCAACTGGCTTGCAAACAATGACCGTTCTGCTACTAACCCCCTTCTGAAAGTGTTCAATGGCCAAAGCTTCCGAGCAGAAGCCAAGGCAGACTCCGCCACTTACCCTGTGAATCAACACAGTCACAGTGTCACTATCCATCAACCTGGATGAGTCTATGTACAGAGAAGTCAAGGGAAAAGTACTCACACTCCTTTGACAACACCAACTTGAGCCCCCGATGTAATGGCATAGTATTGTTTTTTTCTCTTTCACGAAGTTCTGTGTCCTGCAATTGGCAAGAGTGAAATTTGTGGGGGCCTCATCGACTTCAACCTTGCTTGTGGCAAGGTCAGGGATGTTCGTGAGTACCAGGTACCGCACATCGTCACTCCCGGGGGTTGTCCAAGTAATAGAATCTAATGGCGTGTCATAGTAAGTGAACAACATCCTTGTATGTTTCTGACACCTCCACTTACTGGGATGCTGATTGAAGTAAAATGTAAGGTAAGAGATATACAAGAAACCAGCCCAGTACTTATCTAGCTGGTGCACAGCAACTCATGTCAAATACTCTGACTGATGTAGTTGAATGTAAGTGTAACGTGATAAACGGCATCAGCCTATGTGGTGAAATGTCGGCCTACACCGAACATCCAATGTGGCGACATTTTGCCTAAATTGGTTGAGGCTTTGGTCCGGGTATCATGTATAACAATACAGTACATACCTGGTACTTACCAGCTCAAAGCGTCGGCCCATTTCGGAAAACGTCGGCCTGCACTGGATGTCTGATGTGGTGAGTTTTTGGACTTGGAATTGTATACTATATCATAGGACATGCCCGCTACCTACCAGCTGAAAGTGTCTGCCTGTTTTGGAAAACGTCGGCCTGTACCGGATGTCCGATGTGGCGAGTTTTTGGACTTGGTATTATATACTATATTGTAGGACATGCCCACTACTTACTAGCTGAAAGCATCCACCCATTTCAGAAAACATCAGACTGTTTTGGAAAACGTCGGCCTGCACCGGACATCCGATGTACCAAGTTTTTGACTTGGCATGGTATACTATATTATAGGACATGCCTGCTACTCACCAGCTGAAAAGGTCGGCCTGTTTTGGAAAACATCGGCCTGCACCGGACATCCGATGTGGCGCGTTTTTGGACTTGGCATTATATACTATATTTTAGAACATGCCTGCTACTCACCGCTTAAAACTTCGGCCTGTCTTGGAAAACATCGGCCTGCATCGGACGTCCGATGTGTCAAGTTTTTTGGACTTGGCATTATATAATATATTGTAGAACACACCCACTACTCACCAGCTGAAAACGTCGGCCTATTTTGGAAAATGTCGGCCTGTCTTGGAAAATGTCGGCCTGCACCGGATGTCCGATGTGGCGAGTTTTTGAACTTGGCATTATATACTATACCATAGAACATGCCTGCTACTTGCTGGCTGAAAACGTCAGCCCATTTTGGAAAATGTCGGCCTGTCTCAGAAAATGTCGGCCTGTTTTAGAAAACATCGGCCCATTTCAGAAAACATCGGCCTGCACCGGTGTCACACCAAGTGAGGAAATCACTTAAATGTATTGGATGTTGCTGGGCCAGTCAAGATAGGTCAAGCAAGTCACCCAAGCGGATGCAGGGCAGAGTGGTTATGTATAAAAGAATGGAGGTCTGGAGAGAGAAGTAATTAAGCTACGGAGTAGCTTAACTGGAGCTGAAGAAGGAAAAGTAGAGAAGAAATGGGGTGTGGGAAAATCCGAGTCTGGGCCTAGCTTGCTTGCCGTAAGGAAATTCAATAGATAATCCTTATTCAAGAAACAGAGGTGTCTCAAGACTAATTCTGATACAATGATACTGTCGAGGAAGATCTCCTATTGACTAGTATAGTTGGGTGTCTCCGCTAAAAGACAATATGTTGGAGTTCCAAGGTTTTAACTTGGTGAACTCCTGACAAATGAAGTCCCACGGTTTGAACGGGCTAACTTTGCCGAAGCTCTAGGTCAATGCTAGATCACTTCCAATAAGAAGCTCCAGGATAGGGCTGGAACGGCTTCTAAGACACTGAGCAGAATGACAATACCAAACTATCCAAAACAAGGTAGACACAAGCTACGAGTTGTTCTGTTTGTCTAGCAAGAAGCAAATTCACAAGCACAGTACTCAATTATCATGTAATTAAGTCTATCTGAACTGTGTATCTGATACAAGACTATCCTACTGATCACAATAGGAAGAAAGAGTGGCTGGTTGAGAGGGAGGTGGGGGCACTTTGAACTGAATCTGTTCAACTGTTGAATTGTCTTCTACTACAGGAATTGGGGCAGTATTTATACTTTTACAGATACTAAAGCTATAACTAGGTTTTCTATTGCCGAGGTTGTGTATTAGTAAGCTGAGGCTTGCTGAGGCCGTTATGTAACATGCTGAGACCAACATGAAACTTGAAACTATGTTTCAGAAATTGAGGCTACGCTAGCATAGCAGGGTGAATGTTTCAGGTCTCCTACACAGCATTATTCTGTCTTGGTCACAGATCTTTAAGTGGCCAGAATAGAGAACACTGGAGTTCCAAGCCTAGGCTTCCAGCTATGGCCTGGATCTGCCTAGGTGGGCCTGGTCCTGAAGGCTGAGTGCAGAGTGATCTATCACAGAAGAATCAGGGGTCAAAATAGGAGATAAAAGGAGGAAAGATTATGTTGTACTGTAAGCTAAGGGGTTGAATAGGGGATAGGGAAAGGATGATTATATGTACTATATGCTAAAATAATAAATAACGGTAAAAGCCTATGTGGAGCTTTTTGGAAGGCAGGGTTCAGAGTGGCCGCAAGTATCCTTCTGAGCAAGGTATGATATGAGTCATGGTGTTTCATGTTCCATACTACAAAACCCATTTTGGAGTATGACACCAGACGTCCAATGTGGCGAGTTTTTGGACTTGGCATTATATACTATATTTTGAAACATGCCTGCTACTCACTGGCTTAAAACTGCAGCCTGTTTTGGAAAACATTGGCCTGTCTTGGAAAACATCGGCCTGCACCGGACATCTGATGTGGCGAGTTTCTGGACTTGGCATTATATACTATATTTTGGAACATGCCTGCTACTCACCGGCTGAAAATGTCGGCCTGTTTTGGAAAACTTCAGCCTGTCTCGGAAAAACATCAGCCCATTTGGGAAACCGTCAGCCCATTTCAGAAAACATCAGCCTGCACTGGATGTCTGATGAGGCGCATTTTTGGACTTGGCATTATATACTATACCATAGAACATGCCTGCTACTAGCTGGCTGAAAACGTCGGCCCATTTCAGAAATCGTCGGCCTGCACTGGACGTCTGATGTGGTGCATTTTTGACCTTGGTATCATATACTATATCATAGGACATGCCCACTACTCACTGGCTGAAAGTGTCTGCCTGTTTTGGAAAACATCGGCCCATTTTGGAAAACATTGGCCTGCACCAGATGTCTGACATACCAATGTTTTGCTTATTTGGGCCAGTTCCTTTACTGATGCATCATCTATATCATCCCAGTAGGTCTCAGCTACATGCTGGCTGAAGCCATCAGCCTCAATAACAAAGAATCGGCCTGCATCGGCAGCCCGAGGCTGGACCGATTTACTGACATTTTATTCCTGCTGCATCAGTATACCTGTATAGGAATGATTGGAAACAACCTAGCTACCTCACAAACCATTTCACAGCATTCTGCTATATTGCCGGTCAATCTCTCGGGCCTTCCGATGTGCGAGCTGCTCCACGCGGATGGTTGTTATTGTATACATTGTAGACTTACCATATTGGGCAATTTCCGCTGGGCTCCGCGTGGACTGTTCCTATCAATACAATGTATAACTCCGCTTTGATGTGTTTATTGGTACATTGTAACTCCGCTACTTGCGGTGCCTACTTGTCATATGAGAGCGCAGTGCTGTTACTAAAGAAACTTGTGAGTGGGCCACTGCGGTGCATGGCATGTACGGGTTCTTTTTTTTTTTATGCCTTATAATATGTATATGTGGTAACCAAAAGAAATGTACATGAAAAAATTGTCTAAGCAGATAAGTTAGTCTACTATGACCTGAACCCTTGGAGAGCGGGCATACACAGCAGTGATTGCATGCATTGACCTGCACACTGAAAAATCACAGCTTGCATAAGTGGTGTCATACTCCATTGATCTGTAGTTAGAAAGGCCATTGTATACCCATATTTTCCCCTCCCTGTCAATGTACCTACAAATGAAGTGAGACCTTCCAAAATAAACAACACCTTTCAAAATATAGGGAACACCCTGTCCTTGAATATCTACACTGATCTTACTGTTGATGTGAACAGCACCTGCTGGAAAGTCAAATGCAAGGAAATACAGAGGATATATGTACACATGCTTTAGCATCACACTTTCTGAGCATACCACACACAATCACCTGGTGCTTGTACCTTGGCTTGAACACCAGGCTGAAACTGAGTCATAAGAGTCACCATCCAAGGAAGTGAGAAAACTACCATGAGCAGCAGGTGTGGCAGGGCCACCATGGTCAGAAACACAATTGTATGATAAAAGTATGGACCTCTCTGTGGCTTGGAGCACAGCATCTAGCACTGAGCTGACTGAAGCGTATTCACCATATTTGAAGTCATTAGGCTTCTGTATGCTTAAAGTCTGCCTCATATACTCACGAACATCCGTGAGCCTCTCTTGACTACAATTTACCTTGTCAAAGCACTGTAACAGAGAAGAGAACAGACTATTGGACATTTCTGGAAATGCTGTAGCAGGCATTGGTTTATCCAGCCAAATATTGTACAGAAGTGACAGCACTGTGTCATATGCACAACTGTTGTCACTCCATTGACAGCCAACTGGGATAAGTGAAGTAACAGTAGGATGGTCATATGTATCATTAATGAAAGACTCAAGCTTGACTTGTTTTTTTGGCTTATCCTCAAATGGGTTACCAGTGTTGCAATCCTCAGATACTGGATGTTTTGGATTGCTTTGAAATGTATGGGACAAAACATCCTTCACATTTTCAGGGGACTCAGCAAGATTGAGGGAAGTACACACTGATGTTGCCTTAATGTCTACATTGTCAGATTTCCAAGCATCTGTCTGTTCTTTCATTTTTTGAACAAAGTCACCTGAAAGGAACTTAAAAGTGTGCTGTGTTAGGATGACACTCCAGTCCAAGGTAGCAAAATCAGGTTCAACATATGGATCTTTCTTGTTCCACCGTATTGCACTGTGCATGTGTTGAGGCACATATGAATCAGATTTATGTTGCCTGAAAGAGTGTATCAGAGTTCTCCTCGTTTCACCAACAACTGACACATGAAGCTTGCCCTCAAATCGCAAATGTGTGATATCATCAAGAAGTTCAAGATCACGGAACTCTTGACGTAAAGCACCAGAACATTTTTTATCAGAGATGATTGAAGGATTGAATCCTTGCAGAATAAGTGTATCAGAAGCTGTAGCACTGCGGGAAAGAGCAGTGTAATAGCCTTGATGACTCGTTGTATCATTCAAGTGAACCACATTGTTGACCCTGGTCTTACCCTGGGATGCAAAGTCTGTCATAGCATAGTTGACTGTAATCTCTACCTGACTCCTAGATACATGCAATCTCTTACCTGATGGCAGCTCACACCAAGTGGGTGTTGCTGTCCTTAGAATAGGCACCACATTGAGCGGCAAACCATCAAATTGGACATCTGTAGGTGGTCTTTGCAGTTCAACAAACAGAACATCCAACACAAGCTGCCCATAAGCACCTCTGGTTGCCACCCATTCATAGACAACACCTTCTTGACCATTTGTCATACACAGCTCAGTGGCACTGTTGTCACGCAACATGACAGGAAGGCCTTTACATAGATTCAGTTTGCCTGGTATCTTCTTCTCTACTGAACAAGCAGGCTGATCCCACAGAACACATTGAAGCCCCTCCTCCAGCCTAACCTTTGCAGCACGTTTCTTCCCCCTTACTTCATCAAGATCTGCAACAGGTGCAATTGAGTCTTCACAATAGAATGTTGTCAATTGCAGTTTGTGCTCTGCTGCAAACCGCTGTTCTCCCAATCCATTTATTGCATCTTTGTTAACATGTCTGGCAGTTATGATGGATACATTTCGGAAATTGAGGTCACACACTGAGGGTCTACCTTCAATATTGGCAGACACCCTGCTTCTCAAAAACTGAATGTCCTCCAGAGTGCACGATCTATATCTCATGTTCTCCAATGCAACATGGAACTTAGCATCTTCTGTAGTCTGTATTTCTGCCTCATGTTCTGCTGCAATATGACAACAGTAGTGACTTGATGCCAAAGAACCTTTCCAAATGCTTCTTCCTGCTGCTTCAGCTTTTTCAGATAATGCCCAATTGTGTGACTGTACAGTGAGACACTCTCCCCACCAATTGGAGGAGGCAGTTGTGCAAAGTCACCAGCAAATATCATATTCAAGCCACCAAAGGGAGTTCCAGGGGGGGCATTCAGAGATAGACAAATCCGGACACTAATATTATGTAGATCTCTTGCAGAGCACATAGAAATTTCATCAAAAAAGACATAAGACACACCCTCTAATTTCTCTTTTGTTGTGGTCAAGACACTCTTTGACACAGCAAAATTTATACCAAAAGCAGTGTGGTAAGTCATACCACCAGGCAGTAAACATGCTGCACTTGCAGTGGGTGCCACAACAAGTAACTTATGTGATTCATTTCGCCTTTTGAACAGTTGCACTAATGCTTTGAGAACTTGGGATTTTCCTGTGCCACCCATCCCTCCAATGTACATCTTGAGCTGACCTCCTTCAGTGCTCAAAGAGTGATTGGCAACCAAGGTGAAGGCTCTCTTTTGCTCTGTGTTCAAACTAAACTCAGCAGCACACTCCAGGACTAGCTCGTGGTGCACAGCAGGAACATACACAGCCTCAAGATACAACTTATCTACCACCTTTACATAATTATAATCTTGTGTCTGTGAAGATGCTATACTATTACTGGGATTGCTGATTGATCCATCTTGCTTTCAGGACTCTGCTACTTTCTGACGGAGTGATAGAACCGCTTGCCGCCACTCACGTGGTGATTTGCTTGGAAGTGTGGAATTTTCTGTATCAGCACCGACAGAATCAGACTCTGAAAACTCTATAGGATTTGACCAATAAGAGTTTTGCATTAGGGATTTCATAGCTTGAATTGCCTTTAGTCGTTGAAGCGCCGCTGTGCACATTTTGTCATTTTCAATCTTCAGATCAATATCGCTTGTGTCCTGCAGTATGTCCTCAATGTCATTGGCACATCTCTTGCCCACATACTGATCGTCAGCAAAGGGGAGGCCAAGATTTCCACTTACTCCAGTTCTCATTTCAGTTCTAAAATCATCTTTTGCATCAAGACACTCATACTGTATATTGAAATTGTTCATAATCTGTGTGTGTCGCACACTGAACTCCTGTGCCAAGAATGCTTCATCCCAAGTCTTATCTGCGCTCTTGAGATCCCGTCCACTGCGCCAAGGTACAAACAGTGAGAGCATCACACTGCAGTAATATTCACGATCCCCTTGATCTCTACAGGGTGGTGCACCCATGAAGTTGAGCACCGTTCTCTTGAGTTTTGAACTCGTCTCTAGCATTAACATGCATTTGTGTGTTGCCACAAGAGGATGTTTCTTCTGATAATCAAGCATCACCTGTGTTGACTTTCTGGTTGAAGATATTAGCTTTTCAGTATCTTCTTCTTCTTCGCTTAGAGAATCACCCTCATCCTCATTGTCTTCCTTTCTACAAGCTCTGTCTTCCTCTTCATTGAGCTGACTATGTTTTGTCTTGGAAGACTTGCTAGGCTTCACTTGTTTGCATCTGATTGCCCACTCATAGAGACTCATTGACTCCAATGAATCTGGGCAGTACACATAGTCAAACACATGGGATAGGCCAACTACCCTGTTATTTGTTTTCATCAGAATTACTTTATCTGTACTTCTATAAGCATCATCTGGATGCCAATAGCTTCGGGCTTCAGACACATATGAGGCCCAATAGAATACTTTGAAACAATGACTAGTGTAGTGATCTTGATGACCAAGCAAGTACATACATATCATAGGAGAACCCATCTCAATCTTTGCGCCCATCAAGTTAACTACCTTTGTCATGATTTGACGAGCCTTTACTGCCGAGTCGACACCAGTGTTGTTTAGTATGTCAGGATTCTGGGTTAGTATAGCCTGAATGCACTCAAAAACCACATGGGTTTTTTAAACCACATTTGGTTATATAGTCAGAGACATACGCAACCACTGCTTTGACTGCTGTGCCAGACAGCATTGAAGTTACGTCTGTATTAGACCTTACAATGTACGATATCAGTGGTGTGAATGTATTAATCCATTGCTCCAGTTTTTTCATAACTATGGAACCTGTCTTGCTGTTGACCTTTGTTTCCTCTACCACTGTTTGAGGAAACCTTGCTTTGCATTTGCCCCACTTGTTGTCTTTGCAGCCTTTGTAAAGGTGGAGCTTGTTCTGAGTGCCATCTTTCTTAAGGTATCTGTCACAGTCATGTAAATTTGACTGCAGAACAATTTCATCACTCATGACTAAGAAGTGGGTCCACCAATCCAGAAGGATTCTGCATGAAGTGCATGACTCCTTGTTGCAATCACACTCTGATGTATGAGGAGGGACTTTGGAAACTTCCAGTGTGTGATCAATATAGGTGTTGTCTGCTTTTGACACTGTAACACGTGCTTCAACCTCCTCACATGTTCCAGTGAGGAACTCTCCTTTGTGACAACTTTCCAACCATTCAACAACTCTCTTCTGCCACATCCCATTGGATTCGAGAAGTTTGTCCTGTATTTCCTGAGGAGACAAGGCTCCCATAATCCAAATCATTGCGTGTAAATGCAAAGAAAGTCGGCCTTGCTGTTCTACAGTGCCATAATATGCTTCCACATTGCTGAACATTCCAGGACCATCAGCATCAAAGCGCAAAATTTCATAAATAAAAACCTCAACCATAAACTTGAAAAAACGTGCACATGCAACTGGGTTTGAGGTGACAACTCGCATGCGCTGATCAGCTGGCATGACTGGTTGAAAGGAATCATCTGTCCCTGCACAATATATGCTGATTGGATGTTTGATGTCTACTGGGGATAGAGTGATATACCAGATGGGACTTCCTACATGATACATTAATGACCAAATTTCATTTTGCTGATACTTTTTAGATGTCGGTGATCCACTGACACCAAGCGCAATGTGATCTAAATCTCTTACAATATCGAAGCAGTTTTTCTCTTCAGCAGAAGTTGGTTTGACATATTCGCCATTTGCTGCATGAGTTGCTACAGATGTGAGCACATCCTCATCAATGTTCATTATTCTCTCTGATATCGCTTTGAACTTGGACTTCTCAGTTAGTAAAAATGCCCATGTTGAACTCTTCATTATCTGTTCGTGACTAAATGCAATGAACGGAAATGCTTCGTCTGTTTGAAACTGTTTGTCATGATACATAAGGAGCCATTGTTTATGAACAGTGGGTGACATGCGATGGACAGAGCCTATACCACCCAGTCCATAAGGGAAAAGCCATGGAAACATTGAAGGATACAGCTGAGGGTTGTTCCAAATTGATTCAAATTTAGATGCCTGTCCTATAGCAAGAACCCTCCCAGATTGGTTGAAATACTGCAGTGCTAATGTTTTCAGAGTGCTACTCGACATATCCTCCATTTGTGCTCCAGTCAAACCATGTATAATGAATGGACACAGACCTTCCTTGGTACTGTCTTCTTCTTCCATATCATTAACTGCGGGTGTTCTGCTGAGCTTGGCAGAAGCTGATGCCTTGTACTGTATGGTGACGGGAGGTACATCATCAACATATTCAGCTAACTGGTTCTCGTCAATCTCAACCTCTTCGTAGTCTGAGTGGTTCAGAATCAACCACTCCAATGCAGCCCTGATTTTACTTGCATGGACCAGAAATGGTGTTCTTTTGAGATCATCCTTTTCTGGACACTTTGGACCAGTAAACAAAATAACAAGAACTTCATCAAGCTCTGCTTTTGAAATTGGAAGTTTGGCATATATTTTAGGTACAGGGGATTCAAAGGCTAGTGCATTAGCTACCATCTTTCTAAACCTGCTTGACACTTGTACAAAGCAGTTGTTGTACCTAACTCTTGCAATGACTAGCTTTTCAACAAATCTCAACTCCTGCAGCTGCGAGGGTACCACACCGATCCATAAGCCACGAGCTAGTGCATTTCTAGGTATTCTGTTGTTGTGAAGAGCTGCCCGACAAGTAAGACACACCATTGTCAACGAGTGGTCAATGACTGGGCCAGGTATTGATCTTACTTTGTCAGACTCTTTCTTTCTCGACATGTGAGTGATTCCAGGAGCCTCTAATATGTGCAACAACCTTTTAACTGTTTTCAACCTAGAAAGATCTGCCTTCAGAACCAACTGTCCACATACCGCACAACCAGCTTCTTCAACTGCAGAAGGCTCCATTCACTTTGCACATGCACTCACCATGTTCTTAATTGCATGCTTTGATGCAGGTGGTGGAGGAAAATTGGTAACATCAGCTTCTTTTGAACACCTCTTTGATATCAACTTCTTCTCCTCTTCTGGCACACGGCCAAGTTGAGTGGTAAACTTTTGCGTAAGTTTTATCTCATAAACATATGTAAGAGAGTAGCAAATGGCACACGAGTGGTTCTGCACCATGTCCATCACCAATGTTTTGGTACATTTACTACCACAAACTACACCATGCTTAGCTGCCACCAGTACACATTGCCGAGCAGTCAACGAAGGAAGTATAACACCAATATCTGCCTTAACATGCACATACGAACTGGCAGGATAACTCAGAACCTCAATATCAGAGTACACCCCCTTGAATATCAAACCAACCATATTTGTGTCATGCACCACAGGGCCATCAATCATAAAGTCCTCAAGCTCACCATAATGTATAAGGCGGGCAAGATGGCCACCAACCAGACGACTGACAACGCAAGCCATTACTCAGTCTCCAACAACAGTTGCACAAAAAAAAGCACAGATGAGAATAAGGAGTATAGGCAGCAACACTGGGCGCATGATGTCCCAAGGCAAAACCCAGAGGGAATCTTTCAAATTATCTAGGCACTCGCTGTTATCACACGAAGGCGTGGAGGCGCCATGGCACATATGCCATTGTATAATAGATGGCTCGTTGCAAAGAGACAACAGCTCAACGATGCTCAGGCACATGCGCCACTCCTCATTAGAGAAATTGAGGACAGGGGACAAGGCCCCGAAGGACGCAGTAACGGTGAGCGACCTTTGTACAAAGTATTCGTCAATACAGGGCAGAAGCTGGGCGAGGGCGGTGCAAGTGCGCCAGCCACATGCAAAGGGTGCTGCAGCCTGCAGGATGCAGTCAAGGAGCCACCGACCCACACAGGCAGAGTCACCTGCTGGTAAAGTGAGTTTGCGGCAAGGCAAAACCGCAGAGAGCATACCAAAGCAAGCATCAGGCTGATCAGCACTCCGGTGTTTGATGTCAAGCAAGGCCCTCCCTGTCTCTCCAGCAAGAGAATTCAACGGGGGCAAAAGCGACAGAACAACAGAACAACTTGCGCCTTGAAGAAGGGGGCAGGAAGGTGCTGCAGTGCCTCCGCCTGACTCAACGAAGGTGAGAGGCGCTGATATGGAAAAGAGGTGGGTGTAAGCTCGCGCTTACTCATACTCCCCCTGTCCCACCCCTGATCACGTGTATGCCCGTATATATACCGCGACCCTGACCTTCTTGATTACTTACTTCCCGTTTGTACCCTACTTCATCTCATCTCACTCCGAATCCCATACGTTTGATCCATTCACCTCTCGTTCTTGATTCCTGAGTGTTCAGCCTTCGGGCTTGTTCCACTTTTTTTTTGAATTCAATCAAACGCCTAATAACGCCGTAGGGGAAGGGCCGCGTTTTCTCACCGCGCTCTTTCTCCCGCTCACACCAGCACCCAGCCCTGCCTTCCCGTTCCCAGCCGTCGAATTCAACCGCCCTGAACACGAGGAGCTCCTTGCGTAAAGCAGTTAAACGACTGTCACTCCCCAGCCCTCCCCAGTCACACCAGATTCCCAAGAACTCCAGACCCGCCCCTCGCCTCTCTCGCTCCAGGACCACTTCAGCCCCAGCTCCAGACGCCTTTGACTGTATATATTCAGACTCGCCCTTGACACCCATCCCACCCGAGTCTCCTGAGCTACTCTCCTCACTCTCAAAGGCACATATATCTGCCTTTACTTACATACCCCCCAACCCGCCACCTTGCCCTCTCGCCACCCCCTTCGAAGACGCTCCTACCATGGGCGCTCGTGCTAAGATCGAACAATCCAACCTGACTAAACCCCCCACGATGGGCGAGGGCGATGTCGACACCTCGCTGTTATGGGACTGGTTCAACAAATCCGAGATCTTCTTTCGACATAAGCCCTCGATCAGTGTGGACGCCTGGGTGGAAACGATCGCTTGGGGCATGTCAGGAATCCATGCTGTACGATGGCTCTCAGCGAACTCGACCAACCTTTCCTCGATGGACTGGGACACATACAAGGAGCACATGCGGAACCTCTTCTTGCCCTCTGATTGGGAACATACCACACGTATGGACGTTTTACGCATTCAACAAGGCTCACGCCCCTTCGCAGATTTCTCCCTTGATATGATGGCCTGCAATAATCTTCTAGCCGGTACCGACAGCTTCCTCAATGACGAGTTCCTCCGTGACACCTTGGAAGCAAACATGGACCGCGAGCTGGCGTGGGAGTGTAACCGTGAGAATGCTAACACTGTCGTTTCTCTCAAGGACTGGCTCGCAGAGGTCAAGCGTATCGATGAACGACGCTGCGCTCGACTTGAAGAGATTAATCAGGCTTTCGCCAGGCTCAATGTTAGAACGTCCAACTCCGCCAAACCTGCCCCTACCACCAAGACTCCATTCGCCCTGAAAAACACTTCTGTTTCGAGTCCTGCCTTCGTACCGATTCCCAAACTCCTCTCCGAAGAATGCACCCTTCTCAGCGAGAATGGCGGGTGTTTCAAATGCCGCAAATTCTGGGCCGGGCACTTGGGTGCCCGCTGCACCGCTCCTCCCATCGATGGATCCAAGTATAAGACCCTCACGGCGCGAGACGTCCCCCCTCGTCCGCCTAATTACGTCTCTAGGTCCGCTGGCGTTTCTGTGGTAGTTATCAACGACGAGAACTCCCACCCTGGTGCCTCCATCTCAGAAGTCGAGCCTACTGTCTCAGCCGTTGCCGCCGTTATGCCCGAGGCCACGGATTGCGCCTGGGTGTCTGATGGGGACTGGTCCGATGATGAGTTCGCACCATTCTCCTGTTCTAACTTGTTCTGGCGCTATTGTCTGCGCGACAAATCCTCCCCCACCGCTCCCTCTTCTGTTAACGGACTTGTTGATAACGGGAGCGCCGTAGTTCTTATTAGGTCCAACCTCGCCGATGCCTTTGGGCTCACACATCTCAAAGCCAAGAAACCTTTTGTCTGCAGCGCTGCCTTCTCAGGTGTGGGGAAGGATCTCTCATTAGATGAGTTTGTACACATCCAACCGTTTTCTCAAGATGGACTTTTCCGTTCCAAGCCCCTTTGCGCCTTTGTCTCCCCTTCTCTCGTTGCAGATACAATTCTCGGTCTACCTTTTCTTCGTGCAAACGGCTTTGTTATCGATCATCGTTCGAACACCTATATCTCAAAAATGGACAATTGTAGCTCTTATGACCTTTTCTCAAGTACCACGGTGCCCTTGCAGCCTGCCTCTCCCTGGCGCCTCACGCACACCAAGGCTTCCGACGTATGACTGGCACAGAGGAAGGCGCACTCTGACCATAAAGAGTTCCTCTCCGGCGCTGAGTTCCGGGCTGCCTTGCACCAGAGAAAGATGCATCGCCTGTCTAGGCCTCTCCAGGGCAACACCGTCGTGGCCGCGATCAAAGAGAAGTTAGAAGATGTGAGTGCGCAGAAGACGTTCCAGGACCAGCTGCTACGACTGGACGCGGCAATGAAGAAACGGTTCGGGGACCTCTTCGACGACTTGCCTCCCGTCCACCGTCTACCTGACCAAGTATATCACAAGTTCCGATTGAAGGACGCAAACAAGGTTGTGAATAAGCGGGGCTATACTTGCCCAAGGAAGATCCGTGACGCATGGAAGATTCTCCTCGACGAGGCGTTGGCTTCGGGTAAGCTTCGCCCATCTGATTCAGAATACGCTAGCCCTGCTTTCCTGGTGCCGAAATCGGATCCCAACGCGTTGCCTCGGAGGGTTAACGACTACCGCGAACTGAATGATAATACCATACCAGACCGCTTCCCACTGCCTAGAATCGACGAGATCCTTGCTGACTGCAGAAAGGGCAAGATCTGGGGTAAATTAGACATGACTAATGCCTTCTTTCAGACGAAAGTGCACCCCAACCATATCAAGTACACGGCTGTTCGTACACCTTTTGGACTGTACGAGTGGGTAGTCATGCCCCAGGGCTGCCTCAACGCGCCGGCGACTCACCAGCGCCGCATGGTCACCGCGCTACGACACCTCATCGGGAAGATATACCATGTTTACCTGGACGATATCATCATCTGGTCCTCCTCACTTGCAGAACACATTCGTAACGTCGAAGCTGTTTTGCTGGCACTACAGGACGCGGCACTGTACTGTAACGCTAAGAAAACGCAGTTGTTCTGTACATCCATCAACTTCCTGGGTCATCACATCTCGCAGGCTGGGATCCAGGCCGACTGCAACAAGGCGTTGAAAATAGCTGAGTGGCCTACCCCCAAAACGGCCACTGATGTCAGACAGTTTTTAGGTTTGGTCCCTTACCTTGCGGTTTTCCTTCCCCGTCTTGCGGACCTGACGAGCACGCTGACGCCCCTTACGAACAAGGCAGTTGGGCGAGATCCTGTGGATTGGAAGCCAGCACACCAGGACGCATTTGAGAAGATCAAGAGTCTCGTCGTTTCGCGCGAATGCCTCATGGTCATCGACCACGAAAATCCCGGTAATAATAAGATTTTCGTCACCACGGACGCCAGCAATGTTGGCACCGGCGCCGTGCTGAGTTTTGGACCAACCTGGGCAACCTCTTGGCCGGTAGCTTATGACTCGAAACAACTGAACCCAGCAGAGCGAAATTATGCGACTCACGATAAGGAGATGCTTGCGATCGTTCGTGCACTGCACAAGTGGCGCGTGGATCTTTTAGGTGCTGAATTCGAGGTATATACGGACCATAGGATGCTTGAGTTCTTTAACAAGCAACGGGACCTCAATAAGAAACAGCTTCGGTGGCAAACATTCCTCGCTGATTATAATTTCGATATTAGGTACATCAAGGGTGAGGACAACACTGTGGTGGACGCCTTGTCGCGCGAGTTCTCGTGCGAGCCAGTCATCGCCGTGCCTGTGCTTGCGGCCGGAGCCCTCGCCTCTGTCTGCTCAACTCCCGCTGCTGTCGTCGCCCCTGTTCTGCGCATCGATACCGACGGCGACCTGCTCGAGAAGATTATATTGGGGTACAAGGAAGACACTTGGTGCCAAAAGCTCTTGTCCAAGGGCGGTAACATCGCAGGTATCTCTAGACGGAACAAGTTGCTCTACGTCGGCGAACGGCTGGTTGTTCCCCATGTGCCCGAGGTACGAGAGCTCCTTTTCCAACCCGCTCACGACGCCTTAGGACACTACGGAGCCACGAAATCCTACATGGCGCTCCGCGACTCCTTTTACTGGCCGAACATGCACAGGGACCTCGAGCAGGCGTACATCCCCGGCTGCGCTGAGTGTCAACGAAACAAGTCACCGACCGTTAAACCCGTTGGTCCCCTACATTCTCTCGCCGTGCCCGAAGATAGATTCACCTGCGTGGCCTTGGACTTCGTGGGACCGCTCCCCGAGGACGAGGGCTACAATTACCTTCTTACCATCACTGACAGATTGGGCACTGACATTCGTCTGATCCCATGTAAGACTGACCTCACCGCGGAACGTTGCGCGGCTCTATTTTTCGAACACTGGTACTGCGAGAACGGGTTACCAACGGAGATCGTTTCTGATAGGGATAAGCTTTTTGTCTCTAAATTCTGGAGTGCACTGCACAAGCTGACTGGAATTAAACTCAAGCTCTCCAGTGCCTTCCACCCCCAGACCGATGGCGCTAGCGAGCGAACAAACAAGACGATCATCCAGTCCCTCCGATACTACGTCGATCACAACCAATCCGGTTGGGTGAAGGCGCTACCTCACGTTCAGTTCTGCTTCATGAACACGGTCAACGCTTCAACGGGATTCTCCCCCTTTCAGCTCCGTCTCGGTTGCTCTCCACGGACTGTGCCTGCGCTCACGACCACGACTGAAACGAGTGTACCGTCTGTGGCAGAGATTATTAAGCGAATTGAGGAATACGCTGCGCAAGCTAAGGACTCACTGACTGCTTCCAAAATTGCCCAGTCTTTGAGCGCTAACACCCATCGTAGAGGCGAGATCCCCTTTAAGATGGGTGACAAGGTTTTCCTCTCCACCGCCAATCGCCGGAAGGAATACAAGCACACTGGTGACGATCGTGTCGCTAAGTTCATGCCCAGATATGATGGACCCTACGAGATCATCCGGTGTTTCCCTGAACGCTCTACTTACACCCTACTGATGCCTAATTCCCCAGATGTATTCCCGACGTTTCACGCCTTGCAACTGCGGCGTTTTGTCGAGAACAATGTCGAGCTCTTCCCAAGCCGCGAGCTCGACCGACCGGAGGCCGTAAACATTGATGGGACAGGCGAAGAAGAATGGCTAGTGGACAAGATCATCGACGAAAAGCGCAGGCAAGGCGGGCAGGAATATCTGGTGTCTTGGAAAGGTTATGGTGCCGAGGAAAATCGGTGGCTGAAACGATGCGACGTCGAAGAATTGGAGGCTCTGGACATCTGGGAAGCACAACGCAAGGTCGGACATACCAGTGCCGTTTCTGACGCTCCACCTACTACAGGCTCGTTGCGACAACGGAGGATGAGTCTGTCGAAAAAGTCGGGGAAGGGGCAAGTGTAAGCTCGCGCTTACTCATACTCCCCCTGTCCCACCCCTGATCACGTGTATGCCCGTATATATACCGCGACCCTGACCTTCTTGATTACTTACTTCCCGTTTGTACCCTACTTCATCTCATCTCACTCCGAATCCCATACGTTTGATCCATTCACCTCTCGTTCTTGATTCCTGAGTGTTCAGCCTTCGGGCTTGTTCCAGTGGGAACATACAAAGGACCTGGCATCTTAGCGCAAAGGAATAGGTTGGGTTGTAAGGGTGGAACAAGGCGGGAGCTAAGGAGAAAGGGTGAGCAAGGTAGTGTCACAGACAAGAACACAGAACGCACTGGCGATGGCAGACACATCAGACAACGCAGGGAAAACTACAGGGAGCACACAGGGAGCAACATCTGGTGGGGGCGGCAGGGCAGATAATGTGCAGGCAAGTGCAAGCATTCTTGCAAGAAACTGCATGAGGGACATCCTTGGAAGTCTTTCGAAAGTCGGAGACAAGATCTGAGGTGGCAAAATCAACAACAAACCACTTTCTGCACGTGAGCAAACAACATACCCCTAAGAAACTTCAACAAATTAGCTGAGCTGCAACCAAACTGAAATCCGCACGCACCTCTCAATCTCCTACGACCAAGGCACCAAGACGCGTAGAGCTGCCTTTGAGTACTACAAAAAGTAAGTTGATTTACTACATCCGACACACAGCTGCTGCAGAGTTCTCGTGAGGTGGAGGAGCGTCTCCAGTTTGCCTCACTCCAGTGGCTAGTGGGCTCGTCGCCTTCATCGAATGCTGAAATTGCACACACTCCTCCCATTGCCAGAGCCAAGAGAATGTATGCTGATTCCTTTGGTTTGCAGGTCATGCTGCACAATGTCGTACCAAGGTAGAAAGGTAAGTGTCCATCGCGTTTCTTGACACGCAGCCGACGTGACACTCGCCCCACAGCTGCGCTCAGGCAACGAATTCAGCCCCTATGCATTGGACCTAGACTTCGCGCAACTACTAGAGCACGTTAGCGTCCCCGATATCCCAAACTCCCCAGGCCCAGGCCCGACCTCTCCACCGCCTTCGTACGCAGAGGACACGATCACAAGTGCGATTGACACCTGTACACTTGCAGCCTCAGCAACTCCGGTTGTCTCCTCACCAAAAACGCCTGCAGAGACACGCAAGGTCGCAGATCTGGAGACTGCCATTTCCACCTCCAAAGCTCGATCATACAGGGCGCACAAGAGGCTCATGGCCAAGGAAAAGCAGCACAGAATTCGAGGGTGCATGGCATCTGCCAGGAACTGGCGCATAGTTGCGGACTCTGCCGTTGAGCACAAGGTGTAGCTGAACACCGCCAATCTGCCTTCCACACAGGATAGATACACGGCAAGGCCCGTCCCCCTAGCTCGCCAGGATTCAGCAGGCGGTTGGACTGTTGAGGAGCTGCTTGGCAAGGGCTTTACCCTAGTTCATTGGGACGGATCGTGAGTCCACCTTCCTGCACCGAAATCGCCCAGCTCAACCCTCTGCTAAGCACCCCTCGTCCCCTTGTGGGCTCCACCAGTCGTGTGTTTGCTGTCCTGGCAGGAAAACTGCACGACACGTTGTTTGACAGAGCTTGCGAGTCCTTGTACAAGCTAATGGACCACGAACTCAGCAAGTTCAAAATGAAGGAGGGACAGACGAGACATCGCCGCGGCAATTTTCCTGCCTTCGCTGTTGGCATGTCTTATGGAAACGGGCAGATGGAACCGTCGAGGCTTGTCCCAGGGGATACAGGACCCAACTCCGAAGGATTGACACACATTATCCAGAGTCCAGAGCTCCAACGAATTGCCTCCTACGGAGACGTGGCATTCCAGCTGTGGGCACCAAGGCTGCACTCTTACTATCGCGACCACGTCGAGAGGCTGCACGAGGCGCTTCCGCATCTTCACAGAAACTTTCGCCGCTCGGTGTTTCCATGTGCTACTCTCAACTTCGGGCCAAAGGTGCAGATGGTAAAGCATCAGGACATGTTGAACTTAGCACACGGTTGGTGTTCCATCACTGCGCTTGGACAGTTCGATCATAGGAAAGGAGGGCATATAGTTTTATGGGACGCTAAAGTTGTCATAGAGTTTCCCTCACACTCCACCATCCTCATACCCTCTGCTACGATCGCCCATTCAAACTTGGAAATCCACGACTCGGAATGCAGGGCGTCGTTCACCCAATACTGTGCTGGAGGGATCTTCCGGTGGGTGGACAATGGCTGCCACACTCAGTACAACTTTAGGAAGGCTGACTTTGAAGAATACAGTCGTACCATGGAAAGGCGGCAAACGGGTTGGGTAGAAGGGCTTTGACTGTATAGCATATTGGACGAAATCATTTTACTGAAAGAGCATAATGACAAATAGCACGTGTAGAATATAGCAGACAAGACAACTTTTATTCTTGACAACAACTAGGGAGACGGTACATAGACGAACGTAATGGCTACTGGAATTTTGTCCAAGCATAGGGTGATGAACACACTAACTACCTCTGGCAGCCGTAGCTCGGAGCTCACTGATCTGCTTCAAGCTGACCTCGTGGCCCACTTTCTTGTAGACGTACGATCCAACGAGGATGGCGAACTGGAGGTTGAAGGAGACCTGAGTCTCGGTGGGAAGGTCTCCAGGATTGAAGGCACCAAGGGTGAACCTCACAAGCACTACGCAAAACCGATGGGGCTTGAAAGGAAGAATCTCCACCACAAGCTTGTTGTCTGGTTCCTTGCCTGCCGCAGGAGGTGGGACGCTGAGTCGCGGCATCTTTGAAAGGTTACGCCAGTGCTTGTCGTCGAAGCCGAAGTTTCCCGCCTGAGGACGGCCATCGTAGACAGGAACTTCAAGTTCTTGTCAGCGTCGATTATGGAAAACGACAGGTCTGGGAACTCACTGGTATCCTCGGGGCCAAGGGAGTGGCTGAACTTGGGCACAGGAGTCTCAATGCTCGACCTCGAACATGGCGTACACTGGGACGGGGAGGCAAAGGCCAAAGAATGCCTGGCTGAGTTTTGTGGAGTACTGGGTGCAGAAGGGGCTAAAGAGAAGAGAGCTGAGATTCTGCCAGGACAGAGACACAGAGAGGGGACTGACCTGATTCTTTGGCACACCGTGCATGGATTCATATTTTCATGCTAGAATGCATGAAAGTAACGAAGAAGTAAATGGATTATTTTCACCTTATTATTACCAGAAGTATTGAGCACTGCCACAATCAATACTGCGCCCAAGAGTAAAGATCACATAACCAATTAGAATTTGTAAATGATAATTCTTTTGCCCATATATAGTATCTCTTTCCTTTCTTGATATTTTAATGCAAAGTAATGAAACTCAGACAATTAGTTACTGTGTGTGAGAATAACAAAGTACTACAAGGGGAGTAATGTACAAACAAAGACTGTTTTGTTACTTCTTTTTTTGAAGTAACGAAACAATAGTGGGTTAGTATAAGTCATAAAAAGTACATAGAAAGTATGAATCACCAAAAATAAGGATAAAATGACCACCAATGACAATAGTGATTTAGTATAAGTCTTTTGGTGATTCATACTTTCTATGTACTTTTTATGACTTATACTAACCCACTATTGTTTCGTTACTTCAAAAAAGAAGTAAAAAACAGTCTTTGTTTGTACATTACTCCCCTTGTAGTACTTTGTTATTCTCACACACAGTAACTAATTGTCTGAGTTTCATTACTTTGCATTAAAATATCAAGAAAGGAAAGAGATACTATATATGGGCAAAAGAATTATCATTTACAAATTCTAATTGGTTATGTGATCTTTACTCTTGGGCGCAGTATTGATTGTGGCAGTGCTCAATACTTCTGGTAATAGTAAGGTGAAAATAATCCATTTACTTCTTCGTTACTTTCATGCATTCCAGCATGAAAATATGAATCTGTGCACAGTGTGTGGGGGTGGACCTGGAGCTAAATTGAAAACGAGACGATTCCATGTAGGCATAGACATAGTTCAGGTTGAAGATAGACCCAATAAAGGCAGAGAAGTGCTCAAACAGCTCCCCAAAGACCCACCCAGTGAGCCGCAGGTGCTTTGATGAGACGTTGTCGTTGACATGCACAGGGGAGAGTAGATTGCACCTGTGGACAATGACAGGCATTACGAAGATTGGGGCCTGCCCTTTGTAGGGGCCTGAAGAGAAGAGCACCCTCCTTGAGTGCAGACAGAAGTCGTGTGGATTGGAGGTGAAGGGGTTCATATAGATACTGCTTCCATGGAAAAGGAGGCTGTCGAAGATGGGGCTGGTGGAAGAAATGAGCGTGCGTGCGGTGAAAACGACGCAAGGGAGATGCTTACACCATGGTGTCCTTGCTTGTTAGCCAAGCCATCACGAAAGGCAGGCTGGGTAACTTGCCGTCATCGTCGTTCTGGGCATTGTACCTCGATCAGAGCTCACTTGGCCTAAGCAGGAGTCAGCACCTTAGAGGGGGGGAGCATTCGACGGAACCACATACTGAAGGTTTTGGGTTATTCCTTTGGCCCAAAGGTAGATGATGATGTCCCTGATGAGGGGAGGATAGACGGCAAACAGAGTCTCGTCGAGGAGCTCTTCGTGACATGAGCGAGCTGGGAAATGATTGTCTTCTGAATCCATTCAGAAGATGGTATCGTCCCTAGAATAGTGTCAGCATATGGTACAGCAGGAGGAGGAGAGACTCACTGTTCACCAGTCTCCAAAAATATCTGCAGCGGAGCTGTACACAGCAGCAACGACAGGCGGTGTAACCTTGCGAGCAATGGGAGTGGGAGCAGGGCATGTCTTAGGCTTGGAAGAGTCCATCCCCTCACAGAATGTCACCGCCTTTGCCTTGCCTTTGCCCTTGGCCATGATGCTACTTGCGGCCTTGAGGGGGCTCGGGCCTGCAGGCTTTGGGGGCGGCGAATCGTCGACCCAAGCACTGGCAACATCTTCAAAGCCTTCCTCTGCATCTCCTTCATCGTCCCCGTCGACGGCCTCTTCTGCCTCTGTATCAAGCATGGAAAGGACAGCTGACCAGCATGTGTGTACTGGCTTTGGGGTAGATGGCGAAAGCTGATCAATGTCCTCCTCAGAAGTGTTCCCTTCCGAGGAGCCCAAGGAAACGACAACAGTACCCTCGTCATCTGAGTCCAAGTGAGCAATGGGTCGGATACTAAGGCATAGTCAGCTCGTGTTCGGCACCACATATCTGGAAGAAACCGACCACTTGGCAGGATTGGCTTGCCGCTGTTCCCTAGCACTTTGAGATGCCATGTTCAGCTTCTTCGAGACCCTCCTGGTGGGGCTAAAGCAAGGTGTTAGAAAGACGGAAGAAGGGTGGAGAGGTATTGCGCACGTCAGGGGTGGAAAGGGAGTCGATGTGGGTTAGTCGCGCCTGGGCAGAGCTTGTGTCAATAATGAAACATGAATACTTGTCGAAGAACGCACCCTCGTTTCGCACCAACAACCTTCAGAGGAGAGACGATGATCACGTCCTCAGAGTCAGAAACCACCGCATCTGTGGCAGCCTCGCTGCCGACTTTCTGTGATGAAGCGGGTGCTTCAATGACTTCGACAGATTCAATTGACCTGAATGAAAGGCGTCGAGAAAGAGCGGGGGCGGAGATGTCAGGGCTACAAGTGCGAGAGCTTCATGGCAAGGTCTGAGCAAAGACGCAACACATGCACCTCATCTGGACTGCTGGGGCATCAGCTGGCAGCTCTCGCTTCCTAGGGGACACCCTGGTCGCGCGAGGCGTCGGCGGAATGGTCACTGGGGACGTCAGAGGTGTGGTCTGATCGCCCTTGTCAGTCATTGCCTTGCCTGAGGATGACTTGCGACGAACAGTGGTGCGTGCACGGCTAAGACCAGAGTCAGCAAAGGCCAGGCCGATTGGAGTGAAAGGATCACCTGGTGTTGCGTGGAGGCATGTTATCTGGAAGCTGGAAACAGGTAGGGACGAAGTGCTGCAGGAGGTAAACAAGCTGAGTTGTTTGAAAATCTCCATGTCAGTGTTCCACAATACTTATAGGAACGTGTACCGTAGCGAGTTCAACGAAAGCGAGGACGGCAGAAGGCCAGGACTCTGAGGAGCGGCAGAGCAGCCACTGAGGAGCGCATGCAATTGACACGGTGACAAGCGAAGGTCTGCAGGAACGTTTTTTCGAGATTGAACAGTGAAATTGTACCTGACGACAGACAGGAAAAAGAGGAAGATGGAAGCAAAGCATGCTGAGCAATAAGAAAATAGAAAACAGGGTGTGGCGAGGCGAAGGGAGAAGAGCGGTGCAGTCGTTGGTTCACAAAGTGGCTTGCGCAGCGTGAGTGCAAGAATGGACTGTATTCAATAGGAAGAACACAGAGACCGGGAACGAACCAATGAATCACCAGGGCACATACGAAGAAGTCGCTCAATGTGAACAATTGAATAGCAAAGAGTGTGCGGCCAATGAAGTGTTTGGCACCTTGCTGTATCTCCCATGAACACGTGGTCGCATCTTGTCCTTGGCTTCAGGCCACCTCGAACACGACAGTCGCCCAAGATCTTACTGCCAAAAGCTATAAAAGCCTCAACTCTTGTCAGCAATGTAGACCAGAATCATGGATACCTTCTATGACAAGGAGAAAGCAGGTAAGGGGATCTCTGATCCTGTCTGTTGCAGCGCTCAAGCTGACATTCACACACAGTTGAGATGCTCGAACGACTTATTCTGGAATGAACTGCCGCGGCTTCGAGTCCACAAATGTATAACCTAGATGTGGTGAGAGTCTACCAGCAAAAAAAAACTGTCTCAGACTGACCCGGGTTGTATAGGAAAGTACAGTCGACTCTGTCATAACCCATGACCCTCGGTGGACGTGCTGGGCTATGGGTTTTGAGAGAGTATGGGTTAACTCAAAGCACCTATTTGGGCGTCTAAGAAAAATCGCCGTCAAATTAGTCGGTGGATTTATTTACAGGACTACAGCTGTAACTATAATATATATGACAAGGAAAGATTAAAGCAAGACTAAAGTCTACTATAGTTAGAGAGGAAAGCCATGAAAATGTCAAATGCTAGCAAAGTGGTCAGAAATCTTTGTTGCTTTCATGGTGTGAGAAACCTCGTATCGAGTCTGTATGCCAAACGAAGCGAGGGAGTCCTCCAATCTACGGAAAAGCGGAGAATCGAGGTCACTAATATATCCACGAAGAACCGACGCGGCCATGAGTGCATCCTTTCAGGAGGGCTTGGGGACAACTTGCTCGTTATCTGAGGTGTTTTCATCATCAATTGGCGTGTTGGTTGCACTTTGGAACATGACTGCATCGAAGATCTCCTCCTCTGAGGAGTGGTTGACCAGAATCCGCTCCTCGGAAGGGTTAAGTAACTTGTCAAGATTCATCATGTTCTTCCAACGAAGAACTCCACGGGCTTGAAGCTCCTTCAGTGATTGATTAAGGTGTTGCTCAGCGAGGGAGTGATCATGATCTAGCGGGTTTGCATTTAAGAGGGAGGAAACAGGAACACGGGGAGGGGCAGATTGCGCGCCAGAAAGAAGTGAATTTGGAAGGATGCCAGCCTTTGCCCAGCAATTGCGGATCGTTGATGCACCGACGTCGTTCCAGGCCGCATCTGCAATGCGCATCGCTTCGAGTTGATCAATCTTGTAAATGTCAGCTGAGGGCATGTCAGAATCATAGCGATCAATGGCTCGATTGGTAAATCGCGAACGGTAATGTCCTTTGAAACATCGGATGATGCCTTGGTCGTCTGGTTGCATGTGGGCCGTAAGATTGGCAGCGAAATTCTCGACACAGATGTTGGTGAGATCGTCAGGTGGGTTGTGCGCACTGAAGTTGTCTTGTAGCAATAGTACTTGCCAACCTTCTTGCCGTAACCTCTTATCCCATTCCTTGATCCACTCCTGGTAGATAGTTGTAACCATCCATGCCTTCGCATTGTGGCGGTAGTAAAAGCCAAGCTGGGCCCCCGTCTTCTTCTGAAAGGCTCGAGGTTTGGCCGCCTGGCCGATAACAAGTGGTGTGTGCTTCTCACTCCCTGATGCGTTGACAGTGAGTGCGTAGGTAAGCCGCTTCTTGTTCCCTTTCACTCCCGCTGATGGTTGGTCCCTCAGTCCACGGTCAGGTGGCATTCTAATTGTTACTGTTAGCCTTCGCAGGCAGAACAATAACGAGGTAAGTGACATACGCATAAAAGAGTCCAGTCTCATCCATGTTGAAGATGTCTTTCAACGCATATTTGCCCTTACTAATGATGTCGTGGATGCGCTTCTGTTCCGCCTCAACGTCGGTTGGCTTTGCTGACCCCGCCTCCCCATGTCGCTTGAACTCCTTTAACCCACACCGACGCTTGAAACTGGTTAGCCATCCTTCACTCAATACCAACTGCTCGTTGTCTGGTATGCCTGCCATATTTGCAAACTGTTTCCACTTCTGCCGTATGACCTCGCCAGTCAGAACTGCAACACCGTTGCTCAATGCCTGTGCGACCCATAACTCTAACATTGTGTCGACCTCTGGATGCTCTACTTGATAGACTCGCTTTGCTCTGTGAGCTCGGCCTTTGCTCTGCTCGTACTGCTGGCGCCACTTTGTCTCGTTCACTCGCCACGATGAAATTGTTGGCTGCGTGAGCTGGAGGTTTGGATAAATCCCGTTCCAATGTTTTGCCATGCTTTTCTGTGATTCTCGCGGGTTGTTCTTCATCCAGTCCAGAATTTTGATGTGTTGCACTACGGTGGCATTTTCTTTCTTGGTAAAAACCGGCTGTGGTGCAGTTCTCAGCTTCTTCTCACTGTCCCCGGCACTTTGCAATGATCAACCTAATCATGGGAAGTGAGTCCCGAGCCTTTGAACATGCATCACCAATCACATACGTTTGCGCTTGTTTCCAGGTGGTTTCACGGTCCCTGCATCACGAAGTCTTTGTGCAACAGCCTGCTGTGATTCGTCGAGAGCTGTGAACGTGGTGGCGTAGTCTCGTGCAGATTCAAGAAGCCCAATGAGGGCTTCGCCATCAACATTGTTCCCTTCGCCATCAAGCCATATTTCTTCCTCCTCCGTAATAGGCTTCTTTTGCTGAATGCGAGTTTGAAGTTCCTCTTTCCGATTCCTAGTGGCACGTTGGAGGATTTCTAGCCCCCTTTTAAGTACAGGGAGCTCAATCATGTAGAGTGCGGGCTCAAAAGTGAAAAAAAATAATGGTTTTTAGTTTCATAATTCAACCGCTTACAACGAATTTAATTGAATATATGACAAAAATAACATATACATATGGGTTTTGACATCCCCAAAAAGTATGGGTTATCAGGTATCGCAGAGATATGGGATTTCCCTGTGAACCAACTTGGTGGATGGGAAAATGTATGGGTTTCAGCAGAGTATGGGTTATGACGGTCATGGGTTATGACAGAGTCGACTGTATACAGAAGTTCGGCCTGAGCATATCTCAGAAGGAGGGAGATGTGGCGTCAAGGTTAACACAGCGCAACGAGGAGACAGAAGAGATGGAAGAAGCGACCTTTGGGCTACAAGGAATTATATTCAATGTCAACCTCCCGCCCTTTAAGTCAAGGCACAGGTGAGTCAGATAACCGTCGTTTGATGTTCCTCCATTGAATCTTGACAGCCGTCCTGACGATCTCAATTGTCTTGTGCACGCTCGACAGAGTGTCGTCCTTACCAGTCTAGGCTCGACAGTCTTCGAGCAGATAGTAGAGAACTGCCGCCGCATGTACTCTATGTTCAGCAGGTACACCCCGAACGCGAAGCTGCTCCCATCTGTTGAAGTGATGCATACACTTGTTGTACAAATGTATAACAAAGTTGTGCTATTAAGCGCACGGTTCCCACGCATTGGGGACCACCCATAGACACTGCCAACACCCATTGGGATAACCCAGGTCATCAGGGGATGACTGGTGTTGACAGTATTGCTAAAAGTGCAAAAGCACTCTTTAGCAATCTGTATATAAATTCGAAGTGCTTGACTCCCACAGTCAATGCAACGTTCCCATGTTCAGTGCCCCATTAGTAGGTCTATTGACCTCTATTGTGACGGCCGGAACAGACCCCGGAACGCTTCGGTCTCAGCAGGGAAGCAAAAGGAGTGAAAATTAAACATGGAGCCATCATTAGAATGATGTCTGGCATGTTCCCAAGTTGCTCCGGAGCTAAACTATTTTGGACGCGATTTAGTGGACACCTATATTCACGCCTCGCGCAGAACAGTACCCGTGGGAACCTTAGGAGGTCATTTTCCTTACATGTCTAGAGTACTAGACACAAAGAGTCAATAGAGCGAAATTCATTACATATTATTGATTGATTGCATCAACACATCATTAGTGATTGTTACCAAGGCAATTAGAAGTCATTAGAACGCTTAAACAAGCTTCTGATCACACTATAATAGCCTAAAGTTTAACAGGTTATGGGCCCTGAGCTCTAACTTGACATCATTAATTGATTGTTCCTGCATTATTGAATTGCTGCCTATTGTTATACTGGGGGTTATTGTGATTGATTAGTGACTCTTTGAGTACTGATCTCGCATTTTGGCCTATTGGAGCATTATTGAAAGTCACAACAAGACTATAACACTGTTGTCATTGATAGTCCACACAAGACTCTAAATTGTTATTGTCAGTCAAACAAGACTATAAACTGTATTGAAACACTATGTCTACAAGTTCTACTTCAGATGCTGGGGTCAAGGTGAAACCATTGACCAACTCTAATTATCAGGAGTGGTGTGGTGAAGCCAAGGCTTATCTGATGAGACTAGGGCTGTGGAGACTAGTGGCTGGAAGGGAATCTAAACCCTCAGTTGAAGCTGAGCTGAACAAATGGGAGGCTAAAGCTGAAAGAGCTGCTGGGGAGATTTACCTGTTGGTTGAACCAGACCAAAGGATTCATTTCCGAGGTCTAGAGGATGATCCAGTGGGAATGTGGGCTGCCATAGAAAAGGCACACCTATCCAAGAAGCCCGGCGCACGCTTCAATGCTTATGACGACCTGTTCTCAATCCACAAGGAGGACAATGAAGGTCTAATTGATTTGGGAGTCAGGATTAGCAAAGCAATGGCTAATATCCAAAATCTGCGTCCAACAGGCTTTACCATTGAGCAGTTAGATGAAGAGTTGCAGTGCATGGCATTGATTCGGGCTCTGCCTGATGATTACAAGCACTTGTCAGCTTCTTTGTTGCTAATGGATAAGCTGGACAAGGATACAATACTCCAAGCATTCCGAAGCGAAGAGTTAAATCGACAGCGCCAGACTGAGCAAGCGAATAGAGCCAGTCACAAGGGTTATGGAAAGAAGGGTGGGGCCAATAATGGGAAAGGCAGAGGTCACCCCACAGTTGATGCAGACACCTGCTCTTTCTGCAAGGGCAAGGGTCATTGGAAGAGGGATTGCGAAGCATTGAAGAAAGTCATTGCTAGCAATAAAAACAGTGGATCTGGGGGGAGCAATGCCAAAGTGGCAGCTGAAAAGGCAGATGCTGTGACGGAGTTTGCTGGTCAGGCAAGTGCTCGATCTACGGATGAGGCTTGTGCTACATTTTCTAATGATACCCATTGGAACACAGATACAGGGGCCACTTCTCATATGACACCTCACAAAGAATGGATTCGCAATTATACCACTTATAGAGTGCCAATTAGGCTAGCGGATCATACTATTGTATATAGTGAGGGTGTTGGAAATGTGCTCTTTAGACCTGTTGTTAATGGTAGACAAGTTAGAGATGTGGAGATCACTAGAGTACTCTATGTTCCTGCATTATGCAATAATCTGCTTGCTGTTTTGTATTTGACTCGAAATAAAGGCTTTAATGTTCATATCACAAAGGATAAAATGGAGTTTGTTCGTAATGATGTTCTTTTGTTCTGTGCTACAATCAATGATGCTGGTATTGGCTATTTAGATGGTAGTACAATAGATACAAATGAATTTGTTCATGTTGCGTCCACTCTGCCTTTGGATCTGACACTATGGCATAGACGGCTTGGCCACCAACACCATGATGGAATTAAACAGATGATTAAGGATGACATGGTGATTGGATTGACATTGGACTCTTCTGCAAAGCCAGATCCTGTTTGTATTCCTTGTCTAACAGGGAAGATGCATGCAAATCCATTTCCTTCGTCATCCAACAGAGCTGATGAGCTGTTGGCATTGGTACACTCTGATGTTCATTACGTCAGAACTGATTCCCACTCTGGTCAGAAATATTGGGTTACATTTATTGATGACTACTCTAAGCTAAAAGTGGTAGTCCCACTGAAGCTGAAGAGCGAAGTCTTTGCTGCCTTTAAACGGTTCAAAGCTTGGGCTGAAAACCAAACTGGCAAACATATCAAAGTCTTCAGATGCGACCAGGGTGGTGAATTCATAAGCAAAGAGTTTGACAAGTATTTGGAGGAGCATGGCATTGAAAGGCAGTTCTCAGTGCGAAACAGACCACAGCAGAATGGAGTGGCTGAACGTGCAAATAGACTCCTTAGTGAACGGATCACTGCAATGCTAGATGAGGCTGGATTGTCAAAGGCCTTTTGGGCTGAGTGTTTGGCTGCACTTGTTCATGTCTTGAACCGATGCATTACATCGTCAGTAGCTCATGCTACGCCATATGAGGTGTGGCATAGACGAAAACCTGATGTTGGGCATTTGCGAGTGTGGGGATGTGTTGCTTATGTGCATGTCCAAAAGGACAAGAGGGAACACTTGGGTTCGCATATGGAGAAGTGTGTGTTTATTGGGTATCCTGATGGGTACAAGGGTTGGAAATTTTACAATCCAAAGACAAAGAAGGTCATCATCTGTGAACGCGCAGACTTTGACGAGCGCTACACCTACAGCGGCCAACTTCTTAAAGGCATTGACGACCACACCATCTCGGAACCAGTTACTCCTTCGAAAACCAGTCAGCAGAGCGCACCAGAGGCACCATCCATGGAAAAAGACAATGCTCAGCAAAGGGTCATAGACTTGCCTGCAGTTGATAACGACAATGAGGACAACAGCAGTGAGGATGACACTGTTAATAACGATGATAATGTGAAAGAAGAAGAACAGGTGGAGGGTGAAGCGCAACAGGATAATATGACACCAGAGCCAGAGGAGACTCCCCCACCTCATCCTCGTCGTAGAAGAGCTGCACCTTGTGTGGTTGATGATAGTGATGCTGAAGCTGAAGTCGATGATAGACCTGTGGCTGTTAGAAGACCAAAACGCGACATCAGACCTCCAGGTGAATGGTGGAAGGTTCCTGCAGCACCTCCAAGGGCTAGGGAGACAACTCCTGATGTCTGGGAAATGCGAGATCCAACTCCTGCTTTAGATGATGATGATTCTGAATCTGAAGAAGAAGCTTTGGAGGCTAGTCCTGTTGGCAAGTTAGTAGAGCCAGAGACTTATGCTCAGGCAATGAAGTCACCTCATGCAGCACAATGGCATGAGGCTGCACTAGCTGAATATAATATGCTGCTTGCTAATGGAACATGGACATTGGAACCTTTACCAGAAGGAAAAGTGGCAATTGGAGTCAGATGGGTCTTTCGGGTCAAGTATCATGCAGACGGAAGCATTGAACGGTTCAAGGGTCGGATTGTTGCTAAAGGATTTAGTCAACAACCTGGATTTGACTATAATGAGACCTTTGCTTCGCCTTCTAGACATGCTACTATCAGGACTGTACTTGCTCTAGCTGCTAGAGATGATCTACACTTGCGCTCAGTTGACATTTCACAAGCATTCATAAACAGTGATATTGATGCTGAAGTGTACATGGAACAGCCTGAGGGATTTAAGCAAGGGGCAACCAAGGGTCAAGGAAGGATAGTCTGTAAATTGAACAAGTCACTGTATGGTTTAAAGCAGTCACCTCGGTTGTGGAGTGAGAAATTGGGTGAAGCACTACATTCAATGGGCTTCAAAAAGATTTACTCTGACCCCTCACTCTACATCTATGATAATGGCAATGTCAGAATCATAGTCCCAGTGTGGGTGGATGATATCACTCTTGCTTCAAAGTCAAAAGAGGCTCTTGACAAGTTTGTTATTGAGCTAGAAAAGCATTTCAAGTTGCAGGACTTGGGAGAGACTTCATATCTGCTGGGCATGGAAATAACTCGAGATTGGAACAACCACAAACTCTACATCTCACAGCGTCAGTACATTGTTAACAAGCTTGCGCAATTTAATATGTCTGATTGCAAACCAGTGGGGACTCCCATGGCTCCAGGTATGAAGTTGACCACAGATGATTGTCCTAAAACATATGAAGAAGCACAAGAGATGGTGGATATCCCCTACATGAGTGCTGTCGGCTCCTTATTGTACTTGGCTACAATGTCCCGGCCTGATATAGCCTTTGCTGCAAGTGCACTGGCTAGGTTCAACTCGAACCCAGGCATGATCCACTGGAAAGCTGTAAAGCACTTGCTACGCTATGTGAAGGGCACAATGGATATGAAGTTGGTTTATGGACCTGATCCCACCATAGGAGATGAAATCTTTGTCACATACAGTGATGCCGACTATGGTGGTGATAAAGGGACAGGGAGGTCTACAAGTGGTTATTTGGTTAAGATTGGGCTGGGAGCGGTCTGCTGGAGCAGTAAAGCGCAACAGATGGTTGTTCTGTCAACTACTGAAGCAGAGTATGTTGCTGGGGTTGCTGCTGGTAAAGAGATATGCTGGATGAAGAACCTTCTCTCGGAAATTGGTTACAAGCCAACATCACCATCCACGCTATACATGGACAACCAGTCGGCTATTAGAGTGGCAAAGAACCCTGAACACCATGGCAGAATGAAGCAACTCGACTTGAGCTTCTTTTGGTTACGCGATCAAGTTGATTGCAAGTGCATACAACCAGTCTACCTGGAAACGGAGAATATGCCTGCAGACCTGCTCACCAAAGCACTGGCCAAACCACAAGTAGAGAAGTTGAGGAAGATGATGGGACTTTTGGGATAGAAGGACGTATTGGGCCAGGGGGGTTGTTTATGGGTGCCCCAATACGTGGATTGACCAAGTGTTGCATCAGGGGGTTGTGTTGAAGTGATGCATACACTTGTTGTACAAATGTATAACAAAGTTGTGCTATTAAGCGCACGGTTCCCACGCATTGGGGACCACCCATAGACACTGCCAACACCCATTGGGATAACCCAGGTCATCAGGGGATGACTTGTTAGGGCGACACTATACACTGTAAATGTACGCGGGCTCTACAAGGCGGCGAGTAAGTAAAGTTGTAATTGAGAGAGGTGAGGGCTTAGTCTGATGAAGGAGAAGAGAGGCGAGAGAGTCGAAGACGCTGACTTAGGCACTATGTAAGTGGGTATCCCAAGAGAACGAGTTATCGTCTCTGGGTATGCTATTCGCTCTTATATACTATAGTCCGCATGTCTACTACACGCTGTAACCTACAGGTATTCCATGGAACGCTTACTACATTACCATGAGGTATGAGGTCATGGACTGCGCCCATGAGGTTACGGCGAGGTCTTGACTAATGCGCTTATAAATACGGGGCCCGATATGTAAGCGTGATATTGTAAAGGATAAGCATGGTGTGGTAAGCCACTACGTGTTCGTCATGTGATGCATGGGAAAGAAAAAAAAAGAAAAAAAAAAGGAAAAGAAACGAGAAAGGAAGGCGGACCGTAACATCACCCCCCCTCTACGATTTGTCAACTCCGTTTGACGACTGCCTTTGTTCACCATGAGCTCCGTTGATAACAATCTGGGTGTTTTCTTCTCGTCGTGGCCCCTTCACCGGCGCGTCTTGTTCGTTCTGCTCCTTCTTTTCGCCACTGCGGTAGTGGTGGGGTACGCCGTCGTCCTTGTCTGGTACTTCCGGTTCGTAGATTTTGGTTCGAGTGGTGTACGTCGGCTCAGTGTAGACGTGTCTTGGTCTGAAGCCTACCAGATCGAAGGCCGCAACCGATCCTCCTGGGCGCTGCCCCGCGATGAGCGTGGAATGCCCTTGTCAGTGCTGGTGCGTTTTCCAAATTCTTCTCCGGTTCCCATGAGTTATGTTCGACGGTGTATCCTTTCCATCTGACCAAATATTCCAGGCGCCCCCTCCTCAAGCAGCTGTCTAGTACTTCTTCGACCTCGTACTCTCGTTCTCCTTGGATTTGCACCGGGGGTGGTGGTGACGTTTGTTGTCCAGGGATGGTGGGAGGGTTCGCTTTCTCGGTGCGATGAGTCGAGATGGTGGGGTGAATAGATAGTTTTTTGGGGAGTTTTAATGTTATTGCATTTTTGGTTGGTACCCGCGATCACCTCGTACGGACCGATTTTCTTTTGCTCGAGTTTGCGCGACGGCCTGGTCGTGCTTAGGTTATCAGTGAAAATAAATGCTTTATCGCCTACTCGATACTCAGGCGTTTCTCCTACTTTTCTATCCGCATACTTCTTCATTTCCTCCCCCGCTCTCACTAACGCAGACCGCACCTCTTCCCAGGTTTGCTTCATTCGCTCAGCGAACTTGTCGACCGCTTCTATCTTTGACTGTCTCCTTGGTTCCACCCCCATTCTTGGGTGTCTGCCGTAGTTTAGATAAAACGGGCTCTGCCGGGAACTCGTCTGGTTTTTATTGTTGAGGGAGAACTCACAAATGGCTAACCATTCCGCCCAGTCATCCTGTCGATGGTTGATAAACATCCGGAGGTAGGTTTCGATTTCTCGATTCGCTCGCTCCGTTTGTCCGTCTGTTTGGGGGTGGAAGGCTGTTGACAGCCGGGTTTGAATTCCCAATAGATTATTAAGTTCCTTCATTACTTGGGAGGCAAACTGGGGGCCTCGATCCGAGATTATTGTATTCGGGAGTCTGAAATCCTTCCAGACGTGGTCCCGGTATAATTTAGCCAGTCCGAGTGATGACAGTTCTTCGGTGGTGGGTATCAGGCGGACCATCTTGGTGAATCGGTCAACTACCGTTAGGATGGCGTCGTATCCTGACGACTTGGGTAATTTAACGATGAAGTCTGTGGAGATGTCGGTCCATGGCTCAGTCGGAATGGGGTTCGGTTGGAGTTTTCCCTGTGGTTGGTGCGAGTAGGACTTGCTCCGTTGACATTGGTCGCATCCTTTGACGTATTCCGCAATAAACTTATTCATTCCTGGCCACCAGTAGTTGCGTGAGACCAGCTCGATCGTTTTCCACCTGCCTGGGTGTCCTGCTACTGCTGAGTCGTGATGTAATTTTACAATTTCTCTTCTGACATCGACGTCTTTGGGGACATACACCTTCCCATGATATAATACGAGATCTTGCTCTTGCGACCATTCCGCTTCTCTCAATACCTTGATAGGCGACCTCTTCAGCTCTTCAACTGCCTTCACCACTGATTCATCGTAGTTTTTTATTTTTCTAATTTTTGACAGGATTGGCGATTCTGCCCCGTCGATCAGGACATGCCCTTGTTGCATGGCCTTGATTCGAAAGTATTCGGGTTTTAAAAGCACCATCGTGTTGTCGTCCTCCCCCCTGTCTAAATCCGGTCGTCTCGACAGGACGTCTGCTTTCATGTTTGAAGCGCCTGGCTTGTGTTTTAGAATAAAATTGAATCTTGATAGATATAGTGCCCAGCGCGCCTGGTGTCTGTTGAGTTTCTTTGTCGTCATGAAATATTCTAAGTTTTTGTGATCCGTCCAGATAGTAAATTGACGGGTGTTTCCTTCGAGGTAATGTCGCCAAGCCTCTAGGGCTCGAATGATAGCTAGCATTTCCTTGTCGTGAATATCATAGTTTCGCTCCGTTTCTGAGAACCCCTTTGAAAGGAACGCGCAGGGTCTCCATTTTTCGTCATCACATAACATGGAGAGCACTGCTCCCGAGGCATAGTTTGACGAGTCTGCTTCTATCTTCATTTCCCGGTCCGTGTCTGGTAGGACTAGGATCGGTTCCTCCGTGAACGCCTTTTTTAGCCCTTCGAAAGCTTCTTCTCTCCGCTTGTCCCACACGAATTCCTCTTCCTTTTTGGTAAGCTCGTGCAACGGTTTAGCGACGGTGGCGAAGTCCTTGATGAACCGTCGGTAATAGTTGCTGAACCCTAGGAACTGCTGTACATGTTGTACGTTCTTCGGGACGGGCCAGTTTTTTACTGCTTCTATTTTCGCTTCCTCCATCTGGACCTTCCCATCCTTTACCACTACTCCAAGGAACTCTACTTCTTCGACTTCAAAGGAACACTTCTCTGGTTTTACATACAGGTCGTTGTCCTCCATGATCTTCAGTGCTCTTCGTACTACTTTTCTGTGTTTTTCCACATCATTGTCCGTGAATATAAGTAAATCGTCTAGGTAAATGACTACTAGTCCTTCGTCAATCAGGTCTTTAAATAATTCATTCATCATGGTTTGGAACGTGGAAGGGGAATTACTAAGTCCAAAGTACATCACCATAGGTTCGAATGCTCCCCTTGGCGTCTGGAATGCGGCCTTCCATTGGTCTCCATCCTTGATTCGTACATTGTTGTACCCCCAACGGAGGTCCATCTTCGTGAATAGTCTTGCCTTGGAGATCCTGTCTACCAATTGTGATATGAGGGGCAAGGGGTACGCATTCTGAACAGTGTGCTTGTTTAGGTATCGGTAATCCTGTACCAATCGTTTCTTACCATCCTTCTTTTGCACGAAGAAGACGGGTGACGTTTGTGGAGATTTTGATGGCCGGATGTAGCCTTTCTTCAGGTTTCCATCGAGGAAGTCGTTCAGCTCTTGCTGCTCAACTGGTGACAGAGGGTAGACCTTCGAGGCTTTGGGTTCGAACTCCGGGGCTAGTTCGATAGCATGATCCCATGGCCTCTCGATTGGCATCCTTTCCGAGTCGCGTTTCCTGAACACCTTCATGAATTCATGATAGTAGTCCGGGACCATCTCTTCCTCCGTTTTCTCCTTTTTGTTTCTCAGCTCCTCCTGGTTGTGTTCTATTACATAGTCGTATTTCCCCATCGCTCTCAGGTGCATTTCTTCCTCCTTGCCTACTTCCACTTCTAGCTGCGTGCGCGTTTTCCACATTCGGTCGATGTACATTCGGGCGACTGACTCGTGGTATTGGTTGGTCAAGTCGTCCAAGTTTCGCAAGTATCCGCTTCTCAGGCGGTTCCATTGTCTTACTCCTGCTACCGAGATGTTTCTTTCGCCCAGCTGGTACCTCATCACTTCCTCTGCTTCTTCGGCACCTTCTTCGTCTCCGTCGTCCATGCACTCCTCCCACTCTCTTTTTGCCCATGTTCGACATCCTCTCGGGCATCGTGACATGACTACTTCTCCTGTTTTCCAATTGATCTCCGGGTTGTGTCGTTTTAGCCATGATAGTCCGAGGATTACATTGACGTTCCCCAGGTTGGTAACATAGAATGTCATTACTTCTGCATGTCCTTTATAGGTTACTCTTGCATCCACTTTCTCTGTGACTTTTCCTGCGTTGTTGGGCGTTCCGTCAGCATTCCTGATGATGGCGGGGTTTGATAGGGTTTTTGTTTTTATATTGTTTTTCTTTATGTATCCCTGATCAATGAACGAATCTGATGCTCCGCAATCCAGCATTGACTCTGGGGACAGCGTAGTTAGGGTATCGTGTGTCTTTAGATTGATCTCTACTGGGACATAGTTTTTTATCCGAGAAGGTTCTTCGCAAATGAATTTCTTTCGTTTGGTTTTTTTTGCGTCTTAGGAGTCTCGTCTTTTGGTGAAGAAATAGATATATTGTCAGTTGCTACTGGTACATGATTTTCGGAAACAAAAATGGAGTCCGGCTCCGAGACGAGTACTGCGAACTTGTTCTTGGAGCTCAGGTCGACGCTTCCTGAGTTCCTTCGGAAAAACCCTTTTTCGTCAGTTCTTCCCTCCAATACTCCTGCTGGTCCTCGTACGTCATCTGCCTCACGTCCAATCTCCTCTTGCAATCACGGGCCATGTGCCCTAGTCCTCCACATTTGTAGCAACGAATCGGCGCCCTTTGCGACCGATCCACATCCATTGCGTTCGGATCTCTAGCGGCGATTTGAGGGGCGGGGGGGTGTCGGCCTTGTTTGTTGTTGCGGTTGCTGCTGCTGTTGCTGTTGCTGCTGCCCTTGCGGCGGCGGTGCTTGTCGCTGGTATTGGTTGGCGTACGGTCGCCACTGGTTTGTTGTCGTTGTTGTTGTATTCTTGGCCGCAGGTTTGGCCAGTGCCGACTTCGCATAGGCCTGCTGCTCCCTCCATTGCCTGTCCATAGCGATGGCCTCTTCCTGCCATTCTCCTAATCTCGCCGGCAGGGGCCTCCTGCCGTATACCTTGCCCAACAGTCCTGGGTTGAGTCCTCTTTTGAACGCTTCGGTTTAAAGCTACGTCGTTGTAGCCTGTATCGTCCTTGTATGCGTTGAACTTCATGATGAAGTCTTCCGCGCTATCCGATCCCTGGTGCAAGTGGTTCAGGGTCGATATTGCTGTATCTCTTGGGTTCGGGTCACCGAACGCCTCCTGGAGACTCCGGCATATTCTCCTGAAACTGGACACTTGTTCGTCGTGCTCCTGGGTCCTTACCCATTCTAATACTTTCGAGGTCATCGTGTTCTTCCAGTTATCAACCTTCTTCCCCTGGACATAGGACAGTAGGTACAGAACCTTGGTGGGTTCTGTCGGGAACTCATAGGCATTGACATATATGTAGACCTCAATGCTCCGGATGAAGCTCCGGCATTTAGATCGCTCTCCGTCGAATGGTTCTGGTCGTGCCATTTTCGGGCCATTTCTGGCTTGGGGCACTATTGGGTTTTCAACTACGGGTGCAAGGGGAATCGTGGGTGGGAAAGGTGGTGGAGCCGGTGCTCCGTATGGTGTGTGGGGTAGTGGGCGGCTTGCCTGGGTCATGACACTGGGTGGTCGGGTTTGCGGGACCAGCGCCTGTTGGATGCGCGCCTCCATTCTTGCTTCCATATCCGACATCATCTGCCTCATAGCGGCTAGGAGATCGGTAGGTTGTGCGGGTGTGGCGGGTTGTTCGGTGCCTTGCGGCGGCCATGGGTATTGAGCGGGGCTTTGGGGACTTGGTGATGCGGTATCAAGGGCTCCCGCCCAGACACCAGTTTCTGTGTTAGTGTCGAGGGCTCCCGCCCAAGCACTAGGTCCTGCGTTGTCCGTCGACGAATTTCTCCCTTGAATTGCGGGCCGCCTCGGCCTGTCGTAAGGTTGCGCGGATATTGGCCTGGCAGTCGAGTACGACATTGTTGCCGCGGATAAAGTACCGTGCCGGGGTTTGGTGTGGGTTGTGACGGGGGTTGTCAGGTGTGACGGAAATGATAATGGTCTCGAAAAGCTGCGGAGTACTTTTCAGGATTTGCGTGGCGAGTTTCTTATTCCGTCGGTTGAGGGTGGGGTCGGGAATAAGAAGATACGGGAAGACGGTGTAGAAGTTGGAGCGGGTTAGATGAGTACGGGTTACGGGCATGCGGGGTTCCTGTCAACCAACGTTGAACTTCAAGCTAGTGCGCGCCGGCACCTGAGCGGACAACGATGGCGAGGTAGGGTTTCTTCGGCAGAAGGGGTATACCGATAATCGATGATTATGGGCAGTGCACGATAGTCGATGACTATGGTGATGGATTTATGATTGGTAAATGGAATGATGGGGTGTCGTAGAGCGGGCGTGTGGGTTGGAACTCGTTCTTCTGTTAGGGCGACACTATACACTATAAATGTACGCGGGCTCTACAAGGCGGCGAGTAAGTAAAGTTGTAATTGAGAGAGGTGAGGGCTTAGTCTGATGAAGGAGAAGAGAGGCGAGAGAGTCGAAGACGCTGACTTAGGCACTATGTAAGTGGGTATCCCAAGAGAACGAGTTATCGTCTCTGGGTATGCTATTCGCTCTTATATACTATAGTCCGCATGTCTACTACACGCTGTAACCTACAGGTATTCCATGGAACGCTTACTACATTACCATGAGGTATGAGGTCATGGACTGCGCCCATGAGGTTACGGCGAGGTCTTGACTAATGCGCTTATAAATACGGGGGCCCGATATGTAAGCGTGATATTGTAAAGGATAAGCATGGTGTGGTAAGCCACTACGTGTTCGTCATGTGATGCATGGGAAAGAAAAAGAAAAAGAAAAAAAAGAAAAAGAAAAGAAAAAGAAAAAGAAAATGAGAAAGGAAGGCGGACCGTAACATGACTGGTGTTGACAGTATTGCTAAAAGTGCGAAAGCACTCTTTAGCAATCTGTATATAAATTCGAAGTGCTTGACTCCCACAGTCAATGCAACGTTCCCACGTTCAGTGCCCCATTAGTAGGTCTATTGACCTCTATTGTGACGGCCGGAACAGACCCCGGAACGCTTCGGTCTCAGCAGGGAAGCAAAAGGAGTGAAAATTAAACATGGAGCCATCATTAGAATGATGTCTGGCATGTTCCCAAGTTGCTCCGGAGCTAAACTATTTTGGACGCGATTTAGTGGACACCTATATTCACGCCTCGCGCAGAACAGTACCCGTGGGAACCTTAGGAGGTCATTTTCCTTACATGTCTAGAGTACTAGACACAAAGAGTCAATAGAGCGAAATTCATTACATATTATTGATTGATTGCATCAACACATCATTAGTGATTGTTACCAAGGCAATTAGAAGTCATTAGAACGCTTAAACAAGCTTCTGATCACACTATAATAGCCTAAAGTTTAACACCATCGCCTGAGTTTCTGGGCAACCAGCTGAGTGCAAGAGGCGTTGACCAACACCTGACGATAACCGCAGGTAATCAATTCTTCACCCCGGTCAAGCAATCAGCTGGTCTCGAGCTCATTGACATAGACAGGGAGCTTGACCCCCAAGGAATCCTTGCCAAGGTAGACCCAGCGAGGTTTAGACACACCGAGGACAATGCTGTAGAGTATTACATACTGACTGAGGGCGATGATGACGAAAGGTAAGCACCTGTCTCAAGAAGCTGCACCTTCACTACACCCACCTAGGTACATGCCCACCATTCCTATCATGTTCCAAATCAGGGATATCGTCGAGATCCAAGTGTCGATGACCTGTATCCCGCACTGAGGGAGCTTCACTGTGAAGTTACTCCTCAGGACTATCATTCTATTGGACGGGAGCCTAACTATGGTACGCAGTCAACCCAATTCAATTTCAATTTCAGAAGACACATTGAACCCTTAGGAGGCGATAACCGCAAGAATGTTAACCGCTCAGGCTGCAGCGCCTGTCGTGAGGCGTCTGAAGCAGAGCAATCCGTATGCCAGGCAGTCTCAACAAACACAAGGCCAAAGGGCATGTACACACGGCCAGAATTGACACGCAGGGGAACGACGAAATCGACACTCCACTTGAGGATGATGGCGAAGGGCAGGAGATGCTGGCAGAGGATACGTGCATGGAGGAGTAAGGCAGTGCTGATTCTATTCTATTTGCACAGGATCATGTAGAGATAGACATGGGTAGACTTGTTTTGCTATCTAATTATGGCTGCCATCGCAGTGACCTGTTCAACTAGTTCTGCAGATAGCGACGGATAGGTTCTAAACAACAAGGCAAGTGAGTTAAAATATTGACACAAGATGTCAGACTGCAAGCGCACCAAGTGCTACACCCAGAACAGCAAAGCGGATGGTGACGGACTCGGAGGTGTTGCCAATGTGAGTCTTCAAGAACATATGAGACAGACAAAGAGGGGGGGAGACGTGGGCTCGTACCAAGACAAGGCAGCAAGTCTGCGTGACAACACCGCGAGCCTGCGCTGAGTCGAGGGCGTTGGGACACCAACCCAGATGATATTCAGCGTGTCGGCAAAGTAGCTCGTCGTTAAGCGTGCTAAAGTGGGGAAGTTAGCGATGAGAGAAAGAGAAGCAGCGAAAGAACGCACGAGAGGGTGCCAGAAGCAAATGCTTCAATCAAATATTTGCTGCCGTGACCTGAACGTTGTGCAGCTGCTCGTGGTTGAGGAGAGCTCGGATAGCCTCTGTGCGATTCACCGAGGGATTCTGCTGGCTGTGCGCAGCAAAGGAGGGATGTTCGTTGTGCATGGGAAGGAAGCGACCGCCGTGCATGGAAAGAGAACGGGGGGAAGAGGCAGTTCAAGTTCAAGAGCAAGTTAGGTAGACAAGGTGGCCCACCTTTTATAGACCCAGATGTTTACTCCTCGACTCTGAGGTAATGCGTGGTGGCATACAAAATACGGAACAATGGCGGGAGACAACGACGAGCTCCAAGATATACAAAGGTTGATGGACAACAGTGAGAAAGAAGAGTAGATGCCAAGGATGGATGGAGAGATCAAACAAGAACAAAGATTCAGAAGCCCCGATCTACCGGCTACCGGCTACCCAGATACCCACCCTCTTTTGTAAGTGCCCGCGCAATCCCCAAGAGAAAGAACGGATCCTTACATTACGTAAACTCCATTACAGGACCCGTAATAGCAGCGTATCAGGACCGCTGGTAGTTGGGGAAGGAACAGCGAGGGTTGACCGTTGAGCTGAACTGGTGTGGGGTAAGTGTCAGCGGGAGGGTCGTGGGGTGGGGCCACAAGAAGGTTCATGCACATGATGAGACCAGGTTTAAGAACTCCTTTAGGGAATTTGATGTCCAAATGCGGAAGCATTGTCCTCTCATGGCCACTACCCGCGATGCTTGAAACTTGACGCGGACGACTCAGTACTCATTGATATCCATGTAGTCGATGCTGACAAGGCCCCGAATTTGAATGGAATGCACATTTCCCCAGCGAGAAAAAAGCGCTTGAGGGCGTTGCAGGATGCAGTTTCACAACCTTCGACAAGGGTTCTTCTAGCGTTCCGTCGAGTGCCCAGCGGGTATACTTTATGGAAAGTGTTGGGAACCATCTCGGGTATTCTTGCCGGAGGATTATAATCCCACGGAATAAGTTCATACCGGTTGATGAATTGATGCTCCCCCTACGAAGGATACCTGTACCTAAAATAGTACAACCACAGAACGGAAGAACAGATCTCGTCCAAATCATTAGTTACGTGCATGAATGCCACGCCCCCAACCCTCCAATGGCCAGTATGGTTCGCACCTGCTCAGTAAATTCGCTCTAAAAGCTAAAATATGACGTCGTGCGCCCTGGGCTTCTCAACTTGGGATTCAGAAAACGCAAGAACGATAAAGCACACACACATCTCGGAGTCTCTCCATATCTCTCCACAAAAAGCATGACAGATATTTGCTGAGAAACGTGGAGGCGCTGGAGAAAACTTCTCGTACTAGTCGTGGCCGTTTTGGGATCGCCATGGGACTATATTCGAGTATAAAAGCTGGACAAGTTCACTAGGTTTCTGTAGATTTTGATTTTCATCGCACCCCGGGGTAAGGCCTCACTCACAATGCATATCTTATATCACCTCACGCCTCCCTTGCAGCACACAACCCACTCCGATAAATATCGATTCGTAGGTAGACGGGAGACACAACTTCACCCTCCACGCTAACCTTCGGTGCACAGTTACAAGATGAAATTCAACATTGCACTCTTTGCGTTGCCCATTGTCGGAGTATCCCTTGCTTCGCCTCTCCGGTCCCGCACGATCATAAGCGACATTGGGGGGTCTTATCACTGGATGCTGCCGGAGCAGTGGGGGATGCTACTGGAGGTATCGTTGGAGATACTGTCTGGGCCGTCGGAGGTGCTGCTGGGGCAGTGGAAGATGCTGCTGGAGCTATTGTTGACGGAGCTATGGATAGTGTTGGAGGTATTGTCGGCGACGTGACTGGTAGTGTTTGATTACTACATTCCTCTTTTGGAAGGGTTATTCCCAAAGGTGGAATAACTTGGCCCTCTGGTGTTTTGTTTTTCCGTGAATCGACTCGTGACGCGTGACGCACTGTGCCTTATTGTTATGTTAGCCGTCGTGTTGTGCATGTGAGCCTCCACTAGCTACCACTTCCCTATTCCCATGACTGTAATGTGGGGCATACGTTTCATCTCAGCCCGCCCTTCTCTCCTCAGCGATGAGCGCACATCCTCACCTTCCTCGCGGCTTGATCCAATCGATGAAGCTCATCGAGGGTGCGGGGAAATCCACGAGCTATGACCCCACCTTCCGTGTCGTCCGCTTGGACATTCAGAATCCATTTGATACAGATTTCGACGCAAATACCCTCCTAGAGTTGCCTCGAACGATCGGCTTGGTCCCCCCGGAATATCGCTGTACATATCTTCATGATGCCGTGTTCAATGGCGACGTTATTTTAGCATGCGAGATGATTCGTTTGGGTGCTGGCATCGACGTTGTAGACAGCAGGGGAAACACACCTTTGATGATCGGCACCATTCGATTAGCAGAGTTGTACCGCCTACATGGGCCACTAACTCGTTCCTTCGTACCATCGGAAAATCCATACCCACGTATCGCCACCATCGTTCGGACCCTCGTCGAGCATCTTGCAAATGTCAATTTCACATCAAAACGCCGAACGCCACTGCATCACGCTTGCGAAACTCATGATTGGGAATTAATCACCTTGCTCATCAACCACGGTGCAAACCCTTCACTCAGAGGGACCGAGCCACTGATCCCGTCCCTCAAAGCGGCTGATGCGCAGCGCATACAAGGCCTCCTTGACCAATATGATCGGGTAAAGGATAAGGGCCCACCAAGGAGACCCTGTCCATGTTTTTCGGGTTTATTCTTGGATGAATGTCATGCAAAACGCGCGCAGCCGCATCCTGAGCACCACGCTTGCCCAGGATTCGGTTGTCAAGGTCTCAAGTCGTACGGCGAATGTTGTCTTCCACAGGGGATACAAGCACTGGAAGCCTGGGATGCACCAGCCCAACGGATAAAAACCCAGGTCACTACGACGATATATCCCGATCCTGAAGAAGAAGAAACGGAGACCCACCCTATGTTTGTTATCAGGCACAAACTAGCACGATATTTCTCCGGGGGTTTGAACGTCGAAGGCAACATCGTCGACGTACTTCGGTTTCTTACCTGCAACGACAAAGCATGCCCGAAGGGATTCGACGATCGCACCCTAGATGCGCACCAGAAACTGGGCCTTTACTGTGCCCAGGCCTTGACCGAAGATCTCGTTGATCCAGCATACAAGTACGCTCTGCAACGAGTCAAGTTCATGCCTTGGTCAGGACCTCCCCATAGTTGCACCGCGTACTTTGGCTTACCTCCTCTCGATGGCCAGGCCCGTAGGCCAGCAGCGGACGAAGGAATTTTGTCACGAACGCCAGGAGCGCTGGAATGCCGCCGTCGACCGGTACATAGCCAAGCGAATCGATACGCGTCCGAGAGAAGAGATCGAGAAAGCCGCGAAATTGGGGAAGTTTCTAGGTGCGAACATACCCGTCTGCGATTTGGCGAATTGTCAGAGGTTTTGTCCAAAAAATGACAAAGGGAAGGTCCTGATGAAGTGTAGTCGGTGCAAACTGGTGAGTTTCTCGGTGCGGCCTATCCTAACTTCCAACTCGCCGCAGTCACCTTACTGTAGTCGAAAGTGTCAAGAGTCAGACTGGCCCCATCATAAAGGAGTATGCGGCAGGCCAGGTCAAAGAGGGCGGGCCTTACCGTCGCAAAAACAACTCGACGAGTATTGCTGGAAAGCTTTAGTTGACAGTTTGGAAGCTCCGACACAATAGCCGCCAATTCAGTTCAATTCTATGGACTCTTTCGTTCGTACAGAATAATGTTACACGGCATCGAAAACAGGTTGTATGTACAATGTGGAAAACAGCAATTTGAAATGGTCGAATAAATTGTGATACCCTAATAAATGGCCAGGAGACTGCGAGCAACGAGAAGATCGAACAGAGGTCGGGGAAAGGGAAAGCAACGTGAATGCTACGGGGAGGAGTCTGGAGATACATAGCCTACTACTAGGCAGGCCATAAACAAAAGCGTCGAGCGTCATCAAGGAAAATCGTGGATGTGAAAGTAGCGCAGGGTGGGATGTTAAATAAGCAAACAGAGAGATAAATCAGAATACATAGGACTGAGCAAATCATCAAATATCTTCGTACAACCTTCACAATGCAAAAGCGAGGAGGTGAGCGAACAATGCAGACAAAGGGCATTACTGAATTACCACCACCTCGGACAGGAACCTGGACTGGTCCCAAGATTAGGACTTTCGTACAACAACGCACTACGTGATTTCCCAAATAACCCAGCCGGGCTATCCTGAGCGGCTCCTAAACGGCTTAATTCGTCATCCAGAAGATTGCTGGGGTCATGGGGATCAAATATCCCTCTAGATGTGGGGGTCCTATATGGCGACAAGTTTACGCCATTGGACGGTGTTCGAAGAGGGGATTCCATCAAGGAACTTGAAGGAGGGAATACCAATTTCTTAGGTGTAACGGGGTTGAATGCACTCGAGGCTTGCGGGTGAGAACGTTTCCTTGAGGGGGTACGGAATATATCGAGTTCACCCGTGTCTTTCGAGTTCTCATCACCGCTGAAAAGGGTGTCGCCTGTCCTATTGAAGGCGACAGTGGGTGGAGGGTCTAAGTTCGACTTGTAGTGAGCTAAGCTGGCGTTGGGGCTCATGTGAAGGCCTTTGTGGGATAGAGGAGTATGGGTGGGAGAGATACGATGACTCTGAGGAGGGAGTAACAGGTAGTGCAGCAGGCAGTTTCGGGGGTGGCGTAGTTAAACGAGGAGGGATGGAAGCTGTAAGCGATCTCGAAGGAAGAGGCCTCGACGAGGAGGGCGTAGGTGAAGGTGGCATGGGAGGATATGTATATTGCTTCTGTGCAGAATGATCAGTACGGCAAGGATGTTTATACGAAAGTGATTTACCTTGTAACCTGCCTTTTCTTGTTTCCTGTTGCCAGCGAGCTCCCGTTCGTCCAAGTCGTAGTCAAAGTTGAGAATAAGGCCTGGCTGCAGAGGTTCGACGGCCGAAGACCTACTCCAATCCTGTACTGGCCTTAGTGATCCATCTTTGAACGCTTCGTGCGAATCTCCGGGATCACCATCCTCATTCGACCCCACGGCGATGCGACTCAGACTACGCTCACGACGCGAAGCAACATCGTCTGTAGGGGGAGCAGAGGGAGTAGGACTGGATGAACGATTCGGAGTGAGCTCTGGAACTGGGGGACAAGACGACAAATCATCAGAAGCCAATGCGATGTTGCTGTGGTCTGGCGTGTTAAGGGAGTTGCTTGTCGGTGGACGCGACTCCGAGACACTGGTGGCTGATGAAGATGGCCTTGAAGACGTTCGGGGCGCAGAAACAATGGAAGGGGCGGCTTTGAGTTGATGATAAGCGGAAGTAGGTGGGAGTGGCGGGAAAATGATATCGGAAGGTACAGACTGCGGTGCAGATGTTGCTGACATGCAACTCTGGAGATATGGTTGATGACAGGGAGTTGCATGCGATATGGGGAAAACGGGATGTCCGGTTTGCATCACAGCGGGGAACAGATACGCCGAGGTCTGAGCAGCCGACATGTCCTGCGTCTTCTCTCTTTTAACCTTCTTCGCTTTCCTCTCCAATTCTATTTCGGGGTTACGCTTACGCGCCCTTGCTCGAGGATTTTCTACACCAAGGCGCCCGCCGTTCATATCTTTGCACAGATGTTTTTTGAACCCACCATCCTTGAAACAAGGCATATCTTCATCCCAAATAGCCCAAAATGATCTACCAACAGTTCTTTCCCTTGGCACTTTGCGGAAGACTGCGGTGGTACTGAGGACGTGACGAATACTGTTCATCCACGTTGTTTCCCCACGTTTGAAATATGGATGGACGATAGTGATCCAATCATAGATTTCCTGCAGCGTGAGACGGTGGTCAGGGGAGGATAGAATGGCTTGCCCAATGAGCGCTGCGTAAGATTGATCCGGTTTATTGGATGAATAAGGACCGGGAGGGAGGGTATAAGGCAGCTCGGAGTAATCGTCCTCCAAGGGTTCAGGTCCCATAGGCCCCGGGGAGGACACCAGATTAACGATAGGCTTATTTGGAGAGGAAAGAGGCGATGAACTTGGGGGAGACAACGACAACGGGATGGGCGAACTTCTGTCTGCTTGTCGCTCCGAGTAGACGCGGGCGTAGTTGCGGCGTCACTGGGAGCTCCGACGCAGAACTATTTGCATGATTATACTGCAGCGCAGGCGCTGAACTGTGCGTGTGCGGTATGAAGGAAGCGAACTGAGGTCGCATGACATAATGGGACCGGGTGGCGGATCCTTGGGAAGATTCAGCATTCTGAGCGTTGCCTGTCAGCTAGGTATACAATACTGATGGCGGGCATACTCACCTGGCATTCATCAATACCGCCATGACCGTACGATTGGTCTCTATAGTACCTCCCTTTCTGCGGGGTTACCGGAGGCGTCTGCTTATCATAAGCGAAATAAGTGATCTTAACAGCACTGCAATTCATTAAAAACGCGTTTGACGAACCTGCTCGTAGCCATCCCTAGCAGCAGTAAAAGCTTCAGGAGGATATACGCGTCGATCATCGCGTGTTTGCATGACCATGTCGAGATTCAAGGCGGGTTGCGATGCCGCACTGGGACTAGGGGAATGGGCTTGCGAGTTGTTCCTAATCGCAGCCATCTTCTCCTTCTCTTTCCGCTCTTTTCGTTCCTTTCTATTTTGCCTTCTCTGCCGCTCAAGAACCATTTCCATGCTGTCGAACTGCCTCGACGGCATGACGGCATCGGTGGGCTCTGCCTTCACTGGGGTCATGGGCGGGGACGCGTCGCGAAAGGAAGTAGACCTGGAGCGAGACATTGAACGCGCCATAGAGGCGGTCGACGTACTGAGCCTCGCCGTGGAATGTCTGGCGGACGAAAGCGTCGTGGGAGTGGTGGTATCGAAGGTGTTCGACGTGTCGGCGGTGAGAAACCGACGCATCTGGTCGCTTCGCTGCAACAGGTCTTCGCGAGTGAGCCCGAGCGTCTCTAAGAGCTTCGACATGGGCGACACCTGCTGATCCATGGCCATACTGGTTGTAGGAATTACAATTGCCGCAGATACAGGGCTTGAGATGACTGAAAATTTACTTGGGAAGGGGACGTGGAATGACCGGCGAAATGAGGGGAATTATGCACAGCGAACTCCGTACCCTCGCGCCCAGAGAGTATCGGAAAGAAAGAATACAAGGGAAGGAGGAGGAAGGCTGGAGCAGAGGGCGGTGAAGGGAGAGGACAAGACGTCCACTGTGGAAAAGTTGCGGACTCGGCCATGCCGCAAACAGGGTCCCAACACTGGCAGCTCCGATCCTCCGGTTACATTTCTGGTGCCATGCGCTCCGCTTTTCACCATCAAAAAGTTACAGAATATTTGCAAATAAAATAACACTGCAATCCCTCCATGACATACATAAATTACTGTATTGTTCCTTTCCCTGGTATCAGAAACCCACTAGTGCACTATCGACACGTCAAGCACTGATCAGGGAGCAAATTCTACGTTGTCGTATTAGAGCCGAACTTATCAAGGCCGCAGGGCTACAGGATGCTACTCACCATCTTCGTCCAACAGCGTAGCCTCATCGAGACACGCCTGAACGTACTCTGATATGATCAAATGCCGGCGTTTAGGCCTAGAAAACGTAGCGCTGAGTTACATAAATCAAAGGCAAAAAATAGCAACGAACTTCGAAGTTCTACTCATCAACGCCACCCTACGACTGTCGTCTCGCTTGTCGACAACGACATGGGTAAGCTTTGGCTCGTCAATTCCAACAATTCTACCGCCATTCTCTGTAATCATAGTCGCGATTTGGGCAAAACTACGCTCAGGTAAGCCCTAGGAAAGATCTTCAGGGCCGCGGTGGAACTACCTTTGGTTAATATCGTTTTCGTACTTGCTTTTGACAGGCATCTCGTTCTTTCGTGCGTTCGCGGGAGAGTCCAGGTAGAAACAACTCTCCGGATATCAGCGAACGTCGGACGGGAGCAAAAATCATAGGAACTCACAGGTGCCGGAATATCTTCTCCTGGTCGTATTCCATCGCCTGAGCGTCTTCGCCCATCTTTACATCCTCCATTTCTTCCGCTTTGAGGTTTTCTGGAACTTCTTCTTTGACTTCTTCCTTGGTCTCTTCTTTGCCTTCTAGCGAGACGTGGACGTACTCATCATCCCAGTGATCTTCGCCTTCGTCCGCGACGTCTGCATTATCCGAATCAGGCTCGGTCTCTGAATCATTCGCGTTAGCTGCGGGAGCGGGTGCCTTCTTGTCGTCGGAGATGGTAAACCACTCGGCCAATGAGGGATCCTCGGGCTGTTCTTCCTTTACTTGGGCTTTGCCTTCCGAATCCGAGTCATCATCTTCCGTTTCGGAATGACTGGCCTGGGCACTCGGGCCTGCCGTAACTGGCCCGTCGTCCATTGTAGTATCCGAATCTGCGCCTTCGTTATACTCGGCCGTTTCTTGGCGTCTCGCAGTTGCGTGGAAGAAGTATCTGGTCCAGATGAGCGACAGAATGGTCGGTTCAACCATACAAACGTACTTCTTACTGAGAGGGACTAGCTTGCCGTTCGCCACTGAATCCTCGATCCACGCAGGCGTCACGATATCATGGACACCTTTGTTGACGAGGAGCTTTAAATCATACGCTGCAAAAGGTCTTAGAATTAAAGAATAAAAAGTGGGAAAAGAAGCCGTACGAGTAGTCGTCCCGCCATAGACGACGAAGAGCTTGGGCTGCTCTCTTGCTATCTGGACACATTTTCCGCCGTGAGCATGAATACTATTGGAGCCGTCAGAAAAATCCCGAATAACGAAGCGTCGCTCACAGTTTCATCAACTCCTTTTTATCCTTGTCGCCAGTCCGTGATTTGGGGTCAGACGACACCACTAGAATCGGAATCGATTGTTTAGTAGAGCGGAGGGAATGATCATCACTTACTGAAGTGCATACCATCAAAGAGGTATGATTCAACGGGGACTTCCCTCAAGTTGGCACCGCGGTATTCTGGTAGCACGCTAACCTAGATCTCCATTTCAGCAACTTTTCCTGATGATGATCACAGACACACAAACCTTCTTTGTAGTAGTCTTCCGTTTCTTCTTCGTGGCAACTCTGCGGGCGCCGAGGTAAGTATCAGCCAGATAAACTCGCCGGCGCCAGTACGTACGCCGTGTCGCTCTCCAGCTTCCGCTTCCTCTCAGCACGAAGTGTGTCCAATACAGCTGCGGGATATACAATCAGGTGCTGATCACATACAAACGCGTACTACTTACCGGTAGCCGACATGCAATCCGCAATGCTGAGATCTTCGCGGATAGATAACGCTCGGGGGAATCTCATAGTGTATCCAAGATGGTATTGATCTACGCACAAGTTCAGTATGACGCCAAAAAATAAGTGGGAGGAGGAATCACCTGACACTACGACTTCCGCCGCTTTGACTTTAAGGATAAACGAGCTTCACAATCACAACCAAGTCAGAACTTGCAAACACTTGAGAACAGAACTATCGTACTCTTCGGGCTCGAGATAAACATCCCCCTTGTCTTCCTGCGTCTTTTTGGCCGTCTGCAAGAAGTCGGGAGGGTTCTTCGGATCCCAGGTTTTCCATCGAAGACTGCGAACCCATACGTAGTCTGCGAAGGAAAGCCCTGAGCCAATACGAACGAAAGTGCTGTATCTGTTAATTGTCAATGTAAGACACAATTACTTGACCATCAGTATGGGAGAACGCACTTGGGCTCGTCGTCATTTTGGTGTCTATCATCGTAAACTGCACAGATTAGTGTGGACACGCCCCCACCACGCTTGCCACTCCCGTAGTTACCCGCTATGCAGAAGTATTAGGCACGAGAGCAATGCTCGTGTTAACAAAATACTCACCAACAACGAGAACATCTACGGTCTCTCCCATGTTGTCCTACGATCAGCTATTCAGAGGGCAGCTTGGCATATCATAGGAAGCAAAAAATACCATATACTCCGGCTTCACCTATTGAAAGCGTAAATATCGAGGAGAGCGTCGATGAAAAGATCACAGACCTTAATCCAATCCTTGTTCCTCCCATTCAGTACATACTGGGATCCCGGGTGCTTCAGCACCAATCCCTCTCCCCTGTTAGCCATGACCTCATCCATCTTTGTCCGTATATCCTTCGCCGTCTTCCCCTTATATTCATTGACGAATTCAATCCGCCCTTGGATCTCGGTCATGCAGTTCCGCATGTTTTTCTTGCGAAAGTTAGTAGATTTGTGCAGGATACATTGTCCGTTGAGATATAGAAGATCGAATACTTTGACTAGAGCAGAGTTAAGGACATAGTGATATTGAGATGAGGGGAAGGAACGCACAGCACGGTCGAGGATTGAGCTCTTTCTTGGATCTATCTAGGAGACGTGAGTAGAAGATCGCGTAGAAAATATGCCAGCACACCTAGAGCAGCAGTTTTGAGAGTGCCAAAAGGTAGATTGCGTTCGGACACTGGATCCCATACCAACATCTCTCCGTCCAAGATGATTCTATATTTAAATCATCAGCTGTCACGCAAGTAAACGAATGAAAGTCACTCACTCTTCTACTCGCTCGTCGAAAGCCTTGTCAATGTAAGGAGTCAAACTGCCAGCACCAACATGCTTGCCGTACAGGTACGTGTAATCCTTCCCTTTCCTCGAGCAATAGTAATACTCATTTCCGCGTTTGTGCAGCTGCATTCGCTCCCCATCTAGTTTCTCCTCGACGATGAATTCACTACCTCCCATCTCTTTGACAGATTCCTCGATCTTCTTCGTAGGTCGCTTGCAGAGCATAGGAGCGAAGGCTCGGAAGAGATGTATTTCTTTATCTTCAGAGTTGAGACGACGTTCTGGATCCCAGAGCTCCCAGATCACCTTCTTGAGGTCGGAACAAGTATTATAGAGGTCCTGAGCATCTGGGTGGAACACAGCGAAGACGGTGGTTTCCTTCACCAATATGTTCATGTCTAACACGATTAATATCTAGTCAAGTCGCGAGGATGGGGATGTGACCTACCTTTGAGAATTATACGAACAATCCAACGCTGCTCCTCTGGCGTAGAGCGATTGTAAATACGCTGAAGTATTTTGGATTGCAAGTCCCTAGGATTGTTTTGTTATGAAGCAATTGAAATCGCAGGGTGATACTAAACGCACTGTTTGCCCATACTCGCAGCTAACTCATCAAGCAACTCGTTCAGATGATCAATGGTCAAGGTCCCCTCAATCACAGAAGAACGCTTGCTGACGACGTCGAATAACACCGCTGAGAAGTCGCCAGAGCTGGACTGTCCGCGCATTAGAAGGACATTATTTTGCCAAGTAGGGGCGCGTACGTCTCGTTGAGATGGCCTCTTCCAATTGAGCAAGCGTATAGCATCTGGATCGCGCATTCCTAACGGAATTAACTTGATGTACGTCTTTGCTAGATTCTTCTCTTTCAAACCGTACACAGCGCGCTCTTTATCTTTCTGTAGCCCATATGTTATAGCTTTCAAAGACTGATTTATTAGCATGGACCTGCCTGGGGTAGAATAAGACGCAAGACTGGATACAAGTCAAATCCCTTCTCCTCCCTCCAATGCTAAACGGCCGGCTTAGGTTAGTAGAATGATAGGAGTCCTCAGGCATACATTGAACCAAGCAGCAGCGAGCAGTTTCCTTCGCCTATCCGGTTTGCGTTCAGCAGCAAGTCTGTCAAACAGCCCCGACAGTACATGAAATGGCGCGCTCCCAGCGTTGTGAGGGGGGACAGGATACAACATCGTCTCCTCAGTCTTGGTCGTTTCTTCCTTTTCATCTGCTTGTGGGCGGGGCGACCCCGGGGCAGACGACGGGGCAGGCGTAGGTTGCATCATGGTAGAACGAAGCTAAGTGGCCATGCATCCATGACTCGGGGTCGCCACTCATTGAACCTGGGGAGTGTTTCACGGTCACGTGGTATCGCGCCGGGATCGAATTCAAGTTGGTGTTCTTTCTGGCATTCCCTTCAGACACACTACATATCTAGTCACCTAACCCATACCACACTAGCACCACTATCCTCATGTCGCGCGACGATTTTCCTCGTCTCCCTCGAAGCAAACGCCCTCCTGCAGACCCAAAACGGATCGGCCTGTGGAAAATTGGCAGGACTATTGGCAAAGGCAGCTCAGGTACCATTGTACATTAGGCGGTGCAGTGTTATTGTTCTGACCGTGCGTCTCGCCCTTTAGGACGCGTTCGCATCGCCCGCCATTCAAAATCAGGCCAATATGCCGCTGTCAAGATCGTTTCTAACGTTTCATTGAACTCTCGTGTATCCCTCCACAACCTAGCTGAAGGAACAGGCCAGAATCAACTCGCCATCGAAAGAGAAATTGTCGTTATGAAGCTCATCGATCATCCGAATATCATGAAATTATACGACGTCTGGGAGACCTCTACGGAACTCTACTTGATTCTGGAATACGTCCAAGGCGGCGAGCTCTTCGAATATCTCTGCAACAAAGGAAAACTCCCGACATTGGAGGCACTTGACTACTTTCAGCAGATTATCGCCGCTGTGGATTACTGCCATCGGCTGAACATCGCTCACAGGGACTTGAAGCCCGAGAACATCCTTCTGGACCAGGACCTCAACGTCAAAATCGCCGATTTCGGTATGGCAGCTTGGCAGGCAAACGCGGTCAATAACGGACTCCTCCGTACGTCTTGCGGTAGCCCTCACTACGTCGCCCCCGAAATTTGCAGTGGACAATCTTATAGCGGTTCAGCTGCCGATATCTGGTCCTGCGGAATCATCCTCTTCGCGCTGCTTGTTGGTAAACTCCCCTTCGACGCCGAAGACATCGAACCTCTTCTCGACAAGGTCAAACTCGGTATATTCAAGATGCCAGCCGATATCGACCCTCTGGCTCAGAATCTGATATACCGGATGCTCAAGACGGACGCTAAGGCTCGAATCACCATGCCCGAGATTCTGGATCATCCGTTCTTCAAGTTGCACGAACCTCGTACGACTCTTAGGCTGCCTACTCTCGACATCGTCTCTTCTCCTGCTTCTGGGCTTACGTCTATTGATCCTGACATATTTGCCAACCTACGGACTCTCTGGCATGGAACACCGGATCCGGAAATCATGAAGTGCCTGACTAACGACGAACAGAACTGGCAAAAGGGAATATACAGCTTGCTAGTTGAATACCGCCAGAAGCACTTGGAGGAATGTGAAGAGGAGAACGTCATGATGTCCAGTCGTAAAAAGCGAGCAACTACTCAGAGGCGAGCTGCAAAGGCCCTTGAATCCATCCCCTCACAGCCCGAATCACCGATAATAAACTCTCCTTCAAACTTGCCTCCTAGAACTGGACCACCGACTCCCAGACGGGCAACCCGTCGTGCTGCTTGGGCTGAGTCTATAGCGTCTTTTCAAGAACATCGCGCGGGTGCCCTGGCAAGCCCGAACCAGGCAGCTTCCGTTCTTTCCCCTTTGTCGCCCCTTCTGGATGCTTTGAACGTTCCCAACGTCACCGCCGCCGAGCTGCAAGACGAAAAGATACAGACATTTTTCCTGCAGATTGCAGAACGGCTCAATTCGATGCAAACCCCCGGCATGGCACAGGACGGTATATCTCAAGCCTTGGATGTCCCCATTTCTAGACCAATAGGACTTGCTCCCGAGCCTACTGGCACTACTGGACGTACAACTCGACCCCTTTCAATCCGCCATAAGGAGCGCCCTGGAAACACACCCGAGGGTAAGGAGAACTCGAAGGTTGGGGCTGTTGCCAGAGTGTTATCCGTTGGAAAGCGCAGACGCGTCAAGATAGTGGAACCACTGAAGAGGCCGACTGTAGTCACGAAAAAGAAACATAGTCAGGATGTGATTTCGCCTGCCTTTTCTGAGGACGGATCATCCTTCTCCTCGTCGCCGTCGCCTACTCTTCCCACGTCATCTACTCCGCCGAAGCGAGCTTGGTTTGGGAACGTCTTCAAGCTTCGGTCATTGAGCCATTCTTTGTTCTCGCTTTACGATGAGCAAGAGACGAGCAACGAGTGCCGCCGGATAATAGGCGAAATGGAAGTGGGGGTTTCCCTGGAGATTCTTGATGGCTCGCCGGTTCTCAGATGCAAGTTGGAAAATGCCAAAGACCCGAGCGGATACCTGAACGTCAAGGGCGTTAAATTCCGAGCTGAAGTGCGACAATCACAAGGACCAGAAGGGTTTCCCATCGAAGTAGTGATAGTACACGAAAGAGGTTCGACCGACACATTCAAGGAGATCATTAGACGGTTAAAAAGGGAGTGGTTCTTGGACACTGAGCCCGAGCAAAGTCCACCCATGAACACTATTGCGCCCCAGCCTATGGGCGTATTTGAGGCTATATAGATACTATGTAGTACACGATCTGTCACATTACTAGGGTTTTAGGGTCAAAAGAAAACACACCATTTTATTTCATTTCGTTCCGTTATGCTCAGTGTCCTCTGCGAGCGGCAGCCAAGCATTCCTCCTCGAAGCCACGAAGCCAGATGACATCTACGCCCGCATCTATCAGCTTCGTCGCCCCTTCGCATTTGACAAAATCATCCGGCTCCCCGACTCCGATCAGGCATCGCCGAACCCTGGCTGCAACCAAAGCGTCGGCGCACGGCGCGAGCCCGGAAGTTCTTACAGAGCATGGTTCCATCGTCGTGTAGACATCGGTATGGGGCAAGACGTCTTCGAGCGTGAGAGGGGACTTGTCGGGGGCGTTCAGGAGCGTCGAGAGATCGGCGGGGAGGAGCGATTGGGCTTTCGCGAGAGCGTTGGCTTCTGCGTGTGTGTTTCCGGGGAGTTCTCTGGAATAGCCGGTGGCAAGGACGACGGGTGGGCTGGTCTGCACGGGATACCGTGCGACGAGGACACAGCCGACGCAGAACGCGGTGGGCGAGGGCTCGCATTTCTCGGCTTCGTCGATGGCGAGGCGCAGGTATTTCAGGTGCTCGTCTGCGGACGACATGGTGGGCTAGGATGAGAGGATGATCATGACGTATTTAGATCTGAAGTTTATATGGACCTAATATGGTAATGATGGTTGAGAACTGCGTATTAGTGCCCGGGATAATTATTTGAACTATGCCCTAGTATACTGCTAGCTAATACAACATATCTTTCGCTGCCAGTCGAGTCTATCCGCAGAATGAAAATTAAACCCGTGCCGAAAACACGATGTGCCCCGTAGAATTCCAAATGTATGAACCTCGCCTCTGATCTACGAACAGCACCTGATCGAGCGCAAGTCCCTCAGTCGGCACGCCAGGAAGCCCCCACCAATCTTTAGAATTAACAACGTAAACCGTGAATATCTATCTCTTCCCAAGATCGGGGGTCAATAAACGACGCAACGTACCAGAATATTTTTCAGACTGGAAATGGGAGTATAACAACTCCCAGGCGAGCATGGGGGCTGAGCGGTCGGGCGAATCAGGATACGCGTCTTGGGGGATCGCGAAGAGTTTCTCTCCAACGGGCTCCGACCTATCATAGACGGGTGCGTGTGGTTCACGACGCATCAGATACCTATTCCAAAGCGTGGCACGTAAGTACCAGTGGAAGCGGTGAATGTGTGATGCAAATGTACCTTTTGTATGGCCGCTTCAATGTCTTGGTTTCGTCAACCAAAAGGTTGACGGCGTACTGCTGAGGGAACCACAAGACGTGGGTGTATTCGCCGACATGCAATACAACCTCGTTCTCCTTCCCATCCTTAGTGAACGTCGGAAACGGTGGAGGGAGCGACTTGCGTCCTTGAAGAGAACTACCCAATGACGCTCTCATCGCTCTGCTCTCGGGCGCCATTTCCCTCAACGACAAGTCCCAGAAACCGGGGTTCTCGATGGAAAAGACGCCACTGTTCGTGGTTGAGAAGTGGAACCCGCTCTCCACCATTCCAGGGAATCGGAGGAACGTCAGGCTCGACTGTGTCAAGGCCCAATGCGAGTATTCGCACTCCTCTACAGACGATTATCTCAACACGTGGAAAGGAAAAGAAAGTCGGGGAACAAGCGTACCTGTCACTGAAGTGAGCCATGGTAGGTCCATAAATGCTTCTAGGGAACGGAAATTTGGGAGACGCATGAATTCATCAATGACGTGTGGGGCCCTTTTGAAGAAAGCAAGATGTCCGGGGAAGAATAAGAGGACATCGTCGCTGTCCTGTGGTGGAGAGGGCCAGAGAAGATCGAAGTCCCCGGCGACGTCCCACGGAAAGTTCCTGTCAAAGTTGCCCATGAATATATCCATGTCACACCACGCCCAGATAGCGGTATGGGGGTTAACCCATTGGTGGAATATTTCTGGGCGGAAGGGCCGAAAGTAAGAGTTGCCCTACGACTTGGAAATCAGTACTTGGGTATTAACAACAACCCAGCTATATGCCGACATACATAATCCTTTTCAGCCCTTTCATGGAGTTTCTTGAGGACATTTGCGTGCTCCTCGTCGGTGCATCCGCGCCAGTAATCGCATAGGAACTTCGCATGCAACTTCCAATACTCATCCGTCGCCAAACATATCTCCTTCACGTTCGGCAAGTCTGGCGCGAAAGGTGGTTGGCACCCAACTTCGTACTTGTCGTATTTGATAAACAGGAGTTCAATCGAAGGATTCACCGCAACTGAGGCAAAGAAATTGGGTAAATATATCGGGTCTTTCGGGTTATTCGTCTTCGGGTTCCATATCGCTATGATGGTAATTCGTGGGCGTTCCTGCTTTGTTGGGAGCACCCCAAGATTCGTATCTGTACCGCCAAGTTGTTTCTTCGTGACTTTCAGCATACATTCAAAATTTGAAGTGAGAACTCACGTTTGAATCACCTTGAGAGGGGCTAAGAAGTTCCTCTTCTATGGGTTGTGTGTCGCGCGTGCGGCGAGTGTGGTTCAAGAAGAAGGCCGTGCACAGCAATGCAGCCAGATAAACGAATAGAGCGCGCCTTGAGAATAGCCGGTTTGTCATGCGCAACGTGCTGGGGGATAACGAAGGCTCCTCAGCTTCCCAGGAAGACGCGGTTCTCCTTTACATCCTCCTAATGTGGAGAATCCTGATTCAGGTGGAAACATGACAAATGTCGCGCTATGTTTTGGTGCGAAAATGTCCTGATGAGGACGATCAGGGGTACAGGGAGATCATGATCCTGGGAACATAAACACAACGCGTAGCACGTGATGCAATGCTGTTCAATCGATCAATCTAGCGCCGCAACTCCAATCCAGGCGACGACCACTGGCAATTTTCTAAGAAGATGAGTGTGCAGAATCGTGCAAATAGCGTAGTTGGTATAGCGGAATCACTTTCGACCGTAGCAATCCGCGTAAGCTCTACATTTTCGCACCGATGATTCCAGTCTTGAGACATCCGTAACAGAATGAGCCACCCGAGGGTCTTATGGGTTTTACGCGATGCATGCTTGGGAGCTACGACATCCACTGGAGCGTAATGGGGCAACTCTCTCTCGACGCGTTGCGCTGGTACTCGTTGACCTGCAAAGCGATCTACGACGAAGTGCAGGCTTACTACCATCGCAATTATTCCCTAAACCCCATCCTCGAACCGTTCATTCCCTCGCGGTACATTCCAGCCTTCCGTCGCCTACAGAAGGAAAACGGTCTCATTATTTCCGGCTCTGCAGCACTTCAGTTCTTCACAAGAGTGACATACCCGGAATCCGATCTCGACCTCTACGTCGAGTACGCGCGTGCATTGGAGATCGGGAAATGGCTTGAGTCGGAGGTGGGATGCACTGCGCTGAATCATCAGGGCGAAGCACACCCTTTCTACCGCACCTTTTCGCGCTATGTCACCTCAGACTTCAACAGCGGTCGTCTTCCTTCCTTGGAGCCCTGCTACACAACGCTGCCTGGGAACAGGGGGAGCGCGGCCCCTGCCGATCCGGCGCATAGTGGGGTAGATGTAGCGGAGGATTACAGCTTCAAGGGTATGCGCGCCGTCGTCAGTTTCCTGTCACCCGTTAGTTCCAGGAAGATCCAACTCATCATTTGTCGGCGCAATATCATGGAGGTGATATCAGGGTTTCACTCGAGTAAGTTCTTCGCTTCATCCGTATTCCTTATCTGACTGTCACGCGCATAGCCGTTGTCATGAACCTGATCACCGCTTCTTACGCTTACAGTTTGTATGGCGAGGAGACTTTGGAGAAGAAGCTGGCTCTTCCCGTGGACATCGGGCGTTCAGCTCTCGGGAACCTTGAAGCCGCGAGAGCCAAGTACGTGGATCGTGGTTGGACAATGGTGCCATCGCAGGCTGAGGCCTTGAGGCTCAAGGCGTTCGAAGGGTGGGCGGCTCGGCATGTGGGCGACTCCAAGTGCTGGATAGTTAGGTTGCCGCAGGTGGAGGGAACAGACGTGTTCAAGAAGACGGACCCGTTGCGTAGGAATGAATGGGCGTTGGGATACAAGTTTGGTGTTCCAAAGATGATGCTCCAATTGTGAGCACTCCTTTTTCACCCCCTCGTTCGCACTGGAACGCTTGAGCTTGAATCCTTAGGTCCTATTGGTCCGGATGAACGTCACTGTCTTACCAGGACAGGCGTCGGCAGGGAACGTCGACTAGATTTCATAGTGTTCTTCTAGATTGTCAGACCACGTTGTACATATGGGCGATGAGCGAGAGAAGAGACCATACATGCGCCAAAGGCTGTCAAGTGATGGCCTCACGAACAACGGTTCAGCGCCAAGGTGCATCCGCTTTGCATTTATCTTACAAGATGTCCAAACCGGGTCCGATCATCGCGACATCAACGTACGTCCACTAAATACAAACCTATTCAGAGCCACGATCACAACCATGATGTCCAAAGACTCACCTAACTGTCTTCCTCTCTGCCGTAACCGTTTCCGTCTTCGCCCTGTTCAGCACTTTCTGGAACTCCGCCACTCTGAACCTCATTCGAGAATGCATGTAGGCCTTACTGCACTTGATGTGGTAATGCAAGTAATCCCTGAAGAGTTGAATATGGGAGATCGTTCCGGCGGCGATGTCTGGTGATTTGAAGTGGCGGGGGGGAACAGGACGAAGGTGACATAACCAATGTCCTCTGACGTCCGCAGATCCGCCAAATGTCTGATCTCTAAAGGAGGATATTTTGGGGAGTACAAGACCTGCGGCGCGTTTTGTATAGTGGGCAGTCGACGAGCGTCCACGAATTCCTGCAATCACGATGCGAAGCAGTTGGTCAGAGGGAAGTATTGAGGACTGATGATACACCATACCTGTAAGAAGACTTTCCCGAAGATCCTATCCGTCTCTTCACGGAACACGGTTGAGAATATGACGGTGACGCGGTCCTGAGCAGCCTGCACGTAGATGGCTTCCTCATCGCGATAATGAATCGCCATGAGATCGCCCTGGCCCGAGCCAGATGCCTCAAGCTGTTTCTGTGTCTGGAACGCTCTCTCGAAAGGTGCAGCGAGCGCATTTCGTTTGAAGTGAGCGACCGAAGAGATGAATGCTTTCCGAGAATCTGAAGTTATCATGAAATGGATGATTCACATCTCTTGGCAAAACGTTAACGTGAACACGCACCTGCATCAGCAGGAACCTGTTCCAAGTCAATCTGCAAGCTCGAGTTATACTCTGACTCCGGTTGATCAAGCAGCAACGGGCCATATTCCCGCTTCAAGATATCCGATGCGCCATACTGCTCCAGCTCGTTCCAGCACCGAATCTGCATCGACAACAGGATAACCGTCTTCTTCTCAGGCGTCGTCATGTGGAACCGCACGCCATCGTAGTCGACGAAAAGCACATCTAGTGAAGCGGGCCTGCAGTACGGTGAGTTCAATCCATGTATACACGATAGATGTCGACTGACTTCGCGAGTTTATCGTTCAGTGTGGTTTCGATGATAACATTGTGAGGCTGCGATTCGCGCGAGTTAATGGCGCCGTCGGATCACGGTGGTCGCTCACCTCTAGCAGAATCATGATGGACGAAGGCAAAGAGTTGGGATAAAGTGACAAGCCCCTCAAAGGGTCGCAGCCTGCACCTGATGGGCGTCTAACGGTGCTAAATTAGGGTTGCCAAGCCCGGTACTTCCAGAATCCTCAACGTGCAAACATTCGAAGTACAATGGCCCATTCGTATGTTGTCAACATTTACAGGCTACTACCGATAAACTACATGCTACGGTTAGCCGTAATTTCATCCCCCTCATCAATCCACCCAACCGGTAGAGGAATTATAATCTACAAAGCCCTGTGAGAAACGCCTCATCACTTCGGGCGCAGGCTTAGATGCGGAGGGCAGATTTCCGCGGTTTACAGCCAAGAGGAAACCTGATCGGCGACGTGCTGAAGGATGCCTAGCTTAGCTGCACCATAATGCTTTGCCATAAGTGAGACATAATTGTTCCTCTCTCCTAACAACTCCTCGTAAAATACTCACTTCAATAGTCAATGGCTAACGCTAGCGTCGCTATAGCTTGGGCATAGACCTTGAAATCCATGTCACTTGGGAACATGAACATGACATATGGCTCGCCGTTACCCGACATATTGCGCACGTACGCAGGAAACCGACAGTTGCAGCCGAAAAGTACGTCTGTCGGAAATTTCAAATCCGCCGCGTCGATGGGACGACACTTGGAAACGTCGGGAAAATGATCCTCCATCCAGAGCGGCGCCACCCAATTCAGGCTCCCGATAATGATAGCGCTTGTTTAGAGATCATTGAAGTACAACGACGTCCGACGCAGATGCTGCGAGGACGGATGACCGGTGTGGCTTCTCCGATGTGAACCGAGCATTGAAGTCGTGGACAATTTCGGGCTTGACACCGAAGGCGTCCTTGATGTATATGATAATAGAGGTATACGTTCCGATGTAAACCTTCACGTCTTCATCCTTGATGTAGTTGTAGGCGAAGAAAGCCATCGCGGCGCCGATGGTGGTGGACCTATGAAAGGACGGTAGGTCATCGACGGGTTCCATGGGGCACCCGAGACTAGCTGCGTCATCTAGACACCTCCGGACGAATGACTGATCCAGTTTGAGGGCCCAGGCGGCAAGTTTCTGTTTCTGCAACATAGACAAGATGATGCGCGTGATTCTATAGCTCTCATCGTCGGGGTCTGATGGCATCTAAAAAGAGGATAATAAGTGCACCGTGAGGAAAGCCATACACTTACGAACATACCTCTACTCAGATATGATTGAAAGTTGGCCAAGTATGACAGGGTATAGCCAAAGACCTTTTAAACCTTTCGCTCCCAGCACATTGCATGTTTTGAACTGAGTAAGGTATTGAACCCGCTCCTTTGCACACCCCATGGAACTTAGCGGAAGCCCTTGAAGGGTAAAAGTGGGTATAACGGTGTGCTGAAACAACCGACTCCAAGATGGTAAGTCTGGACCTCCTGGGTGAGTAATTGGGCATCTTTCGTGCCAGTGTTTGTCTCTCTATGCAGTGCTTGTTGTGTTTCGTTGTGGCGCAGACCTTGAGTTCTTCTGTGATTGACGCGCGGTCATTTCAACTGACTGACCGAGGGGATCGCCCCCCCCCCCATTCATACGGTATGACGTGGTCTTTCCCGCAATATGGACGGTTCCACATGGATGCATGCCGATGGGTCGTGATGCTTCCCGTAAAGCAGCAAAAAAACAGCTATCAAGGTCGCAATCTAAACCCACTTTTAGCAAGAAAATGCAAGTAGAAGGATGGGAACAGTCGAATCGTATGAGGACACAAAGAACCAGACCATGGGGGTGGTTATTTGATTTCCTTAGCTCGGAAAGGAAAGCGGTTCGATGCCAACGCTCGAAGTAAGCGATGAGTGAGGTTTGGGAGTCCGATGCGCACTTCGATAGCTTTGCTGTCTTCCGCCATGCCCTTAGGTCCTCTACAGTAGAGTATGAGGATGATGCCGGAATATGCCTCGTCCTTGACATCATATATAGATATTGAGTATGTTGCAAAAATACCGTACATATATCCTCGCAGAGCGCTCGTCTGTTATCTGAGGTAAGTTGAATCAAGATTAATGAATACTCATGCGGCGGGCTCAGCAGGAGCGGCGGTGTCGGCGGCGGCGGTTTCGGCTTCAGCTGCTGGGGCAGAGGCAGCTGCCTTCGACTTCCCACTGAAGAGCTTCTTTCCGAATGCTATCGCGCTAGTAACAGCGTTATGGAGGGTGGTGTGGACCTTATGGGCCGCGTCCGCGATGCGGCCATCTTCGATATCGACGTCTCTGGCAGTCACTGCAGGGTCGGCAGGAGCAGCAGCCTCCGCAGTTGCCGGCGCATCAGCTTCGACAGCAGGTGCGGGTGCAGCCTTTGACTTGCTACCAAGGAGCTTCTTTCCAAAGGCGGCCACTTTGTGGATAGCGCCGTGGATAGCGTCGCGGATCTTGCCATCTTCGGCATCATAGGCACGGACCACATAAGTGGACCCGACGCCTCGAATAGCCAAACTACTGTGACCGTCGTCAATGGGACGAGCAACCACGGCGGCAGTGGCGAAGGCGAGAACGATCAAAGAGGAACGCATTTGAACCAGGCCTAAAGATCATATTTATTAAGTCAATTGGTCAATGATGGCGGGCATGACTTGTACGCACGATTGTTGAATCAACTAGTAAGCTGAAGGACAATGGTTAGCATCATGAGCACCGAAGGAAGTGAATCGGATGCTTACTGGGAAGCTGTGAATAAGCTGCTGGAGTATGTCGAAGGAAATGCATCGTTTAAATACATGGGGTACGAAAACACACCTAGGCTGCATGCATCCTAGCTTTCGAGCTGTGCCTAGTGGAACGTCCATCCCAAACATTAGGATAGCAGGCAAAATAGGCGTAGTATAGCAAGTTAGGCCGATTCAACATTTTGTCTGTCCTGCCTCCGATGGCGGTAGTGATTATAATCCACGCGGGGCTTTGGGGCGAATGTCCATTTTACCTGCTGGACCACCGTGCCCTAACACGCTAGGGGGCCGCTACTATGGGAGAGCCCTGCGGGTAGTATAATGACACCATAAGTCGCAACCAGAACGGGCGCAAAGCTCATCAATTTGCATAGGTAAGTACCTACAGGTGCGTTCTATCAGCGGTCATTTCGTTATAGTATCGGCAGACGGTGACATACTACATCTGCACCATTTTTCTATTCACTTTCATCCCCTTTGCAGCTCGTGAAGCTTCTTCTATGGTAGAGCAGCGGATTCATCCCAGTGGATGGCGAGGGGCGTTCAAGCTCAATCCTCATCACTTGCGCAATGAATAGTTCAGATATCACACTGCCTGGCGGGAGTCTGGGGAGACTTCTTGGTTCCGTATGTGCTTGTCCCAGATTCACCAGATACGAGAGATCGTGTAAGGGGATAGCAGGCGCTACGAGACGGCACGAAAATGCCCCCAAGGAGCCTTCCAAGACAGGTAGGCCGTCTTTCGAAACGAAGTAAGGGATATTCTCCGATTTTGCGGAATTGGATGACGAATCGAACGGATGTGGATACAGGTCCGGGCGAGCGAACTTGTGAGCGGCACGGGCCTGGGAAGCGCTGAGGAGGTTCATCACCAAGTGCGCTGAGTTTTCCCCTCCAAATTCTTGTCCAGGACGGGGGTCCGAATATAGCGACTTCAAAGTGGCACCCATACGCGATGGGATACGCAACGCGAAGGAAACTAATGGATAAGGGTCCATTGCAACCGACGTAAAGGATGATAGCGTCGCTCCATGGTATTTCGAGTACCCATCACCCTCATGCGAAGAAGACGGAGGCATCCATGAAGTTATGACCGCAACGGGCTGGGCGGTTTCACGGAGGATTTCGCGTAGTTTGGACTGAGTTACTCTACTTTGCAGGTCGTCGGCATTCTTTGTGTGATATTCGGATCGTGGCTGGTAGTAAGATTGAAGTGTCGTTCGACATTGACTGGCGCGTCGGCACGCGCACGCGATGGTCCGGGAAAAGAGCATGGGCGTCAAAATTTGACTCTCTCAGCGACAACATTTCTTGAATTGAAATACAAAGCTCGTTGCCATTCTTGAATATTGTGGCAAGGTCCCCTTTGTTATATACACCAAAAATGAGACTATTATATGTTCTGTTTACTGAGACAGGAACATTCACAGGCGTTCAAACTCGAGGAAGCGAATTGTATGTTCGACGTTGCCAAGCGTGACTAGGTGCCGCATCTTCAGTGCATTTCAAGCGGTCGCTACCGTCCGACTTACAAATTGTAATATTCTTCTCTCGTGAGGTCTGACATCGATTTACTAGGTGTGTCCAGTGAAAGCCCTAGTCGCTACTCCGGACATAGGCGAGATTGAACGAGTTAATGAAGTCTTATACTGACCTTTGGGTGAATACGAAGAGAGTCGGCCGGCCGCATTTTGAGCCCATGCTTGGTAGCACTGGCAGACGCTTTTTCTTTACGAAGGTGGTCTTCGAAGGCCTTGTCTCTCTCTTCAAACGCCCCTGCTGTTTCCATTAGTAGGACGAAACTCACTGTAGCACCCGCTACATCCCAGTTCATTTCCCCCGGAGAAACCCCTAAAGAGATCATTGAATGCTAGTGTCGTGCATTTAATTGTTACACATACTAGTACTTTCTCATATGTGGGCCATTGTGATTTCATCGGCATTGGAAGATCTGCCCCCCAGCTCCAGTTCATGCAATTCACAAGCAACGTGGCGTGCGGAGTTCGTTTCAAAAGGTCGTGCCAGTTGCGGAGGGTTGGGGTGAATCCAATGTAGTCGATACATTGGATGTCTCCATGCGATCGAATTTTTTGAAAGGAAGAAACCCGCGCGTGAAATAAGATGCAAGGTCAATCGCGTCGAATGGGATGACAAACGTAGATATGCGCTGTTGTCGTACTCGATGCGCAAAGGCTATGAATTTTTTCTTGATGTAGAAGAATAGTGACCCATATATGTCACCGGGATCAAGGCCGTGTTCCTTCCCGTGGAAGACAAGAGAGGGTCAGCTATCGGCAGCAAGCCAAACACCGGCGGGACTAAACATAAGCCTGAAAATGTATTAGCACGAAAATGTATTAGCACGGATGAGCTTGCGTGAATGCTTTGCTTGGGTCACTCACTTATTTGGCTCAGTGAAGTGGGTCACATTGGAGCCGAAGGGTGTAAGGATGCCGGTTTTGCGATAACGCAGGAACGACGAGCGATGTGTTGATCGTAAGAGAAATAGATGCCGGTGCAAATGGTCAATACGAGAAGGAGCCATCATGATTCCGTCTCTACTCTGAGTGGCCGCAGAACGACTAGAAACAGCTGTCAGAAACGCCTGTGAAAATGAGATGACGGCTGGGTCGGAGACGGAGGTAAGGCGACTGTCGCCCTGGATGCTCAAATCGAACGTAGATCCGCCGAAGGCATTATCGTCGTCGAGGATATTCGCGGGGATGTAGAGGGTGATCTGCAATCTCGCGAGTAAGGAATGAGGAGTACATAAGGTGGATCGCGGCCTCTGCGGCCTCTTGGGGGTTTGTATCGTCGGCTAGGAGTGTGGACAGAATGAGCATATTACAAGTGACGATGATGGGGTTTTTTGTCGCTCAATATGATGTTGCATTTGCCAGCGTAGTCTATGGGGAGCCTGTTGACAGTTTGAACCATGTTTCTGATGTCCCTGGAAGCTTAGATACGGAGGGTTAAATGTGATCAGGAGATAGTTTCCTTTAGCTTACATACCAGCAAAGCAGAGATCAAAGTCCATCGTCTTCGCCGCCCCTTGTTTGTTTCGGGCAATGTTCAAGCGATCGATCGCTGGAACATTGCCCCAAAGATAAACACCCTGGAGACCAAAAAGTGACTAGACTCTATCCCCTACGAACGACGGTGGCCGAGATTCAACGAGCCACGCTGGTTTCCATGTAGATTTGAGAAATTGGCTGTCGCAATTGGCCTTGTGTCTCTTCCAATCTGTGGCCCGACATTCCTTCGAGCAATACTGCAAGTAGGATCAGCTAGTGGGTCTCGTTGGGATCAACAGTAGAACCCTACAGCAACAAGACGGCACTAGGAGGACAAGTAATGCGTGTTAGTGGGGCATGGGGATGGTGCATCCAGAGGCTGCACCTTTGAGCAGAACGAAGAGCCAGGACCAGGGCAAGATCGCCCATCCAAGCAGCCAGAGCAATGGGCACGGGGAATCGGCGCTCCACCTCGTAGCGTGCCCAACGGTCCATTTATTCTGACCATGTCGGTTTACTGTGTCGATGTAAGAGCGAGAAAGGTCTAGAAGGAGAGTTGATTAACAGTTAACCCATGCCTATATATACATGATGCCTTCCTTTAATTGGGTATATCGTTTCGCAGGAATCATTTATTGCCGCACTTTGATGCTTCTTCAAAAGAGAGGGAGATGATATATCGAAAGGGTTAGAAGGCGGTAGAACAGCTGCGCAGAACCTTAACACATCTTTTGCGAAATAAGGGGAAACTCACTGCCAGAAGGTTTGGGATGCTGGAGAGCGTGCGGTTGTGCATCTCTACTGAGCGATGCGCAGCATGTTCTAACCTCGGAAGAGCCCTGTCTGTGGGTCCAGTAGGTTGAATTGGGCCCATGTACTACTTAGTAACAGTGGTAAAGGAAGGTTCCCATCAGGCGGAGTACTGGCGCTGAGCGCTGGGGCCCGGGGGGCCAAGCTCTGAAGATGAAGTTAATGCATGATTCTCCAATTGAACGTTGAACGTTGAACGTTGACGCGATCTTAACTTCGATATCACGATCCTAACTCGTCACGTCAGCGCCATGCGTCACGGTCAGGTGCCTTTCGTCACGTAACGATTATCCTCGACCAATGGCAAGAGAACTGTACTTGCCACGCTCTCGATTGGTGCTTACGATACAATTATCAACATGGAGCGTCGTTCAAGACGCGGGGAAAAAACCAAGGAAGAGATCCGTCAAGAATACTTGCGCGTGCGGGCTGGCGGCCGTCGCCAACTTAAGGTATGGTGTTCCGTACACTGCCAGGCACCAATGGGGTACTGATTGCGTGTAGGACTACGAGGACAAGATATACGATGAAGTTTCGGAAGACCAGTATAAAGCTGTTGTGAAAGGGAGACTGCAAGAGGACGACTTTGTCGTCGATGATGGCGTTGGCGGTTACGTGGACAATGGTATGGATGAATATGGTCAGGAAGACGAATTTGTTTCAGATGTGGAGGAGAAGCGCGTGGATAAGAAGCGCAAACGTATGTTTCCCAGAGAACCCGTCAGTATCATATCGGATGCTGATACTGATATACTAGCGAAGAAAGAAACCCGCAAAGCAAAGCCTGCCCCACCACCCCCAGCTGCGCCCCCAATAAGTGCCTACAGACCCGCAGTGACCGCTGAACAAGAGAACGACTTGATGGCGTCTCTTTTGGGAAGCATGGATGCTTTCCCCATCGTGACACCTTCAAAGCCTCGCAAACGCAAGCCAGAACCTGCATTTTCATCGTCTCCCGCTCGGCCATACGACGAGGCTTCTTCTGATTACTACAGCGATGGCCCCTTGGGCGCATCAAGCGACGATTTCCCCATGAGTCCAGCCAAGCGTATCAAGACCGATGCGCCAGACATGACTCCGGATGTGGACAAACTTGCCGAGTTGAATGTGCACAGCGACTACGACTTTTCCGACGTGGATATGGAGCAGTTTATGGACATGGACGACTTGGAGGAGGAGATCAAGCCCGTAGTGAAGAAGAAGACAGCTCAGAATGCCGCTAAGAAGGAGGAAACTATAAACGCCTCTTGGATGTCCTTCCGGGACAATCTTAATGTCGTCGATGAATCTCCAACGAAGGTCTCGTCGTCTGCCAACAAACATAGCGACATCTCTGCGCTGGAATCGGACGGTTCGCTTCGGTTCTACTGGCTAGATTACGTCGAGCAGGCGGGTCGGGTCTACTTGGTCGGGAAACTCAAAGACAAGGCCAGCGGAGGCTGGGTATCTTGCTGCATAACTGTCGAAAATCTGGAGCGTAATCTTTACGTCCTCCCGCGAGAGAAACGCGCGGAATATGTGGATGGAGACTTGATAGAAACCGACGAGCTCACAGATTTGGACGACGTGTATACTGACTTCGACTATGTGCGAAAGCAAATGAAGATCAAGACCTGGAAGGGAAAATTCGTCAACCGAAACTACGTCTTCGGTAAACCAGGCGTTCCTCGCGAGACCAAGTGGCTCAAAGTCGTGTACCCTTTCACGGGTGAGTGCAATTCTGCAACCCATAATTTCTCTCTGATAACTAGTCATAGACCCCGAAATACCTAGCTCTGCCTGTAGCGCGAACATCTCTTGCGTCCTAGGTACTTCCACAAGTGCATTCGAACTCCTTGTCATCAAACGGAAAATTATGGGACCTTGCTGGCTAGAAATCAAGAATCCTCAAGTTGACAACAAGGGAGTAAGCTTCGCCATTTTCTCGCCTGTTACCAGTGATTGATTGTTCTATTTATTAGGTATCATGGTGCAAGTTCGAAGCCACCGTGTCCGATCCCAAGGATCTAAATCCGTTCCCGGAGTCAGACTCTGAAGCACCAAAAGATATACCGCCACTCAAGGTCATGAGCCTGAGCCTACGTACGATCGTCAACCACAGGGATAATAAATGTGAGATCGTTTGTGCGACGGCTAGGCTTTGGAAGAGCAGTATGTTTCTATATATTTCCCTGTTACCTAGTCACTGACAACATTGAAGTGGACATTGATGATCAAACGCCTCCCGAGCAGCAACCATGTAGTGTCCATACTTTTGTTCGCCCCCTGGATGGCTTCCCTCCCAATTTTGAGCAAAAGGCTAGGGAAAATCCCAAGTGCCTCATTACTCCCGTCAAGAACGAGCGAATGCTACTCAATAGCCTACTGGGTGTGTCTTACGCTCTGCGTTTGGAACAGCATCCTTAATAGCCAGACAGTTACCATCTACAAGGCGGATCCAGATGTGATCGTTGGTCACGACTTTCTGGGCGTGTCTCTGGATGTCCTTCTCAATCGTATGAAAGAGCTTAAGGCCGACCATTGGTCCCGTATTGGTCGTTTCAGGCGAAGCAAGTGGCCAGCGATTGGGAGGCAAGGAAGCAACTTGCGTTTCTTGAATGGACGAATGTTGTGTGATCTTTCGGGCGACGGCGCAAAGGTTAGCAATTTTGGCGGTTCGTCTTGTCGTATTTGCTAACAATCATGACTAGGGTTTGATCATGTCTACGACATGGTCGTTGACAGAGCTGTGCAAGACCTTCCTGAAAGTCGACAGGCAAGACATTGATCCCGATGACACGGCGGGATACTTCGACTCAAGCGTCAGTTCCTCTGACCGCTTGCTGACCTTCGTCAGACATTGCGAAATGGATTCCCATTTCCAGATGGCAATCGCCATGGACGTGCAAATGTTACCGTTAACGAAGCAACTAACGAATCTCGCAGGAAACTCTTGGTACGGTGATCGTCTTGCCCAAGGGCGTCCGCCACTGATACGGGCCCACTAGGAACAAGACGCTAAATGGAGGTCGTGCCGAACGAAACGAATATATTCTACTGCACGAGTTCCATCGTCTAAAGTATATCTGCCCGGATAAGTGGGGTCAGAAGAACGCACCTGCACCACCGAAAGAACCCGAACTTGACGAGAATGGGCAACCGATCAAGGCGAAAAAGGATACCTATAAGGGTGGTCTGGTCTTCGAGCCCAAACGAGGCTTGTGGGATAGATATATCCTGGTCATGGACTTCAACTCGCTTTATCCGAGTATCATACAGGAGTACAACATCGACTTCACCACGGTGGATGAGAGTGCAGAGGTACGTACAACGGATCACATAGACGGAGGTGGACTTACGGTACAATCAGAGCAAAAACGAAGACGGGGTCCCCGAGCCTCCCCCACCTGGTACAACACAGGGCGTTCTCCCTCGGCTCATTGCTACCCTTGTCAATCGGCGTCGTCAAGTCAAGGCCCTCATGAAAGATAGGAACGTGCCGCAGCACAAGCGGGTGCAGGTAATTATTCAGCGAGCAATATAATATCTACTGCTAACCTCGCCCCTCGTAGTACGATATCAAGCAGATGGCCTTGAAGCTCACCGCGAATAGCATGTACGGATGTCTAGGCTTCGAGCACTCGCGGTTTTACGCGAAGCCTCTTGCCGCGTTAACAACACACATGGGTCGTGAAATCCTCATGCAAACGAAAGCCCTCGCAGAGAACCTGGGCTTAGAGGTGCGCTTATATATCGTGTTTCCTCCATTGTCTGACCCACCGCGATAAAGGTTGTTTACGGCGACACGGACTCTATCTTCGTAAACTCCAACGAAACTGAATACGAAAAAGCCATTGCCATATCCTTCCAACTCAAGCGCGCCGTCAACGACAAGTACAAACTACTTGAAATTGACTTGGACAGTGTCTTTGAGCGGCTGTTACTTCTGCAAAAGAAGAAATATGCCGCCTTAAAAGTAGAGGACAAGACCCGAAGGGTAGTTGAGGTTAAGGGATTGGATATGAAACGAAGGGAGTACTGTCAGCTATCTAAAGATGTCTCTCAGTGAGTATGTTGGTCGTTACTTACGCTGTTTTGGGGCTGACTAGCTCAGGTACTTGCTTGATCAAATTCTCTCTGGAGAACCGACAGAGATTGTGGTAGAGAAGATCCACGAATACCTCACAACAATGGGGGAGAACATTCGAGGCGGACGAGTAAAGGTCGACGATTTCATCATATTCAAGGTTTGTTCTTCGCGTTTTAGGACCGCTCGTAGATGCTCAGCATGAGGGGACTTATAGAGATTGGGTAAAAATCCCGATGACTACAATGACGCGACGGCGAAGACTCTGCCGCATGTTCATGTCGCGAAAAAGATGAAAAGCAAGGGTGGATCGGCGCGAATGGGCGATGTTATCCCCTACATCTTCTGTAGAGAAATCGGTGACGTTGATGGCAATCCCTCGACATCACAAGCTGAACGAGCAAAGCATCCGGATGACCTAAGAAAGGACGAGTCGACACTGATAATAGGTACGTCCTTCAACCCTACCGTAGGACTATGACGCTGATCGACCATGCAGACCATGAGTACTATATAGCGCATCAGATCCTCCCGCCCATCCAGCGACTCTGTGAATACATCGAAGGAACAGACAAAGCAAGACTTGCTGAATCCTTAGGTATTTACGTTGCATCGCGCTGCTTTTCGCTCGCAGAACATTAATCCTTGGCAATTCTTAGGTTTAGACCCCAACCGCTACTCCTACTCCCAGACCCAGACGGGGGAGGGTGGTATGGACGCGGCCTTTTCTCCCCTGGACGCGCAAATATCCGACCAGGAGCGTTACAAGGACGCAACTCCCTTCATGATCAAATGCAGAGGCTGCAAGGGCCAAGTCGCCTACGCACCCATGTACGAAAGAAGCGTAAGGGTATTGACATCTCGGCTATTACCCCCCGTTTGAATCGTTTATTGTGTGTAGGCATCAATTCTCCAGCCAGCTGGCCCGTCGTGTCCTGCATGTTCATTCGCTTTCTCGATTCCGTCTCTTCTCTGCCAGCTTGAGCACCAAATTCGCACTCACATCTCCAAATACTACGAAGGCTGGCTAGTCTGCGACGATCCAACGTGCGATAACAGGACGCGAATGATGAGTGTCTACGGCAAGAGATGCCTGAGGAGTGGATGCCGAGGCAATGTTGGATTCGAAGTCTGTCATCGCATCTTTTTCAAACCTTGTGGTCTGGCTGACCTCTCCGACAGTACTCCGATGCTGCTTTGTATAATCAACTCCGATACTACGCTTTCCTCTTCGATTCGGAGAAAGCTCTCCAAGCAGCACCGAAGAGTATCAAGCAAGGTATGTATCCTCCTCTTATGCCTATCCTATCCATCTTTGACTAAGCATGATAGACGAACTAAAAAACCTTGCCGCTACCAATGCTGAGTTCCTATTCATCATGGGCGAAGTCGTAGAGAAATATCTTGACCAATGTGGGAGGAGATGGGTTGAGCTTAACAAGCTGTTTTCCTTTTTGCGAGTGTGATGCTAGGGCTAATGCTATCGTTCCATTGTAACATCTTTGTGTTTTGCGTTCTTGTAGTGCCCACATATATATATCCCTGGTGTATACTAATATAGATGAGATAAACCAATAATCATAGTACTGTACTTCAGATTTCTTTAGCTTCGGCTCATGACATCGCGCGATGTAAACCTCTAATAGCTTTCTTCCCTTTCGATATAACCTGGCTCCCGATATCATTTTCTTTACTACCACTGCTCACATTGCTACCCCTTCTCCGAATATTCTTGGGCGGCGCTGGAGATTTCTTTTTCGAGCCAACAGTACTACTTGGGGCTTGCTTCGGCTGGGATGGCTTCAGGGCGGATTTGAGTGGTTCGGGAGTACCAGCAGACTTGTTTGTGTTGCGAGGTATCAAGGACATCCTCCTTTTTTTTACCCTAGGCTCCTCGATAACTCTTTCAGGGGTGAGCGCGGCGGGAATAGTGAGGATTGGTAATTCGAAGGGAGGGAAGCTGGGTTGATCGACGGGTTTGGATAGGTTGTAGGGCTGCTTAGCAGCCTTGAATATAGGTAGTCGACCTGGCGATGTAGTAGCCATCGTTGAGGCAGTCCGCGCGGGGGTCGACGTAATGTTGCTAGAAGACATGTGCTCATAGTCCCGATCACACTCACTCTCTGGCTCTGTCCGTTCGCTAATTGTCTCCAAAGAACCAAGCTCGCTACCGCTGCGTATCGTAGCACATATGCGTTCCAACGACAATAGGGCTTGCGCTGATTCCATGGCACCGGGAGGGGAACCTTCCTCCCTGCTTACCCAAGTGACTTCGCATACATCGTCGATTCGAACAGATCCTTGGGAGGCGGCAGCGGTAATCAGCGTAGCAAAGGCGGAATTGTCGAATGGTTGTGGGCCGCCACTAAGGCGAACGCGAGAGACCTTTTCGGAGCGCAGGGCATCTTCGACACGCGTGTCCGTGGATAGTAAATGGGACGTTAGCAGGTTCGCGAAGAAATCAGGCCTCGAGGTGAAATCAGGCCTCGAGGTCTGTGAGGCGTTCGCACTCGATTTCGTGTCCGTCGATTCGACCATAGTCCATTCCTCGATAGTCTTGTCAGGGAGAGTCGGAGTCCAGGGCAGATATCGAGCTGGTGCTGATGGTAATAGCCATCGACCCAGAAAAGCGGGAGACGGATTTGAGAAGTTTCCGGCTAGAGTGACTCGACATAAGTTCTTCTTTGAACACTTGACTAGCTAGTGGGGGCGAGTGCCAACACCGAACTCGATGAGCCATCAGAGGGGAAGCTACTAGGAAACGAACGCGAACTACTAGACGGTTCGACCACGCGCGAAAGTGTCTTCATCTTATTCCATTCGAAAAAATCCTTGCGCTGGCGCACCGGTAAGAGCGGTTGAGACGGCGGGAGATCAGCATTCTTTCGCCTCTTGATAAGTAAATCGACGGCCGCTTGTCTTTCCGTGCTAAGAGTTTCATGTATTGAGGATATGTTGGAAGAAGACGGCGTTATGACATTTTCGTGGGCACCATCTTCCATCGCGACACCTTTCCAAAACTTGGAGATCTTCCTGCTTTCTCTCAGAGCTTTGCGAGTGGACAAAGTCATGTTGATAGCCGAGAGGTATTCAGCCTGAGTGCGAGGACCGTTGACCGCGTCCAGGATCAGGCGCCATGGTGAGCCAGGGTCAGAAGCTACTTCTTTGATCGCCAGTACAAGCGCAATTTCTGTGTCTTCTCCGTCCAGTATCAAGTCACGAGCGCGGTAGAGTACAGACGTCTTGGAGCCTCCGTCCACTAAGCGAGCAGTGAACCGTTCAAGCTGCCCCAGCCTGTCCTGGGCTTTGTTGGCCTCGATCTGCTGTTCTTCCAAGCGCCGCAGCGTGGTAGCATGCTTAAGGCGTTCAGAAGCAAATTCGTTCTTCGAAGCAACAACCTCGTCCTGGAGCATCTTCATCTCGGAAGCAAAGTGGGCGTTTGTCGCCCGCATTCTCGCCAGTTCAGACTGAAGAAGCTGAACGCGGTTATCGGGAGCAAGCGATTTCTTCAACGGCTCTACAGCGCTATCGGAGTGGCGGGCCCGGGTGGTTGCAAAGACTTGGTCAATGAGTGGAGTTCGAGCGCCGTACGCAGCTGGAGCCTCTGCCGCGACGCGTATCGGCTGAAGGGCTGCTGGAGAGACCATCGAGGGCAAGTCGGTCGGGCATGATTTCGCCCTGCGATGTAGAAAAGATTTGAATATGCCGGAGAGACGCATGTGTAGTATGGTCGGTAGTAGAATGTGGTGGTGTGCGCCGTGGGCGTAGTGGATTCTTGAGTGGTTGAAGATGAGCCCCTGAACAGATATTCCCACAGTCAATATATATGATCAACATTCAAGTTAGCGCCCATTACTGCTTCACGTGCGCTAGATACTCTACGAGCCAGAACAGTCCGGCGTAATGAATGAATTACACTCTCAAGAACTAGAAGATCATTATGACACCAAAATCAACACACATTTCGCCGAGATACGCACCATGCGCAAACAGCGGAATGCGGACTGCAGCAAGACAAGAAACCTAGCTTGCGAACTTGACGAGGTTGGAACGTGGGCGATTGCATCTCGGAGCGGCGTATCTGTCGAAATTAACTTCACTTCATCCTTGTCGGGGTTGGGCTACTCTAGATACAAGAGACGCAGTAATAGAGGGCATCGGTGCAGTCTAATGCGCGGCTTGACATCTACTAGTTTGACTCTAGCAGCTCTTAGTCGGCGATAAGCAAATTTCAGCTCCAAAATCTTTAATGTAAACAGTTAGGAAGGTGAGAACAAGGTGAGAGCACCTGTAAACTACCGTTAAGTCATGCTCAAAGTTACAGTATAGTTCCCAGTTAAACGAACTGTTCAACGGCTAGCTGAATTAGCCCTTTGGGTTTTTTCCTGATGGGAAAGCCAATGCATGAGGCACTGTTACCCAGTCCAAGTTCATCTTCGGTTGTCCTCCAACTAGTACTACCGGTAAGAGAGTGCATCTCTTCGACGATAACTCGTCACTTTCAAAGCGGCCAGAGGTACGTCGGCCACTCATCCATCTCAGGTGCACGCTAATCAAGGATATTTTGTAGAACACATCACCAATATGGGTTACACCTCGACTCCCCTTCAAATCGGATTCATTGATATCCCCTCATCTGATTGGAAAACCATGGAAGCTGGTCGTACCTGGAATCTCGGTGTCTCCTTCGACCCGCGATACCAAGCGGATTCCTCAATTGAAACGTCAGATTGCCGGTCAAAGTCCACTACGAAAGTCGAACTCCTCCGAGGTCATGAAAGACTGTTGTCTGTCCCAGCGGTTAAGTACTGATTGACTCGTAATCCTTTTCCTATTTACTATATGAACGCGACTTGTGGGATCATCGACAAGCAAGGGAATTTTGTTCACAGCTGTACATACGTTGTAGCAGGTACATACATTTGTTTCTATATTAGTATACGAGCCAACAGCGACGAGAAAATATATCCGTAGTGATATAATAGAAATGGTAAACCAAAGCGAAAAAGTCGTGCGTGACATGTCATATCATATTATCATCGTCGATTAGGCTGGAACAAAAGGCGACAGACCCGCGGCTTGCACCTGTGCAGGCATCTCGCTGTTCAAAGCCCCCAGGAGCTTGATGAGGTCGGCTCTGGTATCGTCGCCAACCTGATCCAGGCCGCTTGGGTCTAGCACATGGGCGATGACCTGAAGCAGCTTCTCCATGAACGGCAAGAGGACTTGGGAATTGGTGTTGAAAAGATGAAAGATGCCCCGGAACACGGGCTGGTTCTCGAGGTAGTCATGTTGGAGGGGAAGGGAGTCAATGAACACGGGGAGAACCTGGTCTAGAGGGACGGCAGCGGTGTTGCGGACGATCATCCTGCTGACTGCGCCTGCAGCGTTATCGCGGGCATTGAACCGGACCGGGGGCGAATCCGGTTGGACGACGAACAGAGGTCGAAGAGAGCTGAGGATGTTTATGAAGTGGGGGGAGAGGTCCACGTCGGTATTTTCGACGAGGAGGCCGATCGCAAATGCAGCGTTGCTAAGAACTTCCGGGTCGGGGTCATTAAGGGCTTTGAAGAATAGTTCCAACAGTGGTTCAGTGAATGGTGTTATAGCACCCTTCATTCCGGAAACGATTTCGGCCAAGCAACCAATGGAGGCGGAGCGGTCGCTGAGCGAACGGCTCTTCTTCTGTAAATAAGTTTCGTGATGAGAGACAAGCCCAAAGGTAATCAACAGCGAATTCCTCACGTAGTACTTGGAAATCAAGGGGAAGAACGTGCCGAACGCCTGAGAGAAGTTGGGTCCGATCGTGTTTGCCAAAGCGGATACGAGATCGCCAGCAGAGGAGATGAGGACAGAGTCGTACTCTGCTTGATCTTCAGGGGCTTCCTCTTCGGCATCTTGGTCGGGATCCTGTTGGCAGAACGCTTTCTGCTCGAGAACCTGGATGGCGATGTTGCAGACTTCGTCCAGATCTACGGAATGAAGAATTAGTCGAGGCTGTGAAAGGAGGAAAGGGTTACTGACGGCCTTCGACGAAAGCGGGGCCAATTTTGTTCAGCGTTTCGGCAAGACCGACGCAGAGGGCCGAGACGACGGACCTAGAGAACATATAATCATCAGAACAACACACGGAGGCGATTCACAGCCAGAAAGTCGGATATAAAGTAATATTCGTCTCATTCTTATTAGTCGAGTTGAGCTGAGTTATTTTTTTCATCACAGCAAGCAAAATGTGACAAAGAAAATGCGGACATCAACACTCACTTGTTATCCTCCGATTCATTCATCTCAAGAAGGGGTGTCATGATGTGGCCAATGAGTGTTTTGACTGTAGTGTCCACCGGGACAACCTAAACGAGTCTTTAACGCAGGTGTTTAGATCTAAGGACCCAATTGACTTACAACAGGGATACCAGGCTGCCATTCTTGGTGATTGCTGAGCTCATAGAATGTGCGTGCGATTTGGAGAAGCGAATCGGTCGCACTCTTCCTTATGCCTTCGTAGTAATGATTCAAGAGGGACACGAGCTCGATGGTGCATTGCTCGACGTAGGGAAGGAAATGGTTTCCGGTGGCGGCGAAGAGTGTTCCGATGGTATCAGCAGCAATCTCTTTCTCGACGGCAATAGCACTGTTAACGTCAATCATCTTGTCCACGTCAACGTCCTCGAGTTCGACGGAAGCGTTGCCGTTTTCATCGTCCATGACATTGATGGCATTCGAAGGAGAAGACCCGGAGGCGAAAGCAGAGGAGGCCTCTTGGACGGTCACTACCAAGAAAATGTCAGCGCATATCAGGGATCATATGCTAACGCTTGACTTACTGGTAAGATTTTCCTCTCCTTGCTCGGTTTGCTTGCAGCTAGCCAACAAGGGAGGAACAACGCTCGGAAGATACGGCGCAAACTCCTCACCGAATACTCCAGCCATGACGCCAAAGAACAGGAAGCTGCATTCCCTCAGTCGCGCACTACCCATCTCGATACCCTGGAACGCCTGTGTCATCATGTTAGGGAAGAATGGTCGGAATACGTCCTTCCCGACGGCCTCAGAGATAGTGCCAATGGTGTCCATAGTGATGCCACGGAGTTCGGTCTCCTCGCCCTCACCGGTCAGGACCAAAAAGTGCTGGAGACGAGACATGGTAGGCTCGAAGTACGGCAGGAATCGCTCCTTCGAAGCATGAGCGGCGCTGCCGATGGCGCCTGTGACCACAGATTTGACGGGGATTGGCGCCGCGTCAAGGAGGCCAGCGAGGCGTTCCATAATAAGTTGGAGATATTGGTCGATGACGTCGTGGAGAATTTCTAACATGGCATCCAGAGCGGTACATGCAGGCCGTTGAGTTTCTGGGTCGTTGATCAAGTTCATGATGGCCTAAATTATATAACCATGAAGATTGTACTAGGATAGTAGAAGAGGAGCTTACGGGAATCAAAACTGAGTGCTTGGTTACGCATTCTTCCTCTAGCCATTCGCATAGACAGCTGACCGCAACGCAAGTAGCCTTGCGCACACTCGCGTCACCATCTTGAAGGCCGGCCTCGATTACAGGCCAGACATCGGTCATCAAAGGAGTCATGTACTCGCTGCATCCTTCCACAGATACGCCGAGCGCGAGCATGGCAGCACGACGGAGATTGGGGTCTGGTGATGAGAAGTATCGACTGATCAAAGTCCTCAGAGCGGGAAATACTTGAGAAGGGGGGAGGTTGGTAGCCAGACTGTCGATGATGCGAAGAGCGGACTGAACAAGAACAATGAGCGACGTTAGATATGTACAAGATGTTATCTTACCCGTGATGGAGCATCGTCGTCGATGTCAACTGGTTCCTCCTCTGCAGCAATAGGCATGAGGCCTTCAAGGATGGCAGCTGCCAGGTTTTGGCTCTGGATTTTGGATTTTTTGCTGGAAACTTAAGGTCAGCCCGGCACCCTAGGCGATGAATTGATGCGACTCACTACTGGATCGTCCAGTTGAGTGCATTGAGTGCAAGGACGCGAAGGTCACCATCGAACGCGCGGTTCCCACCACATTGGAGCAAGAACTCAGCAAGTTGGGGGATGTGCTTTCCGAGAAGAGGAATTTCCTAAGAAAATAAATTAGGTCACACCGATCGTTAACAAAACGCGGGTTTACCAAGATCAGCAGAGTTTCGAGTACGTCGAACAGCGGGCGAGCGCCATTTTCGTTGCCGGTCTCAACGCACTGGCCGATAACTCGGATCATGGCGGGCAAAAGCGCTTGGAATGATCGCTGTAATTGGTGAGCGAGTGCAGAACAGTGAGCGCAAAGTACGCTCACGATTTCATTTTTGCTATCGATGTCAAGATACTGCGCAAGGACACCCAGAGATCGGACAGTTGTAATTCGAACCTCAATGCTTTCTGGATCGGAGAGAAGTTGCTCGAAGAGTTTGAAGAAACTTTGGAGATGCTCCTGGAAGCCTTCGACAATGTTCTCGAGGACGGTGAAAAGGATGAAGCTTCCAACTTCGCGATGGGCGACCTGAGGGGAAACACATGTCTGATGTAGGAAGGGGAGAAGCTGAGGCCATGTTCCATGGGGCGTTTCGATGGCTGCAATGGCTGCAATGACACGTGCGGCGGAATGGCGTACTAGGTTACTACGGAATGGCGTTAGTTATCAACTCAAACTATATATGGATCAAGCACGTACTTGGGCTCGGCCAGGATGATCTCAGGAAGCTTCTCTTTAATCTGGTCCCGTTCATCTTGAGTGATGAGCGTCCATAGATTTCCGCTATTATGTGCCACCCTTTTGCGCATTTCGACGGCTGCAAGTTGACGGACCTGTCACAATCTTGTAAACGGTGACATCGCTACAATTTAGATAGCACATACTGGGATCTCCGGAGAACTGGCCAAAATACTGGCCAAAGCAGGAATGCATGATGGATTTTTGTAGTACTCTTGGTTTAATTGAGCTGTGGCCTACGGACGCGGTCAGATGTCGAAATCTGGCTAATCGACGCGACTTACAGCTTTAAGTAGATTTGTATCATTAGATGTAGATTGAAGTAACAAATCGTGAAGTCCCTGAGCGAAAGCGGGCTATAAAGCCGATCAGAACCCGCAAACGGGTAGCGCATAGTACAAAACTCACGTCCATGGCTCGAGAGAACGGAAAGAGGAAAGGAAAGAAGGGAGTTGGGAGAAAAGATACCAGGCAATCAACTCTTGGTGGCCAAAAATTTTGTCGGACCTTGAACTGCTTCCATTTCGAGCGCTTACCGATTATCATGATCAATATAGCAATCGTGGGAACTTGGTCGCGAGTCATTGTGCATTGTGACTAGCAATGGACCTGTGGCTTCGCACGCGGGATGAGTAGATAGTATATTTCCTTATTCCTGCGCACCAATACAAATAATGCTACTTTGTTAACGTGAACCATAGGGGACTTATCTATATTCTCACAGTAAGCTCATTCTTTCCACAGTCCTTTTGCATAACCAACATAACCGGCCAAGTGTATTGTCCTGAAGCAATATCTCAAGCTTGTGCACCAATCTCCCCATACACATCTCCTATTAGAAAACTTCACTTGATGACACTGTCATTCATGATTTTCTGGATTCTTCAACCCCTTTCTGCATCAAGCGGTCACCGCGTCACACATCATTTCTACCAGCCAAACGCCTTAGAGGACTCCGAGCGCTAATCTTCCTTATCCTGTCACTGCTGACATAATCCAATGTGCGCTGTGAATGCATCGTAATCGCATTGGATGGCTATAAAATATTCAGCACTGGGGTAACGGATGTGATCAAAATGTATTCCCGGGGGATATAGGACTATGTCAGCAGTGTGTGTACGGATGCACTAGATTTCGCCGATCACCTCGTGGCCGTGGCGGCGAGGCTGTCGGATCTAATCTTATCAACCTCGCCCAGCTTCTTAAACTTCTACACGACGGTCGGGTGAGACCAAGACCAGAGTGCATCGTCGATATCGATAATGGGCCACCTGATTACATTGGCAACGCAAGTATCTATAATCTATGCATTCTTTGTCATTTATGACCGTTTCTGTTTCCCTCCAGCTGGTACGCTGAACTCACCCATTGACGCCGTTCACGTTCATCACCTTTATTTAGCTCCTTGAATCAATGGGCCCTGGACTTCCAGGTTGGAACTTACCCCTAGTAATTCAATCGATTCTGACGCCGATTCTTCAGGGAAACCTTGAGCGTATCCTCACCAGCATTTCCATAGCGAAGAGCAAGGGAGCTACCCTGCGGGTCGGCCCAGAGCTAGAGATTCCGTATGGACCAAGAATATATCATATATCTCCACTATTAATCATGTCTCCCAGCGGATATGGGTGCTTGGATCACTTTCTTGAAGGTAATCTATTCTGTACAGGTTGTGTCTGCGCGGCGAAGGCTAACCAACTGACTCGCGTAAGGTGATACCGTTCTCCACTCTTGGGAGGTGCTCGCCAAGATTCTGGCATCAGAAGAAGCCATGGGGATTCTTTGCGATATAGGAATGTTAGTCCACTGCAACTCTTTGCTCATTGTACCCAAATCAAACATTCGCCAGGCCCGTCGTTCACAAGAATGTGATCTACAACTGTCGAATAATTATATACGACAGGAAGATATTGTTGATCAGACCAAAGATGTGGTTGGCCAACGATGGAAACTATCGTGAACTCAGGTACTTTACGCCGTGGGTCAAGCATCGCCAGTGGGAGGACCACTATCTTCCCAGAATCATCCAGACAATAACCAGACAGGTTTGCAAGTAATTACCCCGTAATTTTCTGGTGTTGATTTATGTTTTTAGGTCAAAGTCCCTTTCGGCGATGTGTTGGTCAGCACTCAGGATACTTGCATTGGCATCGAGCTATGTGAGGAACTCTTCACTCCTTCAAGGTCAGTTTAACATGTCTATGCTACTCAGATACGGATTGATCAATCACTACAGTCCACACATATTAATGGGACTTGATGGAGCCGAAATATTCACTAATTCCAGCGGAAGCCATCACGAACTTCGAAAGCTCTACCGTCGCGTTGAATTGATAAAGGAAGCAACATTGAAGGTGAGTTTCACTAATCTTGAGCTCAGCCCAGTTCCCATTTCGTGCAGCTAGGAGGGGTATACCTGTATGCCAACCAACAAGGATGTGACGGGGATCGCCTCTACTACGACGGATGCGCGCTCATTGCAATCAATGGCAAAGTCATCGCCCAAGGCTCCCAATTCTCTCTGAATGACGTTGAAGTGGTGACAGCGACGATCGACATAGAAGACGTACGAGCACACCGAGCCAAGAGTAGTCGCAGCATGCAGGCCGCCCAGTCTGAACGATATCATCGCGTCGAAGTACCGTTTGCTTTGAGTGGAGGCAAGTTCGAAGAGGTGAAATTCGACGACATTGCCGGAGTCTCTCCTACACAAGGTCCTGAAGTCAAATACCACACTCCAGAAGAGGAGATCGCGTATGTCAAACTGCTTCAACGATTTAAATACCGCTCACGTCATCGTAGATTCGGCCCGGCTTGTTGGCTATGGGATTATTTGAGACGGTCGCGCACCCAAGGCTACTTTTTACCTCTCAGTGGAGGGATAGACAGTTGCGCCACCGCAGTAATCGCCCATTCTATGTGTCGTAGCGTTGCTGAAGCTGCACGCCGTGGAGGTGGGTCGACTGAACGAGTAGACTTCGATAGAACCTTGACGAACCGACTTTACAGACAAACAAGTGATCGCTGACGCTAGAAGGATTGTGGGTGAATCAGAAGACTCGGGTTACTTACCTTCCGATCCGAAAGAGTTCGCTGGAAGGATATTCCACACCTGCTACATGGGTACCGAGAACTCCAGTGTTGAGACAAGGAGACGAGCGAAGCACCTAGCTGAAGCCGTAGGAAGGTATGTCTCTGATGTGCATTGTCCCGCTGAAATGCTAATAAATAAAATGAGCTAGCTACCACACAGATTTGAACATGGATACTCTAGTCTCATCAGTAGTTAGCTTGTTCAGCTTCGTGACGGGTGCTAAACCGAGGTTCAGAGCACACGGAGGGTCAAATGCAGAGAATCTCGCATTGCAGAACATCCAGGTACGTACCCCGGCCATTCGAATCCCGCCACTAAACTTTGTCGACTTTGCCTGCAGGCGAGGTTACGGATGGTTCTTGCTTATCTCTTCGCCCAGCTCCTCCCTTGGGTAAGGGGCGGGAACGGCGGCTTGCTTGTCCTGGGCAGCGCAAACGTGGATGAAAGGTCAGTTTGAGGCCAGTCCCCCAACGTGACGCTTACTATAGATCAAACTCAGTTTACGAGGTTACTTCACTAAATACGACTGCTCGTCTGGTGAATGTCCTTCCATTACTTCTCGGATATCTAGCTCACCGTCGGTATAGCGGATATCAATCCCATCGGCGGAATCAGTAAATCCGATCTCAAACGCTTCATTGCCTACGCTCGTGACGCATTTGATTTGCCAATATTGACGGAGTACGTATCTCTAGCGTTGCCGTCTGATTTGAGGGGGCTGATTTCCCACTAGATTCCTCGAAGCTGTACCTACTGCAGAATTAGAACCGAAAACTGAGACATATGTTCAAGCCGATGAGGTCAGTGTCCTTAACAAAACCTTTCATGCAATCAACTCACCTATCTAGGCCGATATGGGTATGACCTACGACGAACTGTCGGTCTTCGGTCGATTGCGCAAAGTCGAGAAATGCGGCCCGTACAGCATGTTCACCAAGCTGGTCCATGAATGGGGATCACTCTTATCACCAACCCAGGTTTGTCTTCTCGACTGAACACTGATTTTGAGCTCATTGATCGACGAATGCGTAGATTGCCGAGAAAGTCAAACATTTCTTCTTTGAATACGCAAGGAACAGGCATAAGATGACCACCATAACCCCGGCGTACCATGCAGAATCGTACAGCCCTGACGACAACAGTAAGTAAGACGAGTAGAAGACCAGATAAGAACTGAAGTTTTTCCGTGTAGGGTTCGACTTGCGCCCGTTCCTCTACCCTGCGAGGTTCCCGTGGCAATTTAGAAAGATCGATGAAGTTGCTGCCGCATTGACAGATAGATCCCAGCATGCAAGTAAAGACAAGACAGAGTAGACGTACCAAGAGCGGGGAAGTGGAACTGAAGAGCTGAACAGCTATTAATAAGATCCAATGTATAGATACAACATGCAGGTGCCGGAAATGTTCGTATCATGTAGCACTCCTCAAGAAGCGTGAAAACACGCCTTGCACTGCAACACGCTTCATAATTGTGGGTTCCGCAGCTGCGAACATCATTAGGATCTGTGCAGTAGGCGTGCAAGAACGAGAAACTTACGGTCTGTTAGCCCTTCGTCTTTCACTTTGCGCTTCACGCTGTCCATAACCTCGCCTACTGCTGACCGATCCAAATCACTCCTCGACTTCATCAAACCTTCGACAAACGCGATATTGGGGCCGTGGACCTTGGCGAAGGACCAGAACGATAGGAATACCATGTCCTTGCTGGCCTCCAACATACCCAGCACCATCTCAACTACTTCGAAATCCTCCTCCAGATCTTTAGCGGGTCGAAGAGTACTGAAGAACGAGAAGACAGCTGCGATATCTTCCTTTATGCGCTCCGTCGCCGCGGGAATCTTCAGTTTCGGGGAGTTAGCGAGAGCGTTGAAGTAGGCGAGAAGGAACGCCTGGATGAGCTCGTCGACGGTGGTTTCGACTAGGGATGGGTGCAGATAGGATTGATAGTCGGACATGTAATCGCGCATGGTTTCGACTATTTGATTCATCAGTGATCCATCGTACCATGTGGGTTGGAAGAGTTGTTTCGTGGCGGGCTTCAAATCGTTAAATATCATGTCCACCAATGTTTGTGTACACTTGTTCGTCACGTCTAAATAACCTTCAATAGCGTCGTTAAGTTTCTCGGTGATTTGAACGCGGTATTTCTCGGAGACCAAAGGCTCAAGTCGGCTCAGCAAGATCTCCGCGTTGTCGGCGGACTTGAACTGATCGTTGGCGAGAGCAATGAGGTATTCGACCAACCCGCCAGAGACCTCTTCGGGTTTCTCCACCTGCTTCTTGAATTCCGCCTCCACGATCTTGACCCACTGGTCCTGAATACTGCGCATCACGCGGTTGGTCTCGCCCACCACGCTGGCAAGGATTGCGCCTTGGCCACTCTCGGTAGCGAGGTCAATTTGTTGATTGACCATTTGGAACAAAATGATGGCGCCCTGTGTACCGTAAAGGTTGTCTGCGTCGAGCTCCGGCGGTTCAGCACGCGTGACGAAGTCGTTAATCTCCGTCTTCATTAAGTTAGCAGACCATTCGTCTAGCTTCTTCACTATCAAGTTGAGATAGTCTTCGATCAAGGATTGCTCTTTCCCGTCGAATAGAGGGGGCTCCAGAAGCTCGGGAGGGATTTCGAGTTCCTTCATATTCTTCTTGTACTCCTTTAGCCAGGCGTGGAGTGTTAAGAGTACGCCTGCCTCGGGACCTGCCTGCACCAGTTTCTTGATGGTGCCGTCCAGAGCCTTGTGGTACTCGCGGATGAAGAGGGAGTAGATGTCATATTCAGGAGGAAAACAGGGAACCACGTCGGACTCCACACGTATGATGTCCTGGTATAGCCAGCCTAATCCGTCGAGGAAAGCAGCGGGATTACCCTCTGATTCTAGATAAGCATCTTCAAACTTGGCCTTGATGGATTCGGTAATAGCTTTGGTGATTTTTGAGCGGTAGTGCTTTATAACCCGAGCATTGGCTTGCATAGACCTGAATTTAGAGGCTGCATCCATTTTGGCGGCCTTCTTGACTAGGCGAATGGCAATGGCCTATATATGATATGGTGAGGTTGGAGGGGTGGTACACATCCGTCGAGAGTCCTTACCTTTTCGTCTTCTCTGCCTTCAACCTCAGCGATCTTGATCAGCTTCACGATGACCTCTGGGTGGCCAGCTCTGACGAGATGTAGAATATTCCTCGCCAAACCAATGATATACTCATCGAACGCCTCAACGAACGAGTTCAACCGTTCAAAGTATTGCAGCAAAGTACTTCGAGAACTTGGCTTCGCCTTCTTTGACAAGTGCATCGTTTGGTTCCGGAATGCCTCAAGCTGGGTAAGTTGGTGATGTATGTATAGAAGGTTCGGGGCTGGACCCAGGATATCTGAACTGTCTTCGGTTAACAGGTCCTCCAGGACGTCAAGCTTGGAGTTCATATCGATGAGGTTGTTGACCATTTCTTCTGTCTGCTGGAAATTTCTATGGACCATCGAAACCTACGCGGTATATTAGACATAGTCCCATTTATCGGGGAAAAGTACACGCACCCTACTGATCTGGTCGAAAGTCAGGACCTTATTGTGGGGATCGCTGCACTCCTTGTCCATCTGAATCATTTCCTCCTTAATGGATTGGACGTTGCCGCGCGTGTTTATGAGCTTCCGGAGGCCCTCTCGCGTCGCCGTCAACTGCTCCTTGACCCCATTCTTGAGCCTAGAGTCGATGGATGCCTTCTCCTTCTCGAGCTTTTTACGGAAAGACGCTACTTTCGCAAGATCATCGGGGGACTGAAGGTATTCTCCAATTGCTTGGGCTGCGGAGACCGGATTGGCAGACATGGGTATATGGAAGTGAGCATGGTGACCATCTGCATAGCCCAGGTTCAGACGCTTATTGTCTGACTGCAGAGTTGAGACCGTGGGAATATTTTAGTGACTGTGAGAATATATGCTCAAGGAATTGCCCGACAGCGACCGTACGAGCATGGCTTCGACTCGACGCGTCCCTTTCAGATCTTTATTGAAGGCCGGGCGGCATGCACTACGGACGCGCCAATATTCTTCTGCTCGCGTCAGCGATGATTGTGATATCGTAATTGTTGGGGGAGGTCCCACTGGGCTAGCCCTAGCTTCTGCGCTCGGTCAGTCATACAATACTCCACACCAGCACGCTGAAGCAGAAGTTGCCTTCAAGGGTCTTCTGCCGTGTCAAACCGTCTTCGCATTGTTCTCGTCGAAGGTGGAGACTTGTCGAAAGTGCATGGCTGGTCAATGGATTCTGATGCCTACTCAAATCGCGTTAGTTCCTTGACCAATGCATCTCAATCGTTTCTACGAGGTCAATATCAGTCTTGCACTTCGTGCGCGCTTACTTAACAATCCCATAGATACTGGGGCTTGGTCACACGTTGAAGAGAGTCGAACGTGTCCCATGGAAGATATGGAAGTACGTGTGCACCTAGGGCACGTCTTACACTGACTTTTTTATCAATAGGTCTGGGACGGAGTGTCGGATGCGCGAATTTCTTTCCATGCCTCTGATGTACCTACCACTGGCTCTACAGAAAGCCAGCAGATGGCGAGGTTGACTGAGAATCTCAATCTCCAGCGGGGTCTTCTACGTCATCTCAAAACGCATCCTGAAATCGAATTGATCGACAAAACTAAAGTCGAGAGTATTATAAGAGATGAAGAGGAAGGACAATGGCCTCTTGTGAAGCTGGCAAATGACCGAATACTCAGAACTCGTCTCCTCGTAAGTGGTCAACGTTATTTTCCCTCTTGGTGAACGGCAGATGTAACTTTGCTTAGATTGGTGCGGACGGGTTCAACTCGCCTGTCCGTTCGTATGCTAGAATTCCATCATACGGATGGTTTTACAACACCCAAGCCATCGTAGCTACAATGTTTCACTCTCCACCATCCCTGTACCAAAATTCTCTCCACACAACAGCGTATCAGCGCTTCCTTCCCTCCGGCCCAATTGCCTTCCTCCCTTTGTCCCCCACGGCCTCTTCTCTTGTATGGAGCATCAATCCCCCTGAACTAGCTCAAGCCTTGGTAGCTTCCGCCTCTCAAGATCCTTCAGTACTCTCCGGCATGATCAACGCTGCGTTCCGACTGCCCACTATCTCCCTGAAGTATCTCTACGACGTAGTGATGGATGCTCGGACTAAGGGGGTCACGTTAGACGGTGAAGTAATTACCAAGGAAATTCGCTGGCGAGAGGAATCGCATGGGATAGACGGGAACTCTGCCTACGCGTCGTCCTCCACTCAGCTCTCGCAAGGAATGCCTTCGTTGGACGCTGCCTCACTTCCGCCGCTCGTCACCTCCATCCAACCGGGAACTGTAGCTTCATTCCCTTTGAAGTACAACCATGCTGAAACCTATCTCGGCGAAGGACTTGGAGCAAGGACTGTTTTGGTCGGAGACGCAGCGCATACCGTTCACCCGCTCGCTGGTCAAGGACTTAATCAGGGCTTGGCAGACGTAGAATGCCTGTCAAAATGCATTGCAGAGGCCGTCGCTAATGGGGGCGACGTTGGTGAGTCCCGAATTTACTAACGTACTCAGATTTCATCAACCATTGATAGGTTCTTATACGGCCCTACTACCATACGCGCAAGAGCGATACACCGCGAATCATACCATAATGTCAGCGGTGGACAAGCTACACAAGCTCTATTCCACAGAATTTGAGCCTGTGGTCTGGGCCCGGAGCGTCGGGCTCGAGGTTCTCAACGAGTTGGACATTGTGAAGAGCGCTATCATGGCCACGGCTGGCGCACACTCCAGCAAGACGACTAAACTCTGCAGATGCCGCAGTAGGTATTAATAATGGCTGGTCTGTAGTTGCGAAAGGCTTCGAGAGTTATGCCTCTACAGTCAAGGCAGCAAGGATGGCATCTCAAGGTGCTGTTGGTCTGATTGGCGAAGGTTTACAGGGAATTGGAAGAATAATCACGAACTCTAGTAAATGAATTGTCAGTAATAAGTTTAGTTGGTCTAATTTTAGCGCCCGTTCTTATCAGTACCACTGTGACCAACATGGCGCCCCCAACATCTCACCGCACACCCCTTCGGCGTATATCCCATGGCTCTCTTTTTGCTTTATCCCGTTCGGGGGCGTACCCCGATGCTCCTCATGGCTTGGGATTTATCGAACCAGCGATGTCTGAGTTCGTGGACGAGGCTGAATCACTCCAGGTCAACCTCGAGACGATGAAGAACCTGAGCGACTCACTCGCAACATTCAACGAATCTTTCGCGAGCTGGTTATATGTGATGCAGATGAATTCGTTGACAACGGACTGGTCACAGGTACGTAGAAACAACGCGATTGTGGTGATGCGTGGTGTGAGTGATTGCGATGGATCGTAGGCGCCAACGAACGCGTCGTTTGTGCTGGCGAAGGAAAGAGCCGGTGCGCAGGCTCGATTGACGCGTCCTTAACTCCAATTGTAATGATAATACGCCGAAAGAACGGAATGCCATCGCAGCTCTAGAGGCGGCGAATGCTGCGAAGGCAGCCCAATACGCCAGAGAAGCTGAGAAAGCAGCGGCCGCGGCAGCCGACAAGACCGCTGTGACAGCAGTCTCAGAGATGGAAACGACGTTTGTGGGCAATACGACGACCAACGTGTCAGGTCCATCCACCAAAGTGGTGAAGAAGAAAGTCGCGAAGCCAAAACTTACGGCCAGGGGAGAAGAAAGAACGAAGCGTTACGTTATAACTTCGTGTCAAAGAAAGACTTAAATATTCACTATCACGCGTAGATGGAAATCGAGAAAGTGATTCTGTCTTTGCCGTTAGAGTTTCGCGGGAACGACCCTGTGAGATATCCTTCCCACTTGACGCATTGTCTGCTTAGACGTCTCACCCCCATTCGGCCCAGACCCTTCGCCGGAACATGGAATCTGTTATAGAGGGCATGATGGATGCGAAGAAGGGCCTTAAGAGTAAACACTTCGGTTGTCTTAGCGTGTCTAACTCATATGCATTTTGTTCCTCTTTCAGTTTTGGACCTCGTCAAAGTCCCCGACCTCCCTCAAGCCCGCGTCAATAAGTGCCTTATCGCGCTCGTCAATCGAAAGATAGTACAGAAGGACAACTCTACTGTCCGTGTCTGTTCTTCCCTTTTGATCTTTTCGTTAATCAATTATGCAGGGTACTTTACTTTATCATTGGCAAGGAGCCAACTAACTGCGCACTGTCGACTTCGACGTGTCTTGTATTTACTAGCTCGCATCCTGTATATCTTCTCCCAAGATGTATCGTTATACCAACATCCATTTCTTCTCTACTCATCATCTTGCTATGGCCAAAATACTTCCAACGTCCTTAACATCTCGGACCGGCCAAAAGGATTACAGGCTGGCTGAGGGGACTTGGTATTCACTCACGCCGGGGGCCCGAGGCAGACTGGGCTGGACGGTTGCAGCTACTCGCCTCCCACGGTGACAATGGCTGTCAAGCAAAAGGTATTGCATTGCATGGTTACTGGTAGTCGCCGTAGGTCTCGAGCTCTTGGCGGACTGGATCATTGCTGTCACCTTATTGGCCAGCGGTACTACTCTTTCCTTGCGTGGCATCCTTCTCGCTTAGGAACATTGTATCTACTTCGCCACTTTCCATGCATTTTTCAGAAATCAGCCGGTCATTGAGTTCGACATCCTCGTCCCTGTCATCTTCCCCCTCGTCTTCATTATCATCATCATCCTCGTATTCGTCATCTTCACCGCCAAGCATACTTTGTTCGGCTTCCTCCAATTCTGCCACAGCTTCCGCTTCTTTCATCTTCTTGATTGCATCCCGAAACTTGAGCGCAAATTCGAGTTTGGGGTCGTTGTGAAGCTCTTCTGGTGTGGGGCTGAGGTCCTCCAGCGACTCGAGATATTTTTCGATTTCTGAAAGGTTTTTATCCACTTCAGCTCCGTCTTCGCCGCTTTCGTCTTCTATCGCGAGTTGCTCGAAGTCCTCCATCTCCTCCTCTTCGGTGGTCGGCTGTGGTTTGAAGTCCAGATAGCCTTCTTCGTACAGCGTTTTAGTCACCGTCGGGTCCCGGTCACGTATTCGTTGTACAGTAGCCATGCCTTGGTCAGTAGGTAGCAACGGGTCCCTTTCCTTCCACCGGTTGTTTTCGAGGAATTCAAAAATCTCTTCGTCTGTCTTCAAATCTTCGAGACTCCATAGACCTATGCCGCCGCCAGCGACCCTAGCTACATAACAAACGTCGTTTACCATAAAAGCAACAACGCTTTCGGAGGTAGTCGAGTACATCACGGGCTCGATAATTCCCGGGATTTGATGCTGGATGTTGACGATCATTTGCAGCGAGGGAAGTCTGAGGAAGTAAGGGCTTCGCCAGAAGTACGTGAAGAAGTATGGCCATGTCTCCCACTCGTCACTCCAGCCGGACGGTAAGGTTTCGAGGGTGGGCCATAGACTGGTGATCTCCCGGATGACAGATTTCGTCTCCTCTGGGCTCTATAGATCGCAACCGGGATCATGCTCAACTGTCTAAAGATGGTCTGGACGGTGATCATAGCACCCACCAATGCACCAGAGAAACTCAACGACAACGCCTCGGGTTCGGCGGTTGCTGATTTCCCAGCCTCATCTGAGAATTTGCGCAATAAACGTTTACTGTCATATATCAGTCCTCAATGACTCGAGAACTTATTACGGAAATAAAGTGTACATACGGGCATTGTTGTAAGAAATGGGGCCGCGGCGAGGTCGACAAGGGTCGCGGTCGTGCAGGATACGACGAGTAGAATCGTTGTCGAGTGACGGCAGCATGAGTCCAAGAGTCGCGTAAACGCGTCGCACGGCGCGTGCATGGTCGAAGTACCTGACTTAGCATCGTTGAACATAGTGCAATAGGCGCCACAAAAAATGGCCGGACTTTCAGGCGCCGATGGTGACTCTTAGCCGTCCCTGAAGGTACTGTCACGGTCGCGACCATTCCACCTGTCGCTGCGGAAATGTGCGTTTGGGGTGGTTTTCTTGCTCGAAAATAAGATCTAGTCTCGACAGACGGCCAGTTTGCATCTGCGCTACCTTGTGCTGCTCACGGCTTCCTGACGCCGGACAGAAAACATTCTCTGATCTACAATCTTCGTTGCCAAGCCCAGACTGTGCCTAAATTCCCGGTCGCTTACCACTGTTTCCCCATTTTCTCTTTCTTGCGCCGACTTTATCAGCGAGGGGGACCGAACGGTTTTTTTCCTATTTTCCCGTCGTGCTGGACAGAACATCGATAATGACCACGATGGACGACTCACAAGCGCCCCAGGTACTCATAGTGAGTGTATTGTTACGACGGTGGCGGCGTGCATCACGCTAACGGCATGGCTTCTATCTGTTCCAGGTCGGTGCTGGTCCCACAGGCCTGGTGCTCGCGCTCGCACTTCGTCGCAATGGTGTTCGGGTGCGTTTGATTGAAAAGGACTTGGCTGCTCGGATCGGCCAACGAGGCGCAGGTATAATGGTACGTTGTATTCCTTTTCAGGATCTGCGGCGCAATGAATGATAAATGGCGCCCCTATAGCCCAGATCTCTCGAAATATTTCATCTTCTTGGTGTCGGGAACCAGATCGAGAGCCAGGGGATATACTCTCCCCGAGTTCGCCTGTATGACATGCCTGAAGGCACCCATGCTATTCAGACTTTCGACATGCAGCCGTGGAACGAGCCCACTCCGGCTTGCCCCTATGTGCGACTTCTGCGAAATCGCCGTCTCGTATCTTGCCTGCTGAAACTCTGTATCGATAATATAGCTGAACATTCAACATCTTGGTCAAGACCGTCTGGAAACCATCCTTCGCTCGACGCTAGCACAATTGCACTGTCACGTCGAGCAATCAGCCGAACTGATAGATTTCGAGCAACATCCTGATCACGTCTCTGCTCGCATTAAAAACAAAGACCCTCGATGGCCAGCTCCACGAAGAGACATCAAATTTCGATTATTTAATCGGTGCTGATGGTGCACGAGGCGTTGTCCGTAAACTGTTGGGGCTTTCATTCCTCGGTGAGACCCGGGTTGTCGAGCATCTTGTGGTAGGAGATGTCACCGTAGAAGGCCTGACCGAGGAGGTAAGTTACTGCCCCACTCATAGTACACCGTTCGGCTGCTCATGACACCTCCGCTTCAAGTATTGGCATATGTGGGGTGATGCCTCGACCACCCTGTAGGCAACTCTTATCTTTTATCCAGATTGCCGAGTGCTAATAATACATGTAGCGTAAGCCTTCGACCAACTGAAACACCTACCACATTCAACTTTATGATCGGTGGTCTTGATATCGACCACGACTCGCTTGCACATTCCAACGAGGCTGTCATCCGCTTCATTTATGCCCACACCGGCAAGATGCGCGAGCACGGCATGAACGTCAAAGAAGTAACATGGCTGTCGCATTACCGACCAAATATCCGCATGGTTGACACATTTGGCAAGGGCAGAGTGTTCGTTGCGGGAGGTCAGTGAACATTTCACTTTGTGGTAACGATCAGCGCCTGACCCTAATGCGGTCAGATTCTGCGCACGTCCATAGCCCTACTGGTGGCCAGGTACGTGTTGCGCTATACTAGCTTAGGTTCTGCTAACGTTTAGCCGTCCTTCGCTCAGGGAATGAACACCGGCGTTCAGGACGCCTTCAATTTGGGTTGGAAGCTTGCTTGGTTGTTAATGGACACGCAAAGCCTTCTTTGCTGGATTCCTTTACGGAGGAACGATTACCAGTCATCGCTGACATGCTCGACCAAACGACCATGATCCTCAAGAAAGCTTTCAATGGTCGAATACGGTCCGAGGAAGAGAAACACTGGGTAGAGGTCGTTGAAGTTGAGCAGGGAGGAGGCGCTGAAGGCGAGGTCAAGGTAGCAGGACTCAGTATTAAAGAGCCACAACCAATTGTGGCCAAAGAGGACTCTGATACGGAGGATTTAGAAGACGAAGACGATTGGGAAGACGACGACGAAGAGCGTGCTGGACGTCAATGGAAGGAAGATGAGAAACGTCCGGGAAGTCTCCTCCAATTGGGCGTTAACTATCGCTGGTCGTCCGTCACCGTCGACGAGCAGGAGCAGCAGCTCACGAAGCCAATAACTTCCAAGCGCTTAAATGACTTACCAGAGACACCAACGCGGCACGACTCCTATGGCCGAGGATTCGATGGCTGTCTGAAGGCGGGCGATAGAGCCCCTGACGCGCCTGTGTTACGAGGAATCCGGCATACCCGCGGGGAAGCGCAAAAGAGTATCAACACGCGGCTTTTCCAGGTGTTCGACCCGACGAAGCATACGGTGCTCCTGTTCACAAGACCAGGGGAGACTATCGCGAGTTACGCTCCGGTGGTCGAGGCGTTGAAAGCATATCCAGCGGAGTTGGTGCGCATTGCTGCTCTGTATCGGTCGGGTGTGCCGTCACCGATTCCTACGCTCGAGGGGATCGAGTATTTCCTTGAGGACATGTCGGGCTTCGCGCGGGACGCGTACGATGCCAGAGGCGGGTGCAATGTGATCGTAGTGCGACCTGATGGTGTCGTCGGAGCGGTGGTCAACGGCGTTGCCAGGACTGAAACGATATTTCGACAGCATCTTCTCAAGAAAATGAATATACCACAGCAGCTAACATCAAGTCTTTGATATCCCCCCCCCTCCTGTGCGCAGGTGCTTAATCGTTTGGGGGTCGCGGTGCTCCGTGAAGAAAGGATAGCCAGATACGAGTAGGAATATGCTTAGCGGAGCATGGTGAGGTGATTGCACCACTATGGTTGTTCAATGTAGTTATAATACAAGCGAATTGTTATTTGTGGAGCCGATGCGTGTAATGCTAAATGATACAATTGATAATGGCTGAATCATGAAGGTCGTTGAAAGGGAGCGGCGGGTGTTATGGTTTTGGTATTGAAAACGAAGGTGGGTCCCGAGGGTGATATGAATGGAAGTAGATATTATGCTGCGGCAGCAGCTGGTGGGCGGTTGGAATCGGCCTCAGGTAGTGATCTTCGAGAGGTATCGATATGTGAGGAGGACCCAACCCAGGATCAGGTGGTTGAGGGTCGCGGGCGATGCCCACTGCATCTCGAACCAGTTGGGATTGACGGCGCAATTGGAAGGTTTCGGTGGGCGATACTTGTCTGCGAAGCTGAAGAATGCTGTTGAGATCATCACGGAAGCCAATATATAAGCAATGAATTAGTGAATTAGCCTAGGGAGCAGCAAGAGGTGGATACGTACAAACGACAGGCCTGAGCAATGAAAACAAGCTAGCATGTGAATTGGACGGACCGAGACCAGGTGAAGGGTACATACAATGATATTGGGGAACATTAGGGGATAAACGACGCCGAACGTCAGCAAGTGATCCGGGCTGTAGGATGTTAGTATGTTTAATGAAATAGACCAGAACGAGGGGAAAGGACTTACCCAAGGAAGGTAAATGCAGAGACAATGTTTAGCGTTAGCATCACAAGGAAGCCGCTGATACCTTGCTGCAAGAACAAACGACCAAGGGGACCCTGCGTCGTTCTTATTCGGAAGCAATGCTAATGTCACACAAAAGGACATTGCCACAGTCAACGACACTTCTCGAGCGTTAGGGTCAATATAACCTACGATTGAGACTACGATCAGGGCGAGAACATCAGTGGCTATGGACGCGACCTGAAGGAGGTATAATTCATTAGTGAGTGGATCATAATTAATCAGCCAAGAACGGGACTAACCATAACATACTGCGGGACAGATAACAGACATCAATCAACGGAAGCAAATTTATACGGCAGTGAAACTTACGCCGACGTGTCTCGTGTGCGAGAAGTCGTTGCTAGTGGTTTTGTAGCCTTGACATGTCCCCAGCACGGCGAAGACCTTCCGGGCAACGAGCGATTGGTTCGCGAAACCCCAAAATTGGAGGAAGAGCAGTGTTACGAAACAGCCGCACAGCAGAAGAAGCACGTAGAGGTTTCGTCCGGTAAAGCCGTAGGCCCGGACGAGGATGACGACTAAATGCGGCGCAAGATGTCAGGTGCTAAATGTATACAGCTACTGTAAGGGCCACTGACATTGAGGAGGAAACAGGGTCTATATGAGGAAGGTAACTGAGTTTCGCGATGTGAGGGATATCGGGGGTAGCTTACCAGCGGCAGAAGAAATATTTGTAGCGGGAGAGAACGATGTTTGCACATGTACGAGGATCGATGTCGGCGATGCAGGCCCACAGGTACAATGGAGTGATGATAAGGGATAATAACGGCACGCGAGGTAGCACACTTTGACGTGTCCCCATCGCGTCTGGTGAATCAGATCGTGCTCCTCTCCCAAACTAAGAACGAGGGGTCAGGAAGCAGTATAACGGCGTAAGGTAACGGTGGGGGTGGAGACTTTATCAGTGCTTCCCAGAGCAAAATTACATCTTGGAGAAGCGTCAGTGGAGATGTAAATGCAAAATTCGAGCGACTCACAAACAGCTACGGCAAATATGCATGGGTGAGGTGAATTGCATGTAAATGCTAGCCCACATACAAGGTAAAGTGTATTTGTTTCTGCGATAAGTGAGAAGACAGCCGACATGTGGATCACGGAGACAACATACTGCTCGAGCGCTCTTGCCAGCTGTGCGGCGGGATCTGGGTCCATTTGGGGAGGAGGGGGAGATGATGGTGGACGGAGAGAGAAGAGTGAGGCATTAAGAAAGATGGCGTTGGCGGGTGGCCGGGACAATATATACATTTCTGACAGGGACTTTGACACGATGGGTCCTAGGCTCTGCCATGATTGGGGTCTTAGGTAAATTCAATCGATATATCCTTTCCTCGGAACCACCACCTCGACGCCAGGAAGAAGCTCTGCCCTCCCAGAGTGCTTCTCCAGCGCGGCTGGCAGCGACGCTACTCGTTTCGGCGACTGGGTGCGAATCCCATCGAAGGGGACCGAGCCCGACGACGAGCTGCCGCATTTACCACGCTTTGTCGCTGGCAGTGGCGACTCAGTACAGGCGTCGCGGTACTGCCGCTCTGCCGCAGCCATGGAATGACCGTGTCAGTGATTCTGGCAGTAATGGCAGTAATGTTGTGGGTTACCGTCCCTGAGCTCAGGAGGCATCACAGGTCACCTATTTTGGACTGCCTCGTGTACGCCAATTTACTCAGGCAGTCGTCCTTGGGTCACTTGTCACTTCCCAGGCAGTCGTAATTATTACCCTTCCTATTCACTGTGTATTTGGTTCTGAATATGTCCTCCGTGCAGAGCGACGACGACTACGATGTCATATCGAATCCTGGCTGCCGTTCCCTTGATTCTAGCATCGCTGATCTCTCACAAGGCCAATTGCTCTCCGAACCAGAGCCCCTTCAGTCGGCTCTCGACAAATTCGACACGGTCAGCTTGACCCCAGAGGACATCCAAGCCTATGTGCAGCGTGCTCTAGACACCTCTCCAAACACTGGCACAATAAAGGCCAAAAACATCGGCACCTACCTCCAGAATCGCACTGTGAGAGTATACGTTGATGGAACATTCGACTGGCTCGGTACCAGGTATGTAGATTAGCCTATTCGCACACTAGTCAAGTCCGTCGCTCCTTGTGTTCATATTACGTGTGGTTATCTCTAGACAAGTGCACCAATTACGCCAGGCGAAGCTGTCATTCTCTTCTGTGTTTCTGGTTGTAGGAGTATTTTCGGACGAACTATGCCAAACCCACCGCACGGCCGTAGCGATGCCCCATGTAGAGCGGTGCGAGATACTCAGGCATTGCAGATGGGTTGACCAAGTGCTCCCAGATGCACCATGGCAGCTTGACGCCAAGTATCTACATCGCCATCGCGTAGATTATGTTGGCCTGGAAGAAGGCACATCGGTGGACCCTTTGTGTGATAACGTTAGATTGAAAGGATACGATGAAATGAAGCGACTAGGTCCGTCTTCTCCGCCATCTGTCCATGAATACGACTTCGAAAACTACGTATTCCTTAGGGAAAGTCATTCCCACTTCGTAGAACGACTGGGGCGACACACACGGGACCTCCTACCCCATTGCCGATCACCATACCCCTCCCCCCTCCTATCGCACCGAATATTACCGTAGTCCCGTCTCAACCCGAGGCCGCCAAAGACATCAAGCCCTTTGGCGACCCCATCGTAGAACCTCTTGTTGATGACGACCAGGGCGAGCGGGCTGCACAAAATGATCTCCTAGAGCCTCCGAGCGAGTACTCCCAGCCATTGGCGATTTAGGTTCTGTCACGGCTTGTGTCAGAGCTCTCTAATATCTCCGGTTTGTCTTGGTATCTGTCCGCCGCGAGCTAGACTCGTATAGATTGTGTTGTCATTGTCTTCTGATCTGTTAGTTGAGTGGGTCGTAACCAGATTAATCCCCTGAGTTTCCAGGGGGGGAAGTTCCTCCTATTTTAGACGAATTCACAAATAATTTTAGGTGCGGCGCCTGTTGCTCGATAGGAATGAAATGATTTTCACTTCGTGGAGACGAAGTTCAAACATTTCTCACGCATACGTTCGAAGCCGTCGTTCCAGTGCTACCTCCAGTCGATCACCCCTATGCCTACTCCTAACGCAAACTTCGACCATATAAACCTTGTCTTCCATCTTGACCAAGTTCTCTTCCACTCTCGAAGCTATGTCATGATGTACTCGCTCAATATTCCGACAAAAAAACCCGAGTAAACGAACATGCCTCCCGCCAGAAATAATTGAAGACATACTCAATATTATTTGGGCATCCCCCCTTACCCTCAACGAGCGCATCACCCTGATGAGCAGCTCCGTCCTCATCAGCAAAGCATGGACGGTCATATACAGTCGTGTCTCCTCAAAGGACATCTTCATCCCATGCCCGAACTACGTGCCTTATTTTATAAACCTCCTCCACGGACCCTCCACCATTTTCGACCCCACTCTGCATCACCTCCCGCAAGAGCGCTGCCGTTCGCTCTCCTTCCGTGTGGAAATGCGCCCGCATCACAAGTTCTGGGACCACCTCACCCCGTGGAACGCCAGCAGCATCTTCGATCTCCTATACTGCCTTGACCGCATCCCGGCGTACATGCCCAACCTGCGCCGAATCGCGATTCAATACTCGGGCGGGGGCTACACGGACTTGTACCAAGGGTTTCGGCTGCGCAACTTTCCCCCTCAGGTCACGGACCTGGAGATCTCGTTCGTAGACAACCTCACATCACTCAACCGGCCCCCCAAGGCCTACACGACACGGATGAAGCACACGTGCTATATGCCCTCCCTTCGTCGGTTGACTGTACGGGGAGAAGGGTTCTCTTGGTTTATTTTGGAGATGTTGGATGTATCCCCGAATGTGCACACCCTCGAAATGGATTGGGAAATAGAGATGTTTGGAAGACGGAGCGGATGTCTGAGGTGGCTTCCCTCATTCTTCGATGCCCACTGGGCAGCGATGATGGGGAGAGGGTGTTGCGATCTCTCAGAGACACCCTATCCAATCTGTCCTCTTCCTCCGAGGTAGACGTCAGGATGGCGAAGCGACGCGTTGTCGTTGGTCCGTTGAAGGTAAATTTGCTGAATTGCCCCGGGTTCTACCCCATAAGGGACGAACTTGCGCGGCAAGGAGCTTTACTAGAGTTAATATAAGAAAATGAGCATAAGTTCTGCTTGAAAGTCTTCTCGTGTCATCACAGCTAATACATACAATAATAATACTAATACTGTCTATACACAAATTACATGGTTCAACTCTTCCTGTGTGTGAGTATATGCCTCGTGAGTTGGTCAGGCCTCGCAAAGGCCTTCCCACAGCAATCGTGTGTGCAAGGGTATGGCCTGGCACCGGTATGAGTTCTCAGCTATATACAATCGATGAACTTGTTAGAACGCCGTTGATGGGTAAGCACTCACATGCTTTGACAGATTAGAAGATTCGGAGAAAGCTCTGCAAGGCCACGATATGTCAGGAAGGTCCATAGATAGGATGTAGTTCGGCTTACCTCTGGCAATACGAGCACTTGAACGGCTTCGAGCCGTCATGTGTTCGCTGATGTATTGTTAGGGCACCTCTTATTGAGAAGGACTTATCGCAGCCAGGATGGCTGCATTTGAATGGTTCTAGAATTGGCCATCAGGGAAACTGGGGGGTGACTAACGATACCAAAATACTCACTCTCATTGGTATGGCGACGCATATGTTGCTGCAAGGTAGCTGCCTCGGAGAATTTTTCGTTGCAAACCTTACACTGGAAAGGCCTGTGCCCAGTATGGGTCTATACGTCGAATGAGAACATAAATTTAACGGGCGGACAATAGTAGACGGGGAGTAGACTTACCTGGAGGTGCCTGCATATTTTCTGCTTACTGGTAAGCATCGCCCCCCGTGCCTGTCGCAGCCCTCCCACCGACAGTCGTAGTGGCCCTTGCCGCCCCCCACATGCGCCGACGACAGATGCTCCGTCAGCTCGTCGCAAGTCGAGAAGTGCAGGCCGCAAGATTGCCAAAGGCACCGATGGACCTCAATCGAACAATCATGCCCATGGCCAATTTCTGTATCCGAACTAGCAGCCGATTCGACGGGGCTGCTGCTGTTGAGTGGCGGGGGCGCGGGAGGAGGAGCAGGATTTTTTTCAGACGGTTGTTCCTGCGCGGCATTGTCGAATATGTGACTGTGCTCGTTCCACAAGGGTTGTTCCTGATGGGCGCCTTCGAAGGGGCGCAGTGGATGACAGTTCCGAATGCCAAGGTGGTCGTGCAAAAGATGCGCTTCGAGCGCTTCGAGGAAACGCCTGGGACGCACATTGCGAAGAAGGGCCAGGCAAACTGCTCAAAGACGAGTCGACATGGCAATCGCGCCACAGACAAAACGGGTTGACAGGCGTTGACTGGGACGAGTAATCGCTGGGTGATGATGCGTAAGACGAGAACGACGGCGTCGGGCTCGCGTCCTGGAACTGCGTTGGTAGGGGTCGTGCGACGGGGGAGTCGTAGATGCTGGAAGTTCACATGACCAACGAAATCCTGGAGGTTGTTGAAGCACGCTAGACAGTCGCCCCACATACAAGTATACAGTGGTTGCGGTGGTGACTGCTGGGGCGCTTGCTTGTGGTTGTTGGTTATTGGGCGAGGCGAAGCGATCAGCACTATTAGAGAGGAAGTTGGATGCTCCCCCTTCGACGTCTGTATTGTCGAGGTAGGAGGGGTGGGTAAAATGGAATCCTCATATCGAGGTTGCCGCGCCGGTGGTGGGTTAGGAATCGACCAGTCTTGGCTCGGAATATCCGACGAGACAGATTGCGAGTAAGCATGTTGCGGCTTGGATTGCGGCGTTACAGCATCAGGTGCGTCGCCAGGAATGCACGTTGCGCAGAACCACGAATCAAAATCGGAGTCGAGTGCACTGTAGCCCGTCGCTTCCAACGCACAGGCGCTGAGGTTTTCTGCAGTGCATGCTGGGTCTTGTGGGCAGTACGCAGCCTGCGCAATGTAAGTCCCCTGTAACACCGACTGCTATCGATAACTCACCAGCTTCTCGGGTACACACATCGAGCAGTCCGCAATCCCCTCGCAGTCTGTGCCGCATGGGGCGGCGTCGTCGCCGTTTTCGTGATTTGGATACGGGCACGGGACGACGTGGACGATCTCGACGCATCGGCTGGTGCACCCAGGCTGAGTGAGTTCCACTGCTGGGCACGAAGGCTCTTCGCATTCTGTCACACACCCCGTACATGTACTCGCCATGACCACCGGTGGGCGGGCCAGCCTGCTTGCGGCTCTGCGCCTCGACGCCACCAAAGTCTTGTCCGCATTTAGGACTTGTAAACCTCATATCGGAGAAATCGTAGTGTAGAACAGAAAATTGAGGTGATTGCGGTCCTTGATAGAGGTCGTGGTGCTGCCTTGAGCGTTCCTTCATACCGATAACAGATGGAATCAGGGTCAACAACAACAGTGACTGTGAGGGTCTCCAACTGAGAGGGTTCTCAACTGACTAATCCAGCCATTCTCCACAAATGCAGCACGTGACCGATCAACGGCTGCACAGACTTTGAATTTTCGGTGCAGATGTCCATACGGCGCGGGCCTCAACAGATATACCCAGTTCGGATAAATTTTCCTATAACAAATACTTGAGAAACCTCCACGCGGTGCAGCTCTGGTCACACACTAATCCCCCGTCCACCCGAATCGCCTCAAGTCTCTTTGGCACTCCTCCGTGTCCCGTTTCACCCGTGCCCAGTCCTTTACTACCTGCGAGAACCCCCCAGATCCCGCACTATCCACGAGCGCCAGAGCCTGCTCGTATTCAGCTACCTGCCTATCCAGTTCTTTCTCCTCACGCTCCATCCGCCCGGCCTCCGCTTCCAATCTCCCATGTGCCGCCCTCAGCGCCTCGGCCATGGTCTTCTGTACTGTGGAGGTTGTTGTACCGCGTGTGTCCACGGTGACGCCATACAGAGCGTGCGAGGCCCGCGCGCGGAGATATGCGAGCTTCATCAACGACAGTTCGATTGTGGACGCCTGCAGGTCTGCTGATGCCGTGCGCTCTTTGTTCACCATCGGTGCCAGCGTCTCTACGGCATCGATAAGTTTCCTTTGGAGCCGCGGGTGGATCTAGACACCGTTCATGGTTACCTACGTAGACGCGTCGTTGCCACCTGAAATTGGGACCCACCTCATTGATATCTTCGGTGAGATTTACAATCGACGTGCGGACTCTTTCAACCTCTCGATCAGTGTTGTCAATGTCCTCACGGAGATACCGAAGACGTTCGATCAGCCCGCCTTCCTCGTCGCTTTTTGTCGGTGTGGGGTCTAGAAACTGGCAGATATCCGAGATGGTTGCTTGGACGACTCCTGCGAGTTTGGCTTCTTGCCGGGGTTGAAGCTGCATAATTATTACAGCATTGAGTGAGGGGAAGTAGATAAACCATGAGAAGGCGAGGGAAACTTACTTTGCGGATTGGCGGACGGTTGAAGCGTTTGATGTCGGTGACCGATAGGCCTCCACGTAGCTGAGCGTCCCCCTCCGAGCAAGATGCTAAAGCAGAGTCCAAAGTCAGGAGATGAGCAATATCCTACCGAGAATTTTCAGCTGAATACTATTGCCTTAGTCTGGGTTCAGTCACCTACAGGGTCGTTGGGAAAGCCCTGCTGCAGTAAGTCGAGAAAACATGTGCGAACGGCGCGCACGCTGACAGTCGCTCTGCTCCATGAGTTCTATTCAACGACTGGTGGTCAGAAGCAAGTCGCGATCGTACTACAGCGACTCAAACTTCGTGATCATGCCATCACGTGAACCGCGTTTGACCACCCTCGGCTAGAGCACACTGACATAGCTACAGTGATTGTGTAGCCACAGATACATGTATACGTACAACAATTTATCACCACCCCACAACAACCTATCCATCCATAGCCATGATCGTACTCGCAAATCTTACTGGCGGTTCGTCAAACGGCAACATCGTACCTTCAGCACCCCTCGCACCACGTCCCGTTCTTGGGGCGGGGGGCGGGGGTAGCAACTCGGGTACGACATCCATGTCGTCGAGATCGCTTTCAACAAGGGGCGGCTTTGCAAGGAGAGGGGGAGTCGGATGCGCTGCGTGGATGGAGGCGTGCTTTCCCGGCCGCGACACGATTGCCATAGCTGGGTCTGCGCTCGATATACGGATGAATCGCAAGAGCTGGATGAATGCGACTTCTTTTTGATCCCACCGCCTGAATATCTCGACGGTGGATTCGTCTGTGAGGTCTGGCACCTCTGCAAAGCGTAAGTAAATCTTAGGAGTAAAAATACAGACACCAGATCAACAGTGAGCGACGCACCTATGCCGGCACGGTAGTTCTCCTCCTCCCTAAGCTTTATCTCTTCCAACTTCATCTCCTTCGTGCTCTTTGGCCTCCCCTTTCGTCGCGTGGCACGCTCGGCCTCGAGTTCTTCGTCGAATCGCGGCAGCCAAACATCCTTGATGATGGTATGCACATCCTCAAGAGATAGAACACCGCTCTCCGGGATCGCATGGTAGAAGAAGCTGAACACATCCACTGCGATACTTTTCGTCAGTCACCATCCATTCATTCATTGTGAAGAAATCCCAAACGTTGACTATCTTCTTTCTTTGCCCGTTTGGACGCCCGATCGCCCATTTTGTTTTTGCGCAGGGCAGTCCTGACGAGCTGGCTGGCTTTTCTCGACGATGGGTGGCATACCTTCTCCTTTTTGGTGGTTGTCTTTGGCGAACCTTTGGTAGGTTTTGACGGAGCCATTTGAGTGCATTAAAGTGACTTTTCCAGCTATTTGGACGAATAAGCGCCCTTCGCTTTTGGGGAACCGCCTACAGCCCAGATCTAACTGCGGGTTGCTGGGTGGCATGCCTCTTCGCTACATACAATGAGGATCGCGCCCGTGGCGCCGCCCATCCTGCGCCTGCCGCAAGAGCTGCTCGACGACACCCTATCACGTATTGATCTCCACGCCGACCTCATCAGATTCGCCCTAGCTTCGAAAGCATGCTCACGTCTCGTCATTCCGCGGCACAGCCAGTACCGAGTCATCCGTGTCCGCCATATCTATCCACACCTGTGGGAACACCTCGCATGTCGCGCAGATCTCGCGATGGGTGTGCGTGCGGTGCATATCTGCCTGAGGAAGGACTACACGGCGCCGGATCACTGTCCGAGCACCCTTCTCAAAGGTTGTGCCTCGAGGCAGAAGGAGCCGGATTGGGGCGCCGTGGCCAGGAATTTCGGGGCCGCTCTAATGCACATGCGGGAACTGCATACTTTTACCTGGGCTTGGGACCATTCAGCGGTGGCGTGGACTGTGGGCGATAAATTGGCTCTCGAGTACTGGGCGTTCGATGCACTTGCGAGGTTGCCGAATTTAAAGCATCTTGCATTGTACAATTTCTTTATTCTTCGATTGCCAACCTGGGTGGTGAAAGACCGCACATACCCCGTGCGTCACGATGCCGTTTCTGAATTGGAACCGTAAATCCTGACTACGCCCAGTTGTGGAACATCACAAATCTGACTTCTCTTTGTTTATCCGGCGACACATGGACGAAGCCCGACCACCGTCCTCACCTTGTATCCCTCTTGCAGAAGTCGCCAAACTTGCGGGTTTGTACTCTCTCGCTTGCCAAGAATTGGTTAACCTTACTTGCGTGCCTCAGCACTTGGACATTCCTATGGAATTCCAGCCTTTACCCTCGTTACATTTCCCGAAGCTCGAGGAACTCCGTCTTGTCCTCCAATCTGGATCCTCTTATACCATAGACGAGTCGCGCGCTCGGTTTATCGAGCAGCATCCGACAATTACTAAGCTGTGCTGGACTCCAATCCTCTGCCCCCCGCTCTCCCCCAACTGCTTGCCTAACTTGCGCCTCCTGCGTTCTTCTGACGACGATGTTATTAGAACCCTTAACAGCGGCTCGTGCGTCCGCATGCTTGAGAGCCTCGAAGTAGTGGTCCTCACGCACGAACTCCTGGACACCATGTCCAAGCGCTTTGACCGGGGGTCCCTTAAGCGGATCCGCATACTTAATTTTGACGACCTGACGACATTGAGGGCTCTAGCTGTCACTTTCCCCGCGATAACGCACCTCTCCGTGCCACCGTACTTTATACCAGATATCCGCAGGGCTGTCGACCTCGTCAGTGCTTTCCCCTCCCGTTCGTTCGTAGACTTGATGTGTGTGCCTGTAGCAATTGTGGATGGAGCTGCTGTCTCTGTTCACGAAAACTTGAGGTCTTCCATGGGCTAGGGATATGGCAGGCCGCCGACATGAACAAGGCCCGTATGCACCAAGTGATCCTCAACATAGTCGTACTGTGTCCGCACTTGCGAGAACTTGACCACTTCCAGTTCAACACCAAGCGCCTCAACAACAACCGTATTGTTGTAGCCCGGGAAGTGACTGCGGACGAAGAACGTATCGAGTATAGCATTGAGAAGCCGAACTACTAGTAAGTTAGGTTGCAGCGATTTCCCAGTGTGGCTCGCAACGCTCATCTATCTCAGCCAGCCTTTTTGGACTTCCATCGAAGGTTGCTTCTGAGCCATGGAAATACCGTGGCCTATACTTGTACAACGGACTTGTGGATTACCTCTAAATGTATGTATTACCTTGCTTTACACCTTGGACTGTCCCAATTTGGGACAAAGCAGCAGGAGAGGCTAAGTCCTTATCCGCACGTTTCGCTTGGAACACCCGACGGCGAAGGATATTGTTGTGGAAGCTGACTCGGCTGAAAGTGTTCTTACTAGATGGTTCTGTTCGATTACTCCCACAATAGCTGAGACTGAGAAGCACTTCATTCTCCTGCAACATTCACCAGCCTGAGCATTCATTTTGCCACAGGTCACACTATGAAGGCAACGGCTTGATGCCACGCTACCCCTCCCGGCCTGGCCTCAGTTTAATACCCTGTTTAGTTTCGTTAGTGACGGTCCAGTTCCTCAGAAGGTTCTTTTCTTCGGTGAGGGCGCCCTTCCATGGCTGGAGGACGACTTTAGTTTTGAGCTTGTGCTTTCCCAGGTTCTTGTTTGTCATTTCGTGGTGCAGGTCTAGTCGGGCGTTGATTGTGGCTATCCATCTGTTGTTTACTGTGTCTCTATGACATCTTTTGAGTCGCTTTCTGTTCCAACGTCGTTGATGGCGGCATTGTCTCCGGCTGCAGCACGGATTGATATTATTTCTTCAGTTTGGTTCGTCTGGGCAATTCATTGAGACTCGTATGCTTTTGTTCCTTTTGTCACTGGCCGCGTCCAGATCCTTGATGTTTTGATTAGAAACTTGGAACTTCACTTGATGAATATTGATTCCCACGGTTACTAATTCGTCAGGCGGTGTTCTGCGCCCATAGTACTTCCGTCGAAACTTGGCACTCGTCTCCATCATCCCTTTGCTCACCTCAGCGTGTTTTGCGGACGCAGTCTTCGCCGTGCTGGATCCCGGAGCAGTCGTTCACCACTACCATCACCACGCCGATTTATTGCATCCCATTGGCCTAGCTCAGGATGTCGACAATCTCGACAGCGCTACGCAACTTCAAGGAACCCACAAAAGAACAGCTGACGCAGAACTTCTTCTCGCTCTCTGGGGCGGTGTTCTCAGATGCGTCGGCTGAGAAGTCCCAGGAGATCGAGAAGATGGATATCAACGCCGTCTTGAGTCTGGGCGTCGAAGGCGTGGAGGATTCATATGTACGTGAATGTGCGATAGTGACAGTGAAGTGGAGGAATTTATTGGTGCTGATGGGGCCTTATATGTTAGGCTGGCAAATTGTATCTGATGCCGCCGTGTTTGACCTTCACCTCGCTCGACCGCAAATCCGTCAGATTTACCTTGCCATTGTGCACCGTCCGCCGAGTCGAGCGGCTAAATGCCCGCGCGGGGATATATGCACTCAGTCTCTCCTCGTGGCACGGGATGAAGATAGTCAGTGGGCTCTATCGACCGCGACGGAGGGACCTGCTAACCTCTCGGTTAGATAGTGCAGCTTACCTCGCTCCGCCCGACAGCGGACTTGTTCTGCTCGCTCTTGCGCGACGCGTTGAAAGTAGAGCTTCAGCGCGGGAGGATGAAGGCCGTCAAAGGCTTTGTGAAGACGTGTTACTCGGAGGTACTCGTGTCATCGCCTGCTCCAGAAAATGAACGGGAGGACGGAAGCCTTATGACCACGGAAGAGAAGGATGCCGCGACGGCGAATGAATCTGCATATCATGGCGGGCTTGGCCTGAGGTTCAAATTCCCCGGTGATGCGAAGAAGTGAGTTCTCCGGGTAATGTTCATCGTTGATGTGAAAGATATATGTTCAATAGGCTGCGTGAAGCGTCAAAGATTAAACTATGGACGACATACCTCAAAGGTACAGTTATCTCATGTACATCGTGTTTTTCCATCCTTCTCAACATTATCCTCAGCTCACGGTCGCAACCTCACTCTCCTCCGCTATCCCCAGTGTACACGTCTCGTGCAGGTGGGCCTACCAAATCGCCTGCGCGGCGAGATGTGGGAGGTGCTCTCCGGATCGATATACCTGAGATTTGCAAGCCCGGGGTACTACGAACAGTTGTTAGTAGAGAATAAGGGGCGCTCGTCAACAAGCACGGAAGACATTGAGAAGGATTTACATCGAAGTTTGCCAGAGTATGCTGGGTACCAATCCGACGAAGGTATATCTGCGTTACGGAGGGTGCTCCAAGCATATTCGTTCAAAAACCCTGAGCTCGGATACTGTCAGGTAGGTCGTTTCTAACAATATTTGGTGTGATCGTCGTGTTGAACGGCGCCATTGATCAGGCCATGAACATTCTGGCAGCGGCTATTCTCATGTGCGTAGTACGGATCAGGATTGGTGTGCATATACTCAGCCCTTCATAGCTACATGTCAGAAGAACAGACCTTCTGGCTATTAGAGGTCCTATGTGATCGACTGCTTCCAGGATATTACGCGTGAGTTAATTCACTCATGATACAGTTACTGTAAACTTACTTTCATTCATATCAGACCCTCTATGCATGGTACCTTACTAGATCAGCGAGTGTTTGAATCGCTCGTACAACGGTGTCTACCAATAATACACGACCACTTCCAAACCGTCGACGTCCAGCTTTCAGTTGCATCGTTGCCTTGGTTCCTCAGCTTGTGCGATCGGTCTTTATTCGTGCAGATCAGTCCCTAATGCCTCCTCACTAGATTTATCAACAGCATGCCCATGATTTTTGCGTTCAGAATAGTAGACTGCTTCTTTTGCATGGGTCCGAAGGTTTTGTTCCAAGTTGGGTCAGTTTGTCTGCCGTATTGTCCGAATTGATGCTCAATCTGGTCATCGTACAGACTAGGTTTGTTCCCGCTCGCTGCCGAAAATGTCCAACGGCTGACTTGATTATCCTCAGCTATTCTGAAGATTAATGGAGAGAAACTTCTTCAGATTCAAGACGATGGTGGCTTTTTAAAGTATGCATTTATTCGTCTTCCACTTCGCTTGCGTTCTTACCTTCCTCCTTCTAGTCATATGCGAGAATACTTTGCCTCTTTGGGGGAGTCCGCCCATCCCAACTCTACCGACCCACGCGCTAGAGCAATCACCAACTTCCAAGAAACTGCTCCTCATATCCTTCCGCGAGTTTTCCGTCATCACTGACGAGATGATCCAAGGCGAACGCAAACGGTTCCGGAGCGAGATCATACATAGCATTGAGTCTTTCTCGAAGCGATCGTCCATCCGAAATCTACGGACACTAGAACGGTTTACCAAGGACCAGGCGGGCCTTATTTATGATGCGTTGTACAAGGCAATGTGCATCGTGCCGCCGCCGCCGGTGGTACTCCCACCGCCGTCGCTTCTGAACACTAACGATGGCACGGAGGAGAAACCAGAAAACCCGGATAGGTTTGCGAACATTCCAATATTTCCTTAGTGAAGTAGCGACTTGGGCACGCGACGAGAAGATCGTAATGAATGGTTTTCAAGTAAACGGCGTTCATTTGACTGTTTTGGGCTTCGTACTCACTTCTCCCTCCAGCAACGGATAGATAGGGAGGTTGCTGAACACGAGTTCATCGATCGACTATTCTTTTTCTGGGACGTATCGTGCCGTGGGGCCCTGTCATTCCAGGTATCTATTCCATTTGTCGACGAATGCAGTAAGGTCTGATCATCTGATGTAGGATCTCGTTTCTGGACTCGATGGAGTGATGTTCAATGACTTGATGGAAAACATTGAATGGTTCTTCAATCTCCATGACAAGAATAAGGATGGGTTCCTTACCAAAGATGAGGTCCTAACCCTTTCCGAGTCGTTCTTGGTACCCTGTCTTTTCCTAATCTCTGTCGTTCTTTTCTGACTTGCTGACTTTCCTAGTTTATATTCCGTTACGAAATCGGCGATGCCTACCTTGGTGCAGTCAGTCGGTTCATGACGAATGCCTTTGAATACGGTGATGCCCTTCTGCCTCGAGAAGAAGGGTCGAATGACTCTGAGCCACTGCCGTCGCCAACAATCGCTTCGAATCTACCGTACCTCAACCTCGCTACGTACGCGTCTACCAGCTCCAGAACGAAACGTAACTAATGTTCCATCAGTTTCCGCATGGTCGTACTTGCCGACGAGATCCTCGAGTCTTTCTTCGAGACTGATTTGTCTGCCTCGTTCCGCCTCGAACCTCTACCAGAAATGGAGCTACCTGTGTCTAGCAGTGGCATCTTAGGCGATCTCTGGTCAACAATAGCCACGGATAGCAACAAACGGATGTTTAACATGTTCACCGACGAAATCGGCAAAGCTGTAGGGAAGCACCAGGTAACCTTTTTTGTGCCAGTCGCCAGCGGAATGTCTCTCAGCGATTGTACAGGTTGTCCACCGACCTTCAATTGGAAGATACACCAAGCTGGAAGAACCTAAAGCTCGCGAATCGCTGCTTACGCCCGCTATGCGTCGCTCGATGTCTCAGGGCAACTTGTCCGGAAAAGCTAAAGAAGATGAGATCAAGGCGGCTGCATCTTCTTCATCACTCACCGTGGATGCTGTCATGCAACCGTCAAAGGATGCAATATCTGCCCCACCAAGTAGCACGATATACTCCCCTATTCCAAAGCCCCTTATCCAAGCCTCGACTTTGGCTTTTATGGAGCGAACACCGTTTGCCATTGATGATGCCAAAGATGAGGACGATGAGAGTGAGGACGAAGTCGATGGCGAAGATAATGATGATCAAGTGCTCGATGAGGTTAGCGACTATTTACTTATCTGACGCAACTCTGATAACACTATTTCCAGGTGGATGCTTTCCTAGAAGCTCACGATTCTGGTCTGACTGACGCAGATAAGGAGCTGGCTAAAGGTTCGTTTGATCCCAAAGCTTGTAACACTCGACACTCACCATCACCTCACGTCTATATCAGACCTACGGACTGCGGAACCTGTTAAATGAGCAGTAACACCGAGCAAACAAACTTGCTTTCGGGATTCATACACCCTGTAACATAGACATACTTCAGGATTACATTTCGCATGATCTTCAGTACATGAGGATAAGACATATGCACTGAGGCCTATGCTTGGTTGCCACGATCTTCCCATATCCGTATCGAGCAGTCTGATTCGATTGCGCCAGTGGCGATCATGTTGTGTGAAGGATGTGTCTGAAGTTGCGTTCAGATGAGATGGAAACAACGATGAGTAAACACTTACTGCGACGGTCACCACCGTGTCTTTGAAGGCGATATGAGCATTGAGTATGGATCTGGGACGGCATTCATTGAACGCACCTGTGTGCCCTTCTAATATTTGAACAATTTCCCTAGTTTGAAGATCCCATATGTACGTCTTCTTGTCCTCGCTTCCCGCCACTATCCACTTCCCTCCGGTGACGCTGAAGCAAGCAGAGATACAATACAAATGGTTAACATGACCGGTATATGTCTTGAGACACCGAGCGGTTTGGTAATCCCAAAGTCTGATGGCGTTGTCGTGGGCTGTAGATAAGATGTACTTCGAGTTGGGAGAAAATTGAACATGTTGGCTGGTTTAATAATATAAGCGCGATTGTACACGGATTCACAACGAAAGCGTACCATATAGCATTGTGCCCTTCCGCCAGCGTCTTCAGACACTGACCGTCGCTTGCATTCCATATACGACTACGATAGTTAATTAGTAAGATATACGTCAACTTGGAAGCGTGCACATACATGAGGCCATCACAAGAGCAAGAAACGATTAACGACGAATCTCTGTTGAAATGTACCGCTGTCACGACGTCCACGTGTGCCTCCAGCCTCTTTTCACATTTCCCTGCGCGATAATCGCGTCAAGCAAAGAAAGCTAGTGCCAGGAGAAAGGTCACCTTTGGCTGTGTTCCATATGCGGATATCGGCATCGCATCCCCCTGATACGAGCAGTGTGGAGGTACTATTGTAATTGACGCAGAAGACCTCTTTCGTATGTCCACGTAGAGTTTTATGTATGAGGCCCTAGTGACTGATTAACAGCACGTCTTGCTTTTAGCTCAGGAAGTAAGGGACCCAAGACGCACTGAGTCAACGTCCCAAATACGGATGGTGGTGTCGTCTGATGCAGACGCGAGGTAAACGCTGTCGGACGACCATGACACGTCGGATAGACCTTTCGTGTGCCCTTTGAGATCTCTAACGAGTTCTCCCGTGAACGGCGACCAGATCTTCACGACCTTGTCCGCAGCTTTGAACTGAATGAGTCAGGTGCAAGGAAATGATCGGCTCGCAACACTGACAAGACGACGCCAATAGTGTCCCATCGGGACTAAATTTTACGGAAGAGAGGCTCTTATTATGCCCACGAATTACGTGTCGCAATTCGTAGTGCGGCCGTTCTCGAGGAGGAGCACTGGTCTGGTTTGCAGGAGGCGCAGGTGCTGGGACTGGTTGTGGTGGAGGCATAGGTATAGGAGATTTGTTGTCCGGGACCTGGGGATCGTCCTCAGTAGTCTGTGAGTTTGCATCGTCGTCCGTCGAGCTGTCGTCCATATCAGCCAAAGGATCCATTTCCAGACGATTTCACGAAAAAACGTTACTAGTAGGATCGAACCTATCTTTCAAGCGCTCGTGCTGTTCGCTTGCATCAGGCATCAGGCGCTTACATAACGCCTTTACGTTGAAGTTCGAGCAAGAACGACTACAGTTGCCTTTGCCACGGGAAGCCTGCGTGCTCTTCATTGCATCTTGTTCTGAACGGGAATATCAGGCAGGTGAATATTCTAGGAATAACGCAGGCATTTTCTCTGATTTTATTCCAGCCGATAATTACTAGTCCCCCGATCCCGCAACTTCAACGGATGTCGGTCGGGATAGCCTAGTCCATACATGGACTGAGTCGGTCGCTACGCGCCAAGGTATATCACTGACTCACCAACCAGATACTGGGCTCAATATGAAACGTTTGAACCTCAACAGAGGCTCATTGATTAGTCTCTATGAGATGACCCGTGCAACGAGATGACCCTGTGTCCACTCAGTCTCCCAGTATTCCCCCAGGAAGGTGTCGCTGGCCCCCTTCGACCAGGCACAGACGGAAGCAAATCTGCACGTCCTTATCAAGGCAAGTACAACGGTTGGCATTGCCACAAATTGCACTTAAACGCGGCCCTTACGTCCTCTTTTGCCAAAGCGCGGCAGCCCTGTGTGCCCTTATGTACCCTATGCATACGGTCATTGTTCTAAACGTGGGCCCGTTCACTTTTGCGACTCTCCGTCAACACATCGCTTTCTGCTTTCTGCAGAAGACACTGTTGATGTTGCACGACTATGCCACGATGTGTTCGGTAGCACCCAGTGCCTATCACCTCATTCGACGCCGTGCACATCTTAGATATACGCCGTCTCTCTCAGATCGAATCTAATTCAGCCACCGAATTCTTAACTAACAAATCTGATCGAGCTCAGATCTCCATAAATTTCACAGGGGAACTTATACTATAGATATATATATCGAGTAAGGCCAGCACAATGTGCACTCTACCTGTGCCAATGTCGCCTACCGCCTCGCCGTCGTCTGCCCAAGAATACGTGTTCAAGCTCGGATCCATTCACGATGGGACAGGATTCGCGCTGGCGGACTCTGCTCAGATGGCTGCCACGGGCCGCAAGACGTGGAAGGCTCTGAAGGGGAAGAGCGAGGCTGTCTGGCCTGCGTTCATCGAAGCCTCTTTGATTGAAGGTCTGTATCAGTTATTACCTTTCGCTTGAGTAACCCCATTCGCGATATCTGACTGACTGTCAATATCTTTCCGGCACAGCGTTGGAAAGGTACAGACCGGAAGAGTCCGCAGGCACGATGCTAGTTGGACGGTTTCCTCGCAGGAACCGCTTTATCTCAGACTACATCTTCAAGGCGACTGGAAAGCGTAGGACTCCGAAACAGGTTGGGAGCAGGCTGCAACAGCTGAGGGAAACAAGCAGGGACCCGCACAGTATGTCCTGTTTCCTCTCTCTCTCTGGACGAGTAGCAATAATGGATTCCTCCTACCTTAGTTGTTGAACTGCTCCAGAAACGAGATTTCACAACCGATTTGGAAGTTCAGCACCTAGGGGACTCAAGTCGCCAAAGCCCTAGTATATCAGTTCCGTCACGTGCATCAACATCACTCAGTAACACTGAGGAAGCATCAGCAACCCTCTCGAGCAGCCCCGCCGGGCTTAGAATAGACTTGACCGCCACCACCTCGACATTCGACCCCCCCCAAGGCCGCGTAGCCATAAACTTTCTTCTCGGCGGCCCGTGGATGGTCGTCGAGACCTCCACCGAAGCATTCTCACTTGTCCTATTCTCCATTTTCTCCTCTCCCTCGGATAGCCTCGTACAACCCCTCCACCCTGCCTCGTCGAAGCTCGTCAGCAAGGAGAACCCACAATTCATCTTCGAGTCCTCGTCTCACCTTAAACTGAACGAACGCCTTTATAGCGTGTTCTACGTGTTCCTTGGAGAAACTATGGTCCATACAGAGACCACGCCCGTCATCGCCCTCCCACAGCAGGCTGCACAAGGATTACTGTACTCTACGCCTCTACTTCCCGAATATTGGACCGTGATATGTACGGCGCAGAGTAGTAAGTCGCACCCCTCATGCAGTAGCACAGCTCAACATTATTCCTTGCAGAAGCTTCTCGATATACTATTCTGCAGGAAGTCAGACGATCTTCAACAGATACCCGCTTAGCAGACGCTGCATCTTTCTCCGTCCATTACGACTTTTACTGCTCAACCACCGTGACATACCCTCCGCCTCAGGACATTCCCTACTGCCGGGATGTCCCCTCAAACCATCCTCAACCTACACACTTCCCCTCTCCCATAACGCCCGACTATCAAACCGCCCATCCCGCTGCTCAATTATATACCTGGCCGAGGGACGTTGGCCTCCCGTGTCCGAATAACACTAACCAACTCAGTTATGATTCGCAATCACAATATAACCATGAATACCCATCACCCGACATATACTTTCCCCCCACAGACTTCGAATTCGATTACGATTACTCGAAGATTCTCTGGTCGACGTACGATGGCGGCTATATTCCCCAATGGCCCAATTACTATGGTGCCTAAACTTCGACCTTCTGTGTCTATATGAGTTCGTTGTGCCTATATATAAATATACATATATATATAATATCTGTAGCTTTATAGCAATTCTAGTGTATAATATTGACTTTGTATCCATCCCAAATCCATCTAAACGTTGTGACTTCAACTTCTTTAGACTTTCTTGGAAGGACCGTCCGAGTGTAAGCGCCTTCAGGGTTTCGGCATCGAGCGTCTAAACCATATGTCTGCCTCCCTTCCACGACATGTCCTCCCTCGGAACATACACTTAGGCAAACACCCTATCGTCGCGTCGACGCGATCTAAATCCTCCTGCTCCTCCCCATTCGCAAATCCTGGATCCACTGCCTTCATTGGGTCCGTGACATCCATAAAACAGCTACCGGAGCTCAATGGCCTCCCCGAGGTCCGTCGCGTTTCCGTTATTTGTCTACCGTTGGAATTTTGTAAACTCAGGAAGGAGTGGTGATACAGGTCGTCGTGATAGGCCGCGCGAATGTCGGCAAATCCACATTCCTAAACGCGATATTGGGGCGCAGAGACATCGCTCATACCAGCAAGAAAGCAGTGAGTCCGACTCCCAAGTTTAATATAGATATAGGGTTGAAGTGGGGGTTATATACTAATAATGGCACTGGTGTTGTTGTCATTAGGGCCATACGCGTGCGCTGAACTACTACCGCGTCGGCGATGAACCCGGGCAACTCGCGCTCGTCGACGCTCCGGGTTACGGATCGAGAGGCAGGCGCGAATGGGGTGACCTCTTTTCTGCTTACATCGCGTCACGCCAGGAGTACGTGCTCAATCGATCGCCGTTCAGTTCCTGCTAATCGACTATCATACTTCTATTTATCGTACTCCAGACTCCGGCGTATATACATCCTCTTCAACGCCAAGCACGGTCTGAAAGAAACCGACAAAGGCATGCTTGCGCATCTGCACGAACAATGCCTCTCATCCCACGGCACGCGCTTCACCCTACAGTCCGTCATTACCAAAGCGGACACGCTCGACGACGACGATATCACGCGCGCAATCTCTACGATACGGAGCGAGATATTCGAGGCGGCGCCGACGTGTCTCCCACCGATCATCACGTCATGCGTAATGCGGCCAGTTTTTGGGATCGAGAAGGCACGGAGGAACATCGAGGAGGTGTGTGGGTTGGTGAAGAAGGTTTAGACCATATATAGACAGACGAGTGTCAAATAATATCGATGATGGATGATTGCAGGCTGCAGCATCGTAATTGAGCACCTAAGAATAAGATCAAAGACCAGGACTGACCTGAGTAGGCCAATCAATATCTGGATTACCACCCATAGGAACGGCACCCATCTACACAACAGCCTCATTTAGCAGAACCCCCCATACGAACGGCATCTCACGCACGTGGACATGTTAAAATTACCGGCATTGAAAAGCCCAGCGAGAATATACCCAACCACAGCGGCTCCAATGACTGCACCAGCGACACTGAGTGTGATAAACGCCAGCAGCACCAGCAGCGCGAATGTCAACCTCGATCGCCGTTCGTTGAGTTTCGGCGGTTTAACGGTGGCTTGTTGCTGTTTGAGAAGCGAAGTTCTGTACGAGGGGGAGATGGGCGAAAGTGACGAGAGGGGATATGAAGTCGAATGCGAGTCGTCCTCTGTGATGCTGTTTCCTCGAGAAGGTGGGAATGAGAGGTTGAGGAATGCGTAGACGCCGCAGACAACGAAGATGGGCGTGTAGAGGACGAGATTCCAGATAAGCGTAAACCTGAACACCTCTGCAAGAGTCAATTAGACATGGCACCAGAAACATGGAGATGAGACAAACTGACCGTTAGAATCGAAGATATATATTCCTGAGGCTTCGCTATTAGGATTGATTTCGCCAGCTGGATTGTATAGTGATGGCCACGAAGGCGAGGACATGTTGTGGTTCACCGCAAGCCGCGCACTACGACCAAATAACGCGCGAAACCCGAGGTCGCGGTCGCGCGTCGAGGAGATGGTGGTCGTTTGAGCCCAAGAGGGGCGTGGAGCACAGCCACAGTCTACATCCAGTCAACGCAGTGATTTTATTGCAGTACATTGTCCACGGAAGTCCATCATCAGCCCTCCAGGGAATGTTGTATGTAGAGTGATTAATCGTATAGCACGTGAACGAGGTCCGTAAATGCTAATGTTCACAAACTGAAATCCTGCGGCCGTAAAGAATGGCTGAATACGAAAGTGAAGGATAGGATAGATATACTACATAAGAGTCGCATGGGATACGAGATACGATGCTATTTGGTTATGATAAATGACGATGCTACTGGATACTGGGATGCGGCCCAAGAGTGTTGTGTATATATAATGAATTGAGTGCGAAAGCAGGGGATTAATAGAGGGACAGCGGGGAGGAGAGAAGGGAATTCTAGGTTGGCGAGAACAGAAGACAAAAATACAACCCGCAGTTCAGGATTAAGAAAATGTCACGGTAGTTGGGTATGATAAGATTCCGAATCCCAGTCGCCGCCAGCATGCTTCTCATTTCCGGCGTTGCTGCCACATAGCTAGTGGCACGTCCTCTTCTTCTCCTGCCCCGTCGTCGCTGAGTCTCTGCCTTCGCGCACCAGCGGCCGGGCCGACAGCATGCGCGCTATGTCCCTTTCGCACTGGCTTAGTGTTAATCATTTGCGGCGAAGACGATGGGACGGCAGTCGCTGAGAGGGAGCGCCCGGTCAGTTTGGAACCAGCCAAACCGTGCCCATCACCATCCGACTGCATCGCTGACCCCAAAGAAGTCTGGCCACGATTATTCGAATAGTTCGAATGGGGTGGAGAGCGAGAACGTCGCTGTGGTGAGACACCTCCCGATGGTGGAGGCGGCGAGGATGATGAGTGCTTTCGAGGAGGACCAGACGAGGGATTTTGGTTCATCACAGGTGGCATAGCGCCAGCTGGCAGCCGTTGTTGCTGCTGCCGAGATTCTTCCATGTTGTAATAGAAATCTTGCGACTGCTGGGGTTGTGGCTGAACCAGTTTTGGAGGAGCTTGGTGAGGTTGCCGATGAGAGGTATTTTGCGGTGGACGGCCTTTGACCATCCCCCCTCGGTCGCCGTTGTAGTTGCCATACTCTTGCTCCATCACCCTATGCTGCATTTCGTATTGCGGCCCTCTGACCGGCATCTCTGCCGCTCGACGCCCGCCGTTGGTCGCTGCTGGCGTCTTGGTTAAGGACCCCCTTCTTGTCCCCTCCTTCCTTTTCATCTCCATCTCCCGTTCTTCTCTCTCCCTCTGCTCCCTTTCCTTCTCCGCCCTCTCCATTTCAGCCCTCTCCCTCTCCCGCTGCTCAGCCTCCATCCTCTCCTTCTCCGAAGAATCAATATCAGCATGACCATTAGTCGCCGGTCCATTGGGTACCGGAGGACCCGCCGGCGTCGTCTGAGCCTTGTTAATTACACCGAGGTACCAGAACATTAAATTGCTTATTAGAACCTGTTCATAGAGAGGACGCCGAGGGTTAGCTAGTTTGATATGGCTTAGCCTGTATATCGCGCGTTCGACGTGTATAGGGTACCGGGCATAGTTGTTACCGCCAGGCAAGGTCGTTGCAAGAATCGGGGATGGCGACGTCGGTGCCCTCTTGGACTGGCCCAGTAACCGTTCCGCTGTTTCACGGCCAGACGCGTTCGAGGCAGGCGAGCTCCCATCGTCTTGCTTTTTTTTCGATCCAAAAAGACTACCGAAGAAGCTGTTGTCTTTCTCTTTCTCTTTCTCCTTCTCTGCTTTCTCTCGTTCCCTTTCCTTCTCCTTCTCCTTCTCCTTCTCCTTTTTCTTCCCATTCTTGTCGCTGCCCCATTTGAAGAGCCCCTTCTGCCCCTTCTTGTCCTTCTCTTTCCGCTGTGGACTAGGGGATAAGGAGATCGAAGAAGCTGCAGAGGGACTGGAGACTGAGGTGTGAGCAGGCAGTGATTCTGTCGAAGCAGGTGGAGAGGGCGATGGGGGGGATGGTGTGCGTGAAGGTTCGTGGTAAGAGGACTCGGGTGATGTTTGGGGGCTCAGGCGCTGTGGTTGAGGGTGATAAAGTGTTGGTGCAAGTTCCTCTACCGACGATGATAGTGTCTCGAATTCTGGTAAATCCAGAGTTGTGGATGTGGGTGGAGAAGTGATGACTGTGGGTAGAATGCTGCTGCTAGCCTGGGGCTGCTGGGGCTGGGGCTCGTCTTCATCACGGGCATAAGCTTCGTATATCATGGCTTCTTCACTGAACGAGTCTGGTCGTGTGCTACTGCGTATGCTAGAGGTTGTTTCATTAGAGTAACTCCTCGACCGTGAAGGAGTATGGGTCGGAATATCAGGGGAAGGTTCTTTATGGTCATGATCGCTACTCGACACCTCGTCAGAGGTCCGTGACTCTTTCTGAAGAACAACGGAAGCGCTTTGTGATCGATGCGGTGCCCCCCTTCGAGACAGACCGAATCGGTGACCTCCGCCGTCCCCTGGAAGTCCAGGTTTGCGTATCTTCGTCCGTGCGGCTCGTCGAAGGATCTGGCCAGGCGGGGGAACGATGATTGGGGCATCGGCTTCGTCTGGCATATCCGGCATGTTATCCATTTGGTCCATAGCTGTGGGCCCATATGTAAGGATCGTCGACAAAAAATACTGCAAACTGCAAGGTAAACGGAGGTCTGAACCATAGACATACCTGTCGGTGAGATGTTCATACTAAGACTCCGCCTAAGCATATTCCTAAGTTTCGATGGGTCATCACTCGACGAAGCCTCTTCAGCCAGTTCCTCCAATTTCTGCAAGTCTTTGATGGTAAGCTGTGGACCACGATTGCCCATAGCGGTTGAACGATTCCGTTTTAATGGAAGAATCTTGTCCTCTTCTTCGGCGTCATCGCGTTCTGCGGGCGTATACTGCCGGCTGAGCATAGATTTCTTGCGCGACAAACCCGATAGTGTGCTCGATGTTGACGCAGATCTCTCCAGCGTGCCCTCTGACCCATCTGCCGTCCTCGCATGCTCCTTCAAGAAAGCTCGAAACTCTGCAGGTGCAATTTCAGGATGAAGGCTCGCAGGCACCCAAAAGAGATGGAAGGGGTCGTCCGTGAGATGGGAGTGATTTGCAGGAGCATCCCCCGCAGATCCTGTGGTCTCCGAGCTCGAGCTGTGCGAGGAGCTTGAGGAGTCATCGTGAATGAGTGATGGGCTGCTGCCTGGCGTCGCGGTGCCCGACCAGTAAGTGGTGGGGGAAGCCGGCGGCGATTGATTGGGTAGGTCTGGGTCTATGGTCAATGCGCCTGGCGTCGTGGAGCGGCGTTTGATGTCGCGCAGGGCCTCCACCTCGCGTTGAATGTCATAGGACGAGGGCTGCATTCGTGGGTGGCGAGTCTTGTAGCTGGAGAAGAGGGGTTGACGAAACCGTGTGCCTGAATACCTGTACCGGAGAGAGCTGAGGAACGCTCGGACCGTTCAAAGGCCAAACCAACGCCGCAGTCCACAACGAAACGGAAATACAGCGCCCCCAGCGAGCGTGGAGAGTGTGTGGATGTGGTGGTGGTAGAGAAGAGGAAGGGATTCTCTCGCCGTGATCACTTCAGTCGCTGCTTTCAGTCACGGGCCCGATATGGCGAAAAGCATATGACAACTTTGTTTTTGAATGCAAGGCTGCACGCCCGCAGTAACGTACAAGCGCACAGGGAATACAAAATACGGTACGACAACGTGGAATTCATGTAAATGCCCTCTCTAAAGCTCATGCTCACTGCCGTGCCTGTCGATTGTTCGTCTGATTCAGCGAGCTGCTCTCGCGCCGGAGCTCTTGGATTACAGCCTGGGGAAAGTCAGGGAAATTCACGGCAGGGGGAATCAATTAACGACCGTCGACTCACTGCCAAGGCCTCTGGATTAACGCCACTCTCAATCATGCCGATGCACGTTGCGAGCGTGTCTTTGTCCAGTTGCGTGTTCAACAACTGCGAGATATCGTACAGGACTGTGTGCGGCGCGGAATGAGGAACGCGCGATTTCTCTCTACAGTCATCCACCTACTATCAAGCGTTTGCTGAGCTGAATCAAGCCGGCGGGCTTCTTTCGTTGATGACATGAGAGTGAGAGATGGCGTGCCGCGTTACGCATTGAAAACATTTGACGCCGAGAAATTACAGAGTTTGTTTATCAGAGGTCAACTAAGAATTGTCGATGTGATCGTCGTCGACCCCAGGATCCTCTTCAATCGCCTCAGAACTCATGACCTTTCGATCTTTTCTCTTTTCTCCCCGTCCCCAAGGGATCAGGTACCTGCGCCTTCTTCGTTCTCAGGATATCCATGATATCTATTCATTTATGAGCGCATCAGCAAAGAGACGCCTAGGCGGGGAATTCGAAGGTCAAACCTAGATGAGACATATTTTCGTAACCTTTGATGCTTCTCTTCATCGTTAGCCACCGCCGTTGCAGAGAATGTGCACTCCACAGATTCCAATCCGGATCCAGTAACGTTTTCCAGTCAATCTCGGTATCATCCATGACGTTCATCGAGTCCACCCTAGCCCCACCTCGATTAGTCCGACAATCGCCAGAAAGGAGATAAAAACCTACTTATGCACAAGAATAAACGCGTCGAGGGGACTCCATCTGGGTCTTTGGCCGTCGTTCTTTACCGTTTTACTCAGTGTATCCGTCCTGGGTGCAACAGAGTTCGTTCATCACAAACCACCGAAGGGGAAACACCAAGCATACCACTTAATTCGACATTGCTGTCGCCCACGGGTACCACCCATGCGTTCACTGACTTTACCCCAGAATATATCATTATCAATATTCTTCCCCTGCTGCACAGTCATTTCCGTAACAATCTGCGTCAGTCGTTCCTCCTCATCACGCGACCATCCACCTAAATGAAGCAAGCGAGGGTAAGCGGTGTCGTCACTGTAATGAGGGGCGGTAGAATTACCGGTCAGACGAATGTCACGGTTCACGATGTGATTCCGGTACCTGTCTCGACAGTCTGCGGACATGCGACCCACTCGAGGGCTAACTTTTTCCCATTGTTGCCCCAGATCGGCAACAGCCCTACGAAATGGTCAGCAAACAATCAAACAGATGAGGAGGAGAGACTTACTGTTTGAGGAGAGCATCCTCTTCAGCCGTCCACTTGCCCTGCTGGGCCATTGGATGGAAATGGCGTCGAACATGGTGATATACAGCGATAAGCGGGCGTTGGGGAATCGCGGAAGCTAAGGGAACATGAATACAGCGATTACACGTACACACTACCTCAAACTTACTGATATCTGACCAGAAAGTACTCTCTTTTGACTTCTTACCAAAGATGATATCAAGGAGGTCTTCTTCCGTCACCTGCTTTTCCTTGGGAGAAGGTTCGAGATCAGCTGGCATACAAAGCTACAAGGCTTACTTCGCGATACTTGTCAATCGCGTCTCTAAGTTGCTGTTCTTCAATAGCGGAGAATTTCCCTTTCTTGTACACCAGGCCTGATTCGCCATGACTAAGTACGGTGCTATCTGTTAAAGATAATACAAACCAACCTTCGGTTTGCACCAGCTCTGCGAGTTTTGTTGTACTCATCCACTTGGTTGCGAGTAACTGGGCGTGATCGGATGGTATCTGCTGCTCGGCAGAGCGCGCGGCCAACGCCTTTATGTGTTTCGGGTTCTTCATATTCCGTTGAGGCGGACGTCTGGTATCCGCACCAGGAAGTGGTTTTGGCAGTGGAGTCGCCGGTAGTGGCGTTTCGAGCGCATTTACAGGAATATTAAGAGGAATATTCGCGGTTGCGGCCGCCTCATTAAGTGTCTTTAGCACGTCCGCGATTTTGGAGACATCGAGAGCTTGGATGGCTCTTAGGACGTCGTCGTTTGTCGCCAGAGATAGATCGGCGAAAGGAACGCCCATTGGTGGAGGTGCCATTCCAGGCAGGAACCCGAACTGGGGTTGAGATTGCTGGGCGTCGTGGGGGAATGGCAGAAAGGAATTCGGTTCCATGAACGAAGTGGCCATGTCTGAAGCTGACTGCGTATCAGAGCTACTCGTCGAGGCCGCCGCTACGATGGCTGATATGAACGCCGCTGTCGATGCCTGTACATCGTCGTGCACAACGTCAGGCTCTACGGGTGATCTCGGGTGCGACTGATGCTGAGATCCACTGGACCCGCTGTCCGTCCCCTCAACCTGTGCATGCCCCCCGGCATGCTTTTTCTTCTTCTTCTTCTCCTGGGGCTGGCTGCCCTCTGCTCCATCGGCCAAACTAGCATCAGATTCGCGTATGCGTTTCTTTTTGTTCTTCTTCTTGGGGTTGAGCTCCCCGGTGGTCTGGTTAAACGCGCTGTTGGCCTGATCGATGGCTTGTTCGAGGGCAAGTTGAATATCCGAGGTCAGAGCCTGCGGCGCAATTGTCGACATCGTTTAGGGTAGACTGATTCGCGTTGCGGCGTGACCTCTCCTCTCTTAGCGTGACAGTAACAGCGTGACCATGTGATGCTGAGCAGTACCGCGCAACAACCGTCTCAAAGCTCGGGCGCGCAGGTTATATCCTTCAACAGTTGAGGGAAGAGTAACGAAATCCTCCGCTCTTTTACAATATAATAATCCGTGTTGTCAAAGCTGATTATTTCTGAGATCACTAGAGTTTTGCTGGCAGGCGCCCTCCGCCGCTCAGTCTGATTGTCTCTCCGTTGACATAAGGGCACTCGACAATCCACCTCACCGTCCTCGAGAATTCATCGGGCATTCCTAACCGCGCAGGGTAGACTATCGCGTTGGATTCGAGGCTCCGTCGATTCTTCTCTGCGAAATTAGCGGTCATAGACGAAGCAAACACCCCGGGCGCGACGGTGACCACGCGCACGGCATATCTCGCGAGGTCGCGAGCCATAGGAAGAGTCATAGCGAGCAAAGCGCCTTTACTTGCAGCGTAGGCGGTCTGACCAGGCTGCCCTTCGAACTGAAGATAATACCCGTCAGTTTAATCGTAGGTCTAGGTGTCAAATCTGCCTACCGCTGCGGAACTCGAAACAAATATGATAACTCCACGCTCGCCATCCACAGTATCTTCCGGAGTGACTTTGACGAGATGTTTCAAAGCGATGCGGCTGAGATTAAAGGTGCCAGTGACGTTTACGGCAAGGGTAGAGTCCCATCGGTCGAGGGGATGTGGTTCACCGTTCTTGTCAACGATTTTTGCAGCAGATGCAACGCCTGCGCAATTTACGACCCCGCCTAGCCTCGCGCCCGTCTCTTGTGTCCATTCCACCATGCCATCCACAGCGGCCTCGATTTCTTTGACTTGAGTGATGTCTACTTTGAAGAAGCGGACGTGAGAACCGGGTAAGTTCGTAGGCGGTACCGAACGGTCGAATACGGATACGTAGGCGTTAGCCTTGAGTAAATCGTGTACAGTGGCAAGTCCCAGACCGGAGGAGCTGTAATGTGGATCATGAGAATTTCATATCGAACATTCACGGTGTGCGGGATCAGATATTGTCAAAGTTAATATGTGATTACCATGTGGGAATTATTCCCGATAATAAATTCATAGTGCTACTATGATTAGACAAAGAATATATGATGTAAGTAAGCTTACTTACATCGATATCATATATTCTTTGTCTAACGCAAAGCAGCATTATGGATTTAATAATTGGAATAATTTCTGCGTAATAATTGCATAGGAACAACTACAATATCTGTTCTCGCACCCTGTGATTTCAATCATTGTAGGATGCACTCACCCTCCAGACACGATGAAAGTTCGATTCTCTATCTTCATGGTGGTAAAAACTGAAGAGAGACTGCACCCACAAAACCACGGTAGCCATGCCTAAGCGGTTAAGCATCTCGGCGACCGGCTTCAAAGACGAAGGTCCCCATTGGCTGATTGGGAGTCTGTCAGCACGTGAGGAACTCCCGATTTCTGAATCTCGGTCAGACTCGTCCCACCATTACATTCTGTCCACGTCTGTCCACGACCACAATACTCAACCCCTCTAACTGCCAGTGTACACATTATCTGCCAAAACAAAATGCTCAGAGCCTCAATCAACTCTTCGGTGAGTACACACAGTCAGTCATCCGGCCCAGAAATAACACTTACCGCGAGGAACTAGCTCGGCTTGCTCAGGCCTACGCTTCGCACTTCCCTAACGCCCTCACGTCTGCAATCGTTGCGCTTTTTGTCTCAAGAAACGAGGGCACAACTGGAAACGGCTGTTAAATCGAGCCCTGTCGTGCTGTTCATGAAGGGTACACCTGCAGCTCCTCAATGCGGCTTCTCACGAGCAGTCGTGCAAATACTGGACATGCATGGTGTACCCCCAGAGAAATTGAAGACATTCAACGTTTTGGAGGATGACGAGCTACGGAGCGGAATTAAGGAATTCTCGTGCGTTATTCATCTAACCCCGGCGGTGCAGGTCCTTACTCAGGTCCTTACTCATATCCTTTGACGCGTTCTCAGCGAGTGGCCTACGGTGCCACAGGTCTATGTGAATGGGGAGTTCGTCGGTGGATGTGACATATTATTGGGTAGTGAGTAGTGATTTAATTAACGGATTATACAAGGGTAAAATAACTCTGTTCCTAGTGCATCAATCGGGCGAATTAGAAACACTTCTAGTGAAGGGGGACGTTGTCGAGGCCACGCCTGAACCGGAGCCTGCAGCTACAACTGCACCATCGTCCTAATTTTCTGAGTAGTACATATTTTAGTTGCCCATTTTAACAGACTTTACGAATATTACTCACATTTCACTCAACGTATTCAACGACACCGCCTGCATCCAATCGACCCCGTCTAACCTTCTCACCCCTCGCACGCAAGAGGTCTTCCACCGTCTTCAGCTTCCCTTCTTCCGTACTCTCCTTGAACCACCCAATATGGTCAGCAATCAAATGTCTACATCCATATGTTGTCGTAGTCAGATCCAACTGTTTTACTGAGCAGAAGGGAAAACACGAGACTGACCGGTTCTTGCAGCTAGGGCACTCCACGAGGACGATCCCTCTTTCATACGCCCGTTTCGTGAACGTGTGGGTGGACCGTTCGTTGCACTCACCCGCGGTGCATGTGAAGGTGAGGGAAAGTCGGGGTTCGAGGACGTCGAGTTTGATTTCGGAAGAAGTGGCAAGAGCTGACGGAGCTGGAGTCTCTGGTGTCTTCGCGGTGGGTTGAGAGGTATTCCACCTTGTTCGACTGACGGAGAAGTTGCGCGTGCATGGTCTGCCCAGTGCCGTAGTGCGGGGTGTCGTACACGAAGCAAGGAGTCTTCCGCTGCGAACAGTAGCCGAAGATGGTCGAGCGAGGCGAGATATTGTAGCGGCGAGCATCAGAGGATGAGTTAAGAGTCACAAAATTACCGTTTGTGATGCAAATTCTGACCGTGAGAAAGCAGTGTAGTGGTACAGGATTTGTGTATTTCATCTTCTTGTAGCAGGCAACATCTATTCTAAAATACAATAGATACAATAATTACGTGCGCCGCTATATACCTCTTGCTCAGAACGGATCCAAGCAAGCCAACCTTTCTACGCGAAAGGATGTAAGTAGGTAGGAATGATGGCCAAGGCTTTGCAGTCTGCCACCAACGTGAATTGAGACATATCACGATACTAGAGCGTATCCAGCACCGAGAATCCCGATTGCACACGGTATGATTTTGACGGGTGCCCAGGTGAGCACACATTATGTCCCACCGTTGGTATTACGAGCGAATCTAGCTCGCGCACGAGACATAGATTCGCGTAATTCTGGGCTCGCCCAGGTCGTTTCCTCTTCTCTGCATCCACGGTTGTTGAAGCCCAATTCCGCATCGACGGAAACGCCGCGTACGTGAGAGGGTCGTGAAGGGGGTGTGTGAGGAAGAGATCGAGGAGAAGAATCGAAGGAGGACGGTTCGAAATGTGTGGAGTGATAGGGAGCTGAGGATATAGCGGCAATAGCAGGCGGGGAGTAAGAGGGTGGTGGGGAACGGGTGAATTGAAGAGCGGTAGGGGGGTTCAGCTGTCGACGTGAGCTTCGACGAGAAAGAGATTTGCGGGAGGGAGAAGCTGGATGGTCATCCTCTTCTTCCCAGGCACCGCTACCATCGTCTTCCTCATCTTCCTTAGCGTCGCTCATGACGACAACTTCCTTTCCAAGGGCCTTCTTGCCCTCTTCAATCAGCTTGGCGAGCTTGTCGCCAATCCAATCCATCTGCTCGTCGACGGGGTCGTCGGCAGTGGAGATGAAGTCGAATTCTGGAGGTGGGGGTGCGGTAAGGGCCTGAGCCCTGGATGAGGAAGCGACGGGGGGTGAATACTTGTTGTACATGTGTACGGGGGCGTGGACGATGGCGTTTGTGGGTGGATCCCGCAACATGTCGCGTTTTACGACTGCGAGGGGTAGTTGGGGGAGCTTGTATAGCCTTCGGCTCTTCGGATTGGGATTGCTGGGGCTGCTGCTGGTCAACGGGGGTCCAGCCACCTTGTTGATAGGGAGGGGGTGGTAGGTCTGCCGCTTCCTTGCCTCGATCTCTCCATCTGTGCGTCTGTGTCAATGCAAGGCTGTGAGTCGGCCGAAGGGGTACTCACAATCGGTAGACGGTTAAACCCACTGCCGTTCCGATGAGGGCAGCACTGAGGGCGGTGGAGACGATTGTTCCAGCGAGGCCGCGACGACGTTTAGCAGGCGGGAGTTCTACGCGGAGGATGATCAAAAGATTGGATGAGTAAGTCATGATCAACTGGTGATAATGGCGCAAGCAGGATAACAGGATAAAGACTGTGGGTTGTAAATAGGATTGATGGAGGAACTCGACGCGGGGTTGTATAGCTGAGATCGGGGGAATGAAAAGATGCGGAAGTTTGTGAATATTGAATAGTTTATATACATGTTCCCCAACACGCGAGTTCGTGTATGATAAGCACGTGTATCCAGCATGCGCATGAAACACCTCGCGACGAATAGGCTTGTCCTCAGTAGATATGAGAAACTCACCTGCGACAGCATCCTCGTCTGCGTACTCCACTTGATGGAAATCGTCCCTACTGATAGTGGCTCTTGTCTGCTGAGCGGCCATGACTCTGTACTTTGCTTGGGTATCGATATAGCCACTCGTCGATGCGAGAGTTGGGGCAGATTCGCTGGGGGAGGCAAAGGCAGGATCCCAGGCTCTCTTCCGAGATAAAGGAGGAAGAGGAGTCCGGGAAGGGCTCCGTATCGGACGTCGGCGTTGGAACTTGTCCTCCGTGGGTAGAGGGGCTGTTGTGTTGACAGTCCGGCTCCTGATCCGCTCATCGTCTCTGGTGCTCGGATGACGCGTTGGAGTCTGAGGTGGTGGTACAAAAGGATTCGTGAGTCCTGGAACATTGAAACTGAAGGTAAATGGAAAATTGACGGGCATCGTGAGGTCGTGGTGGGTCGTGAATGAGAAGGATTCTCGCTTTGCGGACTTGTTTGGAAAATGGGGCAACTCTCCCAGCGTGGGAAGTTATCCAGATTTGGGCGATACGGGACAGGGGCCATCATGTTGCCGACACATGCAGTGCCTCATATCGGTGACTGATGCCTCGAGGATGCCGTGCGTGCTCGAGGCCATCACATTATAAAGTTCTGCCATGTCAAGAAGCTATTCTCAGCAACAGCCTTTGACGTTGGCTCGCAATACCTGCGATAAAGCAATATGTGTCACGTGAGAGAAGGAGAAGTGATCGGGATTTCGACCTTTTGAACTTGAACTCGACCAGCTCGTATTATGCCTCCTCAGCCAGGAATATTCTACGACTCAAAGGCCAAACAGCATAGGAACATATATCCAGACTACTCGGACTTGGTTGGAGACTTCCCATACCACCACAATCACGCCGTAGTTGCCGGTCCGAGTTCAAGGCCTCACGGTATGCGTCGTTTTCTGACATTGTCTCCGACTAACTCAGTTGTCTGTCTGAAAGTCATCGGGGATGACGCGAGGAAAGAAAAGAAGAGAAAAGAGCTTTCCGGAAAACTAGGGAAGGAGATGAACGAACGTCGTGACGAGTGAGTACTTTCCGCTCATGCTCGCCACAACACATGGACAACCAGGTATCGGCATCATAGCGGCCGCGCATTCGCAGAAACCCTGAACCATCTCCAATACACGACACAACAGCTGGCTACGAAGCCAGAAGACAATCCTCTGTACAACCTCCGCTTGCTGCCTCTTTCATTAGAACGATCGGCTCTGTTGGCGCAAATGGACGCGGAAGAGCAACATTCATTAGACTGCGTGCAAGCTGCCTACGACGAAGAAAGGGAGCGTGTAGAAGATGAGTGGAAGCGGGGACGCGATCGGGTACGGGAGCGTTTGCTCGAGGGTATAGAAGAGCGTCGCAGGAGGGCCAGGGAAGAAAAGGAAGGGGAAGGTACCGTTGGAGGTAAGTACTCTTCCGCGTTTACCTCGCGTTCCTGGCACCTTAATTCCTCTCCCCAGATCCTACGCTAGATTTACAAAGCCGACCTCATATAACGAGGAAGCTACGAAACAAAATGGGAACATCGCCGCCACCAACACCTATGGGTGCTCCAGGATCGGCGCTTCAGAACGGGAGTGGTCTCAATAGCGGCGTAGCTATAACGACAGGCCCATTCTCAAATCCACATTCACTGTCGGTCGACGAGCTACCGTCACCCTTTCCCCTCCCTTTGACCTCAACTACCCTTCCCAGTGGCCTAGGAGCTGGGGCCAATGGCACTGGCGCCGGCGGCGCAACAACTGGCCGACGTAGGCCCAAAGGTGGAGGAGCTCAAAGTCAGGCCATCGGAGGACTAGGCAAGAGCTTAGCGATGTTGGCTGGCTGTAAAGAAGCCGAGGCAGACAGCGATTTGGGCGAGATTCGAAGAGGAAATAAACGTCGGAGGGTTACTGCGATGACTGTAGGCAAGAACGCGGTATAGCCGCAGGTGAGTGGTGGATATCTGTTGTATGTAAGTCGTGATCATGATGCGATTGTACGCTCCCTTCGGAGTACCCACTGACGAGCATAATTTAGGCTTTGTAATAATTGCGCCCTCGGCAAGCAATAGCATCGTGGTCGTGGTGTGCATCCACTTTGGTAGTTACATTGAGTGTGATGACTGTGGCGCTGTTCGTTGACCCTGCCGTTCCTCCCGCTCTCGCCACTGCCTGTCTATTATCATCGGAATCCTCGCGATGGTGGCTGCGAAATGATGCATGAGGGACACCTAAACACCGCCACTTTGGAACAAACGCAAAATCCTTGAGCTAACGGTAACCAATAGGGGGTACGGGGTGGCAAAGGGGTAATGGGGTGCAAAAGGGGCGAAGAATGCGAATTAAACTCGATAAAAATGGTAAAATGGCTCAACCGGATGACGGTTTTGAGAGGATGAAAACAGTTTCTACAATTGGAATAAGATTGTGAGCATATGAAACTTTTTTTTTTATTTGTCAGGGAGGGCAGATTTATTATCTTATCTTCAGGTCATGATTATCAGTGATTACCATATCAGGATATTTTGAGCCCTGAATTACTATATATATCAAGTGCACGTGACTGCGCAAAATCACCCTGAGCGCTGGCAATGGAAATACTCATTTTTCATTGACTTGACAATCGCTTTAGACAACTTATCAAAAGCTATCATTTAGCTAAAGGATCAGTAAATCGGAAGTCAAACTGAGGTTTGTCCCAAAGTGGCGGTGCCGCACCATAAATCAATCGATTCGTTATCAATCCCGTGGATGCAGGGCTTACACATCTCCTTCTCATTGTCTATATTCGATGCGCGCTGTTGCTGGGATAGAACGGAGAAGCCCCACTTCTATTCACAGGTCCGCTTCGGGACCCCACAAACCGGTGTTATAAAAGGGAAGGAATTGTCGTAGCTGCCAAGTATCTTCACCCTGTGCATTACCTCCCTGCCAGTACATCACCTCAACTATGAGTTTCTGCGAGAACTGCGTCAAAGGTGCGTGCCCCCAAGAGATCACCTACTCTTGGTCTAACGAATTAGATAGGTGTCCGTCATGAGGGTACTCCCGAAGGTAGGGTCTTGTCAATCTTGATATGCGACTATTCGAATTGGCGACCACACAGGGAAATGGGAGACCTTGGGCGGTGTTGAAACCTATGTCGCTACCCCCACCGTGGATTATCCTAAGAACAAGGTGATCTTGTTCTTGACGGATATCTTTGGTCCTTCGCTTCCCAACTCCCAGGTACGCTGCATCTATTGCAGTGACGTCACTTTTTATGGACTGAAACTCGTTCAATAGCTGTTGGCCGATGACTTCGCTCGCAACGGCTTCAAGGTCAGACCATAGCAGCTCACGATGGCAACCGCATCACTGAAATGCCATCTAGGTCGTCATTCCTGATATTCTGAATGGAGATTCTGCTCCTCCTGATGCTCTCAGCGGAAATGTAAAGGAATGCTATCTCCATTAGTGCCAGGAGGATTGATTTCCTTTCAACAGACCAGCTTCTCCCTTCAGGATTGGTTTGCAAACCACACACCTGCGCACACCCGGCCCACGGTCGATAAGGTCGTCGCCGCATTAAAAGAGCAAGGGGTTACTGACATCGCCGCAGCTGGTTACTGCTTCGGTGGTACGTCCCTACATCTCAGTGCAGGGAATATACGACTGAGAACTAAATCTAGCCCGGGCCGCCTTCGATCTCGCCTTTGACGGGCTCGTCAAAGTCGTCGTCGTGTCTCACCCATCTCTCCTCCAAATTCCCGACGACTTAGAGGTTTGCCCCGTTCCACGTGGTTCCAATCCACACTCTCACTCGACGTTTCTAGAAATACCTTAAAGTATCTAAGGCACCACTGCTGATTAACAGCTGCACAGATGATCCTCTGTTTCCTCACCCCTCGCAAGAGAAGGCTGATGAGGTGCTCGGGGGTGGCAAGTTCGCACCTGGATACAAGCGGGAATACTTTGAAGGGTGCGCTCACGGATTCACTATCCGTGGCGATCTCAGCGATCCAAAGGTGGTCGCTGGTAGAGAGGGCGCGTTCAAGGCCTCAGTTGAGTGGTTGATCAAATATCTGTAGAAATCGCTACGATATGTATTTGTACTGGATAGCTACTTCGAATGTCGGTTTTTGAGATCTCTCCTGTCGATCGGCCGTTGCCGCGGTCACGTTTCGGAGAGAGATTAGTACTCCTGGTAAATTCAGTAATTGTTCTTTCCCTCCGCGCCATCGTGAACATCAGCGAGCTCGCTGGACGGCTCAGTGACTAGCTCCCTCCCATCTCGACATTATGAAATTACTCTCACTCTCGTTTTTTGGCCTGCGCGGCCGCCACATTCGCCAAGGTTGTTGTGAACATCCCCGCCAGCGACCAACTACCCAAGATAGCCAGGGTCGACAAACCATATACGTGGACTATATCCCCAAAGACGTTTACCTCCTCCAACGGCGAGCTCGAGGTCACCGCAAAATCCTTACCTGGCTGGCTCAGCTTCGATCCTGGTACTCGCACATTCTCTGGAACACCAAGCGCCGATGACGAGGGCGATCCGGATATTGTCCTCCTCGCTAAGGATGGCTCCTCGTCAACTTCGGACGCGTTCACTATCTGCGTTACGCCGTATCCCCCGCCTACTCTGCGCACTCCCATCTCTGAACAATTTCGCGACGTCGCGGCTAATTCTGCGTTATCTTCTGTGTTCAGCCTGTCTCTGAAGTCTGCCCTGGCTACCTCAAACCCTGTTGTCAGAATCCCGCCTTCTTGGTCTTTCAGCATCGGTTTCCAGGAGACGACGTACGTTGCAGAAAATGCGTTCTTCTCTGATGTTCTTGGTGCCGACGGTTCTCCCTTACCCTCCTGGATGTGGTACAATCGCAAGGCTATGACTCTCAACGGCATGACCCCAAAGGAGGCGAGCCTTCAGACTCCTTACACCTTGAACCTTGCCTTCTTTGCGTCCGACCAGGAAGGCTACTCCGCCCTATCTTCGCCATTTGACATCGTCGTTGCCCGCCACGAATTATCTCAATCGGCGTCTTCTCTCCCTACAATGAATTTTACCGCAGATGCAGCATTTTCAATCAACTTGCAATCTCCTTCGGACTTTATGGGCCTACTAGTCGACGACCAACCGCTGCTCCCTGGAAATATTTCGACATTGGCACTGGATACCTCTTCGTGTCCCTGGCTCATATACAATGAAGTTAATCGATCGCTCAGCGGTACGCCGCCTAGTCAAGCACGCGATTGCAAGCTGCCAGCATCTGTCGCAACTACTTTCAACCAAACCATACGGACTGAAGTATCGATAGCTGCTGTTCCTTCCTTCTTTAAAGCCTCGGCGCTTCCTCCTGTTCAGCTGAAGGAAGACGGGTGTATACACTTCAACCTGGCGGAGTTTTATGCGAAGGACGGCGATGCCCATGGTGAGGATGCGGACGTCTCCATGACTTGCGATCTCTCAGCCCTCAGTAACGAATTCAGTTTCGACAAGACCACCGGAGAAGTGTCCGGCTGTATATCCCACATCCAAGAAGTCATGTCCTGCTCGTTTACTGCGTTTTCTCCTCTGACCCACTCCACTTCGCATTCGACCTTGCCAATTGCCCCACCGCCTTCTTTACACCACAAAGGCTCTGACAATCTTCCTTCCCAGCTGTCGGCCGTCGCTCGCAAGAGGCTGCACCTTGGGCTTGGTATAACTTTCGGTATGATTGGTGGTATGTGCTTGATTGCAGCTGGCCTCGCCGCATTCCGACACTGTGCCACTGTCCGCGATTCCGCTCTCGACCTCGAGGCCAATAAGAAGGCATGGACTGAGAAAGATAAGAAGTGGTACGGCATCGACAGCATGAGGCGTAAACCTTCGGACAACACGTCGGGCTACGGGAGTACTGAAGCTTTACCCCGAAATGGCCTCGACCTTCAGGATATTTTCCGGCCCCCGCCTGCTCTGGTTCGAGATACACCTATTTACGGCGATTTAGGCCACGGTCCTGGTTTGAAACCACTTTCTGCTGCTGGATCTAACGTCATGAGCAAGCGCGAATTCTTGACGAAGATAAGAGACACCGTTCGGCAAGTTAGCGATCAGTACCAAAGGATTCTTCAAGGAGGCCCGGCTCGCCCCGTCATCGGAAAGCCCATCCTGACGACTCCTCCCGATGCACACACCTCACCTGGCCCCATTGACGAATCCTTGAGCTACACGCCAAGTGGAATAGATTCTTCCCTCAATTCCCCCTCTTCGTCTATTGCTGATAGATCGGTTCCTCGCCGCAGGGCTGACTTTGCACCTCCAAGGTCGCCCGACTCTGACGCCCTCTTGGATGCCGGAGGATCTCGCCCGGGATCGTATGGGTCCAGTGGTTCATTGGCCTCGGCAGAGACACATGCAGCCGAAGCTGTGGTGCATACGGCGACCCGAGCAACGAGTATACGCAGCGTCGGACTCGACACCCCTCAGCTCCCCCCAGCTACTCGACCTCGCATTGTGCCCTTTACAAGCTCAACCCGTGTCCCGGTGCCGCGCATCCCAACCGGATCGGGCAAGGAAGGCGGAAAGAGCAGGCGGATTCCAAGTCAGAAAGCCCAGATAGTCCACGATACTGAGAAGAGTGGTAGCGGTGATGACCTCAGCCTTGGGATTCGCTATGTTCGTGCTTTGGGCGCTGATCAACGGACCGTCGGGACCAATGCCTCTATGCCAACGGTGTCCACGAATGTTAGATCCTCGTTCTCGTCACTCGAGTCATCGCACTATGACCATTCTGGGCCATCAATGCAGAGGATGCTCGTGCGAGCGGAGCAGAAATTCCATTTCAGAGTTCCCGTTTTCCTAGAGGATTCACCTACCACGTATCTGCAACCACGTAGTCTGACTGCGAGGCTCGCATCAGGCCTCCCTCTACCGAAGTTCTTGCGCGCTGATTTAAGAGGGAAACAGCAAGGAAGCATCGAGTTCTACGGCACACCTGGACCGGCTGATATTGCCGATTACGACGTTGAGATCTACTCCGGAGAAGATAAATGTGTCGCACGAGTGGCTGTAGAGGTCGTCTCCCGAGGATAACCCTCTCAGTGCCATAAGGTACGTGTCGACGACCTTCCCCTTCGGTAGTTCGTCGCTAATTTCCGATAGCAGCGTTATCGGATTTAAATCCGTAAATTGTCCAGCCAGTTACTAGACTGCAGACTATACCATAGACATTCCCAGTGTTATACCCACATACTGTATCCATATTCCTAATGCGCTGTGCACAAACCTATAATCCATGTAATCGTATTTGGCTTGAAACAACTGGTTCTATGATTGCAGACAGGAGAAAGCGAAGCAACGAAAATACATAACATTATAGGCAAGTGTCCATTGGATTGTGGTGGCGACAGTATGTAACATCTTACAACCCCTCGAGCTATGACTCGAATCCGGCGACGGTCTCCCCATCCCCTCTCGTGATCGCCTCTATGACTTCCAGATAAGGATTGCCAGTGAGCCAACGTAGAAGTAGATGAAGTGCTTCGTTTCTAGACCACAAGCGATGTCAGCCCCATGCATGCACGAAGACGAAAAATACTCCCAAGGCCACGTTGAAAACGGTGGGGTGGGAAGGTGGCCGTCGAATGGGTGAGATTTGTTTACTGACCATGAGTTACATAACTCCCAAAATTCTTGCCTACAACGACATGCCATGTAGGAGTGTGCTTTCGGTCGAACTCCTTCTTGATGTAGGCAGCTATGTCTTTTTCGATGTTGTATTTTTCGAGAGCTTGCCGACGCGATATCCACGCTCTCCTGCTGCATCTCCTCGCTCATGTCGACATTCTTTATGATGGCCTTGGGGCCTCCAACACTGCTTCCGGCGTCCTTCGCATGGGACCCGGCGTCGGTGGAAGAGGAGGTACTATCGAGTTTTATATCCATTGCAGTATGCGGTATGTGGGGGTGTGCGTACAGATCTGGAGTCTGGGTGAGCTGCGCTGCAAGGAGTCTTTTATACAAAATTTGGACGAGGTGCGTACCTCACGCTTGGCGCAAGCTACACGGATGAGATGAAAGATGGAAGGAAAGCGTGAGGCGTCGAACAGGATTAAAGGAGAGGACAGGGTTGACGAGCACGTGGTCTCAGCGCGTATCCAAGACTAGGCTGCACATGGCCTGCTTCAAGCCTACTCACCTTTCCTTCGCGCCATCTCTTTAACCACGGAATCCAGACATTCTGGCCGTCAAAATGATCTGGTCCACATGCGACGACTGTTCTATCATCACACGCAGCTTTTCTGTCCGTCTGGCCTATTTTAATGGCTGTCTGTCGATATATTACATGGATGCCACCCTCAATTAATGAGGGGAAACACGTCAGGAACGCTGCTGCATGTTCGGGATTTACATCAGCATCCATGCAGCAGCACAGATTCTTGCCTCTATTAGTGCCGTAACATTGGTTTGCGGGGAGAATTGTGATGTCTATTCTCAAATCGTGCCACATGCTCAGCGCGATCTACAGTCGTGGTCCATCAAACGCCGTCCTTTGAGGCGCTGAGGCCCATTTATCACCTCAGACCCGCAGAAATCCAACTCTCGGCTATGGAAGCGGATTAAAGTGACATCGCGCAACGGATTTAGTAGGTATCATGGACTAATGACAGCGCGATGTGACACTGGCCGGGCTACGGAAGCAATTCATGCCGGTACGAGGACATAACGACTGTAATGACAACAGTGTTCTAGCGCGTGTACCGATGCACGTTCCCCTCCTTGTGGTTCATTTACTTCTGATGACACCAATCATGCGAACTAATCTTGAAACCTTGTTGCGCGACTCATGTTGCAGTTGGACGTGGGATGGTGTGGTACGTGATAACATTGCGGCAGCGAGGTTGGAATTCCACTGTTAACCCCAGTGATACGAATCTGCGCCCTCTCCGATCAGTCTCTATATGTTGAGGTCAGAAGTTGGACCAATGTCGCCCATGTGTTGACATTCTATACTTAGGGAGAGGTTGGAGCGGTGAGGTTGCCGATGCATCTATTCTTTCTAAAGTTACCGCCGAGACTCACATGTAACGGCACGGAGGCTACAGCAGGCGAGAAAGGAACTGTCGAAATGCCGCTAGAAATCAAGAAGAAAGCCAAAGTCCCACACCCCACCAGTTCTGATGATCGTCCCAATCCACAAGTACATGTGGTGACCGCACCAGTGAGAGGTCCAGTCGTGTTTCTAAGCTTAGTACTTATGTTGCACCATCTGCGCAGCGTGGAGTATATCACCACTGTTCCCCAGTCTGTGTTGCCAGGGCCATGTGCAGATGCCTGTAGGGCGACAGGAGCATGTGCAACTTGCTTATGACAAGCTCACGGTCCTGAGCACCGCAGTGTCCCATACTCATGGCTGCGGCAGACTAATAGACCTCGCCGTTCTTGAGAACTCGAGACGCGTCACACAGGAACGACGATTGGGCTACCAACGCTATTTAAATATTAATGAGAAGGGTCACCGGCACCCGATGATACAATTACATATTGACGTCTAGGCGATTAAGGAGAAGATTATTGGCTGTCTAGACGGCCGACGGCTTTTTGATGCGAGATATGAAGAGAAATGCCTACCACATGTCTAGAACGAGAATATTTGATCCCTATTGAGGTGTATCGCCACGTTGTCGGCCTGGCGCAATCGCAATTTCTGGTTAGGAATGCTTTAGACGTGAATTATTAGGGGAGCAGGCGATTCAGGAAGTAGATAAGGGTTGTATTGGTTGAAGCCCCTGCCCAATTTACTTCCGGCTAGGGATAGCCCCTGAAGCGCCTGAAATTCAGCCGACAAATCTGCACCTCTGGTTCGAATAGTTTCGGATTGGACATGTTTTCAAAGGTAGACGACAACTTACACGTTACATATTGTGCCATAGAGTATCTATTCCCCATTTATGAGTTTACACGCAGGGGACCGATGTTCCGTCGTATTGGTAGTAGTTCTAAGGTCGCGAATGGTAATCCGGGCCACGTTCTGATTGTGGATATTGGTGGTTGTTTTCCTCGGCGTCGAAGATCAAGGCGGTCATACCAACAGAGGTCGAAACCAATCAAATTGTGTAGTGATTACGGGTTGAGGACTACGATCTGAGACCAAGCGGGAATATCAGTATGTCCACAAGTCATATCGTTGGGTAATTGCGAGTTCGCTTGTCCGTGGTGGGGATCGGAACAGACATGCATTCAAGTAGGAATCTTGGGCTGCTGGAAACTAGTCCCCCCTTCGAAAGCATGTCATTCGATCATCTTCAACCGTCCTAGGGCATTGCATTTGTTGTTATGCGCTCAGCGGTTTGGGGCCAATTGAATAGACAATGCCCTGATGGAATCAGCGGGGGCTCGCTCGTAGAGCTGATCCACGTCTTTGACCGCACAATATCCCCGATGTCCCTTCGCATTTGTTTAACCTCTACTCCACGCCCAACAGCGTGAGCGGCGTTGCAGTGATCCGACGTTTCGAAGCCATGCAATCCCAATTGCGCAAAGCCATGGAGGCTCATGCAAAATCTCCCCGCACGGGGTTGCGCCCCTTTCGACCTCTCGACCGTCCCGCTTCAGGATCCAGGCGCGTTGATGTTGAGTCGCTGAGATGACCATAGATGGTAATGGGCCGGAAGTAGCAGGTGTTTTTGGGCCGAATTAAAAACGACGAGTCCACTGCGTAGTCCGACGCCAACAGCGACACGCTCCATCCAGGCGACGGCAAGCACGGAGTACACGGAGCAGATGAGGAGAAGGACTCAGGTCAAGATTTGGCAGCGCTGACGTAATTCCTATAATTTTGGGGACGGGCTTGACCCCAGAGTGCGCAAATTTAAAAAGACCAGCTGTGGGATTAGGTCGGCACCCTCTCCCCATCCCTCGACTAACGAAAAAGACGGGTGTAGGAAGGACTTTGGAAGCAAATCCCTTCTTTCCTTCTGACCACCATCATGTCTGCATACGATCATAGCAGAGTTGCTCATTTCATAGGTTCGTGCCATCAGTCAGATCCGAGTTTCGTTTCCTGAATGTCGTGTGCGGTGCAGGGGGGAATTCACTGGACAAGGCCCCAGCAGGTAAAGTGCAGGATTTCGTCAAAACGAATGGTGGACATACGGTCATAACCAAGGTAAGTGGGCGCTTCTCACCCGGGTCTACGTGCGACGCGTCCCCATTTCCTCGGGCACTCACGATTTGCTTCCGTACCAGGTTCTCATCGCAAAACAACGGTACCTCGTTCCCATCGAACCTGCTTTCTACACCCATTAACCCGTGCTTCAGGTATTGCCGCCGTCAAAGAGATCAGATCAATCCGACAATGGAGTTACGAGACATTCGGCGAGGAGAGGGCCATAGAATTCTCGGTGATGGCGACTCCCGAGGATCTCAAGGTCAACGCCGAGTACATTCGTATGGCCGATCGATACATCGAGGTTCCAGGCGGAACGAACAATCACAATTACGCGAATGTCGACTTGATCGTCGATGTAGCTGAGCGCGCTGGAGTACACGCAGTATGGGCCGGTTGGGGTCACGCATCAGAGAATCCCCGTCTCCCTGAGAGTCTAGCAGCAAGTAAGCACAAGATTGTCTTCATCGGCCCACCTGGAAGCGCCATGAGAAGTTTGGGCGACAAGATCTCGAGTACAATTGTTGCCCAAAGTGCAGATGTACCGACAATGCCATGGTCGGGCACAGGAATCTCTGATACGATATTATCGCCCCAGGGGTTCGTCACCGTTCCCGAGAAGGCCTACATGGACGCGTGTGTCACGACCGTCGAGGAAGGTCTGATCAAGGCGGATACAATCGGCTATCCAGTCATGATCAAGGCCAGCGAGGGTGGAGGAGGAAAAGGTATCCGCATGGTCGATCGCCCCGAAACATTCAAAAAACGCGTTCCATGCCGTCGCTGGAGAGATTCCAGGTGATAGTTTCACGCGTTTGTAGTTATGCTAAACTTACGCCCGTCGCTTCCAAAGGTTCGCCCATCTTCATCATGAAGCTAGCTGGAAAGGCAAGACATTTGGAGGTCCAGCTTTTGGCCGATCAATACGGAAACGCCATTTCCCTATTCGGACGCGATTGCTCCGTGCAAAGACGGCACCAGAAGATTATCGAGGAGGCTCCCGTGACGATTGCTAAAGAAGACACGTTCGAAGAGATGGAACGCGCCGCCGTACGATTGGCGAAACTTGTCGGTTATGTTAGCGCCGGAACTGTCGAATGTAAGAACTTCTCTGTCTCTTGTGGTTTTGTATCTCGAACTGACGCGTTTTACTCAGATCTCTACAGTCACGCTGAGGATTACTTCTACTTCCTCGAATTGAACCCTCGTCTTCAAGTCGAACATCCGACCACCGAGATGGTCTCTGGTGTCAATCTCCCGGCTGCGCAGTTACAAGTCGCTATGGGTGTTCCACTCCACCGCATTCGTGATATCCGACAACTCTACGGCGTCGGCCCTCACGGCACCTCCGAAATCGATTTTGATATGACAACCCCGGAGGCTAATTCACTCCAGCGTAAGCCTCGTCCCAAAGGACATGTTGTGGCCGTCCGTATCACTGCTGAAAATCCCGATGCCGGTTTCAAGCCTTCTTCCGGTTCAATTCAAGAGCTCAACTTCCGCTCTAGCACCAACGTTTGGGGTTACTTCTCCGTCACTACTGCAGGAGGGTTGCACGAATTCGCTGATTCACAGTTCGGCCACATCTTCGCATATGGTGAAGACCGTTCGGAAAGTCGCAAGAATATGATCGTCGCCCTGAAAGAACTGAGCATCCGTGGTGATTTCCGAACCACCGTCGAGTACCTCATCAAGCTCCTCGAGCTCGAAGCGTTCAAGAATAACACCATCACCACCGGATGGCTCGACTCCCTCATTAGCAGCAAGCTTACTGCTGAACGCCCCGATGCCACTTTAGCCGTTATATGTGGGCGCCGTCACGAAGGCCTACCTCAGCTCGGAAGCCTGCTGGACTGAATACAAGCGCATCCTCGACAAGGGTCAAGTCCCTGCGCGCGACGTTCTCAAGACCGTTTTCAGTATCGACTTCATCTACGAGAACTTCCGTTACAACTTCACCGCCGCTCGCTCGGCTCTGACCACATGGACTCTCTTCCTTAACGGTGGCCGCACTATGGTTGGTGCCCGGCCCCTGGCTGATGGGGGACTTTTGGTCCTCCTCGATGGCAAGAGCCACGCCGTGTACTGGCGCGAGGAAGTTGGTGCTCTTCGATTAATGGTCGACGCGAAGACTTGCCTAATCGAGCAAGAGAACGATCCTACTCAACTCAGGAGTCCCAGTCCTGGTAAACTGGTCAGGTATCTCGTTGACAGTGGAGATCATGTCAACGCTGGTGACCAGTACGCCGAAATCGAAGTAAGCGTCCTCCGCCCTCGACAGGAATGTCTAGCTAACTTACTATTTTACTCTAGGTTATGAAGATGTACATGCCTCTTGTCGCATCAGAAGATGGGACCGTTCAGCTCGTCAAGCAGCCCGGAGTCAGTCTTGAGCCTGGCGACATTCTTGGTATATTGACACTCGATGACCCCGGTCGTGTCAAACACGCCAAGCCATTCGAGGGCCTCCTCCCTGCGCTGGGTCTCCCGGCTGTCGTTGGTGGGAAGCCGCACCAGCGTCTCTACCACAGCATCGGCATTCTTAATGACATTCTGGACGGCTTCGACAACCAATCTATCATGAACCCCACTCTGAAGGAACTTCTCGACGTCCTTCATGACCCCGAACTTCCGTATTCCGAAGTCAGCGCTATTTTAGGAGCACTTTCAGGCCGCATGCCCTCCAAGCTTGAAGATAGCATCCGTGCCGCTCTGGATGCTGCTAAATCGAAGAGTGGTGGACACAACGAGTTCCCGCATAATCGATTGAAGAGAATCCTCGAACACTACGTTCAGGACAACGTCCTTCCTCAGGATCGTGCTATGTTCCGCTCGAAACTTGAGGCCTTCTTCGACGTTCTGGAGCGGTACTCTGGCGGATTGAAGGGCCACGAGCTTGCTACTATTGCTAATCTCCTCGAGCGTTACGAGTCGACAGAGAAGCTGTTCGGCGGCAGTATCGAAGCCCGAGTCCTCGCGCTCCGTGAGGCAAACAAGGATGATCTCGACAAGGTAGTGGGCTTAGTCCTGAGTCACATCAAGGCGCAGAGCAAGGCTAAGTTGGTCCTCGCTCTTCTCGATTGCATCAAGTCTACTGGCTTGAATGTTGCCAACACCGAGAGCAGACTCTATCAGGTTTTGCAGAATCTAGCTGCCCTTGAAGCAAAGTATGTTTTTCTTCGATTGCTTTCCATCCTTTGTTCTTATGATCGTGACCCAGATCGTCAACGCAAGTGTCTTTGAAGGCCCGGGAAGTTCTTATTCTAGGACAAATGCCTTCATACGAGGAGCGGCTACTTCAGATGGAGACTATCATCAAGACCGCAGTTTCCAACAACGTCTACGGCGAGCAAGAAACTGGCTCTCGGTACGCGCTTGCAAGAAGGTTCGCGTGAATGTAGCGCTGACTCTAATTTAGCACGCCGTCTGCTGAGATACTCAAGGAACTTAGTGATTCGCGCTACACCGTGTTCGACGTTCTTCCCGCTTTCTTCAGTCACGAAGACCCCTTAGTTACACTTGGTGCGCTTCTAAAATCTGTTGATTCCGAACACAGTTAATGGTCTATTCAGCCGCACTGGAAGTATACGTTCGCCGCTCCTATCGCGCCTACTCCCTCCTGTCTATTGACTACGAAGAGGGTGATCCAGAGGATGCTGAAGCTCCCTCCGTTGTCACATGGCGCTTTAACTTGGGCCAAAGCCACTCCCCTCCTTCGACACCTCGTCTGGCATTAGGGTAAGGGTTTAACTATTCTTCTCCTAGCTTGCGCTGACGAAGAATTACAGAGAAAATCGCAGATCAGGCTCCGTTAGCGATCTCACGTACTTGATCAGTCGCAGCTACTCACAGCCTGTCCGCACTGGTGCCATTGCGTCGTTCGGTAACTTGGACGATCTATCTGGCGGGTTTGATAGAGTTGTCTCTACGCTTCCACCGTTCGACTATGCTGAATTTCAACAGCGCTACGGCGCCAACAGCCAAGCACCAAATGTTATCAATATTGCCCTCCGTGTTTTTCACGAAGAAGATGACATGTCCGACGACGAGTGGTTCAAGGCCATCATTGCCTTCGTCAATAGCAAGTCTTCGACTCTGGCCACCCACGGTGTCCGGCGTATCACGACCTTTGTTTGCCGTAGGAGTCAGTACCCTGTTTACATCACACTGCGCGAGATCGACGGTGCTTGGGGCGAAGAGCAAGCCATCCGTAACATCGAGCCTGCCCTCGCCTACCAACTCGAACTCAGTCGCTTGTCGAACTATAACCTCACACCCTGTTTCGTTGAGACAAAACAAGTACACGTCTACCATGCCGTGGCGAGGGAAAACCAACTCGACAATCGTTTCTTCATTCGCGCTCTCGTTCGACCTGGACGCATTCGCGGTTCCATGAGCATGGCCGAATACCTCATTTCGGAAACCGATCGCTTGGTTACCGGCGTCCTGGATGCCCTGGAAGTCGTCAGCGCACAGCACAGGAATGCTGACTGCAACCACATTTTTATGAACTTCGTTTACAACCTTCCCGTGACGTATGACGACGTCCTGGCTGCTATCTCTGGGTTCATCGAGCGCCATGGTAAACGCCTATGGCGTCTCCACGTCACTGGTTCCGAAATCCGCATCGCATTGGAGGATAGCGAAGGAAACGTCACTCCCATTCGTTGCATCATCGAGAACGTCTCTGGATTTATCGTCAACTACCATGGTTATCAAGAGATCACCACCGACAAAGGAACCACCATTCTCAAATCTATCGGCGAGAAGGGACCGCTGCACTTGCAACCAGTCCACCAAGCCTATCCTACGAAGGAATCCCTCCAACCGAAACGGTACCAAGCGCACCTCATTGGCACCACCTACGTTTATGACTTCCCGACCTCTTCTCGAAAGCGCTGCAAAACGTATGGGTGAAAGCCCGCCAGACGAACTCCTTATTAGTGCCTCCAAAGAAGTACTTGGATGCCAAGGAACTGGTCCTGGACGAACATGACCAACTTGCTGAAGTCGATAGGGCACCAGGCAACAACACCTTCGGTATGGTTGCATGGGTATTCACACTACGAACCCCCGAATTCCCTGAAGGTCGCAAGGTGGTCGTCATCGCCAACGACATTACATACAAAATCGGCTCGTTCGGGCCCATCGAGGATCAGTTCTTCTACCTAGTCACTCTATACGCTCGCAACCTTGGTCTGCCAAGGATCTATCTGTCTGCGAATTCCGGTGCTCGCATTGGGTTGGCCGACGAGATCATGAACCTCTTCTCATGCGCGTGGAACGCGCCGGATCAACCAGAAAAGGGTGTCAACTACTTGTATCTCACGCATGAGAACTATCTCAAGCTCCAGGAGAAGGGTGCTGGTGCGGTTCGCACTGTCGAGGTCGAAGAAGATGGGGAACGCCGGCACAAGGTCACTGACATCATTGGCCTGCAGGACGGCCTCGGTGTTGAATCATTGAAGGGCTCGGGTCTGATTGCTGGCGAAACGTCTCGCGCTTACGACGATATCTTCACGATCACTCTCGTTACTGCTCGTTCTGTCGGTATCGGCGCTTACCTCGTGCGTCTTGGAGAACGTGCGGTGCAAGTAGAAGGCCAACCGATCATCCTGACCGGAGCTCCCGCTCTGAACAAAGTCCTCGGTCGTGAAGTTTACACATCTAACTTGCAGCTCGGAGGGACCCAGATCATGTTTAAGAACGGCGTATCTCACCTTACCGCCAGCAGCGACCTTTCGGGTGCCACCCAGATACTCGAATGGCTATCTTACGTCCCAGAGTTCAAAGGTGCTCCTCTTCCTATCATCGACTCTGTCGACCCATGGGATCGCGACATCGATTACACGCCTCCCAAGGGTGCTTATGATCCAAGATGGTTCATCGAGGGTAAAGAAGACGAGACATCTTCTGAATGGCTCAGCGGATTCTTCGATAAAGGCTCATTCCAAGAGACGCTTAGTGGATGGGCGCAAACCGTGGTTGTTGGACGTGCCCGACTCGGAGGTGTTCCGACGGGCGTCATTGCTGTGGAGACTCGTACTATCGAACGCATCGTCCCCGCCGATCCTGCCAACCCCGCGTCGTTCGAACAAAGAATCATGGAGGCCGGGCAAGTCTGGTATCCTAACTCCGCCTACAAGACGGCCCAGGCTATCTTCGACTTCAACCGCGAAGGCCTGCCCTTGATAATCTTCGCCAACTGGCGTGGCTTCTCAGGAGGACAGCAGGATATGTACGACGAGATCTTGAAGCAAGGGTCGAAGATCGTCGACGGTCTGTCAAGCTACAAGCAGCCTGTGTTCGTGTATATCGTGCCGAATGGCGAACTTCGTGGTGGTGCTTGGGTCGTGTTAGACCCGTCCATCAACACCGATCAAATGGAGATGTATGCTGACGTCGACGCTCGCGCGGGTGTTCTTGAGCCAGAGGGTGTCGTCGAGATCAAGATGCGTCGCGACAAGATTCTGGCATTGATGGAGCGTCTCGACTCCGTGTACGCCTCGCACAAGCGGGACAGCAAAGACCCAGCTAAGAGTGATGAAGAGCGGTCGACGGCATCCGCTGCCCTCAAAGCCCGGGAGACCTTCCTCCAGCCAACTTACAAGCAGGTCGCGCTCTTATACGCAGATCTGCATGAGTAAGTCCTCCTGATTCATCTTAATGTCTCTTCCGAAGCTGATTCAACCCTTTCCCAGTCGCGTTGGACGTATGGAGGCCAAAGGATGCGCTAAGCCCGCGCAGTGGAAGAACGCTCGCCGCTACTTCTACTGGAGACTTCGCGCTCGTATTGCCCGCTCTCGTGCCCTCAGTCTCCTTGCCGAGGCCAGCCCTGATTCGACTCCTGCGTACCGTTCGCGCCTCTTGGACAACATCCTTTCCATGGACGTCGAGTCGACGGACCAAGAGGTCGCCGAGTCCATCGAGCAACTTGATCTATCGAAGACCCTTGTACAGCTCAAGGCGGACGATCTTATTCGCAAACTTGCTGCGCTCGCTGCTGAAGATCGTAAAGCGACGATGGATGGCTTGACGCGGTTGGCCAACGAACTGACTGACGACGATCGTACCACTCTCATCAATGTTCTGCAGGCCCCTAGGTCTCCTGGTATGTTCTCTTAGTATGTGTATGTAACAACAAGCTGATCGTTACTCGTAGGCCCCCCATCGTACGGAACGTCGTAGAGTAGCCGCGACTCCCTTTTCGTTACCTTTCTGATGCTTTCTTGCTCTTCGGTGCCTCACGTAGCTCTCGTTTTCTCTCCTAGACGTATCAATGCATTTCACGTATACTCACTTCCTTACATACAGACACACGTTCGATGATGATTTTATGTATAAATACTCATTTCGCAATACATCAGCACATATTCTCACATTGTTTGGCAGCGAACTTTACACAATGGTGGTGCGACGGCCTTGCGCAATACGCTCAAATGAGCAATGGCCACATTCGCCAAACAGTCATTCAACACCTCCACCTACGCCTCATTCCGTCCCAACTACCCTCGGCAGCTATATGACTTGATCTTTAAGTTCCACGAGCACGGAACACCGTCCCCCATCGCAGGAACCAGCTCCAGCGACGTCAAATTTCCTCCTTGTCGTTGGAATCGCGCGGTAGATCTAGGATGCGGCACAGGTATACTAGCTTCACTTCACCATTTTCTTTCCACTGAAACACTAAACGCACATATCAGGGCAAGCAACTACCGAACTAACGCCTTTCAAACGGGTTACGGGTGTCGACCCATCGGAGAAGATGATTGAAGGTGCACGGTCCAGTGTTGCTTCTCTCGGGCTCGAGAATTCGGCGCAGTTCGATTTTGTTCAGTCCTCAGCAGAAAGCCTGGAGTTCTTAGAAGACAGCACCGTTGATTTGATTACCGCTGGTAGGTGATCGTCGTATGCATGTATGGAGTCCCCGTAGAATTTGCAGGCTAACTCACTCAATAGCTCAAGCTTGCCATTGGTTTACCTGGCAGAAAGCGTGGCCTGAATTCGCAAGGGTGCTCCGACCGGGCGGTAGTGCTGCGTTCTGGGTACGTATCTCGCTTCCAACTCCCAACTCCAATTGAATTCTCATTTCGATACGCACAGGTGTATTCCGAATTCCGCTTCAGCCGACATCCATTCCTAGCCCCGCTCATCACCGACTATGCGCAGGGGAAGGATCCGGAGAACTCCCTCGGGCCTTACTGGCAACAACCAGGCCGGCATATCCTCGAAGACCACCTTCTCGCTGTCCCCGAGCCAACAGACATACTCGGCGCCGGTGTCTTCCCCAAACTTCAGCGCATATACTTCACTGGGGACCACTATCCACTCCTCCCTGACCCGAAGCTCCCTGTCATCTTGAGGAAGCGCATGACCTGGACCGATTTGCTAGCGTACCTTCATACCTGGAGTTCATTGAATACGTTCCAGGAGAAGTACTCCAGTGATGCGGAGCACGCTGATGGAAATATTGCGACAAGGTTCTGGAAGTCGTTGAAGGAGGGAGCCGCTGTCTCAAATGATACGGACGAGGTTGATATTGAGTTCCCGCTGGCTTTGTTGCTGGTGAAAAAGTTGTAGTGTTTCTTACTTTACCTATCAAATGCATGTTCTTTGGAGTTGGCAGCAGCCAATTATCTTATCTACTTTGCGGCTTTTAGTGTCGACCTCATCTAATCTAATCTACAACATGATTCGGACTCTCGGACGTAAGCCTTAAAGCTGAAAAGGGGGCCACCTCGACCTTTTCTTCTCGTACCACCATCGAAATGCTGGGTTCGCTGACCCCAGACTCCTCAAGCCCGTCGCCCTCACCGCGTACACCACCAAACCTACACCAAAACACCATCAATCCTAGCGCCAAATGGCTAATCCAAAAGTTTGGAGGCACAAGTGTCGGCAAATTTCCTGTTCAGATAGCATCCAATATCGTTCCGTATGTTCATCTCCTCAATTCCCCTAGAACGAAGCTCTTACGACGAGTAGGAACTACATAGACCGGCACAAAGTTGCTGTCGTTTGTTCTGCTCGTTCGGGGTCGACCAAAGCATTCGGCACCACCAATCTTCTACTCCGGGCAGCCGCAGAGGCATTGACTCGTCCCCCACGGAATAAACCCGCTGGAACCCCCGGTTTCATGTCACCAGTCCCGAAACCTTTCGAATACTCTGCGTCACCGCCCGAAAGCCGCCAGTCGCCCAGCGCAGGGTCACCACATCCTGGATTCGGATCCCTGACCTCCATCTCCACGTTCCCAAGCTTCATCGACACGGTCGATCTCCTGCGCCGGGAGCACCTAGCAGCGGCAAGCAATGCAGTAAAGGATCCCATAATACTGAAAGAGCTGGAAGCCGAAATCGAACGCGATTGCGAGTGGCTGCGAGGGTTTTTATCTGCTGCCCAAGTAAGTCCATTCGATTCCGTCTGCCATTGGTCGGATGTTTGACTACTGTTCATTCCATTATGCTTCCCCTTCTCGTGCGTAGGTTATCGATGAAATCTCTCCAAGATCCAAGGACAGCATCGTCGGCCTGGGCGAGAAATTGGGCTGCAAGATCATGACTGCTGCCCTTCGCGACCAGGGTGTGGACGCAGAATTCGTGTCCCTCGAAGACATCATCCTCGATGACGAAACTGAGGACGGTGCTTCGCCCGGTACGCTCGACCAAACGTTCTACGATAGACTGTCCGTTGCTCTAGGCGAGCGCATCAGGCAATGCGCGCCCAGAGTTCCCGTCGTCACTGGATTCTTCGGCCAGGTCCCTGGATCGCTTCTTCAGCAAGTGGGGCGGGGGTACACAGACCTTTGCTCTGCGCTCCTCGCCGTTGGGCTGGAAGCCGACGAGCTGCAGATTTGGAAAGAGGTAGACGGGATCTTCACCGCCGATCCGCGTAAGGTACCGACGGCGCGCCTTATACCTATCATATCCCCGGAGGAGGCAGCGGAGTTGACATATTACGGGAGCGAGGTCGTGCACCCATTCACGATGGAGCAGGTCAGTATTGCCTCTTCCATCGATTCCTCATAACTGGCTGATGCTTTCGATCGAAGGTCATACGGAAGAAGATCCCTATCCGCATAAAGAATGTCGAGAATCCAGAGGGTGGGGGCACCGTCATACACCCCGATTCCGACATTGACGCTGCCGATGCCCTCGATACCATATCCGTCACCCTCTTAGGGACACGGTCCTTATCCGTGTCCTCAGACGACCGTCCACAACGGAAACTCCCCACAGCTGTCACCATCAAAGAACATATCATCATCCTCAACGTCAACTCGAACAGAAAGTCCGTCTCGCATGGCTTCCTCGCGGGGATATTTAGCACGCTGGATCGATTCGGGGTCGTGGTGGACTTGATTAGCACGAGCGAGGTTCACGTTAGTATGGCGATTGAGGACGGGCTGGCGCGCAAGATCCTCGACAGGCTAGTGAATGACCTCAAGAAAAGCGGGACGGTGCGTTACCCCCGTCCTTCTCCCTTCTCCTCCCTCCTCCTTGTTACCGTAATGATCGCTCAACTGCTTTACAATCAATAGGTGTCCGTCCACCGCGACATGGCCATTCTCTCCCTCGTCGGGAAGCAGATGCGGAAACATGGTCGGTATCGCGGGGCGGATGTTCACCACCCTCGCGCAGGGTAACGTCAACATCGAGATGATCAGCCAGGGCGCGAGTGAGATCAATATCTCATGTGTCATTGACGCGAGGGATGCGGTCAAGGCCCTCAACCTCATCCACCAGAGTTGTTTGCAGATCAAGCCAGAGGGGGCACGAGGACGAGGTTAGTACTTCTTTTGGTGATCTTGATTCAAGAGGCTGTGATTCGGGACTGACATTGAATATGCAGTTGGTCCGTGGTTGTTTTAGACACAATTTTAGACATAGAGTTTAGAAAAGCTGGGGACATGAATCTGCAGAATGCCAATTCACCGGACCCTCCTTGAGACTTGAATTATAAATCTCGAGTGGTAACTTGACATCAACGTTAAAGAAAAATGTACACTGGCGCCGATGCTCCCGCGTGCGTCCTTGAAAACTCGACATCGGGCGGGATTCTAAGTGCTGTGGTACGTCTTGATTCCCAGTACGATGTGTGCCTTGCATAGATTCGTATACAGGATCCGAGAATCTGAGGCACCGGCGCAAGCAGGGACATGACCAGAACCTCGCCTGGACAGCTCTATATCCTCCCTCTAATCACATCCCGTGGCCTCTGAATAGAACAAAGTACAGGATTCCTTTATTCCTCGCTAAATAGCGCTCGTCGCCGTACTTGCTTTGTTCACAGACCAGTGGCTATCTTCTAGAGGATTTAAATAGTCCATCCAATGCACGAAGAAGACTCCCCATCTCACGCCCATAACATCGCTCCCTGGTGGAAGCTGGTCGTATCTTTCACGACCCCCGCGACTCGAACACACGCTCGAGCTTTTCCACTTTCTTTCAAATCCATCTATCTTTCCATCATCATGCCAACTCTGCGATTGTTCATCCACGGGGTTACTCCCCGTCGCACGCTCAGGAAGACATTCGTGTAAGCAATTCACTACCTCCACCCTCTCTATATCCCAGCTGACCGTTCTTCGTCTCGCCGCAGGCGCAAACGATCGGCTAGTATCATCGCGCAACGGGAGCCTCTCCGCCCCCGCCCCCAGCCGAAGAAACAATCGCTAAAGCGAAAGATGGTCCTGTGGTGGAAGCGAATCAGTCGACCGTCCAAACCCAGGCAATCTGGCCGATTCTCCTTCGTACCGGAGGACTTCGTCCTCGTCACTCTCCCCGCAACTTGGTCAGGGAGCGAACGAAGGTCCCGACTTTGGGAGAGGAACGAAGTCGGCTATTGAACAGCGCTGTCATCGATGAAATAAGATAACGAGCTGGGTCTTCCTTTGTCGTCTCCCCGACCCTCCTTTGTTGTATTACTCAATGTAGATGCTTTGCCAAAATAAATCAATATGTCACTGCCGGACAGAACAACAAGGCGAGATGGCCGAGCGGTCTAAGGCGCCAGACTAAGGATCAGCTCATTTGATGAGCAACCAATCAATCTGGTCTTTCGGGGCGTGGGTTCGAATCCCACTCTCGTCACATCCTTTTGCTCAGTTTTGTAGATGTCCCAACATGGTTGTATTTAGTCTCCCTTTCTCGCATCTCAATATCCTGCCGTTTCCACCGCAATCTTCGCGTTTAGCATCGATAGTGCTGGACAGAATGCGCCGCAGGCACGGTATACTAGAGTACCATGGTGTCTGGCCTATCGTCTCGACTTCCGTAGCTTTGCTCGAACTGAGACCCTTCAATTTGCCATGACATAGGCGGCCGCCAAGAATCAGCGACACATGCCTATGCTGATTTATTTGTGACCGAGCCCCCCTCCCCTCTCTTCCCACACTGGCGCAGGCATTCCGGGGCAACGCCGGGAACGAGTGCGATGAAGTTATCGACGGAACACGAGTTAAGGGTAGCGGACTGAAGATATGCTTCAAGATTTTTCCGCTCATCGTGAATCAGAGTGATTCCGGTCAGAACGAATACCAGCGAATTGCTAACGATTCTTTGTTCAAATTGAAAGACTTGTCGATTGAACTTCAAGCTTCATTAACATTGTTCAAGGTTCAAGGAAGTAAGTTTGGGCGCTTGATTAGGCGCTGGTCCTATAAATTTTTACCGCGGTGACTGTCGCTTTCCTTCATACCACCATCATCCATTTCAACTTCACACATCCACACATCATTGATGTGCTACCACAGCGGCGTTTTGTAGCTCCATCTCTGACACTACGGCCTCGCCGCTTCCGATACGGAATCCATTCATAGGCTAGGTAAGCTTGCATCCTGTATTGTCTCTTTATGTGATGTTATTCGTAATTTGCGTTCGAGCCAACGACTCATTACGGGACCACTTGCCGGTGTGTCCTGAGAAGTTGGCATGAGACAACTACTTTTTGCCTGATTCTTATCCTTATCATTGCTTCTCGGGAACTCAGCAAACTGATATAGCCATGTTGCTTGTTATAGACGACGTTTCACCCTCAATATCTCCCCATTATATACGCTTCTAGCTTTGTGTTAAAGATAAATCAAGAAATGTTCCCCGTCACTTTTGGTGCAACGGAGAGTGATCAGATCAATAAATGTGCATCACAATCACTTGTAGGTCTAGTCGAAGGGCGCTCTCGTCAGTTTTGGGCTTGCCCTTCCCATGGAGCTCGTCTGCCAATCTACAATCAACCCTTTTGACGACCGAGCTCGCCGACAGACGTTGGCGTCTGGGTCAACTCACTTATGAAGCCTATTCTACAACCCTGGGACGGTGACACGGCGTCCACGCAATCACAGCCTTCCACAGCTTCAAATATAGGAAGTTGTGATGAACATTCCTTCCCATGTCCCAGACGCATGGGAATGCTATTTATCAGAATAATGCATTGATCAACAGATTTGTCAGAGGACCGAATGAATCCTTTAATTAACCTCGGGTGGGGGAGCGGACCCGTCACTAGCATTGTACACCCACCCATTCTCGTACCTCCTCTATGTCGACTTGGGCAGTGAACGAGGGGATCCTGTTCGCGGGCCTCTTGGTCGCAGCCGTGTTTGTGCTCATCTACGAATCATGTAACTTAGTATGCTAATGCTAGACAGTCTTTTTGGTATTACCGCCATCCAGGCATCGACGTTCCTCCTTGTACATCGCAAAGATCCAGTTGGACATAAAGCCGTGGTACGCCGCCTTGTGTTCTTCCTGTGCATGTTGCGAAGCAGCTTAATGCTGTTCATAGGTATTACTCCTTATGTGGGTGACTTGGAGCCCACCGAACCCCATCGATCTAAGCAGGTAGTACAGGGTGCTAGATTTGGCCCATCTTGCGTTCCTCGCGAATTCGTTTTTCAACTACGTCGTCCTGCAGCCTCGCGATGGTGACGGACCCCGTTTAGTTTGGTCTTGCAAGGTAATATCTCGTGGCAACACATTCCTACAAGCAGTCCATAATAAGTTCATCTGTCAAACAGTTGTTCTTTGCTTTACAGGTGAGTAACTCAAAGACGTATCGTGGCCAGCGCACTCATTTGCGTTAGACCCTCACAATTGGAATTGTTCACTGGTAGGCACCCCAATCAGCACCGCTGTTGCATTAGGATTGAGCTATTTCCTGTAGCATGTATGCCCTACGGGTGTGGAAACGTACGTTCGCTGTCGTTGCTTGGACTGGTTGACGCTGAGGCTCTTGCTCAGTTTCAAAACGCGAACATCTTCTCGTCAAGACCGTGCCGTTCTTGTTGGTTCGCAACAGTTCTTTGACTCGTATACAACACTCTGATGGGCTGTATCTCAGGCAATCCTCATTGGAGTTTCTTTTGGTAGGCCATACTCAAACTTTCCCAATACAATGAACACATGACTGACGCAACCACCTTAGCCCTAGGAGCAGGTCGGTCTACTCCAACTAACCTTTGTGCATGCTGTTGACTGATTATTTGTTGCAGTGGCCTCATCAAAATTGTAACCTTCAAGTGACAATCCTTTCTTCACTGGTAATTCATCTTATCCTCCAGGAGCTCGTGGGCAAGCATCAAAGTTGGATTCAAGAGAATCGCTGTAAGGACCTCGTTGGCGGCCCATTTCATCTCGCCTTCTGATATCAGGGCCCTTAGCGCTGGAACCGTCTCAACTTAGGTCTCTCCTTCGCAGTGGATCTCTGCGTGGCGATCATCCTAGCGGCGTCCCTCCATCGTCGGACCTCGGTTTCATGGTGAGCGACCTCGCCTCCACATCTCACACAGTTGCTTACCTACCGGCACTCTAGGACTACCTCCTCCAACATTCTATTCGTCGCATATGCCATGAACACGGGCATGATCCCAGTGTGAGTTTCGAGGTGCTACCATGCATTGCATCCGTCCTGAGGTGACAAACCAACAGCTTTTTGTCAGCCGCTGCTTTCATCGCGGTATGTGTATATCCCCATACGCGCCCAAACGTTTCATCTGATACTCATGGTGATATTTACTAGGTCTCCATCGAACCGGCCTCTTTCCTCTTTCTAGCCTTCCGTGTCGTACTGATGACAGGTGACTAAACTACACGATAGCTTACAATCTTCCTATTGCTCACATACGTCTACCCTTTCCCCCAAGTTCACGTTAACTCCTTAATCGGCATGTGAGTTGCCGTGTGTCTTCGTCTAGTATGTACGACCGAGCTCACCCCCCGCCCCCGCGACAGGTTCAACGCCCGATTCTACTTCAACGCTAACAAAAGGCCGTTAACCACCGTTGTGCTGCAAGCCCACGAAGCATCCATCAACATAAACAAAATGGGGGAAGTGCGCGCGTTGCCTCGTTCAGCGCCCGGCGGAGGCAGGCCAACCATCAACGATGCTGGATTACCTCTTTTCTCGAGAGATTCACTGGATACCGAAGTAAGTGCTCTTTCGCGGCGATCAACTGCCACTCGGTTTGATGCTGACGAACGCGCTGTTCGTTGCAGGCAAGCCATCCTTCTGTCGTCGAGGTAAACGTTACGACCACCCAAGATAGGAACGTCTCGTACCATGTAGGAAGCATGTGAAGAGGCTCCTTCCGTACGTCACTCGACGTTTCCTTTGTTTCGGTCCATGTAATTAGTACGGACTATTATCGTGGCTACACGGGGGACGAGTTGAGAGGTATTGTATCATTATCTAGATTGAGACACTATTCAATAAGACATGGTCAATTCACGTTGGAAAGTAATGCTTCTGGGAGGATGATGTGTCGCACACAACTCCGTTGACTAAAAATACTGAGAGGAAAGTAGAAGTGTCATATCGAGGTCGTTATCCTTCATGGCATGATTTGGGCATCGTAACAGTAGCATAGAGATCTCAGCAGGAACTCAGTTTACTACCAATTGACTGACGCTCAACTGGTGGTAGAGCACCCTCCCGCGTCTACCGGCTCCAGCCTAAACCACGTAGGCACCATCTTCCAGATCCTCTCCCTTTCCCTCGCAGCCCAATTCTCCAGACTCCTCGCACAGGCCTTACACTCCGAGAACTCCGCACTCTTCAGCTGTCCGAGCTCTTCGGCGACATACAGCGGATCGCTGCACCCCTTCTCCCTATCAAAGAGATAATGCTGCGTCGCGAGATCTACAAGTTCGGAGAAGTCTTTCCGGCATGCGGCGGCGGAAACGCATATCCCTGGCGACGACGAGAGGCTGGCTGATTTCGAGCGGGAGTGCATTTGGGCCGTGGCTAGATGCATGGGGTGCCGGAAGTACTGACTCTGTCCCATAGCCTGGATGAGGGTGGTGATTGCCTGTTGCGAAGCTTCTTTACCAAGTGAGAGCCGTTGGATATCCTGATTAGAGAGTGTCGGAGGATATGTCGAGGATTGGGGGTGGTAAAGCGGTTCATCCTCGCTAGGCTCGAATATCTGTGAGAACGAGTATCGCGAGAGGTCGTAGAAAGCGGAGGGCAGAAGTGATGGTGCGTCGACTTCCCTCGCGAGACTGATCACGGCCTACGTCCATTCAGAAGCTGTCGGTACAGCAATATACGGCATGGACATACCAACGGTGATGGATACAGATGCGCCCCCGTTTCCATCTCATACGCCCGCGCCAGATCCTCCCTCGCGTCCCACACCTTCAGCGTGTCCGGCCACGCAATGCTCAGATGCGCGAGTGCCTGCACACGCAGCGACTCGATAATGTACTTGGACGATAAACGAAGAATCCCCGACACCACTCTGAAATCACCATGATCATTATTGCCGAACTTCCTGCAACTCCGAATCAGCACACGCATATCGTATCATATCAAGATGAAGGGAACGTGGGTCGCTTACGGGCCGTCGTACAGCGCAGCGAACAGATTCGCTACATCGTCTGCCCCGTCTTGCAGGCACAGCGTGGGGCAGTCCGTGATATCGTGCAGAAGCTCGTCGGACGCATCGGGGCTCTGCACGCAGTTCAGATTCTCCATCGCCTTCGCCTTCCCGGCTTTATGTGGCGATCTGGGTTGCGGGACCGCGAACATATCTTTGAAGCATACAGACCGCCTCGCTAACTGGTACATGTGCACCCGGAAGAGAAGGTTCTCTGCTCTGCAAATGACGCTCCCATCAGGGAACCAGAGATCTGGGTGTCGCTTGAGCTCTGCACCCGTTTCTGCGTCGAACAGGCCGGTGGGGGGGAGCCGAGGAGGGGCATGGCTCATTGTCATTGTACAGCAGTGGGCCGGTATTCGTGGTGCTCGCGATTTCTCGCTTGGAGGACGAGCTTCTGGAAGACGACGAAAGGGAGGGATTGGGAGAGAACTGCATGAGGGAGGAACGGAAAGGGTGGCGCCCAAAGGGGCACTTGAGCAATTATGAAGCCACAATTATACGGCCTCGGTCGGTATCAATTGTTCATCTTGATACAGCATGTTGATTCTTGTTACAAAGCGAGCAGCGGGATGCTAGGATGGGTATCATTTGTAGATGCGATGGAGGACGATGATCTACATAATACATCAGGAAAATACGTGTAATCTACTATGGATACAGTTTCGTGGGTAGGAAGTCCAGAGTTTAATTATAATGATAATATGTTCACGGTAGGGTGGGTGTAGGGATGCGAACGGGGACAAATAGAGAAATCATCGGGTCGTTCCATTCGGGCCTGAGAGTCAATTAGTGGAGAATAGAAACAGGGGCGACGATGCGACTTGTCTGTCCGATGGGATAGCCGATAGAACATGCGTGCCTCGTCCGCGCATCCACGTTTTTGCAAGGATACGGGAACTTATCCTCTAAGTAGAGCTCGTCCACTAGTAGAACCTGTGCGTTGTTCGCATCGCGATCGAACGGTGGGGCGTATTTCTTCATGAACTTCGGGAGAGATGTGGCCATCGCCTCCTCGTCTTTCACCTCGTACTTGAGATATATGTCGGGGGACTTTGGCGCGAGGTCGTGCACTAACTGAGAAATTGGTTTTTTGATAATCTGGTTCAATGCAAAAGGGCGTCTTGAGCGTGGCGTAGATTGTGTTGGTATGTCGGGTTTCCTGTCGTTGGTGGTTGCGTCCCTCGTCAAGTTGTAATATGTCGCAATTGCCGATCTACGAGGAGATTGCGTGTGCGGGCCAGGCATCCAGAAGAAATCGGAGGATCCATCTTGACGACCGGGTGCAAACCCATCCACAATCCTAGTAGTCCCTCGAGGTGGTGCCATTCGCCGGTTAGCAGGAACCTCGGACGGCGGTGGCACGTCTGTTCTGTAACGCGAGCCATGTCCAATGGCTTTTCGACAAGTTGGCGGTAGAGCCTGGGGCAGATCCACCGGGCTTCTCTGCGCAGGAAGATATGGGTGGTATTTGCCGCCATGCAGAGGTGTGGCGGTCCCAGGACTTGTACGAAATACGTTTCGGGTGGGCTGCACAACGGTAGACTGAGAACCACTGACTCGGCCTGGTTGCGGCAGGCGAGGTGCTTGTCCACGAGGCCTATGAGACTGGCGATACTGAGTTTGATGGGCAGTGAGTTGTGCTGAGGGGTCGTGGCTTCCTGATGAGGCGGTCTGCTGAGATATAGCCATGTCGGTGAAAGTGATGAGAAGAGGTGTTCATCCTTCCTGGGCTGGTGGCTGGTCCTCTGTCGACATAGCATCGCAAGGTCAAAGTTCAAAGACAATACAAGGGGAAGAGAATAGAGAACGCGTAACCATGGCTCTTCCAAGGCTCCTTGCCGACCACATACATGTTGCACTAGTCACTCCATCGTCGTACACGCTAAGGACCCAGTCGTTCTCAACGATGATCACAGATGGCCAGGACTCTGAGTTTGTCGGACTCGATAACTCATCCGTGACAAGCGCCCACAAATAAGGGGTTCAGGGCACGATGCAATTAGGGTGTATATACATCGGATTCAATCATTGTTTTCGTCAACAATCGAGGAAACGGTGCACAGAAGAAGTGGACGAAGACTCGTTGACTCCGAGTTTTCCATTGACGAATAAGCCGCTCGAGTACTTCGTCGTTACGTTCGAGTTCGAGGAATCAGCTCAGTGGGCGCAAAGTGGGGAGTTGTGGCATGATGTCCGTTTCCAAAATCGGAACATGTGTTGTTCTTCCACCCTTGTAAGTCGGCGTGTAAGTTGCAGAATCGATGTAGGGATATCGTTATGTTTGGAAGGTCTAAGCGGTGCATTTCAGAGTCGCTCAAAGTCACGCAAGTGATATGGTACAAATTGCATTGAGATGATGGATCTAATGATACAGTGCTAGCACTCGATAGCGGATACAAAGCCTTTCAAAGGATAGTGGGATGCGTAAGTAGCGTAAGGAGGGATAAATATAAGTTACTGCAGAACAAGAGCAAATCAAATCATCGGATAGAAAGAGCATCAAGCCCTCGCGTTCAAGCCCCAATAGCCGTGGCGATTCTAGCATCTGCGTCGGCCTGGGTGGTACAGGTGATGCTAGTTCCAGGCTTGTTGACCAACGGAAGCGCCGCGCAAGTGAGGGTAGCTGCACACGGCGAAAGCACGAACTTCCCACCGACGCACTGCGCGAATGAGCCGTCTACGCATGCTTGCGCGCCGTCTTGGCAGGAAGAAGAAGGGGTGAGGCTGGCGAATTGGGCGTTGAGAGCTTGTGCGTCCCTGCCGTTTTGGGCCTTGAAGTCGCCGCCTGCGGTGCTGCTGCCGTTGCTCTGGGCTGGGGTAGAGGTTGCAGCGTTGTTTCCAGTGGACGAGCTGTTGGCGTTGTTGCCAGTGTTGTTGTTGCCAGTGTTGTTGTTGCCGGCGTTGTTGTTATTGCCGACCTTATTGCCGACAGCACCATTTCCTGTAACACCACCAGTAGCGCCGCTGGCAGAAATCCTGGCTGCAGCATCGCTTTCGGTCGTGCACGCGAGACTCGTTCCAGCCTTGTTGACGAGAGGAAGGGAGAAAACATTTCGTAGGCGCCGAGCAAGTAGCAATCACGAATCGTCCGCCGACACATTGAGCGAAGCCGCCGTCAATGCACGCCTGTTCGCCTTCTGTTTCGTAGGGGTAACATGTTAGCTCGAATGCGGCAGGGTGATGAGCGGTGACTACTAACCTTGGCAAGGGGAGTCGGCGGTCAAGCCTGCGAACTGGGCATTCTGAGCCTGAGCATCTTGTCCGTTTTTCACTTTGAAATCTCCGCCGGTGGAGGCAGCAGCGGGGGGAGTCGCGGCGGGGGGCGCAGAGGATGTGGCAGCAGCGTTGTTACCGTTATTGCTGTCATTGCCCGTGTTTTCACCGTTGTTTCCGTTGGCACTTCCATTATTTCCGCTGGCATTCCCATTACCTCCGTTTGTGCCGTTGTTCCCAGCGTTGCCCGAGCCTACGTTACCGGGGCTCTGAGCGATGTCGGCGAGCTGTTGGCCATCTGGTACGGGGCCATTAGGATTGGCGGGGCAGGAGCCGGCTGGACTCAGAGGAGTAGAGAGACCGAGGGGGATAGTGCCTTGTTGTCCGACAGCCACACCACCGACAAACGTTGTGGGATTGGCACCAGCAAACTGGCATTGGAACAGCCCATTGAGCTCAGCATTCTTCGGTGCCTGTTGGCAGTACTGCACAGACAAAGACGTCGGCTGAAGGCGAGATTATTCAGAATATCCGAAAGGTAAATGATCACAGGGCGCTTACGGTATTCCGGGGTTGCTGGGCGAAGATCTGCGCCAGCCGAATCATGTCTGCGTCATTACCCAGCGATTTTGCGAGATCGACCATGGCGTCGGCGGAGTTCTGCTGCTCGCAAGGGCCGGCCGCAGCGAGGAGAGTCGAGAAAGCTGTAACAGAGATGGGATTGCACTGTTGTGCCCCTCCAGCAGCAATCTACATAAACAGAAGTGAGATTTTGGACGATGATAAGATATGTGTTACTCACGCATGCCTGTTCCCACTTTGCCGTCGAAGCGGAGATGGTCTGGGCGATGCGTTTCGTCAAGGGTAAACCGTGCACCGATGCAGCGGCAGTAGCCAACAAAATAGCGGCTGAAAAATGAACCATTGTAGAGAATTTGAACTTGAAGTCGATAAGTGAGGGATCCGGTGAAAGGAAGGGATGAGCGCAGCTCGAGAACTAGGAGAAGAAGGAACGATGGGAGTGGAAGTTGAGTTGGGAGAAGAAGGCTGATTACTCGGACGACCTTTATAGCATCCCGAATGTCCAACCACCACTTCCTATTATGGCCCGAAAACTCATTTGATCGTGGGTGGACAACAATGGGTGGGGCTTGTAACCACGGCAGTGATCCATTTTTGACGCAAAAAAAGGCTGGATTGTCTCGGCAAGCCATCAAGGTCTTTGTAGTAGCCACAAATTGCCACAGCCCAAAGGCTTTGTTTCCGGCGCAAATCAGTGAACGGCATGAAAGAGTGGCCGTATCTAGCAAGTGACTGCATACCGTCCATCTTTCTTCCATTGTTCACGCTGAGCGCTTATTCCTTCAATTAGCCTTTCTTTCTCATCACCCTCTCACCTCTCGAGCCAAAAAACTTAAATGATGAAAAGGCACCGCACTATGGCCCTGAATGACTTGCCTGATGAGCCCATCGCTCGATTATCTTTGCATCATGTTCCTGTTCATCTCACTGGCAACAATTATATTCGACGCTAAGATCTCGGGTTACTCGCCTTGACGCCGCTCACTTGGAGACAAGTTCGCATCTCAATTCCTGACCGACGCAGCAGCGCTCAGTATTCGCTAGAGACAGCTGGATAGTGAGTAAATATCGTTGAGCGGGGCAACGTCGGGGATCGGCGTAAGTGAGATAGTTCCACTAATACTATCAATGTAGAGCATGTGCCGTTCCTACGGTGGCCAGTTATCCTCGGCGACCAGGTGAGTTGTCCGTATGGTACAGTTCGGAGCGAATTATGCCATCAGTAATGTCTCGCTACAGATGTCGTTCGAGGCTTGTAGGTTGCCTTGTTGATGCCACCACTAAAAACACAAGGTAAATCAAAGGTAATCCATAATGCAAAACGACCTTCAATATCCTCTCACTCCATAGTTATGCCAACTAGTTCGTATATATCCCCGCAGCGTCGACTGATATTGCTGCTATCAAGCTGGGCCAAAATTTACTTCGTCTGTGAGCTGTAGCCGTCCACTTGATTGATACACTTATATGGAAAGCCAGAAGGCTAGTATGCTCGTTTAAGGGAGCTTCTTGAGAATGCTGTATCCCGGCTTCAAGAATTGTCCTGCGTTCTAAGAACGAAATGGTACGGGCTGAGATATTGGGAGTCCTTTCCTATGCTGTGGATCAGTGTGCTCGATCGGCGAGTCTTCAAGCAATGCGGATACTCCTCGCCGGTAGTGATGAAGAAGCGAACTTCCCCAACAACGTCCAGCATGTTCAACTCCATCGTCGTTCCAGAGCGCCCTTCGGAAGCCCGCTAAAATATGCGAAGCAGGTCATATTCGCAGAAGCCGAACGTGTCTATGTCCGAACATTGGCTACCATCTTGGAAAGTTTCCACTTCCCGATGGACCAAGCTGTGCCGCAAGAGGTTCCAGAGGCGAGTCTAGAAGACGCAGGCAGATCATTATTCAAATGATGCTGACCGGTAACTTGTAAGCCATTATGTGCCGTCACCGCAACGGGCCTCATCAGTATCTATAGACTCGCGGCTTTTGGCCTTGATCTCTTTAATAATGCCTTCAAAAGATCTTGTCACTCGGATTGCGAGGGATAGAGGCTACAAATGAGCAAGAATGCGCAAACGTGAATGATAGAAGTGAGTTAATAGCGAGTAGGCGGGTAAATAAAAGGTTAGATACTTTGATAGATTTTGTTGATGATCGTGGCGTACTCCCAGGTCCTGTGTTGCTGCCACTGCTGGCCCCCCCACGAAGACGCCATGCCACGCAGGCGCGGTCCCTCTCCGCTGCGAACTAGTGCAGACACATCAGCGCGCGTCCCTCCCACCACGCCACCACGGTGCTCCCTCACGGAGCCAACGGGCGGAGGCCTATCTGAAAGGAGAAACAAGTTCAGTTAGTGGGACCCGCGACAAATTTTAGACGCGAACAAGCGGACACGTGAGAACGAGGACGAGCGGGTTATGGACGAGTGAACGCGCAAATGCGGAGGCTGACCCGGGGTCTTTCGTTGGGCAAGTTTGACTGCGACTGCGGGTACCTGTATGGATGTGAGTAGACGCCGAGTGATGCGAGGATCCGGGAGCAACAGTCATCGATCTAAGTATGATTCAATTGCATCAGTGATAAACGGCTTGTGGATAAATCGTACTCAACTCTAGCCCTCCCTCACGCTCATTCCGTTTACCCGTATCGAGAGTGTTTACTTACGAAAAGGGAACGGTAGAGCGATCCTGCAGCCATATGTACATTAGTGATTTAGCAAGCTCAAGGATTCGGAGTCTCCGTTTAACGTCCATCGGGGTTCCCCCCCTACGGACGGCTCGTACTACATGCGTCTTGTAGTACTATAATGTAAATACAATGGGCCCCCATGACCTCCTGGTTCCTCTTGTACGACAGACGGAAGGTCCGAGCAGACGGAAGGTCCGAGACCTCATCCCCCACCCAGCGATAGAAAACCGCCGTTTGTTGGACATCAGTGTGTTATGGGTAGTCACGTCGGTTGGTTGTTCGTTGTCTTGGCCAAAGGCCTCCCGCGTTAGCTGCTCGTCCCGAAGGAGAGCAGGGGACTCCTCTCCTCACCTTAGTTATCTCAGTCTGCACGAATACCCCACGCATGCATCCAGCCCAAACACACTGGTAAAAAATTCCTCAATACAGAAGCGCTTCACAGCATCTGCAACCAGGAAGTGAATGATGACTTGGTTGGGGCAACCTTTGCGACGTTGGATGAGACGTGGGCTGGCTCTGCGGTGGTGTTGCTAATGCCTGGGTTACAGGTGCGCTGGTGGGCGTGCGAGCATCGTGCTGGGGACGCAAGCTTGAGCGCGAGCACGAGAGTGAGCACGGCGCCGTTATTGTTGCCTATGTCCACTGGAGTTGATTGTGTTGTTCGTTTCTTTGCTTTTGCGCCTTGATTCCTGTTTCCTGTTCACCGTGTCGTACAATCATGACGTTGGATAAGTCACAATTGAGTGATTCAATGGGAGCGAACTTACTTGGGTTAAAGGCATGTTGTCGTCGCGCGTCAAGTTGGCATCTGTGTTCACAGGCCGCTTCTTTGCCCCCAACCACATCGTGAGACTGCACTGTTAAGTAACTCTCATCATAATGTCCATGTACTACAAATTCGGAGGCTACGAGCCAAGTTTCCGTTGGTACAGTGTTGCGCTTGGACATTTATGTAGCAAGTACATCTGACAGGGATTCCACAGGTTCAAATTCCGCCTCCAAGATCTTGCAGAAGCTATCACTGGGGACAAGTCGTGTTTGCGTTCGGTTGACACCAAATGGCCGGTTGAAGTGACCCTTGGTGGGTTCTAAACGTACTGAATTGAACCAAGTTCGAACTAACTCCGAGCGTATAGGGATCAGGAAATCAGGGGCCAGCTCCCTGCTCCTGAATGAGGGGCAATTCCAGGCCCTGTGGCACGTCTATAGACGTGCCGAACGTGCGCCAAATCGAGTATTTTCTCCACAAGACTTCGAGTCTCTCAGCCCCATCGAGTTCGACGGGGCTGATTCGCTGCACCGGAAACTGAAGAGGCTGGAACCGCGGAAGACGAAGGTCGGCTACGACACTAGCCCGGCCAACAAAGTATTCCATGATTCAGCCAGTGCTGGCGATGGCCGTCTCCGAGGGTTGTTCGAACTCAACCGGTAAGTTATACTAGTTTAATCTCTTCGCTCTGAGTCGGACTCATTGGTTGGACAACTATAGGTGTCTCTACCGCCTCATCGACGGCGGTATAGACCCTCACAAATTCGCGCTCAACGATGAATGTGCATCAAAAATACGGATATGTGCGCTGGTCATCAACACCTGGACCCAGGACGGTCGGTCAGCGGATGCTCGAAAGCGTAACCCGAAGATTCTCGATGTTGGCGTGACTTCGTTGGACCCGTCCGCACCCATTTCCCAAGCCACACGAACCTCGGCACACTTCATAGTCAAGGAAAATGATATGTTGAACAAAGAGGCAAGGAAGGTACGTATGATCAAAATCTCAGCTGTTCAGGCCATTCAAGCTCGAGTGTCCATCATGCTAACTAGCCTCTGGTAGGATTTTAAATATGGGGACTCCAAGGAAGCTACTTTAGCAGACATGGCTTCCCAGCTCAGGAGCCTCCTACTCGCTGGGCCCACCGTCCTCCTCGTCGTTGGCGCTGACACCACAGAAGATATCTTGAACGCCCTGGACATCAACACATCCTCCTGGGCTCATGGCATCAAAACCCTAGTCCAGAACGACATCGCGGTATGTATCTTATCACATACTTCCTCCATACCTGGCTTAGAGTATCTTCAGCAACCCGCCCTGCCTCCCAAACCCTATTACTACCGGGAGGACGGGCCAAGCACATCTCATCGCTCGCGCTCGCGCTCCCCCACTCGCTCAGCCTCGAACTCGACCTTGCATCATTCCTTCCGATCGTCGACAGCCACGTCATCTCGGACCGCCTCCATCGCCCCTCGCACTAGCCGTGCTCCCTCTGAGTCCTTGCCAAGTCCCCGCCACCGCCAGTACCTCCCTGTCTACATGGTCGACGTGCAGCAGATGTACGAGAAACTGAAGAAGACGGGGGACAAAGACAACATCTACCGCATTGCGGAATATCTCCAAGTCGAAGCACCGATCAGCACCGCTGCCACCGTGAACAACGCTGCCTCTGGGAAGGCTACGTCTGGCCGCATCTGCGCGGGCAACGAATCACGGTGTGTATTCAATTTTGTAGCATTTATCTCATCAAACTCATCTATTCGATCCCATGCTACCAGGCTTCTCGTCGACATCTGGGCAGCGATGGCAAGCGGGGCAGCGATCGACGAGCAACACGAGGAAAGGGCGCTGGTGCAGCGTCCAAGAGAAGCGAGCCTCCACGCAGCACACAATCAATCCGGCACCAAGGTGGAACCTACTGCCGGCGGCCTTGCAAGTTCTGAGGGATATGATGATGATGACGACGACGACGATGCGGACCCGTTTACATCTATGCAGCAGGCAATCCAGCAGCAAGAGTCGAGCGATGTCAATCCATGTGATGATTATTATGATATTGACTCTGATCATGGCTCGGATATGGATTGAATTGTACGTACGGATATCTCCACTTACTTCGGGTCTCTAGTAACGTTTGTTGGGAATATAAATGTAATCAGAACTCTAGCATCATTTACTATCTAAACCATTGTTTTGGAGCAAGTCTCACCGAAACGTGGCGGCACTAGGCAAGACGAAGACGTGAATCGTGACTGAAGCGGTTGGACCAAACTACGTCTCAGAGCAACGTCCCAGCGCAACCCATCGACGACACCTCCAACAAATTATAAGCCAGATGGAATTGGCAACTTCGTTTGACTTGGCACCCTACGCGATCAACCCACCATCGAGCCTCTTTAGAGACGCTGGTCATAGATTTGTGGCGTATCGAGATACTGGACTTTGTCTTAATGAATATTCGACGGTGGTCAGGCTGACTGGCACGGGGCGGTTGAGAATGCACGATAATTTACAGTGAGGGTAAGCAGATACTCGTGGTTAGATTAGATATGCACGAAATACGTCGACTCTGTATTCTCTGTATTCGCTACAATTTGAACAAGGCGGGATCCATATTCTATAGGAATAGGACGCATGAGAAATAGATCATCCGCGTACAAATGCGATGGGAGAGCGTACCATTTTACAGAGACGGGCAACCAAACCGGCCAGCTGGATGATGGTGCCTACGCCTTCGAGTACCCGCATATGGGTGAAGCCAATCTCCTACAAGAGCCATCAGTCGCACAGAAATTCAGGAGGCGTGAACGGTAATTCCTACCTTTATATACTCGAGTTTTGTGTATTCAGGCATTCTACGAAAACGAAATGACCAGTCCAGGTCAAGTTCGACATGATATATGATGCGAAGACTTACTCGTCGAAAGTCTTCACCACACGGAATATCGTTGTCACGATGTCTACAGCACTGTAGCCCTGGTCCCAGAGTTCGTTGAGTTTCTCCATAGCACCGTTGATATCGCTCTTGAGGCAGGCGCGGATGATTGCCTGGACGATGATTGGGTGCGGTTGATCGCAGACTTTGAAGACATTGTCTGCTGAGATAAAACCGAAACCCGAATGGGTAGACTGTAGATTGTTGATAGCTTGCCGCATGTCGCCTTCTGATGTAAATATGAGTGCCGTCAAGCCATCATCGTTGTATTCGACCTTGTGATAGGAATGAATGGCATGAATAGGCCGTTATGGGCCCGAGCAGAATACTGACCTTCTCCATTTCGCATATTTCGAGCAGCCGTTTCAGAATCTCTTGATCTCTAAGTTTGGCATACCGCAGCATGGCGCAACGACTCTGTATCGGTTCGATGATTTTGTTGCTCATATTGCAGGCCAGACAGAAGCGCGTTGTGTTGGAGTATATTTCCATCGTTCTTCGGAGAGCTTGCTGAGCTCCTGATGTCATGCTGTCCAGAGCGTAAACTAGCCGTAGACATATTAGTGACCATAACATACCTATCTGCTTCATCTAATATAATAATTTTATGGCGGCCCGGCGGAAGGGTAACCTTCTTCTGGGCAAATGCTTTGATCTTATTGCGAACCACATCTATACCTCTAACTTGGACTCGGCGAGGCGCATTACATTATTCAGGGGTTACATACCGTTCGTCCGAGGCATTCAACTCCAATACACCCTCTTTGTATGCATCGCCAAGTAGTTGATGTGCCAGACAATGTATACTCGTCGTCTTCCCGATACCAGGTAGACCCTGCCGTGAAATGAGATCATGCTTGCTGAGATATAGAAGATATCGCACAGATATTATAATATGGGGACAATTTCCGTCCTTCGCAATCACTTTGAGCCGTTCTACGGTTTCAGTGTTTCCTACAACATCGTCCAAAATCTGTGGTCGATATTTCTCTACCCTGAACAGCACAAATTTGAGTAGGTAGGTGTGGGTGCGGTGAAAGATCGAGCCCACCATGGAAGTTCATAGGGAGTTTCCTTAGCTGCCGCTTTTCCCTTCGTCGAGCTGGAGGCCATAGTGGATGAGTGAAAGACGCGTCGTCACGCAATCGTGACTCTCGTGACGGACCGCGTTTCTATGCCCTCTGAGACAAAGAACGACAAATAGAGTGTCCACAACCGAATGGGCGCTAACTTCGACGCCAAATGGCATCGCTCCGCCTTACGGGCCAAAGAAGTCTCCCTCGATTCAGGAGCACAATACAGTCTCTTCCAAGACGATATGCTTCAAGCCCGGCCTCTAACTCGTCCTCGAGCAATCCGATTCGAACTGGACTCTATGCATCGGCATTAGTTGTCTCTACGGGCCTTTTCGTAGTCTACTACTTGGATTCACGGTCGGCCATCCATAGATATTTCTTCACGCCTCTACTCCGATACACTTTCGATGCCGAAACCGGACACAAACTTGCAGTCAAAGTCCTGAGAAGCGGTCTTGGACCTCGAGATGTTGTCGCCGACGATGACAGGCTCAAGTTGCAGGTGGGTTTCATATACAGCGGCAGTGTTCAGACCTCTCATAAATCTGCATGAAGCTTTGGGGGAAAGAAATATGTAATCCAGTCGGTCTGGCCGCCGGGTTTGACAAGGATGGCGAGGCTATCGACGGTGAGATGCATCACTCTGTTTCCGGGATACCATGCGAACATGAACAGGCCTTCTTGGTCTCGGGTTTAGTTGGGTAGAAATTGGCAGCATTACACCAAAGCCTCAGGTGCGCTCCTGACTCACATCCTGTAGGTAGAAGCTCGAAGCTTACGGCTGTCGTAGCCTGGTAACCCGCGGCCACGGGTATTCCACCTGTCGGAAGACTCAGCACTCATCAACCGCTACGGCTTCCCCTCACAAGGACATGCGTCTGTCCTATCTAGACTACGTGCTCGCATTCCTGCCTTCTTAGCGCCAGAAACAGAAAAGTCCGCCTCGCTCAAAAGTGGCACAGTACTTGCAGTGAACTTGGGCAAGAATAAAGACTCGCCTGTTGACTCTGTTGACGACTTCGTGGATGGTGTCCGTATGTTTGGTCCCTACTCAGACGCCCTCGTAGTCAACGTTTCGAGTCCAAACACGCCTGGTTTACGGTTAGTTATTCCCCTACGTCGACTGGAGCCTTTTTCATTTCCGGTAGAGGTCTTCAGGATCGTCAGTCATTAGAGCAGCTGCTCTCTCGAGTTACGAAGGCCCGGGACGAAGTCGCTACAGCCAACATCGTCTCCCAGCGCCCACGCATCTTGCTCAAAATAGCGCCTGACCTAGATGAGCTTCAATTGACTGAAATGGCCGAAGTCATCAGAAACAGCGATATCGACGGTGTCATAGTGAGCAACACGACAATAAAACGACCCTCCCACCTACATTCTGGTGTGTGATTTAATCTGTGTTATGATTCACTCTAACGTCCTTTGCAGCGAATGCATCAGAAACGGGTGGCCTGTCCGGAGCACCTTTAAAGCCCCTCACGATAGCTGCACTTAAAACACTCCGAGCCAATTTACCAGCAACCATCCCCATCATCGGGTGCGGCGGTATCTCCTCTGGCTCCGACGCTCTCGAATACGCGAGGGCAGGCGCCTCGCTGGTTCAAGTCTACACCAGCTTTGGTTACGATGGCGTTGGCAGTTGCAGAAGAATCAAGGACCAATTGGTTGAGGAACTTGCCAAGGAGGGACGAACGTGGGCACAAGTGGTACAACAAGCCGTTCAGACACTGAGCTATAAGCCACCTCCACCGCCCGTTGCGTCCGACATCACTGACCCCAAAAGCGCGTCCGTTGGACAATTGGTAGCCGAAGCTGAAGAGCTGAAGAAACTACTAGATCAGCTTGGAGAGAAGTTCGGTGCACAAGCAAAGAGCGAAGAGATTATCGGTCAAGTCGAAGTACCAGTCTCTGTTTAGGTAGACAACCTTGAAGGGTCTGACTCCTCCAGGAGGTCGTACAAGAATTCCTCCATTAATGATGGGTGTATCTATGTATCTAGACATAACCGATAACCATGAATGTGAGTCGAAGCCCATGCACCGTCGTTTCCCACTAGGTGGTTAATTCCTGGAACTACTCACTCGATGTCCTTGGGTTGCCTGAGTAATGAGTACACTTCGACGAAGTTGGCACTCTAAAAGTCCTATGCTTGAGTGACGAGAAGTCCTATTAGTGGCAACACCCAAATACAAATAAGTGTTACAGATTGGCGTAAGCCCTTCCACAATCCCGTTCTAACTGCTTCCGCCGCTCAACAATCATCTGTACGCTGATCATCTTTATACCCCACTGATCGGCGAACGCCCGGCAATCGTCCCTTCGAGCCATTGTGCCCTCCGCGTCGTCGTTTACCATCTCACAGAGCAAACCGACGGGTGGAAGGTCAGTAAGTCGGCATAAGTCGACAGACGATTCCGTATGGCCGGTACGCGCGAGTACACCACCGTCTCGAGCACGTAGGGGAACTAGGTGACCTGGGCGTGAGAAGTCCGATGCAAACGAGTTGGGGGATGCAAGTGAACGCGCGGTGAGGCTACGGTCATGCGCGGAGATACCAGTGGTCGTTCCTGGTGCGACGCAGGGTAAGCGAAGCAAGGTAACGAGAGGTGGCGGCCGCGGGATTCAAGGTATGTCAGCGATGTGTGTACAGTAACGAGGCTAGACCCTCACCGTGCTTGTAATCCACAGTCACGGTATACGCCGTCTTGTGCGGATCTTGGTTGTCGGCCACCATCATCGGGATTTCAAGTTCTCGTAGACGATCACCGGTCAAGGCCACGCAGATGAAACCGCTGGAAACGGGGACCTGAGGGTGAGCGAGCCTGCAGAAACTAATTACAACACAAGTGACCTTGTGTGCTTGATCATCCAGGCCATTTTCTCAGTCGTACAGTGTGCTGCAGCGATAATAAGATCCCCTTCATTCTCTCTGTCCTCGTCGTCCATCACCACCACGAATTCCCCATCAGCGAACGCTGTCAAGGCATCGTCCATGGCATCGAAGGAGAACTTGGTGCGTCTGGGAGGGTCGGCGACTTGTTTGGGTGCCCATGGTATGGGGGAAGTCGACGCCTTTGGGGTCGGAGGGGGCGTAACGATGGCCTGAGTAGCGAGGAGGGCAGCGGGGGACATGGTAAGCTTGTTAGGGGCAAAATTCACTTTCAAGCCTCCATAAATACAGCGGAGGAATCAGCAGCTCGGCTGTGACAACTCCGGTTACAGGCTCGGGGATTGGTCACATGATGCATGGGCGCTAGTGAGGCTTACTTCCTTGAACGTTCTTCATGTCAGTTTTTATTTCATCTTTCACTTCGTCACAGTCTTACAGATATACCCATAAATCTCAAATAATGTTCTTCAAATTCTCTCTTTACCTTACATTCCTCGTATCCTTCGCTTGCGCCCACCCTAATCAGCTTCGATCCCGACAAGCAACTCAGGGCTGCCGACCGTTGCACACAACGTTCTCTAATTCGGAAGTCTCCAATGGCGGGAGTACGCTAATTACTATGATATCGCCGACCGATTCCTATTCCACAACTGCTAATGGCCTGGAGCTATATCTCAAGAGACCCGCTACAAAGGTTACAGCTCAAAATGGCGTTAATGACCAACTTGGTTCTGGAGCAACCGCCAATTCGTCCTTTTTTCTTAGGTACGCATACTTTGACTTGAACGCCTTGGAGGGCATGACTCACTCGGGGTTAAATGCTATAGCCATGGCAAAGTGACTTTCGACTTGAGCGCGCCTGTAGGAGCAGGCGGAGCTGTCGTGGCCGCCATTTTCATATGTATGTCCTCCCCCTCTCTCACCGACATTGAAAAATAAGCTTATATGCCCTCCTTGAAGCCAACGATCGTCACGAAATAGATATCGAGCTGTTGCCAGGCGACCCGAAGCAGTGGCAAACCAATGTCTTCGCACCCCCAACAGCTAACTCGCCTCCTGCTTACGGAAAGCTAAGTTCAGTTGAGGACATCCCGAAATCTCGCAGCGGTCAGCAGACTATAGGCGAGCGGCACACGTATTCGATTGATTGGAATCCACGTAGGATTATATGGAGTGTGGATGGCCGAGCCGTCCGTACACTCACGCCGCGTACTTATTTAATGCATCGTATACAGCATTGATCCGTAAGCTGACAGTCCGCCATTTTTAGAGGAATCGACAATTGATGGCCGCATCAATTACCCTACGTCGCCGATGCGAATTCAACTGGGAATCTGGGATGGAAGTAGTCCAGAGGGGACATCTGAGTGGGCCCGAGGGCCTATTAATTGGAGTAGGCAACCGGACAGACTAATTGCAAAATTCCATAGCCTTACTGTGGAATGTCCTTAATTATACACGCTTGTTTTAAACACGCGTTGGGGCTGTTATTATCGTGTATACCGTAGCACTTGAACTCAATCACCTACATCAACATTGTACCACGCACGGGTGCATTTGGTCGCGACGGCTACAGCAAAGGATACCGAAGAGCGAATAGGAGGAAGTGGGCTTATCCGAGGTTGAATTACAGGAATGAAGACATCGGACGTAAATTATGAGGATTGATATCCACGAAGAGATGGAAAAGTGATACACACGCGCGCGCGACACGTCACTGCCGATGGCGCGGTTATAGTTTACCCTGCACGAAAAATGAGAAATACAGGACGAAAGTGATTAGGTGAAATCAAACGTACGCCTGGCGAAGGAAACAACGGTCTGAATGATAGGAATTTGTGGACCGGCGCTGAAGACTCTTGCCTTGATGAGCGTTTCGAGCCAATTTGGCAGACACCAGGCGAACCATTGCCACACTAGAAAATACCCCAAGAACCTCCATAGCCTCAACGGACGAAGCCCCTTCGTCGCCCAAGCTATGAGTATGTCTTCGCAATGGATGCCTATCGCCTGGAGGACGAAGAACTTCATGGTCCGTGCATTCCACTGACCCAGAGGGTGAAGTCTGCCCAGAGATGGATAACACCGGATAAGACGAAGGCGACGTAGAGTTGTGTGTACGTGGGTAATTTTGAACCGGGCTTGAGCTTCAGAACCTCGAGTGCTACGAAGCGACCATACGAAGTCAGTGTCTATAAAGCCGTGATCAATGATGGATGTGGGTTACTTTTACACTCGCTGGAAATAGGCATACCCTACGCAAAACTTGATGCCAAGTGCGCCTGAAGAGATATAAGTATAGGCCATGACTGGAAACTGAGAGCTTGGAGTTCACTCACCCCCAAAATCTACGCAAGGCGTATGCATCTTGCCAGTGACCACACAGCAGACGAAATTCAGCAGGCTCTTCCAAGCCGAATGCGATTAGCAACAAGGATAATGCTCTGTGACCCGCTGAAATGGCATATCTTGTTAAAGCAATCAGATTGGCGACGTGCACAGAGCGCCAGAACCATGCGCAGGATGTCAATGGATGGTCCTTCTGGTGACAGCGCCGGCGTCATAGCAAAGCCTATGCCCAGAATATTCACGATCAAGAGTTCTAGCATCAACTCGAAAGTCTCCTCTCCAACGAAGTACAGCCTAGAACCTCTGGCGGCTTGTGGCGGGGAAGGTAGGACCCTGGTCGGGCTCTACTGTCCACCCAATCATTCGTTGATTCGGCAGGAGACTCATCGCCCACTTGATTCGCGCCAAAGGCGGTTGTTCCTCGATATTTACGACTTGATCTTTCTTATGCAAATTTGCGTAGGACTTCGTCAAAAGGAGGAAATCTGATCCGGCGAAGACGAGGGCGGTTAAGGAGAACGCTAGGGGCCAATCCGTACTGGGTGATACAGTTGTCTCGGTATGTATGTTGTAGGCAACGAATGCCAGTATTTGAGCAAAGACAAGCTTGGGATGCGCGGGGTGTTTGATCGCCAATGTGAGGATTGTCAACCCATGAGGGATGAGGAGCGCAGAGGGCGACAGCGCGGAGGACAACATAGTGTCGTGTTCACTGGGGCCAGCTACCAGCACTCGGGGTATTTAAGCTGTCGGCGATATCCAGCTGCATGGTGCCTCCAGTTGCACATACTAGAAATATCAACTCTAGGGGTGCCTCCGGGAGGCCCCTGGATTGCGAGACACTAGGCTGGCAATTGACTGGTGGTTAGATGATCGACGAAAGCAAGAGTCATGCTGTATCACGATGAGGACGGAATCAATTGAAGAGCCATTGCTGGTGGAAAGATGCTCCAATAGTCTGCCGAGGAAACGACTGCGGAGAATGATCATAGATGGCCTTGAGCGCCTCGCTGTCCTGCACGTTGATGGACACTAACCATCGCGGGTACGCCCTGGTTAATGATTGACGGCCATCATTGTGCACACCGGATACGAGTTCTCAGAACCGCGGAATTGTAGTCGTTAACCTAGTATAACAATTAATGAAGACATTTGTAGTACATCGCAGCAATAAGATAATAGCAAACGGTTACACAAAGCAGCTGCTCAACGTGGAATGGATACTTGTGACAAGTTATCGCCCATAAACCGGTGCAGACCAGCTGCCGGTCGCAAAGCTAGTACACGATCGTCGGATACAATGAGGATCTCATCTCTCCCTACTCCCTGAGGAGGTCGAGGATATTGATTCGGATTCGGGTAGGCCATCTGTTGCGGAGGAACACCAAAGGCGTTATAGGCAGATTGACGGCTGCCATAGGAGTTGGTGGAAGCGGCGTAGGGGTTGTAGCCATACTCAACAGAGCTTGCGTAGTGGTGGTTATTGGAGACGGACGGAGGCGTATCAGCAAACAGGAGGCGGAGGTTGTTTCCCTGGATGACTTGAGAAAGGAGACCTGTCTCAATGTGGCGAATCTCGACGAAAGAAGGTTCGAAGGCGAGAACGTAAGGTTCGTGGAGGGCTAGGAGGGGATCAATGAACTGCCACCAAAAGTAAATGGCAATGCACGCACCAAAACCTGACGGCAGTCCTTCCCAGTAAACCATGAAATCTTTCCGCGATCGCCGTCCGTTCTTGTTGACATAAAATGCAAACTCTGAAGCACAGCAAAAAATGGCCATTAATTGGGACGGCCCCTGAAAACGCGATTGATACTTACCATCGTAGCAAAGGAGGAACTCGTTGCCGATTCTGTAAATAGCCATTGGCCGTAGGTTCTCTTTCTTCCGCACGAAATCCAAAGACTCGTCTTGAGGGTCAAGCAACCCTTGCGTATCCAGACTCTCAAGATCTACGATCTCGAAGCCCCTCGAGCATCCGACGCACATCTTCGTCTTGAGGTAGTGGATGGACGTTGATTCGACAGGTATATAAAACTCCTTAAACATCTTAAGCGTATCATTGCCACCTTGGAGCAGTTTTCGAAAACGTCGGCTTGCTGCGACCCCGAATGTTCTGATCAATAGGTTCCAAGGTTTTGAAGGTGCTGGAAAGTTGACTGGATTTGACTATGCAGACAAGGACTTTGCCCAAGCAGTATCCCGCCTTGAAGAAGGAAGTATGCGACGAGATACGCTTAGCACGTTTCAATCCAGCAACTGGGTCGTTGGGGTCCAGAGCATCAAGAGGGAACGTGATCACTTGACGCTCTGCAAGGACGTCAATGTTAGTGGTAAGCTAAGCGAATTAATAACTCACCTGAAAGAACGATCAGAAGTTGATAGTCCTCTAGAACGTCGACTTGAGCTACTTCCAACAGTCCAAGAACCTTCACTGGTTCCCTGTTGACCATCAAGTCGGATATATACACCCCGTCATCTGTACCGTACACTACGCAACGGCCACCGTCTACACGCCGTCAATGGATTAGTTATTGTCCTCCAGGATAGACGTAGACACTTACTGAACGGAGCTGCACAATTGACTTTGTTCGTCGGCCCGGAGAAGAAGCCCTCGCTAAGAGTCACTGTATCGAATATCATGCTTCGTTCACGCATCACTTGCTGTTGCTTATATATATTCTCCAGCCACTTGCGTTGACCCATCGCCGAGGTCGCCCACAGCGTCAGATGATAGTACTTGCGCCCCAGATGCATGAACGTGATCCAATGAGAGCCTTTGGACTCCGACTTCGCGGCCGGTACATTGGGGCTGACTTTGCCGTTGAAAGAGGCGCGCTTGACAAGCCCGCGGTTCCGGTGGTTCTGTGAGCGTACGGTTGCATTAGCAGCATCTTCAGGAGCTGAAATGAGAAGTAGTTCCAGTGGTATAGGCTTGAATACACCGTTGTAAGCGCCGTGGATGTCATCGATTAACAGACTACCACTCACGCGTCTGTATACCTTGTACTGCTCATGTTGTTTCGTCTTCACAGCCTTGGCAAACAGAAGGGCGTGATCGAAGAGGTACACCTGGATTTCGCCATCGCGTTTATTAAGGGGATTCTTGTACATTAACTGCCTTCCTTCCTCTTTGAGCCGCAAATCCTAGTTGGCAACAATACTCAGCGTTAGAGATCAAATCACAGCGCTGAGAACTCACCACTTCTTCGCCAGGCCTAAAGAAGAGCTGTTGCTCGAGCTGAAGAAGGTTGAACCGGTTCTCGGTCTTCCCGGACTCCGCGTTCACCTTACCCAAGAACTCTTTCACCAACGCAATGACCTTCGGGAGGATGATCTTGTCCGGGCTATCCTCTGGCGTATGTTTCAATACGGCCTGGAGCAGCAACGGATATCGAGCAAGACGGGTCGTAGGTTTGGTTAGATACGCGTTGAGCTCGAGTTTACGCGATTCCGGCAAGCGCTCAGTCATCTGCACAAGGTGTCAGTTGAGCACAATACATAGGTGGATTTTGCGAAGCCATATCGAACGTACCTCAACAAACTGAGCAAAAGCGGGGTTCGAGTTCTTCTCCTTTTCAAACTCGTACTTGCCATATAACTGATGCGCACCGTATGACACGAACGGCCCAAAGTGCGGGACGGCATCTAGCAGTATATCGCCTATACGTTCTACCACTGCATACGACTTCTGACGTTTGTTGAGAGCATCCCGCAGGCGAGTGTTGACGGCGATAATATCGTGGATATTCCAAAACACTTGCTCTAAGAAGTCAGTTCGTCGTTCGGCCGCGATGATATCCGAATCCTTCAGCTGATTTATCCAGACCTACAAGAATACATCAGAACACGAGAATTTGTACCAAACCCAGGGCCAATATCTCACATCTCGAAGATACTCCAGGTCGCGTACAAAGTCACGTTCAGTGTAGATGACCTCGTTGATAGCTTCTTGGCGTTTCTTTTCCGTGTCGGAGACACTGTTCACGATTTCCGGCGGCACCGAATGAATCCAGAGTGTCCCGGCATCCTGAATACATTACACAATGCAGAAGAATTCGTCAGGAAGTTGCTCATGCCAGGAGATGAAACGTAGGCTCAATTACCGGAACATCGCCCAAACTTTCTCTGCTGATTTGTTTCGACAATCCAGGCTGCGGTTTCATATTCAATCTTGCTTGCTGCTCAAGACGCCTTGGGCACGCGATACTGTAGCAGAGTCGGTCTCTCGAGCACGTTGGGGAATAGCAATCAGTCAGAAGAGTGAAGACTCCGGTGGGCAGGGCAGTAATCTCGTCGACCGAAGGCAAGGCACCCTCTTGTTGTTGCTGAATCTGAGGCGTAGAAGAACCTGCAGGTGAGGGGGAACCAGAGTCATCCTGGAAAGAGATGAGACAAGTTAGTAGTTGTTAGGTATGGTGGAATAAGATCAAGACTTGTGGATATTACCTCTGGAGGTTTGGCATTCTTTTCATCCCCGCTTCCCTGTTCTACCCCATTCTCTAGCTCTCCGCTTGTGAACGGACTCCGCACCCTCGTCTGAAATTGATACAATTCGTTCGAACTATCCCTTAGTCTATGGTCATACGTTACGTCGTGAAAGAATTTCTGCGCGTCAAGGGATCGGCCCAGAAGTAAAGCAAGATTTCGATCCGTTGTTTTGATGATGTACGCGATTTTGTCGACGGCTTCGCGCCCGTCAAAGGAGTTCTTGTATGTCAATCCGTCCTTCACTCGATCCCCAACTAATATGCGTTCGCGAAAGGCTTCGGCCACGCATGAGATAAGAGCAGGGTAGACTATTGGGGTCTTGCGGACGGGAAGTCGTATTGATGTGGGGGAGTCACGGCCCTGATGATTTGGTATAGGCGGGCGAGAAGTAGACGTAGGTCGTAGCGAAGCTGCAGACATTGACATCGAGCGATCCTGTGGTCCGCGCTCCCGCCGGGGTCCCAGTAATCTGGGCGTTGTACGCGCAGAATCCGAGGAACGCCTTCCCGTGACATACGCCGAAGAGGATAGGATTGAAGTGTAATCAGCTGTGGTCGACGAAGTAGGAGAGGTCTTCGCGCTGAGAACGGCCGAGTCAGATGGCATATTGGTTTGAACTTGGAGAGGATGTCGAGACGAGTGGTCTGAATCAATGGAAAATCGCGGGCTAAGGGGCGCCTTAGAGGACGGTGGTGATGCTAACATGACGTCCAGGTGAGAGATATAAGCCATAAGAGATCTTGCTTACAGGTACGCTCCTGGACTGCCCACGGTAGCTCACTGCTCCCATCATCCGTGCTCTGCTCACTGGAATTGCCGCCTTGTCCAAAATCAATCCCTAGCTTCCCATCATCTGGGTCGAGATCGACACCAATGCGAGGCGGATCCTGATATGAAGGCGCAAGCTGGCGCTCTGAAGAATTTCGGAAGCGGCTCCAGTCTCCTTGAGAGTCGTTGGGGCTATTGAGAGAAACTTGGGCGCGATAAACTTGAGCTGGGGTGAGGCCGTTTTGCGTTTTGAACGGGTTCCTCTGGCGGGGGCTGTATTATTCCAATGTTCGAAGAGTGACTGGTGCTTGCCACAGAGTTTGCGCGGCCATGGTGGTCGGAATGGGGAGCAACAAGATTGGGCGGAGGTGAATGGTGATGGTGGTGATGGTGGTGAGCCGGATATGGGCTTGAAGGCAGTCCCTGGGGAAGCTGGGCCTGAGGTTGGGGTGGTGGATAGTAAGACTGCCTGGAATTTGGATTCGTGGGCAATTGTTGGTTGGAAAGAACTGGAATCTGTGGCGAGGGCACTAAAGAAGGGGTAAAGGATGCCCTCCTGTCGACCTGTGCCTGGTACGGTTGCTGATAAGGTAAATGCTGGCCTAGTAGCGGAGGGGTACTATAAGGCTGGGAGAAGCTAGAGGGCGGCTGCAGATGGTGGTGCGAGGCACTAGGACGACCGAAGATCGATTCGTAGGCTGCATTTCGCTTGTCTGGTTGTTGGCGAGGGCCCAGTGGCTTGTCCATGATCTCTGGCTTGGTTGTGGGTGAGCCAGAGCAAAATCAGGGAGCCCGAGGGGCGGGAGCGTGGGGGCGGGTACGAGGAGGTGACGGTAAGAGAGCAAGGAGCGTGTAAGCGGTAAGCAGCGAAGGGACTGATCTGTTTCTGCCGCACCACCACAACACGAGCCAAGCCGACAGCCACTAAATTCTTCTTTCACTTCGAATGTTTACTGTGCTCTCATTGCCTTTGAACAATTCTCAGACATTGCGCGCACCGTCGCAGGCAGTGACCTCGCCTTCATTTCAGAATCCAGAACTTCCGAGAATCAAAATGCCGGTACATTTGATGACACCCAGACTGCACAATTCGTCACGCCTCCTGGATTTCAGGGGAGCAACTGATAGTCTGACATGGAACTCTGCCGTTCAGTCATCAAATATTGGGGGAAACCCTCAAGGGAATTACAATCTTGTGACAGACTGAACCTATATTTGCTTGCATCATGGGAGTTCCGCAAGTAACCATGCGGGAACAAAACCCAGTTATGCCCCGCGCATCAATCCCCGACCAGTGGTGCAGAACCCGAAAACGCCATAGAGCGGCCGAATCTCGTTTGGGTGGAAAGTCCTGAAACAGTGAGCACTACCGTAGTGTCATAAGGAACACGCTGGTGAATCTAGAGTCCCTACCTCCCCTAGTCTCCTAAGCGGAACACGGTCCGCGTATATGTTCTTTCCATCCCATCGTCGCCGAGTAGCCCAACCTCGTTGTTTCTACCAATCACGTTGCTAGACCGGAGATGATAAAGTGCGCATGCCGCAGTGTTAATCGTCCGATGCTGTCAGCATATTAATTACATAGTGGGAAAGAGCTCACAGATGATCACTGCAATGATACCCGCGGCACGACAGTCACTCAAGTCGACGAGGACGCCGATCATCAGCGTAATGCTCAAGCTGATGGAGGTGTAATTGCTGCTGGAGCTTGACGCTAGTATTGCTGGATGGTGGATGGCTGAGGGTGCTGAATATTGTCGAAGCGATTGCTTCTGTCAATGTACGATGTGAGTAATTGGAGGTAGAGGAAACTTTTGTCAGATTCACCGCCTCCGAAACGCGTAAGAAACTACGAGAAGGGAGTCAACATTCCCGACTGACCCTTGGAAGAACCCAGGATCCATCCGCAGGCGTAGTAGATATCAACCATGCTCCCACTTGAGGCAAGTATACTGTTTACTCCTTAACGCGAGATGAAATAAAGTTCGTTGGGATCCATTCCAAAATGATTGTCCATTATACTGTCGAATAAGCTTACTTATATTGGTTACACACCGATGGGATGGTCCGATACCGCACTTCCACCACCGCAAACTAGAACCTGAATAACCCCTTCTTCTTCTTCTTGTCTTCCTTGACACTGGGTGTCATTGAATGCGTCGAGCCTTGATACGAGTTTGTCGGCGATATTTTACTCGGCTTGAGGGTATCCTGCGCACCCAGTCGTGAGTTTCCAATCGGAACGGGTGCCGCTTGTCTAGTAGGGCGAGGCGTGTCCTGGGTAAAGTAACGCTCATCATAGTATTCTTGGAAGGAACGTGGGACGCCAGAACCAGCTTCCTTCAGACCATTCGGCAGCGCCCTGGATCCCACTCCGCCTAGATCGAGTACCTTAAGATCATCAACGAAGTGCTTGGGCGTCAGCGTGTGTGTTGAGCCTAGATAACCGATGGCCGATAAATAAACATCTCGCGCAGAGAGAGAACTATCTCACCTATATAAATGTCCTTGTGTAAGGATGTGGAGAGTTGATAAGCTTCTCGCATCTCAGAATATGTCATACCCCCAGCAACAAAGACGATGATTCGCTGTCGGATGGTCTCATTGGTGGTAGTGCCTGGTCTGGGAGCTTTATGCCAGGCGGGTTTCTGGCTGCGTAATGATGTCGCAGCCGATGGGGCGGCGCGCTGCGCTACCGGTGGAGCAGCGGAAGGTGTATCTTTGACATATGGGAATAATGAGGTATCAAGCTTGCTGGTAACATGCTCCTACACGATCATCGATAGGCGTCAGCGACGCAAGAAACGACAAGCGATAAATTCGTACCTCGAGGACAGCCCGGAGGAGAGGCTTATACCGTGAGAGTTCGTATTCTTCCTCCTTGCTTGACTTTTGTTGATTTTCCTCTTGATATCTTTGTCCCCTGGCCCCTATGAGATGCAGGGCTGAGCGAGCCACCAGGTCTGAATGATACAAGCACTTACTCGACTTAAACGGACGCCCATCAAAAGTAAAGCATTGACAGCGTCTTGCTCCGCAAGGCTCAAGCGAGCATGTTGATATAAACCGCCGGCGATCTTCATCTGGCACACCTTCGCGGAACTGGATATATAACGCGACAATCCGCACTTTATTCAAGTTTCTGTTCAGATCCAACCCATTCGTTAAAACGAATGAGCAGTGTGGCTTCTGTCACTTACATAATCTCCCGACTATCCAACAAAGGAACCATCTCCTCCACCAAGGACTTGGGTGTCTTGCCTTCTGCAGTTAGACCCGTAGAACAATTCTACATATAACATCAGTTTTCGAAATGGGCAAGGCAGCGAAACGTGATACGCACTTGCTCGACGTTGGCAACAAGCGGAAGTCTATCTCGTTCGAAGATCGCCATACATTCTTGGGCCATGTTCAGATGCAGTGAGAACTGAAGAAAGCTATAGCATTAGAATGGTGGCGTTCAATACAGCTGAATGTTGATCACCTTTTCCCGTTGTTCTTGATATTGCGGGAGACTTGCGAGCATGTCCTTCATGTCGTTTAGACTCGCTGCACCTTCCCTACAGCAACCAAATCCGATAAATGTGGGTGGGCTTAACGCTGGGCGGAGCGGGACCACTTACCCTTTAAACCCGGCATTGTCCTCTAGGAATTTATTGAAGTCGGCCATCAGTTTGTCAATGGCCTCTCGCATATGCATATGCCTGACTTCAGTCCAGACATTATCAGCATCCGACAGAGTCGCTGTCTTGTCTTCATATGCGCCTAGCGATGACTGGAATTTATAACTGTAAACCATTTAGCCATTAAACGCCAAAGGTTACGCGAAACTAACGTGTATTTGGTGCCATCTTCGATAGGCAACAAATCATTCGCCATGGCCTGGTACGTAAACTCATGGATGAATGGTGCCAACATATCCATTGATCTATCAGTTATGATCAACGTCCCCCGTGGTCGTGAGGGATCTGCTTTCTACAAAGGGCGTAGTGCGTAAGACAGTTGGTTGGGCGCAAGTTAAGACAAGCTTACAGCAAAATCAGGATTCGCCTTCTTGTGCTCTTCTAGATTTCGCTGCACTAGGAATGCTAAGACCTTTGATAGGTATTCGGTTTCGGTTGCTTCATACGTTCTTGCCTCTGCCCCTCGTGCTAGATTCGTACGCCAGCGACCGCTGCCCTCAGGTGGTGGTGGCGGGCTTATCGCAGTATTCGGTTTCAGTGGACCAAGCGGCGGATGATGTGAAGGGAAGTAGTATCGAATGAACGGAAATTCGTTGAGTGTTGACGCATAGATTTAGAATGATTTTACTGGTAAACAGGAGCTCCTCTTCTAATCTGGTCTTCGCAACTGCGAAAGCGGCGTCGTTCCGCGGCGGGCTAAACATGTTGAAGAAAAGGGCAGGTGATTGGAGTGAGAATACTTGAGCCTCCAGCGCTGTCATAAAGTGAATGGATGCCACGGGGAATAATGACGCAAAGCACACACCCCAGATATTGATAAATAACTCCTTCAGTGCCTGTAGATGAGGTTCCGCTGCTGACGCCGTCAGTCGTTGGAACAGCTGTTCTTCCAACCCATCGACCAAGAACAGATGCGCTGCTGCATACTGCTTGCGTCCGTCTGAGAAATCGCGAATGATACGATTGACGTTATGTGATGTCGGCATCAGAAGATACATGGCTTCGAAGTCGGGCTGCGGGTCTCGGTAGTTCGTTATGGATTCAATGACTGTATGTCCAGGGAATCATCATTGGTTTCTCAAAGTGGTTCAATGCAATGATTCAACACACATACGCGTGACATTCTCTTGCAATATGTCAAATTGCTTCAGCACTGAGCCAAGGAGCTTCTGGGAGTGCTCATCGACAACAAGTATTTTCCATCGCCCGGGTGGATTAACTGATCGTATGGCCTCGAGGAACTCTAGAAATTCACTCATTAGTACAGCAATGAGTGCGTGCCGTGTGCATGTGCGTACTATTCTTGACTATGGTATTCAAGGAAGACATCTCTTCCTAAGGGTGGTGTGATGAAGGCGATGGTACCAACTTGAGCTAGGGCCGAAGTCCTGCTGCTGCACGATATCATGATTAGGTAAGCAATCTAATCTACTTCCGGCCAGGCTCTGATCATCGTTGCTTCTACTAGGGACATGTCCAGTTTGTTATTATTGTAGAAGTAAAGACGTTACGGACATTGCAAGGAATAGAAACTAAGAGAGAAATATCAAATGTACTACTTCATAGAGTATTCCATTTTCGCTTAACACGAATGTCAGCTACATTGGCTACGAGAGATAGTAAGGTGAGACTTACTTTCGTGTTTCTTCGCGTCGCTGACTTTCCTTGCCGCCTTTGTGAGATCTTCCTGGGTCACATATTCCCTGGAGTGCGGAGTCAGTACGAAAACATCGTAACCGATAATTATTACCTATCGTCACGGATAGCGAACATTCCAGCTTCGGTGATCACATTCCGTAGATCGGCACCGTTTGAAACCATCGGACAGCTAAGGGTTTGCTTGTGTAAGGAAATTACAGAATCTCAATGACACTTGACAAATAGCACACCTTGACGATAGCTTCGTAGTCAATGTCGCCGCTCTTGTTGACAGGTTTGGCGTGTATCTTCAGGATCTCCAGTCGTGCCTGCTCGTTTGGTAGAGGAACCTCGATTTTTCGGTCCAATCGTCCAGGACGAAGTAATGCAGGGTCAAGGGTATCCGGTCGATTTGTAGCCATGATGAGCTTCGTTTGTCCGAGTGAGTCGAAGCCATCCATTTGGTTTAGAAGCTAACCAAGACCTAAACTCAGAATCGCGAAGACAAGCATGGTCCAATAGACATACCTCCATCAGCGTTCTCTGAATCTCGCGATCAGCACTCGTACCCTCTGAGAACCGCCGTCCGCCGATGGCGTCAATTTCGTCCATGAATATAACACACGGCTCGTGGTCTCTAGCGTATCCAAACATCTCCCTCACAACACGGGCACTCTCCCCGATATACTTGTCGACGATTGCTGAGGAGACGACTTTGAGGAAATTTGTTTGGAGTGTGGCAGCGACGGCACGCGCGAGCAGTGTCTTCCCTGTTCCTGGTGGACCATAGAGTAGGACGCCTTTTGGTGGTTTTGATCCCCACGCGTTGGAAGAGTTTCCGGGTTGAGAAGTGGCAGTTCGATGATCTGGAGCATAGACGTAAGACGATATTACCGCATAGGATGAGAATATACGCACCTCACGCAACTCCCGCACTTGTTCCCCAAGTCCACGATACCAGCAAATGAAGCTCCTCCGGGATCCTCCAAGCTCATCTTGTATACCAACGGGTCAACTTCCCGAGGCAATATCCGCATGACGGTTAGCGTTGTCATATCTAGCGACACTCGTGTCCCGGCCTTGAGCTTCGCCACAGGAAGAGTCGGTCTGTATGACACAACATAGCGCGGTCCTGAAGACGCTTTGGTTGTTGACGATAAAAACTGTGGAGTTTTAATGAGGATACGGCCCTCATAGCAAGTAACAAGTAGAATGTACACCGTTCGTCATCTAGTTGCTTCATGACTTCGCCAATAATCTGGCCGACCGACTGAACAGCCTTTATATCGTCCTCCGTCTTGCTGTACGCCCGCTCCAGATCTTTGAGAGAAAACCTGACTGTCGTTCCAGATAAATCATCCCCTCATTCCATTCCAGAGTCTACAACACAACTCACGGTTCTTCAAGCTCTCACTATGGTTTCATGATCTTTCATTTTTCTATTGCGCAAGGAAGTCAGAACACTCCGGACAAGACGAGCACAACATACCGCACGGTAAGCCTTCAGCGCATCCTTCCGTCGTTGATCCATCTCGCCTGACGATGTAGAAGGCTGACTGTCCATATCCTAGTATAAAGTTCGTTAGTAGAACGCGTCACCATCAATGCGCGTGCGTGCCACGGTCCAAAGTGGAAGGTGTGACTTGCCTAAAAGGACATCGGGTCCTCGTACCAACGCCTAGAGAAGGTTGGCCACCGCGGCCTGATGGTCTAGTAGTATGATTCTTGTTAGGGTTCCACCATTATCGAGGAGGTCCCGGGTTCAATTCCCGGTCAGGCCCTCAGCACTTGTTTTTATTGGTTAATACGATAACTCTACTTTTATACGAAGGTGCTAGCAATATCCTGCGGCAAAGATTCTGTGAGCGATGGACTGGATGATTGTGGCCAGGAGTCAGGGGGTTCAGATGAGTTGTTCCTTTAGTCACAGAACAGCGGTTCGCACTAATTCTATGTCTTTAGTGCTACTGAGAGGTATCTACTACTTTCTTCATAACAGCGTTGACCATATCCTTCATCTCTACCTTTGTACTCTCGAACAATATCAAATCTTCCACCTGGCCGCTCAAGCTTCCAGCTACAACGTCTTCACCCCTCGAATTAGACTTTTGTGTGCACGCAGGTAAAGCAGGCCAGACAATCTTCTCCCAGTAATGAGGAGGATCTTTCCAAACATCTCCTTCTGCAGTCGTGATGAGCACCGTAATATAGCCAGAATATAGCACACTAACCAGGCGTATTGTACGCTCGAGCTTCGCGCCTTTTCTTGGCGACGTCTTCTGGCACTCGAAGGAACACTCGAACATCAAGCTCAGATACAACACGCTTATAGCCGCAAATCAGCATCTGAAAAGAAACGCATCGTGTGAAACGGGCTTCACTTTGTCCCAGTACAACAGGAAGCCATCGATTATCGCCCACACGAGCTTTCGCCGTGCTTTTCCAGATGTTCCAAAGCAAGCTTTTCGCTACGCGTCTTCCATCCAGCGATGATCTCGTTTATCGACGGATACACTCGCCGTTTGTGTTCAGCGAATCAAAGGACTCGTGGTCATTCGGAAGGACTCCGTCCTTTTCAGATCGGACAGGAAGGTAGTTCATGCGATCCCAGTCGATGGCACCTGGAGCATCGTCCCAGTCAGCGAAGCCATATTCAGGATCAACGGGGAGTTTTTTCTCGGCATGCTACGTCGCATGAGGGTCGAGTGAGCCGAAGTGCGCAATGATAAAGTGATGCCGACGCACTTGGTACGAAGTCCTAAGATCAAAGCATTGTATTCAGTACATTCAGCGGAGGGTACATGGGTTTACATCCTGGTGAATTATGACACTGTTGTGTAGACAGTTTCTGAGATGCTTTGCCAAGATCGTCTTTCCAGAAGACGTTCGCTCCCCTGTCGAGGTCGATAACAAGAAGGTTGAAACATGTCACATTATAAAGTATTATCGATGTGGAGCAACGAACCCTACACCGATTGCGACGACCCTTGTGGGGGGTCAGTGATATAGATATTGAGTCTTCGCTCATTCCTAGTGGCCGCGTAACGGTGGGGAGTAGCAAAAGGACTATCTAAAGGCAACTGACTCAAACATGCGCGGCTCAGATATCTTTGCATCATCATCATGTCATCCGCTTGCGGGAGCGTAAAAATTACAGGCCTAACAATACAAAATAATGCGAACAAATCCTTAAAGTTATACATATCTCCAGGTGCTCAACACCTACACCCAACACCAGTAACCCAGATTCTATAAAACGAACAAAAGCCCAAGAGACGTAAATACCGCCCAAACGCCCGAGCTCAGTGGTATCCTCGACGTTCGCGCCGCGTTGCTATTTGCCGTGGCTTTCAAAGCCGGCGGCGATGTCTGCGCACCCATGAAACTGTCCCATGCGGCGATGGTGGCTGAAGGGAAGACGAAGGTCGAGCTGGTTGTCACTTTGCCCACGAAGATTTCCTTTTGGCCGGGAAGGACATCCGCTGTTAGAGCTGGGTCCTCGCCGCCAACTACCGATGATGACTCTACAAGTCCTGTCTGGTTGTTCCCGAAGACGAACTCCCGGACAAACGTGAACGCCTTTACAACGATGATTAGATCGGCTTCAGGATTGCACAATAGTTAAAACATACCGCTTGGGGTTTCTGACGGGAACCATATGCCCTGCACCATCGAACAAACATACGTCCATCCACGTTCCTGGCGAATAATACCTGCGAAGTTTCCGCTGTCGTCATGCCATGGCGTAGAAGGCTTGCGTGTAAAGCCCTGTATGCCTCCAAATGTTGTGTTTTGAATCGTAACTACGAAAGGAGATTAACGTATGTTCAGAGAGACGACGATGACGTATGAAAGACTTGCTTTCTGTGCCCAGATGAGAGACCAAGGCATCGTCATTACCCGAGAACAGAATAACCGAAACGTTCTTTGCCGTTGCATTCGTGGCAAGGTCGGTAAGGAAAACCATGGGCCTAACATTATGGATTAGCATCCACGTTCGTAGATCATCTCAAATGCGAACCACTCACTCAGGGCTGGGGTCGAAAGCTAATGCCAACACGCGTTATCAGTATGCATACGGTAGGAGACAGAATGCAGCTACGCACTGAGTTCTCCGAAGGGGAATGGGAAGGTCAATACCCAGTCGAAAGTCGTTGGGGCATGGAGAGCAGCGCGCGTACGTTTGTCTGAAACACATAAGCATTTGCATTAGGTCAAAGCCTCCGCGAATAGCATCAATCAGCTACATACCGTTAAGGAATACAGATGCGTCTCTCCGTGCAGCGGGCGACAAAGTGTCAGGAACGTCGTAAATCTGGGACCATCTCGTCAAAATCTGGGAGCAAGATACATAAACAAAGTGACTTACACCAAAAACCGATGTCATTCGGGTCGTCATTTTCGCCTGTGAAAAATGTCAGTAAGTTAGAGTAATTTATGGGCGGTACGCACTCCAGGGGAACGTGAAGTTCTTTGCGTAATCCATGAATTCGTCGAACAAGAAGCAGCCATACTTGGACCTCATCAGTATCTATCGGAGAGGGCCCTCGGTAGGGGATGACGGAACATACCCAAGGATCAATCGTGCCGTTAGCCCGTCCAGTAAGATCCCTCTTCCACGCCATCCTTTTCATCTCGCGGTCTCGTTCTGGATACTTGTCCCTGCATTGACTCCGTCTTCGTTATAGCGTCTTTGAATCTCATCCTTCAAAGCTCGCTTGGAGGACATGATGGAACGCCTTGACGGAACGCCGCGTTTTCGCTTGCATCACTTGGTTGGAGTGGAACCTCGTGCTCTGCAGGAATGGAATGGTGCGTTGGATAGGCTGGACGACGGGAATAGGAGGGAATGTGCCATTCTGAGGGTACGTGAGATTGAGATCGTAGCCACAAAGATGTGATCTAGAGCAAGAGTTAATAAATCGTTGCATCTCGGAGGGGGGTATCGTACTGTTCTTTGAAATACTCGAACACTTCGGTGTCATATCCGATGATTTGAGGATATGTCTCGATGACGGTCAACTGACGGGGGTTCAGATCAAGGCATGGACTGGAGCGGGAATGGAAACTCACTGCGGGCAATAGCTCAAAGACTTGCTCAGTCGCAATTGAGCCGTCACCAATGGCAATAGCTGCGATGGTGACAGGAGGATTAGCCAAGCTGAAGTACTCTTTGAGGATATATGGCTGAATTACATTAGACGGGGTTACTTCGGAAGGAAGATCAGAGGGCCTCACTATATATGTGCCAGCATAACTTTCGCCCGTGAGATGGAGAGGTCTCGTCGCAAGACTAGGGAACACTTTGACGAGGTTGGATAAGAAGCCGAACTATAGCCTGGTTGGTATGGTTCATACGACAAAGTCTGTACTTGAGACTCACGAAAGTCTTTTGCCATTGTCTCTTCACTATCAACTATACACACTTAGGTCAGACAAGTATCTCGAGTTTCATGAAGTGCACTTACTGTATCCAGTCGTGTCGGCTGTTGAAAAGCCGATGCCACTATAGAGAGCACTAACTGTGAGCGTACGCGACATCAGCGATTAATGACACGAACACTGGTTGATCTATCCATATATAATCGGCAACTTTATTCCAGCTGAAGTTGTTTTGAGAGATGGTGTAGTCGGAATTGATGCGGATTGGTCCATTCTACGCACAAAGCTAGTCAGCTCCAGTCAGATCAACGTCACACAGAACTCACTTCGAAGAGAGCGCCATACATACTGGAGGACCCAGGTCTAAGTACATAGCGATTCAGTTTGATGATTTCTCTCAAGTTGTCCTCTTCTTACCCGCCGTTGAGCCAAATACCCCAAGGATCGGTGCTCGCATTGGCGGTCAAGGAGCCATTCTGCTTCTCAAACGCCCAAAAGAAGAATGTGTCATTAGGATGACCAGCGCGTTGTACGGGGAGATTCCCCGCAAACATACGCCCAGCATCAAAAGTAATGTTGGGAAGTGGATCCGTTACTTGATAATCTATGGTAGCGTTAGAGAATTGCCACCGGAATACCGCTTCAAGGCGAACATACAGCTTTGGTACGCTGGGCTGAAGTCGCCCTTGGGCTTTCCGGGATAAATATGAGGAAATCGGCTTGGCGGAGCGTCGTCGGATTGGCATCTGACTAACAGGAAATATGTGAATACCGAAACCGCCGTGTAAAGTCGCATGATGGTCGTTCAACGTAGACCGAGGGGTATCGAGGAAAGGGTATATCGCGGTCGTCAGAGGTCGTTACTGGTCGTGGTCGAGGTAACCGCCTTTTAAATCCTGGTGCACAATTAGAAAGGAGGGCGACTGCCGATGGTATCCTTTCGGGTCCTGGACAATTGGCGACTGCGACGAGAGTAGGCGCTGTGTTCAAGTCAAGCCGCCCTGGACATCTGCTTAATTGTCTTTCCGTGGGAAACTCCGAATACCGCAACAATAGCAGCACATGGCGCACATTCGCCGCCGCCGCTCGCTGGTAGTGATGCTGGGACAAAGTTTCTTGTCTTCGGATTCTGGAGGTAAATTTAAGTGCCAATTGTGGTGGTGGTTGACCCAAGCAAAGAGCTCAGGCACATGGCTGCGACGTGCCTCAGGGACTCTGACACTACGCGGAATCAAATATTTTGAACGTGGTCGGATGACCATCGTTTGTCGTTTGTCACAGTTTCGCCCCAGCGATTATGTCTGGAATTCTGATGCGAGCGGGCGCGGGGCTACGCGAGGCCCAGGCGAGGACGTAAATGAGGAGGTCATGTGATCGCGTTGTGTATACGGTCAGCTTCAGCTGGCTTGAAGAGCTACCACCATGTTCAGCAGACGCAGTCCTCCAACACGACTCATTTCTCCTCCATCATCCCCATCTTTATTTGCTGCGGACTCATCACCTCCTTCCTCACCGGGCTTGGATACTTCTGACCTGCAATTAGACGACTCGCCATTAATTCATCCTTTTGCTGCATCGTCCAAGGCACTTCCAGGATATGAGAAACGAGTTCGAAGCTTCGCCTCAGACGTACTGGCGGCCGGACCGGCAACCAAAAAGCCTCGCCGTGGATCATTTACCAAGGATGTAGACGATTCGTTCCTAGAGTCCTCGTTTCCAAGCATCGAGTTCGGAAATGAAGAAGTCGTGGATGCAGAAGCCGCGGAATGGGATAGGGTGATCACTGAAGTCATTGACCACGGCCATGGCACGGTACGCTTAGAGTGAGTGCTAAGAAGACTCAAGAACAGCAAGCTAACCATGTACGCAGAGACAGGGAGCTGACATACATTCCCGGGAATGCTATGCGCGATCTACAAGGGTTTTCGCGCACTCTCGGAGAAAGCAGAACTCATAAACGCGCGTAAGATCATCGCGCCCGCCCTTCCGCTTAATGGCCGACGACAAATGGCGCGCGTGAGCACGGCGCCTGCTAGTACGTCAAGTGACATGTTCTCTCCCTTCCCCGAGAGGACGAGTTCTCTGGGGAACTTAGGGTTGCCCCGGGAAGAGATACAGCTCTTCTTGTCCCGCAAACCAAATTCAGACGTTACCGCGACAGCTTTTTCAAGTGGAGAGGCTAACCGTATTGATCATTCGTGAGTTCTTATGTTGAGGACTCTACGCGCTCCAAGGCTTACGATGTGCGTCTACGTAGGTGCTAATTCTTTGACGTCCATCCCTCCAGAGATATCGAAGCTGGCTAATCTTCGTGAGCTCAACATCGCGAACAATAAGATCCGTTATCTTCCTTCAGAAATTCTCCTTCTGAGCCTTGCCCAACTCCATGTCCACCCCAATCCATTTCTGCCAATACCCGCGTCCCTCGCCCCACCAATATCTAAGCGACCCTTTTCACGCTCGCGATCATTATGGGGCACACGAGCACTCATGGAGAGTCGCGAGACCGAACGCGTTTATACCAAGATAGTGTCCGACGTCAGCAGGAAGTTACCAAGAGTTATACCACTTCAGGAGATTTGCCTTCGCCATGTATTCTCCCCCTGCAGGCAACTGCCTTCGAATAGTCCTCCGATTAGCGTCCTTCAGGCCCGGTACCATCTTCCTTTGCTCGAGCCTGACATATGGTCCACGCCTTCGTCCAAAGTCAGACTTCGGACCCCTTTGCCCGATCATCTAGAGTCCCTGTTTGAGGCAATATCGCCTGGCTGCACCTATGGCGAAGAGTGTATCCATCAGGACCCCGACCCCGCTATGGTACCAACGCCTGAGGAAGACGACGCAAGGATTACTGGGGTAGGAACCTGCCCTTCGCCCCACCATCTTTCCCCAGGGTCCAGATCGACCCCCTCACTGTTCATCCATCACGCTGAGGAGAGGTTTACATGGGAAGATACCGTCGCTGGGATCCTGGTTGGCGGGTCGGTCCCTATTCGATGGCGAGGATGCCAATGGGGATGTCTGGACTTCCTGGATTCACGGCCGGAGATATCGAGCAATGCCACTTCATCTTCGGTCATAGATGAAGCAGCTACAGAAATAGCCACGACGGCGAGTGGAGATATCGTTGATGATGTAGAAACACTATCAACTACGGAAGACGAGGATCGAGATATTGCAGTGGTCGCGGTTGACATCAACAGGGGGCTAGATATGAGCGATTTCGAGGATTGATGGCATTTAGGAGCATTCAAATATTGGCTATGTTACATTCTAATTTATAACAAGTAGTTGGAACACTCGTCCACATCCAAGCGTATGTGCGGTTTCAGGTACTGTCACTTCGCAGCCATAGGCTTGTCTCAGGATTCAAATCAGAAGATATAACTTTATCCGAACACCCGAAGTGCATAATTCGAGCCTTATGGCCGCACGAATCCGGATTGAATTCGCAGCCCCATCTAGAGCAATACATCATGCCTTACGAGCGTGTCAGTTCCAGAGTCGTCGACAATATGTCTGTCTACTACGCGAAACTGCCGACTTCACGAAGCACCCGAGTGTTGAGCTTCAAGCCGCCGCAGGACATCGTTGATCCATCGCACGCAGCATCTGGTCATGAAGCCGTGCATTGTGACTGGTCGGTGATATCAGTAGACAAACCAGAGCCCTACTACGCCCTATCGTACGTCTGGGGGAATATTAGGGTACACGACTTGATTTGCAACGGACCTATGATGAAGATCACGTATAATCTCTGGGCGGCGCTGAAGGCTGTCTGGTCGAAGTATCCGAGTAGGAGACTATGGGTGGATGCGATTTGCATCAACCAGGACGACATACCAGAGCGGAACCAGCAGGTCGCGATGATGGGCGACATCTATAGCCGAGCTGAATTTGGGTTGGAGAGGCAACAGTTCATAGCGATGATTTTTTCAGGATAGTCGAACGCGTACAGGCTGGTGGCAAGTTGACGATAGCCGAATGTCCGCGTCCTACGAATGATAACGATAGAAGTCAAGGCTCTGATCGCGATTTCATGAGCCGTGGTTCATACGTGCCTGGACTTTCCAGGAATCTGCTGTCGTTGTTACCCCGCGATGCATACGCCTTCATGAAACCAGACTATAACTTGATATACGAAGAAGTATTCGCTTATTCATGCCGCGTGTGCATCGAAGTGGATAACGAAATGATTGTCCTTGGTGGTGCAGGGCTGCGATACTACACGTCTGAGTCTGATAACTCCTCGTCGGGCGGACGTAGTAGAAACCTCCCTTCGTGGGCCGTCGATTGGAGAGTGTTCAACGGCAATATCTATAGTTGGCAGAACCTTTCCAGGGTCGTCGGCGTCACCGATATCGAAAGTCTTCGCGTGCGTAACGAGCGTGGCGAGAAACTCGATCCAACTGGCAGAGAGATTCAAATTCCGGGGGTTGCCCTCGGAAGGATTAGAGTCGATCAGACGAAAGGATGGGCCTGCTTGACGGAGTTTCCTCATTGTTCGCTGGATCCAATCACCTCCAAGATGCGCAAGCCTCCGTCTTGTATCAAGCTGTCTACGGATGACTTCGTGAGCGTCTAGCAAGGTATTGCTATGCATGAAACCCGCCAGTGCAAGTGCAAGGCCTCCCTAGAATACAGTACTGCCTCGTACCTCTTGAGAGACATGCCCGGGATGAAGACGGGCGACTGGTTATGGACCACAAAGATCGACGAGGACAGGACCAAGGACGTGGCCGATAGGAGGAAAGATGGTAGTGAAATCGTTCACTTCCACTATGGCCTTCGCCCTGTCGAAGGAGCAGCTGAGCCACGCCACCAGCTCGTAGGGAAGACAAATGACCTTCAGCAGGTCCAGCCTGAAGAAGCTCCGAAGGAAGTTACTGGCAGACGGGGTCGGAAAAGCAGAAAAACATCCAGCCTGCAGTTAACTAACACAAGAAGATTCAAGCAATATTTCCCGTAGTCTAGTACGAGCTTACACGATGTCCTGCGGTAGTTGTCAATTTAGAGTATCTTATAACGTCACAACACTGGGAACGAAATACCAGTTTCATTACCTATCTAACGATAGAAATCATAGGATGTTTGTCCGTCCGTCCTCTGTCGTCTGATCTACTCGTGGTGAAATAACTATGTAAAATTATATGTACGGAGATGATGAAAGGAAACATTAGCAGATGATAGCACTGCAACACTGTTACAAACACAATGCTCCAAAAGTGTCAGCGAGGAGTTGATTGAAACGCTGCGTCAAGGGTGACACGAGCAGCGCCCAAGTCAGTGGCATGGATGTATGGGGGATGTCGAAAGAAGCCCGTGAACGAAGGAGGCTTCGCACAATGTCGAACGCGCGGACGCTGTACTATGAGAGCAAGGTGGCAATAACAGCCATTGCGCCTGCGACAGTGAAGAAGGGGACTGCAACGAAGCCAGCACCATTGTTGTTGCTGCCGTTGCTGGATTGGCCGGTTTTGCCGTGTGTTTCGATGACACCATCGCCGTCAGTGTCGACACCCTTGGTTGGGAAAGTAGCATTCGTGTTTGTCTCGAGGTAGAGGTTACCTGTGGGCCACTTCATGCATTTACCAATGGCTTGAAGCTACGAGAGAAACGTTAGGACAAAAAGATACATAATTATTTTATTTTCGTACGTTCAACGCCGGGTTATGGGTCAAAGCAGCAGTCAAGGTATGACCAACGGCCATGTCAACGGTGATTTCATACAAATCGTGCTGCAAAACGATGAAACTAGTAACAAATTGGTAAGTCAAAGTGTAATGCCTTAGGTAGAGGAGCACAAACCCCGTATTCAGTGTAGACGCGTTACCGAGGATAGCTTGGAAAGTGTTGAAGGACTGGGGCCCCTTGACAAGTCCAGCAGCGACCTTCCAATCTGTCGAATTATGAGAATTCTTTCCAAACTGAGCGCTACACAGAGGTACATACCAAATGTGTCGAAAGGGCCAGTTGCAGGAGAACTCGTCCAGAGAATGGGAACCATGCCCATTGCCAACGAAATAGCTCGGACACGGTCATCTACAAACACAAACAGCCAATTAGGAAATCATAGCTAGGAAGAACTGAGGGCCACGTGCCGATGTCGCCGAACGGCGGTCGCATAGTGGTCGGTGTCACGCCAAGAACAGTCTTGATGGCTTTACGTGTCCAGCCTAGCTCGGCAACGACTTGTTCGGTGGTCAGTGAAGTCAAAGGCTGTGATGGGTTAGTCATGGGCCATGGAATGGAAGAGACTGCTTCCTACCCTATGTGACCAGGTGTGGACGCTGATTTCGTGGCCACGCATGTATTCTTCGAGCAGGAGCTGTGGACGCTCAATGACGCGCGAGCCGACAACGAAGAATGTAGCGTTGATGTCCTTCTCAGACAAGAAGTTAAGGAGTTTCCTATGTTCCAAAGAAATTTAGAACGATCCGACATTTCCCCGAAAGATATACGAACTGAGCTGAATAAATAAAAATATGATCAATACGAGGGGGGTGAGATGAAATTAGACAAGATACTCACTGTAAGGAGATGGTCCATCGTCGAAGCTAATGTACAGATGTTAAATTACAGCTGAAGGTCAGGAACCAGGGCAAACTTACCTAACTCCCCAGGTCAGTTTATCAGGGCAAGCAAGAACATCCGTAGCGCGCGTGTGACCACCGCAAGTCCACCATCCACGATTGGCAGCATCAGCAGCAGCGGCAGGATCGCCTGCACAGGAGCCGTCAACGGTTGGTGCTAAAGCAGGGATGTTATGGCCTTCCAGTTCTTTCAACCATTCGGCGACCTCAGACGAATCTGCGCGAACTGTAAGCGCAATAAACGGAAAAGTGACCAATTACACTTACCGACTGGGGCGACTCTGTCCTGTGGAGGCCAATCTGCGGGTTTGAAGACGACTACACGATGGTGGATCGGTTAGTTAACCGAGGAAAAATTTGAAATTTCGCAAAATCCGTACATGGGGTTGGGAGAACGGGTGCACCAGACACTGGTGGTGTAGCACCGGGGGTGAACGTGCCAGAGACGGGAAGGGTGGCCTGCGTAGGCATGCCAGAAGATATGCTCTCGATTGGTGGCACTCCGGTGCCGGCAGCAGCAGCGGGAACCAGCGACACTGAATGCGTCGCGGCTGCCGTTGTAGTCGTCGAATGCGTTGTGCCGGAGTGGGATACCGAAGGGGAGGTCAATGCCTGTCGTTTGTGAACCACGCGATCATGGCGAGCCTTGAGATTTTGTGCATTAGCGACGACGGCGAGGGTCAAGAAAACTGAGAAGGCTTGAAGCTTCATGGTGATTGTCAAATGAGTGTGGCGAGCGCAGCTAGCAAGGTGCGCCCTTGGTGGGGAGTAATGGTTTTATATCGTCGTTGTCTCAGAACAACAGGTTGACGACACAAAAAATCAGTTTGACCTCCCCTGAAACAATTTCGCACGAGCGGGTCATCATTGTATGAATCACGCGTTTCCAATGGATTACTCTTGGCGGGGCTTGGGCGACACGAAATAGGACAATGGCCAGCCGGTCGCCAGCCGGTCGCGACAAGTTGCAAACGTCGCCTGGTCGTACCGACATGAGATATCCTGCTCACCCCATCGCATGAGCTGATCAAACAACTCATCAGTGGATCTTGCCATCGTCGATGGTCGTTTGGCCATTATTATCGTTGAGATGAACGGCTGCCCAACTGCTACCCGCCGTAGACTGGCCTAGATGTGCCAAGTAATGTACGGCGAATGTCGCCGTCTGTCGCCGCGCCAATAGTGTGCAACTTGGGGTGTAAAGTTAAGCTTGGAATGAGCTCAGCAGCGATTGATGACTGACGAGTTACCCAATTGTAGAAAGCCGTGGGCATTGGAGCCGTGAGCGATTGGAATTTGGCTCAACGTTATCGGCGGCCACAAACTTCCACGCGAAGTCGGCGCGTCACGAACGCAGCGACGGTTGGAAAAGATGGCGTTCAAAATGGTAGGACGAAAGAAGCATCCCGCCCTGAGAAGGAAACGCAAATAGAATCCTTCAGCCTGGTTTCCTCTCATCGACGGTGGGAAGTTTTATACGGGAGGCGGATCCAGTGCCAAAATTGGATACACGCGGTCGAGCGCTTAATGGAGGGCAGTCCAAATTAGGCAGGTAGTACGCAGGAGGCCGCCAGGGCCAGGCCGCCGACCAGTAAGAAGTACCGACTCGTATGCCCCAGCGATGGCGTGCAACGAGACTCAGCAAAGGACATACAAAATGAGTGCATTGCGGATGTTAAGTCAGTGCGGGCCCCGCAACCCGTCGTACATATCTACAATCTAGATTTCTGCGCCTCACTGGCATGCAGATTGAATAGATCATCGGCCGCCTTCATGATCTCATCCATGAACTGCGCATTAGGCATCTCCTTCCTCGATGTAACCGTAAACTGTAGACGGTCTGTTCGCGCCGACGTTGGTTAGTGCTTTATCATCTGACAAAAGGACAGCAGCTCACCATCGAACCCAGTCATATACGCAACGCCAAATCCATCCGGGACGACCTCGCCCCACCCATAAACAGGGAAATGCTTCGAGAAAATAGCTGAAGTACTCAATACCCAATAAGTCGCACGCTGGTATACCGGATCCTCGAACAAAGCAGGCGCGTCCTCGCCTTCCTTCAACGATTTCTTCAAACCCAAGAGATGCCTATCAATGCCCTGACCAGCCCCGCAATATTTGGCAGTACTGATGTGCTTCTTGGTTGCGAGGTCAAAGAGCCTCTTCTTCTCCGCAGCGTTCACAGAGGGATCGTCCATGCTTGCTACCCAAGCATCCGACTCGGTGGTGACCACGCGAATGGCCTCAGTCCGACCCTTGTAGAACTTCCTCGTGGTGGCAGCCTCGTAAGTACCGCCCTTGCGTTGTTCGTTGCCAATGAGACGTCTGTATGCGAGCTGAATGATCATCTGCGCCCACGAATCTGGGGAAACACCGAATTTCTTAATGGCTGCTTTCCCATATGATGTGACATGGAAAGTCAGTTCCTGGCTCTGGATGAGTTCGCGAGCTGCCCCGTCCGCTTTGCTGATGGCTTGGGTGATCGCGGGTGTGACCTCCCAGTCCAGAGGAGTGTTGACAGCCTCGATAGGGGTCGGGACGTCGCCATTATCAAAGGAGGGGCTGTGTAGCATCTCGAGTACCTCGTCGCAAAGTCGAACCGTGGGCGTGCCATCCATGACAGAATGTTCTCCCAAAATGCCAGCCTCCGCGTTGTCGAATACGATGAACTCACAAGGCCTATCTACCCAACGATTACGGAGACCGATAGGCACCCCCTCTGGGGAGAGGTATCCGTGCCATAGATCGCGACTATGTGCAACAGGGTCTGCGGGCGATGAGGAGTCTAAGCTAATAGTAAAAGCAGCGGATTGGATGGTGTAGATAATGCTAGAGTTGTGTGGCGATTTGGCTAGTTCAGCATAGTCCTATAGATTCTTGTTGTGAGTATATGGTCACCAAAAGGGATATAATTTTGTAACAACCTTCGCCCATGCGTCACGGTTGTTTGCACTGAGTACGCCAACCCCGGGATGATCTCCAGCGCTGTTCTCGTAAATATGGTTTATTTGCCTAAATAAAGTTGAGACACAAAAGAGACGCAAAAGGAAGCAGAGGTTTTCACTCACGCTTCAAACTCTGCTGTGCTGAGAATCCGACCATTTTGTGTGGCATTAACCTTCCACGGTCTGTTGTTACGGAATACGACGATGTGCGCATCATCGCCCTCCTCGCCTTGCTTCGCATATGAGACACTCCAATCGAGGCCTTGGGGGCCTGGGATGCGACAGCAGTCAAACATCCATCTAAATATATATGAGACAGATTAGGTGGAGTCAAGACACGGCACACTTACCTATATGTGTCCATGCAGAACGGTCCTTCCTTTGTTCCATCTGGTTTCACTAAACCCCGTCTAAGCTGCTGTCGGAATATCATGGCAGCTCTGGCGATTGTGGCTGCCCTGCCTGCAGGACTTTGTGGGAGGTGCGCCGGCTGGCGGTCAAATCCATCTGAGATTGGAGTTGGTTACGAATCACTTTAGATGAAATCTGAGCTTACAGTAATATGAAACATTGACCACAACCTATTTGCCAGATTCAGCATACGATTTCGGGAACGCGGACACGATATACCCTACCGAATCTCTGTAACCTAGATATCCTCCATCATCCCACCAGTTCTCTAACCAGTGCTTGGTTGCTGCATACTTTCCGAGCAGCCTCCGGTGCAATTCAACGCCTTTGCCCCGTTCGAATTCGCCGATCTTCTTCTCCACTGCAGAGTACTCGGCGTCGTTCCAAGCGATAGGTCGCAAGCTCTCCTTGAGCTTGACCAACGTCTGCTTCAGATCAGGGACGGGAAGCTTTGGCAACTTGCCCTGGTGAGCGAACGTGATAGATGTCGATGGGGGACCGGGTGCACGCGCCTTCCAGTCATCGGGGCGACTGGCGAGGACGATAGGCGTTGTCGCTGAGCCGGCCATGGAACGGACAAATAAGGAGCTCCGGGCGAACCTCGACGAGGTGATCGTCGAGCGGTATATAGGGAGCATCATCAGAACCTGAAGCGACTGGGACGCGGCTTTATACAGTTTCCTGCATCTGATTGACTGGAAGCGGCTCTGCACGGAATCAAGTGGCCGGATCCTGGGAGCAGCCTACTCCGCCTTTAGGGGTATACAGCGCGATCGTCCTTCCACGTGACGGGCGCATTCTTGTTCCCAACTTATATACGCAAGTTCCAATACAGTACAGCTTTTAACTTAGAACCTCAAGGCCGGTTCATGGGCTAGAAGCTCTCGAAATATCGCAGGCCTCGAGGTTAATTCAAACTTCTTCCCATCGAACACGAGGATCGATAGAAAGCAAGGTGACGCTCTCCGCAGTAGGGAGCCTAAGGTATAAAGGGATTGGGTAAAGGACGCTATCTGGGCTTTCATTCCACCATGACTTTAGGTAGACCGGGACCGAGTATGTCTCGCCGATCCCCCAGCCTCAGCTCCGATGGTACCCACAGCCAGACTACAAGCAGATATGGCACCCCCGAGCCAATGGACGTCGTGCCTGCAGGAGGCGGCATAATAGAACACATATTGACTTCGAAGAATTTCATTGTTTCTTACGACGGCTCAAGCCAGTACCAGTCGGGTGGCGTCTCGGCGTGCGGGCTTGCTGCGCTGAATTTCGTCCGAGTGATCTTGGGCAAGGAACAGGATGGTATTCGAGGGGAAGCGCTGCTTCGCGAAGTCATTTCACATCAAACTGCGCAGGTACGCAGCGACATCACACTGCTTCGCCTGGTGCTAACCCTTCTAATCAAAGGAAATCATGTCCATCTGTGGCCAATGGGCTGGAAGCGCCCACCTAGAAGTCGAAGAGATATTCCGCGTACCATTATTCCAGCAGTGCCTCAAATCCTCCGGCACTTTCTTCGAGAGACCAAGTATTAGCTCTTTCAGGCGGCTACTCGGGTATGTCTATTTCTTGACATCGGCAAATAGTGCAGTGACTCATGCTGCTCCTAAGCCACCTTCAGGATCTAAACGCGAGGCACGTATCCACTGCTGTGGTGATAACACGACCACCAGAGATCGTAGCCTGCATGAAGATTGCAACGCAGCATCAAGACGTATTTGTGATTTTCGACTCCCATCCGCGTCCCAGCCATCCCGATGGCGCTGGTTTCATATTCAACACCTCTCTTGACGCGACCGCCGAACAACTCAGTGAACTCATGTCCGTCGACAGGAAGTTGCTGAGCGACAACAACATGCAGTGGCAAGCCCAACTCCTCGGCAACTTCTCTGGTTTGCTGCTCAAAGCCAGACAGGGAGAACAGAGCATGGCGCAGATACTCGTCCAAGCCAGTCTCCAGATCTTGAACGAACGGGGTCAGGTCGCCGAGTTGAAGACTGAGAACAGGGAGTTGAAAGAGAGCAACACGGCTTTGAAGGAGGAAAACTCCCTGTTCGTTGCAACAAACGCCCAGCTTCAGGAAGAACTTCTTGCTCTGCGACAAGAGTTTACCAACGCCCAACGGTGGACGCGGTCCCAGGAAACTAGGAGTAGTAGCCAGAGCACGGGTACTTCTTGGTTCCCTTCCATCTGGTCTCGGAACCCATCCCCACCGCCCCATTCTAGTTCTTCACGAAAGGACAAGCAGAAAGCAAATAGCAATAGGTATATAATAGGGCCTCCGGAGCCGGAGCATCTCTACAATACTCGGGAGCAAAATCGTCGAAATCGTCCGTCCCATATACCAGGATCCTCTCGATGGGTAGAGGATAAAAACTTCCCCACCCTCCAAGACGCCGCTAAACAGGCGAAGCCGAGTCCGATGACAGCAAAGGAAGAAGAGGACCTACTCATCGCGCAGCGCATTTCTCTGAAACTCAACTCCGATGCATTACGCGATGCTTCGATGGCAGCCAGACTCCAGCGTGAGTTTGAGGAAGAAGACCTACGCATCATATCGGAACAGAAAGACCTCATGCAACTCGTCCAAGCAACGTTTGAATGCCAGATCTGTTTCGATGAAACCCCAGAGGACGACCTCGCTCAAATACCAAATTGCGAGCATTCTTTTTGCAGGGAGTGCCTCCGAGGCCACATTGTAAGCCGAGTCAACGACCACAGATACCCCATCATGTGCCCTTCCTGCACGGCAGGCAAGAACGGCGAGCCCTCAGGTATGAGAGCCGATTTTCCTCCGCCAAGCTATTCAAGGGCTGATGCTTGGTTCAAGTTATCACCGATGACATGGTGCGAGAGATAGGCATCCCGGAGAAAGTATATACAACACTAGAAGAGATGTCGCTCGCCTCATTCTCAGTTCTGCTCCATTGTCGCCAGTAAGCAAACTTAATCGTTTTCCAGCGCTGTACCGACAAAGTGCCGTCCACAGGTGCGAGAGCACGTTGTATGTAGCTCGGGACGAGTTTCAGGAGTTGAAGGTTCTCTTTTGCCCCTTGCCTGCCTGCCACTATATGTGGTGCAAGCAATGTCAGCAGCCTGTGACGAACGCAGATGGGCATTCGTGTGATGGAAGTAAGGAACTCGAACAGCTTATGGCGACGAGGGGCTGGAAACATTGCCCTGGTGCGTTGTCATTTTCTTGTTTGATACTCTTCCCAATAGTCTCCCACAGGATGCAAGACACCCATCCAGAAGGAATCGGGTTGCAACCATATGACAGTACGTGACCCTCCGCTTCTTGATTGAGTCGTGGCTGACATTCCGCGGTGACGCTCAGTGCTCATCCCCAGGTTGTAATATGTAAGAGTTATCCTTGATATTACGGCCAGTCTCACGCTAACGCCTCGCTCTCTCAAGGCACTTCTGCTACCGCTGTGGAGAATCTATTTATCGCATCTGCGAGTCCCTCCGACATCCGCCCCGCGATCAGCAGCCATTATAGTCGGTGTCATTTGTTCGAAGAATTGCCTGACCGCGCCGTACCTCCTTAAGTCAGCGCCGCCGTGTCGTACTTCGCCCGCCCATCGCTGTATTTTGATGATATATGTATTGGTTCATGGCGCGCGAGCTACATGTAATTGTACCTACCAATCGGATTTGCATATGCGTTTATGATCGAAAACGTCCTTCTGCGTGGTGGGCACGTCGGCCAGTAGGCAAGTTGAAATGAGCTTAAAAGGCTCTTTCACGTCCTTAGCCAGGGCAGAACGACGATAACTTTGGCTATGAATGATATTTTCTTCCTTATTCGAGTACATGTACAAGGGAGCGCATCTACGCTCGATAATTTAGTAGTGGGTATAATATGAAAAGGAAAACGGTAACGGTGTCTGCTTTATTCCATCCCTAGGCGTTTCCGCTCCTGCTTGAGCTGTTCTAGCCTTGCCACCTTGACCTCAGCATTGGTTATCGCGTCGTCCCATATAACAAACAGTTCCGAGAGCGCGTCGACCTGGTTTCCAATTTTCAAAAACATTCCAATTCGACATTCCGGTCTACTCACCAGCGTAGCATTTCTCTCCATGAGCCTAGCCAACCGATGCTCCAGCGCCGCGGCGCGCTCCAAATCTTCCTCGTATGCTTTGACGACAGCATCTAGCCTTGGGCGCAATGCTTCATGATCGGCGAGTTTCCCTGCGTTCAGCACGCCTTTGTTGCTAAGAGCCTCGATCTCGCGCATATCGTGGTCAGCGGCGCGTATTTCGGGCTCCATTTCGGTGATGAACGCCTCCAGCTCCTCAGGAGACATCATAGAGTATGAAGGCGTTTCGGGGAGTATGCCAGACAGCGCGAACGAGGGTGTGAGGAAGGCAGAATTTCGGTCATCTAGAACGTGAACGAAAGGTATGAGATGCTGGGAGAACTGGGAACGTGAACGCGACGTACAATGGTCCATGAACTTCTTGAGCCCATCGTTGTTTTCGACAGCGAGGTTCAGGCTCTTCTGGATGTCCTCCACGGCACGAACGAGGGTTTCGCCCTGCTTGAGTTCGTTACGAGTTGACCCCGCCACAGTCCCTGCTGGTTCTGTCTCTTTGCCTTTGTGGTCATATTTCGTCCCGAGTATCAGAGCTTCAAGCCATCGCAACCGCAACTCCAACGATAGCTCAGGATCAATAGTCGGAGCGACCACGGGTGGCTCAGGGGGCAATGAAAAGGATGCAAATGTTTCAGTTTCCTTAGTATGTGAAGCCGAAGGGGAAGCAGGGTTTGACTGAGTTGGTGGCGGGCTAGCTGGCAAGGGCACGGTGATGCTGCTCATGGATACCGCCGATGGAGGGGGCGATGGCGAGGCGGGAGGTGATCGGGAGGAAGAAGAAAAGAGTCGGTGCCGCTGAACGTCGCCGAGAAATACGCTGCCAATGGCACTCATGACAATGACTTCGAAGACGATCGAATGCCGTCGCCGAACCGACGCATGCACTAAATTGGGTATATGATCGGCGGCAATTGTAGGCACTACGTAGTATATAGTTCGACAAAGTCTACCGTGTCGAAATGCCCATATATACGAAACAGTTGCTGCACGAGCTTCTCCGGCCAGTGCATTATTACAACTGGGCTTAGAATTTCGGTCACTGGGAAATCACAGTAGCGGCCCCTGGGCCTCTTCACTGCAAACTTCGCAATAGCTCGGATTCAACCACCTTCATCCCATTGCTGGTAGTCAATTTAAGTTGAGCGACATGATCGCGTCTGTTCTGGAACGCACTCGCCGGTCTTCATACCAGGTAGCTCTTGGAACCACCTCTTTGTCATGGCGGCGTCGATACTACGTAGTACGCACCTCCCAAGAGAGTTTAGCAGTCTAAAAGTAAGCAACGTAAGCATGCTGATGCGGTGAACTGTATAAATAGATGACTGCTTATTTAGCAATTGATAATTGGACTCACCGCTGCTAATTCAAATCAGTATAAAAGTCGAAGGGCTCGTGAGTTTGCGGGAACCAACGCCACAGACGTCGACATGGCGTACGATTCCCCTCTTCAAGGATACGAGAATGCAGCGCCGCTGCCAACCGACTTAAATGCTGACGGCAAGTCCTTATACAACCCTCCTGGTCCCAAGTCACCGGCATACGACGAGTTCCCAAAGCCTATTGACTCGTCGAACAATGGGTTCGATTTTCACAGTAAGTACAGGTAATCCAGTGCATCCTTGGGAAAGTCGTTGACGCTGAGATATCTAGTATATTACATGCCAACTGTCGCGGCGGAGGCCAAGTACGCGAGGGAGCTTCATGAAAGGATAAGGAGGGAGTTTCCAGAGGTTCGAGCTTGACAATTCCACCATCCAAGCGAGGTCTTGACATTATCCACAGCTCCGGATTTACCGTTTCTGGGATAGACCCGTAGGTACGTAGAGTATGTTCAGCTCGACCGCCTAGGCACTAACATAGCGTCACTAGGCCCTCACCCAACAGCGATGTTTGAAGTGAACACCTTCACGCCGCACCAGACTGGTACCTTATTTGCTTGGTTGACTGTGAATCGGGGGCCATGCTCGTGAGTACTGAATCACGCCATTGCATGCCATTATGACTTACTATTAAAGCGTCCACAAGAGTCCTTGTCCACCCGAATACAGACGACTCCCACAAGGACCACACTGAGCTCCAGTCTTGGATGGGAAGGCCTTGGCCTTTATATACCGATATGCTGAAACATTAGCCCGTTTTTTGTATATCACGATAATAGCGTCGCGTGGTCGATGGGATAATTCGATTTCTTTGAATTCCTGCCGTATGTCTAGTTCCCAAGCTGCCAATTTTGCAGCTGGCAGCCGAACGGAACTTGTGAATTTTGGATGTCGTGGTTGATGCATGAGATCAAATGCATGCCGACGGCCTCGAATTCACACGAGATCCGTCCGCCTCAAAAGGCAACGCACTAAACAACCAGACGGCACAAACTTGCTCTCGACCTCCATCCTCTCCTGTTCGCACAATGTCGCCCCAGATTCTCGATAACGCTCTTGGCGCCGTTGGCCATACTCCGTTGATTCGATTGGACAAGATCGCAAAGTTGAACGGTCTGAAATGTAATCTATGTATGGCAATCATTATCCGAATCCAAAAGCAGGCAATGTCGTGCTAACGCTACCTCGGTCCATAGTGGGAAAGCTCGAATACACGTCGGTCGGAGGTTCAGTCAAGGACAGGATCGCCAAAGCGATGGTCGAGGCCGCTGAGGCAGAAGGGAAGCTGATACCTGGGAAGAGCGTTGTGATAGAACCGACATCAGGCAATACTGGTAAGAATCCGCCCGCACGTTTTCTCCGTAGCTTTGCTGATGCATATCCCGAAGGTATTGGACTCGCGATGGCTTGTGCCATAAAGGTGAAATAGGCGATATATTCGTTGCCTGAATAGTTACTGAATACGACAGATAAGGGATATTCGGTGATTATTACCATGCCTAACAAAATGTCACTTGTACGGGACTCTTTTTTAATCGAAATCCTTGCTCATGCCGTCCTGCAGGAGAAAGAAGCTGCGCTTCGAGCCCTTGGTGCCGAAGTCATCCGTACCCCCACAGAAGCTGCCTGGGACTCGCCAGAGAGCCATATAGGTAGCCGCCCCTATCATCCTCCTGGCTGCTTCGTGGCTGAATTCCTTAACGATCCGTAGGTGTGGCCCAAAAACTTCAAAGGGAAATACCTTACGGTATCATCTTGGATCAATACCGTAACGCAAGTCCATATATCTGCTCTCCTCCTTCGCAAAATCTTATCTTGCTTCGTTATTAGGTGAACAACCCCCTGGCGCATGAATTGACTACTGGCCCCGAGATAATTGAGGCCGTCGTCTCCACCCCCTCAACACCAGCGCACCCTTCTTCGGGCAAGGTCGATGTCCTGGTCGCTGGCGCCGGCACTGGCGGTACTATCACCGGTATCTCACGGGCCATCAAGAAGACACATAACAAAGATTGCGTTGTAGTCGGAGCTGATCCCGTAAGTGGCCCCCCAATTCCGGGAAATAGACACGCATAACTCAGTGTTTTTACAGAGAGGAAGTATTCTAGCCCTCCCAGCAGAACTTAACAACGAAGATGAAGGCTTAGCTTACGTTGTCGAAGGCATCGGCTATGACTTCATCCCAGACGTGTTGTCTCGGAAAGCGAACGATATCGATGTGTGGATCAAGACGTCGGACGAAGACTCTTTCCCCGCCGTGCAGATGATCATGAGGAACGAAGGCCTTTTGGTTGGCGGCAGCAGTGGTAGCTCACTCAGTGCTGCACTTCAATGGTTAAATGGTGACGACGGCAAACTTATCGCGGAGACACCAGGCAAAAACGTGGTTGTAGTGCTTCCGGATGGGTACGTCCAACCCTCGTTGCCAGGTCTTGCCTACATAACTGATGATGCTTCGTACAGAATCAGAAATTATATGAGTAAATCTTGGTTCCTCAAGATAGCGTTGGAGGCCGAGCCAACACCATTGGCGAAGACAATCAAGGATATCTTGCGTCCAGTTGATTCTACTCCAGGGAAGGCTCATGCGATGGCCGAGGACTTGGGCAAAATCCGGCCAATGAGTCGTAGTTCCGTCCCCGAGGCTCAACGTGGCTCCGTCCCTTCGCATTGATCAGACTTTCCTTAATTCTATGGCTTTTTTATATTGAGTAATTACATATCCTACGTAGATTCTGGTTTCAGTTGGTACATGTATCGATACACGTGAACATTGAGTAACATAGGCACAGCAGTGCTAAATTACTATCATTCCCACAATTCTTGAAAAGGTTTAGGGACCCCTCAGAAGGAATATTTTTGTAGTCTTTCCATAGGATAATACAGTTTGGAAACCCCGACAATGTAGAAACCCGGTTGTCCTGTTCGGCGGGGCCTTATTCATTCCGGCCGGTGGGGGAGCAAAGTCTATGCAGCCCATCAGTTGTGGGCGCCGGTGGGCCTCTAAAGGTCCAAGCAATCAGAGGGCCTACAACAAATGATAAGGCTGGGCAGCAAGTTACTTACCTGCAATGAAAATACTTGGCCATCGGGTACTTGAACATCAAGGGACCTTTGGTTGTACAGAGGCAGTCATGTAATCAGATAACGATGGGAGGAGGAATGAACAATAGGTTACACCATGATGGGAACGAATGTGACGGTGAAATAAGACAAGGCTTGAAGACGTTGAAAGATAAGAAGTTTAGTGTCAGCGCGATTTGGAAGGAGACCACGAAGCAGTATCGTAGTTCCCTTCCTTTCGCTCCATGCGTCACGCCGCGCATTTCTCTCCCTTCCTCACAACGTCGCCACCACTATTCCCACCGGCGGTGCGTTCTCGCGTTAAGTCTTTGGTGATGATCACGCCAAGATGATCTTGAAGCTTGAATATTAATGTCCAAGACACGAATTCCTTCATGAACCTTCGTCACATCGGATAGGCAGCTGGAAGCAGAAACAAATTTAGGGATCGGAGGGATATAGTAACTAGTTTAGTTCTCGAGAGGCGGCTCAAGTCGAATCTCCCCGTCACGCTGCCCGAGTCAATCAGCCGGCAATAAATAACGCCAAATAATAGCGGGCGGAGCGCCCGGCCAGTGCAACCCCCTCATCTTTACATCTTACTCGGGGGTTTTCCAAAAATACGCAGAGAAACCCTAGAAACAGGGTTTCCAAACTGTATTATCCCTGGCACAGGACTAGTTCACATGCATGTCACAGGGTGCAGAATCAGATACTGTAGTCATTCCTATGCAATTATTTTGCAGGAATTATTCCAAATAATAAATCCATAATGCTGCTTTACATTAGACAAAGAATATATGATGTAAGTAAGCAATAATGTACTGACTGTGAGAATTATTGCTTAGTTACATCATATATTCTTTGTCTAATCATAGTAGTACTGTGAATTTATTATCGGAAATAATTCCCACGTAGTAATCACATATTAACTGTGACAATATCTGATCCTGCACGCTGTGTGTCTAGCTTCTTAATTTTTTGTGGGGCAAACTTTCAGTGCAAGTGTGATGTTTCGTCACGAAGGATCACAGATATTTCGGTCTCCGCAAACTGTGCCGAACGTCCGGGAACAGGATACTCAGGGGCTCTTCTCAATCGGTTTGTCGGAGCTGTAATTGGTAGGAGCTCGTTGTCACGGTCTCCCACTTCATTCCTGCTCGTGTACCACAATATGCGACGAATGGCGAATGGAAGAGGCTATTTTGCTTATATATATATACCCTTAAGATATATAACTGATATCATACACTGAGCCACTGCACCAGTATCCTAACATCATAAAATCCCTGAAATCTACACAATCAAAAAACACCTACTGTCAATGCCTTATTTAATTTGACCAGGACTTCGAGAACATGTTTTCACACCACATACCTACATTATATTAAATCCGCGTGCTCATATGCGCTGTGGAAAGCTCAAAAATCCCTTTTTCGAGAACTGGGTGAACTGTGGGAACGATAGCATAAGGGTTGTCCGGGAAGGCCAGAGTTAAATAATACAAGATCAGGATGAGAGCGAGAAAGCTAAAGCAATCGTCTGCAGCAAATCAGAAAACAGTGCATACATATGAGGCGGACTCAAGCGTACTCGTGTGTGCAATTGGGATATACTTAAGTTTCAAGGTGGTACATCTACGTCGGGGATGTCCTCGAACAACCGACAATTCGCACCATAGTGGTTTATTGTGGCGGCGTAGATCTCCTTCACCAGCGCCGAGCGTACTATCGTATCGCCGCAAGAGTAGCAGAAGCTTCTGCGAACGTTATGACGAAGTCAGCCCGACCCTGAGATACCGACAAAAATTGTGCAATCTACACTCACACGTTACAACCTGGCGTAATACACTGTGGGTGTGACGGACGGTGGTAAGCATTTGGGGATGGGAGGAAGCTCAAGGAGACTGACCGTCATATGGTTGCATCCCGATTCTTTCTGGATCGGGGCCCTACATCCTGTTGAACAAATTGTAGGTAAATGAAGCCGGTCGTAGGAAGCATAGTATGTTTACCAGGGCAGAATTTCCATCCATTCTCGCGGACCATATTGTCCAAGTTGGTGGAAGTACTGGTGTCGCAGGTGTGGTCGGGTCCACCTAGGGGGGCGGGTTGCTGACACGCTGTGCACCACCGATAGGTACATGCAGGAAGCGGACATATGACAAATTTGTTCTCTTGGTATTCATCCCTCGCAACGTTCATCGTTTGTTCGCATCTACCGAGGTCATTAATAAACAAACAAAGAGAAGAACACCGGGGGGCCGCGAAATTAGGAGCGACGTACTGTCTGCAGTGAAGCAGAATAGAAAGAGAGGATAGCTGCATCTCTTCAAAGATACGGTACTCTTTCTCTGGGATCCAGATACCTTCTATCACGGTCTCGTCGATGACTACGCACATTGGATCATCTCAGTATTGGACATGTATTGCACCGATAGGATTGCTTACTGCCAGGACTTTGCTGATCCGCGAGTGTGGTGCACACGGGGCAGAAGACAGGGTACCGATGCTCAGAGACTTTGTTAGTGATGTAGGAGCGCAAGCAATCTCTGCAGAAAGAGTGCTCGCAGGAGGGAATGAGTGCAACATCGTCCTCAGGATGATCATCCAAAACATATTGAACAGGAGAATGCGGGGCAAACTCGGCCTGAAGATGATTCTGGATTGGCTACACTTTGTAAGAGTGACTCCTCGGAGGATGATAAGGAGATGGGATGGGCCTTGCTGCCGCGTGCCAGCGGTTCAGGAGAATTTCTGGCCGATGGGTCGGGGCTGAAAGTCAATGCAAAATTATCAGAGGGGGTAGGGGATTGGCGGCCATATTGATCGTTCTCATCGTCGTCCACTTCTTCTTCCTCGTCGTGAGTGAATCTGTCTGCGTCCTCCTCGTCGACTCCTTCGTCGAAGTCATAAGCGAATCTGGCAAGATTGATGATGTCTTCGCCGCCTTCATCACCTCCATCCGAGTCCGAATCAACCCAGTGTGGTTGTTCATCTCCTACAGAGTCATTGTCTTCCAGGTCTGGCGGGGAGTCGTGGATATTCGAAAAGTCGAGCTCCTGCTGCAGCTGGTAGGCTATGTAGAGGTCAAGGTCTTCAAAGACATCCTCATCGAGGGGAAAGTCGAATTCTTGGTCCATGATTCAGGCTTTAATGATAACCGGGCTCTAGAAGAGGTTTCAGAGGCTCGGTTGGCTAGTCGTCTGGTGGACGTAAAGGACGGGGATTGAGGCCCTGGTGTTTTGCGCCTTGGGGCGTAGTCGTGCCCTTGAGTAAGAACACGCTACATACAGCAGGCAATGTGAATAGTGCTGTCGAACACCGCAGTGAGTCGCGCTCGACCGTCACTGATAAACGCTGGCCTTTGATTCGCGGTCCGAAGGAAATTTGCGGTAGGTCACCTGGGTAGTCTTCCTTTTCTGGATGCGCAGCTAAAATTCCCTTATTAGGTAGATATAAGCGCTCGTGCGGGTCCTCTTCCTCCTGCTTATGGTATAATATTCTCACGTCCGGATGTGACGCTTGTCGCCAAAGGTTGGTCCGTGCCCACAACGAGCTCATGCAGCGTCGCGCGGAAATCAATGCCCAACGACAAGCCGTTGCCTGCCATCCCTACAACAAGTCCGTTTCCAACGGTGCTGACGATTGAAGCTCGTAGACACCGTTTACGTTTCATACGGCAAGTCCTTCGAGAAGACGCCAGTGACTCCATCTCAGATAACGCGAAGGAAACCTGGGCGCAATGCATTGAAGAAGCTCTGGATGAGCTCAGCGCCAGTTTGACTCGAGGTGGGTGGTTGGGAGGTATCAAGCAAGGTAGAGAGCTGTTGGCGCATAAACGGGTCGCGCAGCAGAAGGCCCTCGCGCAAGACGCGCAGGAGGCCTTGAAGCACCCGAAGAAGTCGGCAAGTCAGAAGATGGGGCTCACCTAATATACCTTCCAGCGGGAGTTCTTCGAAGTTGACACTCAACCAAGTAAAGGACCTAGTTGCGCAGTCCCATACCCCCGCACCCAAGTCTGTCGCTAAACATCTTTTGTTGTGCGTTGCACCGCTGGGGAGTAGGCTAGCTATCTCGAGAACCGCTGGTGTCGTTCTACCGGCTTCTGCAAGCTGCAAATTCTCTAATGGGGTGTTTACGTTGCCAGACGAAGGCCAGTCAACGATTTTGTTGGGTATGGACGGATGGGATGGTGTGTGCTTTGCTGCATCTCGGCATCCTTCACGTTCATTCAAATTTCTAGGTATCATATCCCCAGACGAGGGACCGATACGTCTCGTCGGCGGCACCTTCTCTTTGTCGGCGTGACTTCGTCTACCCAACACGCTCTCCTGTCAAAAGCCCTCCGTGTCGCCACATATGTGCACCTCTCACTGATTCTCGAACAACACTTCCTCTCCTCTTCGCATGTCCGACTCAATTTCCCCGAGCCCCCTGTTGCCGCTACACACCGGTCGTTCCAATCCCACCAAACAACACATCGAGAGGACACTAGAGCTCGCCAGCAACGGAACTCATTTTTGCCCACACCTGGCGGCATTTTATCGTACTTATCCAAGAAGGCCGGTCTTTACCGTTCGAATAGCTCGGCTTCCGTGTCGAGTCGCGGCACGTCTCTCGATCTCGGCCGGCCTCCCACCATAGAGGACCGCCCTTTAGCCTCCGCGGACACGTCGAGCACCCCAACACGGCGATTTTCTTTCGTCCACGATGTGCGCCCTTCATTTCTCAAGCCAACATCCCCTAAGCCTGGCCCTGAGCTCCCTTTCGCAACCATAGTACATAATATTGAGCAGTGCAAAGAGTTGTACTCCACGTCTACGGGTGTAGTCGTAAAGTCGCCGTCTCTAATCGTAGACCTTGCAGAGAAGGAGAAGCAGTATCCGGAGAGGAAACTGAAGGGAGACGAAAGGACGGGGCTGAGTAGTATTCTGGGATGGGAAGGGAAGGAGTCGCGCGGGAGGGGGATGAGTGGGACATCTGGGTTTGTGAGACACCAAGGAATCAGTGCCCTTTACTCCCTCTACGTCCCGTCTAGCAACTCAACAACTCTATCGTCATCTGAATCCACGTCACTTTCCCGTGCCTCCCTAGTCATTCCGGACTCAAGGCCATCTCTCATTGCTTGCGGGCAACCCCGCTGGGTATCATACCGATACTACTCGCGGGATCAATCGCTAGACAAATGCTTGGGGGAGGTGATCACGGAGTGGGTATCTTGCTCCGGGCTGCACTGCTCGGAGAGCTCGCAGTGCAAGTTCAAACGCGGCGAGCATGAGATACGGTTCATACACGGTGGGGTGTGCATTGCAGTAAAAGTGCAACAGGCGGAGGAGGCGGCGCCGTGGAGAGAGGATGTCATCGAGATGTGGCAGAGTTGTGGTATTTGCGGTGCGCAGACGAAGCAGATGACTATGTCGGATGGCACCTAGTAAGTTTGCGTTCTCTGTCAGCTGCCGATTGTTGATGGTATACTGGCGCAAGCCTGTTCTCATTTGCGAAATTCATTGAGCTACTGGTCTATTCACCAGAAATACATAAACTGCATCCGACCCTCTGCGACCACGCATCCCCTTCCCCATCCCCATCCTCTCCTTCTTCTCCATCGTCTCCCAAAAGTACTACCTCACCTTCATCTAGAAGACCCTACCTTAGTAACGTCCGCCATTTCCGCCGAGGCTCCGGGACTGTCTCTTTCTCTCTGACTGCCATAGATGAGGTATTCGAGCTCAAAGTCCCGCGGTTGCAGATACTCCGCATGTACGGTGAAAGGGCACCCAAGGAGGGTCCGGCAACTGGGACGAGAACGGGCACGAGCATGGTAAGTACGATTGCGGAAGTGGAAGAGAGGTCTACGGAGGCGGAGAAACGCGTACTGAGGGCGCGAGATCAAGACATGGTGGGAGGGAGTGGCGGATCACATTGATAAGTTGGTGCGCGGCCTATCACATTATCTGTCAACGGGTGAGGATGGATATTCAACTGTCTTGATTATTTACATTAGGAGGGGGTGTTCAACGGGAAGGATCCAAATGCGTTCCGCAAGTCACTGCCAAGGCTGCCCTCTTCTGACGATCCCTTTGATGATGATATGGACGACAAGGACGTCGCAACGCCGACGAAGGCGACAATAACCGGGTTACCCATCTCGCTCACACCTTTAACATTCCCTCACCCCTCTAGTAACGACTATTTCGTCCATCATCACGCTCACTCCATTTCGACCAACCCCTCAACGTCCACTCAGACAGTTTCGGCGACTACAACCAATGCTACTCCCGCCCCTGCTCCCTCCGCTGATCCCGCAGAGTTACTTTCGAGGCTGCGCCATACGTTCCAAAGGATTGAACAGTCCCTCTACTATCAATTATCCAAATCACCGCTCTCGTCGCTCAATGATGTGAGACGGTCGTTTTTGTGCGCCTCTATGGGCGCTAGTAAACGATTGGCGGCATGGCAGCAGAAGCATCTCCCTGCGGACGTCGCAGAGGCGGTTGGGAATACTGTGCTATCTGTCGAACCGGAGTGGTGGGCGAAAGGGTGCCATGCTGTCCCCGGGAGTAATGTCGTTGTAAGAGAAAACGACTGGGGGAGTATCATTGCGTTTACTTTGGGGTAAGCTTGTTCCGTTGGAATACCTTTCATTTGGATGTTCATTGTATTTATCTCTGCAGAAACCCTCGACTATCAACACGAACTGGCGAGCATGGCTCTACCACGCTCCGCGCGAGCTCAACCAGGCTCTCCAGCCTCCACTTCTCCCAGTACCACCACCACGGGTACCTTGTTCTTCTCCCCTTCTCGAGGATTCCGGTTCTTCACATCCTCGACACAGAGCCAACCCGACCCTGATCAGGAAGACGTAGTTTGGTATGAACCAGAGTCGTTCTCCTCTGTGATAAGCAGGAAGGAGCATCCCAAAGATGCGACGTATCTGCTGTCTATCCGAGAGATGCTGCGACAGCGGGCAGCTGTAGATGGACCTTCGACGTTGTCACCGTCTCGGTTCGTTCCATTAGTGGGGCAAGAGCAAGCGGGATCGATGTCTGCGAATGGGGCTCCGCCGTCTGCGTGGGCTAAGCCGGATGTTCAAGTTAGCATGGAGGCTGCGGATGGGATAGTGAATTGTCTGCCAGAGAAGGCGGAAAGCGCGGGGAGGATTCTGCAGGAGATCGAGTCAGCGGGAGATATCAAGGCCTGGCTCTGCGATGTCAGAGACTTTGGGGTCCTTGGAGGGGTATATTCGTCGGGGTAAATCGGGGTCGACACTGTCAGTATCGACGAAAAGTGATACTACGATTGGGAAGGAGAGGAGCAGTCCCGCGGAGTCTGCGCCGCCACCTGAGGTGCCGCCGAAGGAACTTGAGGATGGTCACCTAGACGTCGGACATGGTGCTACTGCCAGCGGCGCATCCCCCATTCCATCGACGCACTCGACTTTATCGCTCAGCAGCGCCTTCTCGAGTGGTCTCGGCTACGCAATGCGACTAATCTCAACACAAGTAGAGCAAGAGAAGCCCACCCTCCCGCCAAAGGGGCCTCACGGTCTACTTTCCACCGACGGGATCAACATCGACGATAAGCCTCATATCAAGTATGACTGGACTGTGGGGAAGCGCCTGAAGTTCAGTTGCACGGCGTACTATGCGAAGCAGTTCGATCTGCTGAGGAGAAGGTGTGGGATTGAGGAATGGTTTTTGCATAGCTTGTCGAGGAGCGCGAATTGGGCCGCGGAAGGCGGGAAAAGCCGAGCTAACTTCTGGAAGACGTCGGACGATAGACTGATCATCAAGACCTTGGTGAACGCGTGGAATGTTGCTGACCTGTGAGTATCTTCTTATCTTCTTGCTACCTGGTAAGATATGTCGATTCTTACGCGTAATATGGCATAGGCAAGTCTTACTCGAACTAGCACCGTCGTACTTCCGATACATGGACACAACGGCGAAAAGGGCGACTGTGCTTGCGAAATTGCTCGGCTTCTACACCATTGAAATACGCAACCTTGAAACAGGTACTGTGCAAGCTAGAGCCGATCTTCTTGTGATGGAGAACCTCTTCTATTCGCACAAAATCGTGAAGACTTTTGATCTGAAAGGCATTCAAGGACGGAAGATAAAGCCTGGGGATGATGGCACCCATCATTCCAAGACGTTGTTTGATGGAGAATGGATTGAGGGTACGCGGCCACTGACCTGTCCGCTTGTCGATGTATTGATGACGATATGTTTGCAGGCCAGCAACGCACGTTGACTCTCGTACAACCCCATTCCAAGGCGATACTGAGAGAAGCGATACGCAATGATGCCGAGTTCTTGGCCAAGAGTAACATTATGGACTACTCGTGAGTCTGTCTTGTCTACTGAGGGAGGACAAAGCGATAACTGGGCTACAAAGGCTTCTTTTGGGGGTAGACGAAGAGAACAAGCAGATCGCATGTGGCCTCGTGGACACAATTGGTCAGTTTCTCCGTCACTGTCCCTGTCGTCCTTGGTCTTGACGCTCTCACAGGAAGCTATACCTTTGCGAAGACACTGGAGTACAAAGCAAAGCAAGGTCTCAATTCGGGCAAAGAGGTCACTGTCATCCCCCCAGCCGAATATCAGGAACGCTTTGTCAACGCGCTGGAACGGTACTTCCTGCCCTGTCCAGGTGCTTCCTTATCCGTATGCATCATCCTTGAGTACTGCGCTAATCGGCATCTTGTTTTAGACAAATGGTCGCAACCCATGGACAGCGTGAAAGTCAGCGGCGACCCGAACTCGCTCCCTAGTGTGTTGTAGCCAGCCATCGATCACCACTCACCGTTCATTATCTTTAATTCTTGGGACTTCGTATCATGATGGACGGACACACACGATATTTACTATGCCACCTTCATAGACTTTCCTACCACCGCATTTGTACTGATACTGATGGATTGCAATATTGTAGGCTATATCAATCAATGCATTGTACTTGTTCGTTCCCTTGGCTGTCCGATAAGCTGCGGCAGGACCGCTTCCAGTCAGTCGACTGACCGGCTTCGTTCGTGAAGCATGTGAACAAGGGGACCATAGCCACTAAGCGAGGCGAATTGGGCGACATCTGGGTCTCCCATGACCTAGGCAGGGTGTAACTGGGGCTCAACTAGATCGATCCGTGACAAAACTTAGCCACATATGGTTCAAGACTACCCTCTCTACAGAGTTGGTACTGTCTTGGCCGCTGCCAGCTGCACTTGTAGGTGACGACTCTTGTTGCTACAAACGAAGACAAGACTGTGTACAAGGCCTCCAGGAGAAGTTTACCTCAAGCTATGTAACAAGCTATGCATGCCATCGATATCGATCCATATGACAGGTGAACAGGGTGCAGCCACTCCATGACTGACGGGTATGACGTCCGAGGGCCTCATCCTTTTTGGGACCGCCCAATTCGTATATAAGAGGCAGATCGTCGCACCTTGTACTTTCACTCACTCACCCATACATATACCTACCACAATGGTCAACTCCGGATCCACATACATCTTCGTCAACGAGAAGGCTGGCACGGTCGCCGACCTCAGCGGTGGCGACAACAAGTCCAGTGAGTACTTCTACTCTCCCCCAGTCACGTCTACGTCTGTGTCCAATGCCCATGATGTTCATATCAACGACCTGCGTAGTCATCGGATACGAGAACCACAATGGAGACAACCAGAAGGTTAGTCCTCTTGCTCCTACTACCGTAGAAGATTCTGATTTATGTTCGTAAACAGTGGCACGCAGAACAGCAAGGCGAGAACTTTACCTTCAAGAACGTAGCCACCGGGCAATACCTCGGAATCGAAGGGGAACCCGGCGAAAATACCCCCGTTGTGGTTGTCGACTACCCCTTCGAATGGCACGTCACCCAGGACGACGAGAGCTGGAGGTGCGTTCAACCCAACGTCCTCCTTTGGTGCTCGCTGGTGGGCTCGATCGGCTGACGTATCACATTTGATACAGGCTCTGGGTCCCTGGCACGAAATACAACATGGATCTCTCTGATCACGGCAACCCAACTCCTGGGACTCCGGTGACGCTCTGGGGCAAGTGGGCCGCTGGACGTAACCAGTGCTGGCGCCTCCAAGACGGTGATTGCATTCCCCTACAGATGGCAGACGATGGGCTAACCGTGTAACTCAGCCTAAACATTCTTCAGCATTGAACGTCTGGCGGAAAACGGGATGAATTCAACAAATGTAAGACGGGTGTATGTAGTAGTTAGGACGAACGATGCTTGAATTCGAAATTGGATGTCCGATCTTACGGATTCGCTTCAACTTCGTTGCCGTCCATGTATCAGCTGGCTTCCCGGACACGGAGAAGGCCAATGCGTGAGGCGGTACAGCCCAATTTACGTTCATCTAGTTTGGTTGATCTACGAGAGTATATCTGGGACGATCATATAACTAACGACAAATATCACCTTCAAAGTTGAGGCCAGAGGTACATCTCGTTCATTTCGGATGCATAGAACACATGTCCAGTTTGAATAATAGTTCGCCTTCCCCGGAACCTTGCCAGAGATCGGGCTAGTCCCCCGGTGAAAGAACAGAAGGGTTCCACTGGTTATATCCCATTCCCGCAAGTATTTACCTAGATGCCCCGGTCTCCATCGGGTTGGAAAGATGGATATAGACAATAGCGCAGACCCAAATTTCAGATGTCTGGTTTGCCAGTGATGAATATCGGGCTACACTCTTGGTTATGGGCAACTTGCGAGTCGCGACTAAATCGCGGTGTACAAAGCCGTACTTATAATCAAGCTATGAGGGCGTACTGGGGTCGGATTCGGGTTTCGTAGGCACAGCGCACAGCGCGCGTTGTTTCGTCGCGTCCTTTCAGGTCCAACGACGTCGGTTCTAACTTTGATAGGGGATAGGGGCGCCCCTGGTAGACCAGGAGTGTCCCGTACTCGCTCTTTAAGAGATCCAGTTCACGCGCGGTTTCGTGTGCTCTGTTGCTGTGATTACTGCGGCGTCGTTCATCTTCTTGCATGCTCGTGTCGTGTTGAGCGAGTTGAAGCCAGGCACAAGTTATCGGGCAGTGACAGATACGTCAATTGGTATCAGTACCCTATGTTTTATTGTTGTCGATAGCGATCCCTACAGGCACAAGAGAAGTGGTAGTCCCTTGTATATCCCATGTAGTCCCTAGCAGTCCCTGCATCTGATGGACGACCCCGACGCCGCGTCCTGTTTTCTGTCCTTTTCTGGCCTCGTCGTTCCTCCGCGAAGTCGATGGTACCTTTCTCTTTCTCCTCGTACCTTTCCATAAATTGGTGGTCGTTTCGACTCATTGCACGAAAATGAAAATGATGATTTCATTTCAGTAGTAGCCCGAAGAGTCTTGAGCGGAATTGTAAACGGAAAAGTCGAGGCTGGAGCCTGGTCGTAACGCGCTATGATTAGTCATGAGTGGTGATAGGTGGTGATGGATAGTGATGCACTAGTTGTCTCGGGCGGGCTTTGTGAGCTCATACGATGCTGGGGTAGTGGGAGAACAATGAGATAAATTAAATCGCTGTATTCAGCACGCCGGTCTATCTTATCAGGTGTGGTGTCCATGGCGATCTCGAGTGCCATATACGCAAGATACGGTCAACGTTGTGACTTGCCATGGGATCCCGCAAACGAGCACATGGGCCTTTTCAAGTTGAAATCAACATTAAGAAGCAGAATCATGCCTAAAACATAAAACATACCGCTGCATACAGACGTCCCCGTGCAACAGATGACGCGCCATCGCGGGGGGGTTCCATCGGCATCGGCATCAACCATCGGGGCAAAACTCCAAGTTCTCCGAGCCCGCGTTCGTGTGTCTACTAGGAGCCGAAACGCGATCCAGAATGGACAGCTGGCGAGCCGCTGGTCAGTCTAATAATTCGGTTCGGGTGGTCGGAGGGCTCGTTATGAAGTATTGTCGTCTACGACGGTCGCAGGAGTCGTATTTTAGCTAAAAAGATGATACGGTGTGGGTAGAGAAGACTGTTGAATTGAGATACGGACTCTCATGCACATGGGGTTCTCCAGAGAGACATCCCTTGATGCGGTTTGTTTGGATGCAAGTTTGTCAATGAAAGTTGGTAGTAAGAGTGAAATGGCAGAGCGGTGCATGGGCCATTGTTCCCAGACTAGGCGCAGGGCAAATTTTGTGTCGGTCACCAACTCTGGCTTGAGACCCTTCTTGACCAGCGACCACCACCACGACCGACACCGACACCGACACCGACACCGACACCGACGGCGACGACGACGACAAGCGACAGCTCCCTCTCTGCCACAGCGCCGCCATTTCCACTCCTTTTTTAAGATAAGGGTCCGTTTGACGTTTTGACTTCCATGAGATCAGCTGGATCATCAACGTCCTGGATTTCGAGAATTCAGAATCACCGCGAGACAGATCATTCTCTCACTCCTCCTCTCACTCCTACATACACTGCGCCACGTTTGGCCCCCAAACCACCTCAGCAGCTCGACTTCAACCCCGGGAAGAGCTCGGCAGCAAAGGCTTTCCAGTCAGTGTTCCACCGCAAACAGCATCAAGACTCCAGCCGCACCCCATCGATCCGTTCGGGCTACTCTGCGTCCACATCTTCAAGCGACAACCTCGCGAATAATCAATCCACCACACCCACTCTACATCCTTACGGGACCATGAGCCCAGCACCCCTACCAGTAGTGTCGAACCACGATAATGCAGAAGACGAGGAGGAATGCCCAGTCTGCCTCGAACCTCTCAGCTTTAGTTTTAGATTGCCAGGCGAGAAACCTCATATTGTCCCAGAGTGCGGACACGCTCTACACGAGGTACGGATATTAACCAAATGCTTCCTTCTCCGCCTTCGGGGACGATCAGCCCTCATGATTGACGTTGTGCCGTTCTTTGCAGGCCTGCTTCACTGCCGTCTACGGCCCTCCACCAAATCAATCCCGTTCTGCGGTCCCGCGAAAAACGAACCTGGGGGTATGTGGCGTTTGCAGACGCCCCATGAAAGTTGGCGACGGGGATGGGGGAAAATCGAACAGTGCGTCTTCACCTCGTCTTCTTCCCATTGTCCACATGTTGAAAATGATTAGAACTCGCTGCCCTGACCGGTGTTGGGGATCGTAGCGGTTCGTCGACACTGTACCCGGGGCGCGACAATCCCGGTGGGCGCCGAGGCCAGTCCGCTACCCCACGCCCTTACGACCCCAACGAAGACGACGCCATCGAACACACTCCTTCCATCAAAAGTGGCGAACAATCACAACAACCCCAATACGTCGTCGCACCCTCCATACAAGTCCGCTCAGAGTTCTCCTCCCTCACACGCACGAACGACGTCAACCAGCCGTTGACGTGTATCGTTGTCATCGAGCTGCCAGGGAAACGGGCAACTGGAAATGTTCCCGGCCCTGTCATGTCTGATAGCTTTGGCAGTGGGAGTGGTAGCAGGGGAGGAAGTGCGAATGCCCTCGGACGGCTTGATGCCCACAACTCGGGCCATTCGAGTCCTACGCTAGATCAGCAATCGTTACGAGTGCGCTCCCCTCAACTCCAGATGCAGCAATCATTCCCTGCACCTCCCCAACAGCGGCAACTTCGTCAGCAAGGATTCCAATCTGAGTCATACAGTACTCGTCCCCCAGGTCCACCAGAACAGCAGCCTCTCAGCCCCGAACCAGCGCCATACTCACCCTCTCTTCGTCTGGTAGAAGATCAAGACTCACCGTTCAATGCCATCACAGAAGATCTCCGCAACCGAATCATAGACTGGAAAGGACACCCACTATCTGACCTGGGCCCGCTCCAGATGTACGACCTCCTCTCCGTCCGACGAGACTCGCTCGTTCGCGAGTTTTATGTGTATCTTTTCAAGAAGCCATTATATGCGTCGTCGAAGAGAAAAAGCGCTCTCTCGGCCGTCTCCTCTCCAACGCCTCCGGCTTGACTGACTCTTCTTCAGTCACATCCGCCAGCCATTCCTCTAAAGGCGTCCTCCGTCTGAAAGGGAGGATATATGTCAGGCACATCAAGAATGTGACCGCGACTAGTGCCGCTGGGGAGATGAGCCTGACCATTGATATGGAAGATGAGTTGGCCTCGTTCATTTTGATTTTCAAGGATAGGGGATCGATGGAGTCGTGGAGGGCGACCATTCAAGGGTTGGTAGCGATGTTCCAGCAGCAGAATCCTGCTTGGATACAACAACAGGCGGAGAAGGAGAAGAGAGAGGAGGGCGAGCGAAGGGAGCTAGGGAGCGGCTCGGGTAGCATGGGGATGGGAATGGAAGAGTTTGGAGGGGCGATACCGCCTGGGAGCAATGCGAAGGCCTTGAGGATGTTGAGCGGGAGCACAGGGACAAGTGTGAGCACAGTGGATAGCCTATTGAATGGAAGCTCGAGGTCTACGATGTCGAGTTCGACGTCGAATGCTTCAATGGGTGGCAATGGCAACGGTGGTGGGATAACACGGGAAGGATCAAGAGGCCAGCTGCAGCATAAACTCTCCACTCTTGGCGAGGACGACGAACTCTCCAACTATGATTCTCCAACGGGCCTCGTCACGCCTTACATGTCTTCGGGCCCATCGAACTCGCTTACCCCTCTTCCTCATCCGCCCATGGATCTTATTCTCGTTATCTCTCTTCCTCCGCCAACTTCTGTTCCTTCTACCGCCCAACTAAAGATTCGTGTTATCAAAGCAACGCTGGACTTCATGCTCGCCTCCGCGGGCGGCCGAGATCGCCTGAGCTTCGTTACCTTCGAGGTCGGTATCGGTGGGCGTGTTCGAAAGACTCCTTTCTTGAGTGTAGGGAAAGAAGCAAGTCGCGGTCGGTTGGAGAAGTTTGTGGACGAAATTGGGGGCGTGAGGGAGGAAGGTGTGGATGAATTCTTGGTCAAGGGAATGAAGGACGAGAAGACCGATGTGGTTACCGCTGTTAATCATGGTGCGTTAAGTACTTCCGCAAAACATTAATGCGGAGCTGATTCTTTCTCTCGTTGCGTGCTTCTTGGGTTAGGTTTGGACGTGGTGTTGCAACGGAAGGCGCGCAATCCAATCTCTGGGATGATGTTGGTTAGCGATGCCGCTGATAGCACGAGAAGGGCACAGATGGATCTCGTGCTTGCACGAGCGGAAGCAGCGAATGTCCCTATACATTCGTTTGGCTATGGGCGATCACACGACCCTGCATCCCTGTGGTTGATGTCCAACCACACTTCGGGGACGTACACGTTCGTCAAGGATTGGTACGACCTTAGGGACTGCATCGCTGGATGCGTGGGTGGGATGATGTCTATTGGCTTGCTTAACATGAAGCTCCACATGAAGATCGTAGATGGGCACCGTTTTCGTATCCGCAAAGTCTCGGGTGGGCCTTCGTCCATCCTCTCATCCGACGGTCAGAACGTAGACGTCGATGTCGGCGAGCTGCGGTATGGCGAGCGGAAGGAGATGCTTATCGAGCTGGAGTTGGATAACACCGATATGCATAGGATGATGAACCGGGGAAGGGGCAACCAAGGGCGCGCTCTGAACGCCACAGACCAATTTGTGCGGAGCATGGGGTTGGATGCGTTGAGCATTGACGACTCACCGGACTTTGCGGACGGGATGATGGATAGGATGATTGACGAGGTTCCTGTTGTTGAAGTGGATGGATCGTTCTTTGACCCTCAAGCGAGCAAGCATGTCTCTAGACTGGCTCACCCTGTGCTACTCACTATCACACTCCTTCCTATGACCATGTCCTCATCGCCAAAGCCACCATCCACGATATCCGACCCAGTCATTGTTCGCCGACGAATGGAACTCCTAGCCTCAGACATGATCACCCGTGCACTTGTGCTGGTTTCAAGGAAGAACTACTCGCAGGCGCAGAAGATCATGGGCGAGACGAGGAGGATTTTGTACACCGTCCTCCAAACGATTTCAAGATCGCTGCCACCGCCGAATAGCAACGGCAACGGGACTACGAGGAATCGCAAAGAGATCCTCACTCTATCTTCTGTTCGGGCGATGCAGGCTATTCTCCAGGATCTGCAGATTCTTACTGAGGCGCTGGAGGACAATGTTGAACTGTTCGCTCATGATCAAAGGAACTTCGGTGCTCAACAGGTGCGTAATATGTCCAGACTTGCGCATATCCGTGTACTAATTTATTGTTGCACAGGCTATGATTCTCCGCGACCAGAAGAGCTGGACGGGCCGTAGCGCCACAGAACGCCTGTTCTGGTCAACAGATAATTCGATTGAGCTGGTCTCTCGAAGTACTGATTGGGTCGCACGCGAATGAAAATAGATCATCAATGCCCTTGCTTTTCAGATTTCCTGTCTGCTCACGTCTTTTCCATACTTGCACCATGTGTCGTTCTCTTTTTTATCATATCACATCGCTCTTTCTTTGGAATTATATCCTCTGTACTATCTTTGCTATCTTGTCTTTCAGAACGTCGACGACACCTCTCATTCCTTTGATGCCTCCCACTCTACGCCCTTCCTTTTGGTCTTTATTTTTCTCTACCCTCTACCCTCTTCTCTACTCGATATTTTGCTTTCTCATTTTCTCTTCCTCTCGATTTCTCTACGTTCATGAACTCTTTACTGTTAATCATTGTGTAACTTTGGGCCCTTCATGCATATCACTATTGCGGGAATTATTGTATTCAGTCCCAATGTCTAGTTATTTCATCCTGTAGTTCATGCATCCTATAGACAGTTTTGGGAGTAATGCAATTTCAGCCTCTATTCTCTACTAGTCTATTCTCTATATCGGGTGTTTGGTGGCAAGGAATGTTGTAATGAATGGCAAGGATACTACAGGCCGTGCCGGTATCATTGTGATGGACTAGCATTGGGCTTCCTGACCCAGAACAAATAATTACACCCATTTACAAGATCGCCACCCCAAAGAGACGCGGTACGTGACGCGAGGTGCCACTTAGCCCGGAGAGGGTCGTAGATCATGCCCCGTACTTCCGCCTCGGTCCTACGTAGGTCAGAAACCGAGCTCGAAGGACTGATCCATGGTTGGGACGTCGTTGTTTTTTGAGGTGAGAGATGTAGGATAGTTTTGGAAATATTCTACCAACTCTCCGGGGTTGACGAACTTGGAGTATGTGTGCGTGCCAGGAGTAACCTTGCGAAGGAGGGTTTCGGCGGTGAAGATGGTGAGGAAGTAAGCAAGGGGGGTGCGGGCGATTGTGGAGAGGAAGAGATGTCCCCCAGGCTACCAGACACGTTAATTCGCATTACAGGCACTTGCACACGAGAGACATACCTTGACTAGCTGAGCACACGAATTCAGAAAGTCCGCCGGGTTGTCGACATGCTCGAGTACCTCCATCGAGCAAACAACATCGTACTGCTCAGGGCCCGACTCAGCCAGTAGCGATTCCGCCGAAATTTGTCGGTATGATAAGTTGGATGGCGAAGGTGAGGCGGATGAAACACGAAAGTTGGGATCGGCCTGCGAGTGCAAGGTAGCAATCGTTATATTAGCTTCAGATGCATCTATACCGAGGGTGCGCGCCCCTTGACGCGCCAGGCTCTGGATCACATTCATGAGTTACGGACAGCCGCGACCGAGAATAGAGGGAAATAACCTCCGAAAACAGCCCACCGCCGCAACCAATGTCTAGCACCTTCAAGCCGTCCAGAGCACTTCTGCTCGATAACTTCTCCTCACTGGCAGCCCCATCCTCCCAACCCATCTCCCGAACCTTCTCATGTATGAGCTGCATCCGTATGGGATTCATTCTGTGTAGGAATGCGAATTCGCCATGCTCGTCCCACCACTGTGAAGACAACTTCGAGAAGAAGGATATCTCAGACGCGTTCACCGAAGAATTTTGACGCGTCGCTGCAGTGGCATGTCGGCGGATGTAGTTTCTAAGAATTGACTGCATGACTTCGGAAGGTCGCAACAACATCAGTAAATACTTTTTCTCACAATCACAGAATCGATATTCTCACGTTCAGTATTCTACGTTCTACATTCGAAAGAGTACATCCGTATTTTCTCCCACGGGAGAATATTAGCGCTCCAAGTTCTCTAAGACGTTTGATTGGCTGGTGGAAATGATGTGTGACGCGGATGCAGAAAGGGGTCGAAGTATCTAGAAAATCCTGAATGACAGTGTCATCAAACGAAGTTTTATAAGATATAAATTAATAGCAGATGTGTATGGGGAGATTGGTGGGTTTATAGGTTGGTGCACAAGCTTGAGATATTGGCACAATACACCCGGCCGGTTACGTTGGTTATGCAAAAGGACTGTGGGAAGAATGAGCTTACTGTGAGAATACAGATAAGTTCCCTTTGTTCACGTTAATAAAGTAGCATTATTTATTGTTAGCATTTAATCAGCATGGGCACCGACCGGTAAGATGTGCAATTACTCATCCCGCGTGCGAAGCCGCGGGTCCGTTGCTAGTTCCAGGTGAATTCATTCCATCACTGTCCGGAAAACCGTGCGAACATCTCCACGGACAATGGGAATGGTTACAATTCACGGCCAGCAAGGTTGTTCTTCGCCCCCATCTCTGTTTCATTTTCTTCCACTTTCTGCGCAGGCCGCTCACAAACTAGCCCACATCGCTCCATCTGAACTTAATAATTCCATAGCAAGCGAAATTACCTGGCTAGGTCACCATTTGTGGTCCTATACCCACAAGGGACGGTCGGCGAGCTTCTAACTCGCATCAGTAATCGGCACCACAACTACCACCTCAGCTACATGCCCAGTCTCCTCGCCAGCATTTGGCCTTCGTCGCCAGGCCAGGCAGTAGAACTGCAGGACGACGTCGACTCCACCGAGAGACTGCTACAAGATACACCGACCGGAGAGGGCAAATGTGAATTACGGATCGAAGGGATGACTTGTGGGGCATGTGTCGAGGTGAGCGTGCTTCCATGCGCCATATTTGCGGTAACCGACGGGCATGCAGTCGATAGAGGGAATGCTTCGACAGCAACCTGGGATTCGGTCAGTCAAGGTGGCCCTGCTCGCTGAACGAGGTGTCGTCGAATACGATCCGTCCGTATGGGACGCCGACAAGATCATTAACGAAATCTCTGATATTGGCTTCGATGCTACACTCATACCGCCCGCCCGCTCCGACACCGTCACCCTCCGTATATACGGCATGACCTGCTCGTCATGTACATCGACCGTCGAGAACACATTGTCCGCTGTTCCTGGGATTTCGTCGGTCTCGGTCTCTTTAACGGCTTCTACCGCACAGGTTACCTTTGACCGCGCGCTGATCGGGCCGAGGGAGATAGTCGAGCGGATTGAAGATATGGGGTTCGATGCGATGCTTTCAGACGAGAATAATGCTACTCAGATCCAGTCGCTCACACGAGCGAAGGAAGTCATGGAATGGAGATCGAGGCTTGTTTGGAGCGCCGTTTTCGCCGCCCCGGTGTTCTTCCTATCGATGATCGCCATGCGCATCCATTTCTTGGATCCCCTTATGCACGCACGCGTATTCGAAGGACGGGCATTGTTCGTATCGGATGTGCTTATCTTCGTTCTGACGACTCCAGCCCAATTCTGGGTCGGTAGTAAATTCTACAGGAATGCGTACAAATCCCTCAAACATGGCTCAGCGACGATGGACGTCCTCATCATGATCGGCACGTCTGCAGCATATTTCTACTCTGTCTTTGCTCTCATCGCGGGATTCTTCAACACGGCGCCGGATTTCCGCCCATTCGTATTCTTCGACACAAGCACAATGTTAATATTCTTCGTCTCGTTGGGACGGTACCTGGAAAATCGTGCCAAAGGTAAGACAAGCGCTGCTCTCACGGACCTTATGGCTCTAGCACCGAGTATGGCCACCATCTACACCGATGCACCGGCCTGTACCCAGGAGAAGAAGATTGCCACGGAGCTCGTCCAGGTTGGAGATATTGTTAAGCTCGTTCCTGGTGACAAGATACCCGCTGATGGCACGGTGCTGCGGGGGTCCTCTACTGTGGATGAGAGCGCTGTCACGGGCGAAGCCCTCCCTGTCGTCAAGCAGGTCGGTGATGCGGTCATCGGCGGTACTGTCAACGGCCTAGGCACTTTCGATATGACAGTCACACGCGCTGGCAAAGATACCGCTCTCGCTCAGATCGTCCGTCTAGTTGAAGAGGCGCAGACATCAAAGGCTCCCATTCAAGCATTCGCCGACCGCGTCGCTGGCTACTTCGTTCCAACCGTCATCTCCCTCGCAGCCCTTACGTTCGTTACGTGGGTCATCGTCTCGCATGTCGTGAGTGAAGATAAGCTTCCCACCATGTTCCACAGGAACGGCGCCACGCGGCTAGCTGTCTGCTTGCAGATGTGCATCAGTGTGGTGGTCATCGCTTGCCCGTGTGCTCTAGGCTTGAGCACCCCAACGGCTATTATGGTTGGGACCGGAATGGGGGCGAAGAATGGCATCCTGATCAAGGGTGGACGCGCTTTGGAGGCAAGTAAGAATGTCAAGCAGATCGTGTTCGACAAGACCGGAACCATCACGGTGGGCAAACTGAGTGTTGTTGGACTGTCTTGGGTAGGGAGAAGCGGGATGGGAGATAACCGGGAGATGTATGGGGGGGATGCCACTCTAGAGGGACTCTGCGCAGACGGCAAGACGGAAAAGAAAGTCGTTTTGTCGATGCTAAGTGCTACGGAGGCGAGGTCGGAACACCCTCTCGCCAAGGCTATAGCTACATACGGCAAGGATCTCCTTCGAGGAACCATCGGTCTACCGACTACCGACATTGTACAGTTTGAAAGTGTCACCGGTGCTGGTGTAAAGGCAACAATCTCCATCGCCGATAAATCGCAGGGAAAGAAGAACTACGAGATTCGCATTGGAAACGCAAGATTCGTTACGCAGACCGACGATGGCCGACTTCCTACATCACTTGCAACATTTGAAGAGCAAGAGACCTCTGTGGGCAGAAGTATTATATATGTCTCAGTTTCGGGAACGCTGATCCTCGCAGTTTCGCTATCGGATGCACCGAAGCCTAGCAGTAGGTATGCTGTACGGGCGTTGGAGGACATGGGCATCGAGGTGCACATGATGACTGGTGATGGGAAGGCGACAGCGCTGGCAGTGGCGAAGCAGGTTGGCATACGGCCCGAGAATGTGTTGGCTGGCGTTAGTCCTGGCGGAAAAGCGTCCAAGATCAAAGACATGATGGAGAATGGTACCGGCGGTGGTGTCGCTATGGTCAGTTTTTTTGGCAACCTTGCTGCAGACATGATGATCTAACGTTTTCGCTTCGTAGGTGGGTGACGGTATTAACGACTCACCGGCCCTGGCTGCAGCCACTGTCGGTATCGCGTTGTCATCTGGAACATCCGTCGCCGTTGAAGCTGCCGATATTGTGCTCATGCGGTCTGATCTCCTGGACGTTGTAGCTGCCCTCCATCTCTCTCGGTCCATATTCCGCACTATCCGACGCAACCTTCTCTGGGCATGCATCTACAACATCCTCAGCATTCCCCTCGCCATGGGCTTCTTCCTCCCTTTTGGGCTGTACATGCACCCGATGTTGGCGGGTGCTGCGATGGCGTCGTCTAGCGTTAGCGTGGTCACGAGCTCGTTGATGCTCAAGTTCTGGGTCAGGCCCAAGGACAGTGTCATGCCTGATGAGAAGATGCAGAACGCGAGTGAAGAGAGCGGGATGAACTGGAGCGGGGGTGTTCATGGACACTGCAAGGAGTGCGATCGATGGATTCCGTGGCATTATGGGCGGCGCGGACAGGTCGAGTAACAGGGAAGGGTATGTGCCGGTTCCTGTCGAGATGTCGGCGAGCAATAGAGTATGAACAAATTCCTGGGGAGAAGTGGAATCAATTCTTGGACTTCTGAGGTCATCTGATTGTGTTATAACCAACCTATCATTCGAACTCATAAACAACTGCTATTCGTGCTTCATTGTAAATCCTGTAATTCGAACTAGAAGTTAACTTTGTTGACGACGAGGTGAAGGCGTACGTCGTCGATTGGTCGTCGATCAAGTTTCCGGCTTTCGAATGCACTTTCAAACGTTCCCGTTTGAATTGCGATCTACGTAGACGATATTGTAGGAGTTACCCTAGCCTCCTGTGCTCAAGCCAAGGACTCAGCGAGTCATGTTGTTTGTTGATCCAAACTTTAACGTCGGGCGCCACACTTACTTTACATTCGCTCCTCCGCTAGGTTCGAAACCACCATTCTAGGAATAACTACGACTGCGCGGGGTTAATACCTACTACCTGGTAGTATTACAGGTCACCCTAAGAAACCTCCCCCCCCCTCTAAATCCCCCGGCGCCCTCGTACGAAGCATCGTGTACCACCCCCAGGGGATCGGCTACGAGTGTACACTACCGCCATGTCCGGCCTCAGAGAGGTCCTTGAGGGTCTTTCCAGCGCGAAAATCAAGGACAGGCAAGAAAGCTTCTCCACCCTGCGTCGCGTATTTGCAGACGACACACTCGTCGCTACCTTTCACATCACAAGCAAAGGCGAGACCGATACTCGAGCATGGCTGGCCGTCTTCCAAGCCGTGTTCGCAGCAGTTAAGCTCGAGAAGGTCCTCTACAAGAAGAAAGAACACACGAGCACCGTTGCCACCATAACACGACGCCTTGAAGAGGCCGCAGCCTTCTTTCGGTGGTTGGTCGAGCGTTCTGTCACCGTCTTGAACAAACGAGCTACTTTCGCTGTTCTTGACCATATAAGAGACTACATTAAGGATCACGGTGCGCTTTTTACACCTCTGTCCGCTGACTATGTCAAGGCTTTAAGGTGCCTACTCGAATACCGTCCGCACCTTGACCATGTGGAGGCGGGGAAATGGACCGAGTGGGTTGCGCTCGCGTTCAATGTAGTGTTGGGTGAGGATCTGAGGCAGGGGCTCACTTATGTTCTTGCTGAGGAGAGCATTGACGACCCAGAGGACTCAAATGACGAAGACGAGCTCCCCCCGCATGGTCTTTCCCCCTCGAAGAAGCGGAAGCGAGGGCAGAGCGACGGTTCTGCTATGAAGAAAACACCAAAGGCTTCAAGTCAGCATGCCCACCGGGGGTCACAGGTCTCTACCGAGCAGATTGAATTCATGGCCATATTAAACTATTCTCTTGGGATCGCAGAACGTGCTCCCCCTTCCGCCCAAGAAGCCTGCTCCCAAGAAATCTACTTCTTCAAAGTCCACTTCCAAAGACCAATCTAGCGACACCAGTGCCATAGCCCCCCCTGGATCTCCCTTCTCTCCCGATTCTGCCGAGCCTGACGCTATTCTCCAACGGTTGCGCCGCTTTCTCAAACTCTATCCAAGTGACGGCTCCCTTCATAATGACTATCTCATAGTGCTCTCAATCACCTTGGATCGTCTGGCCTTAAACAGGAGGGAAGAGGTCGTGGAATTCGCTCGCGACGCCTGGCCGAGTCTTGTGGGCCTTTGGGGAGCCAAAAGCAAAGCCCTGAAAGAAGGCCTGGCATCGGTTCTGACAACTCTGCTCCCGTTTTATACTGTAAATGACCCTTCTGTGTGGGGTGTCGGCCTTAAGAAGTTGTGGAACTCGCTCGACGGCGACAGCCAGAATAGATGGGGCATCGACTCACTGGCTCTGGAAAATCTGCGGTTAGAAATTTCGGGCGACAATGATAGCCCCTTTGCCACGCAGACGTTCAAGGCTGGCTTTGGCTTTGAGTCAGGCCAAGCTCTCTCCTGGGTTATCCTCCAACTCCAATCTGACGTCCTTGCGAAGGTATCTCGCTTTCCGTATATGTGTCGCTCCTGTCTAACGAGATGGTCAGCTCTATCATCTATCCGAATCTGTTGGGTTTAGGACCGGCGGCAAGCGTCAGAGGACTGATAACCCGCTGAGCAGCCTGCTCTCTGCGATAACGAGACAGCCGTTGCCATCGATGCGTGCCCACCGCCTCCAGCTTCTTCTTTTCTTCATTAGCCGCCATTGGAGTCGTCTCCATCGTACCTTTCAATGTGATGTCTTCAATACGCTCACTCAATATATATCCTTCGATGATGTTGGCATACAGTCGTGGGTGTATCTCTGTTTGGCTGCGATTGCGTACGCGGAAGGATTCAGCGTCGCGCCGGTGAAGGAAGAAATGTATTCTGGCGGCGATGATCGACAAATTCACTGGGACCCGATTTGGACGCACGCGATGCGGCGGGCGAGCGTTCCCCTTGTTTGTCGCACGGCCTGCTACATAGCCTACATTCTGATCATCCACTCCGTCAACTCACCTGCCACTACGTCTCCCGACATGCCTCCTTCTAAACGGCAGCTCCTCTCATCACAACGGGTGCTCGGAGAGATCGAGGTCCTCGTCAAGGACATAGATGTCCAAGGTCCATCGCTGCCATACGATTCAGTTTGTCAGTTCTGTGCCGAATGTCTACAGGTGGCCAGCCAAGACGTCAGGCTTTATCGCATGCATCTCGAGGACAAGGTTCTCAACTGGCTCGTGGATTGCTGGAAACCCGGCGGTATCTCTGGAGCTGGCTCCAGCGGGCGGCGGACTTCGATCAAACAATCACGGGTGCCTTTACACGCACTATCCGATGTAATGATGCTGCTTGAAGCTATCTGCGGCTTCACGAAGAAGAGCGATTTTCTGTGCTCGTTGCAGCTTCCTCAGTGCTGGGCCGCTGCTACATTGGTAGACCAAGTCGAAACATCCGTTATTCGTGACTTCGTGCTCGATGCCAAACTCCCTCCTTTCCGAACATCAGGAACCCTTAGAGAAGGTGACAAGATCTCTATTGGCGACAGCAGCAATCCTTCGCAATCGACCCCCGACGTCGACGACGCTGAGTTGGTCCAGCCACGCAGTCGGGACCGAAAGTTGTCTGCTTTCTTCGTGAAGTTTCTGGAGCCGCTGGTCGCTGAATGGGAGCTATCAATCGAGGAAAACGGTTATGTAGCCGCCGACGCCGCGCGGCGTTCAATCGACTTCGCGACTGTGTCAATATGCTACGAGTTTCTCCTCAATTATAACGGCGTTCGTCCAAATCGACGGGTGGTCCAGTTGGCCTGCAAAGTTTGTCGCGTCGCGTCGTCCTTGCTCATAACAACGAAGTGGAGTGAAGACGAAAAGGCGGATATACTGAGAGGGCTGGAACCACTATGGGATTCGGGGTTCAACGTTTCCGCGCGTCACCGAATGGAGGCGATGCTGCTGCCAGGTTTCGACTCTGGTATCAATTCACAAGTTCTACGCTCCTTGACTTCGAAAAGTATGAAGCCAAGGACACGAGTTTCGGTATTCAAAGACCAATACCGGAGGCTTATATGGAGGAGCGCCGACGTGAGTGCTTTTTATGTTCCTTCTTAACACGGTCGTCTCAAATGTTCGAAGATGCAAGATGCATTTGGACATGTCACTAATTCCATTAGGACCATCCTCCGTATACTTTGTGGGGAACTTGGCCCAGACGGTCAATCACTCGACCAGGACGATGTTTCCGACCTAGCACAACCAACTGTTTTGAAGGTCACGAACATGCGATTCCCACCAGTCCTTCCCTCGTCCACAGATCATATCACAAAAATGTGCATCTCATTCCTCGCCTTCGTGCCCATTCTTGAGTCTTCATCAGCGGAAGCCACTCGAGATAAGGATCTCACCGATCTCGTGCTTGCCTGTGCCACTTCCTCCCACCCAGAGAACTTCCTCCAAGTCTGCCCTGCCCTCCTCGATCACGTTCGGTGCGGAGCAATTACCCTCAATCCCAGTACGCTGGAGGCGTACCTCGCCGGTGTAGGCCATATATCGCCAATGTATGCGTATGCGAAAAACGACATCTTGCAAGGTTTGGTCATACGAGTCTTGGATTCTACTTGTCATATTTGGCTCGATCCATCAGATCTCCTCGAAGGTATCCGCGATAAAGTCTCGCAGCTTTGTCAATGGCTCTGCACAACCACGTCCCAAAGGTTGTTGGGTAGTTGGCGGGTACGGGATTCAGCGGCCTGTTTCTTGGATCGCTATCTGGACTGTGATCCGACCCAAGTGTCTTGGACCAAGTTGAATGGGCGCGAACTTACTCGGCCCGCGGATCTGCTTTCTATGATGATCGCAGACGAAGACATTCGCGTCCGATTTCGTGCAGCAACTCTCGCCCCTCGCCTATTGGCCCTCGTTCGCCTGGGCGCTCGAAGGCCCGAAGTCCAATACGACAGCATCAGACTCAAATTGAGCACCAATTTAAAGCAGTGAGTTTTCACCATCCATCACCATGCTCGTATACTCATTCAGTACAGCTATGAGCACATATTGACGCGCTCACTTTGCTTGGGGAACATTATGATCCTCAGCTCCGCAGTCCGACGAGGACCGTATTGGCATATGCTGGAGACGTGCCTGCACTCTAAGGATTACTCACCTCATATTCAAGCAATATTGGTCCAAGTGGCCCAGAGGTTGGGTTTGGGCAGTCCCTCGGTGCTCTTCCAACTATACGCGTCCCAAATTGCGTTCTCTGTTCGCGAACACAACCCCTTGTCGATCCCTTACGACGTACTCGGATATCAGAATCTGTCAGACTACGCTGAAGCGGCGTTTCGTCCCTTTACTCCCACCAACCTTATTGCCAGACCTAAAGATCTGGGAACCAGCCTGTTCAAGAGTCATTGCGATGCACTGTCAAAACGGCATCAAAACGGCATCAGGGAGTGCTTTGGCGATATTATTGGTATCCGGGTTGCGGGGTGCTTCGCCGAGGATGAGGATCTTGACGGAGTCGAGGACATCCTCCGTGAGACGGTTCAAACGGGAACGGATGTCATGGATGTCGAGGAATTTCGGGACTTACTAAAACAAACCGCCGACTCGATAATCACCAGCATCCTTCACACTCTTGGAGACCAAGACTTTACACAAGCCGGACCGCTACATCATGGCCTCCAGGTTCTTGCAGGTTCTAAGGCTGCTGAAGAATTCGCAGTTCTCAACCGTTACCGGGACGACCGATATTTTGCCACCCATGAACCGCACTTCCCAATCAACCCAGCTTCGAGCGTTCTCCGATCAATCATCTGGATGTGCTCTAAGTTTTCGGAATCTCGACACCCTGCCGTTACGTTTCATGTTATGCAGGCTCTTCTGATGGAAATTCACAAATCGCCACTTGTGAATGAACAAGTTCGCCTATCCAACGCTCTCACGCTGTGGGTAGCCTTTCGAAACGAACATTTCAAAGAGTTTACGTTGTTGCATACCTTGGCCCAGGGTGCAACTTCTTTGATGGTCCAGTCCGATTTAGCAAGGGTTTCACAGTCTATCCTCGAGTGGTGTTTCGAATGCTATCGAAACGAGCTCCAGGATGACCCTTGCCTTCCTGATATCCTGATCCGACTCTGCTTCCAAGCCGATGACTATGCTAAAGATACAGGAAAAGGAGGTTTCGCAAAGCTTGGTGAAACTCTTACAGATTGGATCGACGGTCAGGTCATGCTATTTCATCGTTCCCCCATCCATTGCAAGCAAGTTTCTCGCGCACTTCCGGCGTGGTCTCATCGCCTCGCCCCTGAATTGGCAGAACTCAATGAGACAATACACACTGGGACGCTTTCGGAGATAATTGGGGATCCTCGAATTTCCTCGAACAAATTCCGATTAGTTCGCCGCCTTCGGGAGCTAGCTTCAGATGACGATACAGATAGAGAGCGGTTTGGAAGAGCTGATTTCTGGCGTTTGAAGGAATGTATACCCCCACCAAGCCAGATTCAAGAAGAAGATATACATGCTTTCGCTGGCTTGCTAGTTTCTCACAGAGGACAAGTGGATGGCATAGGGATGGACCATCCCAACCCTTTCTCTGTTCGAACGAAACACCTTTCGAGCAAACGCGGCCCAAATGAAGAAGGATCGCCACAGAACGCCATCCTCTTTTCTCTAGTTACCATGCTTGATAGTGGAGATCCTTTCGAAGTTCAGAGCGCGTATACTACGCTGCGCCTCGTTGCATCGTGCTCTCCGATGACCATACATCCCAGTTCGTGGCCTATTCAGATTTCCCAGACGCTTGGGCACTTCCAGCTTTGTCTTCCCCCTCCCCGGCCCGGTGTGGAGCGTAACCTGTCGGAACTGGAGTCTGAAGCATTTCTCGACGCACTTTCCTCTTTTCCTCGATGGGTCACCCAACTTGCCGTACTAATTTGTGAAGTTCTGTCTTCGCAAAATAGCTTCTACTCTCAGCTCACACCAATGCTCACCTCCAACCACGACTTTGCGGAGCAGCTCCTCCCTGTACTTGTACACACGATTCTACAGGACAATGCAGACAAATCAAGCAAAGAGCTGCTATCTCAGTACTTCCTGTCAACCATCAAAGCCGCAGATGTGGCCATACGCTGCCTGTCATGCGTGATCGATGTGGTACTTCATCTACGCCAATTCGAACCTCAGGCTACGGGCGTCGGGAAGAAACGCACAAACGCCTTAGGCCACAACGAATGGCTCTCCTTGGATTTCGCACTTTTAGCGCAAAGTTGTATCGCTTGCGGTGCTTACACTACCGCGCTCCTCTTTCTCGAGCTTGCTGCAGAGTATAATCAGTTCACTCTTCCGCTCAGCGCAGAACAAATACTTTTCGAGATTTACAGCCACATAGATGAGCCTGATGGCTTCTACGGCATTAAAACCAACGACTTGGGTCAGTTCTTGATAAGGCGATTCCACCACGAAGGCCAATGGGAGAAGGCATTCCATTTCCATGGTGCAGCTATGGAAGCCCAACAGCACGACCAAAACCACCATGGACGGCTTATTGCGATCTTATCATTCCTTCGGTTTCAACCAGCTAGCAATTCATACACTGCAGTCATCACCAAACGGCACCTCTTCTCCTGACATGAACTACCGGCTTGGGTGGAGAACGGAAGCTTGGGACCTCCCTGATGTTACCGAGGGTGGCGAAGGGTCGTCAGTTTTATGCAGCGCTTCGGGCGATGCATCGGGAGCGCGACTTTGGGATCATTCGAAACATTGTCCACAAGAGTATGCTCCAAGAAATCAACAAGCTACGGGGGCTCGGTATCGAAAACCACGCAGAAATACATAGCGTCATACAAAATCTAATGTGCCTTGACCAAGTCAGATTGTGGGAAGAACCGGAAACACAACGCTTACTAGCGTTGCAGCGCATCGACGATGCCCTCGTCAGGTCTTTTACAAGTATTGATACTGATACGGAGTGAGCAAATCCGTCCTTACCCGTAGAACAGTTGCTGACTTCCGCAGGTTCTCGGATCTCGAAAACATCATGTCTACCCGAGTTTCCCTCATCCGCTCTGTGCGATACAAAGAGGAGCGCAGCCAAATTGGTAATATGAGGACGCCCTTTCTCTCCTCTTTGCTTGATTTCGAAAGGGCTTGTCTACTTCGTCTCTCTGAAGCCGCTCGGCAGTCACATCAGGGACAAATTGCATTAAATGCGATTACTCGGGCTCAACGCCTGGAGACTACGACCCGTTTCCCTGTCTTGAAAGAGTTCGCCCAAGTCATCTGGCTTCAAAAGGAAGAGAACGCTGCTGTCCGATTACTTCGAGAACTATGGGAGAACAAAGAGTCAACCGATCTACTTCAAGAGGCTATGTTACTCGCCCATCTTGTAGGCTTCTTCTAGCTCTATTTTCTCGGTACGAGCTCACTATTTGACAGGGAACCTGGACTTCCGATGCCTGCCTGGAGAAGCCAGTGGCCATACTAGAGAAGTATTTTACTCCTGCCGTGAAGCTCATCCAGAAGATGAATTTCGGCCCCTCGGACCCTGCTCGTGCTGACGTTTATTATCGATGTGCTATGTTTGCCGAACGTCAGTACCGTACCATATGTGCGTCTCCTGATGGTGAAGAACGCAGGGCTCGCGTGGAGCAGAAAAGAAGGGAAGTTGAGACCCGACGAAATTTGACGAGCAAAAGCATGGCGTTGCAAAACGAGTTAGGCAAGGCTATAAAGCTACTAGCGGCGGACGAGATGCTCCTCGAAGAGTACAATTCGTCTAAAGACATCTTTCTGACTCGCGCCTTGGATATGTATTCGCACTGCTTGGCGTGTTCGAATGACTTCGACGACGACGCGGCCCTTCGGCTATGCTCCCTCTGGTTCGCCAACTTTGAAGTCGATAACTTGCAGAATACCATAGCGAGTAGCTTGAGGCGTGTGCCATCCATCAAATTCATGTTCCTCGCTCACCAAATTACTGCACGGTTGTCAAAGTCGCCAAATCCATCTAAGTGTCAAACTATTCTTTCGAACCTCGTCCTCCGCATGTGCAAGGAACACCCGTATCACAGCCTATACCAGGTTCTTTGCCTTCAACCCAGCATTCTACCACCAGAAACGCGCAGAACATCAGGTCGACATGCTCCAGCTCCTCCCACTTCTACACAAAGTGAGCGCGGCGCAGCGGCTTATGCAATAATCGATCTCCTTCGTAAGGACCAAGATCAACTCCAGCGGTTGAAACCCGTCCAAATCCTCTTTGACGCCTCCCTACAATGGGCCATGCACAAAGTCACCAAAGACTGTAAAAATTTCGCCATTCCAAGTCATTACTCCATTCGCAAAATATTGAACCTTCGCGCACCCGTCTTGACCTCCCATTTACCTTTGGATCCCACCACCCGTTATGAGTCCTGCGTATGGGTTTCGAAGTTCGATACTCAGTTCACCCTTGCCGGGGGAATTCATCTGCCGAAGATTACAGATTGCTATGGTGACGACGGGGAAAGATATAAACAGTTGGTAAATATCCAATCAACACTCGTAGGGACCTTACTAAACTCGATGTAACAGTTCAAAGGCGACGATGACTTGAGACAAGACGCGGTCATGGAACAGGTCTTCGAGTTGGTAAACGTCGTGCTTAAACGTGATAGAGAGACAAAGCGTCGGGCTCTGAGTGTACGAGGGTATAAGGTGGTACCACTAGGTCCTCAAGCAGGCGTCTTGGAATTTGTAGGTAATACAACATCCCTTCAGCAGTGGCTTTCGAGAGCACACCAAAAGTATGTTCATCTACACCCATTTCCTTGTCCGTCGCAATTGAATAGTATATCAGATACAGAAAGGAAGGTGAACCCTCTTGGATACAAGTTAAGGATCAGATATCCAATGTCCAGGCCGCGGACAAGCGGCCGCCAGGATGGCGCCCTGAAATGGTAGTTCCCGTGTACCGAAGCGCAATGGAACCATTCAAACCGGTCATGCGACATTGGTTCACGGAGCAACACAAGATACCCACTTCTTGGTTTGCTGTGCGGCTTCGCTACATCCGCAGTGTAGCCACCACGTCTATAGTGGGTCATATTCTAGGGCTAGGCGATCGCCACGCATCGAATATCCTTATTCTCAAGACCACCGGTGAATTGGTGCACATCGATCTTGGCATTGCATTCGAACAGGTGAGAACAGTCCATAGCGCGTATTTGTCTCTTTATGAAATTGTTTTGTAGGGGAAGTTATTAGCCATCCCAGAGCGTGTTCCATTCCGTATGACTCCGGATATGGTTGATGGGATGGGTATCGCAGGAACGCAAGGTGTCTTCCAGCGATGTGCCGAAGAAACGCTGAGAGTTTCTACGAGAAGGATCCCAGGTCATCATGACCGTGCTGGAGGTCTTCAAACACGATCCGTTATATTCCTGGTATGGAGACGTTTTTCTACGTCGCCTCGATGAACTCATCATATCTTGTATTCAGGACGGCGAGTGAAGAAAAGCTCCGGAACGCCCAGCGGGAAACGAACAGGAGCGGCGCCGGAGCTGAACAAGACGCCAGCGAGGGGTCCTCCATTCAGCCAGTGCTGGTAGCAAACAGCAACTCCGGTAATGTGACGCAAGAGTTGGCGGATCGCACATTGAGCTCCGTGGCACGAAAGCTCGACAAGTCTCTCAGCGTGGAGTTCACCGTCAACGAACTCCTTGCAGAAGCCATGGACACAAATAATTTGGGAGCCATGTTCGTTGGTATGTATATCTTTTCACGCCATAGTCGCCACACTAAGCATCCCTTAGGCTGGTCTCCATACTTTTAACGTGCTCATCTCTATACCATAGTCTTTGTTCATCTATACCCTTCATAAATCTCGTACAAGCCAGTATCGGTAACACAAGCAACCATTCTGTAACATAAATACTTAGCTATTCCTCTAAGTAACACTCGCACATCCTCGTACGCGTCACTACAGAGCGTTTATTATAGCAGAATACTCCATCCTATGCAATTTCGAGGACGGAAGATACGAAGATAAATGAAGGGTCCATGTCCATATGGACTGCTACTCGTAACGTGGGTCGTGAGGCGTACAAGAAATGAGAATAAAGAGAGCATCTCTGTAGGAAATTTGGAAATGTGTATAACGTGCAGTACATCTTAAGATTTTGGCGAGACGACAGGATCGCGACGAGGGTATACCAGCGAACCCGTGGAGCTGCGGTGAATGAGGATGAAGCGGTATACAAACTTATACGAAGGGTCTATAGGATGGGAATAGATGATAGGATGCCAGGTATGTACATCGCGCGCGCATGACGAAAAACGGAAGGCGCGAAAGTGATCAATCCAAAGCTAAAAACTCAAATTCCTACTTTGACTTGGCGATTTCACGGGCGGCTTTGATCAGGGGCGCCAGTGTCCTCAAGGGCTCCGACAACTTGAAGAAGGGGTGCTGCACAAACACAACCAACCATGTGAGTTAGACAACAAGCACAAAGAGAGAACAAACGTTGCTAGGAAGAACCCACCTGCAGGAGCTGAGTTGCATTCGGCCGTTTCTCGGGGTCAACTTCTAGTGTTTTGGCGAGATAATCGCTGAAGGTTGCGGACAAATTCTCGGGGTTTGCGATTGTCGGTGTGCCGTTGGTCGCGATAAGATACAGTGCCTTCAAGGGGTTCTGGTTGAGGTATGGCGGCTCGCCTTCAATCATTTCTGCATGAAATGGATACACGTGAGCTTCGGAGTAAAGCCGAGCTGAAACATAGACGTACCAATGGCCATGATACCCAGACTCCATATGTCGACCTTAGGTCCGTACTCTTTACGCATAACCACCTCAGGTGCCATCCAGTACGGTGTCCCAACCATGGTCGTTCTCTTCGAGTGATTAGGGTCCGTTATTTGAGCACAGAACCCAAAGTCAGCTATAAGAGAAAGTTTCGTAAATTATCACACATATAATCAACGCCGGTACTCACTAAGCTTGATATCCCCGACCATGCTCAACAATACATTGTCACTCTTGATGTCACGATGGATAACGCCGTGCCTATGCAAGTGTTCCAATCCCTGACACGTCTCCCTCGACACAGCAGCAATCTGGCCCTCCGTCATCAGGTTGGCAGTAACGACATCCGTCAGACTACCACCTTCCATGTACTCCATGACGACCCACAGATCGTTCTTGTACAGGAAGGAGTCTATGTAGTTGACGATATTCGGGTGCCTCGAAGACCGCATAACGAGGATTTCGTTGATGATGAGGTCTTTCTTGGGCTGTTTCTCAAGGTCCATTTGCTTGATAGCGACGCACGAGTTCGATCCCACTTGGTAGGCAGTATACACGCCACCAGAGGCGCTGTAACCGAGGTGCGCGCTCGGTTAGCAGATGGGCTAAAGAAGGAACAAGTACACACCCTTGGCCAATCTTGACGAGGTTCCGGTAGAGTTTCGTAGGGTCGGCGTCCGTACAAATCATTTGCAGGCGCTTGACGATGTCCTCTTCCTTCGCCTTGTCCACCTTCTTCTCTCTTCGCCTTGGAGTCGCGACAGAGCCCGCCGCCTTGGCCAAACTCTGAGCAGCGGGACTGGGAGGCTGCGCTTGAGCTTGGGCACGTGGGTCGCGATCTCTGGAGGCAGACGTCTGCTGAGCAGCTCTTGGCGCCTGTGATGGTGACACGGCATGCTGTTTCAAAGGCAGCTCAGCGTTTGATGAGGACGGGCTCTCCTTCTTGACGTGGGCATGGGCATGGGTGTGTGTAACATGAGGGTGAGCCTGGCCGCTGCCTGTGCTGGAAGAAGGTGTCGGCCGTTTGTCGCGCGTAGTCTGCGCACGATTGAGCGGTTCAGCAGGCCGCGAAGGCTTGGTTGGTGTCCGTTGGGAGGTTGATCGGTCAAGGTTAGACGAAAGGTTGCTTGGGGGCGAAGGCGCAGCACGACGCGCCGTAGGCACGGGGCTGGATGTTAACAGCACAGATGACTTCTTGTTTGGTGGCTGAGGTGGTGATCGCTGGACATCGCAGCCAATTGAGCCGCCGCAGATATGATGCAAGTTGAGTTAAACACGTACGGGGTTCTGAAGACCATCATCCATGGCACCGGGAGGGGCAGAAGGTGTGCCCGGGCCCATATTCCCCATCTTATCCCAAACATCGCCGTGTCCCTCCTGGTAGAACTTGACGATTTCCATAACTGCTTGGGGGTTCTTCTCCTGCTCACTGCGCGAGATGCCGCTCTCCTGGAGGAGCTGTTGCCATTCCTTCGGTAGGCCTGTGAACTCGCCAGTGGACGAATTGAAGCCTACATGGGTCAAATGCACCGGATCGTAGGGAGTGCTGATCTCCAAGCGCTTGTTCGTGGTGAGCAGGTCAGACATGAAGCCCAGCATGCCCTTTTTGGATTTGACGGTGGTAGAGCTGCGAGAGCGAGTAGAGCCCGCAGAGACGGCATTTGGGGTGCTCAGCGTGGATTGAAACTCTGATGGAGGAGGCAGTGACTCATTTGGGTCTGCAAGGAAATGGCCGCCGTCGTGGGCTCCAACAACCGGTGTCGAGAGTCGCCTTGAGGACAGGGATGTCTGAGTAGGAAAGATATCGTTCAACGTCGCCGTGTTCGCCCTCGAGGGCCTCTGGGGCGCTGAGGTCGCAATTCCAGCCATTTGGGGTGAGTTGGTGATGGTGGTCCTGGAAGAAGCGATGGAAGAGGATGCAAACGGGTCGCCGTCGGTTACACGATGCGCGATGGTTGGAGATGAATTGGACGAGGGCAAGCTGTGTTTCCTGGCCCTGGGATTTGGTTTCTGCAGCGAATTGCGGGTCTTTGGAGGAGGAGGGGCCTGTCGCGATGGCTGAAAAGGATCCTTGTACTTTGCAGCCTGAGCGGCGTGGATATTTGCGTCCGCGAGGAGGTCGTTATACTCCTGAATGGACTCCCTCGACGGTCTGTGGTACTCGACGGTGATTTTGGAGGAAGTCATCTCTGAAAGCTGCCGGCGAGGAGATGATGGTCCCTTTGTTCTCTCAAAATGCCCAAATCAGGCGTAAATTGGGATCAATGCATCGCAACCGCCTCTACAACGGTAATCACTACTCTATATACGTACTGTATGGCACACAAAAAGATAAATCCCATACCGGCCATAGTGATGGCCCATCGATGCTCAGTTGCCAACTGAGATGCCGACAATCATACCTGTGGTGATTGTGTGGTGATGGGAACAACTCACAACTGTCAGTCCACCACCCTGGGGAGCCAATCAACACAATGCACCCAGTTTAAAACGGCCCACCTATGGGAGGGAGAGACGGTTATGTAAATTGTGGATACGTGAGTGATGAAAGCCTGGCGAAAAGCCTTGTCATTTCGAGTATACACGCTACAATTGGATCCCGAGATCGTAATTGAGGGAGAAGTATTGGTGCTTATTAGATATACACGTCGAATTCACGCCTGTTTTACTTCGAGACGGAGGGTAATACATCATACTATGGGGATACAAATCAGCAATGCTGTCCGTGTGGAACAGCCAAGGTATCACTCACCTGCATGACGAACGAGCTAGGCCAAGCTGTCGGAAGCTGTTTCTTGTCCAGGTATGTAAATATCTGCATGACTGACGCGTGTTCCCTGAAACGCTTGAGCTGGCCAGATTGACCCGGAGCTCTGCGAATATTAGTCTGCGCAAATATTCCGCGAAGCACTTTGTTGATAATCTTCGATGATATTGATATCAATTAGTGATGTTAGTTGCCGACAATGAAGGAAGACGCACCATGACGGTCAAATTCTCGCCGATAGCCCTAGAGATGCATCATACGTTAGCTTTGAGCAAGGGGTCCTGAAACAATTAATGCAGGCACCTGTAGAGACCGTCATTTCCGAGATAGCGCTCGCGACTGCGAGTCAAGTCGACAGTGTGCGGGTTAGGGAACGTATCCTCCTACTGCGAATCAGCGCCGAACATCCAGCAACCATGCAATTGCTCTTACATTGAAGTTTGCAGCAGCGATATCCAAGAACAATCGAGTTCCGCTGGGTATCGACAACGAGCCTATTGTGCTATCCTTGGTAGCAACGCCTAGATTTACGAATAAGGTAGGTGAGGGAATAGAACGTCTGGGAAGGGATTGTGTTCTTACGATGGACACCGCGGAAGGGGGGATCAAGCCCTATAGGCGTTAGGTTAGCAACACTGGCGGCAAACGAAGAACAGAAAGTACGCACTGAACGCTTCCAACACGTACGCGTCCACACTAACTTTCGGATCAGAGGAAGTCAAGATGTTTTGCATCGCCTCTTCGTGCTCAGAATCCAGGTACACGTTCATGACGTTCGTTAGAGCTGATCGGGAAGAATACGTTGTTAGAAGACGCGGTTGGTACACGTAAAGGTAGACAGGCACAGACCTAGAGAAAGGTCGATCGTCGACACCATGATTGCCAACAAGGTGTTGGCGACTTGGTCCAACGACTTGGTTCGGTCGTACAACTTCTTCACGAGTTCGTGCTGGCTTTTTATCGGACTTGGATTTGCCACTCAAAGTTCGCGTAAATGAGGAGAGATTGTGGATAGAGAGCTAGGTATGCAAAAGACGTTAGTAAGTGGGAAATGGACTAAGAACCAGAGCGGAGAGGTGAGGCCCTACCTTGGACATGGCAGTGAGATCTAAATGATCTTTGATGAGGGCAGTGAGCTTCTCGACGTGTTCTCTGCATTTCTTCTGAAGGACCATATACTTCGCCGTGTCGACATCAAGGAAGACAAACCTATCCCAACAAACAATCAGAATGATCTTGAGGCAATATCAGAAGTATATACTTACGTGTAGATATCTGAGAGGGCGTCATACAGTTCTGATGATGTTATAACCCCATCGTCGGAGTCCTTCGCCTTGACATGGATGCCACCAACATCCGTTTGCGGCCCAAAGGGTAGGGACGACCTTGAAGATATCCCGCACGACGTCGATGCATCGGACCTTCCCTCCGACAAGGGCGTACGATTTCGAAGCAATCAACTGTTTCGTCGTCGAGAGGAAGAACTCCCCAGTCATGTTCACCGACTGCGCTTCATTGAGTATAGCTAGAATCGCAGCTTGTTCCTTGTCGTCGGTCGTAGCAGTGAAGAAGCTTGTTCAAAAGCACGTTAGCGAAATGACAAGGAACGGAGGGAGTATAACACCTACCCACTGCCCTTGATGATTTTCGCGGCTTGCGCAGCATATGGTGGCACAAATTCATCCTTCTTATGCAAAATTTCCCCAATCTCCGCATAACTCTTTGTCACAACTTCCTCCGGTGCAACTTTCGGCCGAGCCATGTCGTAGTCGCCCTGACAGCCGATGTCGGGGAGGTACTTCTCCATCGACTCAGGGGTCATCAGGGGGAAGAACGTGTAGACGCTGTTGTTTGTTGTAGTGGCGCGGAAGGGTGCGCGTGAAGAGGCGGCCAAGCGTGCTGCCGAACCCAAACGCGTTGGGGTCGCGCTGGGAGTCGGCGAAGCCCCAGGCGGTCATGTTGTACGGTGTGTAGTCGTATGTGTAGAACCTATCCCCACGGGTGAGGGCGATGGCGTCGCTGAGAATAGCGCGACTGATTGTGTATCCTGCGGCAAAAGATTAGAGTTATGCTGTAATCTAAGCTAAAGATAAATGTAAACTTACCTGGGCAAAGACCGGCGCCGTCCATAACGGGCTTTGCTTCTTCAGCTTGAAGTCCGACATAGAGTTCGAGGTATTCAATGTCACCGTAAAGCTTCTCGGCAGCGTCAGCGATCTCTGGGTTAGAGTTCCACTCCAGGAACGTCTTGTATGCTATAGAAAATTAATATTACGGGCTCTAGCGGGAGTATATATATGAAGATACGCACGCTTGAGTCCCAAGTACTGTCTGAAGTCGTTTAATGAGCAGACACCCCATGCTCGGTTTTTGTTCGATGCCCATGATTTCGTGAAGACGCATGACCTCTGAAATAGGTGTCAGTATGCAAGTCAAGGATGCGTGGTGGTCGCCTAACCTGGTGTCCCGCGTGCTCTGAAAGCTGCAGCAGGGTGTTCCGTGCTACGAATCACGTCAGGTTATGTTTGCCCACTAATCAGCCCCGTACTCACGCCTCTTGAAGAATTTGGGCGAGATCCTCATCTCTGAATGACCCGTCTGCCTGACGATGAATCCTAAGGAACGCGTCTTCTATTCAGTAGAGCCTGTAACACGCGTCAGCTGATTACTCACATCCCGAAAGTCCACTCAGTGATAGACGCTGAGCAGACATCATCTTGCGGGCAGCTAGCTTGAAATCGGCGGGCGTAACTTCTTCAATGGGCTTTCCCTCAAAGATCTTATTTGAAATGGCCTTCACCCATCTCTCGTCGACTTCGCTAGTAGTTGCGTGCCAGCGGTATAGGCAGTTGAACTACAAGAGGGTCAATTATTATATTTAATGAGGCAGAGGGCAACTAAGCTAACCTCAGCACTGCAGACGTTTTCCGCGTCCTCGCTCGAACGTAGTATGATCGTCCATTCGCATTTCCTGTTAGATTTATAGTTAGAGGATCGTGTCATTGAATGGGATTTGAAGTTTCTTACGCCGAAGGGTAGTAAACTCCATGTATTCCCTGTTCTGACCAACCCCAAGATACAGCTGAAGTAATCTGAGTGGCACACATGTCACTTTTGGTTTCTAGTCTGACGTATACTCAGGCAGGTGCTTACCAGAGAATACGGTGGTTGCAAACCAGCCACAGTTAATCAACCTCGCAATCTGGAAGATTTCTTCCTCTTGCTCGAGGAGTTTCTTCTGGTCCTCAGGGTTGTCTGGAGAGAGCTTGGATGGATTTTGCCAACTCCCACGCTCATTAATTTCTAACAACTTCCGCGCAATATACTGGCGGCGCGAGTTGTCAGCTGTTGGTTCAGAATCACGAAGTGTATCCCCGACTGACGTTGTGGTTGCGACTAAAGAGGACTAGAATCGCGCAAACGGCTGGGGGGAGTAGAAGCAGACGGTCTTCTGCAAACACATCAGGGTGCAATAGGCCGCGACCATCTCGGACTCGGACCAAGTCTTGGGCCGCTTGATTGTGTCCGTAAAGCGGGGAAAGATCGACATATGAAGACGTTTCATTGATGTGCACGTTCTGGTGGGAAGTGCGGAAGACACTGTATTAATCGCGCGTGTACATGAGCGCATGTTGCATTGATGACAGGATAAGCGAACTCACGAGTGGATGACGAGGGCTGCGAACGAGAAGAACAGACTAGATAGACCTGCAGGGTGCTTAACAAACTAGCGTAGAAGCTGTTGTCAGAACCGCGTGGAAAGCGCGTTTGATCGAAGGCTACTCACTCCTTCGCGCTTGAGAAGGGTATCGAACACAAGGCTTGCATCAGGAAGCTGATTCTTTGGCAGAGGGTGTGTCTGCTGAACGCTTCTCGAGTAAGGCGTGCCTGCCTTTCCCATGTTAGGGGCTTGGATATTGTTGTACGAGCCGTCAGCGGTCCGCCATGCATACTGGTTGCCTATCGAGGTAGGCGCGGGGTGGGCCAAGTCGTTGTACACTGGTGATGATGAGAAAGCCGTGTGATCTGATCCCAACGGGTTACTCACGTAGCTGAACAATTTTGGCCTGGAGTTTGGCGGAGAAGTCCCCCTCTGGCCAACGTGACACGAAGGTTAGGGCATGCTCCAGCTATTCAGCGAAACCGTGAGTGTAGGCTTCAAAGACCCAAGGGACTCTGAGTAAACTGACCAACATTTTCCGGTCATCCAGGGATTCCGTATTGGATATAGCATCGACCGCTGCAGACTTGTTCTTTGGTGAGGACAAAGGCCGCCTAGAGCGCAGCGGTACTCACTACAAATGAGAGATCCGTGATTGGTAGCTTATTTTTCAGCTGTATCCACCATATAAGCTTTACCGGAGGAACATCATCATTATGCTGACATACCGTATCGCGGAACTGATTCAGCACAGATCCATTCCTTGGTTTTTCTGAGACGGGGGACTCGACGAGGGGGGTGGTCATGGTGTTGTTACGCGTGCTGCGACTCGTGAATATCGATAGCCGCTTTTTAACGGGGCTCTTTGGCGATGCATCGATTTCGGCCATCTGGACTGCTGATTTCTGTTTCCCGAGTCGGTGTCGAAGGGCACAGGGAAAGATAGTGACATGCTGCAGCCCAGCCACCCTATTTATGGGGGAACCCACACATTTAGAAGAAGTTGATAGAGAAGGGAACCGAAAAGGTCAATATTAAAGAAGCTTATTCGGTTCAGCAGCATGAGAGACTACGCTCATTCCACATGTTAGCCCTGGAACTCAGCGAGGCGCCCTGTCAGGGACCTGGTGGCTTTTGGCCATAAACAATGGGTATTGTGGTCGCCAAATTACTATCGATTACTTATCGCATCGCCGGGTTCAGAGCAATACGGCGTTTTGATCCTCGCGGTTCAAGTTCAACTAAACTTGGAGCAGGCGACATGATTCAGATCTGATGTAGGACGTGCGCGTGAGTACTTGAGTATTGAATATTGATCCCCATACGTTTAGCAAGGGAGCTAAGAGACACTCCCATCAATTGACAAGCCACATTTTCGGCCGCGAATTCGGTACAATGCTCCTACTTACGTTCCTAATCCAAGTCCATGAACAAGAGTCCTTCAGCATCGCTATTCATTACCGATTCCTGTCCATCCCAGCGCACATTCTTCACCAACATGCTGAGCGATTTAACATCAACATCACGTACGTTAGCGCACCATTCGAAAATTAGGTCAACGATTGGAATCCCTCGTTTGAGCCGATAACCGATGACGTCGCGCAGGGTAGTAAGCAACCGCTTGTCTCCTACTGTATCCGCTAGGTTGGCGTTATGTAACGCCAGACTCCGCAGGCTTGGAAATCCAATGCAAGCAAGCGATCTCCTCCCAGCTTGCTCGGATGCTCTGCGCGATTGATCATGAACAAGTGCGTCCAAGAAACTAGGCATCAAGGATCCAGAAAGTGTTACGTTCTGAAGCTTCGGCAACTTCGAGAAGTTGTCGAGCCAGAAGGAAGCTTCCGAGTCTTGAGTCTGGTGATAGTACAAGGTCTGGAGGAGGGAGAGCTTGAGCGATTTACTGATGTAGGAGAAAACTTGTATCGGCGTGACAGGGATGTCCTGTGCCCAGGATAATCTAAAGTCCAAGCTGGTCGCCCGATGGCTTCCGCCAGAAGCGGGCTCTGAGGCATAGACCTCGATATAAGCTGGGCCATCCTGCGCCAATTCCAACGTGTTGATGAATTTGAACGGTAATTGGCGTAAGAGCTCAAGGTACAGGAACAATGATGCCGAAGGCTCTTCACTAAACGTGCAATCCAAATGGAAGGAGGTAGAAGGTTTAAATGCGAGGAACCCGAGAAGCGACGCGCACGACGGCAGAGGATCTTTAATAGAAATCTTCTTCAGCTTCCCCAGACGGACTTCACGCTTCGCAAGGCCGAGATCAGGTCGAGGAAGTGTATTTTGAAATTCCAAAACCTCTAGATATGGCATGGCTTGTAGAGCCGAAATGAGATCCTCCATCGATGGGGAAGTCGCGTCGCGCAGTTTAAAGTGCGTCAAAGACCGGAGGAACGGCGAGTTCCATTCTACATTACACTGAAGTAGCTCAAGGTGTCGTAACCGCGGAGCTTTCATTGCAGATGGAACGATGGGGATGTCTGTTGGAAGCAGACCATGGCGCTGGGAATTGTGGAGGTTCAATGACCGAAGCAGGGGAGCATCTCCTTGCAAGCCGGCGAATATGGTATTTAATGTGGAATGGTTGGCGGTGATATTGAGACTGCGCGTGCGATGTATCTGCTTCATCATCAACCGAACAACTTCGAGGAGGCGAGGCGTCAGGAAGGAGAGGTCTGCTTTGATGTCGAGGGGGGCCATCTTGGAGCGTTTGAGCATCTCCCTCGTCCATTTCGGACGACCAAGCACGATGTTCGTCCACAACCGGGGGGAGTCGAGAGCTACCGCCCGCCAATGCTGGCATACGTGGGAGACCTTGATCCATGCAAGGGAATCATTGCTAGCGGCTTCCGCGTACATGAACACCATGGAGAGTATTTCGGGCGGTAGAGTAGATATTGGTGCCAGCGCATTGCGCCGACCGCGCAGAGTTCTTGCAGAGTTGTCAAGTTGGGACAGTTGATGGTCAATGGCTCGAATGGCTTTCAAAGTATCATCTTCGTGGGAGGGGGTCAAGTGGGTCGTTACTGTCGCAATTGTAATGGTGCTCAGCGCTCAGCTATCACACAAAAGAATCCAAAAAATAATGGTTACCTGTCATTAAAGTCGTGTCGTTGAGATCTTGGAGAACTAGACCAGCTAAAGTTCCTAAAGATCAGCAGATCATGCGCTCCAGTCTTTATATACCACATCCACAGCCTCTGGTTAATGCTGTGGATTCGGTCACGTTGGAGTTGAAACAACTTCAGGTGGTTACAGTTCCGCAAATGGGCATAGACACGAGGAATTATCACGCCTCATGATGATTTGGGGTCTCCTGCTCTCCCCTCCCTTGTTGCTGAAAAGTAAGGAACTGCATTCAGGGCGTTCAGCAAACCTTGTGCCGCCAGTCGAAGTAAGGTCAGTTAAGCGCCCATAAGCTGGCAAGGTGACGACTGGATTTGGCCGACGGCACCGCAGTGCCTTTCAGCATGATGATCGATGCATGGGTGCCACTGCCCTCACTTCCTTTCTTTATTCTGAACCACACACTCCTTGTACGCTATGGTCGATAGTAGCCCCGTAATTCCTGTTCACCTCCTCGTCCTCGTCCATGGCATGTGGGGCAACCCAGGTCACCTCGCCGAAATGGCTCGCATCATCCGCGAAACCAAAGAAGAAGCCGGCCCAGATGGCACCAAGTTGCAAGTATTATTAGCGGAAACCAATCGGGAGGATTCCACCTACGATGGGATCGACTGGGGCGCAGAGCGTGTGGCGGAAGAGGTGCGTATGGGCGTTTTAGTTTCCACCATTCCAGGGCCACCATGTGAATCGTTACCTCCATGTTAGGTTATCCAGGAGGTTGAAAAGCTTGCAAACGAGGGTAAACGGGTGGCTCGGTTTTCGGTCACTGGTTACAGCCTTGGAGGCCTGGTTTCACGGTATCTCGTTGGGTAAGACCGGGCCTGTGTGTGATTCGCCGAAATAATGCTCATTGTGGCTTTGACAGAATACTGTATCAACGGAAATTCTTCGAGGATGTCCAGCCAGTGAATTTCAATACTGTGGCCACACCGCATATCGGCCTACTACGTTATTCGTCGATACTGTCTTCGCTGACCTTCGCATTGGGCTCGAGGTTATTATCGCGAACTGGGGAGCAATTCTACTGCGTAGACAAATGGTCGAGCACAGGGCGGCCTTTGTTAGAGGTTCTTGCCAATCCCAGTGAGTGGAACAAACCCGCTGAGTTGGCGTTGGTGCTTAATAACGATCATAGACAGGATCTTCTACCAAGCACTCAGTAAATTCAAGAATATCCGTATTTATGCTAATGCGTAAGTGATGATCTTGGTGCCGCTATTGTCAGCATGGTAACACTTCTTCAGTGTAAATGATATGACGGTACCGTATACAACCGCTGCCATAGAGCTGCAAGATCCCTTTGCCGACATGTCGACGAGTGGCTTAGAAATGTACGTCCTTCAATGCATCGTATGCAACTTGACTCTAATTGCATACTAGAGACTTACAGGAAAACTACTGCCCATTAATCGAATCTATGACCGTCCCCCCATCGCCTCCTCCGCCTCCTCCAAGTCCACGTGTGTTGTCTCTGGCATGGTTTAAGCGCTTCCGTAGCACTCGTCCTTTCCTTCCACCATTCCTGCAGTTCAAGTTCCCATTCAATATTGTGCGCCTTAATTGTTCCTTCCAGCCTGCGACTAACGTACGATTCTGTAGTTATTATACATCTCGCTCCCGCTACTTATCCCAGTTGCGATTCTAACGGCTCTTACCCACTTTGCACTTGCTACACACTCGTCTCGCCGACGTATCAAACTACTGGAGAAAGACGCACCGGCCCACGGACGGTTGAGCCATGTCCTCGCCCAACTAGAGAAACAAGTCGAAGACGCCGTTGCGGAGTTCATCGATTCGTCCGACCCCGATGAGAGCGAACCTTCCTCCTCCTCACCGCCGCTCCACATCAAAGGAAAGCCAGGAAAGCCATCTTCCGCGCAACCTATACTATCCCCCGTACAGAAGAGAATCGTCGTGTCGTTGAACAAACTACCTATCAAGAAGGAGCTGGCGTATATCGACGGCGTCAGGAACTCGCATGCTACGATAGTTTGTAGGGATGTCAAGCGGTTTGATTTCCACCGCCGGGGAGAAGGGGTATTGAAGCATTGGGCTGATTCTTTCATACTGTGATTCAGACTAATACCCTAAGACGTTGATTTGTTTATTCGTACATTAGAAGACGTTAGAGCCTCTCGTAAACGAGATGGGATCTGGTAATTTGGACTTGTGGTAGATGCCGGTAGTACTTAAACAACCGTCTTTAACTTGCAAACACAGCGCATCATGCATGAATCATGGGTGGAACGTTGGAACGCCGTAAGACGTTGATATACATAGTTCTTTGATCAGGTGACTAGCTCACCCATGCGCTCTCTTTTGGTTTCAAGGTGGCAGACTTGGGTGCGGTTGGGGGGTCGACACCACTGCCATGCTCGAGCAAGAGCGGGACAAGAGCGGACACAGACAGAGAGAAAGGGTAGCACGAGAACCATAGCGATGCAAGCTGATAAAACCATATCGACACCGAGCCAGTCATACGAACAGAAATTTAGCCTGGATCTTCACAGAAGCCATTGCATAGGGGCCAACCTCGGTGAGACCGTTCGTCTTTCCAACGAGCTGAAAGCATGGCTCGGGTCCTCCCACGGGGCGCAGTCCGTAATGGAAGTGGTGGATTTCGTCTTTGTGCTCTCCACTTGCAACGCTCGGTTCCTTCTGCTCTTCATCAATCGTTGTGGTCCATAGCCAATCACCCGTCTCCATGCCTCGGGGCATATCTTGGAGTTTGTACAAGGCTTCGCTCTTGGTGGGGGACCTGCAGTTGCAATGATGATCGTCGTGTAATGCAAGGCTTTGCCAGAGGGCAGCGAAGTCGTCATCAGAAAGCCTGGTTACGGATGACGGCTTCTGCCTCGTTATTGTAAACTTGCGTATAAACGTACTTCAGTCGACGGAGGTGGGATGTACGCGGTTTGACATACCTTGAGTCTGCGGGTACATTGGTTCAGGAAACCCTCATTTTGGGTGTCTCCTGGGCGCATTCTCTTCATCACGCATTTGGGGAAAGGCATCAGGAAGGCTAGGTCCTTTGTCTCGTAGACTCTGAACCTCCCAAGGGCGGTTCCCGGAATACGGATACTTCTGCTGGCTGGGTCAAGCCTTGCGCCAAGTTCGTTGCGAATGCAAAGCGCCTCGGGGTCAACGATGTTGATACTCCTGGAGAGGTTTCGCCAGTAAGATATATTTTCATTCCGCACCCTCCAATCGACGGCCCAAGAAGGAAGATTGCTACGGGGGTTAACATCGCCAGGATCGTATTGAAGCCCGGCACCACCCAGGACATTCATTTCTTTATCCACCTCAATGCATACCCTGCATGCATAGGCAAATACCTCTTCGTATGACAAAGAGTAGTCCGGTTTCATGAACTCGTATGCACCATAGGGTAGCATCGAAAGCAGGGAATAGACTTTATCCCTGGGGTCCGACGATGCGCGGTATTGCGACAGCGCGAGGAGACGATACAACGACATGAAACAAGTTTTAGCGGCGAAGAATGGTATGTTCACGGTTCGCGCGCCGCAGAAATCATGCAGTGTACTGAAGCGGTTGATCGCTGTGACTGTGTTGACGAAGTTCCCTATAGGAGCTACGTGTGCGCCGCAATGGATGCACGCTTTCTTAGCGAGTCGGATTTCTTGGAAAGTCCAAGCTCGTATGAACCATGGTCGGCGTACGATATCGGTAGCGCAGTCAAGGAGGTGGTACATGAAGTCGCGCTCGGGGTCCTGAGTCTTCTTGCGATCGTTTATGAGATTTGGACAATTGGCCGGTGACAAGTTGTCACCGGCCTTGATGACTTCGACTACTTTGAAGAAATCATCACTATGGGGTGTTGCCTCCCCGACCCAGATAGCGACACATTCTGCTCGGCTGTAGATATCGCCCATCATCGCAACTTGCTGATTCCGCTCTGGTATATTGTCCTGGTTGATGCAAATCGCATCCACCCATAGTCTCCTCGTCGAAAACTTCGACCAAACTGCTTTCAACGCGATCCAGAGGTTAGAAGTGATTTTTCATCAGACGTCCGCTGCAAATCAAGTCATGTTCCTGGACATTTGGGTCCCCCCAGACGTAGGATAAGGCAAAGTAGGGCTCCGGGTCGTCTACTGACATCACCGACCATTCGCAGTGCACGGCCCCATTGGCTGGCTCATGCGAGGGGTCGCCGAGTCTCGTCGCCATCAATGTTCGAGTCTGGCGTCGGTTTAAAGTTCAGCACTCGTGTGCTTCGTGAAGAGGGCAATTTGCCGTAGATAGACATTGGAAGAAAAACGTCCAGCGCGCCTGTGGGGAGTTTTCATCTTTGAGCCTCGCCGCGGTGGACACTAGAGATCTAGCCGATATATCAGCCGAATAAGCCAAGCCATGACATGGGTCATGGAATAGGAGTGTAAGCGCCCAAACGTCGACTCGGTCCGCGGTCCGCAACGGTGTCTTCCCATCGTTTGGCGATTCACCGAGTTGTGGAGAAATACAGTCAATACACCCACATTTTCCGACTATATTCCTCCCGACTCAGTCACTGCACACACGAACTCTAAACCCAGTGACAATAGGTGCACTGTCTCTCAAGTTCACGGACCGCCAATATATGTTAGGCTACGCGCTCGGTCCGTATCATTATCCCGGTGCCCATTCCATGGGTATAAGAACAGAGGGATGAAGTGGCTGGGCGAGGTCCAAAGGGCCGCATTTCAGCATGGGTATGCATATTAAGATTCTCGGGGCTCTCCTTTCCATCCTTTCGCTGCAATGTATGTTGGCATTCGGATTCACTAACCCTATCAAGAAGACGGACGGTTCTGATCCCTTCATGGTGAGTGTGTATTTATGGCGCGTCGACGACATTATTGACAAATTTGTTGTAGGTTTTCCATGAAGGATTTTACTGTGAATTCGACGCCATTGAATCGTGGTCTGTACGATGCTGAGACGCAATACAGACTTAACAAGCACGACGTGGTCGAATATACAAATCACTCGCGCTACCACCATCAACGGTTTGAAGACAGCCACCCCAAGGTTATATGGACGGATTCTACCTCGTCGAGGTGTTGCAACGTCTGTGAGTCGCGTCCTCGCATCTTTATCTCTGAAGGATCTCAACGTTAACTCAACGCTCATATTGCAGGGGCTCCGGAGATCCATTGGTACGCGGTGCTTTCTCGACAGTCCTGTGTGCATTAATTAATCACACGACGGGAAACAGGATGCCGAATGAAGGTGCATGGTTTATGTGAGCTTCACATTATACTCAACATACGCGTCGATCGACCGTCGAACTTCTTTCTAGCTACTACAGTGCTGGGACAGCCGGTACACTCGACAACCAACGCATCCACGTCCTTCGCGGGTCCTCGAACATTATATGGGATTCTACTTGGACTTACGCTTGTGCGCACTCATTACACAGTCTTGCATATTTATGCTGAAGGGGCTCTTTATCAGCGCGTATCACTATCCCAAACAGAGACGTTTGGTCGATCGATGCCACTGTCCTCATCGTAGGCGCAAACAGATACTTGGTGTACTCGAGCTGGGATGGCGCTTGTGCGTATCAATTGTCCACCCAAGGTTCAGGTCCAACTCATAAACCATGAACCGACTCGTAGTTCAATGCCTCTGGATCGCGTACGTCGTTTCCCCACGCCTTCAATTTGAGGAACGGCTTTGACTCCCGAAACAGCCAAATGAACAGCGCGACTTCGGTCGGAACGCCCGTCAAAATAGCGACGCCTACCCTATCTTGGGAACAAGTCGGATCGAACGTGAACGAAGGTCCTGCAGCGATCTATCACGGAGGTGCGTGGTATCATGCTTAATACTTTACAACGGTGATGCAAGCTGAAATGCTGGTGCGGCTCGTCAGGCCGTACTTGGATCGTCTTCTCCGCCTCTGGGTGTGCCGGCACTGGGTACAAGCTCGGAAGACTCGAATTGACCGGCTCGAACCCGATGAGCGCCAGCTCGTGGACGAAGTTCCCCAATCCCGTGTTCCAGACGGCGAGTGGGTACGCTTCTCGTCTTGTGCGCCGTAGCCTTCCACTAACCAACTGCTTGCTTTCGTGACTTACAGCGTGGACCAGGTGAAATTGCCAACACTTCGTAGATGGTCAATGATTTGACTAACGTATCACGTAGCCCGGCCACAACGGTTTCTTCCTCAGCCCCAGCGGCAACCAGATCCACATGGTATACCACGCGTCGCCAACATCGCCAGGAAACTGCGACGGAACACGCTATACCGCTGTGCAGATGGTTAATTGGAATTCGGATGGGACACCTAATTTTGGTAATCCCCGCCCTTTGTCGGAGAGCATTCCCGAGCCGGTATAAATGGCTGCGGCCAATGGCATGCCTAGTAGTTAGTCAACTACAGTGACCAGAACCGTACCAAATGGAAATGGTGTTGTACGATGCAGTCATCAAGGCCAGAAAGAAAGCTCGACGCGCTTTTGACCGAGATAAAGAACGGCGCAACGCAGACTAAGAGGTGGAATGTCTTGAGACTTATCAGCGTGCACTGTTAAACGCTCTTCTACGGTAAAATAAGAGAGTACAGGCCGTCATTACGCCCTCGAGGCCACAGCTGTCGGAGGTACAGTGAAGTTTGCAGCACATTCGTCAAAGAATTGTGACTTTTTGGCGACATCGATGACGATGGGGTGGGTAGGATGCTCAGAGACAAGTTGACTAACAATCAAGTCAATACAACTTCTATATGCACCTCTGGGCGTCACTTACTTCCACAAGTCATCTGCTTCGCCCTTTTTCGATGGCGCCAAACCACTGGCGACTACATGGGCTGCCAGAGCCTCTGCGTCGTCCTTCTGTTGCGCCAAAGATTCTTCCAAATCCGACTTCGCTTCCTGGAATTCATTTCGCAGAATTCTGGTAACACCTCGCGAGGTCAACAAATGCGGCGAGGACAGAGAAGGATTGCCGATTTGCTCTGAGTAGAACGAGCTGCAATTTGAATAGCTGTCCTTGCCAGTGACGAGTCCAATGGTGGATTCGATGAGTTGCAGGAGGAGATCGTCCTCCGCCCAGCGTTTGGCCCGTTCGAATTCCTTCCTTGCCAAGTCAGGGCGGTTGATGGAGAGGTATATCTGCACAACGACAGCGACGCTATATGATTCCCTCGCATTAAGCTGAGTTCTCTGGACTAGAGAAGAGTGGGACGCACGCTTCCAGATCCTCCGTATCGGCTCCCAGTGTCTCCAGCGCCTCCTCCACCTCTCCTGCCCTGGCGAACGCCGTTCCAGCCAACACGCGTACCATGGCGCGATCTCGTTCGCTACCCTCTGCATCATCTCCCTCAACCTCCACCGATAAATCTCTCAGCTCCTCCAAAGCGGTGTCCGTGTCGGTTCCACTAACGTATCGCGCCAGTGACGCAGCAGCCTTCAAAGCAACATTATCAGTCCCTGATGGAATGAGCTTGAGGGCCGATTGTGGGTCGCGCAGAGCTATATGTGCGCGAACTTTGTAAAGAAGGATAGGGATGTAATCCTGCGATGATTCGTCTGGAAGACTGGACGTGATGAGCGTCTTGTAGGCACCTGTGAGCAAGACGATGAGACGGGCAGATTAAATGTATAAGTTCAGTTTTGCGCACCCAGAATGAATTGCTGTTTTACATGGTAGAGTTCTGAAGAGTCCATAATGTCGACGTGTAGAGTTAAGTCTGCGTTCACACCATCGCCAACTTAGCGCCGCTAGGCGCTTAGACCCTCAGGGGCCAGGGGGACTGAGCACGACCCACAAAGGGCCTTTGTGTTCATTCCCTCAAAGTCGCGATGACAGCGCCGCTCTAGGTAAATTCCTTCCTCATTCCAGTACCCCAACTACTACTTGCTGCTGGCTCAGCCACTCTTACCCAACTATCTTTGACTTTCTTCGAATCTGCAACACTTTATTATCATCATGCCGCCAATCCGCAGAACCCCGCGTGCTGATCGGGCATCCAGACGCTTGAGCTTCATGCCACTGGCTCCCCCTGCAGCCAAGCGGCCTACCTATCTCTCTAGTGAGTTTTATATAGTATCCTTACATGTATATATTCATATATTTGAATAGTTTTGATGTATGTCTGCTTTGCCACTTGGGGTGGCACTGTGCCACTCAAAGTTGAGGACATACATGATCAAGGTTCGCTTATTTGTCCCTCCTCATATGATAAGATCCTAATGTAGTTGTTCATCCAGTTGCAAGGGCTGCTGAAGAGGCTGGGGTCAAAATGGGTGTCCGAGCGGCACTCATGCTGCGCAAGGCAGTATTACTGCTAGTGAGCCATTTAATATATTATCTTGTTTATTTACCTTTTGACATTATTATACAGGAGAATGGGCACTATATTGAAATAGATGAGCAAAGCGCTGATGGCCGTGTTATCATCCCTACTGAGGACATGGTGACAATGTGAGTATTTCACTTGTTTCTCTGTGAAATTGAACTGATTTCATCTATAGAATGACCCAGACAAGGGAGCAGATCAGCCAGCACGAGTTCTCATCTCACCAGGTAGAATTCCTGACAATCTGCTCCCTGTTCACCCAGCGGCTTCGCAAGAAGTCCCCAACAATGCTGCAGGTAAGTTACTTCCTAATATGATACTTCCGCATTAGGTTATAATCAATTGCCCTTAATAGGTCCTACGCCAAGTAGAAGCGCTTGAGAAGCGCATCAACGAGTTGCAGCAGCAGCTTCGGGATGCAGTGTCCCATGCAGAGGAAGAGACTATTGGCCAGGATAATATTGAGTTGTATGTATTACCTACTGCTTCATTGACTCTATCCCATATTTATCAATTTACTTAAGTATCAGCCCTGCTCCCATGGACCCCTGCCCCCCTGCGACCCCTGTCCGACGAACCACCTCCACGATTCAGTACCCCACTCCCGAATCACTCCCTCGCATCCGCCGTAGTGCCAGCACTCATAATGCTGGTTCCTCCTCTTCCCACACCCTGAGCTGTGACAACGACTCCGCTATGAATATTGAGGAAGAGGCTCAGGTCCATGCAGACCTAGTCCTGCAATTGCAGAGTGAACTTACTGACTCCCAGGATCGCAATTGTGCAGCGCTAACACAGATTGAAGAACTCAACCAAGAAATCCAGCAACTCAACAACAACAAGGCAGCAATGGAGCTTGACACTGATGAACGGCAACGACAGTTCGCACTGTGGCGCATCCGCATCAATCAGGAGTTGCATGATTCCCAGGAGACCTCGGAGAACCTCCGGGTCCAGAACGAGTCCCTTCACCGCCAGGTCGAAGAACTGTCTTCTGCTGTGGCAACATCAAAGACCCAGATCAACAAGCTTCAAGAACAGATCTCAGAATTCAAAAGCTTCTGGCAGAGTTATTCTAAGATTGAAGCGGAGGCAGTGAGTTTTCCTATAAACCATATATTTACATTCATTGATTATACCTTAATTCATAGCGAGAGCGGCTGTTTAATCTTTGCTTGCCCTCATTCATTTAATAATCTCAAATGTTTGTTGTATTTGTCTCCTAGCATCTATTACATTCATAATGCTACAGTACATTGCTGGTATACTAAGAAAACATCCATGATATCTAGGGGAATCTGCGATACTGGATACAGAATGTATAAGATAATATATATGATGGAAGTCTGAGTAAATTATAATAGAGGGACCACAAAGTGTTGGTCATGGGCTAGTTGGCATGTCGCATGGAAGGGGCGTATATGATTGCGCTACGGCGACGGTCCGTGACGTAGACGAAGTCACATGGAAGCATGGATATGCGATTTTGACGGTGACGGGCGGCATGAGTGACATGCTTCCATGCACGAACGACTTGACGTTCAAATGAACGGATTGAGAACGCGTGCGCGGTGCAGGATTTGCTGTAAATCACAGCTTGAAGTCAGCTTTGGGCACGAGATGCAAAAATACCGTAGGACGTACGATTTGTCGGAGGAGCCACATTGACGAGCAGCACTGCTGGTGTAGTGGACGCGTGGGGCCATGATGGTTGTAGGTAATGGCAGTGGTAGGATTAATGCGGAAGTGTCGTGTATTCGGGTTTATAGAGTGTGCGATTAAAAGAATGAGGAAGCAGATACCCGACGTCAAGGAGTATTAGCAAGTTGGAAAGGTTGGTGATAAGGATACAAAATGTGGAGGCTGTTGGCTAATCCAGAGCTGGGGAACAGCAAGTGGCCAGCAACATGACTTTATACCAGTTGTGACAGTTGGCATTGAAACCGAGAGTTTGGCAGGCGGAGCGGGGAGCGAGGCGGGAAGTAGGTTGAGGCATGTTTCATTGTTTCCGCGAGAACAATCGTCGGTAGGGACATTCACGGGACACAGGACAATAGACGAGCACGCATTATTCCTCAGATTGTTGTGGTTGGCGACAGAGCTTGATGCTCATTGTATTCCCAATGGAAAATTGATTTGTTTGGTTACCTGGATCTTGTACAAACAAACTCCTGACAGCTAGAAATCCAGCTTCACCAAGACATCGTCGCGTCGACCACGAATGTCGTCTAGTTCCTTCCATCCCGAGAGCCCGAGCGAGATATGCAAGTCGGCCATTGTCTGCTTCAGAATCTGCTCGACCCTTCTTGACCTGCGATCATCAAGCCGTATAAAAACGGTCTCCCCACTTTTGTTGTTTCTGTTGTGAGTATGGCCGATAGGTGATGGTAGATAACGTACATAGGACGCCTTGTGCTCCCAGCGCAACTGCCTTGATGATATCGCTGCCAGTACGAATACCCGAGTCGAACAATACCGTCAACCTGCCAGACTTTTGTGCCTCTAGTACTTTCGGCGAACGCATAATTGCGTCCAACGCGTCTATGGAGGGAATTGCGCCGTCGACTTGTCGACCACCTGTACAACGTGTCCGGTGATAACACACATGCCGCGACGACTCGAATACCCACCATGGTTGGAAACGACAATTCCATCTACATAGTCCACGGCCATCTCCGCGTCCTAAACAAAGTCAACAACGGGCTTATCAACCAACTATTCATGAGGGAGCTTGTACCTGCACCGACTGGATCCCCTTCAAAACCAGCGGACCATCCCAGTTGTTGCGCAAGAACTTGAGATCTTCCCAAGTCTTATAAATCCCCGAATTATGCTCATTCCCCCACGCCTGTCCAATTCGCATTCCCTCCGCTACGTTTTCATCGCCCTCCTCAAGACGCTTATCGAGTGTGTCAGGGTCGTAAGGAAACTCTGGGTGATAGTCGATGACGGGTTGCTTTCCGAAGCGCGCCATGAACACGGGATCGGACGTGCCAACTTGGATGCCAAATCCGTGCCGGTATGGTGTGTATCGGTTTCTCAGGTCTTTCGAACGCCAACCTAGGACTACAGCATCTACGGTGACGACAAGGGCGGAGAACCCGTTGTCTTTCAGGCGCTTGAGCAACGATAAGGTAACTTCGTTGGTACGCGGCCTGATCACAGCGGTCATTGAAGGCTCGCTACCGAAATGACAAACTGCTCACCAATATAGTTGAAACCACCGTGTGTTTCCCGGTCCATTGGCTTGGGCAACTTCCTCGACGCTGCGTGACGACGCTGTGCTCATGATAAACGGTACGCCTACATTTCCCGCCGCCCCCGCCGTCGCTAATTCAGCATCTGGGTGGTGTATACCCTGCACGCCCACCGGGGCGATAATTAGAGGTGATATTTGCTTCACACCAAATATGGTCGTCTGTAGACCACTACATGTCAGCAAAAGCGACGGGCAGGGTACACGAGCTAAGAGTGTATATCGACCTCTATGCTTCGGATTGTAGCGTCCACAAGCATGCGAGGCACGATGCGGTACTTCTCGAATGCCTTTACGTTCGCTTCGCCGGTGCTATTGGTTCCAGCGCCATCATGAACGAAGTCGAAGGCGTCTTCACGACAACCAGAAAGGCATCCGAAAGGGTTCGAATGAGCACATACTGCAGTAGCAATCCGGGGGCGCGACCTGCATACCGGAGTGTCCCTTGCTCACTTCCCTAGCCTTGTTCACGATTTCTTGGAGTTTCACCGTTCCCAGGGGTTGCGGACCATTCCGTCCCAAGTAGATTTCGAGCATGTAAGCGCTCCATTGGTAAGGGATCGCCGTCGATGGAGCAGTAGTTGCTGCTTCTGCAATAGTCTTGTCTGATTCTGCGGACATGTTGGGCCGTTGACACAAATCCTGGCGAGGGAAGGATTGTGCGTTATCTCCCAGGAAACCTATCCGGGTGAGAAGAACCGATGGTCTTGTGAACATCCATACGGAGCGTCCATCTAGAACCTTGACGCAATAAATCTTGGACAGTCCATTACACTCGGTGCCGGAGAGCCAAAATTTCGCAAGACGATGACAGGCAGCGAAGCAAAAACATGATCCAATTTGTCGAGTTAAAAGTCGGCTGTAGAGCAACTTCACGCAATCCCAGAACGCTGGGAGGCTAGTCTGGTTTCTATAGCAGAGAGCAGTACACCGCGAGTTGATCCTGTCCAAAATCCGATTCAACGGGGGCGGTGATTGGTCCTAGCTAACTCCTGAGTCGTGGTCAGCGTCAAAAAGTGACATTTGAGGGTATTTATAATTATAATTTCCCCACCTTCCATGTTGTCATGGGTTCACCAAAAATCGCTAATCCATGACACTCCCAGCGCTATAGAAGTGATGGCTGTTCAAACTTCAGGGCTTCCTGGACCGGGTCCTGCTTTATATACAAGTGGATCCGAGGCAGACGCGTCAAAGCTGATGCACCAGCGACTGGAATTTGCAAACGCGCCGACCACTTTGCAAGATGGGATTCCATGCAAGGCAGGCCGCCGCATCGGATTTACGAGTTACTAGCCCTTCGTGTGCCACCAGATCGGGATGGGCGAGCGTTCAGTCGCATCAAGCCTCCTGGCGAGGCTGGAAGAGGATGTGGTTGCTGTTAAAGGAGGAACTTCATATTCTCGACTGGGAGGTGAGTCTCGAAGTTGTTCGGAACCGATAGTATCAAAGGCCCACCCCCAACGCGCTCTAGTCTTCGGAATCACTCGAGATCAACTTGACCTCGGTATCTTGGCTACAAGCCCTTGAATACGATGGTGCACAGCACTGTTGCCTTTTAGTCGCTGGGAGCCTGGAGTACTACATTTCTTTCTGGTCGGAACGCGAGCTCTTCGAGTGGATAGACGATATCTCTCAATGGCCATCCCTGAATGGCGCATGGCAGGACTCTGTCACGCAGGTCGAAAGTCCGGACGTGTCTGCTTCTTTCCTTACGGTAAGCCACTGATTCGTTGTCGTCCTTCGCAACAGGAATTGAACGCGTAAAAGAGCCTGGATATTGGGACCACTTCACTCCCTTCGCTTCAGATAAATGACCTTCCGCATCAAGAACCCCAGATAGTCAGCTCACCAGAAGAAAATGATGGTTTAGAATGGAGAGAAGAGATATTGAGCGAGTATTTTGACGCGCCAAAGAGCCCCATGTCCTTCACCTTCATCAGCACCCCGCTCAAATTAGTCCGCAAACGGGCATGCAAGAGAAAGGGCAGTGAAGGCAGGTCTCAAGACAAACCTATGCCATCACATCAGCCTAATCCGAGCTGGACGGTCAACAAGGTACGCAACACGAGTCGTTATTGTAATTGCGTAAATCTGATGATGCGTTGTTACGCAGCACAAACTTTACCAGGTATTTGACATGACATCTAGCGTGATTTGCTTTCTGATATACTCTCAGAATTTACTTTCGCTCTTAGTTCTAGTAACCACAGTCGATAGCCTACGACAGGATGACCGGTATGTCCTGAGCCCATATATGTCCATACCCTATCTCTCAGGCCGTCTGTTAGTATGCTGGCTGTCATGCGGGAACTATTCAAATCCATAGAGGCCCTGGACGCCGTCACCACATTTCTTGGACAGCCAGAGTGGCTCCAGGACGTACCATTGGAAACGCGCAAGAAGGACGAAGCCGATTTAGTGACGCTCCTCCGCGCGATCTCCACATCGAAGTCCGGGTTCAAGGCCGTCCTTGGTCTACGTGGGGAGAGGGCGCAGCAGTTCCTGGACATGGCTCACGAGGTGCGTGTATTTATATCTTTCTATCTTTGCCATCCCTTGACCTTCGTGCGTCCACACTTAGATTCTACATTTCCCTTCGTTGCAACGATCAGAAGATAAACGCTTCGGCATAAAGCTTCTGAAAGTGATGATACGGCTCTCTGAGATTTGTCATATCTTGCCATCATCCCTATTCCTCGCTGGGGTGGACGTCTTGGGGAATGATGCGACGTACTGGGGAAGCTTCAGCAACGTGTATCGCGCGTCGTACCTAGGGCAAACAGTCGCATTGAAGCGGATGAGGGTCTTTGAATCGGACACGGAGGCTGCACAATTCAAGATTCGCCAGGTACGCTTTCATTAATTTACTACGGTTTGCTTTCATTAAGCAATCGTCATAGAAATTCTGTCGGGAGGCTCTGGTTTGGCAGCATCTGAAACATCCAAATGTTTTGCCTTTTATAGGTATCGACCCAGAGAACTTCGAGTCGCTGTGCATCGTATCGCCGTGGATGGAGAATGGCACCGCCTTGAGCTACTTGAAACTGAACGGGTATAATGATGTAGATATTATGGTGCGCTCCTCACCTTTCTGTATACATATTCAATAGCTTGCTGAAACTGGCATCCAGCTGTACGGCATTGGCCAAGGTCTTGCTTATTTACATTCTCTAGAAGTCATTCACGGGGATCTCAGAGGAGTCAGTGTTGTTCCTCCTGAGTGATCGTATCATATTCAACTTTTGTTACATATAGGCAAACATTCTTGTTGACGACGATGGCAACGCCCGCATCGCAGATTTTGGGCTGGCCGTGCTGACTGATATGTCCACGCAAACTTCATCGACGTACCCAGGGTCTGTCAGATGGATGGCTCCCGAACTCCTATATCCAGCATCCCAGGGTTATGACAAATTTCAAAGAACCCGCTCTAGTGATGTGTACTCCTTCGCCTGTGTTTGTGTTGAAGTATGTTCCCCCTCGCTGTCATTGTTGGGCGCGCGAACTGAATGCAACGATTATATAGCTGTATACGGGGCTTGTTCCCTTTTCAGACATCCGCTATGATGCTACCGTCGCATTGAAAGTCGTTGCTGGCGAACGACCAGGGCGCCCTACATGGGATGATGGCCCGCGGAAAGGGCGCATGCCAAGTGCGCTATGGACGCTAGTACAATCTTGCTGGTCTCAGGTTTGCAACCAACGACCAAGTGTAACCACCATCATCAAGTACTTTAAAAGGGACATTGTAAAAGGACGATGTTAACTATTGTTTAGACAGATCGGTGTCCGAAAGGCTGCTTCCTATCACATTGTAATAAACCGTACAAAACATGGTTATCATTCCTCGATGCTCGATCAGAACGCCTGGATACAGCTAAGGCGAGTACCGTTTGTCTGGATGCAGTTGGTGTGATATTTATGGAACTCATTGCATCAAAGCGCTCATCTTTGACGGTACTGCTTTGATTTGTGTCCCATAACGATGATCGAGCTGTATTGCATTGCTTATAGCATTGAGTAGTCCCTTCCTTACTTATTCCAGCCCCTCCGGTAGGCGACGTTCATTCTTGCTGCCTGCGCCGTGAAACGAAGCTAATGACATCAAACATAGCCTTCACCATCCGTGTAGTTAGATGCGGCTGGGCCCTAGTCAAAAGTCGTGGACCGTTCTCCTGGCGAGGGTGGAGCAAGAAGTGGTTGCATCTCACGCCTACTACCCTTAAGATATACAATAAAGCGGTGAGTTCTGGTATGTCTGTTATAATCCAGATATCGCCTCACATCCTTCGCAGTCCTCGAACTACACACAGATTGACCTCAACTTCGCTACGAGGATTGAACGGGTTGAGAACCCGAAGTCGCAATGGTGCTTCTGCATCGATGCACTTGGACCTCGTGTATGTATATCGCTGCGCAGTGAAAAAGAATTGAACGAATGGATGAACGACGTCTACCTTTCGAGTTCACTCAGTTCGAGATGTACAACGCCCTTGTCGGTGGTACACCATGTTCATTGCCAAGAGGACCCGAAAAGTGGAAGGCTTATTGTAAGTCTCTGTCGGGACTTCGATAGGGTAGAACTGATTGGTTTAAATGGCAGGGATTGCCAGCTGAGTGGAGGGCACATCTTCTTCTGGAGTCTCTTCCGGCACGCTCGTCAACATTGTCGGTCAATGTCGTAGGCCTACATCCACCGCCCGGAGGCCCCCTCGGTAGTCATGTCGGATCCAAATCCGTTGGCGACTTGGACGCTGTGAATGGCCTACTAGGCCATAGGTCGCACACTGGCGGGAAGTTGAAATGCCTTCGGTGGGCCGAATCGAGTGACAATGCAGCCGAATCGTTGTACGAGGCCTATGGAAGTCGTACGGAGAGTATCATCGCAAAGAAGGTGAGAGCTGTATTTCTGTTTGCTTATTTATGTTGTACTGACGGAGGCCTTAGCAACGAATATATCAGGTTAGTGCATTTGCAGAGATCATCCTTTTATCAGACGGTTGAAGCGTAGCCTGGTCTGCTTAGAATTTCTTTGCTTTGCTCTTGGAAGAGATCTCCGTGGACTCGTCTTATGCAAAACAACGGTGCGCATACAGCGTTGGTCACGATAAGGGAATGCTTACCCCACAGAACAAGAGCTTTACTCAGACTTCAAGAATTATTCAGATCAGTTGCCGCGCTCGACTGTGTGTCAAGTCTTCTGGAAAGCTCGGACTACCGGGATGAGTTATTGGATGTTGGTTAGGCTTGTCCCTGTATAACCACATGACTTACACGACTACACCTTTAGCTATGGCGAGGAGTTGGGAACATTTATGACCAGAGAGTTTACGACGCACTGGAGAAAGACGAAGGAGAACTACTACGGCTCCTCCAAGCGGTTGCTGTTTCTACCTCGGCCACGGAAATGGTACTGTCTCTCCGTGGAAGGCGTGCACAGCAGTTTATGGATATAGTTCAAGACGTGAGTCAGACTGCATTCCCACCGCAAATTGTCTGACTTATATACGAAATCAAGGTTTTATCACACCCAAATCCGCAGCAACCAACTTCTACACAGCTTAGGCTGCGTCTCTTGTACCTTGTGACAAATTTGTCCTATCACTGCGGGTACCAACCTGCTTCCCTCTCGATTTCTGATGTCAATTGCGATGAAAGCGAACCTCGATTTTCTGGGTCGTTTGGCGATGTATTTCTTGCTTCTTTGCACGGCGTTCCAGTTGCTCTCAAGCGTATGAGGCCGATATGGACTTCCTTGAATCCAGACGACATAGAGGCAATGCGCCAGGTGAGCGGCTTGACTAGCTTCCAGACTGGTTGTTGATGGGTATGGACAGAAGCATTGCCGAGAAGCGTTGATTTGGCAACATCTAAGCCATCCGAATCTCTTGCCTTTCATCGGGATTGACAACAAGACGTTTCATCCGACTCCATGTTTAGTTTCTCCGTGGATAGAGAATGGGACTGTGATGTCCTACCTAAGGAAACGTCGAGGCGTTAACGTCGCGCAGTTGGTGAGCACTCTTTTCAAGTGACTTGAAATCGACCCGATATTTAATCACGAACTCGGCAGTTATTTGAGGTTGCACAGGGTCTAGAATATTTACATTCTATGAAAGTGTGTCACGGAGACCTTCGAGGAGCGAGTAGTTGTACTCTGGTTTGGAGCCCCATTACTGATACTCCAGTTCTTTAGTCCAATGTCCTCGTTGACAACGACGGACATGCACGTATCGCTGACTTTGGCCTTGTACCTCTCTATGCACTTGCAAGCGCGGGGGAATACTCTGGGTCTTTGCGCTGGACGGCACCCGAGGTGATCCGCTCGAAGATACACGGAAAATGCAGGCTCAAAAGAATGCGGGCGGGAGATATCTACAGCTTCGGTTGTTTGTGTGTGGAAGTACGTATCTCCATCGCTTTCGGGTCGTATGTGTGTTGATAGCGCCCGTTTTTAAGTTAAACAGCCTTCAGCCACCATTTAATGGCATCTCTGAGGTGAACGTAGTCATGTTAGTGCTGGATGGGATACCTCCACCGCGACCTGCGGAAATGGAAGACGAGATGTGGACACTCGTGCAAGACTGTTTATGCCCGGATTTCTGTAACCGGCCAAGGGCATCTGCGCTAGTGTGGAGAATGGGAGCTATAAAGACATCCAGTATATGAGGTGTACACTATAATATTCACTTCATTGGTACTAAAATCTGCGAGGTCACGCTCAGGAGAGTTTCAGGGACTCAGGGGGGGTAACTTTCACGTGATTTTTTCACGGAGGTCGCGTCCATCACTCCTGTCACGCGTCTCGAGGTCACCACTCACAATCTCCCTTCCGACCACCACCTCTGGCATCTCCGGAGCTTATTTTATACTTACAATATGTCTAGGTCGTCGCAATCAGGACTGCGATCCATAAAGCGAGATTGGTCGGATAAACCGCCCAGTTCGCAGGACATTCCGTGGGACCCGACTCCACCCAAAGACGACGCCAGGTCGCGTCGATTGAAGGAGATCGAAGAGGCTCTGAGGAGCGCACCAGCCAGCTCGTCATCCTCGAAACCGCTTTCTACTCAGCCAACCAACAATAAGCGTCCAAGTACGACGTCAATCGACGAAGTGCCTTCCAAGAAACTCAGGCAGCTGCCAGGCAGCTGGGGTCAGGACGATCCTCTCTCCTCCTCCTCAGTATGGTCGCACGGCAAGTCTTCCAAGGCACTCACGTCAACCAAGAAGGAATCCTCCCGGTCAACAGGCAGAGACAAGCCTGCGAAACCACTTGCGATGATCCTCAGTCAGGAGCAAACTCAGATTTTGAAGTTGGTCGAGAAGGGTACAAGCGTGTTCTATACTGGTAGTGCTGGTGCGTAACGACGATCTTCTGAGGCCTTTGTATGCTTATACTGTCTTGCTTAATCAGGTACTGGTAAATCCGTGCTCCTTCGCGAAATCATCAAAGTACTTCGGAGGAAACATAGCAAGTCCTTAGATGCAGTCGCTATAACGGCTTCCACAGGTTTGTCCTAATAAATGCTCGATATATGCGCCCTCACCCTCGATTGCTAAAGGAATTGCTGCATGTAATATTGGCGGAACTACAATACATTCGTTCTCTGGAATTGGATTGGGTATTGAGGAAGCCAAAGTGCTGTCTGCCAAGGTTCGCAAGAACAGGAAAGCGACCGCGCGGTGGCAAAGAACGAAAGTTCTGATTATTGACGAGGGTATACTGTATTCACTAACACCTCCGTGGAATTGTCACTCACTCGGCGCTGCAGTCTCGATGTTGGACGGGGATTTATTCGATAAGCTCTCAGAGATTGCAAGCACCATCCGAAATAGTCCGATTCCTTTTGGTGGGATACAGGTGAGCTAACCATGATTCTTCAGCGTGTTGTATCCAATCATATTACTTTGTTTGTGTAGATCATCGTCACTGGCGACTTTTTCCAGCTACCTCCTGTAGTGAAGGGAAACGGGCAGACAAAGTTTGCTTTTGAGGCAAAGATGTGGCATAAGACCATAGAGAGGACATTCAACCTCACGAAAGTCTTCCGACAGCGAGATCAAGGTGAGCACTGCGTTCACTCAATGGTGTACAGAGTTTGACCAATAATTCGCAGAGTTCGTTGATATGCTGAATGAGATGCGATTTGGGACGTTATCCAGTAAATCAATTGCCAAGTTCCGTTCTCTTTCACGACCCATTCCAATACAGGATGACTTGGTTCCTACTGAACTGTAGTTAGATCACTTTACCTCGCCTTCCCCAAGCTCACATTATACACAGATTTCCCCGAAGGGAGGATGTCGAGCGGGCGAATCAAAGCCGTATGAACCTCCTTAATGCCGAGCAAGGGGTATTCAAGGCCATTGATGGCGGCGCGATAACTGATGAGGAACAAAGATCTAAAATACTTTCAAATGTCATGGCGCCTCCCGTGCTGGTGCTCCGTGTCGGTGCCCAGGTAATGCTCATCAAGAATCAAGAAGATGGGATGCTGGTGAACGGTAGTATAGGCAAAATCTCTCGTTTTGTCGACCCCGCCGTTTATGGAACAGACCAAGATGTCGAAGGCGCCTTCGCACCGCAGATCGTAGGCTCAAGCGCAGCGACGGAAGCTTTGGTGAAGAAAGATAGCAAGAAGAGCGCCAATGTTGCTGCTGTCAAGCTTTACCCCGTCGTTGAGTTCTTACTCCCCAACGGTGGGAGGCGCGAGATGTTGGTGCTTCCCGATATATGGAAGGTCGAACTTCCAAGTGGCGAAGTCCAGGCTAGTCGGTCACAAGTACGCATAGCACTCGTCGCACCGAGAAACTGACTGACGCGGATCCTGTAGCTTCCATTAATTCTGTCGTGGGCCATGAGTATCCACAAGTCGCAGGGCCAAACGCTGGAGCGTGTAAAGGTAGATCTCTCGAAGGTATTTGAGAAGGGTGAGCCGCAATCCGCTGCGATTGCGAATGTAGATCGGTTAATGATCAATGCTTCCAGGTCAAGCCTATGTCGCACTTTCGCGAGCAACTTGCCTAGAGGGGCTTCAAGTCTTGGGCTTCGACCCTCGTAAGGTAGGGCCGAAACCTAGTTCTGTTGGCTTCAGCTGACATTGCAGTCCTAGGTGCAAGCGCATCCTAAAGTTGTCGCGTGGAGTAAAACATTGGAAACAATTGCCGAATGATAACGGCAGCGCCCGTGACATATGTATTCAGTATTTGCTGCAGGCATTGTGCTCCATTGTTCCTTCGGAGCCTGAATAACTTACCACGTGGTACGCACTCACATTGCGCGGTTAGGATCTCATAGAGTAGCCTCGTTTTCCGACCAAACTTACAGAACTGATACCATAGCTTATTTTCCAAGTATTCGTCTGCCGTTAACATGGTTCAAATGCCTACATGGATATATCTAGCCCAGTCAGCCAAGTGTATGTCTTTCCTGCCTTCTTCTCTGATCTCCACCACAGTTGAATGCAACGCGAGGTGAGCATTCGTAAAGTCTAGTCCAGATCGCCACATCAGGGACTTATAAAATGCACGACTAAAATTTGCTGCTCCTTCTGCCCGGATGGAGCTCTGAACGCCAATCACAGATGTAAATCCTAGATTCAGTAGGTCATATGCAGTCCGGCAAGTGCCCCATGAGTGTTCGTTGGCTATATGATTGAAAATTCGTTGATTAGGATCATATGTGGTTGACGGCCATCTAGAAACTCGACTCACCAACCGTGTAAGTTGAGAGGAATGCGAATTTCGGTACCGGGTTATCGCGCAAATCTTCATAGCTGAGTCTCAGGGTCGCAGGCAGCACGAAGTCTGCGCAAGCAGGTTTGCCTGCATGTTGTTGTGACGTTGCCGCGATATGTACCCCGTGCATTCGCCCAGCTGGGCGATGACGTTGTCAATTGTTAACCTCCGGTCATCCGTCGTTACGAATTGAGACTTGGGAATGGCTTCGCGCATGTACTGCAACTCCAATTCTGCGGATCGATCCAATCTCGAAACCTCTGGCTCGACGAAAAAAAGTTTGGCTGGAAGATTGCGAAGTTCGTGTTGTTTATTGATCTCGATAAGATCAGGGAGGATGTCGATGGTTGGCAGGTATGATGAAACCGCAAAGTCGGTCATATAGGTAGGACGTTTAGCATCGTACGTTCCCGACGCATGGACAGGGAGGTCTATGAAGGGACCAGTGAGGCACCACCAGATACGAGGTGGGTCACTAGTCTTAGCTAGCTATTGAAAGGATGTCGGTTACTGTACTAGGCGAGACCAGGGGTTCTACCACGTACCTGCAACGCCGATATAATGGGTTCCACAATAGACGTCCACATCGTCTTCAGGAATTTTATTCCAGATTTGTCTAAGTCGTCTTTCGGGTCCGAATAATCTACACGATAAGAGTTCCATAAACTGCGAAGCCTTCCGGCGAGTTCTTCCACCTCCTGATGCTTAATCGGTAGCTGAACGACGAGTTCCTTGTCTAAGGAATCGGAGGAAGGTCGAATGACCAAGGCATCACAACGAAGAGGTGACGCATTCAAGATAACAATTCGCCCAGAGCCCAGACTTCCTTCGGCAGAATGTAAGAACCTCTTCAGTCCAAAGTGGCGAGCAGTCCGATTGCGTTCGAAAGTCTCATAGAGATGCTCGTACTCCGAGGCAATTTCCTGGTAGTTTGGTATGTCGTGGATGGAGGGATCATCCGCGGAGAGAGCAGGGATAGGCTCGAAATCATTCCTGATTTCCAAGATGTTGCATAGGTTCTCCATCTCTTCAAGCAATTCAGTGTATGGTAGGAATGGGCGAGGAGAACATATTTGCAAAGGCTCTCGCCACTGCATGATGCATGCTTGTATGATGCACTCCATTGCGACCCAGACATCGTGCGCCTCCAGCGCTAACGAAGCGGTTTTCAGCACAAACGGAACAGATTGACGTATAATTACTTCAGCAAGGTCTGGTGCCAAAGATGTCCATATAATCTTCCGTAGTTTTGCGACGGCGTTGACATGTGCGGAGAAGGCGCCCGTTGTTGTCTCCACAGATCGAGCATAACCTAAGGCAACAAGATATGCGGAGGATGGGGCCGTGGAAGGATAGTCCAAAGCCTCGAGATACATATCGGCAGCATCCACGATGGAGCTTCCATTGGGTTCAATATCAGATCGAAGGAGGGTGCAGGCGGCGGCGTTGCATAGATATGCTACTCGATATTTGTGGGTCTTCGGCAATGATAGTGCGGCTTGCCTGTATAGTCCTATCGCCCTGTCCAGATCCCGAAGGTCTTTCGTTTGAGTGTATCGCTCCTCAAGACATGCAGCATAGGCAGTACGAAGTAATGCCTTTTCTAGTATTTGCTGGTCTGCTAGCGCTTTCAACATAGATTCGCATAAATCAATGCATTCAGGCATGTCACCACGATATTCGGATGTATAGGAAGGCAGCTGAGAGCGGTGTCGGAGGGCGATGACGAGGCCTACGGTGAATGTCGCTCGGTCCACATGATCGATTGATATGACTTTGAGGGCATCGCGATGATATTCAATGGCGTCATTTATGGCTCTGCGATCGCCATTATATAGAAAACAATGCCTTTCGAGAATGCCGAGGTAGTATGTATATTGCGGCGGAACCTTTGGCATTGCGCAAATACGCGTCAAAAGGTGACGAGACAGCAACACAGACGAGTGGAGGCGACGGTGGCGTACGTATATGAAAAGGGCTAGCTTATAAATGGCTTCCGCGGTGAACAGTTGATCATCTGGAGAGAACCTCTGTTGGTTTATAAGGGACACACGAGTGAGTCATCATTAACTTGCTTACCTCGACGGATACAAGCAAATCAGTGACACAACGACCAACGCCAGACATAATCATCAATCTCACAAAGAGATTAAACCAGGAGAAGAGGTGCAGACTGAGGAAACGGCGAGTGTCATTGAGTAGTTCGAGCTCATGCAGTTGTGATTCCCGCAGGTGCGAAGTCCATTGTTGGCATGCATACGTGACGAGGGGACGCTGTTCGATGACAAACTCAGCCTTCTGCGAATCCGAGGCCTCGCAAAATCGGTACACGTGCTTCAAACACGCAGAAGCCATCTGCGACTGCCCAACTAGTGGGTCGAGATAAAACCCAGCAGAGCGGGACTTCGAAGTGATGAAATCATAGAAGGACGGATGAAAGAGTCTCGCTGGTCGACTGTCGTCTTGGGGAACGACAAACACTGACGACAAATCGTACAGCGCAGTGCGAGCATCTCCAGGTTCAAGGCGCAAGAGAAGATCCAAGTCGTGGAGTGACAGCGGGCGTACAGCGAAGAGGATTGCATTGATGACGCGTTGGAGATCGGGCGAGTTCAAGCACTTGCTAAGTATCTGACTGTATAGTTCGTCGAGGTATCCGTAGATATTTGATGAGTCTCCCTTGGCCTTCATTTCGATGACAAGTTGCATCTGCCGCTTCGGGTTTTGTCGGTTGTCCTGGAGATATTTCAAGATCGTGGAGGCATAAATGAAGAGACCAGCCGATCGACCCACAAGGTCATTGATCATCCTTTCGGTTGGCCAGGATTCTTCCGCCCTCAAACCCGAGAAGCATTCCCAGCGATCATTTCGAATCCTGCGCAAGCCCTGCTCAAGATAGGCAGTTATATCTTGACGAGCCGTCGCCGGGTCTTCTTCATGCAGGGCCAGACTACGGTAGGGGATGGGAACGTCCATCGGCCTCCTGAATACACTCCAGATGTAGGTCTCAGGCCTGCTTGTAACAAGGACCTTGAGGGTCGGAAATTGGTGGAGCCCTCCATTGAGTAATAGATGTACTAGCTCCCTCGTCGATTCCTCGTATTTACACTCGTCAAGAGCGTCAATTACGAACAATATAGGAGCATCCAGGCCCGCAGGTTCGGTTTTGACAAACTCCGCGAACGGCTCCACGATGAGCTTGTTGAACTGGACAACAAAGGTCGCCCTCGGTAAAGCAGAGTTCGTCTTCATCGATGCTTCAAGAAACGGGACGAGTCGCGGTTCGAACAGTGCCAGCTGATGCGCAAGGGTCGGGGAAAAACAGCTCGGCGGAATGCTGCACGACACGATCTCTGGAAAAGAAGAAAGTTGCCGCAAGCCATTTCCTCTCCGAACAGAAGCCTGCGATGGTCTGTGCCACGGTGGATTTGCCCGTCCCTGCCATCCCATTGAGCCAGAAAAGGTGCGGAGCGGTGGGATCGGCCATCCATTTAGTTACACGCTCGAGTACTGAGACCCGTGTGTTCTCCAAGCACTTTGGTGCGAAGTTTCGGTCCGCGGAATCGTACAAAGCACCTTCGGCAACTGGCAATTTGTCTAAGACGGCTTGCGCATCTATACCACGAAGTCAGTCATATCGTCGGTCGAACTTCAAGGAAAACACACACTATTCCCTCTGCTGTGGGCTAAAACCGTTGCATTCTACGTTCAAAAAATAGGTTAGCCAACCAGGACGTAATTGCCCTCATACACGTACCTGTCGTAACATCAGAAAGGAGGAGGCGACCTAATTTACCGTTCCATAAGCGCAAAGACAACATAAAATCACGCCGCGACTTACGTGAAATGTTGATAATGACCGAGCGATCAGAGCGTTTTGGGATGCCAGTGTCTGGGTGTTGTCGCTGTTGCTGACAGCACGTTTCCCGCGGCCTTGTTTCAGCATTTCTTGTATTTCTTTCATAGATCCCGCGACTGCTCTGAAGGCATGGAGGTAAGTACTTAGGACTTAGTACTTGATTAGGGAAGACGCTAATGCCTACAGGATCAACTCTTTCATGGCTTCGTCCACCGATGGGGCGTCGAACTCTCCTTCCCGATAAACCGAGACTATCTTTTTTAGGGAGTTGAGATGGGTCACGAAGTCGTTCATCTCGTCCTCTGTCTGTTTAACCGTCTAAATAGCGGTTTGCAAGTCAGCGCATGTGAAATATGTGGTTTCGATGAAAATAACTACTTCGAGCGTCGTTGAAACGAATAACAGCCCATCGATAACAATTTTGAGGGGAGCGAAAACGGTGGAATCAGGAAGAGTTTGACTCAGTCCCTCCAACGCGAACTGGATGGTGTTCACAACCGTACGAGGGTCGACGGAGTCGATTCCAAGCTTACGCCGTCCCTTTGCTATAGCTTTCTTCAACCATTTTGGCTTCATCTAGGTGGTCCGACCAGCTTCTACGAATGGAGCCGGCGACCAGAGGGATGAGGGAGTTGATCGGATTCAACGGGGAACCGCTTTGACATGACTCGGAGTGTGCAAGAGAGAACCATGATGGCTTTGTTTGGCGTTGTAGGTAAGTTGTGGGTCCATTAATTATTATTTGCGATTGTGTTGTACATCAATTCAACGGCAAGTACAGGAGGATTGCAGGTTCAACGACGCTAACCCAGCTAACCAGTGGTGCGTACGCTACTGAGCACCTCCATGATGGTCGCCGACGAGCACCGGGCCTCAGGCATTTGCGCCCAGCATCTCGTCCCCAAATCCCAGTGTGTTGCCTCGATCCCCGGGTAATCGGTGTGACGGAGCTGCGTCCCGAGATTGGCCTGCTGCACCCCAAGCTTCGCGGGGCCATACGTATAGAATGGCAGTTGTCCCGAAAGCACCTACAAGCATGCAATCATCAGCACCACAACTCGAATACCCGAGGACGGAGACCACACCCACAAAAACCATTGTCATCCCAAACGAGTAGACATCTTGTTGGGTGGTATACGGAGAGTTCGATGCCTCGATGCCATACTCGTCAACAAGCTCCGGCGCTCTGTATAAGTCGGACGTTGATGAAGCTTTGGTGGTATAACCCGATCTGCTCAAATTCTTCGAGCGACCAAAATCGACCAGAGCCGGCTGGCCGTTGTCAAGGACCATGATACTATGTTCCTGAAGACATTGTGAGTGCTTGCGGTCGCAAAGTAGGCAGATGTCAAGACAAACGGGGTTTAGATCGCCGTGGACGATGGTCAATCGGTGGAGGTAATCCAGGCCGCTTGCTATACCATAGACCTAGAGATTATTAGCAAGATATTCGGGGGAGTAGATGAAAGCGCTCGCCATTTCCAACTTATCAATGTGCGGATTGTTTTTGAGAAACACCGACAGTGTCCCATTCGAGTACCACGGTGAGACTATACCAGCTACATTAAAGTTCTGATGATAGCAAACCCCTAGGAAATCTGCAATATTCGGATGTTTCAGTGATTTCCATAGATCTGCTTCACGCTTAATCCGCTGCGAGCATCGACGATGAGCACCGTTTCTCCGAAAGTCCAGCAAGCCAGTACACACTTTGAGGACCCGATCCAAGGTATTGTTGTTGTCTACGTTGTATATTTTTATGATAACCTACACAAAGAGTCGTTACAATTAGGACTCTGGATATACCGAGGTACTAACCGTCTGTTGAGAGGCCTTCCAGCGGGATGGAGGTTGAACTTTGAGTGTGCCCTTGAAAAGATCTGCATGACGATCCTTGTGTTGTGAAATATGACCTCCGAGGGTAATTGGTCCTGCAAAAGGGCCTAAATCGCCGTTTCTTATGCGATGTTTCAACGTCGAGCTACCGTCCTGCTTCCCGAAGAGCTTCGACACTGACATTAGGGGTAATGAGTCCAATGGATGTGATTCACTCGTCGAACTGAAATGGACGGTTTAAAAGTACTCGGTACTCACGTTGGTGGACCCACAACCAGAGCGCGCGGCTGAAGTATGACAGATGGCAACCAAATACGATTCCAATTTCTTACCCGGGCATAAGATTACAAGGAAAGCACTCTTTGTGAATGAAAACCAGAATCGCTTTGACATCGATGATCGATGATCGGAGTGTAAACTGCGATCAAATCTTATTTAAGCTCCGCGAACAGTGGCCGATTACTTCCGACCAACGTAATTGGGTGGATTGGAATTTGACCTCCTGTGCCGCGTTTTGGCCGCACTCACTGCTGGGTGTTATGTAAGGGCAAACTCTGCCACTCAGCTTGCACTCAGCCATGCTCACTCTCCGCACGTCCGCACCGGTGGTGAGCACGGATGCCAGATTGTCGACGGAACCCTACCTCGTGGTTGCCTGAGGATTACGGCTGGACGGAAAATGGGACCCACAAGTCTACCGTCGTCAACTTACCTCCTCCGCTATTGTTCGCTTTTTGTTCAAGCCAGCGCTTCGAAAATACAAGGACCACCATACATACTTGAATGCTGGGATCCGGGAACCTGGAAGTACTGAAATACCGCAGTATCTTCCATCTTGGACACCCACCAAACACATTGTCTTGAAGACACCACCGCTCCTCGTTGATCGAGACATGACCATCTCGATGCAAGTCGTCCCTACCAAAGAGCAGCGCTCATATTATAAGAAGGTTCGACATGTCACCGATGTCGCTACAACTAATGATAAACTGAACATATCCTCTAGGTATTACACCGACTCTTAGCAAAACTGTCCATCCCCCGCGGTATGAAACAACCGGTGATTTATGAAATCGGACTAGGCAAAGAATTGGTCCGTCGCAATATTGAACCATTGTGGGCATTCGTGATAACGAGCTACCGTGTTTTAGCCTCAGGACCTCAAAGGCAAGATTACGTTTGAGCCAGGATATATCGGCACAGGGGGCTTCGGAAAAGTATACAAAGGGAAATACAAAATCGGCCGGGGCAAGAAAATCTTGGTGCGTCAATCTCTTGTGAACGGTGGTACCTCTGACGCAAATATTTGACGTTAGGTTGCTGTCAAATTCTTGGAAGTACCATGGAGCGAGAATATGGCCGCGAAGATCTTACAGGCATGTGTTTGTAACGAGTCTTATACGCGATGAGCTAACCTCTAATGCGCGAATCAGTACCTCCACAGAGAGACTTTTGTCTGGAGTACTTTAAAGCATCCCAATATTCTGGACTTGCTGGGGATTTGCTCTGGGCTGAACAATCCAACCAGCCGCGTACCTGCCCTCATCTCCCCATACTGTCCTCACGGAACTCTAAGAGACTTCTTGCGCCTCAACCCCGATACGACGCGGCTACCTCTTGTAAGTACTTTATCACTTGCAAGTTGATTCATTTCTCTAAGTCATCCGGTAGGCATGCCAAGTGGTCAGGGCATTGGAGTATCTCCACGCAAAGGACATCATCCATGGTGATATCAAACCCGTGCGTTTTATTACTCGCAATAGACACCCCGCACTCACTGGCACACTTTCTCCCAGGAGAACATACTTGTTGACGCAGAACTCAGACCTCTCCTGTGCGACTTTGGCAGATCCCAAGTCATTGGAATAGATGGGTTCGAGACGGCGTTAACATCCTCCCATCATTACACCGCGCCGGAGCTTTTCAACGCTCGAACCGAGCTGGTAGCGTTGACCAAGCCATCGGATATCTTTTCCTTGACAGTAACGCTGCTAAGGGTGCGTCAGGCTCTTGCTCGTGGCTAGGCGATCTATTTACTCTTACACCTCTAGGTGATCACGGACAAGGTCCCTTTCTATCCTGAGCGAGGCCCCCGCATTAATCACCTATTTGCGGAAGGGAAGCGACCCCTTCCGGAGCCATATTTCGAGGCAAGCTCGGAAATGACTGGAGGGCTCTGGAAGCTCTTTGACCGAGGATGGGCATGCGATCCATCTCTCCGTCCAACCGCACATCAGTACATGTTAGATATCGATGCCCTTCCTCCCAAATCTGATACCCTCTTTTGCGGAATGGGTAGCCCCTGAATGTGATGCGTAGACCCTTCTCGCTGGTGGTTTGTATCATATTGCTTGTAGTTGGACTGGTATTATTTATACGCCAATAAAATCAGCATTAGTGACTCTTAGCGAGGTGCGTCACAGAGAGACGGCGATTCATCACTCAATTCGAGTCAGCAATACAAGGCAATGGACAACGATTAATTCCGCCGTCAAATAGGAGGTTGTTTGTCCAAAGTTTGGCCTTTGTTGGGTACAATGGGTCCATCATTACCGTTACTCGCAACATGGTCGTAAACGTGCATGATCTCCATCCCCCGAATGCGACGCTTGCGCGCAACCAGCACTGATGCTGCGATGATACCTTCAGTTAAGATACCTGCACTTGTTTTCTTTACCTTCATCCTCAAAAACAAAGCAGGATGTCACTCGTCTAGTCAAAATCACCAAATTTGAAATTCGACGCGGGATCATGGCTAAGGTGTCCTTGGGCACCATACGCAGAGGCCGTTTCCAAAAAGAGAAGGTATGTAGTCAGTCAGCGTAGGCCATGGAGTAGTCAACTCACTTATCCGTAGGTAGCAATCAAGATATTCAATGGCGGGTCTTCTTCGCCAGGTCCCACCTTCACCGACTCGTTGAAGAAGGTATCGATATGCTCAACGCACTATTTGAATTCTTTGGATAACGACGCTCCTTCTTCAAGATGCTGGCAGAGTCGTCCCCCGTCTGGTGTCATGTCAGCCACCCGAACCTTGTACCTTTCTACGGAGTCGCGTTCGGTCTCGCGTACATGCCCGGGCTAGTCTATCCATTCTATGCCAACGGAAATATCCTCTCGTATCTCGTGCAAAGATACCCAGGGGAAGTTAATCTCGAGGATTCGGAGAGGTTAACGACGATACTCACCCTGGTGAGTTTCGAGTTGTCTGGCGGTGTTGTACTTACGGAGCGCCATTCAGATGTCTGAGGTCGCCAAGGGGCTGGAATATTTGCACGCATATACTCCTACAATAATACATGGCGATGTTCGAGGTGTGAGTCTTAATCGTACGTCCCCTAAGCCATCTGAGCAATGCTAAGTATTCAGGCTAGCGTATTCATCAACGACGATGGTCATGCTATGCTGTCTGACTATGGTTTGAGGTTGTCAATGCCTGCGGAACTTCCGGACCACGTATATGCACGACCTGTGGGTGCGGCGCGTTGGATGGCTCCGGAGATTATGAGCACAAAAGCCCCCGAAGAAGTATTCGGCCCGCCTGCAGGTTTCACAAAGCAGACGGATATATACGCGTACGCGATGACGATTCTTGAGGTCAATGAAGCCCGCGTACGAAACTCTATGAGCACTAACTGACCGTTTCCTTAGGTTTATACAGGCCGACCACCGTTCGGTCAACTGGTGACCGATGAGGAAGGCACCCATCCGCTCGTCCGGATAGATGACGGCGCCGTCAAGATTATTCTTGAAGGGGGACGTCCACCGCTGTCTGGATGCCTCCAATCAAACGACACCCTTCGGGGCCTCGTGGAAAGGGCTTGGGACACGTTGCCTGAGAACCGACCCGACGCCGCCGAAATTGTCAGAATACTGGAGTCCATGATCCCCAAGGCTCCGGAGGAGGCTCCAGCCGTCACAGTAGAGCCCGAAGCGACTCCTCGTGGTAGCAACAAGATTCAAGTGGCTTTTAAGCAATTGTTTGTCTATCCTTGGACGCTTGTCCGCACTTCCCTCAAGTCTGGGTATGATTCGCTACGAGGATCGTTGCGCTAGTTTGGATTCATAGTTGATCGTCTATATCGCACCATCTACTTACCGCTTGATAATATACCAGCATCAGAACGTTCGACTTTCCTTAGATAAAGTCAGGAAAGAGTACAACGCCCTCTGTCCTCGTGCACGTCTGCATCGACTGGGCATGAAAGCCAGAATGGGGGTAGGACCTCCTGTCCTCAAACCATCATGGCGCGTCTTAGAGGTCTACTTCTTTGTCTATTCGTACAGCTGGTTAAGACTCCGAACAGGAGCCATGATATTCACTTGATTGACTTCGGGCAACTTCTAGGAAGTACTGAAGTGACGCCCAAGAACGAGGCGCAGCCAGCGTTACGGACACGGTCCTCCGAGTTGAACCACTGTTATATTGAATCACCTACATGGGTCCCGCCCGTCGTCGTTCTCTTTACAATCGTGTATTTAGCTCTTGAATCGAGCAGTGCATATACTACGTAGCTAAGCTAACGTAAGACATCCGAGTAATTAGAGATAGAGAATGGTAAACAGTACTAATGATCCGTGGTGAGTTGCATGAACAGCTAAAGTATAAATGATACATGTGGTTGCAGAGTTGTAGATGCCTGAGGTATTAAACGTCCCCTGATGATAACAAAATGTAATACGTGTAAGAAATAAACAAAATGAGACGAGACGGTGAAAGGAAGATCACTGAACGATACAGTTCCCGGATGACTTGTCCTTGGTATGTTTCTTACCCTTGCGACTGTCTGGAACCATGTCGCCCGGCATGCTCGCTGGAGGCTCCTCTTCCGCTTGAGACGGAGCGGAGAACGTTGTAAATCGCGAGCCCGAGAACCGACTTCCACGCGTTTCGTCGTCTACAGAGTCCTCACCGGACACCAACGATCGAGTGACCTCCTGGCGACTGTGTCTACTGTTGAAGCTCTCAGCGGCGGTCGCGGCGCTCCTAAGACTTGAATTGGCATTGGTGCTCATACTCGACAACGATTGCGGACGTTCTTTAGGATCCTTGCGGGATATGCCAGATCTTCCTCGTGCAAGGGGTACTGCCAACGAGGTTGCTGGAGGAGGAGGACCAGGTGGTTCCGGAGTCAAGCTCGAGCGTGAACGCTTGAAGGCCGACATGAATTTAAAAGCGGTGGGAGGATGCGGAGTCCCGTTGTGTGAAGACGCAGCCGGCGATTGAGGAGGTGTCGCAATGTCAATGCTGGTGCGAGGAGAATGGGCAACGTAAGGGACATCTGATGCGGGACCAGCGGGGTAGCCATCGTTGGATATATCTACTGGGTTCGAGTAGACGCTAGCAGGGTTTCCCTTTTCGGCGTAATGCGCGTAGAGAAGCAATTGTGCGCGTAGATCGCAAGTAGGGGGTGCATTTGATGCACACTTCGAATGGGCGATAAGACTGCACTGAGCACATAGAACGGCGCTCTTCCTGACATTCTGTAAGCAAACACGGCATACCATTGCTAAAAAGGGATTGATTTAGTTCGGTCTTGAGACCAATTCAACGTAACCTCACGTTTACTGAAGGTAGTCTTCACGAAGGTGTGCTCACGAGGAGATATCTCGTTATCGCCGAGAAGGGAAGGTCGAACAGAGGAATGGGAAGTCCTTCGGCCCAGAACAGCGCTGGAGCTGCTGCCATCATCTGACCTTTGCAGATTCTCGGAGACAGGAGCGTCTGACGAGTCAAGGTTCGCAAGGTATCTTAGGGCATCAGATCTGGATTGCATGTCTTGGCTGACGCGACGCAAGAACGGTATGCTATCTTGTGGACGTAGATCCTTGATAAAGCAGTCAGTACGTGTCGTAAAACATGCAACGGTTTGATACCTTCAAGGCTGCGTAGTTTTGCTGCAGCCAAGGGTGCTCGCAAAGCATCTCAGCGCCCGGGCGCTTTTCTGGATCCTTATTGAAGCACAACTTCAGGAAATCTTCACAGATCGGCGAACATCCCTCGGGTAGCGGAGGCATCGCGTCTTCTACGATCCGGAACATGACTACGGATGGGAGGTAAACCGACGGATGAGGGCGTGAAGAAACGAAAGGCATACCTGACATGCTGTTTTCCATCTCCGCATATGGTGGCCTCCCTGTCAACAATTCAATTACGGTACATCCCAAAGACCAAATGTCTGATTTCGGCGAAGCACCCTTGAGCTCGATGACTTCTGGAGCCATCCAATTGGGCGTGCCAGCTACGTCAGTCATCTCGCGCTCCATTGCCCGCATGTTCAACGAAACGCCGAAATCAGCGAGTTTGACATTGCCTGTCTTCGTGGTAAGGATGTTGGCCGCTTTAAGGTCGCAATGTACAACGCCACTTTGATGGAGGTAATCCAAACCTTCCAGGATCTTAACCACGTAGCCCGCCACCAGACTTTCGTTAAGCTTTCCGAAGGCTTTGAGGGTCTGGACCAAAGAGCCGCTCTCAGCGTACCTGCAGATAGTCATCGTTAGCTAACAAGACGGGTTTATACAGCCCAGTGAGAACTTACTCGAGAACGATGCTCAGGGTGTCTTCGTCTCTTGCCATACCCTCATACTTAACGATGCTCGGGTGGGAAAGGCTTTTCACCAAATCAACCTCCCTCATAAGTTGCGTCACCTCGTTTTCCTTGAGCCCCTCCAACCTGATGCGTTTCACCGCGACCATCTGCCCTGTGTTCAAGTTAAGTGCGCGGTACACCGATCCAAACTGGCCACGCCCGATGCAGTTGCCAAGTTGCTAGGCGAGAGTAAAACACTCAGGGGCGAATTCATAGAAGGCAAATGGGTGGGGTTACTCACGAAATGGGTAGGAAGTTTCCCTTCCTCTCTGATTATAAGTGGCCTGCGGACCGTGTTACCATCCATAGAATCACGAGATATTAAATCGCTGGCACTGGGATTGTTGGATCCTACACCGAGGTTTACCATGCTCTCGAATCTCGAACGCGGCGGTTTCGCGCCCAAATCATCGTAGGAGTTTGGTCGGCGCTTCCTGGACGATTCGCCTTGGATCTCGCTCTGAAATCTACCTCTAACAAGCCGGGGTCGTTCGAGCAGCGGATCATCGGTCGCTGGCCGTGGAGCGGGCGACGCAGACCCGTGTTCCCCCGAAACGGTGCGCGGAAACGGCACAAGGGAGTCACTGTCACCTGAGTTACGACGGTCATCCGAAAGATTACGGGGAAGGTAGACACCACTTCGCGATCCAGGTTTCGAGCTGTTCCTTCTGATCATAACTCTACTCGACGGGATACTATCTGGACTGACATCGCGACGGAGGATGCCTTCTTTGGGTAGTAAGGCCGGTGAATCGACGCTATGTCGAGCTCGGTGAGTGGGACGCCGCGGAAATTGAGGAATGGATTCGAGACTTTCGTTACGCCGAGTAGCGCCAATGTTAGCCTGTTTTCCTCGGCGGTGAGATAGAGAGCGGTGAGGAAGGATATGATCCTTCGTCTTCACCAGGCGAAGGGGACTTAAGGGGGATAGGACGAGAGCTTTGGTTGTTATTATGCGCTTGAAGTGCTTCAAGGAAATCGTCAGGCCACTTTCCTTTGCCAAGCCGCAGCGCAGGAGCCTTTTCGACGCGATCTTCAGCTTCGGTATATGTCACTTTACCTTTCGCCTTCCCCTTATCATCCCTGCCTTTATCTCGCTCACGACTGAGTCGTTTACCCCCCTTCGTGCTCGCCTCGCTATCGTCGGTCTCCTCCGCAACCCTCGACAAGTCTACCACCGGACCATCGCTCGATCTTGGTGTACGCTTTCTTGAAAGCTCTTCACCGTAGAACAAGGACGCAGCGATGGCGCTGCCCTCTTCGCGCCCAAAGGAGGGAGCTTCCGAGGTCGCTTCAGTGGTTATTGTCCGAATGGTACCAAACTTGTTATACCCACTACTATTGCTGTGCGGTCTCCCCCCGAGACCCGCATCCAGCAAACTAGAGTATCCCGTCGTATCCGTCATGGCGCTAGATGCCACCGATTGACGCATGCCAGCGCTACTTCGATCGCCGTACACCGCGCCCGTGCTACTTGCAACACCATTAATGGGGACACTCATGCTGTAGGCATGCGACGACGAGACATTGGTAGAGGTCGTCGTGAACACGGAATCTGCAATAGATTCGCGAAGAGAGTAGTCTCCCAGAGATGCGCGCGTGGAGTCTGCAACCGACAACCGACCTGTATGGGGTGAGCTCGACAGATCTCTGGTATCCCCGGAGCTCAGCCCCAAATTGAACATTCCCAGATCTTCCTCCTCCTCCTCCCGGGTTGTACGCCTTGGAGATCGCAGCGGCCGGAGAGGTCTCGAAGGGGGCGTTGCAAGTGGCGTCGCAAGCTGGAAACCATCCTTTGGCGGAGTCATCGGCACATCTTGATAGTTAGTCCGACTGCGGTGGACACCATTCCTGCCTTCGGCTTTCTCTCGCTCTCTTCCTTCCTTCTCGTGTTCTCCTCGTTTCCGAGCTTGCTCAGTCTTCTCGCCACTAGACTGTCCAGAACTCTCGCTGGGACTGTCCGAACGCACTGGGGGCAATCCTGCAGGGGGGCTATACCTTTTCCTAGCCATCACGGGCGACGGCGGGGGGTTCTGACCGGCAGGAGAAGTAGACCGTTGCGCCAGACTCAGGTTTGGCGTCGAAGCTGCTGCTCGGGAAACGCTGCCATACGGACCGCCGTTGCCAAAGCCATTTGCCGTGGTGCTGCCCATGCGTTGTTTCACACCGGAGCCCGTAAGGATTTTCGATCGATCCAACGACTGAGGGGACTCCGAGTACTTGATGAGCGCAAGGATCGTGTTTGCCACCCGCGCAAGAGACTCGCTCGATGCTTCGATCAGGTCATCTCGTTGAAACAGATCCTCGGAAGCCAAACCATACGACGAACACGCAGCAAGAAACTTCGTAACATTGGCCGTGCGCACGAAGCCATCTTCACGAGGATCCGGCCTAACCACTGAGCTTGATCGGAGTTTGTTCATGAGCCTGTAGCCACCCGCACAGTCAGTACCAGATGGATATCGGGGTTCGCGGATATCAACAAATGAAGAACGGAGAGGAGCGGGTAGGACAATAGAATGGTGGGGCTAGAAAATGGAGACGGCGACATACTGGCATAACACGTAACCATCCCTCAATGCTTCACAGAACACCCTTCTCATCCTCTCCTCGCCGCCTGAACCTATCCCCGCACCGGCTTGAAGACTCAAACTAACCTGACTACCCGTACCACCTGCTCCTTTCCCCCATACCTTCTCCAATCGAATCAAATTTCTCGTTCTGAACTCTACCTCATCCCAATCTCTGGCAGCATTATCATTATTCCGTCCCACAACCCACGGTCCTTTGGCGAGCTGTCGGGACAACATGTTAACAGCGGTCCGGATAGCTTCACTATGCCCTGGATCTGGAGGAGGTCCAAGTGACGTGGTACTTATACTGAAATGTCTGTTCTGTGCATAAGGACGCTGGATGGGTGATGTAGCTCGAGGCCGTGCAGCTGGGGATTGAGATCGGTCATGTGAAGGCGATGCATTGAGTGAGGAGCGTCGAGGGGTCGATGTAGGAGAAGTGGTGCGATCTTCGGGTGTCGACATTAATGGGCGTGGGGCATCCATTGAAGGACGGCGGGTTTCTGGTGGAGGGGTAGACGGAAGGTGAGTCGCTGAAGGAGAGGTGAGTCGTGGAGAGTTAGGTGTTATTACCCTCGTCCCAGTCCGTGTGGCCGAGGGTGCCCGTGCTCGAGTAGGTGTCGACGATCGTGGTGTGGGGGATGGGGAAGGGGGATGGTTACCAAGTGGAAGGTAAGATGAGCTCTTCGCCGCAGACTTGGAACGGGAAAGTTGGGCATTACGAGAGCTTGAGGTCGCCGCTCCTGCGGCGGATGGCGAATGGAGATCTCTGGATCCTCGCCCCGGAGGGGTGTCTAAATCCAGGACGCCATTGCGGTGCCCAGAATCGTGCAGGGTGGTGGTGGATGTGGATGTGGGAAGAGCAGCGGGGGTTGACTTTGATGATCTGTGCATTCGTGGGGACGATGCCGTTGATGATGATGGGACCGTGTCCCGAATTGCTGTCGATGACGACTGCGTGGGCGGCATGGCTACTGTTCCACCGCTTCGCGTGCGAGAAGCATCCCGTTTAGGCGCCAGCGGGACGGGTGCACTAATTTCCTCCGCCTTGACTGTTGCTAGTTGTGGGCTGGTGCGACGTGATCGATCCTTTCCAGGGGATACAAGAGCAGCGAGGTGCGAGGATGAGGATGCAACAACGGCGGGCTGAGAATTGGGTGAAGGCAATGCCTGCGAAGACAGGTGTAAGGCGGGCGAGGACATCGAAGCCTGACGGAGGGAGGGCGTCATGAAACTGGTGAATCCTGCCATACGCACCAGATCTTCGTCGTGCTCTGCGTCTTTACCTCCACGCTTCACCTTCGCAGCGAATGGGGTGGGGGCGGGAGAGGGTGGGACTGGGGAAGGACTAGAAGGTGAATCACGACCATGTCTTCGGAAAGTGACCTTCGACTCTAGTCTTCTCAGCACCCTCGACCCCCCCTTGTCCTTATCCTTGCCCTTCGTGCTATCATCGGCCGTTTCCTTCTCCTTACCTTTGCTAGTCTTGGGGGTCAACGTCGCAAATTCATCGGTTGGCGGTAATGTCGAGCTTGACTTTTTCGACCGCGTTGCGGTCCGTAGGCTGTGCTCCAACGATGATCTGATTCGCTGAAATGGCTTTGATGAGGCGTCTGATGTGCTCGGCGTGCTTGAAGTCGCCGGGGGTTGTGGAGAACGAGAGGACGAAGCTTGAGGTTGCAGAGGCTTTGGGTTGGCTACGCGCTGATGAGAGGGCATGTGGAAAGGAGTGGAAACTGACACGCTGGAATGAACGACAGCAGCAGCAGCCATGTAATATTCTCAGGCATGCACGATATGTTTAATGTGATATTGTTGCGAGGGCGGCTTCGTCGAAGTTGGCGTCAGGGCGTCGAGGCAAGGGTTGAAGAAGAAATCAAGGCCGCTCCAATTTGATATGGGACTATCTAGAAAGGCAGATACATGAGAAAAGAATATCGAGCCACGATTCGGATCGCAGAAGCTGAGAAGAGTCTCAGAGCCATGTTGCCGGTCTGGAAGAGGGAAACCGGGGAACGGACACTGACCTGTTGGGTGCTGGCCAGCAGCTGAGCTGGCCGGATAGGGACGAGCGGAAAAGGTGGAAGCGGTCGGGGCCCGGGGGGCGGAGATGGGGACGAGGAGGAGGAGAGGGTTGAAGAGAGACAGCCGTACTGCACCAGCTAGAACCTCCGGACTGTATCCTGAGTCAAATAGGCGCCCGTCCACCGCTGACTTTGCTGCCAACAGTATTCCTGGTTCCTGTCAGAATTCCTGAAATGCCGTCGACTATGACGCTTCACATGCCGACATATTACACACTGCAATTACCGACCGAAGTTCCGAGTTTGTCCAATCTGGCAATTGGCTATCACAAGGCCTCCCAGCTCCGCAACAACACAGAGATATGGCTACCGCGAAACTAGTCTGATTCTCCAACTCCATAAGAGGCTTCCATCTTGTCCCTACATCTTCGCTGCGACTCGCTCCACGGACTTCGAGCATGAGACCCTCTGGATCATATCGCGACCACCAGGCCACACGGATCCATTTACGCCGACCCGATTTCCTCGCCCATTATCAACGCCACAGACCCTCTGTCTGGTTATCCCTGTTAAGACTGAATCAGTGATCTTCGGGAAGATGACCATTCAGAGCAATACCCTTACCGGCACGCAAGCCAAAGACGCCCCCATAAAGCAACTTTGCCCCCGTCCAATGGCTGACGGACAGACGCCATCACGTGTACCCCCCGCTCGACGAACGCGCCCTATTTCAGTATCTCATTCCCCCACGATCCAGATATAGATGCCCCAATCGGACATGATATCAAATCCCGGAGGTTTGCCTTGCTTGGCTGTAAATCATCTCACGGATCCCCGAATCGTGTTCAGGCGCGCTGCGCTGCAATATTACGCTGGGTAAAATGTGTATATTCTTATAATAATTTCAAACGTACTCATCACTGTAGGAGCGGACGTACGGCTCCCCTCTGGCCTCGTCTTGCGGAAACAATCGATAACATCAACCAAATTCAAAGCTTAAATTGAAAGACCACGCACTTATCGCAACTGCCTTGCCTTATCTCGAAAGGTGAGGCATCCATCACTCATCTCCGTCAAGGCGGTACCACGGACCGGCATTCGCAGTCTCCTTCGGAAGTACATATGTCCGGCCTGCACCTCGAGCTCCTCGTACCGTTGAACGTAGCCGTCTCCGGGGGATCCTATATTCGCCTAAATGACCGAAATGACCGAATGTCGCAAGCGGCCAGTACCACTGTACCAGACTGTCCCTCTGGCGTGGGCGATTGATGTGCAGCTGCATGATGACGAGTGCCGAGCACTCGTCAATAATGATGTAGTTGCGCCAGTATCACTCCAGCCCAGGGGAGTTACAACGATCATTCAAGGCCAATTTGGCACATGCACCTTGTGAAACCCGACGGCGATGTAAAGGCGGGCCAACCCTAATATCGGTGCCCCTAGCATCGCAATAGTTTATGAGACATCGTAACGAGTAGCTAATGTTAGCTCCGGTGGATGTCAATAAGTCAGTGCTGGCAATGACAAACAAAAGATAACTCACCCTTATCCTGGGGCGGAAACTTACGCAGACAAGTTTAACCCAGGCCGCAAGGCGTCGAGATGAACGACAACTATTATGATAGGGGAAAAGAAGCACAGGACGAACCATATGGTGCGATAGTCGGTTCCCAAGAACTGAAAGACATGGGTATGCATGTCAAAATGGCATTCGTTCTTCAGTGTCAAACTTTGCCACCGCGTCAATAGTATCAGCCGGTGCTGTTGTTCCCCGTTAATAAAGCGGGACTTCCATTCGTCGAGGGGGATTAAAGGCGTAGAGAACCAGGTCCTTTGAGTGGCGGGGGACAATATTCTTGTATTTCTCCGGTAGTGACACGTCCGACACCAGGGCCCGGAGTACCTCGGCTGCACACGGAGCCCGAAGAAATTAGGCAACACAACCGATTCTAGTCCTCGACCTCGATTTGAGTAGCCGCGACAGCAGACGAAGCCCAAGGGAGCAAGTACGGTCCACGTTCTCCAGTTGTGTCCGGCTCCTGTCCGGAATCAATTGACGCGACGCGACGCAGCCTCAAGGGAATCGGGGTCGAGCGGGATGGGGTACGAGCGCTGAGCGGCGGAAGAGCGCGATTGAAAGTTTCGATCGCGACAAACGTGGTGCGTCGCACGTGACTCGAGGAGTACTAAGACAATCAACACCAAAAACGTCTACAAGGCCGAGAGGAAAGTTCCCGTTAGTGCCGGGGCGTAGGTGCAAGTAAATGCACATGCGCTGCTACTTAGCGCTCAGCGCTCAGCTCCCGAGCCATCTAGTCCTTTGAGGTTCACTAGCACTTGTAGTCATGCGGAACATCACTGCGAGCTTGAAGCTTGAAGTGCCATTAGCTACAGCTATGTGAGATATCTTAGTACATACTAATCGACAGTATATACTAGTATATCTGTATAGTTTTAAAGGACAGTGTGAATCCTATCGTTGATCTTGAGCATTTGTTCTCAGCCGAATGAAGCCTTCTTTAAACTAAGAAGTATCATTAGCCCCTAAGTACGAGCGCTCGCGGCAAATATGTACACACAAAAGGCTGGATCGCCGCCACAGGCGACTTTCTCACTCCCATCTTTCCATCGATCCTTCAAGTCTCCTCGAAATGAGCACCCGCGCCCGAACTCGGTCGGCGACAGCAGCATTGAACGTACCCATACCACAGCCGCCTCCCAGATCTCGAAGAAATCAGGTAGCAGCGCCCACCGAATCTCCAGTAGCAGAAGAGGGGCGTGGGATTCAAAAACATGACTCTGAAGAGAAGGAAAACCGCAGCAAGGACGTCGCAGATCGTGAACACGGCCTCAGCGCTGCCGCAAGAAACGTAAAGCGTAAGGTTCAGACTAACGGTAAGGCGAAAGGCAAAGGCAAGGCGGTCTGTACCTGCAGAGGCCAAGATGATGGAACCCCGATGATAGAATGCTCTCGTTGCGGTGAATGGTATGTGCGCTGTGCTGTTCAAAAAGAGCCTCTGCTGACCTCCTTATTTTCGACTCAGGTATCACTTCACATGTATACAGTTAAGCGAGAGCGACGCTGAGGATATCCGTGAGTCCTGATGACACTGATCAAGACCGTCTGACTCATTTGTTCTTTACAGGTATATACATCTGCCCGCCATGTACTGAAAAAACCAGCGAACGTACCATAAGTGAGTTTTTTCCTCCTCTGCCTTAACCTCTGTACTATAAAGTCGTCCCTCCGTATCGCATTACGTACAAATTACGCTCGTGTGCGCCTTTCATTACATCGCTGTATGCACATTCGGGACAGCGCGCCTACTCCTGAGTCTTTTCATTATCTCGGTATGAGTGAGGTGCATGCGCAGCACGCCCAAGCGTTGCTTCGAGTGGGTCCCGCTGGCGTTTTTAAGGCCAACGTAACTTTAGATTGTGTACGATCTGTAATACAATACTGTACATGTTGTTACGGAGGGACGGTACTTTACTTCGTTTCTTGAAACCCCCCTTTTCTTTCCCGAACGTATCGGCTGACTGTTGCATTTCTGGCTTAGTGGATTGGGAAGGCGCCGATGCCGTGGAAGAAATCAAGCCTACCATAACAATCCCCAAACGACAAAACAAATCCCCTCAAACGAATGGTGATCGGAAGAATGGGGCGGCGGAGAACGACCACGTTGCCATACTGAGCTCTGAGTCGGAGGGGGACGCAGATAGCGAAGATGACTATGTGTCAGAGGCTGCGAAGAGTAGGATGAAAGGAAAGGTGCGTTGTCCCGCAAGATGGATCGTAACTGTTTTGCTGATCATCCTGATACTCCCAGCGCCGTATTGCTCGGCAATCTTCCTCTGAAGAATCCGATGGCTTGTCTCAGGACGAACGGCCTGGAAGGCGTCGTTTGTCGCGTCAAGGTGGTTCACCTAGTCTCAAGCGCAAGCGGACAACCGTCCGAGAGCCTGTACCGAAAAGAAAGAAAAGCGAGTCCGAAGCGCCCGCGGAAGACGATCCTACCAGGAAATACTGTCTGGGCAAACTTGGGGAGTTGTTTTCCAAGGTATTCCATAAGTATCCTCACTTGCATGTCGACGGTGTGGCTGTGGAGAAACCGCGGGAGGGATTAACGGACGATGACAAACGAAAACTGGAGGAAGCAGCGAAGGAATTTTCTACTGGGCTTGAGCAATGTGTTTTTGAGATATACTCTGAGCCTGATAAGGATGGAAGGCCTCACGCTGGGGCAAAGTACAAGTATGTGCCATCTAGCGGACGGTGTTTTATTTCTTGATGCTTACATTCCTTTGTAGGGATCGGTTCCGGACGCTTCAATTTAATTTAGGCAAAGATGACCGTGTCGTGATCCACAAACGCATAGCTTCTGCTCAGATCACTCCCAAAGAGATATCCATGATGTCCTCCACTGATTTAGCGAACGAGGAGACAAAGCAATCTATCAAGCAACTGGAGCAGGAAGCGCTGGAGCATTCGATTTTGCAGAAAGCAACCGTGCCCCGTGCGAAGATAACGCATAAGGGTTTCCAGGATATTGAAGATGAGAATGGTTTGTTGACGAGCACGCGAGAACTTGAACGCGAGCGCGAGCGTCAGGTGGAAGAGGAGGAGAGAATTGAAAGGGAAAGGCTTGCGCGTTTACGTACCCAGCGTCAGCGAACGCAGTCCATGTCTGTACCCCCCGAATCGCCTATGAGTGCAACTGGACAGTCCCCCGCGAGATGGGGTGCTCCTCCGCCTCTGCCTAGCCGTGTCTCCTCGACCACATCTCCATTAGATCAGACTCCTATGTCTGCTTCGGACGCAAACCTCTATCCTTTGGAACCAGAACTGAACCTCGCAGATCTGATCAATATCGACGACGACCTACAGGTCGCAACGAACGAGCCACCACCCTCGTCCGCTGAGACAGCCGTATCTCATTCAGACCTTCACGCCACCGATCCGCCTACCGTTCCCACCACTGGGATTTCCCCCTTCTCCCCCAATGCACCCAAAGCAGAGACGATTCACCAAGGATCGTTCGACCTGAATGCTATATGGACAGCTCCTACGTCTACTGCCACCGATCAACCAAGTACCACTCCCCCCGGCTCGCCTCCTGCCCATTATTCTTCGACCTATGCGGGCGCAAAGAGCACACCCGATTCGGAACCTGTCGCGGAAGACCAGGACTTTGATATGCTCTTGGAAGAGCCCAATCCCGAGACGCCTGCTGTGGCCTATCCACCCCCGAACAACCTGGATTCGCTGCCTCCAGTTTGGTCCGGAAAGGTAAATCTCCATTATTTTGTGTTGTTCACTTTCGGGCTCTGATGCATTACGCTATTTTAGATTAGTATGCCGCTTGATTCGACAATACCTCAGGAAACGCCAGTAGTAGCTCGTCAAGTTGGTGGTCGAACTCTGGTACCAGAGTCCCCACTTTGGGAAAACACTGTTTCCGTCGGACATCCTCAGGATCGAAGGCCGAGTCCCTGTAGACAAGTCCGCAGAGTATCTTCTGCAGATGCGCATGAATGCAAGCAAAGAGCTCATTTCCGCGGCCTTCTCTCCAGCTACAGAACAAGATACTGCTCCTTTGCAAATCATCTCTGACTTCCTCATCGGTAAAGGGTACGTTCTCAGATCCTTCTATTTATGATGTGGTAATGAACTAACTTGATCACTCAGACGTCACGGCCTCATATTTCCATGGGGTCATCGACCAAAGGATCACCATCCCGGCCGCGAACTGTATATTATTCCTTTGCTCTCGACTGAACCCTTACCAGAATACATCGAACTTTTAGACGACCTGAAGCTACCGAAAGTTCGTAATACCAACTGTCTTATTGGTATATGGATACTTCAAAAGGGCAAACTTGCCCCTCCAAATAACACTTTCAACGCTCGACCGCAAACGATGCACGAGGGTCCCTCCACCGCCACATCCCTCCATTCCCCTGCCGTCCCTGCTCCTCCTTTCCCTCTAGTCGTGCCTCAAATCGTGCCGCAAATTGAACCCGCTGTCCTAGCCGCAGAGGTTGCTTCGTTGACACCCGAGCAAATTCAAATGATGCTTCGGACCCTCACATCTGGGTCCGCCGTTCCGATTCCAGTTGTGACCGACATAGTGCCACCGCCTGCCGCTCCGCCTGTACCACCCGCACACTGGGGGAACAATGTGCCAACGTTTTCGCAGGGCGGAGGGCCACCTCCATCTTTCCCACCTTATAATGACATGCGCGGTAATCACAACGACCGGCCTTACGGGGGTGATCGACGGGACTCCACAGACAGAGGGATTCGGGGAGACCGTGGAGGTCGAGGAAGGAGTCGAGGACGAGGTCGCGCCCGTAGAGACGATGATGAGTTTACTAGAAGGCCTTCAGATTCGGGATGGCCAAGGCGTTACCGTGGTGATTATCGAGGAGATGACTATCGAAAAGAGCAGTGGACTTAATAGTGTCCCTTCTATCTCTCCATTCTATTAACTTCGTAGCGTAGTAAATCAAATATTTTGTATCAATAGTATACCAGTTTTCCGTTGCGAACCTTCTGAGTGAGCCCTTCGAACATAAGTTAAGACTGAATTAATTGCGTGTGGCTAGGGGAACATCTGGATAATATCTATTTGGTAGTATACTGAAAGCACAACATTGCGTATCACTTTACTATAACCCTTATCACACCTACAACCCTCGTCAACAAGGGTGATGACTAAAATACTGGAGGGCAAGACAAATGAACACGTAAGGAAAGATGGAGCGGCGAATGAAGTTCAGGCAGCTTAGCTGCTCGATGGAATAGGCTCCACATTTTCAACCCACTCAGTGAGTGACAAGCCTGCCGTCTGGGTAGACAGCAAGGACTCGTGGTCGTTCTTCACTTCTGGTGACCGTTCGTCCTGGTGACTACCGGGTGTCTGCGATTTTCGAGGCAACTTGGGGTTGAACAGTTCGGTAGGCCCCTTGGGAGGAGGACGTTCGAATCCACGATCAGTATCTTCTAATCTGAGGTTCATGTCGTGACCATCAGTGCTGTTGGGAGGCGATGTATGATTAACCAGTGCCGTCCCGCCCTGATTAGCCGGCGAGCACTTAGGCGGGCTAACAGCAGACCTTATGACCGAAGAATTGGTCCACGCGCCAGCCACTGTGGGGGCTCGGGTCTCCCTTTCGGAATTGGACAACGGCGGAAAATCTGTAGATTCTAGCACGGGTTGCTGGTGCGGTCTGCCATTGCCATTGGAGGATTGGCTTCGTGGCGGCGAAATCGGTGACACCTTCCGGTTATTTCCATGGTCGTGGTGCCTTGCGTGCGAGGTGAGTGTAGGTTGTGGTTTTAGCCCTACAGCCCAATCGGGACGAGCGGGCAGCGGATGCTGAGATGAAGTGGACGTATATGTTCGTCGCGACGAAGACGAAGTAGAGGATGACTATGAAAAGGTCAGAACATGGTCGTTTGAAGCTACATAGACGACTTACAGCCGTCGATGAAGCTTCGTCACCGACTGATGAACGCGAACCATACCCAGAGCTTGACATGCTGGTGCCCGACATTCGTCGGTTGGTCAGCCTTGGTCCGACTGCGTCGTTGACGACATTGTTCGTATATTGGTACCCGGAGGGCCCAGGCCCATAGCTCCAAGGACCACGCGTTAGAGGCGGGATAGACTGTCCACGGCCTTTGTTGCCGTTGACAGGACCTGAGCTCATACTACTCCGTGAAGATGCTCGCGAATGGCTCACAGAACCATTGCTTGAGTTCCCGCCCATGTTCCCAGGGATGTATGGGTATGATTGGCCGTTTGTGCCTCGATCTGTCATGTTGGGCTCCACGCCGTTCATGGGCCTTGGACCAGCATACATAGGCTGGTGTGCGTTTTGCGGCAGTGGATGCTGGGGCGGGGGATAGTACTGGCTAGGATAAGGGTAAGGCGGCTGCATATAGCCGTATGTATTGGGTGGGCTTGGTGCTTGGTATTGAACATGCTGATCAGTTTGCGGATTGGGAGGCTGTGGGTAAGGGGGGAGAGGATTTGGCCCGTGTTGGGGTGACTGAGCCTGATGCATGTGATGTGGGGGCGGGGGAGGAGGCATCGGTGGCTGCATCTGGCCGGGAGGAGGGGGCATATTTGGAGGCCAGCCATATGGAGGATGGCCGTAAGTTATTGGAGGAGGGACTGAAGGATGGGGAGCGTAAAATTCACCATTTGGAGTAGAATGGGCTGCAGGTTCGGAAGTATGATTGTGGGGAGGGGGGTATGGGTAAGGCGGATAGTATTGAGGGTAGGGAGCGTAGTATGGCTGCGTTTGACTTGGGGGTGGCGGATAGCTAGGGTGATATGAATATGGATGTGGCGGATACTCAGAGCCAGGACTAGTGCCGGAATATGGGCTGTGGTATGGGGTTTCGTAGTGAGGGGACACCATGGCAGTTGGGTCATAGTGACCCCCGAATGCCATGGAAGGCGAAGGAGCCCGGGACTCTCTTGAACTGCCAGAGCCGCTTCCCAGAAACTGAGGTGCAGAAGATCGAGTAGATCTTGAAGAGGAAGTAGTAGAGTTATTGCCGGAGCCGCGCTTAGAGCTAGTTCGCCGTTGTTTATCCTTCACCACTGGAACTGAGCGTTCGCTCTCAGTGACCGGCGAGTCGAGCATCTCATCCCCGTCCACTTCGCTAACACTTCTTGCACCGCCACTGGCAGATCCAGATCCAGAAACCAAACTAGCCGTGGAAGAACTAGCGCTGAGGTCCTTATCTTTCTCTTTCTCTTCGAAGCCCATGAAGATTCTTGAGCGAGCCTCGTTGTAAGCGGCCTCACGTTCTTCGATGGTGCGCCTTTTATTCATAGCACCGCTACTACCAGTGGCGTTGCTGCGCCCGCCGAGGCTCCCCGCTTCAGATGGTTCAATATCGGACGAATCATTATCTTCGCCGGTTACGGAGCCTGCTTGGGAGTTGGGCTTCGATTTTCGATCACCAGTGTGGCGAGCCATGATCTTGAACGCCGGCTGAAACTTGTTTTCAGCTGGAACGAGATCGCAAATTCGACGCGAAGGGCTAGTCAGAGCGAGAAAGACAGAGTATCGTTGGCGGTGTAAAAGCAAAGACGATGAAGAGGGCAGGCCACCTACATTTGGCTGTCAACGACATATGTCACGGATATCCCCTTCGTCATTGGGTCGTTCTCTGGCCGTAGTCCATAGTATGCTGAGCAGCGGTGGACCAAAAGTCTTTGGTAGGTGGTCGAGGGGGTGAGGTCGATTCGTTGTCTAAATCTCAAGTTAGCTCCATTACGAAATATTGATGGAAGCATGCGTATATCGTGGCGGCTATTGCGCCGACGCTGATGCCTCTATAAAAGGCGCGCAGAAGAGAAGAAAAGTGCGGGGAAGGGAGACTCACCGCCGATCGTTTATAAGACCCTCCATGAGTTCACCCAGCTTGAGCACGTAAAGCCGGTCCTTGCTCTTGAGAGCCTCAAGAATTTGCGGATCAACATCAGTTACTACCTGCGCTGATGAACCGCCAGTGCCGTCGAGATCGCCGGACAACGAAGGCGACGGAGAAGGCTTGTCAGACGACACCGTCGAGGGCGAGCGCCTGCTTGTAGAATTGGTCGCTACGCTTCCTATGTTTGTGAACGGGTTCTTCGCCAACATCAAAACATTCGGCATTGAGGCTGCTGGGCCCACTGCGCCTGAAGTCGTCGCGCCGTCGACGACTGGCGTTAAGGATGGCGATGAGTGACGAGAGCTCGGCATTGATGAAGCTGGTGGAATGCCATCCGGCGACATGAGGCGCATGGCTTTATCTAGAGGTCGTTCAGCACACTGAGTGCGACCCCACGCCGCACTTTGCGTCGAGGAGAGGTCGTACAGCCATGACATACCGAGAAGGGACATTTTGTGAAGTCTTGGGTCTACAGTGAGCGAAATTGGGTGAAACGGGTCAATAATGTCGTGAAAGTTGAAGGCGGCGTGAATCTTGAATTTGTATGTCAGAATTGGAGAAGGCGTCGAGGCATTCAGGGCATCTGGATACGGACGAAGGGGACGAAATGAAAGAGAGAAGGGAGGGCACTTATGAACGGATCGTGGGAATGTACGCTCCCTTTTCCAGCGCGGCCGCAATCGTCCAGATCTCCGTACCGACTATCATTATCCCCGGCGCGTTACTTTGTCTTCATAGTAGTTTGCGTGGTACACACAATGCCTTGAATCCTATGCTTTAGGGCGTCCGAAGACTTCTACGATGCGGTATGCGCCGGTGCTGCAAAATCCGGCGCACTGAACTTGGATTTATTTGATTTGCGATTATACCATACAATCGTGAAGAATTCAGAGGCCTATCTGGGTGGATTAGCATTCGAGATCGTCTAACAAGCCGAGTTAGTAAATAGCAATTGCCCATGTTGAGTTATCCCGAAGGGAAGAGTCATAACTACGGCAAGAATAAAGTTATCATCCACATCCAACAGGCCGAGAATCATTCAAGGCAACTGGCAAGACTCATACTTACTGGTCAAGATAATTCCAAGTACGTTGACGTTATTAGTCTATAACACGCATACGCAGTTATGTACGGCACCATCCGCTGCGCTGTGGATCTGTGATGACCAACTACGGGTCGATTGACTTGAATTTCTTACTCAACCCGCAGCTCAACCGTTGGTACCGCTGAGATACAGTTTGAGCTCGAGCTCGAGTCTAGTTTGATCTCCGGAGATCTGAAGCGCAATCTCTCACTCTACCTGCCCGTCAATGCAACCTGTCACCCTTGCGGTATGTAACGTTCAGCTGGCCCTGTAGGTATCCCCCTGACCGTTGTCGCTCTAATATACACTACTTGTAATAAACAAGTGGTCTATGAGATAAAAGCTGAAAGTTGGAAATATGAGTGTGAGTGTAGCATCGGACAATTGCAAGTAAGTTCATCGTCGGTCCATCGTCATCTCCCATGCGGCAGGAACCATCTCTTTGACTGACACCCCCAAAGTCTCCTAACGAATCTCCTTATTTGAGGCATTCTTTCTCTTCGCTCTTAACTTTCTTTGTAATTTCAGTGTCCTTAGGGCGGTAGCTACCGCTGTGGAAGTCGTATTCTGCGTGATCTACAAAAGAAGAGACATTCGGCACTCGAAGGGGACCCCTTCCCACTCCGGTGACGGTCCAATTCCCCGCAATGCCAGAAGTGACCACCTTCGAGCCTCGACTCTGAAATCGTACACAGGCCTCTGATAGCCTCTGCAAAGTCCCGGAATAGGGCATTAACGCCTATTATAAAAATTCTTGGTATCGTATTACTCAATGACCTGCAGTGCCTCGGGCGAGGGGTACACCACTTGATAGATATTGAAACTCAGGCTAAATACAAAACTTGTTAGCCACGGACGTGTCGGAGTGCAGCGACTGCGGAGGGGCCTACCAGAACACAAAGATAAAGGCCCCGTACAGCGAAAGACCGAGAGCAGCCCGATTAAGGAATCTACTCGAGGGGTCGTTCTTTGTAAGCTGACATGAAAGGGATATTAGTATAGCGATTACCAGTGTGGAAATATTCACAGGCGTACCTTCCAATAGAAGAGACCAGGCAGTATGAATGAGATCGTGGTGGATCCTGTAGACCCAACGAAGGACAGTACTTCACCCATCGTCAGTATACGGCGAGCAAAGGCCAATAATACAAATGAGTATGATGCTCACCCATTTTAAGATCATCTACAAAATATGCTATCATGAAGCCGCTGGCTATTATTGCGGCTGTGAGGAGGGTGTGTTTCATGGGCGTCATGTCAGCGTTGGGAAGTTCGTCGATATTCTCGTCCTCATCGTCCTCGTCCTCGAGTTTGACAGGCGGGGGGACGCCCGCATGGAAGACCTTGTCGAGGCAGTTGCGGCATGGATGGACTTGCAGCGGGTACGAGAATAGCACCATGATGACAATCGCCAGTTGACCAAAGGCGATAAACAGCGATGTAGACGGATACATCTGGATGATGTTCGCACCAACCTACAAGGACATCCGTCAAATTTCAACTCACTCCGTGAATGAATAGGAACAGGATGCAAGGCGGACCTTGGATCCAAACGTGAGATAGCCAAAAACAGCAATGATCTCGTATGTCAACGTTGCCGAACCAATGGAAGCCCCAATAACGATATTCATCCGCCGTTGTGTGTTACTGGCGATTTCGTTGTAAATGGGGAAGAGCTGTGCGCGGTGATAAACAGGACTGAGTCAGATGTCCCGAAACGGCAGCATTTTCTTACGTTCTGAGCGCAAGTAAATGCGAATACTTGGACGGGGAATGTCGAGACGAAATTAGGTGTGAAATGGATGAGGTGAACTTCGCCGCGCTCGGTGGAACCCTTGGGGGGAAAGAAGTAGCACGAGACGACGATGATGATAAGGTAAGCTGTGGGAGTGTAATGCTTAGCGACGATGAATGAATGGACTGAGACGCACTAATAGAGAATAAAGCCACATAACTCGTATGTCTAAGGCTATCTAAACGTCTCAGGAAGCACAGCGGGACCAACACAAGCATAAAAATGGTTATCCAAGATCGGCCAGATAACGCCCATTCCGGGGGATTAGTCTCCGCGGAGGTCAGGTCGTGGAATATCGAGGCGACAACGCTGGGCATTAGACCCTTCACAATGATCAAGTAGCTGCCGGCGGTAGAAATAGGTCATAAAGTACACAATAGCGGAGCGCTCAAGCATTGCACACCTGATAGACACCCCGAAGCACTTGATGGCGATGGCGGCGTCAAAGAACACCGCGGCTTTCGGGAAAGTGAGCTGGGCCACTGCGAAGAATGATGCCCGTCTGTGCGGTGTTTTCGTCGCACACAGAGATAAGAGATACAGCCCAAAGACCGCGACGGAACCAGAGAACAGGCAGGTGATGATTCCCGGTAGCATCCCCGCCGACGCCATGGCCTGCCAAAGTTTGCCATTTATAAAGGACCACGGCTAAGATTCCATCGCACGTACCATAGGAAATGTGAGCATTCCTGTAACCGAATAGGTTCAGTAATGAACATAACACGATGTCGAGTTCACTCATACCGCTGCCGATGATTGTATTCGCCAAGTTGCTAACACAACTTCCTATCGTCGCATGTCCTTCGTGGGGTGCAGGCTTCGTCCCGGTTGCGCTCTCGCCCAGCAACGCGCTCGACTCCGACTCTCCATGACCAGTTCCATGCACATATTCGGCGGGCTCCTGGGTATTTCCGTCCGCCACCACTCCATAAGTTTGCACCATCTCAAATTCGTCGTCTGCGTCGGTGCCGCTGCTTTCACCTCCACGCGGGTCACTTCTAGACTTGGTCGGACCAAGCGACCAAAATGATGCCAGTGTCTAGTAATGTGAGCGCCGTTGAGTGTCTTGCGCCGGCTATAGATGTCCTGGATTCCTACGACAGTCGACGTGGAGGTTTGTTCTAAGTAGCTCCGTCACGGTGGTAGCAGACGAGCTTGAGGCTTAGGTAATCCAGGGAAAAGCCAGCTCCCCACACCTTGGCAAGCGCCGCCATTCTTTCCTCAATCAATCATTATGACCACGAGACTGCGACACAGACCACAGGCAGAGGAGGAAGATGCGTCTGCGTTGAAGCTTGGACCAGGTTAATACATCACAAAAGTCACAATAACGCCCGTGCTTACCCTTTCAGAATTCAACAATGCCGGTTGCTTACTTATTTCTGAAGTCAAGTACCTGCTAGAGAATCGCGACAAGGACGCGCCTGATACACCGTGAGGACTGTCCTCCCTCAGATCACCGAGCTCGATGTGACGATCTACGTATATATCTAGGGTGTACAATAAGACCCTTGACTATGTGAAGACGTTCACGAAGTTTAGCACGACAGATTCTGCTAGCGCTGTTCGAGAGTGAGTGAGGATCTTATTTATACTGTCTAGAGAAGTTGACTTGTTTCAAAAGAACGTTACGAAGGGAACCAGCGTTAACACAGTTTGAGACAGCGCAGATAGCGAATCTGTGTCCAGCCGATGCTGAAGAAGCGAAGAGTATCATTCCTAGGCGAGTACCTGCTTCGTTGCACAGCAATTGAGTTGCGCTGAATCTCCTCGCAGCCTCATGAAAATAGAGGACGATCGTCTACAGGCCCTGTTGGATGAAATACAGACGATGAGGAAGTTCCAGTCATGATCCACGCACTCCCCGTGAGTCTGTTGTATAACCCATGCTGCACATATATACGCTATACATAAGATACTCTTAACTTAACAACTCAACCTAACCTTCTGCGTCTGAAAGCTGCTGCTCAACCTCATTGACACCCTCTTCCCCTCCACTTTCCTCATCCTCCTTAATAAATGCGCCGTCCTTAACATCTGAAGGGAACGCTGTGGCATCAAAGCGTTTGTGCTCCTTGAACGGATTCTCTCTTCGTCTCCCCTTGGCCACCACCGACTCTGGTGGTATGATGCCCCGGTGATTCAGGTACAGTAAATCATCGCCACCGTATTTATCCACCGATCGTATCCACGCGTCAAATCTACACCAACAACATCAGATATCATATATGATTGAATAGGACTTGAACTCAGAATAAGCCTACATCCCGAACTGATCCTCGATCTTGCGCATATTGTCATATATATGCGTCTGCTTGAAGCGCGCTATCTGATCCTTGTATAATTCGAAGTCTATGGAGGGGCGGTAGCCCTCGTGCGACGGGTCGAGATTCTTGTTGATCTCGTTCGTCACTTTGCTGTTGTACGTTTCGAAGATGGGGTATTCGAGGAGGAGGCCGAGCGACGGCATTTTTGGTATCAGGACGCTTTGATTCCCATACAGCTCGTCGATGATGCTGGCGGGGGCACCTGTGCGACAGGAGAGGACGAGAGCAGCCATCATCTTACGCTGGTGGATTGTTGAACATCTACTAATAATGGTGCAATAACCGTGAAGCTTACTATCTGTGGATAGATGAGTGCCTTTGGGCGTTGATAGACTCAAGTGACTGACCTGATGCAACATGAAACTCTGACCATGGAACAGGACGCTAATCCACTCCGTCTCCCCGTATACTGCCGGGTCAGAAATCTATTATCAACGTCAGTATTCGGTTTGCATCAAGTTCAAGGGGAGGATGTTGATTCTGACCTCGATGGCTTTCATATGCCGGAAATTGCTTCTTTCATTCACCTCCTTCCCAACCGTAAAGTTATGGAAATTGTGCGTCCCGAGGAACTTGGTCACGATGCTACGCAACCCGTCCACCTGGTCACTCGGGACGCGCCACAGACGCTTGCGCGTGAGCGTGTCCTGCAGCAACTCCGCAGCAAGGTCTACTCCGTCCCAGAATGAGTGCGTGGAGGTCATATCATCTGCATTTGAGTCCTCCGCGTATTTCTGGAGAGAGCGCATGAGGTTGCTCCCAGGTCGCGGCGGAATGAGTAGGTACGACGGGAAGAAATAGGTGTATTTGCGACTGTCGCACAGCCTACACACAGTGAATTAGACTCGTTGCGCAACTTACGGCGTACTATGATGAGGAACACGGTACCCACGTCCTCGGATTAAAGGAATTCTGCACGCGGACCTGCGGGTGTGTTAGTTACGACAAGACAATTTGGTCGGGAGGACTAGCTTACATATCCCCAGAGCCGTATTTCTGGAGGTAATTCTTCGTTGACGCGGGCGAGGATGTCAGGAACATCGGGTCTAGAGGTGATCATCTTCAAGCTGACGACGTTTCCTGCTGCGTGGACACCAGCATCCGTTCTAGCCGCCCTCGCGAGATTGACCTTGACGGGATCATCAGCGTTGTCTTCAGAAAACAGCGCCAGCTTTGACGAGCGCATCGAACAGAACACCCTCAATCGTCCGTACATTCGGCTGACTAGCTCACACAATCAACATCGACTTCATTAGATTCCAAATAGTGAACAGAGTGATCGTACATCTGCATCCCACTACAACCCGTACCACAGAAGCTGAGTAGGAGCGCGCATTGCCGTTTGGGGTATCGAGGACCCTTCGGAGCAATAGAACTACCTTCACAAGCACCTTCAGTACCCTCCGCCCTGGCTTCGTCGTTGCGTGTCCCGCGCCGCTTGCGCCCGATGTTCTTCTTGTCTGAGTCCCTCCCTCGCCTGGATTTGGCCCACCCGGACGCGTCCCGTCTCTTTCCTTTCTCTGGTTTCTTGGTTGGGGCAGGTTCGACAGCAACAGCACTTGAGCTGGATGCTTCAGGCTCTCTCGCCATCGAAGTGTCATCGCTTTGCATAACATCGTCATTGATTGTCGCGGTGGGAGATGGCCCATGGTCTATTTTGGACCGCTTGGTAGGTCGTCGTACGTCGTCTTCGGCCATGGAATATTTCAAATACGAGAACAGCGAGAACCTCCAAGGACTCGCGGTGAGCGAGATGCTGACTCGTAACAATAACGAGCTGTAACGATGGAAGAGCGGAAGCCTTTGGATCATTCACTGACAGTAATCCAATGTCGTGAGCTGTGTCCCCTGTGTCACATGAGCACCTAAGAAGCTAGGGGCCGTCTTGGTCGCCGCCACCACGCTCCGGCACCCTGCCCTGTGGTCACGCTAGCTATGATGCTTTCTGCATGTAAATATGGGGACGCCCTCCGCCCTCATTAATCATTTGTCCTCAAGTACCTTTAGCGATCAGCTTCAGTAGTCGTTTCTTGACTTGGCCCTGGTCGCAATCATGTCGCGATTTTACGAAGATTTTGGCGACGTATGTAGTACCTATACCGCAATTGGTTCCGCGTTTCGTTGGAAACCTCATCTTCCCATCTGTTCCCATCATGTACGTACGATTCTAGACTCAGGCGTGAACGTTTGAAGTTTGAACAGGCATCACTGTTGACGAAGAATGAAGAATCAGCCATGGACGCTGAAATGTGGCCTAGCCACTGGATTAGGATGAGTTCCAATGAACGTGTTCTGTGATGTGCGACGAATGTCCGTGTAATGAATTAGCCGATGAGTTGTATAGTAACTGTTACCGTATTTTGATGGGTATATATGAAAGCAGCGTGTTGCAGCCAAAGCTTTTGACTGGCTTCACGATTGAATTTTGACCTTGTTCTCTCAAAGGCACTTAACCCACCTACTTGCCTCTTTCTTCCTGACCATCATGTACGGCCAACCGTCGCCGGGGCCGTCGAGCGCAGGACACACTACCATGCACCATCAGCAACAGCAGCAGCCCTTTGCCCCCATATCTATATCAGATAACCTCCAGCACCAGCAGCCCGCAGAAGACTACGTCTACTTCGAACGCTCCACCTCTGGCTTCTCCTCCGATGCCGTAGCGAGATCGACCGCCGCGAAGCTCAAGCTCGAGTCATACTATAGGGTTGCTGTCGATGCTGCCATTGAGCGGAACGCCAGGCGCATTGAACTGGAGACGAGCAAGCTGTCGCAGCCGATGTCGAAAGATGCGAAGGACCGCGAGATCAGGCGGTTCAGCCAGCAGGAGTCGCAGCATCTTCGCCTACGTAGGACGAAGATCAAGCTTTCCGATTTCAATACGGTCAAGGTCATCGGGAAGGGTGCCTTTGGCGAGGTGCATACGTTCATCCTGAACACTCTAGACAACTGATCTTACTATGAGTGATGTTATTAGGTACGATTGGTGCAGAAAGTCGACACGGGCAAGGTGTATGCTATGAAATCACTGCAGAAGGCAGAGATGTTGAAGCGAGATCAGGTACGCCTCTCCTGCCCTCTCCTCTCAAGTACTAACAACCCCACTCTAGTTGGCACACGTACGTGCCGAGCGAGACGTGCTGGCCGAGTCGACGTCGCCGTGGGTCGTGCAGCTGTTCTATTCCTTCCAGGACCCGCTTTACCTCTACCTCATCATGGAGTTTCTCCCCGGCGGCGATCTCATGACTATGTTAATGAAATACGACGTGTTCTCGGAAGACGTGACGAGATTTTATATGGCAGAGTGTATACTGGCGATCGAGGCCGTGCACAATCTCGGATACATACATCGGTGAGTGCACCTTATTCAATCCGTCTTGCTTCGGTCCCTCACCGTTAACAGTGATATCAAGCCCGATAACGTCCTCATAGACAAGAACGGACACTTAAAACTCTCCGATTTCGGCCTATCTACGGGCCTGCACAAAGCCTCCGACGGCGAGGTCTACAAGCGCTTCCTCGAGCAGGAGAAGACGCGCGACAACGCGCGGAATAGCGTCCAGGTCAACCCCATCAATCTGACAATCAGCCGCGAGCAAATCAGCACATGGAAAGCGAATAGGCGGAAGTTGGTGCGTCCTCTTCCACATTAACCGCACACATTTGGAAATGAATCGGCGTTTGTTCATTTAAAGGCATATTCAACCGTTGGGACGCCCGACTATGTACGTGGTGTCTTTCCATTTTTTGCGCCATTCTTGTTTAAGATGAATCCACCTTCCCCGTTCACGCCGGCATACTCGCACGAATAGATCGCGCCCGAGGTGTTCCTGATGAAGGGTTACGGCAAGGAATGCGACTGGTGGTCCCTCGGCGCGATTTTCTTCGAATGCCTCGTCGGTTACGCCCCGTTCTGCTCAGACAACCCCGGCGATACGTACAAGAAGATAATCGACTGGCCGAATTATCTGTACTTTCCTGAGGAGGTATATATCTCGAGAGAGGGCGAGGATCTTATTCGAAGGTAAACACTCATTCCCCTCGCGATCTCCGCGCAGAAATAACGGTCGCTAAATTTGTTGAATTGATAGTTTGATGAACTGGGCCGAGAAGCGCCTCAATGTCAACCAGCTCAAAGTACACCCCTTCTTTTACGGCGCCGACTGGAATTCGCTGAGGATGATCGAGCCTCCCTTCGTCCCCCGGCTTCAATCTATTACGGATACGTCGTACTTCCCGACGGACGATCTGGGCAACCTGCCGAACGCGCTGGAGAAGGTCGAGGCGGTGGGCGCGGAGAAGGATTTGGCATTCCTCAAGTACGTCTCGTTCATAATCTACCCATTCTTGCTTGCGATGCTCGTGCTGCAATGTGTCCCGCTCATCACTCACCAACGTGTCACTGATCGTTGTTGTCGTTGTTATTGCTAGCTTCACATTCAAGCGGTCCATACTACACTAACCCACGTCCACTCCTCTACGGAACCATGCGTGCTCCCATCGCCACTTACTGGCGGAGAGTTTGGCGAGTACAGATCGGTGTCGAGAGAATCGGAATTAATTTGCCAATGCTTATTCCTTTTTACTGTATTTCCAGGCCAAGGAAATGCACGAGATGCCAGTTCAATGTATATATATCGCTTTCGTTGTTGGAGAATGTACTTCTACTCTGCTTCTTGTCCCTTTTTCTCGTCAAGGAGGGAAGAAGCATCTAGACTGCTTAACGTGAAGGTGCATGCACTGCCCATGCCAGGGGTCATACCAACTCTTAGTTGGATCTACTATCTACAGGTAAGCTGCTCCACTCCCCAAGACAGGATTCTGACTCAGATACAAGCCAGGTACTAGACATGGAACCTCCGCATGCCCCTCTCACCTAACAATCCTTATAAGCCTATCAGACTATGCCTTCTGCCTTGCGAAGTCAACGATGATAGAGCTTGACCTGCGATTCTATCCCTGACTGGACAACAGTATACTAGCGATGAGAGTGCGAAGCTCAAGGCACTGGCTCCGTTGGGGCATATGGTAGCTGTACACGATGAGCTTATAACCCGAGAAAATGGACTTGATGTACTCATAACCTAGTACATGCCAGCCCAAGTACTCGCATAGTGTTTGCCCATCACGCTACTTAGCTCCTATCCTCTCCTGTTCTTGAGGGCTACCAAGCAGACGCCGCAAAGCACAAATCCTCGACGGAGGAGACTACTGAGAATCTTCGCTTGAGTTGGACGAAGTCGCGATATGAGAGGAAAAATACGCGTCGTGTATGGGAATATACTAATGATTGATTCATGGGGTGACATTTTCACATCAAACCTTCAAGCTCCCATCGACCTGGGATACGATCACAACAATGGATACGCAGAGTCAAACGGTGATAATATCATTGATTAATGCTAGATCTATCTAATTGCGAGTGGAATGGTGTCTATGATACAATGGGCATGCATATGATGTATGGTCAGTAAATGCAAGGATATATATATAATCGTGAAATGATTTAAAAGATGCGAATTGTGGATGCGTAGGACGTCGATTCCACGACAGCGCCAATGTCATGGGGGCTTTTCATGAGGCCTAGAAGTATGCGAACGGCCAATTGCCAGGGAGAGCATCTCCCTGAGGCTCTTTTCAAAGACGGGTTTCGTGAGGACTCTGTAGGTGGCAACATGTAATCAGCATTCTGTGAAACGACTGCAAACGATCATGACAGCTTACTTGTCTACACCGGCTTCCATGTATTCCTGGACGAAAACAAACCTCAGCAACGGCACAGGGTTACGTTTCAACACGAAGACTCACATGTTGGTCGGTGAGTAGTGCATTCCCAGTGACGCCAACGATAAAGTCATGTCTACCCAACGCTCGCAGCTTAGCCACGGCAGTCAACCCAGACATCACGGGCATTTGATTATCCATGAAGACAACATCGTAGGGGCCAGTCGACATCTCACCCTCTGGGTTCTCTGGGGCATCCCCAGAATGTTGAGACCTTATAATCATCGCCAAAGCGGCCTCCCCGTTTTCAGCGGTTTCGACGGTGCATCCTAAGCGCGACAGCATCCGCCTCATTAACATGCGAGTAATTGAATCATCGTCAACGACGAGGACGGAAAGGCCGGAAAATGTTGACGTAGGTGGAGTGCTGTTAGCTGGAGTGGGAGTGGGAGGTATAAAGGAGAAAGCGGGTGGGTTGGGTATGAATGAGGTAGCTTCTTGAATGATCTTAGTTGCTTCTGGTGATATATCTTGTACATGCGGAGAATGTTGGGGAGATGATCTGCTGACACCGACCGCAGCGGGTATCGGAAGCTCGTCGTCACTGTCAGCATCAACTTTTGAGGACGGAGATGGTTCGCTGGGTTTGTGGAGCAGAGAGCCTGGGTTGTAGCTGCTCAAACTAAGCTCCACACGGCCCACTACTCCATTCGTCAACAAGGTTCAATTCATAGAAGTTAGGAAGTAAATGCATACCTTCATCCATTATGCTATGCAAGGAACGTCTTGCCGACGGACCTCCACCTTCCCCGCCCGACAGAACGCTTGCCGAATCCCGAAAGCAATTTGTGCCATCCTCGACAAAGTCATACACTTTGCTAACCCTGTGAGTCTGACGCCCACAGCCTGTCAGGCTTGGTACAGGAGGCAAGGAGGACAATTCGAGCGTCTCCACGCCCACTCCAAGAGCTACAAGTGACGACAAACATATGATTGGCAGTCTAATTATAACGTGAAGATGAGTTGGCTTACGAAGCTCGACCCAGAATGTCGATCCCTCCCCGACCTTGGACTTGACACCGAGCCGGCCGCCGCTAAGATCAACGATCTGACGTACTAAAGCAAGGCCCAGTCCAGTGCCTTTGCCGCCTGGTGATATTGACGACTGCATTAGCTTAGTAAAGCAAGAGTTCTTTGGATAGCCCACACACCCTGTTGGCGACCTTGTTCGGTCTGAGTGAATGCAGCTATATGACGGTTAGGGATATCGATTGATTTAATAGAGGATGTGCCTACAGAATAATTGAGCGTCCGCCATATCCTTGGCTCTGATACCCCAGCCTAACGTCATACATCAGCAAAGCATTTACACACGAGGAGAACGACTCACCCGTATCAGATACCTCTACACGAACTACGATACGGCTTGCCAAACTCGATGAACGGTTGGTTTTACTAGATCGCTGACTATTAGGAGGCTGGTTGCCTGAGTCTCCAGCATGTTCGTCGGGCGGGGGAAAGATCAGTCGTGTCTTGATGCCGAGCCGCCCGCCAGCTGGTGTGAACTTGCAAGCATTACTGAAGTGGAGAACATTGGGCTTGTGACGACACAAAAGGGAAGCAATATACACACCTCGCTAAGTTGGTCACAACTTGCCGTAACCGAGTCTCGTCACCGACAACCATGCCCGCAGCTTCGATATCTTCCTCCAGAAGCTGCTTGATTTCCTCTTGGCTTTTGCCCATCGCACGATACGCTTCCTTCCGTGCAACCTAGCGGTAACATGACATCATGAGTTCGGTTCATGCACGTACATCAAAAAGGAAAACCTGTACCGTATCAATTCGTGGATCCAAACTAGTTTCGAATTGCAAGTGACGCGCATTCGCCGCGAGTTGCAGAGGAATAAATAGAGACCGCATGACTTGATGTAAAGGGTAAGGTCGAAACGAGGACTCGAACTTGCCACTATCCATCCGATTGCTGCGAACCTTGCGTTAGACAGCCGGTCCGGAGTAATTGAGTCCGTGAAAGTTAAAACGTACAAATCAAGGACATCATTGAGAACTGTCATCCTCTGATTAGGAGGGTGGAAGCGACTGAGTAGGGAGGCATCTTACCCTTGCTCATCATCGATAAACTGCCTTCCAAGGCATTAAACTCAATCTCGAAACGCTTCGTGATTGCACCAGAGGCTTCCATGTTTTGAACGGCCAACACTGTCAACTTGATCAATCGCTCATTTGCTAGACAACAAAACAAAACCTTACACGCTGTATTCAAAGGAACTCGGACCTGTAAAGGAGAAGAACCGGGGCTTAATTTTCAGGTCACGGCGCGAGACCGAAAAATCGACTTATCATGGAATACATATCTGGGGAATTTCGGAGAAAGCTTAGAACCGGGTCCATCAGAATAACAAGCCTACTCACGAGGTTAGTCTGCGTTTGGAATCAGCTTGTCGCCGTTCGTTCATCTGGGCCCTTTGAGTTTCCTTGGAACGTAAAAAGTCATTGAATGATCGCAATGCATGTAATCGGCGAAATCTCTGCACCTTGTACTGAAGCTTGACTTGCTGGCGCAAGGTGAACAGCCGCCGTTCGTGCTTTATACAGATATTCAATCCGGCTCGTCGGTGGAGAAGAGGGACGCGCCACCTACATGTTCTCGCTGCCAGTGCATATAGATGAGAGCCGCTTCATAGGCCGCAAAATTGATAGAGTCTTTCCGATTGGTCAATTACTGGGCTTGAACAGTCAAGCTAGCGACGCACTTCGGATCCAACTGATCTTAAAATTGAGAATCATGCTGCTGGACCTGCGTTCGAGGATGTTAATAGGGCTGTGGCGTCGTGAGGCTAGATTCGAACAGTCTTACATAACAAAAAAAATCAGTGCACCCAGGGCGGTTGGAAATCGCTTCAGTCCGAGGCCGAAGAGAGCCACTGTTTGAAGGGCCGATGTGTAGCTACGCAGTTCATCGTTATCATCAGGTGGGAAACCCAGGGAAAATACACCAACAGAACGTACTAGAATATCGTTAGGAAATCTCTCGTGCCACATGAGAACGATCCTTGAGGGACACCATAGTAACCGCAAAGGAATCTATTCGTTGGTGAGAAATGCTGCGGATGGCCAATAACACGAGGATAAATGCGCACGAGAAAAGGACTTGATAGAAACTCCTGCAGATGTCAAATTCGTGTCAGAAAGAGTCGATAACGCCACGGAGTTTATGCGCACCAGGACCATATAGATGCACACAGAAAAATCTGATAAGTGATGGCATGCTTGAGCGGGAAGCCGATCATTATCATCCATATCAAAGGAATGGAGAGTAATGGTCCGAACTGCATACACCATTTTAGTGCGCTTTGAACAAAACTCTAAGGACATACCAGAAAGTAGAATATCTTGTCCGCCAGCACCATAGGCTGCACAATGAACGCGCATCCAAGTACCCAGTTGATGATCATGAATATGGCGGACCAGAATGCGGGGCGCTGCCAATCATTCAGCGAGGTCAGGCATACCGCGACCTGTCCCTGCTCACCCTTTGTGAATCCCAATTTTCCTCCGAGAACCGTCGCTCCATTTCCACATCATCAAATCTCGAACTAAAAAAATCCCGATAGCGCTCCATCATCCATCGAAAAGTTCTGCCTAGTAAGCTTGCGGGACGGCGTTTGGTCACGATTGGCTCAGCAATGTCGCCAGTAGTGTCTTTCGGGGGCGAGACAACGGGTTCGTAAGTATCCGACCATGGTTGGTCGACAACAATTTGGTCGACCTCCTGGTTGCCACCATCGGAATCGAGCTGAAATGGCTCAAACTGACTCTCCTGAAGGCTGTCGTTTACCGATGCAACCATAGAGGGGGGGTGCTGTGGATTTGAAGGCCCTCTCGTCCTCGCCCAAAAAGATTTGAGAGCTCGTAGGTAGCCGCCTTTCATCCGCGAGAGATACGAACGAGGCTTTTGCAGAACGGGGGGAGGTAACTGAATTTTGCTATTGTTCGGAGGGGTCGCCGGGTGATGGATATGCTTGTCGTCGACGAAATCGACGACGGGAAGCGTCAAGGGGGTCATCGCTGCCGTCTGAGTGCTAGCCGACGACGAGTGCCCATGTTCGAAAAGCCAGCTGGGCATGGACTCTGAGAGACATTCACAGTGCCGAAAAACAAACGAGCGGCAGCCCAGGCATTCGCCTTGGACCCTGGGAAGCGATCGGTACCTGCATGATGTCATCCTTGGCCGAGATGCACACAACAGCACACAACCCGCTGGCCCGAGATTCCATGCCGTTCTCCTCGACCCACGCATCGTTTCCGGTCCCCATTGAACGGATTACTTGGCGCCTGCAGCGGTAAATGTTGCTGCGTGCACCGAAGTAGCATTGATCACACAAGGCAACGCCACCAACAAGAATCACCCAGGGTGCTCAGTAGCCGAGTCGGGGAGGAGTGCTGGCCAAAGTTTGAGCATATGATCCAGGTCCCGTGCGACTTGATCGATTTCTATTCACCGAGCGCTCGTGGTGCTTTATTTGACTTGGTCGAAGAGGCTCCAAAGACTAGCTCAGCGGAGAAGGGCAATATCTGATATCTAGAAAGTAACTTTTAGCGTTCGTAGAGCAAACTTCCCTTAAGGCGACTCGGTCCCTCGCGGCAATTCAAGGAATTCGCAGAGTGGGAAAGGCCTGCAAAGATAGACCTTTTGAATATGACTAACGTCCTCTCCAATGAAGTAAACTCACAGCGGAGGATCAGTTGTTTAGGGTCTTGAGGGTGTATAGAATAGAATAACTTGCTTTGATGGCCCTTTGGCTGGTTTCCCATGATCCTACACTGGTCGGGCTACAGTACTTGATGGGGCCTTGCCTCGAGGCTCCCAGGTGGATGCATGATACGTTGAGTATGGCGGTAGTAGAATAAATGAAGTAGTCAGTAGAGTATTATGTGCACCTTCCGCTAACGCAAATTGAGGCGCATATATATGGTACAAACGTACTTTCTCCGGTAGACGGAGGTACATTTGCGCACTGACTTCTTGTGCCATCTCGTGCATTTATTACCCAAATTTTGAAGGGAAATCTTTCCAGTTTTGAAAACAAACCTATACCTACTATTTGCTGCCATTTCATGTGCCTCCGAGTGCTGTGCGGATTGGGTTCATCTGGCAGTGGTAGGGGTGGAAAAAGGGGAAGGGGTTCCGGGCCACGTGAGCAGGGTAACAAGGTTTACTTCCAGGTTCGAACTGAAAGCCTAACATCAACAGTAATTTCAAACGGTGCCTGAAGTTTCTGGTATCAGGAAGTGGCGGTGTCCCAGACCTTTATTGAGCCTAACAAATAACACCTAGGCATCGACGAATCAAAGAGTCAACAGAGTAAATACTAAGGGAAATTGTGCCCAGCGGAAAGCGGCCCAGGTTTAATATCGCTAGAAAGGGTTCCGTTTGAATAATCCAAACCGAATTATTTGAAATCCGAGCGAAGATGTGCAAAGATTGCAAAGAAGCCCTCTAGTTGACTATCACAGCACATCTCGTCGCTTATGGACGGTGATTTCATCTAGGAGGCGGGACTCCATGTGTGTTGGCCTGGTGTAGCGTCTGTGAGCGCTAGCGCGGAGACAAACACGGAAAGGGGTGAGTCACTCCCCAATAGACAGGGGTAAGCCTAAGTATTTCGGAAACTCTGCCGTACATCCCAGAGGTGCAGGTCCTTATATATGTAGTGTACCAAATAGATGCAAAGTAGAGAGGTGGAAGAGATAGGGAGAGGAGCGTAAGCTCCGGGATCGATACAACACTGTGTACTACGAGAGACCACGAGGAAGAGAGAAACATATGAAACAGGGGGAAGTCCGTATCGGGAGGGTAGATCGTCACACCTGGGATTCAAATTTTGTATCCTTGGGACTAACTGCATCGCTATTTCGATCGAGGGTTTTCAGTCGTAATGGACTGTCAGATAGTCCAGAGAATGTATAACGACGCAGTAGTTAGTGATTTCAAGGTGTCCTGAATTTCCTGAACTTTCTTCGCTCTTTCATTCGCTCTATTGGCTAGAAAGAACACGCTGAGGAAATAATAGGGGGAGCGATCAAGGGCGCCTCGATGGTTGAACGTTGAACGTTGAATTTCTACCACGACCGCTATCGCCCACCAGAGAACCACCGCAGCCCATGGGTAACTAGATGCTGACTCAGCTTTGCCAGCCATTTCCCCCAAGATTTCCCGAGCGATCTTTCGGGCCGTTTGGATGAAGCCTGATAAAGTACCACTGATCAAGCGGGCATTTCCTGGAATCCCCCCGCACAGATATGACTGAAACATCTTCGCAACCGCTCTTCCTTGGCCTGGACCTCTCCACTCAACAACTTAAGGCAATCGTTATCACCCAGAATCTCAATATCGTACACGAGTCTGCGGTAAATTTCGCCAGGGATCTACCACAATACGGCACAGAGAATGGAGCTATTAAAGGCCCATATGAGGGTGAAGTCACATCCCCGGTTGTGATGTGGGTAGAAGCGATGGACCTGCTTTTGGCTCGGATGAAAGAGGCGAGCGTGGACTTCGCCGCTATCGTTGCTGTCTCCGGCGCTGGCCAGGTATGTGGCTACAATGCTTGCTGAAGGTCCTTGCTGACAGCTTGTAGCAACATGGTTCAGTGTTCTGGTCGAAGGACGCCGAGTCTATTCTATCTTCTCTGGATCCTTTACGAACGTTGCTGGAGCAGCTATCACCGACGGCGTTTTCACTGATGAACTCGCCGATATGGCAGGACTCTTCTACCACGAAGCAATGCTTGGAGCTGGAAGAAAGTATTGGCGGCCCGCAGGCCCTTGCCGACCTCACCGGCAGCAGAGCCTACGAACGCTTCACGGGGACCCAAATTGCCAAGGTTCCTCCGTCCCTAATACTTCTCAGTCTCATATAACTTACCCCCAGGTAGATATACAAAACAAAGCCTGAGGTTTATGCGGCCACGAGCCGTATATCCCTGGTGTCGTCGTTCATCCCGTCCTTATTCTTGGGGTCTATCGCTCCAATAGAAGTATCTGATGCGAGTGGGATGAACCTGATGAATGTCTTAACGTGTAAATGGGACGATAGACTATTGGAAGCCTGTGGAGGGTCTGCCCTACGGTACAAAATAGGACCTGAACCCGTTCCAGGAGGATCAAACTTGGGTAAGGTGCACAAGTGGTGGGTTGAGAGATGGGGGTTTCAGCCAGGTGGGTGAACAAGCTATTCGTCCTCCAGGGCGACTACATAAAACATAGATTGTATTGTCGCTCCATTTACTGGAGACAATCCCGCGACTGTTGTCTCTCTCTCGGCCCCGGGAGACGCGCTACTCTCGCTTGGGACATCTACGACGTTCTTGCTCTCCATCCCGCCAGCAGACACACCACCCAAGAGGTTTACCAATTCACACTTATTATCACACCCGACCAACCTGGATGCGCAGATTGCGATGCTGTGCTATAAGAACGGTGCTCTGGCTAGAGAACAGATACGTGATCGCTACGCTGACAACGATTGGGGGAAGTTCAACACTGTTCTGGAACAAACACCGGTCGGAAATAACGGTTTGCTGGGCTTCTACTTTACGCTCCCAGAAATCATTCCCCCTGGCGTGGTAGGGGAATTTTTCTACAACGTTGAAGGGGCAACACCTGCACTGGTTGAGGGCCCGCCCGACAATGCGCATCCCCGTGCCATACTTGAATCGCAGTTTCTCTCAATACTTTCGAGAGTGGAGGCTATCTTGCCGGAGCATGCGCCTCACCTCAAACGTCTCGTCCTGACTGGGGGATCCTCCGCTAATCAGACCATCCGGCAGCTCGCCGCTGACCTCTTCGGCATGAAAGCGTACGTATCCGCGACAAAGGAGGCAGCTGGGCTAGGGGGTGCGATGCTGGCGAAGTACGCGTGGTGGAAGCAGATCAACGGCGGCAAGGGGACGTTCGAAGAAATGACTGGTGGGGAGATGCCTGGAATGACTTGTGTTGCGGAGCCCAGAGACGAGGTTACACAGATCTACAAGGGTTTGGTGTCGGCGTACAGGCTCTGTGAAGAGGACGTAGTGAGCCGCTCCCAGAGGAAGCAGGCCTGAGATGTCGTTACTTTATTGTTCTTTATTGCTGCTTTATTGGTTCGTTACCCAAGCGTGACTAGTAAACGTGGGAATGCAATGAAGTTTCGTTCATGAGGTGTCACATTTCCAAACGTTGACGCGTTTCGGTGCACACTACCAGACAATACCCAAGATGTCGGAAACTGACACTAGATAACCTGATTGACGATGGTAACTACCTCGGTAGCGAGCGTGCCAGGCAAGAGAACAAGGTCATCCTCGACGAGCTTGAACGAAAGAAGAAGGCAAGAACATTGGCTGTACCGACCGACGATAACCGTGTAAAGGCCCGATTGCGAGAAATTGGAGAGCCCATTACGCTGTTTGGAGAGCGCGTACGTTGATTTGTGCTTTACTTGTGGGCATGCACCTGAAAACACGGATCATTTCGCCAGGCTGCCGACCGACGCGATCGTCTCATCTATGTGCTCTCGCAAATCAATGCTGCGCGGGGGGATGACGCTATGGCAGTTGACGACGATTCATCGTCAGAAAGTTCAGACGAGGTGAGCACCCCCATGCTAATCAGTGTCGGATTGATAGTGAAACAATGTCGTATAGGAAGAAGAATTCTATACACCCGGGTCAATGGAACTCCTCGAAGCACGTCGACACCTGGCCGAGTATTCCCTACCTAGGTTGGACATTTTCTAGGGTATGAACGTCTCTTTCAAGGTGCTTACTGTATTTCTTCTGCTCCCCTCCCATTCAGAGCTCAAAAGCGCGTCGCCCAACAGCGAATAGATTGTAAAATGCCTCTGAAGCGTATAATCGACATCAGGAAAAAGATTTTTGCGGAAGTCAAGGTGCGTAATGTGTATGATATCATGACTAATGCTTAACATGGGAGGACATGTAGAAATTTGGAAACTTGGGTTCACAAATTGGTGACGAACGGCCGATTTCCCAGGTACGATTTTCGCCGAATAGCGAGTTCCTGGCTACGGGCAGTTGGTCTGGAACGGTGAAAGTATGGTCAGTGCCATCCTGTGTAAATACAAAAGTCTTGCGTGGTAAGATTCGTGTTCGCCCCGTGATGTCTAATACTAATCAAGGGCACTATTTAAGGGCACGGTGACCGCGTCGGCGGAGTGGCATGGCATCCACAAGCGACACTATCCCAGAGCCCAGACGCAGTGAACCTTGTAAGTGGCGCTGGAGATTGTAATCTGAATTTTTGGTCGCTGAATAGGTGAGCTTCCCAGTTGATAATCAAGCTTCCTTACCCCGGAACTGGTTAACCTGAATCTACCTTTTCTTTCTTGGTTGTAGTGAAACGCCGCTTTCTGTATTGAAAGGCCACAAGGATCGTGTGTGCAGAGTCGCGTTCCATCCCTCTGGGGAGTACGTCGCTAGTGCCAGCTTCGATACTTCGTGGCGCCTATGGGATGTTGCCTCTTCGAAGGAGCTTCTTCTCCAGGAAGGACATTCTAAAGAGGTGTACTCTGTCGAGTTCCAAAATGATGGTGCTTTGGTGGCTTCGGGGTGCGTCTTTCGCTGTTTCATTTTCATTCCGATGAACTATACTGATGATAATATAGAGGCCTCGATGCTATTGGTCGTGTATGGGACCTACGGACGGGCCGTACGGCCATGGTACTCGACGGCCACGTCCAAGCAATCTATTCCATAGCTTTCTCCCCCAATGGGTTCGGATGTTCCTTTCATTCCGCACGCGTGCTCACCGCGTTCCTTTTGTTTACTCTGCAGGTACCAAATCGCCACAGGTTCAGGAGATGATACAATCCGAATATGGGACATGCGTTCCATACGAGCACTATACACGATCCCAGCCCATACTTCTAACGTTGCCGACGTGCGGTTCTTCTACGGCGATGACCTCTCCTTCAAATCCACTATTACTTCAATTGCCGCAGCGCCGGAAGTAACGATGGAGGAGATGGAGACGGAGAAGGCAAACGCTGATGGCTATGGCGATGGGGACACCAGCAACGACAAAATAACAGAACGAGACCTGGAGGAAGAATGGAAATATCGTTCCGGTCTCTATTTCGCTAGTGCGGGATATGACGGGTTCGTCAAGATATGGAGCGCAGACGATTGGCAACTTCTTCGGACATTGTCGACCGATGCAGGAAAGGTGATGTCGGTGGACTTATCTCGCGACGCGAAGCTTCTTGCTTCGGGGACGTACAACAGGAATTTCCAGCTCTTCGCGCCGGAAGATATCCTGTGAGTACATACATTCGTGACCGTTTGGGTTTCTGATGCACGATGCATATTTATGCGTGATGGGAAATACATATCTGTTGATATATTAACGAATAACACGATGAGAGAGAACCAGTTACAATTGCTAGTGGATGGGGAGCAATGTGAGTGTGTACTTGATTTACAATCCTATGGATACAACGCGTCCACGTCCAATGTAATAAGTAGCTAAATTATACCATCGCGAACCTGGGAAGTGGAGGGAAGGTATGGCTGAGTGGGCGTGAAGAAGTGAGAAGGCGAAGACATACTTTCTGCATAAAACCGGATATACGCCCGATATCGGACATGGATGATTCACTTTCCAAGGCTACTACGAGATTCTCAAGCATCTAGTTGGAAGCGACCAAATCAGACCCAAAACAAAGAGGGGACAAGGTAACGGCAAGGTTTGTACTCACACTTTCTACTTTGTCCACTGGTATCCCGGTACATAGGGCAACTATCTTCTTGCACATGAACTCCTTCTCCGCACTTGCACCTTGCAGGACCTTCAGCCTAGCTAGCATCATCTCCTCCACTCTTGCGTGCCACAGTTTCATCCTTCTCAGCCGAATCAAGTTGGCCACCGAATCAGTCGTCGACACTGGAGGTTCCGGATCTACGTTGAAGGGTACCTCCAACGCACTCCCGTGTCCAATCATAGTCGATCCTGGTCCGCGCCATTGGAAGGACGGGCCAGCCGTCACCCTCGCATCTTCCCCATTGATATCCGTGCGTCCAGTCCAATCGAAATTATCCTCGTCCGCTGTGGCTTTCTCGACGTTCCGAATGCGTTGAGTAACCTGCGATAGTTCTCCCAACCGACTTTGCCAGTGTTGCATGTGTTTGCGTTGTTCAGAGAGTTCGCGTGTTTGCTGCGCGGAGGTGGACGGTAGTGACGTCGAGGGCGTCTTGTTTGGCTTTGATCTCGCCTTGGAATTCGGCGCTGAGACCTTGGATCATTGTTGTCATATCTGAAAGCAGGGCGTTAGGCTGAACAAGAATGCATCAACCGAATCATTCACCTGCAATCACATCTCGGCTTTTCTGCACTGGTGCAGACGGGCCAGAGCGTAGGGAATTTAAAATATCATCCGCGCGTGGACCAGCATTCAGTTCCTATTTATATGCATTTCAATATAACGCGTCAAAAATAGCATCGCGGGATTAAGAGCTGACCTCAGTCTCGACGCCGAAGTCACCTGGTCGTAATCCCAATTTGTTTGTTAAACTTCGGTTGGCACCGACGTCCAAGAGGGTGCGCACGAGCCCTCGGCTGCCTACGCGAGCGGCAATGTTCAATGAAGTATCGCCGTGTTCGTCTTGCAAGTCAACCAGCGATCGGAAATCACCACCTTGGTGATTAGCTATCCAATAGAAAATCTGATCTAGATAATATCGGGCGGCGATGGCCCGTCCTTTGACTCCCGCGACAGAAACAATGTGATGTACAACGGACTTCTTTGAAGTGTCCAGGGTTCTAATGGAAGCGTGCAATTCCGCGACTATGCGGTCGAAGGTTTGTTGGTCAGAGTTATGTGTTGCAAGGCACGCGCGGATCAGTGGGGTCTCTCCTAGGTGGTTGCCTCTGTGAATATCGGCGCCTGCGGAGATGAGTCTCTGAACCACCTCTAGACGCGCCAGGCTCGCTGCGAGATGGAGCGCTGTGTGCCCGTGTTCATCAAGAATGACATCAAGATCGACATTCAAACCAGGCGTATCTGGGGTCACTTGTTCGAGGAGACGAATGATTTCTGTCGGATCGTCCCTTTGGTAGAGCGAGTTGACTACGGCAATACGTCGGTTGTCCTTCAGTGGAGCGGTGGGGTGCATGTTACGGGGAATATAAGGTTTAGTGGAGAAGCGCGTGTCGTAGACCTCTAGGGTCGGACTTGACATAGAAGCTTTACCATTCGAAGGAAGAGGGTTACCGTTCGACGTCGGTTGCGGTTTGAGTGGTCGACGGGCGTGAGCGCACGGTCTCGTATAGGGACTTGCCATGATAGAGGGGGAGGTTGCTGAGCGGCCGGGATTGTCGCATCGGTTCGAGCGCGTTTCGTCGGGGATGGTCCGTCGGTGTCCCCGTTGGCTTGAGCGGGGGCTGAGGAAGGTCGAGAGGCGTCAGACATGATTATTTCGGGTGGAGGTTCCAGGGTAGGTGGTTGGGATGCGGATTTGACGTGCATGCCCTCCACATCGGTGTCGGAGCGATTTCGCTTTAGAGAGTTTGTAGACGGTGGGGGAGTCTGCGACGGAGGGGGGTGCGAGAAGTTGTGGAAGGAACGCGCTGCATTGATGCCTGATGTAGACGGCGTAAAGAGACCTTGCGCTCGGCCTTGGTTCAGCAGGCGCAAGGCGGAGCCCGGCATAATCGGGGGCGGCGCAAGAGTGGAAGGGACGTTGTTGAGGTATCCCCCCTGGGCACCGATGCTAGAAAAGGAAGAAGACGCGGAGAGGGGGCGCGGTGATGCTGACCCTGCTCCGCCGCCGACGCCGAGTGAATTTAGAGAGTTGAGTGAATTTGTGCTCGGTGTGAAATCGAACAGAGGTGATAGGAGCGGCGCTACGCCGTATTGCAACGCAATGTCTCTCCCTCGTTCTAGGGGAATCCTGATAAACTTGTGGTCAGCGCGGTGCATTTGACCCGGTCATAAACGCGTACCAGGTCCCTTGGTACTTGCCGTAGCCACCTTGGACGATTTCGTGTTTGCCTGGGAGTATTTCCTTCTCAAGAATCTTCGTCCTGCGCCCTTTGTCGACGCCCGCGACTTTCAAAATTTGGGTAGCATTCACGTAGGAATCGTTTCGCCGACGCATTACAGCAATTCCCCGGACCATGCATTCGTAGACCTGGTTGAGACCGTGACGCGACCTGGTGAGGCAGTTTCAGGACAGTTGATGGAGGCGCCTTACCTGCACCGACGAGTAGACTGCATTGTAGATCTTGACCGGGGGCTGGTTGGGGACTCTTGGGCCCGACTGCATCGTTGTCGACGGTGAAGTGGAGGTCGTCGTTGATAGCGAGGAAGAAGAACAAGCGCCGCACTGGCATTTGACGCGACACGCGCCGACTTTCCTTGGTATGGGCGCTTACGACCCCTTAACATACGCCATCACCGTATCAGGTCAATTTCCGACGTGATGCAAACTCCACCATGAATTCAAGTTTATCAGAATCCCAGAGCGAGCTCAGGCCTTTGCTTTCACCGTATGTTGAGTCTCTTGTGGTTGTTTCCTTGCTTAAAAGTGCGACAGAGAGGAAGTAGAGGCCACCGAGGTGTACCCGTTAATCCACATGATTAGAGCGGTGTGTGGCCAAAGACGCGTTATACAGCCCATCTCTGACATTTCTACCGAAAGGATGTTATTGTGAGCGTGACTTGAGCTGAAGATGCCCTCGTCATTGACAAATTGTCCCCAAAGCACTTCATCGACACACCTTTGACATACGAAGCCGTTAGTGCCGCTATTGCGCTCACAGTTATGGAGTTGACTGGTTTGGCAGCTTACAGCACCTGATCTCACATATACACTCATCCGGCCACTCGTCGACAAGTATGTCGCGATACAACAGGATGGAAACTTCTCGGTCGTCTTCTGTTTTCTGCTTAACCGCGTGCATTTTGTTCGAGATCGCAATCTCGCTACTGCCACGCTTTCGAAGTCTAGAGCAATACTTTGCGAGGTAACCGCACACTTCACTTTGACTACGTTCTGTCAACGTATTCTCATTCGACTGTCATAGATACTCGCCATTCGAATCATGCGTGAAAACGCCAATGACATGCTGAGACTTACCATGACTGCAACAACTAGCTGGTCTGTTTACTCCGGTGCTGAGCCCGACTTGATAGAACGTGCGAAGGCTGAACGCAGCGACGACTTGGAGGAAAGGGTCGGAAATGCCATCGAGATGGCCATCATCAGCAAAGCCAAGCGATTCATCAAGAGTTCTTCTTGCCAGAAGGTCATCGACGGGATTTGGTCGTACGTGTCTACACGACGTCCTGTGCCATCTCAATATCGAATTGTTGGTATCTAGGGGCAAATGTGTCTACCAAGCACAGAGTAGCCACTCAATCCTCTCTGATGTAAGCTCCTCGATTTCGAGTGCAAAATTCGTGTACTTAAATCCACCAGACTTACAAACGAACTCCCATTCACTTCTACGACCCTCACAAAGCACCGCTGCTCGACCACTATCGGTATGCAGTCTAAACATTACTCATGACGTCATTGCCGAGCATCTTCCTTCAACTTCAAGGTTGAAAGTACCAGCAATCCGCTCGGTGCTCGAGTACATGAAGTGCGCCTTACTTTTCGTGTCTTGACAATTGAAGCTTACTTGGGGAGCTAGTTTTCTTGGATTGTTCATCCTATTCGTGATAGCCTTAGAGTTCAATGAACGGGATACGGTCAATGTGTCGGAATTTGTGTTCATGATTTACGCCCTGGGATTCACACTGGAGAAAGTGGCTGCCATGCAAGAGCATGGCATCAAAGGTGAGAAATAGCTTGGTCTCAGACATATTGTTACTTTAACACCGCGAAGTGTACTTTAAGGGCACTTGGGTGAGTTTCTATGCTCTTCCCCGATCTGCGCGCGCTGACACACATTGCGGGATAGAATGGCTTTGACCTCGCATTTGGTGAGTTCATTCATTCCCTTTAATAATCCGTGAGCTTGATTGTTCAATAGTAACAACGTTCTGGATTTATGGCTTCCTGCGTCTGTACGGAATGTACCATGATGGTAAGCTAGAGTCTGAACAAAATGCATTGTCATATCTTGACCAAGAACGGAACAGTGCTGTGGGCTCGTGCCCTGGGGATCGACTGCCTTGCCATTATTGCTTGTTTAATGTTCCCTCGGTAAGTCTCCTCTAATGGTCCAATTTCAATCACCAACACGTCAACCGATGCACAGGCTGGCTTTCGTGACACTCCGCGACAATCTCATGGTTCTCTCCCTTCGGGCTATGATGGTGCAATTCGTTGTACTTATGTGTATCGCTGCGTTCTGCTTTTGTGGCTTTTTGTATGCCCTGTGGACGTACGTTCGTTTTCTGTATCTTCTTTGGCATAGCTGAAGATTCACCCACATACCTGCCTTATCCTCGCATAGGTTGAGTCGAAATCAAGCACAGTAAGTCCCAACGTTCAATTCGCAGGACTTTTTTATTCACCTTCGGGGCATCTCGTAGATATAGTGTCGGGTCAGTACCCCGTCAGCTTTATTCCAAGGCCACTTATTGACCCAGACTAGGCATATAGCTTGGTGGATGCTTGATTTATTTTTTGGGCTGGATGCGACTGGTTTCGATAGAGCAAGTACGAGCTACTCCCCTTTCAATATCTGGGTGAGATGCTGACGTTGTGACCACAGCGACATTCCACCCGATCTTCGGCCCAGTCCTTATGGTAACCTACGCTTGCCTGAGCAATACATTACTTCTCACTGGTGGGCATCTTCCCTTTACGTTGATATAAGGAAAGGAATGTTGAATTGTCGCTTTAGTCCTTGTATCCGTAAGCATCGAGCATCAATAAGTGGAGAGAGGGGATTAATTTACTTGGTTGTAGATCTTATCTCATACGTTTTCAACCATCAATGAAGATGCGGCAGCAGAAGTTAGTAGCTGTCTTCTTCGTTGATGTTTTATCTATTGACCTCTATCATAGGCCATGTTCCGCAAAGCTGTATCTACTATCGAAGGGTTACGCTCTACCGTGAATTTGCACTCCTTCGGCTGCTCACCTCCTTCATCGTAGCGTCAAAGCAGACTCCCTCTTCTCGTATCAACCACCCATCAACCTGTTCGCCCTCTTCGTGATGTTGCCTATGAGCTATATTTTGAGTCCACGGTGGTTCCACAAAGTCAATGTCTTTATGATTCGGTGAGCAATCCTTCCCACCTCCCTCCCTCATGGTCATAAAACTTGGAGCTGGTTTGTCTGATAATGATAGCTGCTAAATGATGTGTTGATAGGTTGACGAGTTTCCCTATACTACTTGGTATTGCGGTATATGAGCGGCAGGCCAAGAAGAACCATACGATTGGGTTCTATAGCACATTCTCTGCAATCGCTGAGAAAGCTATCGATACACTTCCCCGCCAGTTCAAGCGTCTGAGTAAGTCTTACGGCTCGGTGTCACTTGCATTGTGGATTCTGATAAACTATCATAGCCTTCTTCGATGGTCTGGCTGGTGCTGATGCAGATATTGACGCTGTAAGCATTGCTACGTTCCTCAAGCCCGGGGTATCTGTAGTGATATCCTTCTTAGATCTTCGAAATCGAGGAAGAAGCGTCAGAAAGTGCACTTGATACCAGCGACTACCCCATGTCTCCCGTTGACGGTCCTCGAGACCGACGTCTGTCGCCGACTAAGCGGGGTACTAAGCTCCCCAGTCCGCCGTCTGCCAACCGGCAACACACTGGTCCTGCCCGGGATGCACCCAGAACCCGCGTAGCATCCTTGCTGAGCGATGCAGCGCACAACGCTGCGCACGCTGTTAGCCCGTTGGCGCAACTATTCCAGCCATTGATAGTGGATGACAGCATTCCGGAAGAATCAGAGACAGGCACAGAAGACGGACAAGCACACCAGCCGCACGTGGTTCTTCCTATACCCCAGATCAGCTACGGCCCAGCCAGTCGCCGGAGGTTGTCGTCCATTGCGCGTAGGCCGACTGGGCACGACTTCAGCCATGTTCAGACGCACGCTACAGGCATGCGGAAGTTCCCTGGTACGAGTGGGAGTGCCAGTACGGACCATGAACACCCTATGTCAGAGAGTCCTAGCCAGCTGGAAGAGTCGGCTTCTCAAGTGAAGAAGGATGAGGGCGATGATATGGGGAACACATCGTCGCAAGTGTTTTCGAGATTGGAGAAGATTGAAGAGAGGCAGCAGCGGATAGAGCGGCTTCTGGAGCAAGTCGTGGCTGGCATGAGCCAGCAGCAAATACCGAGCAAAGAGTAGTAGGATATGTAGCCGCTTCCCCGTGTATCTCTTAGACTATGCAGTCTATTAGAGATATATATATATAAATAGGGGTGGGGAGTTCGTTCGGTGATCGTCGATCGTTCTCGACTTGGGAGCGTCTTTGAGTTTCAGAAACGATGGCGGAGAGCAGACCACAAATTCTCCCAATCTCCACAATCCATCCGGAATTCGCGACGATAATCGCTGAGACGCGTTCAGGAGTGATTCCTGGCGACACTTTCTGGGTCTCGTGCTATAAATCCGGAGAACCATCCGTCCATGGGAAGGTAAAGGTTGAACTGGATGAGAATGATGCCACCAGGGAAAAGGTGTCGTTCGCCGGTCAAGGTGGCGTCGAGATGAGAGAGGTTACTGGTGATGGATACATAGTGAGTGGGCAAATCTTTCAGTGAAAATGAATGTTGTTTCTCAGTTAATGGAATGAAGTAGAACCCCAAATACGCGATATCGTGCCCTGCGCTCTCTATTCATGATGCACCTATTGCGCTGCCGTATCAAGAATACGCTGATCCTCAGAAATCCAATCCAGAAAGGGTACGTGGGGACTGCCGTAATATATAGGAGCAGTTAGTAACGGTCGTCCAATAGCCTCAACGGATAACCACCTTCGATGTGTCACCCGATAACACACAATTCGCTACTGGCTTCCTCGATGGAACGGTAGGAATTTATCCAATACTCCCTGAAACGCGATCTACAACACAGCCAATTTCTGCCTCGCCCTATACCAGCTCGCGCGCTCATCTCAGTAGCGTTACATCTCTGCGATTCTTCCCATCGTCAAAGGTGCTACTGTCTGGAGGCGCGGACTTTACACTTCATATTTTGCCTGCTGCGCTTCCTTCGTCCTCTTCCTCGACGCCAACCCGCCTTCGGCCGGCCCGCTCGCTTTCTGGACACATACGGGCAATTTCTAATACGGCTATCATTGCTCGGGGTCGTAATGTGTTGAGTTCTTCTCTTGACGGCACAATACGTTTGTGGGACGTCGGCAGTGGCCAGGCCATTCGCTCACTGTCGTCTGCTCGCGGTCCGATCTTAGGCATGTCGTTAGGAGAGCGCAATGGGGTAGCCTTTGGTCCTGCTTCCAACACTAACGGGAGCCCTGCTATCAACGGAGCCGATGGCGGGGCCGACGAACGTGAAGTAGAGACGCAGGACAAGCTGGTATTCTGCTCTTTGCAGATCGGCACATTCGAATGCTTCGATCTCGGTTCCAGGCGCTGTGTGTTCCAATCGCAACGCTCGTCAGCGGCGCTACAAACGATTAGCTATTCGGTGTCGCACCACTTGATTGCAACTGGGTCATCTCACGGAGTGGTGAACATATATGATGTGCGAAGTGGACTCAGCGGAGACTCGGCACCGCTGGTGTCATTCACGAGAAACAACGCCTCCATCGAGGACTTATGTTTTACATCCTCGAGTAGTGGCGGTCAAGGTGAATATGTCAATGTTACCAACAATTCCGTCTTTTACCGTGGCGTTGCACAGGTGGCTCGTCAATCGGGCTCGCTATTGCCACATCCGATGGTCTGCCCTTCATTGCGTCTCTTATTGATGACGCAGAAGTCAGCATTGCCAAAGAACTGGTCGGCATCCATTGTGATGGAGTCAGATGTCTGCGGTCAGTAGGCGATGAGATATGGTATGCAGGCGACGATGGAATCGTCAGGCGCTACAAATCATAGCAGTCACAAAAAAGCCTAACCCGAAGTACTCGTTTTATCGTTCGTTTTCAGCGTTGCTGCCTTGTAAACGAAATACGAGCTTGTATTTTTATCGTTCCACAGCAAAGTTCCCATTCCCATCTTGGTAGTAGGGTGGGCCCGGCCCGACCGGCCCGCACAGGGCGAACGGCAGCTACGGGCCTTCTCTAAGGTCACTCGTCTGGACGGAACCAAGCTGACATTCATATTAAGCGAGGATGGAGTCAGATAAAGAGCTCCCGGTGCACCCTCACCTAGCAAAATCCCCCTATGGCCTTCATTCAAGAGTACGATCCCCGCAAGATCCTCGACCACCCGGACTTTAGGGTTCTCGCGGAGGGGGAGAAGCCTGTTTCGGATGCTAATATCGCGGCTTTCTACAACCCCAAACACGAAGTCCATCTTGTGCAGAAACCGCGCTTGAAGCCAGGGCCTGGGCAAGTGCTGGTGCACGTAAGAGCAACAGGGATTTGTGGGTGCGTATAACTCGGTTCAAACTATGTCAAAGCGCTTGTTCACAATTCCATTACAGGAGTGATGTTCACTTTTGGAAAGCACGGTAGAATTGGCGACTCAATGATCGTGACAGACGAAGTGAGCTATTTCGCTTGTTTCTTGATGCGATCATAGAAGCTTAACCGTGTCAGTGTGGGTCTGGCCATGAATCCGCCGGTGAGGTCCTCGAAGTAGGCGAGGGGGTTACGCAATGGAAGGTCGGCGATCGAGTCGCGATTGAGGCTGGCGTTCCATGTTCTCAGCCGTCCTGCGAATTCTGTCGCACCGGGAGATACAATGCCTGTCCTGATGTGGTCTTCTTCTCTACACCTCCGTTCCATGGTCAGTCGCCATTGATTTCGTATAAACATGGCCCAAGTGCTCATTTGTCTTCGATTAGGAACTCTCACCCGATTTCATCTTCACCCTGCCCAGTGGCTCCATCGGCTCCCGGATAACGTGTCTTTCGAAGAGGGAGCCTTGTGCGAACCACTCGCAGTGGCGCTCGCCGGGATTGAGCGTTCAGACCTGCGTCTAGGCGACCCAGTCCTCATCTGGTACGTATATCTTCTCCACACGTCTTGTATATTCTCAAATGGATCATCAGTGGTGCAGGACCCATTGGGCTGGTATCCCTCCTATCTGCTCGTGCAGCCGGTGCAGAACCAATTGTCATCACTGACCTCTTCCAGTCACGTCTGGACTTTGCCAAATCCATGGTGCCGGGCGTTCGTACCGTCCTCATCGAGCGTGGTCTTGGATCGAAGGAACAGGCTGAGAAGATCAAAGCAGCAGCCGACGGAAATGTTAAACTTGCTTTAGAGTGCACTGGTGTGGAGAACAGTATCCACACAGCTATCTACGTAAGTGGAAATGAACCTCAACGGGAGATCCGATTACTGACAAAGAAGCATTTTAGTCGGTGAAGTTTGGTGGCAAGGTGTTCATCATCGGTGTTGGGAAGAGCGAGCTCACGGTATGTGACGCGTTGCGTCTTGACAGCGAGCCATTATGCTAACCTCTGAGGACAGTTCCCTTTCATGCATCTAAGTGCAAATGAGGTTGACATCAGTCTTCAATACCGATACGCGAACCAGGTACGCTATGCTTTCACGACTATTGTAGCCATACGTTAATTTACGCGTTTGTGTTCGATTCTCTAGTACCCTAAAGCCATTCGTCTCGTTGCTGGTGGATTGATCAACCTCAAGCCCTTAGTCACCCATCGGTTCAAGCTCGAAGACGCAGTTTCCGCTTTCCATGTCGCAGCTGACCCGTCGCAAGGCGCGATCAAGGTACAAATAACCGACTGAAATTGAATACTGGAAGTACCGTCTCTGGTTGTTGTTATGGATTATGTTATTCCGGGGGTGGGGGACTTTTGCTGGGTGTTGGGACTGGGATGCTGATAGAGTATGTGGAAGCATAATCATGAATAAATAAAAACGAATGTTCGTAAGACAATTCCGAGCGGAGCACATAGCATGGATTAGAAGCGGGTATCAGTATGCGAGGAAGATGATCCAAGAAAAATAGTTCATGAGAGGGTGTGATGAAAGCAAGTTGCGCGGATTCAAGGGATTAATAGTATAGAAGTAGGCACTAAGAAGGGGAGAAGATAGAATTACTCGAGACGATATCGTTCACTCATATGGCATGTTCTCAATACCATCTATCATAGACGCCCAATTGTCGACAACCCTCTCGGCGAATGCATGCTCCTCCCTTGCAAAAGCCTGCGCCATCACGGTCAACATCGTGTTCTCCCTATTGTGGAATACTACTCGAAGTTCGTGCCACATGCTACACAATATCGTTAGTATAAACGCTCCACTTGAACGAATTTAAAAGCACACACCACGCTCGGATAAATATTCTCCTCGCTAACTGAGCGGCGATGGTCGCCTGGTCCCTCTCGATGGCGGAAATCAACTTTTCGGCTTCCTCTTGCCATCCCTCCTTCTGCGCCGACTTGATGCCATCCAATCGCACGGATGTTGTCTCCACTCGTTTTTTGAGCCTGTCTACTTGGTCTATCGACAACCGGTCTTGTCGTACGAAAAGGTCGCGCATAGCGATGTATAGATCACGTTGCGACTATAGGTGGTCAGAATTCATCCGCCCAGAATCAAGCGTGATAAATATCACCTTCAGAGACTCCAGCGTTGTGTCGAAAAGCGTCCGGGTCTAGTCATGGGGGGGAGAAATGAACAAGACGTCAATAGCGGATTGTTCGACGCACCCTTAGCTCGGCAATCTCGGCCTGTACTGAACAGTGCATCGCAACTTGCCCCAATCCATGGCGCACCCCAGATGAAAGTTCGTCTTCTTCTCCTCTCCACGAATGCTCCACGACTTCGGTCACAGCTCGCAATGTATTGGTTAACCTCGATAAATCCCCCTGTTGTTGCGCACCCGAGGTATTGAAATTGGCGGTGGATATGTACATGGAATTGGGCATGGCACCATGGCCACCATAGATAGAGGAATCGATGCGAGGAGAGCCGGGCAGAGATGCGACAGATGCGACAGAGGAATCCAATTGAGGTGACGCAAGGGAGTTGAAGAGGCGAGGTACGCCGAAGGAGGAATCCGCATTAACATGAGCGTCCCCTCTGGCAATGCCAATAGGAAAAATGGGATTCGTACCGCTGCTGCTTCCCGTCTCTTGATAATCCGTTCAGCAAGTATACATATGCGCTGCCATTGTTCAATTAATGCTGGAATCTTATTCCTAACGATGCTATATGTTGCTATGAGCATCTATGTTTACTACAGAGGAGTAAGACGTACGCCAATTTGTCTTCCAAATCGCTTGGGATGGCCATTTCTTCAAGACGATCGACTCGCTTGCCGGCGGATTCTTCGTCCAGAGATACAGATGAATGCTTTCGCCATGTTTCGAAAGACGGTTCGCTAAGGAAAACTGCCAATAAGCCATCCTCCTTGATGACTGGGTGATTTCTAAGAAATGCGTAAGTAAGTGCTATCAGACTTGCATCTCGAAAATACACTCACATAACGAAGTTTAGTGCACGATTTAAGCCACGCCTGTGGGGTAGCTTAAGATCAGTACTACCTCAACATTCGTCAAGCACGCATACCGCCGTTGTTCAAGGAAATATTCATCGGCTATGTCATCAATGTAAAAAATCAGCAACATTGTTACGCATGCGTAAACTTACAGCCTATGCGCTTTGGAGGTAACGCTGGGAACAGGCGGAAAGGATATCGCCTCGTTAAACATTCCCATAGGAATACAAATTCAGAATATCGTCTTGTTACTGGGTTGCCCCTCTGATGAGTTGGTCAACTTTGAGAATACAACCTTGAGGCTGAAGCAAGAATACTCACATCAGTGCTGATTTCATACACCGTATATCGGTTTAGAATAAACCCCTGCTGGCCCAGGATGGTGATGCGAACGGCTTCCTGCTTCTTCCACCACTCTTTCGGCAGACCGGTTCCAGCTAAACTCGACGGTGCACCGTTCGCCAGGCTTCCTCGCGCGCCGTCGAATCCGCTACTTGGCGTGGTCCCCAATCCGCCCCCAAATCGCACATTGCTAGTGCCTGTTGCCCATGGGTCATCGGTAATGCCTCCAGGCGAACGGCCCGGGGCATTTACAGTAGACGTAGTATTTTGCCGATACGTCGGTGGAGGTGGGGGCTGAAATGTCGAAACAGATGGTACGAGCGCACTGAGGTCGAGTTTAGGCTCGGGAAGGTCGTTGCGGGACGACAGTGCAGCGACTTGTTCAATACTCACGTCTGTCCACCAGTAATGTCCAGCGCGTAGAACAAGGCACAACCGTAAAATACTCACCTTTTCCTGACTGCGCTAATGCAACTAAGGCCAGAGCGACAAAGAACTCAAGTTTAGAGACTCGAGGCCGTGAACTGACAAGATTTACGATCTATACCGAATTACATGATTATTATCGGCACTGAGGGAAATCAATGAAACGTGCCTTGTCAATCGTCGCGGCTGGAAGCGATGAGGACCCTAATACGCGCGACAACGCATTGACTGACGTCTCTCCGATACCATCTGGGTCCACAGCGGTGAAAGCCTTATTGTAGATAGACGGAACGGTGGCATCCGCTAACCCGTGCAAGTCCTTCAGCAAATGAGCATATATGAACACATGACCCAGAAACTCACCTATTACCGAGCTGAACACCGTATTTGAAGCTGCGGGCGGTATTGGCGGAGGGGATGGGCTCGGTGCAGCACTCCACGGGTCAAGACCGTCGTACACAGAGGAGGCCAGCGGATTATCATCGACAAAGCTCCCGCCGAAATTGCCTGAAGTCGCGCCCGCATATCGTTGGGCAGGCCTTGGGGAATTGAACATGGTGGTCGTTACAGTTGAAGAAGCGGTCCACTCAGGCCAATAAGGACTGTCCATATATGGTACTCGGACCTGGCGTCTTCTACCACTGTCGCTACGATAATGCGACACAGTAGCCACAATGTCCAGGGAAAAGAGATAGCATAACGGTATATACAGAATATTACGAATCCACGACAACCCGTATACTACTAATTAGGTCTCTCGTTAAACCACCTCAGCCGTCTTTTTGGCTGCAAAATGCAGCGTCCAGGATGAAAGCAACCTCTTGCTATTCACCTCATCACCAGTAAGACTATTGAAGTGGTCAGACGGGCATGTACAAGTACGATGGTTCGATGGTGCTTACCCAGGAGTGCCGTACGTCAATGGTGCGATGTAAACGAACATAGCGAACATCAGAAGGGCGAAAACAGCGACCACAACAGGTCCCTTAGCTCCCAAATCTGCGTATTGCGAGGGCCGTCTCCGTGTTTGTGGACCAGCAATGGATGCAGGGTAGTTGATTGTTTCTGAGAGAACAAAGTTCAAGACTGCGCCGGCGACCAGAGCGGAGGCCAGATGCGAGGGTAGGTAATGATGGATGAACAGTTGACGATTCATCACAAAGAACGGGGCGTAGTGGACACCCCAAATGAGGAGGAAGAAACCGGCCGAATTCCATAGGCGATTGCGTACAGCTATGGCAGAATCGGAAGCGATGAGCAACCTTTACAGAGTAAAACCAAAACAGAATACGCACCATCAGTGAGAGGATATGTATCACGACGCCTGGCCAACAAGTCTGCACCAAGAATACCGACATAGCTGGAAAGCGCAACGACACACGCCCACCATCCAATCAAGTTACCGATGAGGTAGATTTGCTTCTGCGACTCGCCCTCCGTCCAGAAACTGATACCGCTGATCAAGAACGGCCAGTTAATTGGGCCGGATGCATAAGGATGCGACGCGGTGAGACCAGCATTGTGTTGCATCATCAAGAGTTGCAATTCAGCGAACTTCTTGAGGAAGAACATTGATTTGGGTTGCTTGGGTGGGTCAACCTCCGTTTGCTGCGACTCCTCTTCTTCGTCTGAAAGAATCCAAGATAAGCGTTTGGTACTTCCTATTAAGTAGTTATCTTCACCTTCAGATGATACGATCTCATCTACAAACCAGACAGCGGACTTCTCGGTAGGGTTCTTGTTGCCGTTGATTTCCTGCTGCTTGTACGCCCAGTCAGGTAGTTGCTTGGGGTGGGTCCACATGGAGACCTTGGTCGATCCGTGAACCAGTCTAAAGTGGCCAGACTTGCTCTTCCAAGCTTCGCCATCTCGGCCGTCCGACAATTGAATATAGAAGAGCGTATCATTGTACCGGGAGTGATCATCCTTAGGCCAAGTGGTGAATTCTTGGTTTGTTGGCATGAGAGGAGAAGCGACGTCATGTGTGAGGAGGTTGGTCTGAGTGTTGACGTGGAGGAGACGAACAACGTCATTATGGCGCACAATTCTTCCGCGTCCCTTCTCAGGAAGGGCCTTAGTGGGGATGACCTGCCAGTGGTTGTTGGTGTCGTTGTGGCCGTAACCCGTAACTTGTTGACCCTGCGAACTGATGCGGCCATCGTCGTATTTCAGGGGGTACCTGTCGGGGTGGGAGTGCAAGAACACCTTGGTGTCTTTGTGACGGATAGTCAAAGCATCATAATAATGTATTTCTGCCCATATCAAGAACGTCAGCGACTGCTACTGGATATGACATAGACAACTCACCATGGCTGTTAAGTAACATTTCGTTTCCGAGTAATGTCTCCTGGAAGGCGGGGCTCATGAAAGTATCTCCGGGGCCGGAGTGAGTGAGGATAGCGAAATGAATCCAAAAGAATGACAGATAAACGATGAGGGGGACTACGATAAGACCGATGGCTCTGGCAAAGAAGTGCTTTGCAAAGTGATCCTGAATGAGGAACATCATCAATCTTTATTCGAACTTAGCACCCGAGGTACTTACCATGGTGTATCCCTTACGATAGTCGAGAATATCCCAAAGATCGATCAGCACAGCACATCCAATGGCAGCAACAGTTAGGATTCCGTTGACTTTGGAAGCCCATGTGCAAGCCATGAAGACACCGGTAGCGATCAACCATCCCCACCACTCGGTGGTGAATTCCCTGGAGTAGGGTTAGCCTAAGGGGATGCGCTATACGGGGATGCGGACTAACAAGTATCGTAGCTTTCTAAACCGAACATATGCGTAGATCGTCAGGGACATGAAGAATATAAGCGTCGCGTCCAAAAGTATGAGACGCGATTGTGTCACATGAGCGTTATCTGCAAATGGTTCAATAGTTCAACAAAGGCGGCGAGCGCTGACCGAGGAGGGTACGCACCAAATAGAATAAGAATAGCTGAGAATGCCGCAATAACGGTCGAATAACCACTCTCTTTCATGATTGCATAGACCACAGGGATCGTCAAACTGCCCAGGATAGCCGGGAGCGCGCGTAGACCAACGTATGGGATGTGATTTGCCGTGTAGCTGTCGCCAATGTTTTCGAATAGGAAGTTCCCGTCAAAGCCAACGAACCAACCTGCCAGTGCGAAGAGCATCTTGGCGAAAGGTGGATGAACGTCGAAGTAGTATTCTCGTCGAAGATAATATGATGTGAATTTGCCAAAGTGGACTTCGTCAAAGCTATAGCGCGCAGAATTGTTAATACCGGAAGTATTAAGAGAATTAAGGAACCACGACGCGTACACAACTTGGTCTGGGTGGTTGATTTTGTAGAAGCGAAGAGCAAATGCGAGAAGCGTCAATATTGAAACGACAGCAACACTAGCTTTCTGTGTCGACAAAAGTTGTTCGAGATGACTTCGATCCTCCTGAGCAAGCATCCCCGTGAGTCCTGGGGAACCGCATGGGCACAAAAGCATCTGACGCACCGCTCTTTGGTAAATTGAAGTGACATGCTCGTCCTCTTGGTCGTAATCGACACCACTTGAGCCTGCGAGCGGTGATTTGTGCGTCTGCCTGAGGCGAGGTTGGATTCTGCCCGCGCTGGAGCCTGACATGAGTAAGAAGAGAGGATGGTGAGTGTTGGAAGAAAAGAAAGCCTGGACAATTAATTACACGCCAACGAATTTCCGCTTCCCTGGATTCAACTTCGCATGCCACGACTCTGATTACCTAAGCGACTGATCACGTTTCTTTTACATCTCGGTTTGATCACGGTCGACGATCTTCGCAACTTGTTATGTAGCTAAGGGAAATGTTGTACGAGTTATGATTCCAGCAAGGCAAATTTACAGGAGTGACTACTATGAAAAAAAACCCTCCTACGCAAACTATTCCGTCACGGTACTTATTAGTAAGACATCTTCTTGTCAGTGGTCACGGTAGGAAATGTACTCACCACAGGCTTGGGCCGCGAGATACCAGAGACCGAGTATAGAGTCTCTTGGAGAAATAGTGTGCAGCCCCCGTCATGCATTGCACCCGAATTGACGCATACTCGAGCTCTGGCTCTGATTGACGGGCCCGAGGGCTGCGACGCAGGGAATTCAGCATGCCCAAGGGGACACAGTGTCCTCGACTGGAGCAGACGCCGCTCTGCGTGACACATCGTTCTCTTCACCCATGAAAGAAACGTCGGGCTCAACCAGTACAGCCAACAGCACGGGACTTGGCCGTCAACATGGTAGGGATCCCTTTATTCCTTTCGTGAGATGATGCGAGTTAACGACAGTCGACCCAGGGAAGACGCAGGCTGAGGAACAGAAGAGTACTAGGTCACCGTGAGCAACGCTGTATTCCACGACTGTGCTATAGTTCTTCGCGCCGTTAGCGTCCCCTGTTCGGCATCCTGGTCCGCGACGAGGATAGTGGATCCCTTACTTGTCTAGTTAACAAATGTACTCATTACCAAGTACATCTCTGGTTCAGGCGAATCTGTCCAGGGTACCGGAGTCAGACAACGACATGTGAAGACGCACTTACAGTCAGATAGCGGCAAGGAAGAAAGACGCGCCGGCTAAACCGCGACTGGGTACCTCGCCCTTGCACCCGCCGACGAGGGCGCGATTGGGCGATGAACAACCTGACTATCATAAAGCTTAGATCACGAGTCAGCCATCGATCCCTAAAGGCGGGAATGCATCGGGCGTACCGAGTAGGGAGCCCGCCCCACATGGGTCATCGATACCCCAAGAGAGAAGATTGGCCCAAGGCGAGATGGTAATCAAGACCTTCTCGCCTAATCATAGCTTCCAGCCATCCTCGCTGAAGAGCAAATACCCACATCAGTACGATGGGCGCGGCAAGGAGAACACGATATATGTACTTACGGATGAGCCAGACGGAGCTGAGGCGAGGCGAGGCGGGAGGGGAGGGGAGGTAAACATATGTGATGTAGAATGGTGGTGGTAGTAAAGAAGAAACTCACCTGCGAAAGCAGCTGAGAGAAGGGTGGGGCAATAAAGCATTTATATGTCCCTGCGGGGATTGAACCATGCCGATCGGATGTCGAGGAGGTCAGCCTCTATGCCAGAACTATGAGCTACACGACTTGCGCTCACATGACCGTTCGGCAGCCTTTCCCTCAGACTTCGGGGAGGCATGTACAACGCACCCAGACGTAGCGTCTGATTCGCCCTTTGACAATTCGCTTGCAACCCGCCCCCGCGATGCGTTGATATTCATCATATTTTCGAAGAGAAGTTGCCTGTGATCACCTGTAGATACCGTGGTGCAGTTTAGAAACGTATCCTGTTCCCAAGGTACGAGAGCAAAATTTGGGAGCAATGAGGGAGCATTGCAAGGTTCAAGTGAAGGAGGACATTGGTGATTAATTGAGCGAACTTTTTATTAGTGATAGGATATACATTTTTGGTGGCTCATGCTATATTACATGCCTGGTTGATGATTATCAACGGTCGCTGAAGGTGACATCAAGTCAGAGTTCACCTGCAGAGGCCTGGACGCGAAGCTGAGGCGCAGCCTGACTCTGCGGTACGCGCTTGCATCGGCCAGCACTCCAGCGGTAGCCATTCGGGCAGCACGACCCAACCCCCCTTGCTTTATCCCCCGCAAACTCATGACCTGGCGCACAACACTTCCCCAAGCCTGAAGTTTCGTCTTGCGACCAATGCTTGTCTTCGTCGCAGCACCCTCCGATACCGGTGACCTTATCGCCGGACCAGAACTTATCGGCGTCACAGCACTGCAACGAACGTGAGCTAAAGGGTGGATAAGGAGAATTGGATCGGGTTAATTATACCTGACCAATTTTACTAGCTTCGTCAAGCCAAGTGACCTTCTGAGGCGCTGCGCAGCAGTTCAGTGTCATGGATGGATCAGCCTAAACGCCAGTTTATCAAGCTGTTGATAAGCATCGAAACGTAATATAATCGCACCGACAGAATGAATTGGACAGCATCAGCGGCACAACTTTGTGGTGGCGCACCTGCGAAGTTCTCTGTAGCAGTCGATTCGAATGCCTGATTCACCTCTGGCTCGGCGACAGCCACCTTAGGAATGACAGGGGGAGCTACATGATTGTGGCAGTTTGCATCAGCAGTGATAGCGACGAGCAATGCGAAGAGGCAGAGAACGCGTGCGGCGGTCATTTTTGGAGTAGAGTGAAGGAGAGTGAGCTGCCGTTATTGGATATCTGTGCGTCGTGGTTTATATACGAACTTTCACTGCGATGGGGGTTCTAGTGCAAATGATAGAGGAGGGGGGGTGCTGTTGGGCGTGTTCCCATCCTGCAGTAAATCCATTCCGTCAAGGAGGGCTTTGGCAATCGATGCACGAACACGAAACATGGATGCTGTCGGTGTGAGCGCCCAGCTAGCAGCCGCTACTATAACAGATGAGTTCATCATATGGAACCGCCTTCGTTGGGTGTCATAGATCAGGCGCTCGCCCCCCATCCATGCTTCTATCATAGCAGTCAAGCGCGTTCAAACGTCCAGTTGGTAGCACCCGAGCCTTGCGCTGGCAGAAGGAGTGGTCAGCCACATATTTATGTCACGAATGAGTGAATTGACAAGCGCACCAACACATCTACTAGTAATTACTAGTGGTCATCCCTGCCCTACGCCGACATTCGACAGCGTACAGCGAACAGAGTGCTTCTGGCGAGACAGGAAACTACAAGCAGGCTGACTAGCAGATAGATATTAAGCGAGATCATAGGTGACGGCGGATCCAGAATCCAGTGACAGAACTGCAAAAATCGATGAGAGCCCTTTGATAAAACAACAATCGAGGATGGAAGATTTATCAACGCAGCATCTAGGCATTGAAACAAGGCCTATCCCCTGATGTCGCCCTGCCCTGTAGCTCCGGGACGCGCCACAGTCAATCCACGGTTCCGACGGGGTAGATGGTCTAGTGTCTGGCGCGGTGGCAGGAACTTGGAGAAGCGCAGGAAATGGCGAGACCAGCACGTGGCCGTGGCGGCTTGCAGTGGCTAACGTTGTGGCCCCTTCACCGTCTCCTATCCACCAGCCATTACCTTCCTTATAAATTTCCCGTTTCTTGTTTTCCTTCTCGCTATCGACGCTCTGCTTCATCTTGCTTTCGTTTGCACCATATCTCCCTTTTATCTATCGCATTGCTTTACTTTGGAATCGCCCGGTAGCTCGGTGCTGCTCTCCACTCTCTCTACTCAACGCACCACGCCACGATAACCCCACCACACGCCCGCTAGCCATTGCCTAGCTTTGGAATATGTTGGCCGCCCATGTTCCCGCTGCGCAGAAGAAAGCCAGCCGCGCCCAGTTGTTATCAGACTCGTCGCGTGCTGAATTTCGCAAGCTACGTCAGATTGAAATCGAGAAGGAGCAGAAGCTCGAGGAAATCGAGGCACTACAAAAGCTCATGGACAGGGTGAGCATCACATACGACCTCCGTTGTATAATCCTATCGTCGTTATTGGTAACGAACACTGACTTCCCACAGTCCGAGCACGAGAATCTCGTCAAAGCGTTGTCGTCCGTCAAGACGGAGTTCAGCGATCTAGACGGCATCAAATGGACTCGGTTCCGGAGACAGGTATGTTTGGGTTCTCGTGTACTCATATCAGAAGGTTTATTGTGCATGTCAGCGGCCGACGCCTCTCAGCCGACTTAACACCGCGTCCGTTCCAACTCTGTCACTCCGCTCCTTCCCTTCGACATGCACTAAATCTGACGTGACGGCCGACTTTAGGCCCATCAAAGACCCCATACAGCGAACCGGATCCGAGGGAAATACGTTCTCCCATGACGACACGATTCGAGTCTCTTCAGCGCGCTGGCGATACCGAACCCAACTGCCCTCCTCAGGCCACTCGCCACTCAGCCAGACATTTTCGGAATCTCAGTCTAATCTCTCAGCTTCACCGACTCCCTGCCACGACGTCTCGTCTTCGGATCCCTCTGCAAACAACATCGTTCGCTATTTCAAGCCTAGCCAAAGCGATCAGCATACCGACTCCGACGAGGAAACCATTTGCATTCCTGTTCAGCAGCTCTCGAATGCCCTTAGCAAGGTTGCATCTTCAGCGCCGCACCCGGACGACAATACCGAGACCATTCGGGGTCTGCCAGTGGACCAAGGCACCATTCTAGCGTATTCGTCCCAAGCGAAGACCTGCGAGACCGATGCAAGACCTATGGTTGGAAGAGTGTTTTGTAGGGAATATGAGTGCAGCCCGGATGGAAAGCGGAAGCCTGGCACGCCTGGCCGGTGGCATGCCGTGGAAGGGCTCCGCGTCAACCTTTCTTGAGGCCTACCAACGGTTGGATCGTTGACCCTCATCCGATATCAGCTGTACTTTATATCACATATTCTATCCCTATACTACACATTTATTCCGCTTTAGACACGATACGTACCTTATCGTGATTCACATGCATAAGCCATCGATATACCGTTACGATCATTTACGATTTATCCAGTTACCATAGGCTTCCAGGTTCCCCTCCCTCGACCTCAAGCACTCTTCGCCCGCAACTCCTTGCTCGCTGCCGGTCACGTGCACACATGCTTGGCAGCTGCCAGGTTGGTGTGTTCTGTTGTAGGCTACGGACTTGCGCGATAGCATTGGTTCGGCTGTGCTCACCAGGCTACTTGCTAACAGAATCCTGAAGAACTTCCCTAACTGCCACATCAAAATCCAATGCGAGCTTCTTCGATGCTACGATTACTAACGTAGGAACGGGTATCTGGCCTGGCTTTAACTTTGACTATCGATATCAGAACCACCTCTTGAAAACCCCTTCATCAGCACGGATTTAGCTCTAAATATCGAATTCCGGTGGTGTGCATATCGCTCGGCTCTCGGTATATCGGCTTTCTAGATAACGCAGGAGTACACCTCTTCCTTGTCATGAAGCGCTTCTTTCGAAGGACACGCCAGGAGCAATCAGGAGCTGCCAGGTGGCTCGTTGCTGGCCAATTATGTATTTCCCTTTCATTCGACTTTCTACCTTGGATACGCTGGCCGTTCGCCAAGTTTTCCTGGAGAACTGGACTTGATACAACGACTTAATGCTTGCTTCGCAACCATGCGCCCCGGTACCTCCCTGAGCCTCTTGCCTTGACATCCTGGCTCTCAACGTCTAAACGACCTCATGTACTGCCTATTGACGTGGCAAGTCAATGGAGATAACAACTCTTTGAGTCGTCTCTGGGCTTATTGCCGTGTTGCCCATTAAGCCATCTACGAAAGCTTTCTACAACGCATTTGCCTTAGCTGGCCAATCGAAGAAATATTCAGAACGCCTATTGTATTGATGGGCTCCTGTGCACTCTACTCTGGGCTTTATCTGATGTCTAGGTGCCCGGCCTTAGTGAGCAACTTCACGCGGACTGCTCGGTGATACGACGAATTAGATGCTAAATCGACCAAGCCCTCCCCGAGGGCAAGCATACTCTTTCCCATATTATACGGCATTACTGTCGACCCCTTCAGAGGCACTGGTCGTCTATCTTGTGTTGCAAACGACAAATGCAGGCACTGCTCGTGTGCTTTAAGCCAGGTGGCTTGTATGTCGGCATTCGACTATGTTGCGGTTTATCCGCTCAACCCGCCGAGAGACATTCTCTTATCGACCATAAACCTCTTTCTCTGAAGCGAAGCCACTTGAGAACCTCGAGGATCCGCATGCATCGCGGCTAATTGTCGTACACACTCTGTTGGACTGAGGCTGGCTAGCCAGGATGAAATTGTATAAATCCAGGTCAAGTCTGAGCAACGGTCAGCCTTCACGGGAGAAGGACACTCGACAACCTCGCAGCTTGCTTATCCTTATTCCTCTTCTCTCGTCAAGATGGTCATTTTCGCCCTCTCCTCCCTGTTGATCGTGATTCGCGCTATGTCTCTGTTCGCCGCCGTGAGCGCAGCTCCAGTGAACGAGACCGATCGTTTCGACGGGATGACCCCGGAAGCCCGGAGCATTCTTGCTCGCGCCACTCCCGCTGCTCCTCATTTCGTGCTTTACTCGGATATGTGGGTTTCAGGACAAACAAGGCCCCCGACTAGTTCTCAGCTTGCGGTGAGTTCCCGCGTTTCAACATATCTATCTGTGATTGCGTGGCTGACACGAATTTCCTCGCAGGGTGTGAACACATTGTATGTCCTGCCGAATATATCACCCGTCCCGCCGGGTTACTCATGCAAATGACGGCGTTTCTAGTATCCTGTCGTTCCTGTTGACCGTGGGTGCTTGGGATCAAGCCCAGGCATGGCAATCGCTAGACGCTTCTCAGCGAAGCTCGATCAAGGCCGAATATGCTGCCGCTGGCATCAAGCTTATGGTTTCGGCTTTTGGAGCTACGGATGCCCCGACTTCCGTTGGTCTCGATCCCGTTGCCACCGCCAACACCATGGCCGCCTGGGTCAAACAGTATGGTTTGGACGGTATTGATGTAGACTATGAGGTTTGTTCCCCGGTTGAGTTCTTCGTTTGTTTTCATCTGAACAATTTGTGGCGATACAGGATTTCAACGCCATCAATGCAGGAGATGGCAAAGCCGAGGCGTGGCTCACAAGCTTCACGAAGCAACTCAGGGTTCAACTTCCTCAAGGGACATATATTTTGACTCACGCTCGTGAGTATTTACCCATGTTCTTTCTCAATGTCAGCTAATTTATGATATCTCCTAGCCGTCGCACCTTGGTGAGCGTTGCAATCATTGAGCTTGCTTTAAGTCATAAATATCGCTTTTCAGGTTCTCACCCAATAAATTCGGAGGGGGTGCATACTTAGCGGTCAACAAGAACGTCGGCAGCTTGATAGATTGGGTAAGGCACATTTATCGCGCTTTGATTCAAGCACATCAACTGATTATTCCCCTAGTATAACGTTCAGTTCTACAACCGTATGCACTATTCATTGATATCACCTATGACGTTACCTAACTTCCTAACGACTCAGAGGGATCCAGCGAATACACCACCTGCAACAATCTGCTTAGCACATCCTCCAGCGCTTGGCCCAAGTCGTCTGTTTTTGAGATCGCTTCATCGGGGATCCCTCTTTCCAAGATCGTCATCGGAAAGCCCGCCGCCGCCGGCGACGCGAACAATGGCTTCATGTCAACATCCACTTTGGCAGGCTGTCTGTCTCAGGCCAAGAATCGAGGATGGAGTAAGCCCTATTCGCTTATCATCTTGTATACGGTTTCTCATTTGTACTTTCTAGACGGAGGGGTTATGGTTTGGCAGGTAAATCGATTTATCCTCCAACGAAAAGGGCTTGCTTGCTCATTTCGCTTCTTATCGCAGTATCCCCATGCCACGTCTTCGTGGTTCAAGACGGTCAGAGCTTCATCGTGGCCCTTCTAATGCTCATCATCATTTCTTATCAATCAATATGCTTCTCTCCTCGCGCTATTGTATGAATTGGGCGCATAAACTAACGGATGCATTTTTATTGGGAATATACACGGCCTGCGAGATAACCGCCTGGCACCCTCTCTAGTAAGTTCTCCAAGGGACACTCGTATCGTCTATCAGACTCTGCCGTGCGAAAGTCTCCAGAAGAATCTCCCTCTTTCGCAGAATCCAACTGAATGAGAGACCACGAGCCTACTGCTGACCACGTCGGCTCTTTCGGGTCGTTCGTCGGTGCAAGTGGTTCTATGAACTTTCGTTCGTTGCCAGCCAACCATGATTTTAACCACATGGTGAACTTTAGGGGTCTGTAGGCACATGGTTTCAATCTAAACTTATTATCTTCATCAAGATGAACAGTGATTTCGACTGGGCGCCGTCATGGGCCATTTGATTTCGACATCCTCTGACTCGGTGTCATACGACACTCGCCTTCTTCGACTTCGTTAGAGAGGGCATAGTCGCGTTCTACTATTCATTCTGCTTGTTCCAAATTGCTGCGAATGACCTGGCGCCGTCTTCAACGTGCAGGTTCTCTTTGTGTTAGCGAAGCGGGGACCTACAGCAACCCACGCAGTGTATTGGTGAGACAGAAATAGCACATCTTTGGCGGCTGGCATAAAGGCAGCGATCGCCACGGTTCGCTGCGCACAGGCAAAGCTCTATTCACGATGCTCTTCGCTCTCTCGCGTACTGTAGTATCGATTCTCGGCCTTGCTGCTCTCCCGTTTGTCACCTCTGCCCCAGCTTCCAATTCTACTTCTCTCGACCTCAGCACTGAAGCTCGCGATATTTTGTCTCGGGCTGTTCCTTCTCCTCCTGTGAGTAGGGTACGCAAATGGACACAATGTGCTTCTGACAATTAGCTTAGCACTTCCTAATATACAGCGACCAGCCAGTTTCTGGAGAGCTGGGACCACCACCGGTATCAGAGATTGCGGTAAGTCGATTGTTGCCATCTACTCTCAGGGGTGAATTGATTCCCCTCTCCGTGACAGGGGTTCAATGTCTTGTGAGTAGTAGTTTGGTAATTCACTCATGAATATGGCGGCTACTAATCTCGTAATGGTAGTGCCCTCGCCTTCCTGCTCGTCAATGGTGCGTTTGACAAGGCAAAAGAGTGGACCCGATTGAGCGCCGCGCAACGAGCCAGGGTCAAAGCTGAATACGCCGCAGCGGGAATCAAGCTTATCGTCTCAGCATTTGGAGCAACTGACGCGCCTACTACTAATGGTGCCGACTCCGTAGAAACCGCTAACGAAATGGCAGACTGGGTAAAGGAATTTGACCTTGATGGAATTGATGTAGACTACGAGGTTCGTCTCGCCCTTATGAACGGAGCGCGTATTGATATAATTCATTTAGGACTTCGATGCGATAAATGCAGGGGATGGAAAAGCTGAAGCTTGGGTGATTAGCTTTACCCGTCAACTTCGGGTAAGGCTACCTCAAGGCAAATTCATCCTCACACATGCTCGTATGTACCCATTCTTTTGCTTTGATTGATATCAGCTCAGAACACCTTTAGCTGTGGCGCCTTGGTAATTATATGAAGTTGCAGCATGTATTTTGTTCGATTGATGACCTCTCTTGCAGGTTCTCCCCCAATAAATTTGGTGGTGGCGCATACGTGACCATTAACAAAGCTATTGGTCATCTCATAGACTGGTACAATCTTCAGGTTTGTACGCCTCTATCTTAGGATTGCCCTGCTAACTCCCCCATGTATCCAGTTCTACAACCGTACGTACGACTAGCATGGTGCAGCTATTCTTAACAACTTACGTAGCCTACAGAGGGTGACACTGAATACACCACTTGCGAGGGCCTACTGTTCAAATCATCCAAAACATGGCCCAAATCGGCATTATTCCAAATTGCCTCATCTGGTATTCCCTTTTCCAAGCTAGTGATCGGGAAGCCAGCCACCTCCGATGATGCAAGCAACGGATTCATGTCAACTTCAGAATTAGCTACTTGTGTTCAAGAAGCGAAAAGACTAGGATGGGGTTAGTTCCTTCACTTGCCACCTCTTCGGGTATGCAACACATCTAACGCTTTGCTTGTTCCCCAATTTCTTTTCTAGGTGCGGGCGTTATGGTGTGGGAAGTAAGTGAATCGTTTCCTGACCCTTTTACTACTTATCCAGTACTCGCCACGTAGTTTCCCAACGCCAATGCCTTATGGATCCGAACGGTAAGATCGAAGGCGTTCCCAGTGTAATCTACTACTCGTATAGGAGTACTTCTACTTAGGGGAATTACTCCCGTTTTATCAACATCGCCAGGCATTGATGTTCGTTCTACTCAGGGGCCGAATTGCTGGAAAAGAATCTTCGGTAACTAGGCTGAGCCTTTGGTCACTTCAAACGAGGACTGCCAGCTCATCCAGCTGAATGCATGGTTGTGGAGTGATGAGTTAGTCGTGCGAAATATCATCCCCATCCAAGAACGGCTGCTGCACTCAGTCAGAGTATGTCTTGTGCGATACGATAAAGACTTCCATAAAAATGAATCTATATCGGTTTTTCGGGACACGGCACCATAAATTAGGCGGGTTCGTTACTATCCTTCCACGAGGCTAGCAATCACTCAGTGCGGCTCATGTACTCAACCATTCGCATTAGGTCACGCATCCAAACTAAATCAAATGGAATATATGCCGAAATGTGCTTCTCAATATATACAGGAAGTCGAGGAGGCATTGTGCATAGCAGTTCCGGTATATCTCTGAAGCGGAGTCGCGATACGTCACTCGCCTCTTCTCAAACGATTGCCTCGCCACGATTTCTCTACTTTCGTCAAGCACAGAGGGAATGGCCACGCTCTGACTTGAGTTGATCTCAAATTTCTCCCATGGATGACCTAGCACCATATGATAACCTACGGCTTCCCTCTTCTGACCATACGAAGCAAAGAAATACTATCCACAACGCAAGAAAATATTCTTCCATTGACGAGGACTGGTATAAATTGAAGCAACGATAACTTGTCTAGCACAAGAGAAAGCCTTCAGCCTCCCGCTGAGCCTTCACTGCTACGATTCTAATATTTTAGTCATGGTGTCTCTCAATATCTTTCGCCTCGCCCTAACATTAATCGGTCTTACACCCTTGTCCCTTGTTTCCTCCGCTCCCACCTCCAATGCCACCTCGGCAGACCTTAGCCCTAAAGCAAGCGAAATATTGGCTCGCGCCACCCCTAGTGCACCGGTAGGCATCTAACGCGAACCAAGGGGTACAAAACAGCTAAAATCCTCTACAGCACTTTGTCATCTACAGCGACAAATTTGTCTCCGGCCTGACGGGGCCCCCACCCGTTGCACAAGTTACTGTGAGTTTTCTTGAACGAAATCAGTGGCTAGGGGTGTCGCTAAGGGCCTCTCCTATGTGACAGGGGTACAATGTCTTGTGAGTGCTCCGCTTTCTCCTCGTACCTACAGTTGTTCTCACATATCGCACCCAGCGCACTTTCATTCCTATTGATAGAAGGGGCGTTTGACAAGGCTATTGAATGGACCTGGCTCAGTGCTTCTGAACGGGCTTCCGTCAAAGCTGAATATGCAGCAGCAGGGATCAAGCTCATTGTTTCCGTGTTTGGAGCGACCGATGCTCCTACGTCCACTGGAGCCGATCCAATATCTACTGCCAACACTATGGCCGCTTGGGTAAAGGAGTTCGATCTCGATGGTATCGACGTTGACTACGAAGTTAGTTGTTCTGTATATCAATTGAGAAGACGATACTGATATTAAATCCTATTCAGGACTTCAACGCCATTAATGCTGGTGATGGAAAAGCGGAGGCTTGGCTTGTCAGCTTCACCCGGCAGCTTAGGACACAACTTCCCCAGGGAACTTTCATTCTCACCCATGCGCGTAAGTGACGAAACTATCCAGGTCATCGGAACCTCTGATAGAGATGATATGTAGCCGTTGCACCATGGTAATTTTGAGGCAGTGCAACTCACTTACCTCTGAGGGTCTGACTAACTATAGGTTCTCCCCCGGTCGCTTTGGCGGAGGCGCATATTTGACAGTCGACCAGCAAGTGGGCAGTCTGATTGACTGGTACAATGTCCAGGTACGCCCTGAAACTAAATGGGAATGACATACGTGCTGATATAGTCCATGCCTTCTGCAATAGTTTTACAACCGTACGCCTTCTCTCTCTCCCGACCTTGATGATAGTTTGACACGATTTCAGAGGGAACTAGCGAGTACACTACATGTGACGGCCTTCTTTCGACTTCATCTAGCACCTGGCCGAAAACTGCATTGTTCCAAATCGCTGCATCTGGTATCCCTCTTTCAAAATTAGTAATTGGGAAGCCAGCAACAACAGGCGACGCCAGCAACGGCTTTATGTCCACTGCAACATTAGCTGGCTGCCTGCAACAGGCAAAGGGCCGTGGTTGGAGTGCGTCCGATCACCATTTCTTACACGAAGTATTCCGGCACTTACGTTCCCTTTCTACATCACAGATGCAGGTGTTATGGTCTGGGAAGTAAGTAAACAGTACCTGCACATGTTATTTTTGACATTCACTCACGCGACGCTGATAAATAGTTCCCCGACGCCGCTGCATCCTGGATTCGGGATGTAAGGTCTCAGGCATTCCCCGAGTAATGTATTTGTTTCGTAGCTCTGGATACACTTTGGCTATTTATGTAGTGCCTGTCCATACAAACTAAGCACAGAGAATATACGAGAGTAGAAGTGTCCCTATAGCAGAATTCGGTCTTGGTTTCATCGTAACAAGTCCAACAGCAACGCGTAACAGTGTTGACACAACAGGGAAGAAATGTCGAAGTCTAATGAAAGTCCGATAGAGAGGAGGAAGGAAAAAAGGTCCGTTGGTCGATTATTGATTATCGATCCCCAATCATCAAACGAGGAAAAGCCGCTACAAAGTTGGTGGGAAGGTACGTATATGTTATGGAAGCAGCAAGATATGGAAGACTCACCACTTTAGACGCCGGGGCTTCGGTATTTTCCGCATTGTAAGCGTCGAGGTTGCCCAAGAAAAAGAGCTTGTTGACGGCGCTGCTGTAACCAATACTTGTCTCGGGGATTGAACCATCGGAATTGGTGACTTGTGCTATGAAAAAGAAGCACCGCTGTGAAGAGGCGATTTAAACATAACACGGAAATTAAATACCTGTAAGTTCTTGAGTTGCACTATCAAAGAGCCACACGGACGATTGGGTCCCTTGGTCAACATTAGACAGTTCTATGGAGCTGTAGACATCGTAAGTTTGACTAATCGGGGATTATTTCCAATATCGCCATATACCTAGACGAATCGTCATCGATATCCTCCGCTCCGTCTGCTCCCAAGAAATTTGGAAGAAGGCCTTCGTTCTAGAAGACCGAAGACGAATCATGATGAAAATCGAAGGTATGCCTTGGTCAGCTTTGAAATGGAAAGGGCCAAGGATTGACATACCGTGGCAATGATGTCGAAGGGAGTTGTCCCCGGTGTGAACTCCACGTGCAGGTCTTCACCGGAGCCGGTATTGATCCCGCCACTATATGTCGAAAAGAATTAACTAGAAGCAACAAAGACATGTGCTATCAAATATATCACCCACACTGGCTCTGATGCAGAAGGACGGCCTATGAATCCGACCCGTTTATCGTCTACTCCTCGAACTTCTAGTCGTCCTTCGAGGCTTTGAACATGCGATCAGAACGGGCGAAGATGTACTGGGCTGAGCGAAAAACCTTTGTACAAGTGGGAGAGACGGAGAAGGGCTCGGAGCAGCAGCCCGTCGGCCCTCTGGAGATGATGAGCTTGATTAATCGATATGGGATATTGTTGATGCTCACTATACACTGGGGTGGGGCTCCATTGGAGTGTATATCCGGGGAGCGTTCGTCTAAATACTGGAGGCAACGGGGGGAGTCCGCGCGCAAGTCGCTGAGCGTTGGATCCGTATGGGATAGGAAAAGAGACGGTCGAAGTTAGTAGCGAGAAAAAAGTAATCCACAGAAACGCGTCGATTATCATGATGGTCGTGGTCGTTCGTGCCGATGTAGAAAAATTAACGATGGAGGGATCTGACAGAGGATCATGATTGCGACATTCGAGGTTATAAACCAACATCCTGCAGAGCAACGTGGTACTTCTAGCCTCGCCCGAAAGCTCTAAGAAAAGGTACGGCGGCATGAATCCCCCGTCCTTTGTTTTAAACGCTGGTTGAGTTTTGAACTCAATTCAGCCACTCAGGGCATAGGTAAACAGCGATGCCGTCAGGCCAAAACCACCGGCGAAGGGAGAACGCATCAGATTGAACAAGTCTGGTCTTTGAGTAAACAGTCGGGTGTGTTTCTATCCAGTCTATATCAGCTCTAGGATGACAAGGATGCTGTAGAAGTCATCAACCTGGGGAGGCCGATAACGGATCAAAAATCCCCGAGAACCCCCAGTCATTGGAGGAGTAAAATAGCAGCCTCCAGTCATCACGCATCGAGGTCGACTGCATGCCAGGATTTCATAATATAATTAACGCATCATGGCAGTTTTCGTCCGAGTTCCAGATCTCTTTCGAATGGGTATGGGCGTGCCATCAAGGGCCGACGCAAAGAGGTCACCGCGGGCATTTAAAGTATCTCACGTAGCCAGTCCAGGATTTGTGACAATTGAGTTCGCTGTGGGCCGCGACGTGGGCACCGTTCCAGGCTGCAGGTTTCCGGAATGGCTTCAAGGATGTCGTGGCGCGGCCCCAAACAAGACCATGGCCTCCCTGAAACGACTGTTCTGCCGCAAGGCTATATTTTGTGTCAAGAAACACGCATCGAGGGCGAGGGAAGATGGTGGTGATGGAGAGAGAAGTAAGCAAGTAGTGATGACCCCAGGTAAACGTGGTCCCCGGATTTGGGTATATTGTCCGATCATATAATGCTCTGTCGCGAAATTGTTCGACCCACACTCTTTCTTTCTTGCTCTCGTTTGCCGTTTCGCCATGAAGATTAGCCAGAAAATCCAGCAGTCGACCAAAGAGGGCAAGGTCTGGTGGTCCTTTGAGTATTTTCCACCAAGAACGGCCCAGGTAACGTGCGCGTATGCTCAATTGCTGAATTCCCACCTACCCAGACTGTATCAGGGTCTCCAAAATCTGCTGGACCGCATAGAGCGCATGAGAGCTCTTGGTCCTGAATTCATCGACATTACATGGTTCGGTCTCTTCACGTTGTTCTGTAAATATGTAGCTGAGTCGCGTGCCAGGAATGCCGGCGGACGGACATCGGACTTGACTTCAGAGATGGTGAAGACGTGCCAGAGCATGATTGGCGTCGAGACATGCATGCATCTCACATGCACGAACATGCCGAAAGAAAAAGTCGACATTGCATTGAGAGTGCGTGCCAAGTTCCCTAACTCCGTTCATAGTTTCTTAACTCGACGTCAACCTTTCTAGGAAGCCAAGCAACATGGCTGCCGCAATGTATTGGCTCTCAGAGGTGACCCACCTCAGGGCAAGGACGAATGGGAAGCCATTGAAGATGGTTTCGTCCATGGAATCGACCTGGTCAAACACATACGGCGGATTTACGGAGACTATTTTGATATTGCCGTCGCGGGATTCCCCCAACACATGTTGCTTCCTCCTGACGAACTAGCGTTCGAAATGAAATGCCTCAAGGAGAAGATTGAGGCCGGTGTCAACTTCATATTCACTCAGATGTTCTATGACGTCGAAATCTTCATCGACTGGGTTAAGGCCGTCCGCGCTGCTGGTATCACCATCCCCATCGTTCCGGGTATTGCCCCCATTCAAACTTGGAATGGTTTCGTTCGCGCAACCAGCCTGGCAAAGACTATCATTCCCCAGTCCTTCACGGAAGCTCTTGAGCCTTACAAGAACGACGACGAGAAAGTTAGGGCTATCGGCACGCGTCTGGTCGCCGACATGTGCCGACGCATCCTTGACGAAGACCTCGGAATCCGTGGACTACACTTCTACACAATGAACCTGGAGAAAGCCACCAAGATGCTCCTTGAGGAGTTGAACCTCGTACCCCGTATCGAAACCATCAAACCTCTGCCCTGGCGACAGGTAAGGACGCGCCTCTTAGTTCGGGTCATTGAGTGGATGCTAACCCGGGTCTGGACAGTCCCTTACACCCACTAGACGACAAGAGACTATCCGACCCATATTCTGGGCTAACCGCGCCAAATCGTACATCTCCCGCACGGAGAATTGGGACGAATACCCCAACGGTCGATTTGGTGATGCACGTTCCCCCGCCTACGGTGAATTGGACGGCTACGGTATTTCTCTAAAGCAGACCGTGAGTTTTGTCCTCGGTGCTTGAACTCGTTAATCCGGCGCTGACCCGCGCTGATTGAATCACAGAGAGAGGATGCATTGAAGCTCTGGGGACAACCAGAGACGGTCGCGGATGTGTCATCGTTGTTTGCCCGGTTCTGCCGCGGTGATCTTAGCGCCTTGCCTTGGTCAGATCAGCCTGTCGCTGGTGAGACCACTGCAATCGCACAACACCTAGCGAAGGTCAACGAGCTGGGGTTCTTGACCATCAACTCGCAACCCGCTGTCAATGGCGCTCGTAGCGACGACAAACTGTTTGGATGGGGCCCCAGTAACGGTTATGTATATCAGAAGGTAGGCGCCTCGCCCTGAGAGCTATAGATAACTGCTTGAGTCGCTAATAAATCATAAATAGGCGTACCTGGAATTCTTCGTGAACCCCACTCTTCTCAACATTCTGCTTTCGCACATAGAGCGGGACAGTAATATCACCTACCATGTCATTAACAAGCGCGGTGATCTCCGAACAAATACGCAGTCAGAGGGTCCCAATGCTGTAACCTGGGGTGTTTTCCCTGGCAAGGAGATCGTGCAGCCCACCATCGTCGAGGCGGTCAGCTTCATGGCATGGAAGGTACGGTCCTCTCGTATCATTATCTCCACTACATACTTACTCGCACCACAGGATGAGGCCTATGAACTTGGACAACAATGGGCTCGCATCTACGAATCGGGCTCCGTTCCAAACAAGGTTGTCTCCGATATCATGAACACGTACCTCTTGGTCAACGTCGTCCATAATGATTTCCAAGACCCTGAAGCCATTTTCCGGCCGTTCTACCAAGCTGGTGCCGAGTACATTACCAAGATTCAATCTCAGGCCCGCGTCGCTGCGGACCACTAAGATCTCGGTGAACAACTCTGCATAACTGATGCTCCAACATGCATCGTCACCCCAGAACTACGCCCACCCCGTATAGACATAGATCAATAATGCTTCCATATACCATCATCCGAAATACTGGCCATTGTACAATATCACTCATCCGTGTTCATAGTCATACCGGGTTCAACCCCCGTCATTGTAGTTCACTTCATCAGGATTCGTCCAAGACGTACATAGCATCAGTGCTTCATCATCTAAATAGAATCACAAATTACTCAAAAACGTTTCGAAATAAGATAACGTGAAGTCAATACAATAACAGTCCATTCATCATACTAAATCAGAGAAAAAGAAATCCGTATTGGTTGGAGGCGGACCAGCAACCAAACCGCTTGGAATCTCAACGCCGTCACCCGTCAGGTCTAGTAAAAGCTCTTTAACGCCGAACAATGTCGCTGGACCGTGCTCACCTAGCAACTTGATCTTGAGCCCAAGTTCTGTCAACGCCTGTACGAAACCTGCGGTCTCCTTGGAAGCCACATGTCCTCCATCTCGCCGCAACATGTTCAGTCCATCGGTCCAATCTGCCCATCGTGACGGATCTGGAGCAATGAGATCGGCTAAGGAACCTTCGTGGGTGCTGATAAGCGAAAACGACAGTGGAGAGGCGATGAGGGAGTTGGTTGGTGGAGGGAGGTCGTTCCCATTCCCATGGCTTAGGCCTACATTCGGAGGCGCAGCGCAAGTCCCTGTTGCGATCTCACTGATCTGTGATACATCTAACCGCTCTGGTAGATCTTCCAATCCATTACGGACGGGGAATTTCACCGCGCTGTCCACATAGTGGATATATTTCAAGCCATTATCCTGGGTAATTGTAATTTATCAGCGTTAGTAGTGCCAAATGGAGTGCGGGTGTCTAACCAGTCTCATGAAACGCCAAGGCCGTGAGGGACGTCTTGGAGGCTCTCGAGAAGCGATAGCAGATTGAGGTAGAGCGTTGACAAACCATCCGCCTTGGAGCAAGCACTGAATCCGTTGTTGTCGCACAAACTCATAGGACTCCTTGTACAATTTGGCCCGTAGGTTCCTAGATGGACGGTAAGCGAGATGAGGTGGGACAATGGATACTGCTCACCGTATTGGAACTTTACTAAGCAGATCGTCCTCCAATTCTAGCTCCTTCATTTGGCGGTCCCTCACTGCGCGGTATTCGGACCCAAGGAAATCCTGCTCGACTTCGTGCCATTCCCGGACGTTCTCACTCCTCAAAGCAACTTTGATTCTGCGGCGCCGACTGTAGCTGCATTTGTATAGGGTAATAAATAAGGTTTACTCACTGGCTTCGAACCAGGGCGACGACGCGAGTGAAATCGCCTGTCGCTGCTCCGCTTTCGCCCCACATCCGGAGGAAGAATTGAGTTGCCAATGTGTGGACTCGATAGAAGTCCAAAAAGAAAGGTTGAAACGTTGTTGATGTCGAATCTGGCGTTTGAATTGAGCTTCGGCTACGGAAAATCGGATGAACCAGACGTACAACCGGGAGCAAAGATTGACCAATGTTCGGAGAGAAGCTCCACCACTTCGTTAGACGCCTTGCCTATGGGACACTGTCTATCCGCTGGTCGACTCAATTGTTCAAGGACAAGCTAGACGCGTAAGATATGTCTATCCATCCTCAAGCAACTGGTGAACAACGCACCTTGTCGAATTCGGGGTCGCAGTGTTTTGCGAAGCGTAACTACGCGTGATATGAGTATGTTGCATGGCGACCGAAGGATATCTCTTCCTCTATACGTACCATACATTCCACTCCAAGGACGCCGACGTCGCCGAATTGCTCCACCACATCCTCGTCGTCGAAACCAAGCTGCCGCCACTTAACAACTTGGCCATCAGCATCCAACGTTTTCTTCAAGTTTACTCCGTTGCCAAATTTGTCGGAGCATGTAATCGTGCACTTGGTTATTCAGGTTGATGTCCGTCATCATTTTCCTGTACGTGACGCGAACTAGGTTCGCCTGGAAGTCAAGCACGCAGGAAGTCAGGTCTTCGAAAATGTGCGAGGTCATCAACCTCTGATGGTGAGAGGCATCAGTTTATAGTTACGAAAAGGACATGAAACACTAACGGCGACGGCCTTTCGAACATTAAGCCTCTCCAGTTCCATGATGAACTCTTCCCACCGTGCTTCGCTAGCGTGAGCCAGAAGGGAGTTGATGAGCATCATGCTGTAACAAGAATCAGGACAATCATGAAACACCAACACCGAGACGCGTATGTACCTATACTGGGCCATGGCGGTATCTGCGCTGCCTAATCTATTCACAACTGTCTCTAGCATCTTCGGTTCCTTCCGTATCTGTTCGAACACTACCTGAAAGCCATACCGATACACGGAGCCCGGTTCGGCGACGGGGGATGCAGTGCTTGTGCTGGGTTGGACGTTAGGAGTGGCTTCTGGGTCCGCTTCAACGAGCTTCTTCAGGATAGCGGTAGCAGGGCGACAGACATTGATGAGAGACGAGGGGGAAGATAGGATTTGAACAACTTTCAAGATGAATGAATCGGAAAGAGTTGCCCAGCCATAGTCGAAATCCATGAGATTCTGGACTGATGTAAGAGCGTACTAAAGGCGAGGGCTTAGCAAGCTTCCAGACAGGATGTAAAACGACAACGGACACAGAGGATGTTGCCGTGCGTGTTGAATATCACGTCCACTAGTTCGTTTAATCCGTCATGCATCAGGAACTCCTGAGCGAATTGTTCTTCCTAATGTCACAGTCAACGGAGGAAATGACGGGGTAAGCTTGCATCGTACGCGAATGTACTTGGCTAGCGTGAATGTTGTGAGCCGCAGATTTGAATCTTCGTCTGACATGCTACTAAGCTTCTGGGCAAGTTCCCTTGCTTCTCGAGCGGGCGCGTTGACAAGCCTGGATCACAGAAAGCACCGACAATACAAAAATCAACATTCCCTAATGGTCTCTGGAATCGCCTTCAACGGCACGGCGTCGTAGGGGGGCTCAGCTTACCTTAAGTTGGCTTTGGACTTGACTTTCTTGCGAAGGTTATCATTTGTGACCAGCTCACCATTGTCGTCTCTCAAAGCGTAGTTGGATGGCGCTTCCTTGATCTGAAGATTGATGCATAGTTGGCGAACAACGTCGTCAACAGTAAGTGTGGGATCAATACGGGTTCGAACGGTGAGGCCTTCTTTCGTCGTCACGCTGTTGGTCGGTACTAGCGTGCCTTTGGGAGTCTGGGCTCCATTGGCTGCAGATGATGGAAGTAAAGGACTTTTGGAGTTGAGCGTCGGGTTGGCGGAACTGGCGTAACTCTCAGAAACAGACATGATGGGTATTGGTCGGTACTACACACAGGGTGAGCTATATATATACTCGCTTTAAACTAGGCGTACGTACGTGCGCGACAGGCTCAGGGTATAATTAAATCCGAAATCTGGGGTAGAAACATTAATTCACAGTTTGACGTGCAAAACGATAGTTGAGGGTGGTCTACGGTACGTCGAGGTAGTATCTATCCGCTAATACCACTTCGCCAACCCGGCAAGTGCAGTACTCACCAAATTGATGTGTACTCTTCACTCAGTCACCAGGATAGATCTGTCGTAAGAATTTGAGTTAGCATTCGAACAACAGACAGACATACGCGGGAAAATTCAGTAAAAGCGATAGGTGTCATCCAACATGGCAAACGAAAAAAATTCGGCATTCCGACTGACGTGCAAATTTCGAAGTCTCATCACGAAGAGAAGCTGGATTAAGATCAACACTCACAGAGAGTTACAGAGGTTCTACCTTGCGATGGTTCTCGAGTTTTCGGTATCTAGATGCGACAGAAGATATGAGTTTGCTGCCCTCCAATCATCCGAGGTCGATCTCTTCATTTACTCCCGACGACCGAAGTGTCGTCGAAGAGGTGAAATTCGATCACAACTGATGTGAACCACTACTCACGAAAGAAGTGATGTTCTACAGGTGTCCTCTGCAAAGAGTTTGGTGCAGAAGGAAAACGTTGAGGGAAAATTTATGGCCAGATGACCGTCGAGAAGAAGTGCCTTGGTCCTTGGTCAACGGAGGAAACACGGACAAATAGTATTCCGGTTGAGCGCCAAACAAGCGCCAGCCGTGATTGTCATGCTATGGTGCAAACCACCTAGTCACCGCAAAGTTGGAACAACTGAAATAGCGCATCAGAATTTAGTCCAGATGACTATTGCTCTAGGGAAAATGCTCGTATAGATGCAAGGATCAAACGCCGTAGAGGAAATTTCGATTGGGTCAAAACTGACCGAATTATATTTTCGTCGTAACATCGATTTTGCGCAACCACGTGATACTTCCATCGTTAGTCATCAGGGACATCCAAATATGGTAAAAGATAAGATAGCTACTTGAAGAGCTGAGCGAGTCGCTCTGGGACCCTTCGGTGTGATTTGTATGCCTTCAAGCTGAATTGACGCACATGCATCTGTGCTGCCTCAGCATCAAGCCCCCCTCTGTATGCATCCATCCACCTATACATCCTGTGTTTCCATTTTCGGGTTGTTGATACATTCACTGACTGCAGTGCCTTTGGTATGTTCTCCTGAAGCATCGTGAATGTGTAATCGCAGTTTTCGCGGAGGTAGCGCTTGACTGCACCCCAGAAAAACTCAATGAAATTGGTCGGATGATGTATTGTTGCATCCAATAAATTTTCAACTAAGCAGCTATGAATTGTTGTCTACATTTTTGTGCAATATATCAATATTTTGACGTTGCTCCAGAGCTGTGCCTGGTGCTCGGCGACTTGAAAAATCGGTTCGCCAGCCGATTTTGTGCTTGTTCCAACTTTGCGGTGACTAGGTGGTTTGCACCATAGAGGACCACCGTGAATTGGAAATGTCCACTGTCCATTTGGTCCACTCCGTTGATCGGACTTCCAAACGCTTCATCACCCGCTTAGAGTACATTCTGGGCGCAAGGACTACTAGACACAGGACACGCCGCCAATGCTTTTCTACATTATAAAACCATTGTTGTCTGTGAGTTATTTATGCAATGGCTATAGAACCCAGTCTTTAGATAGCAGGAAATACAGGAGGAAGTAAATTGTTGGTGTAACACAAATACCCAGACATACTACCTGTAATCATTCGGGATATATTTGGATGAAAGTGATCAGTCTTGCGGGCGGAAGTGTTCTTAAGTTCCTCGCTTCACATCGCTCCGCCTGGTCGCGCACATAATCTGCAGTGAAACAGAAGGCATAATTTATACGGCAGGATGTCCATTTTCTTTTTACATGTATAGCGGTAGCTCACACGCTTGTGCGTTATACTGCCCTCTACTGTGATGTGGAGGTTCCCGTTAAGGAAGATAGTCATGGCACACGAGAGTTCCCAACAGACAGATTGAAATCATCATATTGAGAAAGACTAGAGAGAGAGACAATCAGGTAAACTACAGGCCTTTATATACAGTCTGTAGGTACTGGAATCATATGATAATCAGAGACGGGATACGGTACGAAGACAAGATGGATAGGCTACAGAATAGGGAATGATAAGATAAGATACTTAAGGTGGTTGGCCGGGAACCGGGTCGTTACATATGCCCTCCCGAACTCATGCAGAGGAGTTCGTACTGTCCACTACGGCCCCAAGATACATATCCAACTTCCACTCCTCAGGAGCATCCACCATGTTGATGTCATCAGCAAGGGTTACGGTGCTGGAACTGGCCACGGCGTTCAACAACTTGCCGGAGTTTCCATTAGTGTTCACCAAGTTTGCGGTAGAGTTGACGATGTCGGAGAAGATGGGAACCATGCCCAGGAAGGGTGCAGTGGTAATGGAGGGAGGACTGGCTGGTGGAGTGTTCATCCCTTTCTTCTTTTCCCTTGCTGACTCCTTTCCCTTAGTCCCATCAGTTGGCGTGACACGAGCCTTCTTCTTCTCAGTGACAACCTTGCCGCTGGTATTGTTCATATGTTTGGCCTTGGCAGGATGTGGGGTAGGGCTGATTAAGGCAGGGTCCACGCTGATCGATGGTGTGGAAAAGGAAGTGGGGAAAAGGGATGGGACATCAGGCCCGAGGTGGTCCTCAATAAACGCAAGCCTGAGCTTCCCAAGCAAGTTGCGTTCGCGGCGTATCCTTTCACGATGTAGCGTGGCGTGGACTTCCTGCTGAGAGTTGCCCCCGAGACCCATCTTCTTGAGAGAAGGGCCAGTGTGTTCAATGTGAATAGCACCTGTGATGGTGTCGATGGTCGAGAACTTCCCGTCGACATCGGGCTCGAGATTGTAGACACGAGCGAAGTCCTCATAGCCAGGCGGCAAGTCGGAGGAGGTGGTGATTTGGTTACGACCGATATCGTAATGGGCATCGACGAAGGTGTGTATGGAGTCGGCAAGAACAACATTAACAGTCTTCTTCTTGGGGTCATAGAGATGGTAGGTGTCTGTCGAAGGTGACGAGAGGAGTTTATGGAAGGGGGCTACATGGTTGCCTTTAGCCATGATGGAGTAGGGATGGATGGAATGGAGAACAAGGTGTGGAGAATTGTTGGAAAGAGGGTGATGAGAAGTGGGAGGGCCACAACGAAGAGTTGAGGTGACTTGGTGAGTACAGTTTGCGCAAAGTCACACTTCCTTTATATCTTGTTGCTCAGGTTCCATCCCAATATAGCCCATGAACAAAGCCATGTCATCCTCTGGAGGGATACCGGATCCCATTGGCAATTCCTCTATTTTATCCACTCTGGCCACCTCAAGGTAGTGCTCCAAAGCATGTAAATGCTTTATTTCTTGGTATGGTAGCCAAGTAACGTCACCTGAAGCCCACTCAATTTCAAAGACAGATTCAGTGCTTTTCCCTGAATGTGAGCGAATATCCTTAATGGCCCATTCCTTTCCCTGCGACTCAACACCGCTTATTTGATCCCAGGAACGGCCGGGAAATAGTCTATCGTCATTTGGGACATGCATTCACAATAACGACGCGTGGAACGCATTGTGCATTCCTCGCTGGACAAGGTCCCTAGGTAACTGAATCTCATACGAGCTATTGCCAAAGTCCCTGCTGATTAGCAAGGGACCGATAAACTTGGGAACAAACTTTCGTGCCAAACCTCGAGGGCACTGCTTGCTGTACTCCTAGACCCTTATACCCGGATAGATCCAGGCTGAGCCTTGACAGAAATTGGGGCTATAACCACGGGTCGCAATTGACCCTAGACATGGTAATAACCGCTGTGCACCTTATATAGACATACAGCATGCACAGGCGACCTCCATCTACCTTCAATGATCCCACACATTGGTTTTAAATGCTGGGTCCTTCCATATTAGGAGGTATAGTCATATCATTACTCAAGCGTCTAATTTATATTCCAGCGCCTGTTGTTTAACCTAAACGGCACATGGCAAACTCATTAAACTATGATCATTATACTACACTACAAAAAAACATACGGGGCTGACAAAACATACGGAAGAAAACATACGGAAGAAAGCAGGGAGAAAATGGTAAACAGTGGTCCTCAATCTAAGTCCATGGGGGTACTCGAGCCCTCTGCAGACATGGTAGGGGACGAAACGGCTGGATCATCGTCAGGCGGCGGCGGGAGCGTTGGTTCACTGGTAGAATCGGCCCTTGGATGCGGGTTGTTGCTGGCTGTGAATGGGGTGAATTCGGTAGCACCATTAGAGGCTGGCTGGGTGTCGTCATCTTCTTCAGACTCGTCGTCGTGGCCCTCAATGGCTCTGGAGAGCGTGATCACAGTGATAGGCTTTGTCCGTAGCCGTTTGCGTAGTGGCTGTTCCCATAGGTATGTGAAATGGTCTTTGAGCGCGACGTACACAGCTGCCTGGCGTTTTGCATAGGCCTCCACACCTTCGAGAGTTGCCAAATCGGACCCAGGCACTGGTTGCGTAGTTTGGGACCACCACTCAGCTCGTGCCTGCAGCGATACACGAGTACGCCGCATTTCTTCTCGGAGCAGGGCAACTTCTTCTTGCCAACGCTGGGAACGTGCTCGTGCCTTGGCCCACTCAACTCGAACCACTGGGAGCAAGCATTAGCATGGCCAACAAGAAGACAGATAACACTCACCATCACTAATATCGCTGGTTTCCAGATCCTCGTCGTCCGGCAGGGCAGCCCCAGCGGCCCATACCCATGAGGTATGTTTATACCCCTCCCCGAGCCTCAACTCAATCTCCTTCATCTTCTTTTTGCTTTTCCGATGTCCATTGGGACCATATGCATTGTCAGGGTCGTCAATGTCGAAGGCGGCTGGCGGACGAAGATCTTCTTCCGAGAGGGGGCGAAGTGTTGACTCCCAGTCGCCAGTACCCCAGAGCCTAACGAGGGCTCGACGCGCATCTCGGTACTGCACAGCCTTCAGCCGGATCTTCTCATCAAGGTGATCCAGCGATGCGTGGGCTCTGGTACTTGGCCGCTGGCCTCAGACATTGTGATTCTTGTATATGATATATTGAGCCTTTCCTCGCTGGAGCGAACGGATGCTGTCGAGGGCGTCGTGGCACTGTGCTTCCCGAAGACGATCCTCTTTCTCCACAAGTGCTGAGGAACATGTCGCTCGCTGGTTCGTATCGAGTAATGATGGAAGCCAGACAGGCTCGTCTTCAATGTCACGTTGGCTTGGTTCATCTTCGGAGTCGTCATCAAGTGCCACTAGAATTGGCATGTAAATACGCTGTGCAGTGCGGATCTGGGTGAGGGAATGCTGAATGGTAAGGCGACGTTTTTGAAGGTCTTCCGCTTGTGCTGGGGTCATGTCTAGCTGATTGCGAGCATTGCGAACCTTCCGCCTGGCGAGCATTGGTTAGTTGAAACTGGGAATTTTGAGCTCAAAGCACTCACTGAGCATCTTCTATATCCATTGACGTGGTAAGAAATGTTGTTGGTGTCGTCTTGTGTGCCAACAGAACCTTCCGTTCCTCTTCTATCAACTCCAAGCGAACGTCCTTCTGCAACTTCGCTTCATCGGTGGTGTGTCAGTCAATTGAAAATACAAAAGTACATCGAGCTTACCTGAGTGTTGCTTAGCAACTTCATACGGGTTCGGCTTTGTCTTGTCAATTTCCCAATCCATCACCATTCTGGTCCACCCCTCGATAATCCCCTTGTCGCGGACCTCAATAGACGAGGTGAATTCCTGAAATAGTATTGTTTGTCGTGAGCTCTCAGCGATCGCAACCCAGAGTCTGCGGTGCAAAGTATCTCCTAGAATGATGTTAGTATCACGTTGAGGGTGTATGCTGAAAGCACGCACCAAGACCTGCTAGCTTTCGCCAATTGTGATGGGCAATGTGGTCATCTAAGGTATCATGATGACCCCTGGGACCCATCTCTTTGGTGCTGTTGGCGACTGGGTTGAGCGCTGCCCAATCACGTTCAATTCCTTCCCCGTCTGTCTGGCCCACCCCCGGCATTAGGTTGAGCGAGTGAGGGGTTTGGCACTCCTGTTTATGCGCCGGACAGTGACACTTCGGAATCGCAAAGTACGGTGCCAGGCCTTCCGGGAGTCTCATCGCCTCAGGTAAAGCAGCCATCCGGTCCTTGAAATGGATCTTGTATTGGCAGGTGATGTCGTAGATTATGTAGAGCACAAAAAGGGAGAACGAGTTGATGGCGCTGAGTAGAATCCAGTCCATATTGCAGTATCTGGCACCTTAGTGATCAGGCATTCGGTCGGTGTGATGCTCAAATGACTAGGCAACATACCTTTCTCCCTTTTGTAGGTCTCCAATCCCCAAAGGCCTGACCATCTTGTGTCGAGAGCAAACGCACATACTGACCCCCGTCGCTCTCATTCCAGCCGAAAACTTGGACTCAGCGGCTGCCAGGGTTTTGAAGCCACTGCAATTACTTGTCTAAAACCCGCGGGTCAGTCCAGCTGAGCTACTGGAGAGGTATTGCCACGTACGTCTTTCTGCTCTGAGTATTTCTTCAGATGTGTGGAATATGCCGTAGGCTCGACAAAGTACGCTAGACCTGTAACAAGGCCAGGATCGGCTTCATCGGAGGAGCGTAAACGATTTTTCAGGCGAAAATTGGTGTCCAGGGAGACAAGAAGGCTGTAGAGGTGTCTGACGACTGTCAGATGTTTGTCCATGCTTGGCATATGATTGTTTTCCCACTCACCTCTTTTCTGAGATCGCCGCTTGCCATCCCTCCAGCAAGTTGACGCCGGGCTCTGGACATGCTGGACACTTCAGAGCAAGCTGTCCTTTGCCCGTATCAGCCATCAGTCCTTCGACGCTCCCTCTCCCCCCACGTTTGAACATTCTCTCAGTTCGGAATTGGCGTACCATGAGGAAGAACGACTTGTATCTGGTCTGAATGATCAAGAGAGCTAATTAGCTACCGATAACAAGGATGGACTTGAAACTCGCATTTGGTATGTTTATGCCGCGATTGTCTGTCATCCGCTCTAGGGACTGATAGTATTCCCAGCACGATATCTTGCCTGAGAGCGTCAAGACGTGGTATGTTTTCAATACATCTACTGTCGCACAAGTTTGCGGATAATGAACACTTGCAGGCCACCAGTTGGCGCGAAGGATTTGTATGCGATGGCTCACGTGCTGTTCACAATTGCAGAACCGAACATTCACCATATGAACTCCATTGTTATGGATCACAGTGAAGGATTTATGGCCAGGCTCCGGGTTAACGCATTCAAGGTCAAGAGGGTGCCCAAGTTGTATACTCAGGCCCAAGTCGGCCATTGAGACACGTTTGTAGTAAGCCCCACTCCACCGCTGGTCGCAATTCAGCATAGGTAAAAAAATAGTTCACACACTCTCACCTTAGCACGGTGCAGCGGCATGCGGAGGTGTCAGGATAGAAAGCAGCTGCGGCATTCTAGCAGACCCTCAAAGCACTCGTCACAGGTGTACTCGGGCGCTTCATCAATTCCGCAAGTAGGGCAAGCTTGCAGGGCAGCCGCGTCTCCACGTCCTTCTAGGCGAAGTCTCTCCATAAGATACTCCTGGCTGTATGGCCTCCATTCATGCATTGGCGTGTCCTGCGCAAGGGTCAGTGGTGTTCTGTTGCATAGCTGACTATTCTTACTGATACGGCGTAACGCTTTCTAACGACTCCGGCATCAACATGTTCACGCGATACTCCTCCCCCATATTCCCCTCCACCGTCGAAATTCTCGGACAGGTTCCAATCAAAGGCTGTCGGCTTCACCTCGCCTTGGGTGTGCAGAATGCGAGGCGTCTCTTTGGCACACCGAAGGTTGTCTGAGACGGTAACGGTCCTCGCATGGATGCTACCCTTCAGCGGCCCCGTTTTATCTCTTGCGCTGCTAAGTCGAAACTTCTGTCGGGGTTTTCCATTTGTCGGTGGCGCGCCTTTTCGAGTGCCCATTTTTTCGCGATTTTTGACTGGGTGAGCTGCACGTGCCGCATTTACGCATCTACAAACTAGTTGACGGCACAATAATCTTTCTCCCAGGTATGTTGTCTCCTATGAAGCTCGTGTTGCATGGCAAATACCGCTAGTATAACAGCCTATGTATGTAGCTAGAGTATGAACTACATGTTTTGAAACATCAATTTGCGCTGTTCGTATGCCTCCGAAAGCTCATTGACACTACTGAGTGCGTATTCGAGCATGTCCTCCAATATCATAATGGTGTTTCGCACCCTTCGACAGAATCTTTGGCCGGCCTCGAACTCTGGCACACAGCCCTCCTTCTCCCAGATCCTCTGAGTTTCCACCTGTGCCTTTTGCGCCAGAATTTCAAGTATGTCGAGCTCCCTGTCAATGGTGGTTGCAGCGTTATCAACCATGGCCTCTGTGTATATCCGTGTGGCGTATTCGGCCTCTGATGGGCGCATTATTTCACGATGCTCGTGGTCTAGATCATGGAGGGCTGAAGAAACATTGTGGGTATTAGATGCCCTATTGTAGATAGCGTGAATATACATTCCTAGTTGTAAGTCAACAACATACTTTTTTGTGATACGGGCCGGCTTCCCTGAATGGTCCTTCGCAATGTTCACGACTCTGCGAAGTGACTGCTTGCCGTTCAATCTTTTGTCTTCATGATATCTTTGTCGGCGCTGCTTGAGCACTGTCTCCCGATGCCTGAATGCACGATAAGCAATTGCCAGAGTGAAACAAGAACTGCTGTACCTCTCATAGTGGTGTTTTCGATCGGCTCGAATGGCATCTAGACGACTCTCCTCTGTGGTATACTTGCGAGGACGACCCATCTGGAATTGAGGATAGGGAGGGACAAGACGGCACAAGGAAAAGGTGTGTAACTGGGAGCCTGGTTCGAACTTGTAGTTTAAAGTTTACTCAAAATGGTGCCAACGTTTCGTCGAATAAAAACTCAAATCTGCAAAGATTGAATCATTCCCAGGTATCTACTGTCCCGATGGTCATGATAAGTCAGCACGATATACAAGCAATAGTTCCACGTCAACGTATGTTGAATACAAGCTAAGATCGCGCGTAGATGGCCCTGTAGGGACCCAATACCAGCCTGCACATCTTCTGCCTCTGCTCACCACCCTTCTCCAGCCAAAGACTGACAATCAAGCGCGATGCCTCACTAACCGCCTGATTCCACAATTCAGCAGTTGGATCTTCCAACCAGTTCCCCTCGCCGTCGAATTGCAAATGGACAATGTCGCCCCACCAGCGGAGACTGCCGACGACGCTGAGGAAGCCATTGGCACCGGGGCGATCGAGGTGCGCAAAGCTGCCGGCAATGTTCGAGGGCTGGAGTGGATTCAGAAGAGAGTCAGAGTCGGCACTGTTGATAGGACCTTGCGTTGTGGACAGTTTGCGCCATTCTGGCTGGAGAGTGCGCCACCAACGCCACCACGAGGCCTCATATGCGAGTATATCCGATACCGCAGGACTACGAACTCTGGCATTCTTGATCCATAGGCCAATTTCCGAAGGACGGCAGCTATCTACATTGGGTAAAGCTGCCTTCTGGTTTTCAAAACGGTTATCGGCTTCGAGATTGACCAGGGCGTGCAGTATACATGCCCATGATGTTCCGAGATGCTCGCTTTCATGCAGCAAGTAACTATAAGCGGGCAGAAACCACTTCAGCCAGGTCTTGCTAGCTGGCGGCGCTGAGGGAATGGCACTGACATCGCAAGCCTTTGGACCATGATGTGCCGTGGGCTCATCTGCCCACGCTCCCTCGTGAGCTGGACTAGGCGGAGGAGTTGGAGTCTTGGCAGATGGATCGTCCATATCTGTCTCGGGAGGTAGGGATATGGGGGCGATTGGGCAGCTGGATTCTTCGCCAATGGTGCCGCATGTCTGATCCTCGTCCACGTGTTCGGCACCTTCTTGCGAAGGTTCGTCTGCGTCTTCTTGTGCGGGTTCCTCAGAGCCCTGCTGACGGCGGAGGCGGCGTAATGAGGATCTACCGTCTTGATCCAAGGCACGGACCTTTTTCTTTTTCGGTCGTCGATCGAGTGGATGCCTCTTGAAAACGACGCGGCTATCTGGTTGAGTATCGTCTTCGGAGGGGGTAGATTGTGCGGTACTCTCGCTGTCATTGCCTGCTCGTTGACGTTTGCTCTTTACACGCTTGGTAGCCTTTGAAGATGTCTTGGAGACAGCGGCATCCCGGGGTTCTTTAGATGAAAGCGAGCTTTGGTCTGGGTCTGTCGTTTCGTGAGCTGGTTGGAGAACCGTAACCTGTTTGGCTGGTAGTGGAGCGGTTCCCAGAATGGCAGCCGCCTCACATTCCTCAGGGCCTTGGAAACCTTAATGACACCCAGTAGACAACAATAGAGAGGCAGACTTACTATAGCAAGTTTGTAGAAATGCTGTGAATAAATCTGTAACCTTTCCAAAGTCGACGGTACAAGCTTCATCCCATCGTTGAGGAATCGGGGCTTTATTCGTGCCTATGTGCAGGCTAGGGAGCGTTAGGTCAGCAGCGTGGAAGGTGCATCAACAGGTCACTCACCTCAAGACGTTCAATTGTCCTCCGTGAGCTGGTTCGGGGCCACTGATCAGAAGGGAGAGGTGCATGCCCAGAACAGCAGAGACTTTGGTCAAAAGTGGGCCGAAAAAGTCAGCTACCCTGTCAAGCAAACTATTTGAAGTTAATCACGGTTCTGAAACAGGCGAAGTACTCACTCTTGACGTTCTGACGGAGTCAATTGGAGTTCCTTCCCCTCTCGTTCACGAATGCTTTCCTTCTCGGCCTGCTGTAAGGCCAAGCCGGCTTGGGTGTATTCGTCTTGAACCGCTGGAGGTAGTAACAAGAACCTAGCCTTCACATATTTAGCCCGTTCTGCCGCTCGGTCGCCCTCATTGATCCCACTGGAGTTGAACCACTTCTCGAAATCAGCCTTCATAGTGCCTTCGTATTGAGCTTTCGAAAACATTTGGTCCCCCGTTCGAAGTCGTGTTGGCTTGTTATCCATCCCAATGAACTGGTTGAGGAGCATAGCGAAGGGGTCGGTTCCAGCATTGTTGGTACTGATACGATGCACGCTTGATATACGGTAGTCTAGCCATGACTGGATAGACTGGAAATATGTTAGCAGCAACAAATGTCTTCATTAATCACCTAAAACTCACCGCAGTCATTTTCTTGATAATCTCGCCTTTGAGCTTCTTCTCTTCAGCTGTCACTGGTTCGCGCGCATAAGGATCGGGGGTTTGGTTGCTCGGTTCATCGGTTACAGGAAGGTGCCAGGGGTACTTGGTAAAATACTCGTTGACCATTCCCGCAAGAATGTCCCCCTTGCGAGAGCGCCGATTCAACGAAGCTTCCTTCCAAGGTTGTATCTGCGCTGTTAGCCATGTCAGGCGAGTTCCCTTTGCCCACCCACATTGGAGGGTGGGAACCTTTGGACTAATATGGTGATTGAGCGCCTGCCGGATCAATGTGTAATTATGACTTACAGCGGAAGTTCACTACCACCAGCATCGGTATTCGTCGTGTCCGGTTGGTCCCCAGTGTTCGTCGTATCTGTCACGTTTGTTGACATCGAAGTTGGGGTGTAGTGAGCTGATTCTGGTGAGCTTTTATCTCTTTCAACAAGCTCTCTACCACGCACCTTTCAGCACCCTGTACGACAAAACATACTTCTACAATACGGTGGTCTATAACACGGTGGAGGGCGTGATAACTTTGCAATATCATCTTGAAGCTTGGGAAGCCCCAAAATGGGCAATTGGGCGCCTCATGTATGTGGTTGTCCATCTAACTTTTGCACCTGACCATTCTTTGCTTCACGAAGCTTGCTGATGGAAGCCTCCCCCTCGATGAAAGCCTACTCAACTACAGCATGGTCTTACCCTGTACGCAGGAGCCCTCGCAATGCTCTACTTATCATCACGAATCCCCCGCCCCTTCAGTCTACGCCCTTCGCTTACTTTCGCCCTTCCAAGATGACTCAATCAAAACCAGTTGGAAACGAGCACGCCAGTGGTGACGACATGGCTGGTGAGTACTAGTCCCAGATACTGAGGAGCCTCGCAAGCTGATGCTGCCTCCCAGCTCTCTTAGCGCAGCTCTCCGGATTGTCCCTTTCCCCGGACCAGGCTCGCACTTTGGCTGGGGCGCTGACGTTGTTGGCCAATAGTGCACCATCTGCCCCCTCCCCCGCCTCTGGCACCTCTCCCATGCAGGGAGGCCCACCTGCCACATCGGTGGCGGCGCCAGGTCTTTCGGCTTCGGCAGCATGTCGATTGACGGCATCTGCTCCAGTTGTCCAACCCGTCTCGCCTCCTGCCATCGCCGTCACCCACGCCCCCGTTACACAGCCCACGGCGCCCGCCGCCGTTGCGCATGCCGTTGTTGCTCGTTCCACCGTCGCCCAGCCTATTGTGCCTCCTGCCGCTGTTCACACCCCCGTCGCTCAGCCCGCAGTACCTCCCGCCGTTGTTGACACCCCCTACACCCTGACTCCTGCATCTCCGAGATACCACTTGCTGCAACCTGGTTCTCCGGGGCCGTACTACGTCATCACCCGTGGACGCCAGGTTGGGATCTTTACCAACTGGACTGCCACCGCTCCCCTTGTCATTAGAGTGCCGGGAGCCGTCTTTGAGAGTGTCCATTCTCTCGCTCTTGCACGGGAAATGATGGAGGAAGCTCTGGATGACGGCATCGTCGGTGTCATTGACATTGAATACACCCGTCATCCTCGCATGCGTAGGCGTAGGTAGAATAGCATAGCACGGTCCTCCCATCCAATACAATCTCTTTGCCCTCATTTCCGTGGTGTGAATGCCAAATATCACCTGAATAGTGGAGACTCGGCTAAGCTGACTGAGCATAGCTTGAAAGAGCGGAGACTAGAGTTGAATATAACGTGAAAACGAGGGGTAGGGACTTGGCCCTCAAGTGCACACAGGCGCTTAGGACTTGTAATAACCGTTGGGGCGGCCCTCGCTTTTCAACTCTGCTCATTTTCTGCTAATGTGATTGCTCTGGTCAACAGGATTAGAGACAATTTGATATGTAGTCATCACATGCAATAGATAGGAAAGATAATTATGATGTTCTCAGAAATTGGTATGTTTTAAAATATTTTAAAACAGAAAACCCCAATGGCTCACGGAATTACTACAGGTAATGTCACATGAGCCTTCTGGGGGTTCAGAATATAAATGGCAGCAACAAAACAAGCCGCACCAAAATGGAGGGGATGAAACCAAGGGAAAACATACGGAGGGGGTGAAGGCGCCTGTCAAATTTCCGGAGGAAAACAAAAAGGAGCAGGCAATCTATGAATATATGAATGGCGGCAACAAAACGGTCGTATGAATATATGAACGGCGGCAAAAAAAACGGCCCACACCGAAACGGAGGGGATGAAACAAAAGGAAAACATACGGAAGGGGAAAGCGCCCGTCAAATTTCCGGGGGGAAGCAAAAAGGAGGGGGCGCCCATCAGATCCAGATCCGGAAAGCAAACAAACAGAAGGGGAAAGAAAGGGCGCATCAAATCCAGCAACGGAAAAGACCGACAGGTTCTGATTAGAACATGGGAACACCATAACAAGCAATATTCAATTCCAACACAATATTCAATCCCGACGCAGGCACAATATAATAAATCAATATCTACTGGACATCATGTGATCTCATAGCTGAGACCTGTGGTTATAGCCACAGTTTGTGTCTTAGGAGCACCTGGATCTAACCAGTTTATTAGGGTCTAGTATTACAGCTAAGGCTGTCGAGGGAACATAATGTTTTGCGTCGAGACGTACACCAGGTCTCCCTTCACGAACGGACTAGGACGGCGCTTTCGATTTGCGTTGCGTGTCTGCTTTACTCGCGCGGCAATAATCGAATCATGCGCACTCATAATCCCATCTTTCACTCACTGCGCGAAGACCCTCACGCCAGGGAACTCATTTTCTCTTGGCGAATCAAATATAAAGGACTTTGGCATACACCCTGTGTTCAAGAAGAATGGAGTGTAACCTGTAGACTCCGAACGGGCCGAGTTTATTGCAAACTCGATGGCTGGCAGCTTTGCCACCCAATCCCGCTGGTTCATGTCAATGCATTGCCTTATCATCTGAGTAACGGTGCGGTTCATTCGTTCCGTCATGCCGTCAGATTCGGGATGGTATGCACTCGACATAGCGAGTTTTGGTGTGTAGTAAGCTATGGAGGTGCTTCCAAAAATTCGAGGTAAACAAGACATCACGGTCACTTACAATTGTTTGCGGTAGACCATGTAATTTATACATGTTGTCGAATACCAACTCAGCAACATTTTGAGCGGTATAGGTTGTCTTGCTCGGTACCAGATGAACCATTGCCGTAAGCAGATCGATGATAACTGTAATAGAATCATATGTGCCATTGCGGTCAGAAGATTCAGGTAACGGCCCTACGAAGTCCATTCCGATGGTTTCCCAGGGGTGAGTGGGAGACAGTAACGGATTCAATAGCCCATACGGCTTCTGGTTATTCAGTTTACTGCGTAAGCACATCGTACAGCTTGTGCAGAAGGTATGTACATCTTTAACCATGTCTTTCCACCAGACATGGTCTCTGAGATAAGCTAAGGTCTTGGACCCGCCTAGATGAGCTAGCATCGAGTGTGCCTCGTTGATTACAATCTCACGCGCATTGGATCCATCGATAACAACATCTGGGACACAGAGTACCTCTCGTCTGTTGTCACGAAGGGTAATCAGACCCTTATTCACAGTAAAAATTCTTGTAATGCCGAGGGTTCGCAGCAATGTTGGAGAGAAATTTGTCTCCATTATACCGGTTTCGAATGATTTCTTTGAACGTCGTGCCACTAGGTACATGGTAAGTGAACCTTGTTAATCTCGGTGTGGGGTCAACTGATTGTGTGCGTGGAGTTTCCTCATTAGGGCTCTTGATCATGGGTGCTACTTCCTCAGTCGTTCCCACTGTGTGAGCAGAAGCCTTTGTATCACCGCCTCTAGCCCGTTGGTTTGTATTTTCTCAGGTGTTGTTTTCCACCCTCACGCCCTCCTTTTGTTCTCTAGGTCCGTGGAGAACAAAACGATGACCAACCATACGATGCACAAACTCTGAACTTGAAGTCTGCACTGGTGACGCGCCCTCCGAAACCTTTCGTGGTCCATGAAGCTTGAAACGTTTCTGAGCCATTCAACGTGCATATTCCGTACTCGAAATACCCTCTGGCTCGATAGACAGACCTTCAATGGCCATCGAAGACATCCGTGCTTCATCTCCAACAATAACTGGCTCCGTCACTTGGTCCTGAGGTCGACAAGCTCCCTCGTCATCATAGAGTGTGTACTCTGAGGATGCACAAACTGTTCCAGGTGCGTCATTGGAGTAAATACGAGATAGAGCGTCGCTGAGAACATTCTCAGAGCCTGGAATGTATACAGGCTCAAAACTGAAATCACTGAGTTTCTCCAACCATCGCGCCTGACGGCCTGTCAGATTCTTCTGGTTCAGCAAGTGGATTAGGCCCTTGTGGTCAGTCAACCACTTGAACCTTGCCCCCTGGAGAATATCACGGTGTCGCATCATCGTCTCGACGCCCGCGAGCATTTCTATCTTGTGAGTCGCATAGTTCTGCTGCGCCGCTGAGAGCTTCGCTGAATAGAACGCAGCGACAGATGCCTTCCTCCAGTCATCGCCCTGCAGGACAGCACCTGCAATTCCAGTTGCGCAACCATCAGTAATAACCCAGATTGCAGGTGCACCTTTCTCATATCTCAGCGGCACCCTGCGATGTTCTCTGAAGTTGTTAATATAGCGTTTAACGTCCTCAAATGCTCATTGATGAGTGAACTCCCAGCGAAATGCGACTCGATCACCAGTGTAAGGCTTCGCCTTGGTTTAGACGCGTACACGTTCTGAATCAGGTGACTTACCCTGGATCACGTGCATTGGTTATCGTTCACACACCAGCACAACACCCTTGTTTACTACCATCCCCTTCATCGCGCCGTCTTTATCCCACCTCCCTTTCTCCTCTCAAATGTACAACAAAGCCCTTCATATGCCTTTCTCTCCTGGATTCTGCTATATTCACCGGTACCAGTATTTAGCTCGTACCTACCTTCCCCAATAAATCAGTCAATTCCCACTCAGTATTCCGCTCGCAGCTTGCTCGAAACCCACCGTCTCCATAGCCAGGACTTGTCCACAAGGTAACCAGCCCTCAGCACCTTTATCTGAGGTTCCAGCCCTCTGCATTTTACTTGCTCGCCTACAGCTTCTGCCGCCCTGCGCTATCTAAAGCTCGCAAATGCTCTCACAGCCTGAAGAACCACTATGGTCAATCCCTCTGTTATTTCTTCATACTAACTACACTCTATTTACAAAGGATCCCAGAACGGCTAGCTAGAGGCAGCCTCTCTCGCATCAACCATACCTAACTAACCCGTTTAGGATCACTACACCAGTAAGCGCAGCAAGAATCCCCATAGGAATACGTATGCGAGCTGCATCATCTGCAAGGTAACCCACGGCGCCCAGGAATCCGTGAAGCAAGTCACGATTAGTGGGGACCTTCCAATTCAAGATCTTATCAACCTTGTGGGGATCCATACGGATCCCATCCTTGTCTACGATCCTCCCCAGGATCTTCAGTTCCTCAGCCAGAAAGTGCAACTTGGATTCAGAAAGGTAAAGTTTCTCCCGCGCAAGGATATCAATGACCAATTTACAGTGCGCTATATGTTCCTGCAGTGTATTCGAGTATATGATGATGTCGTCAAGATATACATCCATGAACTGGCCAATGAACGCTCCGAATAGATGGTTCATCAACGCCTGACAAGTAGCTGGGGTGTTGCAATCCCCCTGCTGCATTACGAGACTTTCCATGTTGCCGTCAAGTGTGGTCATAACCGTCCGATGTACATGTTCAGGAATAACACGTATCTGTTCAAAAGTGGCAGAGATATCCAGCGTGGAGAACCATGGTCTTCGAGCGACTTGACGGAGACAACCTTTGATCTCAGGCATCGGTGTGGACATCCTACGGGTGTTCTGGTTCCGTTCACGCAAGTCGAAGACTGTGCGCAACAGTGAAGTGCCAGGTTTGTATATCAACAGCATCGGCATAGCGTTCGTCGCAGTTGTTACTCGCCAACGCCCGCTCTTCAAGTATGCTTTGCGTTTCTCAACCCACTGCTCTCGCAAAGGTTCTGGGCATTTCGACGGTCACCATGTGTAGGACTTATTCACGTCAATGAGAGGGATCTCATGATTGATAGCGCGTAGCGGAGGCAGTCCTGTGTCTGCAGCGGCCAGGCAGAGAGGACGCGCATAATCGAGAAGATGGGCGCGTGCCCTCTGGACGTCACTCAGCAGAAGATCCATCGCCTGCGAAGATAATTTTGTTACATCCTCGCCAGCAGATAATGGCATCGCCTTCTTACTCCCAATCACGATACGAGGTGGGTTTAATCCCAACATCACCTTATGCTGATGTATCCAAGGGGTCCCGAGGATCAAATCATAATTGGACAGATTCACGACGTCAAAGTACCGCTCCTCCTTCACATCCTGATACTGAATATTAGCTCGACAGCCGAAATTGATCTTTGAGCGAGAGCCCTGAACGGCAAGCTGTAACGGTAAGGATTTCTTCAGCTCATGCTTCTTCAACTTTAATTGAGTGACCAGTGTAGATGACACGAAATCACCTAGAGACCCGCTATCGAGCAGTGCATGACACGGGTGTCCCTCAACGTTGACGGTAATCACCAAAGGACGTGGAATCAATTGAGTATGGTCCTTCGCGATAGCAGCATTACGTTCGACAGCAGGGTAAGTTCCTCGTTCCACTTGGACACCATGTAATGTTAACATAGGTACTGTCTGATGTGTTACTAGCTCCTCAGCCATCTTCGATAAGGCGCGCTCCATGCAACCTTCATCAGGATAGAACAATACACGTAGATCAGCAACACCCTCCCAAGTGGTTGGCTCCATCATTCTCAAACGCTCAGCCATTCGAGCCTCATACCAACGCCCAAGATTGAGGTCATGGTTCATGAGCAGATCGCAGTGAATATGAGTCTTGCAGCTCAGCAAGGAATCAGATATTGTATACCATCCATTTGCGGAGCATTTACTAATGTGCCACCGACTGAAGTGACCTGCATGTTCGTGGCCATTTGCGCGAGCGTCGTGCACCTCATAGTATTGAAGGTATGACAAGGCATTATTCAGCCATGGATCCTCGATCACAGGCAGGTGTCCAAGAAATTCATATTTGACTGGATCTAAGTCTTCATTGTGCAGTTTCGCAAGGGCTTCAATGTACCATTTCGCCAGTGAGAACCCTGGGGACAGGAGGGTATCTCTCGAAATCTCTGGTTGAAGGTTCTTCCACTGTAAGAAATCATACAGAGTGTAGGTGTCATCATTAACAGTAACCATTCCAAACCTAGGTTCAAGCTCATGGTCTTTTGGAAAGTGTTGGTCGCCGGGAAAGGGCAGGAACTTCAAGTCTTCCATCAGGCGCATGAACGTATTGGATACGCCATCTCCCAAGTGATCATTTGTATGGCACGCTTCTCGATACCAGTCTTGGTGTTGGTGCCACAGACGTTCCTGCGGTGTTTCATCTTCGGGGGACCGTTCCATGTGTACATCCTCCTTCCCGACCAATTCGTTGTTGTGAACCATGCACCATGCATCAAACTCAGTGTAAGGGAACACTCCTATTTTCTCCTATTCCCCTGTCCCTCTCCCTTCCTCCTCATTCCTTCCCCTTTCCTTCACCCCATGGACTCTTACCTACATTCCTGTCATTCCCTTTCGTCCCCTTTCCTTTCCACTTCCTTTCCGTCCACTCCTTTCGCATCGGAGTCATGTCCAGTGACTCCGGAGTCTTCCCGCACTTCGGACTCGCTTCGGACTTGCTCGGACTAGTATATACACTTCGGGGCTCGTCTGGGCTACCCCTATCCTCTTTCCCCACTTCATTACTCTTTGCTCTTACTTCTCCAGGTCACTGGCACGACTCCTGTTCATTCCCCTTCCACTTCATTATCACATGCCCCCTCATACCTTGTGATATTCGTTCGGACTTGTGGCTGGTGTACTGTACAGTTATCCTTCATTCCTCCCACGCTACTACAGTATATACTTCGCTTCCTAGCATGGAGAATCCCTATCCTGTTCTCTTTGGATTCTCCCTCTGCTAGGTGAGCAGCTCTCTCATGTATTGTAGTTAGACTTATTCATCTCTTTGGATTCTCCCTCTGCTAGGCCTGCGCTGTGTGGCCATCTTGAGGTTGCCCTTACAGCAGAACAGGATCTCCCATCCTGGCACCAGAGCCCTACAGAAAACGTCCTGCGTCGCTCCGGACTCGTTTCCGACGTCTCTCCGGTTTTGCGGACATTCCGGACGCTCTCCTGCTACTCCCACCCACCTCTGAGGACACAAGGAACTCCATCCCTCGCTCCCCTGACGACTCAGAAATGACGGGCGCTTCCAGCCAGATCCTGCCATCTGAGCCAGCCGACTCAGGACTGGACTCCGAGACTTTGCAGACCTTGTGGGCTCAGACGTACGAACACCAAACCCAAATCAGTTCCATCCATGATACACTCGCCTGAATCGAAGAACTCCTCCTAACACCCCGTCCGACTACTCCGAAAACGACTCCGGACTCCGAGCTGAGGGGCACCGAAGCCTCCCAGCACGCCCTGGGTCGATCCGAAAACACCCCACGCTCCTGTCTGAAGCCTGCCTCTCCCCCAATCTTTGACGGAAACCGCAAGGATGGCCGCACATTCTACAACGCGTGCTCCATCTACTTCCAGCTCTGTCCAGACCACTTTCCGACCGAGCAGGCCAAAATCCTCTGGTGTCTCTCCTTCTTCCAGAAGGATCGAGCTAAGGAGTATGCGGACATGGTGCTCCGGAGTCCGAAGGATCCGTACTTTGAGTCCTGGGCCGCCTTCGCAACTGAATTCCGGACTCGCTTCCTTCCGGATCGGGAATGCGAAGCCGCCATGCTAAAACTGGAGTCCACCCGGTACCACCAAGGCCGTCGGACTTTCCAGGAGTACCTCGACGAGTTCCGGGACCTTGTAGACCAGTCCGGATACACCGAGGGCTCCAACATCACGATGAAGTTCTGCCGCAGATTGGACTCCATCATCCAGAGCCGTGTTGCCGAATCCGCAGACTGTCTGGGCGAGGACGACTTCGAGGAATGGTACAGGGCAGCGCAGCAGGTTGCTGACAACTGTGCTGCTAACCAGTCCTTCCACTTTGGCGTGCACTCCGGTAACTCCAGACACTCTGGACCCCTCGCCCGGCCAGCAGCCAACTCCGGAGTCACTCGGACTCCTGCGGGTGTACTTCCCGCACCTCGGACTCTGCTCCCACCTCTGCAACCTCATTTCCAACCCCCGCCTCCTCCGAAGGCTCTCTCACCGGGCGTCCCTATGGACATCGACCACACCCACTCCCAACCCGCCACTTCACAGCTCTGTTACCGATGCGGCAAGCCCGGCCACATGTCCCGTGAGTGCCCACTGCGGTACGACGTCCGGTTCATGACCACCGAGGAGCGGATGTCCGCCATCGAAGATCTCTTGACTGCAGCCGATGTTGTAGAAAGTGCGGGAACTCCGGAAGGAATAGATGGTGAGGGAATGGCCCCGGTTGAGGAATCGGACACGGCGGATTTTGTCCAGACCAACGAGTGATCAGTGCGACCTCGTTGGTAAATAACCGATTTGCTTGTCTTAGCATAGACAAAATACAAGATGATGACTCTGATCAATCCGATGATTCATCCGACATTAAGCAAGCGACTCCGGTTACAATCCGCACACTCCGAAGGTTTCGCCCGCAGTGGGAATGGCGGCTACCCAGTAGCTATAAGATCTCCGCGCTGCCCGGCAAGCTTTCCTTAGATATACCCGTTGAAGTGCAGAGCATGGATACACAACACAGATGCATCCTGCAGGCCCTGGTGGACTGTGGAGCCACCGGAGTCTTCATGCATCCACGCTTTGCTGATGCCCATGGTTTCACCTGACGCAAGCTGTCCGCTCCGATTCCGGTCTTCAACGTCAACGGATCGCCAAACGAAAACGGATCCATCTCCGAAGTCGTGGACCTTGTACTCCGGTTCAAGGATCACATGGAACGGATGCTTTTCACAGTCACCAACATCGGATGGCAGGACATCATCCTTGGATACACCTGGCTTCGGAAGCACAACCCCGAAATCGACTGGCAGATGAAGGAGGTGACCATGAGCCATTGTCCGTCTGGATGCGACACCTGTCGCAAGGAGTTCCGCCATGACAAGCTGGCCCGACGCAAGGAGTCCGTGCGACTCCGGGAGTGTTGTACAGGTCCGATGCCAAGGGTTGAGGAACTGCACTCGGATGATCTCCCACAGCTTCAGGACTGCGAGGACGATGATGAGGACGATGAGGCTACAACTTCGGACGACTCCGGACTTGAGAAGGGTGACCGTATCTTTGCAGCCATTCCCCCTCCGACTCCGGAGTACATTCGGAGTCTTTGGGAAGAACACATCCGAGCTTCGGAGACAGTCTCGCAGCGCCTCGCATTGGCTTTCCAGCGCAACAAACCCCACGATCCTCGGAACAGCGCAGTCCCAGACTTCCTTCAGGAATTTGAGGATGTCTTCGCGAAGGAGTCCTTTGATGAACTGCCCATGCCGCGTCCGTGGGACCACGCCATTGAGCTACTGGAAGGAGCGGAACCGACCTCTACCAAGTGCTACCCACTGTCCCCTGCGAAGCAGAAACAGCTGGACGAATTTCTGGAAGAAAATCTCCGGACTGGTCGGATCCGCCCCAGCAAGTCGCCCATGGCCGCCCCAGTTTCTTTGTCAAGAAGAAGGACGGATCGCTCCGCTTGGTCCAGGACTACCGGAAGCTCAACAACATGATGGTCAAGAATCGGTACCCGCTCCCACTCATCTCGGACTTGGTGGACAAACTCCGGAACGCTCGCTACTTCTCCAAGCTCGACGTCCAATGGGGTTTCAACAACGTCCGGATCAAGGAGGGTGACGAGTGGAAGGCTGCATTCTGGACTACGCGCGGACTCTTCGAACCCTTGGTGATGTTCTTCGGACTGACCAACAGCCCGTCTACCTTCCAGACCATGATGAACGACCTCTTCCGGGAGCTCATTACAGAAGGTGTGGTCATTATCTATCTGGATGACATTCTGATCTACACCAAGATGCGCAAAGAGCATCGCCGGGTTCTCAAGCGAGTCCTAGAGATCCTCCAGCGGAACAAGCTCTTCCTCCGAGCAGATAAGTGTGATTTTGAACAGACCAAGGTGGAGTATCTCGGAGTCATCATCTCCAAGGGTAAGATTGAGATGGACCCTGTAAAGGTTTCCGGAGTCGCAGACTGGCCGACCCCTCAGACTCGGACTGAACTCCAATCCTTCCTCGGGTTTGTCAACTTCTACCGCCGCTTCATCAAGGACTACTCGCATATCGCTCGGCCTCTCTTCGACCTCACCTGCGCAAAAGAATGGCAATGGAATGACTCCGCTCAATCCGCATTTCTTCAGATCAAGGAGCTGATTACTTCAGAACCTGTTCTGGTCTTTCCGAAGGAGGATCGGCCATACCGGGTCAAAGCGGACTCGTCGGACTATGCTACGGGTGCGGTCTTGTCGCAGCTGGATCCGGATGATGGTAAATGGCATCCTGTCGCATTCTACTCTAAAAGTCTACAGGCTGCGGAGCGGAACTACGAAATACACGACAAGGAGATGCTTTCAATCATCCGGGCACTCAAAGAATGGCAGCACTACCTTGAAGGCGCGGAGACTCCGTTCGAGATCTGGACGGACCACAAGAACCTGGAGTACTTCATCAAGGCCCAGAAACTCAACCGTCGCCAGGCCCGCTGGTCCCTGTACCTCTCCCGCTTCGACTTCACTCTCCTACATCGTCCGGGTCGGACTATGGGTAAGCCGGATGCTCTCTCACATCGCTCGGATCACTCGGATGGTAAGGACGACAACAAGGATGTGGTTTTACTTAAGCCGTCCTACTTTGCCGTCTGTGCCACGGGTGTCACTCTTGAAGGAGAGGAGAAGGATATCCTCACGGCTATCCGGACTGGAGTGCGGGATGCAAAGTTTGAAGATGCAGTGGCAAAGGCGGCAGAAGAGTTGAAGAAGGCCCAGGGCAGCCGCAAGACAGTCCGGAGTGCGGAATGGTCTCAATCGGATGGACTCCTGATGTTCCGGGGTAAGATCTATGTTCCGGACTCACCGGACTTGCGTCAGACTATTGTAGCCCAGCACCACGACACCAAGGTCGCAGGACACGCCGGCAGATGGAAGACCCTTGAGCTCGTTTCGCGCAGCTACTGGTGGCCCAACATGTTCCGGTACGTCGGATCCTACACCCGCCATTGCGACCTCTGTCTCCGGACGAAGGCCCAGAGGCATCTGCCCATGGGTGAACTCCATCTGCTTCCCATTCCGGATGAACGCTGGGATCGTCTGAGTGTCAACTTCATTGTTGAGCTTCCGGAGTCCGATGGATTTGATGCTGTCATGAATGTGGTCAACTCCATAAGCAAACGCGCCCACTTCATTCCGACTCACACCACAGTGTCCGCCCTCGGATCCGCCAACTTGTACCTGCAGAACGTCTGGAAGTTGCACAGACTCCCTCGGTCCGTTGTGTCCGACCGGGGTCCGCAATTCGTCACAGAGTTCACCCGAGAAGTCTACCGGATGCTCGGAATCAAGCTGGCCGCTTCCACTGTGTATCACCCTCAGTCCGACGGACAGACAGAGCGGACTAACCAGGAACTCGAGTCCTATCTCCGGATCTTCGTCGGAGAGCGTCAGGATGACTGGGCCTGACTCCTACCTATGGCGGAGTTCGCATACAACAACCGGGTCCATGCATCCACTCAGCAGTCACCCTTCCTCCTAGATACCGGCCGACATCCTCGTCTCGGGTTCGAACCTCATCAACCACCATCTCGGATGGAGTCCGCAAACGAGTTTGTAGACCGGATGAAGTCCGCAGTTGATGAAGCTCAGTCTGCATTAGTCAAAGCTCAGGACGACATGAAGCGCTACTACGATCAGTGTCGGACTCCTGCTCCGGAGTACCAACCGGGTGACAAGGTTTGGCTGGACTCGTCGGACGTCAACCTTGCCCGACCCTCCCGGAAACTCGGACACACACGACTTGGTCCTTACAAGGTTGTCTGGAAGGTTGGCAAGGCAGTGTACCAACTCCAGCTCCCTCCGGGCTTATCCCGTCTCCACCCTGTCTTCCCCATGGTCAAACTCTCTCTCTTCATTTCGGACCCCATTCTGGGTAGACGCCCTGTCACTCCGCCACCTCCGCAGCTCATTGACGGAGAAGAGAAACACGAGGTAGAAGAGGTCCAGAATAGCAGACGGTTTGGTCAGGTCCTGAAGTATCTGGTGCGCTGGCGAGGCTATGGTATCGAGCACGACTCCTGGGAGCCTGCGAGCAACCTCCAGCATGCTGCCCAGAAGGTCAAGGACTTCCATGATCGTCATCCGGACGTAGTGCGCTTACTCCGGACAAGTCCGATGACTCTGACGACTCCTCTACCACTCCAGATGACTCCTACAGCACTGGACCAGTCCTGGGAGCGTTGGCGCAGTTGGAAGGCTCCGGGCTCTGCGCAATTGTACTTCGACATCTTCTCGCAGCAATCCGGAGTTTCGGGTCTAGTGAATTCATGGCGTGGCAGGCAGGAATCTTCGCGTCGGGTCGCCACAACCTTGAAGGGGGGATGATGTAAGGGGACACTTCTATTTTCTCCTATTCCCCTGTCCCTCTCCCTTCCTCCTCATTCCTTTCCCCTTTCCTTCACCCCACGGACTCTTACCTACATCCCCATCATTCCCTTTCGTCCCCTTTCCTTTCCACTTCCTTTCCGTCCACTCCTTTCGCATCGGAGTCATGTCCAGTGACTCCGGAGTCTTCCCGCACTTCGGACTCGCTTCGGACTCGCTCGGACTAGTATATACACTTCGGGGCTCATCTGGGCTACCCCTATCCTCTTTCCCCACTTCATTACTCTTTGCTCTTACTTCTCCAGGTCACTGGCACGACTCCTGTTCATTCCCCTTCCACTTCATTATCACATGCCCCCTCGTACCTTGTGATATTCATTCGGACTTGTGGCTGGTGTACTGTACAGTTATCCTTCATTCCTCCCACGCTACTACAGTATATACTTCGCTTCCTAGCATGGAGAATCCCTATCCTGTTCTCTTTGGATTCTCCCTCTGCTAGGTGAGCAGCTCTCTCATGTATTGTAGTTAGACTTATTCATCTCTTTGGATTCTCCCTCTGCTAGGCCTGCGCTGTGCGGCCATCTTGAGGTTGCCCTTACACTCAGCGTCAAGCACATCAAGCTCCTCCTCGGTGAGTATGATAGGTTCTTCCTCATCATCGGCGCTGAGTCCCTTTTCCGTTTCTAGGAAATTCAGCATCAACACAGCCCAATCGTCATCGCGGTACTCCTGTCGAGTACATGGGCCCATATCAGTGGCATCTGCAAGATCCTCATCATCGTCGCTGATCTCGATGAGAGGCGGCATATTTTCATCGTCATCATTGCTGTCATCGCAGTCCTCAACGGTCGCCCTACGCGAAGGTGTCGGTATGCTCGCATTTGGAATGGGAGTGTCAGGACGGACATAAACCTCCTCAAAAGGTTCGGGTTCATCAAGCTCGAAGTCACTGATACCGGCGTCTGATTCAACGAAGTTGTTATGGGCGCATCCAGGAGGCCCCTAGGGGCACGTTCACGTGCATTTCTGGCAATGGACTCGGGCCGCGCATACACGCGGCTACCCGGACCTCCCGTATTACGGACTTCGTACATACTCGAGCTCACTGTAGTTATTACCACCGGACTCCTTACTGTTTCGTGAACGCGCGGACGCCGCGTGTTCCTGAGGTATATAGTCCTGTACCGTACATACAGTTACCTTAGTTCGAATATTAGTTCCTTCACCGCACTCGCTCCTCACCTCTTCGCTGAGGTCTTCGTCTCTCTCCCCTCGCCTCCGCCCGTACCCTCGGTACCCGCGTAGGACTCCACCCCGAAATACAGGGCACGCAAGAGTGTGGGAGGCGCAGCCAGTAGCTGAAGCCAAGCCCGTACGTCCTTCGCTCCCCTCGTTTCTCCGCAGCTCTACGAGGAACCGCACAAACCGCGGGTCCGCGTAGCCCCGAGCCCCTCCGCGAGTGTGGCTCTTAACAGTATATTCGAACTCACAACCCAGCTCTTGCTCTCGTCCCCGCAAGTCCTTGCCAACGTCATGGCCGGCGGTACCCAAGCGGGCTCCTCGCGAACCACCCGCGTGAGCCAACACGCTGCCGCCACTCTCGTCTCTCCGCTGGTCTCCACGGCCCACGCACGCAGCCACGCGAACAAGGGAAAAGCTCCCGTAATTCCGCGTTTGCGCGCGGCGTCCTCGCCTGCCATCCCTCCGTTTCGCTCCCCTACGATCGCCGCAGGCGTCCCCGCGCAACCCGCTCTTGATCCAGAAACACCCAAATCCGAACCTGCCCAGCCCTTCGTCCCGTTTAACGTCCTGTCCCCAATCCATTCCCGCTCAGTCCCCTCAAACGAGGAAGGACACGCTCCCTCGCTCCTGCCGAGCGACCACGGGTTAGGACGGATGGACGAGGAAAGGCAACCTTCGGTTCACGGTTCTGGACCGCGGCGCCCCTGGGATTCAGACAACGGCTCTGAGGACCACTTCCGCCCCGCGGACCACGTGTTTCTCCATGCACTAACCGCGCTCAGTAGAGAAATCAAGGACCTACATCGCGAGTCATCCGCTACCCCCCCGCCGCTCCTTCCATTTCCCGTCCAAAACCTCGCACCCCCGACCCTTACGACGGCTCCGACCCGATGAAACTCAACACATTTCTCGTCCAGCTCAAGCTCTACTTCAACGCCACCCCCTCGCTCGCCTCCGACGAGGATAAGGTGACGTTTGCCTGCTCATATCTCAAGGGGAACGCGTTTGCCTACTTCCAGCCCGAGCTGATTGACGACGCCGCGGACCCTGAATGGCTCCACTGCTACTCCACCTTCGTTCAAGTTCTCCAGGAGAACTTTGGTGCGTTTGACGCTACCGCGGAGGCCGAAGCGGCACTGGACCAGCTCAAGATGGGGGACAGGCAGCGCATCAGTAAGTACAATGTGTTGTTCCAGCAGCACTCTGCGTTGGTGTCCTGGGGCCCCGCGGCTCTCCAGCACCGTTACTACCAGGGTCTCCCCGACAGAATCAAGGACGCGCTCTTGAACCACTCGAAGCCGGGATCGCTCGCACGGCTCCGCTCCCTCGCGCAGGCCATTGACCAGCATCATTGGGAACGGGAAGCCGAGCGAACACGCAACACCCGCGCCTCCGAGAAATCCGCGCCTGCGAAATCGTCCTCCGCGTCCACCCCGTCCACTAAGTCCTCCGCTCCCTCCTCTTCTAAATCTTCGTCCTCGGCTCCCCGCGCACCCGCAGCCCCCAAAGACTCCACTCACCTCGGCGCCAACGGCAAGCTTACGCCTGAAGAACGTCAACGACGCTTCGACAACGAGCTCTGCTTGTTCTGCGGCGGCGCGGGGCACAAGGCGAACAAATGCCCCAAAAGTCAGAAAAAGGCCAAGGGACGCGCAGCGGTCACCAAGCCCGCGGAAGACGCGGAATCTACCACCCACATCTCTGATGCTGAGTCGAAAAAACTAACCGGCGCCCCCGAGTCTCCGGCTCGTGATGGTCGCCCACCTGTTCTATGGCCGGCAGTTTGTAGATTAAACGGTTCCGCTCTCTCCTCGCCTTCCGCGCTTCATTTACTACTTACGTCTAATTCGCTCTCGGACTCCCTCGCTCATTTTCGTGCTCTCGTTGATTCTGGTTCGACCTATTGTTTCGTAGATACTTTGTTTTCTCGTTCACATGGACTCACTACATATCCTATAGCTCCTATTAAACTACTGCTCTTTGATGGTACCTCTAACAACTTCATTACCGAAGCAATAGATATCCATCTCCGGTTCCCGTCTGGCGACAATATGACCGTCACTTGTCTTGTGACCCCTCTGGATCCGTCCTGTTCTGTGGTTCTTGGATACGACTGGCTCTCCCGCTACAATCCGTTGATTGACTGGGCTCAGAGCAGCATCACCTTCCGTTCCCCAAATCTCGACACTCCTAGACAGAGCTCTTGCGCGCCGTCCGCGGCACGCGCTACTTCTTGCATTAAAGCATCTTCGACTTCTACGACCCCCTCGACTCCGACCTCGGCTCCGACTTCGTCCTCTCGACCCGACATCTCCTTGATCAACGCAGCTGCGTTCCGCGCCGCGTCCCGACTTGCGGGATCCAGGGTCTTCCAGATTATGATACGACCCGAAACCACCTCCGCCAGAGCTGCTAGTGTAGCTGATCCCGACCTATCCGCGGTACCCGAGGAATACCACGAGTACGCCGACGTTTTTAGCAAAGGAAAGGCCGACACACTAGCTGAACACCAACCCTATGACCTCAAGATTGAACTCGAAGACGGCGCCGCGCCTCCGGTCGGCGCCATGTACTCGCTTTCGCAATCAGAGCAGCAGACCTTAAAGGAGTTTATCGACGAACACCTTGGACTTGGATTCATACGATCCAGCAAGTCGCCCCACGGCGCACCCGTCCTTTTTGTCAAGAAGAAAGACGGTTCCCTTCGACTTTGTGTCGATTACCGCGGTCTCAATCGCGTCTCGAAGAAAGACCGCTACCCCCCTTGCCCCTTATCTCGGATCTCCTCGACTCTCCACGCAAAGCCTCAGTGTATACCAAGATCGACCTCCGGCACGCGTACTATCTGGTGCGCATCGCCGAGGGAGACGAATGGAAAACCACGTTCCGGACCCGCTACGGCTCCTTCGAGTGGTTGGTTGTACCTTTTGGGTTAACTAACGCTCCCTCCGCGTTCCAGCGTTTTATGAACGACATTTTCGCTGACCTTCTCGACGTCTACGTTATCATTTACCTGGATGATATACTAATCTACTCTGATAACATGACAGATCACAAGAAACACATCAAGGAGGTACTCCGTCGGCTCCGCCAACACAAACTCTACGCGCGTGCCGACAAATGCGAATTCCACGCGGACACCGTAGAATACCTCGGCTACATTCTATCTCCCCAAGGCCTCACCATGGACAACTCGAAAATCAAAACGATCCAAGATTGGCCGGAGCCGCGGAAGATCCGCGATATTCAGTCCTTCCTAGGCTTCGCCAACTTTTACCGCCGCTTCATCCGTAACTACTCGGATATCGTGGTTCCTCTGACCCGTCGCACGCGCAAAGGACTACCCTGGAATTGGGATCAGGCAGCGCGCGACTCCTTCGAAGCTCTGAAACGAGCATTTACCTCGGCCCCCGTGCTTACGCACTGGGTACCGGATGCACCACTCGTCGTAGAGACGGACGCCTCGGACTACGCGCTTGGCGCGATCCTCTCCATCTACACTCCAGACGGTGAAATCCACCCAGTCGCGTTTCACTCACGTACCTTCAGTTCTGTAGAGCTGAACTATGACGTTCACGACAAGGAACTCTTAGCCATCTTTGAGGCTTTCCGCGTCTGGCGACATTACCTGGAAGGTTCTGGTATGCCAATTGACGTGGTTACTGACCACAAGAATTTAGAATACTTCTCGACCACCAAGATTCTGACCCGCCGGCAAGCGCGCTGGTCCGAGTACCTCTCGCAATTCAACCTTCTAATCCGTTTCCGCCCGGGAAGGCTCGGCTCTAAGCCTGATGCCCTCACCAGACGATGGGATGTCTACCTTAGAGAGGGAGGTGACGACTACGCTACAGTCAACCCTCACAATTGTAGACCTATCTTTTCGAACGAGCAGCTGACCGCGTCTATCTGCGCAACTTACCTCTGGGAGCCCGCGCTCCGCAGCTCCATCATCATGGATACAGAAAAGTTACGCGAAGACATTATTGCTGCTTACCTATTAGATCCAATCACGAAGGCTCGACTCGACAATCTTGAACCACGGTGGTCGCGCACCGAAGACAATCTACTTCGCCTCGACGGCCGCGTCTACGTCCCCGACCACGGAGATCTTCGCCTCCGCGTACTCCGTTTTAAACATGATCATATCCTCGCTGGACATTATGGCAAGAACAAGACTATTGAACTCGTTCGCCGCGAATATACGTGGCCGAAACTCCGCGAATACGTTCAACACTACTGCAAGTCCTGTACAACCTGTATGCGTAGCAAGCCCCAGCGCCACAAACCCTACGGCAAGCTACAACAACTTCCCATCCCCATTCGACCTTGGGACTCAATCTCTATGGATTTCATCGAGAAGCTTCCGCCGTCCCTCGGTTACGACTCCATCCTCGTTGTAATGGATCGTCTATCCAAGCAAGGGATCTTCATTCCATGCCACGATACCATCACTTCGGAAGGTCTAGCTAAGTTATTCGTTATTCATGTCTTCTCTAAACACGGAGTCCCCGCGCACGTCACGTCTGACCGCGGCTCCGAATTTGTCTCTCACTTCTTCCGCTCATTAGGAAAAGGGTTGGACATGAAACTCCACTTCACGTCAGGATATCATCCTGAAGGTGATGGACAAACGGAGCGTACTAACCAAACCCTCGAGCAATACTTACGTGTTTATTGCAATTACCAACAGGATAACTGGGCTGACCTCTTGCCTCTCGCCGAGTTCGCATTCAACAACGCTCCTAGTGTTACCACCGGAGTATCCCCGTTCTTCGCGAACAAAGGCTACCACCCCAACCTCTCTCTCAACCCCGACCTCGACCTTGCCTCGGCCCGCGCGCGGACCTTCGTAACCAACCTCGACGAGCTTCACAAAGAGCTGCGTACCGCGATGACCGAGGCGCAAGCCCGTTATCAAGGACCAGCTGATCGTCGCCGCGCCCCCGCGCCGGACTTCAAGGTTGGCGAAAAGGTTTTCGTCAAGGCCAAATTCTTCCGTACCACTCGTCCCTCGCACAAACTCGCGGAGAAATTCCTCGGTCCGTTCGAAATCATTCACCAAGCCGGACCCTCATCATTTACTATCCGTCTCCCGGAAAATCTCCGCGGGGTCCACCCCGTATTCCATGTCTCCATGCTTGAACCCGAGACGCCTAACACTATCCCTGATCGCGTTCAACCCCCCCCTCCTCCCATTGAAGTCGATGGTAACGATGAATTTGAAATAGCCGAAATTGTAGACTCAAAGATCGACCGTCGACGAAAAGTAAAGCTCCAATACTACGTTCGATGGCTCGGCTATGAGCACACCGATGAAGAATTCTCGTGGCTCTCCGCGGATGAGCTCGGGAACGCGCAAGAACTCGTTGCAGAGTTTCACTTGCGCTATCCTGACAAACCCGGACCCGCGTAGCGGTCCTTCACCTCAATTCCCTGTTTTCTCTTTTCCGCGTCGCCCGCGCTTCTACTTATCTCGTTTCCCTAAAGCCGCGCGCGACCGCGCACCACCTCCGATACTCACCACAACCCGCGCGCATACGCGCTTCATCACAACATTTTTTTCCTTTCCCCTCCTGCTCGCTCCGCGCGCCATCCTTCTCTTACTTCTACTCATATTTCTCCTAAACAAGTCCGACACTTAGATTATATATATAAAAAAAAAAAAAAAAGAAAAAAACAAACAGTAAGAAAAACATTAAAAGAAAGTAACCGTAGATATAAGTAATATTTTTTTTTCTTTTTTCATTTTTCCTTCGCGGCACGACGAGGCTCCCGCGCTTACTCCTCCTCACTATCCTCCTCCTCCTCGTCGCCGCGCTTCTCCTCGTCACTCTTTTCCACCACCTTCATTTTCCCCTTCCTATCCTTTGTCCCCTCTTCTTCGTCGTCCGTCGTTCCCGCGCCCCTCCTCGTCATCCGTCTCACTCGTTGACGGTGGCCTCGCCCCATCAATCTCCATCCCGTCCTCCGCGCCGTCCTCGCTCGCCAGCCAGCGCCATTCTCTCCAGCGATTTGGCCCAGGCCATCTTCTGCTCGTACTCCCGTGCGGCCAAGTCCTCCGGCGCCCCCACCACGTCCGCGATCCAACGCACTGTGTGCGTCAACGCGTCGACCTTCGCCTCGAGCCGGGCAAGGGTCTCCGACCCACGGAGGCTGCTGACGGACAGGTCGAACGCCTGCGCCGCCAACTCGCCCAGCGCGGCTACCACAGACGGCTCCGGGCTCGCCGCAGGTATTGTGCGTGCCGCGCCTCCGCCGTTCCCGCAACGAACATGCCTATGCTTGCACTCCCAGCACGTCCGGGCCCCTTTGACGCTGATAAGGGGATTAGTACGAAAAAGAGAATGGTAATGCGAACTTTACTTACAGCCGCGTGTGACACTCCAAGTCGCGCTGCACGCACCCAGGACACGGCACCTCTCGCAGCGGCCCCTTGGGCTCCAACTCTTTCTCCGCGCCCTTCGTCGCCGCCGGCTCCTTCGCCTTCGCCGTCTCCCTCGTTCCCAGGCCCGTACCACTCCCCGCAATCGCGCTAGTCGCCTCCTCGGCGGCATCGTCCTCGTTCTCGCTGCCCCTTCCTCGCGTCGCAACGTAGTGTGCGACCGCCGCTCGCACGCGCGCATCCTCCGCGGCCTTCCGCGCCTTCAACTTCTTCCGCCGTCGAATACGGGCATCGGACTCCGCGACGGATTCGTCCTGCCTCCGCCGCTTTTCCTCGCGTCGCCGCCGCTCGTTGGCCTTGTCGTCGGGGTTGGCGGATTCGCGGGTTCGTTTGTTGGTTGGCGCCATGATTGCCTCGTTCCACCCACGGCCCCGTTCTCCCTCTTTATAATCCCGACCCACTCCACCTCCGCGCTTCTCCCGCTCACGTGCGCGTTGAAGAAAATTTCCTCACGGCGCACGGACCGCAGCACCACGATCTCATACGCGAGCGCCTAGGCCTCTATGGGTCTCGGCCTAAAGGGGGAAGTACTGTTATGGGCGCATCCAGGAGGCCCCTAGGGGCACGTTCACGTGCATTTCTGGCAATGGACTCGGGCCGCGCATACACGCGGCTACCCGGACCTCCCGTATTACGGACTTCGTACATACTCGAGCTCACTGTAGTTATTACCACCGGACTCCTTACTGTTTCGTGAACGCGCGGACGCCGCGTGTTCCTGAGGTATATAGTCCTGTACCGTACATACAGTTACCTTAGTTCGAATATTAGTTCCTTCACCGCACTCGCTCCTCACCTCTTCGCTGAGGTCTTCGTCTCTCTCCCCTCGCCTCCGCCCGTACCCTCGGTACCCGCGTAGGACTCCACCCGAAATACAGGGCACGCAAGAGTGTGGGAGGCGCAGCCAGTAGCTGAAGCCAAGCCCGTACGTCCTTCACTCCCCTCGTTTCTCCGCAGCTCTACGAGGAACCGCACAAACCGCGGGTCCGCGTAGCCCCGAGCCCCTCCGCGAGTGTGGCTCTTAACAGAAGTCGTACTCGCTTTCATCATCGCTACAATCATCAAGGCCAGGCATGCCGCCGTCGTCTGACTCGGACACAGTATTACTGATGTCCACCATTCCCAACTCCATGGTGTGTAGCACCTCACTATCTCGCACCTTGCTAAGCAGTCGTTCAGCACGATCAAAATCGATATCAATATTATTGCTACGCAGTCCTGGAGGACGACGATTCAAAGACGAGGACATTGAATGTGCACGCAGGCACTGACGAGCAACATGCCCGGTCTCGCGACAATAGAAGCATTTCTTATCCACCTTCAAGTCATCCATTTCCTTCTGGGACAAGTTATACTTCCTACGAGGATCAATAGGTTCTTTAGCTCCAGAACCTGGCTGGCTACGAGGCTGACTAGGACGATTATTATTGTAGTTTGAACTCCCTCCCGCATTTTGAGAGGCATTATCACGATTGGAGCTCCAATTTCGCGAACGATCACTACGCCGGTCATTCCTTTGAGGTCCAGAGGTGTTACCCTCGTTACTACGCTGCATGTTCTGGGGATGGAACCTCGTCCTATTCCCAGACCTTGACCCTCAGTCATTGCGCTGGGGTTGTGCGCTTGACGGGGCACTGCGGCCATTGGAGGATGACTGGTTGTTACGGTTATGGCCTCCCATAACCGCCTCTGCGATTTCCTGGATTTCGGCCTCGAACACTACCTTCTTCCACGAAGATTTATCGGGAGAAAGGTGCTTTCAATATAGCTCAGCGCGAATCGAAGCACGAAGACCATGCCAGAGGGTGACGACTTGGTCACGTTCGCTGATTTCCCCAATCGAGCTCAATATCTCGGTGAGTTCTGCGATATATTCACAGACAGACGTTCCCTCACGCTGTCTACAGTTCTTCAACTTCCACCGTTGTCGTTCGGTGAAGTTCGCGGGGAACACCTCATCAAATAGTCCCCGGAAGAATGACTCCAGCGTCCAATCCTGCCAGTGTCCGAACACACGACGCTGGACGAAACGTTGAGCTGGACCATCAGTGAAGCGACTAATGATCCTCACTTCATCCCGTCGAGGGACATTGCCATCTTCGATGTACGAGATTGATTCGCTGACGAAGCGTTGGAAGGTGACGAGCTCGGGTTCCCCTTTGTATACAACGGGCAGTACTGGCTTTAATTTCGTTTCCTTACGCTTATTCTTCTTAGCCTTTTTAGATCGCGACCGTTGTCGTTTACGATGTTTGATCATCATAGGAGCTGCGGCCTCGTTACTTGGGCTAGACGAGCTATCGTCGCTCGACGAAGATGACGACGACGACGAATCAATTCAACGCCCATTCAATCCTTTGAATGCTACACCCAGTGCCGAGTTCTTGGCAATGTGTGCACTAGGAAGTATATCACCTTCGCTCCCAATGTCCAACGAGGAACTAGACGAGTCACCGTCGCCATCGACCGGCACAGGAAGTCTGTTTGCAGGTGCAGAGCCAAAACGATCCTTCGTGGTGGAAGCAATCTTGACGGCAACTCTCTCGTTAGCCGACTTGCTAGTAGCTCGCTGTCTCATACGTTTGGACGACTTCTTGAGCTTTAGTGCCTCGAATTCTGCACGGAGATCCTCAAGCTCCTTCTTGAGCATGAGGTCTGGATATCCGTTGGGTTCATGGTGAGTTCTAGAGCTCTCGCCTGTCTTGTTTAAATCACGCTGAGTCTTCAGACTAGCTTGCAATGCAGCTTGCAGATCAGTGTCAGCCTCCTCATCAGGTAACTGTATGTTGCCCCAGTTCTTGGGGTCAACACCTTTGCCTTTGTTGATTAGTTTCACCTTACGCTCAGGTTCTGATTCATCAGAGTCGGACTTATTATCAAGGAAAACGGATGTATTGCGACGGTGAATAACATCACGTTCGTTGCTACTTAAGTTGGCAGTTGCGAGTCGAACGGTCGCAGCCTGGCTTGACGACAAGCTGTCTATGCTGTTGCGACGAGCATGCGTAGGACGAGGGGTGGTAACCAGTGGTTCAGTGTCAGAACCTGATTTACGTTGGGACCCGCTATACGGCGTCTCCAAGTAGTCATCACCCAATGGTGGAACATCATCTCGAGCAGCGGCGCTGACTCGAGGAACATGACCAGCCACGGCATCGCTATAGCTAAGCGAACGACGGCGGCCCACAGGAGTTGAGGGTATCTCCTGGGTGTCGGATACAAAAAGGAGGGAGTTCGCTGAGCAGACTGGATGACGGCAAGAAGTCGCCAGGCATTTCTGGGCCGGCTGGTTCGTCGTCAATGGGCGTAACGCGCCCAGTGCTTCGCAAACGCATTGAATGCGACATTCTATAGAGGATAGTTTAGCGTACGGAGAGAAAGATAGAAGATACCTGTTTTTTGTTTTTATTGTCGACGTCAGTGTCCCAGTTGATCAGACTGAGGGGTTCCGGATGTCGTTATCGGTGAGGTCGAGAGAGATAGAGATGAGAGATAAGGACGATTGTGATGAGTGTCAAAAATATGTGACGTGGAGGTTCCCGTTAAGGAAGATAGTCACGGCACATGAGAGTTCCCAACAGACAGATTGAAATCGTCGTATTGAGAAAGACTAGAGAGAGAGACAATCAGGTAAAACTACGGGCCTTTATATACAGTCTGTAGGTACTGGAATCATATGATAATCAGAGACGGGATACGGTACGAAGACAAGATGGATAGGCTACGGAATAGGGAATGATAAGATAAGATACTTAAGGTGGTTGGCCGGGAACCGGGTCGTTACATCTACTCTCTCTTCGGCGCCGTGCTTGAGGCGGCTGACATTTGGTAAGTGCCGAGACATGCCGAAAGGCGAATGCCGGCGTGCCGAAGTGAACTGTGGACGATGGACAGTGGACATTTCCATTTCAGGGTATTTCTGTCATGCTTGCAATTGGTGTTGTCATTCTTTGTAGGACCTGATCATGATGCTTTGATGATCCCGCCATTCATTCTTGCCTTTGTTCAACGAGGTGTTACATAGTTGCAGTACTGATTTGATGCTCATCTCCAATGAAATACCGCCACGATTCCCATTTCGAAGAAGACCACCGTACAGGCCGATGTGTGGCGCATCGTTGATATAACGAACCCTTGCAAAGTTCAGCCACCTATTTTCCGCAAAACGGTTACTGTTCTTCGGAAGCGACCTCATGTCGAATCCTCATGTGCACGACATGGACAACATTCATTCCATGTGCTCACTTGCCAAGTTCTTTGACCAGTTCCCGATCCAGCCAGATTACTCATTACTTCACTGCTTTTAGGCTTCCCCCCTTCGCCAGAAGGCTTTTGGCTACCTCATATCCGTTCCCAACTCACGCAACAAAGGATGCAGATGACCTTTGCGAATGCCTCGACGCCGTGGCGGGCCTGCGTTTACGAACCCGAATCAGGCGATTGTCGCCTCAGAAGCAAGCTATATCGCCGAATTAACGAGGGTATCCTCATGGATCGTTGCTATTTTTCATCGACCGTTGCCAGCCTCTCATGTGCTTCGGTGGAGATAAGCACTGTTCGTCTGGCACCTCGCGGAAGACATATCGATCATTCTTCGTCACCTCCGTTTTCAGCCAGCTTCCGGAAGACCAAGCTTGGTGGTCTCAGGGCTTAATGTCTTCTTTCACAACGCCGCGGCCTCGAATCATGCTGTTCACACTTACTTCTGCTCCCGCGCACCTCGCAGCTTCTCGATAGGCATTACACCATTTGCCGCATGGTGCAGCACAATGTCATCTTATCTCTGCGAAGCTAGAATCTCTGAGGCAAGCTAAAATGCGAGAGTAGACGGGTTCTCCTACTGTTCGATTCCCCTCGCTCATCTCCCAGGGAGCTTATTCGTAATTCGTCGCTATGAGACTCTCCCTCGCTGGCCTCGTCGTTTTGGCACTCGCACTCGTACGAGCGGCCCCCATCGAGCCAACAGAGCTTCACTCCAAAGCTGCCCAAGGTCTTCGGCTGCTCGACCTCGCAGAGGACGCCGAACCCGTCTGGAAGACCGAAGATGAGAAGCTCGAGCTGATGCGCGCAGGAGTCCACTTCGTTAGTTCTCATCGCCCAGTCGTACCCTCCTTCGCTAACCTCTTCATAGTTTGACGTCACGGAGACCTACGAGATCGAACAGCAGATTCCCAAGTCGGCCTTGCGTGCACCTGCAGCGACGTGTACAGTCCCGTTCTTTCTGATACTGTATGGCCGGAGGTTGAGATGATATCACAGTCCCGGCACCCTCTCAGCAAACCACCGTTAACCGAATCATCGCCACGCTCTCGACCGCCAACATGCAAGCAAGCCTGACCACGCTCTCCAACTTCAACAACAGATACTACAGATCATCGACCGGTGCCGATGCCAGCACATGGATCCTCACCACCGTCAGATCTGTTAGTGCTTCTCCCAGGTGTCTATTTTTATACCAATGGGATTCACATAGTCGCTATCCCTCAGATCATTTCCGGGAAATCAGGCATTAGCGCTTCGAACTTCGCGCACAGCTGGGGGCAGAGCTCGACTATCGTCAAATTCGCCGGACGGGATACATCAGCACCTGTCACAATCCTCGGCGCCCACATGGACTCGATCAACTTGGGTAGCCCGACCAGTGGGCGCGCGCCAGGTGCAGATGATGATGGCACTGGTACCGTCAATCTGATTGAAACACTTCGAGCGCTCGTCGCGGCAGGATTTACGCCTGCGACACCTCTCGAATTCCACTGGTACTCTGGCGAGGAAGGTGGTCTCTTGGGTTCCAACGCTGTCGCCGCGAACTACGCCAACAACGGCGTGCGCGTCAAAGCTTTCATGGAACTAGACATGACCGGATAGTGAGCAACCTCCTCTCGCATCACGAAGGTATCAGCTCACAAGGCGTTCCCCAGCTTCAAACCAGGCTCCACGGAAGTAGTCGCCTTGGAGGCCGATTATATCGATACCGGCTTGAACAACTTCCTCAAACAGGTCGTCACGACGTACACAAGATTGCCTGTGACCATGGACACACCTGTGCGCATTGATCCGATGCCTCGCCGGTGTGCTGCTGACCCCGCCCATTCTGTAGTGTGGTCACGCGTGCTCGGACCATGCGTCGTGGTTCAAGTACGGCATCCCAACGTCGATGCCGTTCGAGGCGGTCACGGGAAACGACAACCCCCGCATCCACAGCAGCAGCGACACCATCTCGCAGTCGGGCTTCTCGTGGGCTCATTCGCTCGAGTTCGCGAAGATCGCTGTGGCATACGCGGTAGAGCTGACTTCGTAGTCACTTGTGATTGGCCTATTGTAAAATACATCGTATGTGTACGTTGTCACCCCCATATCGAACCAGGAGGTAATCCTCCGCCTCACATAAGGCTGGCATCATTCTTCGAACTTTGAGCTGAGGCGCAACGAACCATGGTCATCGAGACATCAACACGAAAATTTCGTGGATTGCGGCTCGGGCTACGTAAGGCATAAGTTCGATTATACATTACCCTTCCCGCGATGGGCGATGCTGGCATGCGAATCAGATGCGTCAACATGTATCATATCATTTTAATTGCACAGGAAAACATGCATATGTGGCGATAATTCATATATCACAATTGATCGACGTCAAGTCATCCAGTGCCCTCCAGCACCTTCTACCACTTCGGTGAGTTCGGTTGCACATACTCAAAGCGGACAGATCTAACGCGATTGCATTTACATTCGGTTTGCCTCGTATCTCCCTTGGTCAATCGTGTCGCCGCAGTATTAGCACGGCCCGGAGCAAATCTACATCTTCTATATTCGCGTACTTTCCAAACGCAACCTTGGAGCTGAACAGTCTGCAGACACCAGGAGTCTGAACAGCCCCGTTTGGGGGGGCATCCCTAAGTGGCCCCTAAGTATCTACGAGCGCTTGCGCTCTGGGTTTGCCCTTCGAACCCCCTCGCTTCGCGATTACTTCCAGCTTCGAACGGCCATGAACTCCCCCGCCTCAAGCGTCTCAAGCATTCTGCTGGCGGAATTGCCTTGGGGCGACAACAGCCTACTCGACGAAACCCTGACTCTGGACACGCTCTCTGACACAAATTCACTTTCTTCTAATTCACCCGCCGTCAATCAGGGCCTCCCAGGATCCACGCCAAAGCCTATTAATTCCTTCAGAAAGCAGAGTATATACGCATCGCGCCCATTAGCCAAAAGGATCACCCCCGTTGCGACTGTAGGCGTGTGCGCGCCAGCCCAGCCCAACGCCCAGAAAGGCCTGTCCGTAAAGGACTGGGCGGTAAGTCGCGTTTGGTGTAGCGGGTATCGGGCGTATGCTGAATTCTGCGATCTTACTCTCTCAGCAATCGCTTGTGCCTTCTGACCCTCCTGATCACGTCCCTTGGGGCGATGGCGAAGACAACGCGTATATAATTGCTGATGCCAATGATGCGCAAGGCGGTCTCCGAACATCACATATCCTTGTCGAAAACCCGCCATCACCATTTCGAGCCCGCCATGGTGGACTCCATTTGAAAGTGCCTAAAAATGGAGACTCGTCTGACAGCTACCTTAGATCTACCGCTCCGCTCACAATTCGCCGCGACAGAAAGCGCAACCGCGCTCCCACTAATAAACCTATCAATGAGCTAGTCTTCGAACGCGAGATATCCCTTTCCCCCGGTTCTGGCGGACGGACTGAGCGTCTATCTCTACAAATCCCTGCTACGACAATGAGCCCGGAGCTGGTGGATCTCATGCTGGAGCTGCATAACCTCAAGACCTTTTTCCAGGAACCACCGGGAGGGACGAAGACACCTAACAGTAAGCCCCCGCAGAAAGCTCCGCGATTGAAAGAGCAGGAGGACACCAAGGCACCAACCCTGATTTTATCTGACTCTCACTCGGTCTTTCCCATTCCCCTCTCGCGACCTGGTTCGGACGCCTCGCTGAGGGGCCCGTTATCTGCCTGTAGGAATCCAGACGCGTCGGGTACAACACCGATTGCTATTGCTGCCCGCCGTGGACGAAAAATGCTTGCTCCTTTGGCTGTTCAATCAACCGCGATAGGCGACAACTTAGATATCATGTATCCTGGCATGCCAACTGCTTTCTTGGGAACGCCCTCCGCATATTCGCCTCACTCAGGCATACCGCTATCAGGCCTGGCCGGTGTTCGCGCTCCTCCTGCTCCACCTAATGGACTGGATCTGGATATCCAAGGAATGATAGAAAGTCTCAGGGGCCAATGTGCCGCATTTTCTGCTACTCCGAATACACCTAACTACCCAACGCAAACACCCTCTGAGCCCCTCCCTCCCCTCCCTTCTGAAGCGAAAGCCCAGCCCGAAAAACGCATGAGAAGGCGTGCGTCCGAAGCCGCCAACCCGAAGAAATATCGACCTCGTCAAAGCGATTCGCCGTCTAGACAAGACACTTTGGCTTCTCTTAGCGCTGGTTTGGACGTTGGCGTTGTTGATTCATCCAACGTATATTTGGGGCAGGACCTGGCCAAGTCAACAACTTCCTTTCATGTAGTGAAGTCCCCGCGCTCTAGCCACTGGGACCTCGACAATCTAACTCGGCCAAAGGCTGCTTCGTCCGCTCGTGCTAGTCTCTCGACGATCTCCCCTTCCTCCCCTAATCAGCAGCAGAAGAATAGAAGAAGGACCATGGCCATCGTTGGCGACGACAGGATCGGCGAGTGGGCAGCTTCGCAAAATTTCTCTGACGATACGCCGTCCCCTTCGAAGGTCCCTGATGTGCCTCGTTCTGCGCTCCGCCACACTTCAAACCCTCCCCCCAATAAACCCAGCCATCAGTCAAGGGCATCCAGCGTGTCATTAACTTACGCCCCTAGAGGTATTTTGAGGAACAGGAAAAGCGTCCGCTTCGCGTCTCTTCCCGGTCGCAAGAGTAACAGCGTTGAATGTGCACTTAGACCTAGAATAGATCAAATTGGCAGCGGCGATTATTCGCATCAGAATCAAACTCAGGATAGGCGACGAGGTGGCAGAGTGTCACTCCCAACTCTATCTTCCACCCGAGGACGGAAAGCAGGCAGACAAGTAAAGGACTTCGCGCCAGATGCTACTTCATCGGTACACCCCTCGCCCGTCCCTTCGCACCCTCCATCATTATCCTCCAAGTCGCGCAATAGTACGATATCGGACGGTCAGAAACTTATTCCTAGGAGGAGACACACGTTTACACCAACGCCCGAATTTCGATCACAGCCTCCGTCAAACGCTACACAGGATTTAAGTTCACGTACTCGGAGCGACCGATCCGTTTTTGTCACTTCACCCACGCCAACCAAACATCGCCCCCCTCCAGTCGTCCGTTCGACAAGGATGACTACTATCACCCCGAGAAAAAGCATAATGACTATTGAGGAACAAATGCCTGTCATGGGACAGACTGCCTCTCAACTTTCCCCACAGAAGACACGCCGACTGTGTCGGAAGTCTACGGCCCCCACGAATGATCTGGACTATCGGAGCAACGACAAGGAAAACAGAGGACTCGGAAGAGCATCACTCGCGTATCCATCGCCAATCAGTTTCCATAACGGCGGTAACCAGACTGCTGCTCGGAAGGAGAGGAGTATGTCAGTTGACGAATACGACTCGAAGGGAAGTAAAGGCAAAAGCGCTAGTCGCATGCCTGTCCCTCTTAGAAACATCCTTACAAGATTCAAATAGAAGTAGTATACCCCCACTTTGTCTGGCTATCGATTCATAAAGAGAAGGCTTTCGTCGGCCTGATGGTCTAGTAGTATGATTCCTTGTTAGGGACGCAACGCGCCATTTCGAGGAGGTCCCGGGTTCAATTCCCGGTCAGGCCCAAATAAATCCTTTTTTGCGAGCTCGTTCCGAGTTTCTATGCGGTACGTAAAAATTGTATTGTCATTTTTACAGTTCCAATAGAACAAGACTCCAAAACCAAAATAGTACAAGCCATTAAAGACGCGAATACATATACTGGGCGTAATACAATGCCATAGGTTGCTGTCATCGTCATGTCATCCATTCAATCACTGACCCACGCCTCCTTGTCCCCTACCACTGGTTCCTCTCCCCAGGCCTCGCCCCGCAAACCCAATACGCACGCCACGTCCAAGGCTTGGGAAAGAAACGCCAGGCACAGGCGGTTCCGCTTGTGGGTGTAATGTGGATGTCGAGGGACCCTGCCGAGAATTGGCAGGCGTGCCTCCTCTGCCAGGGAAACCCACACGGAACACAGACGATGAAGCATCATAGCCAGGGGCGAGAGGCATAATAGGAAGTTGGCCAGGACCAGAAGTATGATAAGGCGGCCGTGGTAAAGGCACTGGGAAACGAGCATGCGACGGAGGTTCATTTCGGTGCTCAGGGCGAGTCAGGGGATCAGCGACTGTGTCGTCATCTTCAGAAGTCTTGAGAAGCAGAAACGCAGGATTGCACGTTATGGGAAGATCAGAGATGAAAGGTTGATGATGCTTACTTCTAAGTCTATAACTAATGCGCCCATGTGCCATCCCGCAGCCGTTACAGCGAAGCAAAATCTGTCTTTCGGATGACTCAGTTTATGGTCGAACCGAACCTCTGAGGGAACCTCGACGTCGGGTGGCTGACCCCACCCGCGCTCCAAAGCATATAAACGTAGCCTTTCATTTAGGAAACCCCCAGGTGCGCCCGCTGGCAGCTCGAGGGGATCTCCAAGTCCTAGAGCACCCGAAGAATAAGCCCCCCAAGTTAACAGCTTTCCAGTCGACGTCAATGCGCCGTAGTGATAATCGCCCACAACAACGGAAATGATTGATTTGTACTGAAGAGCTGGAATGATCTCTGGTTGTTCGGAAGGGCCCGTATTCAAGCGTCCCATAAGGACTAATGAACTTGATCCAGTCGAGTACGCAAAGAAACGTTGGTAATTTGCTGAGATCTATACAAACGTAAGCCTGTAGGGTAATTTGAATAAAAGAACAATAATTACGTGAGTGATTTTGACGGAGGACGGTGCATTGAGTCTATTATTGCCGTCATCCGCGAATACCGTATGTGACCGTACTTGATCGACCTCACTGAAATTTGGCAACTGAAACGTCTCAGCTAGAGTTCGAAATTCGGCAGGCTGGGGGCTCACATATTCCCATTCGCCGGTAACCTGTTCGTCAACCAGTGAGCTGAATTTAACCACATGTCCCTGGTCTGTTAGTCCAATAATCTGCGAATCGAGGGCTGCGATTTGAATGAGTTTGGGGGATGATTCATTCAATTCCTTAGATAGATCGGGCAATTGTGGTAGTCGGGGCAGCTTTTTGGGATTAAGAGACAGCTCCCATGGCGCGCAGAGAATGGTTCCGTCTACTGCGGGCGCTGCGATGGTACCATTTGAGCTTATCTCATCGTGTTTCTGGTCTATGAGGGCTTTCATTTGGCCGCCGAAAGGCCACCAAACAAGGACATCGCCTGATTTAGTGAGGACAGAGGTCAAATTCCATCCACATTCAACCTGGAGAGGGCTCGTTTCCGGCGAGTCGTTGTCTAGTAACGGTGAAGACAATCTGAAGGGCGTTCCAAAGCTTAAAAATGTCCAGACATGTTGGTTGGCATCGATCGTGGCCGAGTGCAGCCTGCCGCAACTGGTTCAAAGGCCATAGGCGTTCAGAGCAGCTGATGCGACGACTTGTAAACAAACATCCACACCTGATGTTTCGAGTTGGAGCCGGCAATTGTAGTCTGAGGGGTGTGGAAGACATCTTTCCCGGCTCAGAGTAGCCATCACGGTTCAATGTAAATGTGGTTCCGTCCATAGTTCCTGAACCAAGTCGAATCATGTCAAATCATGTTATCGATGGTTTGAGCCCAAGTTCCTCACCCCAAACATAGACATTGCCCTCGGAGTCCAGGGCGTGGAATGACCTGACAGGGATTGGCACATATGGTCATCGGGGAATGATGTATTGCACCAGGACCCACATTCCGCCAGCAACCAAGGAGACAATTCTAACATTAGGGATGCGGAGTTCTTCAGGATAAGGAACGCCAGATGTTTGGAGGGCTTCTGTTCGCCCCAAACGGCCGTCCTTCGACGCACTTCGGGGCAAGATAATGAGTTCATCGGTCAAAATCATTGGAAACTTGAACTCTCACCCCCAAACGAATAGATGAGGACGTCGCAAGCCCTTGTAGAGAACTTTAAATCCACTTTTGCGAGCAGTTGCAGTGGGAGAAAAGTTTGAAGTCCATTTCAAGTTTCCTCTTCCAGAATGTTTCATCTGAACATACTATCGCGAAGAACTTCGGCGACAAAGTGAGGTCAATCTACCGTATTGAAAGCCTGCATGATTAGCTCTCTCACTTTATTCGAGCAAGTTAGGCTCAGAAGATCCGCAGGGGATATCTGAGGAAGTAAATTGTCGATGAGAACCTCGACTGGGACATCTGTGAGAGATGGCATGGTGGTTTCTGTCGAAGGCGCGCCGCAGGCCCCCAAATTGTGACCTCCTGTGACGATCCTCGAATTTGCATCACGTGGGGCATCGCTCCGCGCCCTGAGTTACCCCTCACTTCAAAGAGCCAACAGGAGCCAACGTCCAACCGCGTTCAAGTCGAAGCAGCCGCTGAAATGTTGTCGGTTGTCTAGGTGAGGCTTTGCTTGGAGTAATTTCTGGGAGTGTTGTTGCGGTTGAGTGGGATTTCTGATCAAAGCAGTCTCGACTCTGAATCGCCTGGCAGCTATAATCAAATCGAACGAACTTGACCAATTCGTGTCAATCTTCTCCCAGCTTCTCCCATGAAGCTGTAGAGGGCGCCTCGACTCCCTGTGAACAGTTCCCAAACTCGGCCCTGGCGACCCACCTCAGCGCCCTAGATTTACACGCCCGTTGCCTGCGGTTGGACAGGATGCCAGCCCAATCTCCCTTTAAAACCCCTTCCAAACTTGAAGGCGATGATGCTACCCGAGCCTTTCTTTGTCATTTCTACATCGAAGGATTTTATTCGCCGATTTTTTTGGACGTCCAATGGGCAGAGACCGCCTTCATGGGTATAGCGTAAAATAGCTGACTAGCAAGGAAGCTGTGGCCCCGCGTTCTGGGTTCTCATTCGAGGAAGCTCGCTTAGTACGCACCTCGGCGTCCTCTACTTTGCGACCGCGATAGCGCTTGCGCAGTGGTTGTCAGTACATTGACATGAATCTGTGGTCATCCCCGACGCGACATTGTTTGGATTGCCTTCTCACCTCGCAGGTATCCGCCGTCCGGCTTTGGGATCTACAACATTAAGTCTGGCAGGATGGCTCAACCATAGTAATACATTCTACGTAGGGATCTTCGGTACCCTTCGAGTTTATTTTTATTTAGATGAACACTTCCACTTTTACAATTTAACCTGGCACTTGTTGGGCTCGGATCTCATCTCCCTCCCAAGTATCTGGATAGTGATTGGTTCCTCTTGACTACTTTACCCTCTTAACTGACTTCGATACATAGATACTCTGGACCGGCTGCAGTCTTGCATCCAACTTTATATGACCTTTTGCGGCACAGTACACCATCGTCGATGCGATGCAAATTGATCCACTAGATACCACATAGAGGGGAATCTCCAACGACGCTGAACGAACGAATATGATATATGAAATACTGACAGGACGGACACGTTATTCGTGTGAATGTCTCTTGAGACCTTGCGCCCATAATTCCAACAGGCTCACGATTACGAGAAGACACTTACTTCTGCAGATTTTCACCAATTAGGGACATGTAGTTATGGCGCTTGTCGGCCAGCATGCGACGTCGGTTCTATGTTTGATTCGCATTTGCAATCCGCAGGCCTCGTTTCCAACGGGTCGAAGATGATCATCATCTTCTCATCACCGATCGTGATCAACTCTCATGGTCGGCCTCCTTCGGTCTTGCCATGGGAAAGCTTCGACTTATGCGCTTATGTTGCCATTCGTCTCCGCGTGTGTTTTATGCATCCCACACATCAGCCATGATCTTTGCGGGGGGGTTACATTTGGATCGTGGATCGTCACATGATGATGCGACCACGAGAAGAGCTTCCATCTGTTTGGGCGTGGCATAGAAGCTCTGAGCCTCAGAAACAGAAATGGCTATAGCAAGCATTCCCGTTGTTTGGAATTTGTTGCGTGATCGCGGAAAGTATGCTGTGAAATGGGTCTAATGTGATCTCCAAGTCTTGGACGCACAGAACCAAGCCCTCGAACCGTCGTGTTTATCGTAGAACATGAGCGTGGAGGACGAGACGTGGTTCGAACCCGGACTTGAGCTAGTAGTATGTGGCAAGATACATCCTGTTGATATAGCGTCCATTCTTGGCGTCAGACTAGTGGTCAGGCGATTGTACACCAGAACGCACCAAGGATGGCACTATATCGCCATGCACTTATCTCTTCACCACTGTATTTGCCCCTTTATTCCTTAGTCTATCCCATAGTCTACTCCTGCGACAGCTCAAGGCGGCACATGGAAAACATGAAACCGCGCGAGAAGGTCGCGGTAGTTAAAGCGACGGAGATACTCGTTTGAGATCGCGCTCGTAGGTGCTACTGTGTTGTATTGGGAACCTGGAGTAGGGGTGTGTTATACAACGAGCTGTATGTCAAATTGATGAGCGGTGAACGTTGCAAAGTCAGAACTCGACTCCGACTCAGTCACCACACTCACATGTACTCCAACGAAACCAGTTCAAAACCGAGCCCGCGACACCGAACTTCTTTGCATTTATGGAATATCTATGTTCGAATTCCACTTCCTTAGCTTCTCTTCCGTCTGAGCGCCTTCTCTTCCCCACGCTGAGAAGTACTCCCACCTCTCTTTTCTCATGGCACAGGTCTTCGCAGCAATAATCAAAACTTATCTGGAGGATGCCGAACCTGGGGAAGAAGCAACTGACTTCGTAAACAATGATTGGGTCGACAAAAGCATGCCCGCTTCGGTGTCAAACACAGCGAGGCGGTAACTCCGACCTAAGTTGGAAGTATCTCCTCCCCGTTGGCTGTTGAAGAACGAATAAGAGCAAGGGGTGTAGTTGGGGGTGGTCAGCCACGGTCCTAGCTGGAGCAAATTCGATTTTCTTTGGTAAACGGGAATGTCGGTAAATCTCGTAGTGCATTTAAATCCGTTACGCATCCTTCCTACTCGCTTCCGTCGAAGTGGTGTTTAGGTTCTCTTCGTCGGTCATGTGACTGGAGAAACTGAGACTGACGAGTGTGAGGTCTCCGAAGGAGGTTGGGTGATTCTGGGACTTTTTCCTCCAGCATGACATATATGGCTTAATGAGCCACAGAAGATACCAGTGTTTGTCGAAGAAGATTTCCTGGACACGGCAGGCCGAAGACTGGATCGAAGCAAAGATTTCGTGGGCACCGAGTGCAGGCCCAGACGCCACTGTAAGTCGATTGGTTTCTTGACGCGGAGGAAAAGTGAGCGGGGCTGCGAGCAAGGCTGTGCAAAAGAAGCCACAACCTTCCGAAGGCCATTTTAATGAAACGGAATCACGATTTCATGAAGCCGAGCTCGCGTCACGGTGAGTTATGGATCCAGCTCGCGGTTGCCTGTGGCGTTTGACGAGGGTTCAGGAATAACCGGTTCTGGCGAAGCCTCATGCCTGAAGTCAGCCCTTTGGTCCGGTGATACCATCCTTCTCATGAGATCAATCGTCGAACCCTGCAAAGAAGAGATGCCAATGCATTGGTATTGTGACGGAGTGGGGATGAGTGCTTAAAACGCGTTTTTTCATCATACCAGGAGAAGGTTCAAGGTGCAAATGGAGGGAGATTGCCAGGACTTGCAGCAACATTCGGGACACTGTACCTCTGGGCTTGGACATTCCGGGAATCTCCCTACGGATACGGCTTATCGCCCTGTAGAAGCATGGGCGTCGTTTCGAGTATTGCGGAGGCCACCGCGGCAACGTTACCCTTCGTATCTCCGACTCGGAACGGTATGCTCAGTTGAGTCGCTGAGTCTTCTTCTGATACTCAGATGATCTTTTTTGTTTCGCTTTTGCTCCAACATTGCAGGGTCCTATCGATTGACAGATGCGATGATGAATACACTTTGTGTTCCCTTTCTCGCTTTATCAATTTATATATCAATTATGGACACACTTCCAAAGTCTTGAGACAACCCTGGGGTAAGCAATCACCTGCGTTAGGACTCTCTGCGTCATCTGATGATGCGGAAACATAACAGTCTCTGCAAAACATAACCGTTACGTGTAACGACATGGGGTTCTTGACTGCCCTCCAGCACAAAGCAGCACCCCCAACGCCTCAAGATTCGTGGTGGCTACAAACGGCTTAGCTCGCTTTCTCGCAATTTTTGATCCGACTACTTCACCATCTACAATCTGTATATTTTACCCAAACGACAACGGAACCGCCTAGAATCGACAACGTCATGCCTCGCGCCATTTCAGCCAGTCGAGATCTATGGAGCACTGAATACAAGTCGTCGTGGACGTCCTTGGTGGCGCCGGCAAGTTCTTTGTATTAATGGATACCAGGTGACCACAGTTTCCGAACCCTCCGTATATCTATTCGACCGACCAATTGAACGGACCACCGGTTCACATTCGCTACACTTCACCCCAAAACTCTAATGGAGGCCGAGGGATTGCCAACACGCGTTCGTGTGACGGGAACATATCTATCCTCTTCGTCGTAGTTCACAGGGTCGACAACATAAAGTGTTCATTGAATGGTTTCCTGCTTTAGTACAAATCTAAGAGAGAGGCCGAATGCAGCTGAGAGCATGGGGGACGACCCTTCTGCTATAGGCGAATCACCCGGCAAGGGAACAGTAAAGCTCGTCGCTCGGTGTTATAAACGTTTTGAGCTGCAGGCGTTCATTTACTCAGGATTGATGCCTGGCACGTAGGAAAGGTATCTTCGCTCTGCAAGTGATGGGTTTGACGGGTAGACGGGGTGACGGGTAGACGGGGTGGATGGAACCGTCAGTTTCATCATTGCTCATAGTAAGCAACGGCATCGGTTACATATCACATCATGGACCATATACTCATCAGCATGCTACGAAGGCATAATAGATCGTATGCATAGATACACGCATCGTTTCTAACGCTACAGCCAGCCAGTGACGCGGAGACGTGTTGCGGGGAACGAGCCAGCGGATGGTGTGATAGGGGGGAGGGGGGGGGGTGCAAGCCCCTGAGAGACTTGTCGATTTGCAAGTTCATACCGCTTAGCAAGTGGTAGTGGTGGTAAAGCTGCGTTTTTACTGCGCACCAATGATTTTCGCGTCGGGTGCTAAGCCTGACTACGCGCCCAGCAATTACGCTCAGTAATCCTAGTTGTAGGGCTTGGAGCGTGAAGGGACGCATAGCCCCGGGAGAGTTTCAGTACTATCCGTGCAATGATAGAACGAGTCAAAAATAGGCAAAGGAGATCAGCCATGTTGCAAGGAGCCCCGAGGCGGCGTGGCACTGATCCACTCCTCCATATATGTTCCGCGGAGATCGAAGGCAGAAGACGAGGCAGAGGCATCTCAAAAAGCGGAGCTTATTCCGGCGACGAAGAACTCTCCGATTTCCCCAGCCTCCGAACTCCAGTCAAACGTCAACGTTGAACGGACGATTGCGTCGGCGTTTTAGACGAAGCATTAAGCATCGAGATATGATGCCGGGTCCAAATCGTCGAAGATGGATGGCGGAAAGGAGGAGAAAAACACGATTATGATACTGTCACTATGTGCATCCGGGAATGTGGCCACCTTCAACTCGGAGCTGGGGTGATGCGTGGGATGGGATGGAGAGTGCACCCCGGATGGCGATGCGACATATCAATTAGCCATATTCCGTCGAGTTCTCAACGCAAGCGACAGATTATCACTGCAGGAGCGTGAGCCGAGTAATGGGTCTATTGACTTATCGTTCGATGCGGAGAACACGACCGTTTCGTGATGATTCCCGATGCGAATAATAATATTTGCGTTTGGAGGTGGGACTTTATTCTCGGCGAAAGGGAGGACGGATTTATATGGTGTTTGCTCGGCTGTGGTGGTTCAGTGATCCGTGCAGTGTATGGAGTCGAAATCAAACAGCGAACCATCAGATATCTAATAGATTCAGTTCAGATATCATTCCAACCGCAGAAATTTTTGATCATTCACCTCCGTCACCCATGCATTACTTGCTATACAGTGTACTTCACGCTGTAGTCGACATTTGATCGACATTTGAGCCTTCCTTTTTCGTCAGGTCAATGTATTGATTAATATTCAAACAATTGAATTAATTCACGGTCTGTATATATTCGTGTTTCCTTGAGAGATCAAAGAAGCAGGATGGTGCACTGGGAACCGGAGTTGAGGCGCGGGATGCTTCTTGGTTCTTGATTTCTGCGCCGAGAAACTTCGTGAAGTCCTCTGTGGCAGGCCGATCAGAGCCAGTTCTCCGAGATAATCAGAGGAGTACAGTGAGACTTCACACATCTCCATCATGCATTATGCACGGACGTGTTTGCGTTGTTTGTGTTGATTAATACGGATTCCGGACCCGGAAATCATGGTAGGTCCGTAGCCTGTGGGGTGCGTTCTAACGAGGGTGCGTTCTGAATTCTAAATCTTTCTCGAGCGTTCCCTATGCCTAATGCCCTCGCCTGGGAGACTTGCTGACTTCCTCCGTAGTTGCCGTATCTTTTTAGTCTCGCCTTTGGTCAGCGGACTTGCAACCTGCAGCTTCCTCAGACGCATAGTCAGCTTGTACTCAGCACGCGGGAAGCGCCTGCACCCTTGTGAACAATTCAATTGGTTAATGAAGAACAAAGAATGGATTTCTGATAACAATGTTCGCTCCGGCAGACCTCAGTCGTAAGGTGGAAATGGCTGCGTGAACATGATAATGGTTGCAGTTGGTTGTTGTGTGTACATATAAACATTTTACGCTAAAACTAGAAGGTATCGCATGGGCTGTATGATTGGTGTTGTTCTTGTTGTTGTACTATGAGGGAAACATATGTATGTAGGATGTATGTGGGCAAGTCAATGCTAAGTGCTAAGTATGTACCGAGGTTATGAGAATATGATGATTGCGATGAGAGGAATAAGGAAACCAAGTAAAGTACCTATATGACAATGGTGACACACAATATGGGTAATAGATGTTAGAAAGCAGCGATAAGCAAGACAACACGAGGAATAGAGATGAGGGATCGCGGGGGTGGTACACGGAGGGGCAGACATAGTATGAACAGCGGCATTGACAGTCCATTGTTCGAGGAGGGTAAGGAGGATGGAGGGAAGGGGAAGGGGAAGGGGAAGGGGAAGGGGGGAAAATAAAAGGCTAATCATATCGATTATAAAAGCATATAAGGAACAAACCCATTGATTGAAGCGGGTTGGGCGAGCGGTGAATATATATGATAAAGTATGTACAAGAGAATATCAATATTGGGTCAATCAAGAAGAGGACGGGGGAGAGGCATTATGGGTTAGTAGGGAGGTTTGCGGGAGGTGCGTTAGTGTCTGCGATTTGAGGAAGAGGGCGAGGAAGAGGGAAGGGAGGAGATAGAGGGGGAGCGAGGAGAACACGTCAATGTGGCGGGCGGCGAGAGCCGTCGGGTCGAGGCCAGTTCTGTGGCGCCGAGTATGCCTTTCATGCCACTGCAATATCTGTATTGCAGAAGACAGAAGGCGCGGGAGGGTGCAGGAAGGCAGTTAGTGCTTCTGATCATGCGAGAAGCGGCTGGAGGGAAAGGGATAACAGCAAAACGGAAGATGTTGCGATAGCGAGATTTGGAGGGGGGACGGAGGATGAGAGTAGGGATCAACGATCAGCGGAGGGGATGCGTTTAGTAGACGTCCTCGTTCACAGACCGTAGGCTATCATGTCCTGAGCTCGGTCGCGTTTCCGAATTGTCGCCGCCACCGACGTTAAGCATCTCTGGACCGCCCAAATTGATCTCCTCTTGGCCCAAATACTGCGAGGGCTGTGATTGCTGCGACGAGGAAAATGGGGGAAGGAGATTGGGTGGCTCGTAACCCCTGAGGGGGGTAAGAAGAGTGCTATCTGCGGGAAGGCGGTGGCCGTCGACATTGCCTATTAGATTCATGTTCATCCCGGCGACCATGCCGTTGAAGTTGAGATTCATCTGGCCATCGCCGTTATCATGCCGTTGCTGCGATACCGCGTATTCCTGACGCTCGCCGCCCTCCTCGCCGTACGCCGAATCGCCATTGTTATTCGTCGGTACGGACGAAACGTATGTCGACCGAGCAGATGACCAGAGAATACTTGGAGCACTGCCATACCTCTGCCTTCCGGTAAACCCGTCCATTCCGTTCAAATCAGCCGCCACTGATCTCGGCGACGCATCATTCGAGGAGGGACCGTGACCGTTCAGGTTATTTGAATTACTGGCCTCTGCGAAATCGGCGAGCTGCAGGCCCAGAGGATAGCGACCATCAGACGTCATGTGGCCCGGAATGTGATGCGATTGCGTTTGGTGAGATAGGGAATGGTGGGGGTGATGGTGGGCGATGGGTATTGGTGCAGCCGAGTGCAACATGGACAAGCCGGGGTGTGATTGGTGATTTGGCAGCGGATTGGAGTAATGATGAGGTGAATCGAGGGGGTGTGCAGAGGTGGGCGGGGTGCCCCCCATTTGCGTGAAAGCCAGAGGCCCTCCTGCGGTACTCGACGGTGCGCTGCTCGGATAAGCATTTCGCATGTCATGCCTCATATCCCGCATGTCCCTCATATCGTGCCGCAGATCGAGGTGAGTTGCGTTTATCGGTGAACCGAGATACTGCATCTCGTACAAATGCTCCTGCGTATGCGTCCGCCTGAGTTCTGTGTTTAGGGGGGAAAGGCCAGCGGTCGAAAGCGACTGCATGCTCGCCACCCGCCGTGCTGCAAGTGAGTGCGCGGACGCAGCCTGATGCGCCTGATGCTCTGCCTCTTTCTTCGCCTTGCGCCACTGCTTGCGCAACTCCTTGAACTCTGCACGGCTGAATGAGACACTGGGTTGAAAGGGGGAATGATACGCAACACACCATTCGGACTTCGCTTTGAACCGTGCTTTTGCATGGTAACATGGGCGTTGAGATGGTTCAACGTACCGTACGACTTTGAGCAGTCGGGCCACGAGCACTGGTAGAGACGCTCGATCTCGTCATATCTCCTGCGGGGGCGCTTCTTGACTGCGTTTCCAGGGAGGGGGATAAATGAGTACGTTTTTGAATTGGACTCTGTGGGGGAGGGCCCGAGGGAGGAGGAGTGGTGGTGGAGGAGGAGTGGCTGTGAAGTGGCGGGGGCTTGGGAGAGCGTGAGGGTGACGGGCGCGCTGGCGGAGGACGTGCCGGTGTTCGGCGGGGAGGGGCCGTAGTGATCGTCGGGACTGACGGGGGAGTATGTGTACGGGGCGGAGAGGGAGGCCGAGAAGTTTGGGTTGAACGGCGAGAGCTGGTCCGGATGCTCGAGGGGGACCGGGAGGGCGGAGGTGTTTATTGGGTCGAGATGGTGGTAGACGGCGGGGCGCCGGGGCTGGTTGTTGTAGTAGGGCGGGTAGTTTGCGTAGTATTGGTTGTCTACGGGGGACGGGGAGTATTCGTCTCTTGGGGGATTGTACATGAACTGAGGCTGGTCCTTTGCATTGTACGAGTAGGGGTTATTCACATCCAGGGTGGCCGGGGGCGTCAGAGGCGAGTCGTCGTTGGAGTCTGCGGGGTCGAAGGCTCTTTGGCGGTAATCCTGGTGAATGTCTACAAGCTGAGGCAGCATTGCGAGTGAAATTTAGCAGCACTCTATCTTCTTCTCGCCTTCTTTTTACATATATCTATCACATCACCAATCTCAGATCCACCAGTCACACAGTCACACACCTCTGCTTCTGTCCACCCAAGATCTCATCTCGCATTTCCCCGTTTGGGCATGCCTTTCTCTATGGAACTTCAAACTCCTTTTTCCAGGCAAATCACCATTGAACGACGTTGAACCGACAAAAGCGCAATATCTCCATTTCAGTCGTCATCTCGTGAACCGGCTCACCCATCGCTCTGAGCCGTCCTTCAATCATCCACCCCATGGCAACACGAGCCAGCAGCAGCCAGCACACTGACACTTCCTCCAGCTCACTCACTCACACAAGTCCCTCGCACACTCTTCCATCCCGACATCCCGCCCCCGAAGATCTCCTCCCGCCCTTCCCGCCCGCTTTCTAGCACCCCGAGCTAATTTACCGTCGTGTATATCGTACGATACAATCGCGTCCCCGTTTTCGAATCAATATCTGCGCGGATAATCCGTAATAAGAATTCGAAGTCATCCAAACCATGTGCTCAAAGAACCCTCCCCATCTTCGCTGTCGCCGTCGCGTTGTGCCCCGCCACTTACAGTTACCATCCATCCTGTATCTATCCAGGATGCGGGGAAACATGGCACTGGTGATTTGTCATGCCAGCGTTTATGCCTCGTCATCCAAGCTGTCCGACGCTCGTCGTCTTGTAACGTTCAACAGTCACATTTCCAGTGGCTGTGGCGTGGCCGTCGTTGTTGCTATACTGGGTAACCTGGTTGATACGTCGGTCCCGCACGAACGCCACGCCACGCACTTGACGCGGAAAGAATACAACAGAATAATACAACAAATTTCAAATCTCTCTCGCTCCTCGCCATGCGAGTATCGCGCCGAACTTGAGCCTACGTTTGATCCCCTTGCCACCCCCTTTGATCCTTTGATTCCAATGCTTACGATCCCGAGAGGTAGTTGATCCAAGCTTCAGCGTCCACACTTCTTCAGTGTGACCTTATCCTACGCCATCCCAAATGGCCATACCAGTGACCCTTTGCACGATTTATCCGGGGGGGATCAGGAGGCAAAGTTTTCGCTTGCCTCCCACCTTCAACGTCTAAAGTCTTCAACCGAGCTAATCGGTCACTGCTCTCTTTACGATCATTGGTTTGCCATGGTCTAGAGTCTGAATCGGTGTAAAGTCAAGCCACCGGAAAAAACTCCTCCCCGGCGAACTATGAATCTTGCTTATATTATTACCTTAATTACAGCTCTGCTTGGCCATGCGATTACCGGTGCTTCTCCCATTCGACTGATCAACGATTGTTTTCTAACTTTCCGCGACTCCAACGCCGTCTGTGTGCTCATTTATCTTGATGGCTGCTCCACCTTCGCACTCGCAGGCAGCCATCCTCGATGCCATCCGAAACTCGCCACCCATCCCGACGGATATCAGTGCACACCCGTGCACCTGAGTTGCGGACACCTAATATCCCTTAATCGATCGCATCATTCATTCCCTTGTTTCGCCTATTATAACTTCCTTCCAAGAGCATGTCCTCGTTCTACGCCGTCGTTCGAAAGACTCTCTAATCTAGTACCCGTTCATTTCAGAATGGCTTGCCGGAACAAGGGAGAAGTGCCTTGCGATTGGGCGAACACGGCGCTGCGCTTGGGCATTGGCTCGAAGCATGTGTGTTCGCGGGATCAAATTCCAGTCGGAGGTACATGACTACTAGCACATTGCCAACACAATGCATTGATATTCTCGTGGGTAGAGCGGTCCAACTCGCCAGTCTCAAGTTATGTCGCCAGTAACGATTTCAGCCATCCGGCCCACTCGTCAACACGAAACTAAGGAATTCGGCTAGCCGAGTCGACCTTGGTCGTCGTCGATACCCACCACGCTTTCCCACTCCCCCGTCCCTCCTCAGGCTTCTACAGCTGTCTTTTGTGCCCCTTGGAGTTGATCGCTCCCTCACGTCCTTCCTCCGGTTATTTCTCTCCTTCCCATCAGGTTACCTGCCCGCCTTCCAAAGTTGTTCCCGTGGCTATCATCCTGATGCGGGTCGCCCTTATCAGGAAGGCTACACACCAATCCTGCTTCGAATTCCAGCTCGCAAGTATGTGGTACCTGGTGCGATGTCCCTCCAGGCGTATGGTGAGCGTCGACGCCTTGGCTCACCTATTCATTAATTCATTCGCGAGCCCATGCGCACTAGCATGAGTATATTTTGTCTGCTCGCCAAGTTTTCGCTCGCTGACTTGTTTCTGATGGACTCCGTGCGGCGTCAAGCTCATGACATCCCCCGGGCGACAGATGTTGGGACAAGAGAAGGAGAAAAAGAAGTCGATGTCGCTCTGCACCCGTCGCCAGCTCTTCCTACTCTCCTTCAAGCCCCTTCCTGTTCCATACGTAGTACAAGAAAGAGGTAAGTTAATCTGCTCGTTCCGTAATGTAATCCACAGACTTCGACCAATACAATCGGATGGCACCGGGCTCTTGTGCCTATGAAGTTTACAGCGCCATCGGTCGACCCGCTGCGGGAGATAATCAGCGCGAATTCGCCATCATTAATCGCTCGTGAGGTATGCGGTTATGTAAAAGCCTGACCAGGTCGCAGGCACCGCGGGTGATGACTCAACGGCTTCGGTCGTTCCCTCGATGTGCACGATTACCAGGCGGTAAACCGTCGTGCGTGGAGTATGGCTTTCAGAACTCGAAGAACTTCCTGGGATATTGATTTGTGGGGCTGTGGTGTGCCTTTGCATTATGGAAGGCGTGAAAGGACTGCTTGTCTGTCCTTAGATCCCCCGACCCAGGAACGCGAGTGTGCGCGAAGCCTGGTAGGCCTCGACTCGAGGAGTTGTGACGCAGGCTTCTCAGCCATAGATTGCATGCACACACGCAAGCACGAGCCTTTTATTCGCCGGGTGTGTTCTGGGTCGGTGACTGAGCGAGGGATCTGGCGAGTAACCTACTGTGATGCCAATAATACCAGCCTCGTCCACACAAGTGGCAAAAAGGGGTAAGGAGTCGGTGAAAGGAGGGAGGAACCTTCGAGTTCAATCAGATACTTAGTACCGGCGTCAAGGCTGCCTAGCCCTCCGACGTAGGAAGAATCCAGGGCCCGATTGGACTAATTAACAGCCCTTACAAACATTCTACGGCAGACTCTCTGGCCTGGCGCCCTCGATGCTCACCGTGGTGGGCACAGCGTCTAACTTATCCGCCCTTACACCGCTCCAGAGTGCTCCTGCGAAAGATAATGACATTGTGCATTCGAGGGCTTCGTTTCCACCGGCCCCGTTCCTACTCGTAAATCCAGCAATTACGAAGGTCGATGCAGGGACTCAATTAGTCAGTTAGTTTCCCAGCAACACGCCTCAACATGCCCACCGCGACGCTCACCCAAACCTGCCTAAACAATTTATCCCCCGGTCAAAAAGAAATGAATGATTAACCGCTAAATGGCACACCGAAACCTTATTCACATCCTTCTCTCTTTGCTTATCTTTCAGCGCAGCGAGCGCCAGGAAATTTTCAGTTGTCGTTCCTCCCGCAAGTCAAAATCCCCACAATAGGGTCGACAAGTCACAGTGGTAATAATGCGTAGAGTCTTTGCTATCGTGCGTGGCTTCACCACCTAGATTCCCTTCAGTGAAACACCCGCAGCCCGGCAACAGGTAGATCCATGGCTTTCGGAACAACGAGACCCCCAGCACAGCATGATCCCAATGCAACTGCAATTTCTGCTTCTTGCGCGTTCGCACTTGCAGCTGTTGGTAACCTCCCCAGTAAATCGAGCTCGAACTCATGATCAAATCACACCGGTTCAAAACTTATCCTCTCCTTTTTTTTTTGCCTGATTAGGCCTCCGTCACTAAGGCGTGCCCACCAGTCCAGTGACCGGTTGGCTTGCGATCAGTGTCGGCATCAGTAGTCAAAACCCAGTACTCATCCATCAACAATCGCAGAGAAATGTGGGAAACATATGATGGAACGGGTCCAGAGGAACAGCAACGCCGCAATATGTTTTTTTTTTTATGTCAGCGATCAGCGATGTACAGGATGACTAAACGGGCGCAGGCTTGGTCCCGAGACCGATGCTTGGAGCAGCCATCGGGCCCACGCACCCGCTACGAGCCCACTATCACCCATATCTTACGCAATGCACAGTCAATGTCCGTGCACAGGACAGCAAAGACATGCTCCGTTCCATCCTACGAGTAAGCGAGTCCGGACGAGGCACAAGAGTCCCAGAAACTGGGAAAGCCAAGATCACCTTCGGGACTTAGTACCGAGGATCTCGTTCCACTTTCTTGAATCCTCCACACTCAAGCGAAAAGCTGGTACACCTCGTCCCGCCCTAATCCGTTCTCATTTCATGACGCATAGATATCAGAAGTCCAGGCCACACAAACGCAGCCAAACGCACCTGTATCACAAACGCATGTCCGGTGGTTATATCACCTACATCCTGTTTGGGACCCTCGCGGTCCGCTGTGGACTTTAGAGATATTGAGGTGGGAAACTGCGACGGTATGTGTCGCTGCTTGTTGCGCTCATCCGGAATGAAGAAAGACAGGACTTGACATCTGGGTCAGATTGACTTGAAACTGAACTCATCATAGGATACAGCCAACGTACGCTTCAAACGTTCAACGCCAGCTCGAGCATAAACAATGTTGAGGGTTGTGGATGACGGCGTGATCGGTCAACGTGACGATCAACAGTCAGTGGGTCAAACAAGCAACCTGGCAGTTGACTTAACGTTCAACTGTCAGCATGGAAGGTGCCGATATGCATGTCCTGGCAATGATATTGTTACTGGCGATGTCGCTAACGTGCAATGTCCACTCACCGCCCACGGACGCCTTGAAACACTGGGGAAAATGCCGCAAATGAAGGGTTCCGTCGCGCATTATCATCGATGCTGGTGATTTAAACGTCGCCAGCGTGAGGTTTTCAAGGTTGCCGTATGGCGCCCGCCTCCGATATGCGCGTATGCAGCCGCCCACGCTGCTATACTCGCAAAGTCTGATTCAGATAGAGTATTTCATCTAAAGAAACTTTGTATACGTAGAGCTTATCTGACACGCAAAGTCGTATGCATTACATCACGATTCTGGCCCAATCGCCTCCGATGGAGTGGATCAACGTCCCCACGAATTCGGCGCGTTGGCCGCAGTGCGGATTCTATATAATGACGCCAACTTTTTGAGGGAGTGGTATACGGCATGGGTGTTGATATCTGATACATCTTTGACCTCGGGATTGGGGCAAGATCTGCCAGTGAAGACCCGCAGCCAATAGCCGGCACAGCGGCTTGCATCCCCCGCAATATGGAAACGCTGGTGATTCCCGAGGCGGATAGAAGGAAAACGGAGTGACATCAACTCATCCCGGGAACTGAAGAAGCAGGATAGTAGGAATGAATGACGGGAGAAAAGATAGAGAACGAACTTCGGCAGCGTATGGGTGTATGCTGATGATATTCTTTCACACCCACATGGTTCGCAAGTCACACCGAGGGAGTCTCCGTTGACATCTGTTCATGATCCTGAATTACATGATCAATCGATCATCAGTAAAAAAAAATTCAACCCTCGAACCACAACCTGAACATCTTGCTGAGCCTGAGTGGTATTTTACCCTGCACCATATATATGTGTAAATGCGATCATTGTTGAACTTGGACGATGTCGTGACTTGTCGTGGATTGTTGTGGGCGACAAGCATACGCGAAATGGATGCGCCCAAGGCAGGAACGTCGGTGTCACGGACAATAGCGATGTCACTTCCTTCCCATATAACGGCAGAGGCTGATAAAGAAGATAAGAATACTCGACAGCGAAGAATGGAAACCGATTTATCATTGCTTCTGTGATACATTGCGTCCCATGGCGGCTTGAGATTGTTTTCGTTTTCAACCGCGAAAGGTGAACGTTTACTCACCGTTCCAGCTCCTTCCAACTTCTAGGTATCCGAATTCCGTGTGCACCGATAATTGTGTGCTCCAAAAGGCTCCAAATCGCGCTACGCGTGCACGAAGTCGTTGAGAGGAGAAAAATCCAGATCCGTGTCCACTGGGGAATCGAAGGTAGCGCCGTGGTCACATGGCGGTAGAGGATGTACCCATCATGTTCGGAAGGAGATCAAGAAGATGGATGGGAAGCAAAATGTCAAACAGAGAAGCGGGATTCTATCTCACTTGTGCCCGCATTTCCCCTCTGACATATATATCCTGAGCAATATACATTCAACCGCAATAGACATTTTTTCATGCGCCATCGCTCGGCTCCCGACAGAGGTTTGTTTGATTGAAGAAGCTGTAATTGCCTTGCGGATTTCAGGATTGACGTGAGGCCAATCAATCGTATCAGTTGTGGAGTGCGAAGAAGTGTTTTCCCTATTTTCCCTCACCACAAAACGTGTTTAGGGTGTGTTGGGGATACCACACCACGCATGTCTTGCTACGGGAGCAGTTTGATTTTGGACTGTTTGCGGCCGCCAAGTACGTCAGTATGACCACCTCATTCCATATTCCAAATGATACACACACCTGCTCACAACTACCTTTTGAAACCGATTTTCCTGCCTGAGAAATTATCCATCATCCCGATCCCAACTTTCTCTTTTCGTCACTCTTATTGTCTTTGAAATAGCCATATCCGTGTGTCTTTTCCACGCCACTGATCAATATGCGCTGAGTATTGGATATCGGAGACTCAATGTCGTGATGTCAGGGTTTGTTGCATTCGGCCACAGCATCCCAGGGATTGGGCTTCGGGAGCGCCGCTGAACTGTCGCTGGGTGTAGATCGTGCTATCATCTCGAGACACCGCCCCACAGTTATGTTTTGAAGGGGTCGACGGTTCGGCTGTTTCATCCAATAAAGTCACGCTGGTCAAGTAATTTCCCATGGGCGGACCAGAAGGGCAGTTCCAAAAATCGAAAGATCGAAAGAGGATCGAATGTTCCACTTCCGGGCGCAACACGCAGGTCCAAGGGAGAGAATACTGGAGAAGAATAGGAGAAAGGCGATAAGGCAAACCGGTTTGGCCTTGGAATTCTGCGTCATATGATGATTAACCCTGAATCGCGCTTGAACCTGTGTTGTCAATTTCCCCCGCACTTCCTTATCACGACCCTAGGCCGTTGCAAACTACGTCGACATCACGGAACGTGGGACAGTGATCAGATCAATCATCAAACAGACTGATTAGGCAAGTGCTCACCATCGCCCCAAAACAGAATTGGACGCAGGCGCATCAAAGCTCGATTAATTGGGCGCTTCGGCACCTTGTTATCTATCTCCAAAGAAGGTGCCCTTTGTCGCACAATGTTATAGACGTGGCGCATACCGATGTAGCAAACGTGTACAGCAATTCGCGACCGGCTGTCGCGCTGCGTAGGCCTTGTAGCGTCACGCCAAGACGAAGGAGGTGCTGAGCTTGAGGGAAAGAAGGGTCCAAAGAATCGGGACCTCCCGAGACCCGCGAAAGTCGGTACCCGTCCCTATTATTCATTTCTTACTCACATAAGGAGTGGCAACTTCGACGACTCCATTGGCATAAGCACAGGTGGAGGCAACGTGTGTGCATGTAGTGTAGGCTCCCAATCGGCAATCTAGAGTGAACAATACACACCTATGTATACAAATGTCGAGCGATATAGTCGGACATCCAGAATACGCAACACATCATCTGCAAGGTCTGCACCGATCGCAAGCCGAATGACTGCAGGGTCTTGTTCTGGTCTCGGGCGCGACGGCATGGTGAGGTACGAACGCGATTGGCATCCTGTCATCGAAAGGGAAGTAAAATTTCTGGCCACTTAAGGGAGAACTTCCCGAGCGACATGCCCGGGATCGTCGTTGGTGCGCACGTTGACATGGGGTCGTGCTCAAGGGGGCCAAAGTTGATATTGGATCATCACGCACCTACGATTCGGCACCGTTTGTAACGGCATGCAACGACCTTGACCTTAAGCAAGGGCCCGCGGTGATAGATTCTGTTCAATCGATCAACAAATGGATACGACCTAATTTTTCGAAGACAGCGGTGATGAAGCGTTCACCTGGAATGCTTTCTTTGAGTGGTTGCCGACGAAGTGGCCATGGGTAGTTCACATGGATGGCGGATTGATCAGAACACAGTTGTATCCTCGACTGCCACGCTTGTTTGCAGGAACTCCGACTACGGTTGATCTTTGCCGGCGGGCGCTCGTACGAAACATGCCTATTCCAGGATCCGAAGCGAGTCCCTCTGCTAGGCAGAGCAACCAAATAGTGAACTGCTTGCGGTTCGCAGAGTGCTGCAGGCAAAGAGATCGCCACTTCCTGATATAGAGATCGTTGCGGCGTGTTCAGAACCCGTCTTTAGACATGGATATTTTGTGTACGCCATACTTGGCTGCTCCAGCCGCACGCTGCAAACCGAAATGGCTTTCCATGATCAAAAAGGAAGAAGGGAAATGTACATGAGTGTATCCATTACCTCAAAAAAGTCCTGTCCGTACCTGAAATCCAAGGCACGAGGATTGTCATCCCCAGGGCCATTGTATTGTCCAACGACGAGTAGGATGTCCCTGTAAGCATGGTACTTTCGGGGGCATCGAAGGGCATCGTGGTAGACACAGGTCCTGAGCAGGCACAGCAACAAGTAAATAAGGCAACCACAGAGTAGGCGGAGCTTTCGAAGTTATCGGCGATGATGCCGAACCTGGCGCCGTTGCGTTATAGGATGGTATCGCTCGACCTTGACGCCGATTGGCACGAAAGAAAACCAAAGGAGGTTTTGACGGAGCATGTCATTTCAAGAGCGTGCGTGGTTGAATTGTCGCAGGTTCAAGACACATTTGCCTCATCTAGCGATAGGTTTGGCAGGGCACACCGGATGATCCTTGCAGCAGGCCAATGGAGCGATGCAGACGCCGCCTGACAGTCGTGAGGGGCAACCAAATCCCAAACACTGCATGCGGCAAGGGCAAGTTTGGTCTTAAAACGGTCCAGAAAACTAAGTTTGTGAACGGCTATGGGAAGCGATGCAAGTCGAGAGACGGATTGGGCCGTTAATTGATATTATTTCTCCACTTGCTGCATTCCGTGGTCACGAGATGAGTGCACGGATAGATAAACGGGTATACTTCGCCAATGTGACGATTAAGGAGACCTATATATGGTACCGGTCCATCAAAGAGATAATCATAGAGCAGAGTTATACATACGCCAGAGCACATGCCACAGGATTGATTGATGTGCACACGTCGCGTAAAGCAGCACCGTCTCGTCAGACATCTGCAGTGCAGCCTTCCAGGTTGATTAGACGATGATTGTGTCACAAAAGACGCGGCGGGGGCCGGGTACCGTGTCAAAAACATCGCTTGCGGCTGCGGCGCGTCGAGGCGACGATTTCGAAACGGCGAGCCAATTAGAGGAGAACATGAGATTGTTGAAGCAACTGTGGTTCGAGGAAAGTTCGTGGAAGGAATGCCTCCAGATGGCGTTGACATACACGGCCAAATAGAGCATACTCAAAATGAACTTGGCAAGTGCCACCTGCAGTGGCAGAACCCTCGCTTGTGCTTGATGGTTTCGTTGACTGCCACAAATTTCATGTTCATCAGTCTACGTATTACAATTACCACTACTATACACTTTGTGCAATCAACATTTCCGCCAGTGTTTACGTGCTTCTGCTGAGCAAGTCCTGAATGCAAAGTCTATTGGAACACCAACAGAAGAAGGTTGTCTACTACACCAACAAGACCTCTGGCATTGCCTAAAACAGTAGATGGCTGTCGCAACTGAGTCATGTACAGTTGGTAAACTACGATAGGAGATAGGGGTAGAATCCTCATTGGCTAAACCCATTCAGAGAGAAAATCAAGAGCAAATTTTGGAGCTGTAGGTGTTTGAGTATGTGTATTTATACTCTTGAACAAGGTCATCCATATTCATTGTAGCGAAGCAGCGAAACAAAAAAATATTATGCGGTAGGCGCAGGGAAAATGTTTGGCTAGCGACTCTGTGGCAAACAGATGTAAACGGTCAAATAAAGAATTGAAGCAAGGGGATGACTTTAGCGCCCAAGCGGCTTCGAAATCACCGATGAACTGATTTGGACCCCGGTGGCACATCAGCTTGACAGCTCTAATTGGTCTCTCCACTGTTCGCCACGATGCCCAAGGCCTCAAAACCGATGGCGACGACTTCAAGGCCAACGACGCGACGGTCCACCCGTAACAGTCAGAAGAGTGAATTCAATTAACGCCGCTAATGAATTGCACGCTGACAGCACGTATTCCAGGTTCCACCAGTGCTGTGACGGGGAAGAGTGATGTATATGTAGAACTACCAGAGCGAGCGAGCAAACGACGCAGGGTGGAGGATGTACCGACCGTTTCAGACACTTCCAGGCCATGCAGCAGTGAAATGAAGGCCAGCAAGCTTGCCACGGGTGCCACCGCTCTTCGCCGATCTCAACGCGCAGCACCGGGGGATGTTGCGAATCGAGAAGAAGTCCTGACGAGACGAGAACAGGAGCTCAAACAGCGAACGGACGAGATAGAGAAACGAATTCGATGGCTTCAACAGAAGGAAGACCAAGTGGCTTCCATGGCACAATGTATCGAAGAGCGAGAGGCAAAGGCTGCGCTAGCCATGTTGGAAGAACACTTCACGTGTCCGCTGTAAGTGAATGTCTATTGACAGGCCACCAATCTAACGCCATGCGCTTGCTAGATGTTACGAGATTATGGCGCATCCGTATACTCTGAACCCTGGCCAATGCGGCCACACGTTTTGCGCTCTGTGTATTATCAAATGGTTCTTCTCCCGTCTCCACAGAGCCTGTGGCGGTTGGCACGAATCCGTAGATTGTCCCATTTGCCGCAGCCTTCTGGTTATAACACCTGAGCACACCCCTCGTCTGGACGTCACTTTCCCGTTTGTCCCCAACCGTACCGCCGATTCTGTTGTCAAGTCCTTAGTAGAGAAAGTATCACACATGGATCCATCTGGTTCTGGTTCTGTAATCAAGACCGAGGAACGCGAGCTGAGCTGGGGGGGCCGCATCTCATTCCAAGAAAGCTCAAACGAAAGAAGAAGACGACTCCGACGCGGACTCCGGTATATCTGCCTGGAGGCAAGGACTGTCTTATGTTGAATGGCTTAAACGGGATAGGCGAGTATCTCCCGCCGCTTCTGTACTATACCTTGCTCATCGTAGTGCGGTGTGCAGAGAAGGACGCAAGGAAATGAATCACTTGGCGAGCAACTGGACTACACTCAAAACCGAATACTTCATTGAACTGAAGCGGAGGCTCGGCGTCTAAATCGCAAAGCCAGCTCATCGCCCAATCCACCTATCAAACACCATAATTGGTAACAGTCCCGCCTTCCGTACTCTTTCACACGCTCCTTGAGCTACGGTGCGCGGCACCGGCACCTTACATTCTATGCGTCGTCAGCTTCTTCTGAGCCCGATCCCCCTTCGCTCCTTACTGCTGCCCGCTTCTTCGAGGCACACCGCTATGCCTTTTTCAACGCACTCTAAACGATTTACTGCCTAGCCTGCCATCGAGTAGCTTCCCAGCCTCCTCTCATCTCTAGCGCTCCTTCACGAATTCTCACATCGGTCGGGAGGCACAAACGAATCATGCCCTGGACTATACATTCTTCTAGGGTAAAACGCGCCTTTATCCCCTCTTATCAAACCATGTTTATGATGAATATTTATATTACGGTCGCTGTAGTCCATCTATCATTGTAATCATCACAACATTGCATACGGAAAGCTCCATCATCTTCCATTTATTTACTAGTACTAGCTGGTTTTACAAGTAGAAACATCGCTCTTTAAGGCCACGGATGCCCAGTATGTCCTGTTGAGAATGTATCATCGGCATTATGGGGTTGGACTTAGAAATGAAAAAACCCACCCAATCAGCAGCTGTAATCCAAAGATCAGACGCGCCGTCCATTTTGCCGAGTACAGCCGCTCCCTTCCAGGCAAGGACGCGAGGGGTCTACATCCTTGGGAGGGAGAATTATCTGTACCTTTTCCATGTTGGGTACGAGTGGCGTCGCTATTGCTTGCAGCCTAGTATTCACAATTAAAGTAGGTCGGCTAAACGACGGCCAACAGCTTAACAGTAAACAGACGCTCACCTGCTTTCAAGCGCATGGTTCATACCTGGAATTGAAGCTGAACCACCGATAATCAGTACTGCTTGCAAGTACTTCCTAATCTTCTCATCTCCTCCGGCCGCTCGAGCGCTGTTAAAAATAGCAACATCTAGTGGCAATTTACTTGCTTCGAAGCATACATCGATTGGCGGCACAGCAGGATTCGTGGACGGGGGATGAACGTCTTGTGGTTGTGATGACGCATTGGGAGTCTCGGCAGAGGCTGGAGGAGTCGCTAAAGGAGGCTTCGATTCGTCTTCCACGTCGACAATTTCCATCGGCGTATCGGTAGAACCGTCTGCGAGGGATCCAGGACCATTCTCTCGCTTCTCAGCCTTCTCTGCATCGCGAGTTCAATAACATCCTAGAAGCCCGTCGGAGATACTTACCAGCCTGATCATTTACAACCCCATCCACAGCAGGTTCCACCGGTGCAGGCGCCTCTGCCATCAAGTGCTCGGTGGAAATGAGCATGGCTCGAGTCTAGATTCAGTAGAGTGCTCAGTACTTCGTGAAATGCAAAGAAAGAGGAGATCCCTACGTAGCGGTCAGTAGGTAAGATTTCATCGACCACCTGACTAGATGAGGGCCGGAAGAACGCTGCCCGCTTTTTGTCGAACTCAATAACCCGAGGTTCGAAAAGGCACTACGAGACACCTCAACCCAATGCCTGGCTATAGATGATGACTGAGCGTACCATGGGCGCCAGTATAATTTCGTCATAGGCACGTAGACCATACTTTTCAGCCCGCCCTGGCCTTCGTACAGTGAAGTCATATAGATTTAATGCTACGTCGCCCTAGTATAGGTGGTCAAGCTAAGACAAGCACGAGGGTAAGCTGATTAACCCACCTCTGCCAAAGTGCATAGCCTAATTTTAAGATCTTCCATAACTTGCCAGTCGTACAAGCGCACAAGGTTGATATCCCGATATGGAAAATTGATTCTCTGAAGGAGGACGAGCAGGAATTCCGTGACGTCGTTTCCACCGATGTTGAGAAGCATCCTGCGGGTGTTTCATCATCAACGCAAGGCTTCTTAGGCGATGTAAACCTACCTTGAGTCAGGGATCACAAGGCCTTCGTCAACGCAAGCGACACTTGTAGTTGCAGCACCAATATCGACTACACAAGCATTGGAAACACCAGCACCATAGGTCGCAGCTAAAGATTCCTATTGCTTTTGATCACGATATTTCCGGACGGTGAACGAGAGAACAAACCTGCTGCACACAAAGTTGTTTGAACCCCATCGACACCAAGAGAAGATTCACCCAGTCTCTGACGTATGCACGTTCATAAAAGTCTGGGATGACGAGGACCACGGAATAATTCTGCGATCATCAGCACTGGTTCAGCGACAATCAGTAATGATAGTCACTTTGTAGTCTGAAGGGCTAATTTTGAAGGAGTCGCTCAGAGTCCTTTGGATGATGGCTTCGAGGTCGCTTAGGATCAGTTGGGTAGAGTTGTAATCTCTTGTGTTGAAATCTGCGCCGTGAATGGGAGACTTTATGGTGTAACCTGAGGAGTAAGGATCCGGGAGGCGATATATCTTTGTCGCTTTCAGTTAAGCAAGCATCAGCACAACGAATGATACATGCTATTACCTTCTCGCCGGTGATCACGTCTTCTTGGTTTGCCTTATCAAGCCATTCAACTTGTAGGAGATCATTGTGGTCAGCGATGACTTCAGGCTTGAATTGCTCGTTGAATTGTGAGGCTATGGTAGCGGCATTTGGGGTGACACGCAGTTTATAGAAACGCATACGGTCGCGTAGTGAGACAGATATTGCTGCCAGCTTCTTCTCAAACTTTTGATGGAAAGCGAGGCTGGTCAGAGAAACAAGAGTAGCATATGAATTCGACATACTGGATCTTCAGCAGGCTCTGCTGCAGTGTGATCATCTCCATTGGATGCCTTAGCCCCCGAGGAAGGGTCTTGAGGTCTACAAATCCCCTCCGCAAACACAGGTTCGGCTACGGGTCCTTTGCATCTGCGAGCGATGATGGCAGGAACAGACACCGGATTCACATCGCAAGCTCGTCCAATTCGAATATTGCGCGAGCCAGGGTGTATCACAATGACTTGTGAGCCTCGTCTGCGCTAATTCAGATTATGTCTCGGAGAAGCTGTCAGGGAAACCTCACAGTCGCACCTTTGATCCTGCGGGGGAGCTGCTTCATCGGTTTGGGTTTCTCTCTTCCGTATGGCGTTTCTAGTCCAAAGAAAACTGTGAATCGTACTTCAAGTAGGTTGAAGCACCTTGCTTCGGGGGTAGCCTATGGAGAAGGTTCAAACATGGTGGTATGAACTAAGGAGAAGCTCACGGACGCTAATGGGACATGGAACGTGGTGTACCGCATTCCAGTGTCATCTCGCTTGGTATTGGGGATGCCCCGTGGCATTCTCGCAGTTGGGAATCAGGCAAAGAGTAATTGTTCAAGTTGAATTTGATTTGAACGAACGAACGTAAGTCAGCCTTGGCGCCTATCGTAAATATCAGAGTGACTTTGAGTATGTACCAGAGGACAAATGTATAGATAAAATGTAATAGATAAACTTGAGTCCACGATGTAACGAAAGCAGGACAGCAAAAAAATAAACTACCAGAAAGCACACCTAGCAAACGGAGGTATTAGTGAGAGTAGGGATGATGTGGTCGAAAAAAACCCACCATCCAGAGAAGCACTGACATAGATTCTCCAAGGAAGTTGCCTGAAGGATCAATTTGTCAACTTGAGCTGATACGTTGAGCGCGACGTCGGGGTTGAAGTCGCGACCTATAAATCAAATATCTAAGACCGGGCTCCATCAGAGAAGCAATTGATCCTACCAGTGAGTTTATGCTGAACGCGGTTGTATACAGCCAGAGCACGCTCATTCCGAACTTCCTGAGCACCCAGACCGCCCATCGTTTCTGATAATGGTCCATTTAGCTTCATTGGAATTGTTATTGATCACAATTCACCGTTGAAAATGTCGTTCTCATCTGCCTTCAGCTTCCGTGAAGGTCCTTGGGGATGAGCTGCTAAACGTGCCAACTCGGCTGCGCGATCCGGATCAGTTTCTGAGTCTACGAATTGTCAGCTCGTAAACACCACAAGGTGCGTGTCTGTCAGGCTCACCTTCCTGTCGGCGCACGTCAACCTCGGCTTGCATCAACCTCCAATTGATCAAGGGGTCATAAACAAAGGCCTCCAGAACGGCCATCAGCGATTCCTTGTTATCGCGTAGGACCCGCATCGAAATCTCGCAAGTTCTCCTAAAGCTGCCCTCTATGCCACTGACCTGTGAAAACGTCATCGATTAGCGACTCCATCTATCATCACAACTGGTGCCCCGTCCTACCTCCATAGCATGCGTTAGCATCCTCGTAAGCCGGAATGGCACTTTCTCCGGGAATTTTTCGCGGTGCATGGCGACCTCGAAACAATCACCGAAGTCAATATGGACTACCTTACCTGTCGCACGCTCGAGAAGCAAATTTGAAGGATGTCGGTCGCCCAGACCAAGGATGTGTCCAACCATGCTATTGACAGCTAGGGAACGCGTGTAAGTTGCACGTCGTTCTAACCAATGTTCTGAGGTGCTGCTCCTCAGCCAAAGAACCCGATATAGATCCTGCCCTGTAGTATTCTCCAAGGCGTACTCGAAGACCTCCACTTTCTGAAGTAGGATCAGGTTCTCATAGTCCGGGGCCATCTGTTAGGTCTGTTAGCAGGAGAAACCGATGCGAACACAGCAAACCCTACCTGGAGCATGAGCCGGTATTCGATGTTGAGCAACACTTTACGGGACTCCCGGTAGTCGCGGACTAGGACATGGAGCGTGTCGCTGTCTTGGACCCACCCTAGGAGACCGGCATTAGGAGCAAGGGGGATAACGGGATATCGCTGAATATGTAGTCGTCGCTGGAAGCTATCGGTATCTGCAGAGAGTAGCGTGTTGACGAGGCTGAATAGCTGCATGACTCGTTCATCTTGTCGTAAATCCTCGTGTCCTATTTTATATTGATCAACATGAAGCTAGTTCAGGACAAGGAAACCCACCTTTGAGGACATAGTGATAGTTCTTGCCATCGCTGCCAACCAATGAAAGACGACGTGGACGCTGTTTAGAAGAGATGACTGTAAGCTTCGTCGCAAAGCTGACTATCCTTATGATTGGACGTCCGCTCTGATACGTTCCTGAGATATTTTATGAAGTCACCGACGGAAAAAGGAGGAGGCAAAAATCGTACCAGGAACGGCAAGCTCAAGGTTTCTTGATTTCAACAAAGCGGGAGAGACGTATTGGAGATCTAGTGTTGTGAGTTGTGGTAGCTGCTTCTCAACTTTCTTGAAGACCTGAAGATATCCCTCAGACATGTGGCCTCTGTAGATGACGAAGTACCTACGCCGTAGTATATATCCCATGCTTTATCGAGCTCCGCAGTGTCACCATAATCGTGATAACGTCGGCAAGCTTCTCGCGCTTCGTGCAGTTCTCGCCCGAAGACTTGCACGAATGAAATCTCTCTCGCGGTTGTCGGGCCCTGCGAACAGTGAGGACGAGTTCATGCCATCGGCTTCAAACTTACGGCTGTGATCATTTCGTGAAGCGGTTCCAATGCCATAATCATACCTTCGGGGTTGTTCTCTGTGAAATATAGTCGTGAAGCCTCTTCCAGACCTTCGTGCCATAACTCGTGCCACAAAATGGCGACCCGAATGAGTTCGCGGCTTACTAAGAGCGCCTATAAAACCTGCATAAGACTCCGGGAGGGATAGATGGCATGCAATGTATACTTGATTGACAATTTCCGCACTGTGCTCACGCATTCTTTCCATTATTGAAGCAGCAGCGGTTTGGCGACTTTTGCTGGAAGACTTCGAAGCCACCGTCAAGGGATACACCAAGGCTTGTGGATGGTGTTTTCCGACGTCAATCAGTAGAGAATTGATATTGCGACGAATGTTAATGTGAGGCGTTTGAATGCGAGCGATGATCTAGGGGCGATATCAGGGGCGTAGCACAGGAGGAAGGGACTACGAACCTGAGGAATAACTTCCAGCCAAGTATCAACCTCCACGGTCGAGAATCCGCTTGCCATGGCGTGGCTAACTTCATCGTGGGCACCGTATTTGAACCAGAGTGTAAGAAGACGTAGAGTATCTTGAAGTGCATCCTCGTTTCGAAGGGATATTGACCGGAAGAATCCTTCAACAGCCTGCACAACATGCGCTGCCATCTTGTTACTTCGGGTACTCTCAGAACGAGGTTCGAGATTTTCCATGAAGCCGATAACTTCAAAGTTGGCCAATGCCCAAGTATGCCAAGCCTTATACCACGTTGGATCATGGCGGGTTGCTGACTGGAAAGAACGTAGTATGTCATCGATGTTTCTCTGACACAATTTCTTCTATTAGATCTCAAAAGGGGTGCACATGAATAAGTCTTACCTGGTTCCAATCTTCCTTCAGCTCCTTCTGCCACTGACCCTGCTTAAAGTAGCAACGAGCCAAGAGCTTGTTGGATTCGTCGAGTCTGGTATTAGATACCGAGGACTTCGGAACGCTGTCACCGGACTCGTGTTCGATATCCTTGGCGAGATTGGTAGCGAACCGGCGAACAAATTCCAAACTAGCCTCCTTAGCGCCCGTAGCCCACATAAATTTCAGCTGCGCGTAGACTACCTCAGGAGGTGCCTTGGTTGATCATACGCATGAGTAACGTTTATCCCCCAGTCAAGCAATGCGGGAAATACCTTTTCCGGCGTAAGCAACGAATTGATGGTCTTCTCCGCCAGCACCATCCTCTCGGACTTGCGGCATAGATTGGCGAATTTGATCCACATAACTGGGTCGTCTTCTGGGCCAAGAACCAATGTTCGTACTTGGAGAATGCGTTGCCACACTTCCACGTCCGGCTGACATCCTTGTAACCTAAGAGTGGGTTTGAGAACTGTGCCTTGCTTGAAGAGTACGTGGACTTACCGTTTCACCCATGTCGCACGGATTGTTTCCTGCCGTTCAGGTTGATCAGCGAACTGCTTGTAAGCAATGATTTCTTCTAGTTCCGACAACATTTTGCGCCCGAACCATGGTGCTATCAGCAAGATAATCAGCGAAGAAGAATAGGCGCAAAGGAGAATCTCTCACTTGTAGGATTGTCCGTAACCCTCTCCTACAAAACTAGACATATCATTCTTGAGGTGATCTCTCGCTTTTCCGATGTGTATCATAGCCTTTGGGAATTGGTTCTGATGAACAGAGAGGATGGCGCGGTAGAAATATTTGTCGGCTACATCAGCGCGCATGATACCGATATAGCCCTCCATGGCATCCCATTCCCTCAGTGACCAAGCAGCAGCAGCAGCCATCGGCGCGATCTCTCGACGATCTTCGGGGTTCGCATTCGGCCAGTGGTCTTCTACAAGAGCTGCTAGCTGATCCCATTCTCCTAAAGCGTGGAGGCACTTCATTCTACCGATTGCTACGCCAGGGGCCGATGGAGAAGCTTCCGCCTTCTTTTCGTAGGCAAGCAGAGCCTCTTGCCACCGTCCCAACTTCTCGTACCACTCTTCGTGTTTCGTAACATCGTATTGTTCCCCAGCTGTGAGGAGTGTACCCCAAGCGGCATCATGCTGCTGCAGCCAGGTATTGATGGAGATCAGGGACTCGATGATAGTGGGCGACGATTCCGAGAAGAATTCGAGCTCTTTGTAGTGCAGGGCTTTCGCATATGCGCGACACTTTATAGCGTACTCTCCGAGAGTCCTATGCTCAATGGGGAGTGGCTTCTCTTCGTGCTCCATAAACTCCGCCAGGTTCAACAGTCGGTGAATCAAGTCCGTCGAGGCCGTACTCGAAGTGATAGCGAATTCGATGGAACGAACCAGGTCTTCCTAAATCACTAGACTCTTCAGCATCAGGAATAGAGGCTTTGGATGCACGAACCTGATATTGGTCATACAGCTCACCCCAACATGACAAGAAAGCCGCGTTGAATAATTCCTTAGCCAGGGGCGGATGACTCTCAACGAGGCTCATGCAAGCACGCAAGGCATGGGATGGCGACTCCTTCATGAACTCTACCTCAAGACGATGCATCCACTCCGCCCAGTCCTCTAAAGTTGATACCTGCGACGTATCCCATGCTTGCTTAAGGTGTTGTTGGTTCACTGTAAGTTTCGTCGCTTCAGCAGGAGCCGGGAGGTCTTGGCTTTTTGAACTATCCCTGCTCGTTTATACGTGAGTACATTCCTGGTCGCTTATCAATGAAGCTTACGCTTCTTGGACGAGATGTTCGCCGTTCAGAAGTTTCGCAATGAGCCCTTCGTACTTGGGATGGGTTATACGGTGTTTCGCCATGACCTGTGGTATAAGCATAAGCCATGAAGACAACGACGGGTTCAGTAACATTACCTTCTGAATGGTAGACACGAATATCGCGAAATCAGAGCCCAGTTGATAGACAAATGCGCACAATGTATCCAATGCAGTTGACGAATGTCATTGCCAGCAGTGTCTAACACCCGCACAAGCGGATGTATTATTCGGGATGCGTGGTCGGAAAAGTTGACACGGGCCGAGAGCGATTCAATGGTATGAATGGCCTTCTTCCTCAGCGCCGAGGACGCGTCGGTCCGTTCATATGTGTGCACTATTACCGGGATCACTAGTTGGAGGTATTCTTCTATATTCGTTCCGAATGTGACGAATGCGTCGAATATCTTGATCTGGGTCAACATTCGTTTGTCCGTCAATTCGTGATCGAAGACCTTCAGGATCAAAGGGATTAGCGTGGCTAAGAAAGGCTTAAATTCGGAGTCTAGGGCATTTCCCAGCGCTTCAATGAGCGAAACGAGAGGAAGGTGCAGGGCAGCGTTGTCCCACAACTCGGTGATCAAGGTATATAGCCGCATCGCGTGGTTGCGGACATGTTGCTTGATGATGGCAACGAGGATGGCGAGTTGTTGGAGATGGAATTCTTGCATTCGAACTGTGGACGTTCTGGCAACAAGCGAGAACGCAGGGATGATCTACATTATTCGTTGGACGAGTAGGTTCATGATACTGGAAAACGACAAACCTGAGGAAGAAACGTCACACACTTGAGTCCTTGAGTCTTGAAGATGGACATAATGGCCTCTATCACATTGTGGTGATGACCACTCAATGAAGGGTCCTTGAGGACAGCTAGCAAAGCCGTGATGACCGCAGTCTGGAAATAATCATCCGTCCCAACTGCAACATTTGCTTGCGCGGCGGCGGCAGCAGCAGCAACGGCAGATGCAGAACCCGCTGGAGCTTCAACGGGCTCCGGTGGTGGCTCTTCCTGAGTTTTGCTCTGGGAGCAGTCGCTGAGTGAATGGCCTGTAAACAAGAAACCAGACATACCTTGCGCCTGAAAGGATCTAGAGCGCCAAGAATCCCGAGGACCTTCACTACTTCCCGCTTCGCAAACACCGTATTCTCCGTACGCAAAATCCGCACCAACGTCGGGAGGAGCTGGGGATAATCGACGAGGGGTTGGATCACATATCCGGTGCTGGAACAGACTTGACCCAAGGTGTGCAGAGCTGCGTCCCGTTTTACAAGGGCTGGATCGTTGAGTCTATCAATGATGACCCGCATCAGGTCCGGAACATTAGGCATCGCGTCTTCACCAGCAACGCAAACCAGTTCGCCAAGGCACGTCATGACGTTTGAGGCCACAGTAGGGTTACTATCGTTGGCCTTCGGGAGAAGGGCGCGGAGCATCGAGAGGGCATATGGTTTAATGAGTCGTTGTGTCGCACTGACCAGAAGAGTCAGCAGTCGCGTGCATTCTTCGCGATTACGCCTGTAAGCGGGTCAGCGGTGGGAGTGGAAGACCAGACTTGCTACCCACATCCACGCCAGAATACTCCAATTCAGTCAGCAACTGGATGAAAGCCTTACGAAGGGCCGGCATCACATATGCGGGATTGTGCCTCGCCAGCCGACCAATAAGCCCAACCGCCGTTACGCGATTCTTGAACTCCTCATCATTTAGAGCAATGAAGAGGGACCGGACGTTCTCCGCTTGGGCGAGATGTTTGTCGAAGCGCTCGTGTAGATTCGATAGGACAACATGTCGAATTTTAGCATCTATTACGGCAAGACCAAATTAGGGAAACCAATGTAAAAGAAATGGGGAAAGCTGTTTACCCGGATCAGCGATTCCAACTGTGAGAAGCTTGTCCAGTACATCACTGATGATTTCGATGGCGTGATTGCTGGCTTGATAACATATCGGGTCTTGAACGAAAAGTCGACAACATGTAACAGCTGCAGCTTCCCGGATTTCCGCATTATCGCTTTCTAGGTACGGTAAAGCGCAGTTTCGCACAAATTCGTTCAAAACGTGACCTTATAATTCCAGTCAGATTCAGGACGACTTAAATAGAAGAAGTGGTAGAACTAACCACTGAAGTCGAAGTCACCAAGAGTTGTCAAAGCAAGAGTTATCCGGTCGGAATTATGCTCGTTGATCTGAAGGGCGTGAGCCACGCGTATGCGAAGGGAACACACCCGCGTACCTGGGTTGTGCTTAGCTCCCGCGCAACGACGTTGGCGTCGCGACCGAGTGAAGGTGGAGCGCCGAGTGGCTTATATGGCTGATTGCTGAGGATCAGAGAGAGTATGTCTAGCAGGCGATCTACAACCAATATGAGACTTGTGTTTGCGTGTAGATATTTTGGCTAACCCTGAATCGTCTTCAGGAGCGGGGGATATTGGTGGTGATCTCCTTGAGTGCACTGATCAGCGCTCCGCTCAACCCGCAGGCGAACATTAAGTCTAATTGGTCATGCAGGAGTTTCGTTAAGTTGGGGCCAACAGCTTTGGCAAGCATGCCGACACATTGGAAGATGGGCTCCTCTGAAGGAGCGTTCTTTTTTCTGCGCATCGATTAGCTTTGAAACAGTCAAGGATATCGCAAACGTACCCTCGAGCTTGTAAGCCCAGTTTAACATGCGACATGATTGGCTCTAGGAAAGGCTTCATGTCACCATTAATGGCGGCGGCGGTATGCCCGATTGCGATAAATGCTGGTGAAGGTTGCTTTAGCAGCATAGGGTGGCGATAAATAATATGTACATGCCAAAAGAACGTTCATTTGGCTTGTCTAATTGCGTTAGTAAATGACCCATGGCCTTGTGTAAGAAATGCTCGATGAACGCCGCCGTATCGTACGCGGCCAATGTGGGTATCAGCGTTATAACCATTTTGCGGACGAGGCTGTCCCGATGTGACTTGAATCGAAGGATAGTTTCGGCGGCATCTACGAACGCGTCCTTGAAGAACTATTCAAATCATTAGCCCGACAAACGCCCAACCAAGCCAACTTACCATCTTTCCGTAGATCAGTAGTTTCACGATAGGTAAGGAGAGAGCCATGTATGACTTCCGGCTGCGACTGTCTCAGCCCAAGCTGCGCATCCTGCAGGATCTTCTGTAAGTGAGCGTTTCGTGATTGCTTTTCGCGTTTGGTAATGATTTCCAGGCAAGCTGCAAGCAGCTCAGCAGCTCCTTCGCGTACTATGACCCGTGGATCTCTCAGTGGCAGTATAATATTGTCGAGAACGACGCCAATATGTGACGAGAAGTGACTAGGACTGTTCTTCGCCAGTTCTTTGAGGATGAGGACTCCAGCATAGCGGGGGGACTCTTGTTTGTCCGGTTGCATTAGCTCTATCGCACCCTGAACTTCGTAGTCCATGAATCTGTCGCCAAACGCAGCACCACCTGCGTGGGCTATTTGACCGAGCGTTTTGGATGCCGCGAGCATGAGATTGATATCATGGTTGGGAAGTTGATGCCTGACGTAGTTGTAGAACCGATACAAGTGTCGTTTTGATTCGATTGTTTCCTCCCCATTCGGATACAAAAGGTGGTCTGATCCGCAATGAGTGATATGCGCCTTAGTAGGGCCGGCCACGCACCAATAGCCAGTAATCCACCAAATCTGTCTGTATTGCTTTGACTATGCATCAAGTCAAACAGATTTCGGTTGATTGTGTCGTCCCCATATCTTCGCAGCAGCAGCGTCCGGGGTCATCTCTGAGACTTTGGTGACAACCTACATTATTGGTGAGCGCATGCGCAACATACTGAATAAGGTAGAACACACATATCGTCGGAGGTCCTCTGCTGCCCTGTCTCTAAAATCGGTATTCTTTGATCTAAGGTTTTGGAAGATATTGCTCAGGTCGTCCGTCTGAGCTACCTGGACTGCGGAGGCCATTGCATTGAAGTAAGCGTTTAGTGAGTCTCGAAAGGTGCTTCGTTTCCGGACTTGTTTGCGTGATAAGCGCTAGCCAAATAACCCCTTTTGAACGACTTATCTTATCTAGGAGTGAACAGGAGGGACAGGGGCCATCCTGAACAACCTCAAACCCAAGGCAAAAACTAGATCAACATTCACCACACACACATGTCGAAGTCACATCAAGTCGCGACATATACATGAAAAGGGTGGTGCGCTCACTGGAAAGCGAGTAAACTAAAAAATCATACAAGTGACATATCAAGAAATAACACACTCTATGCCCGCTAATTCGCTCCAGCTAGTACGTATTTATGCTCGGTAGGCCTCCTTCAAGCAATGGACCTAGGACAATTGGCACGGTCCACGTTAACCATACCCACACCCACAGATAACTAATAAGCTTCAGTGCCTTCCTTCCCCTTCTCATTTCTTGATCCAACCACGCACGTTCCATTGTTCGAAAACCGGCGATCGCCATGGATTCAACGTGGATAGCAAGCGCTTGGAGGAGAAAAAAAGGTATGCTTCCCCCACCACCGAAATATCTGGTCTTCGCTGCTGAATTATGTCGCAGACACGCGTAGTCCCCGCCCGCGTGGATCAAGGCTGAAACGAAGAACGAAGTATACAGCTTGATGATCGCCGCTGAGGTGGGAGCGTTCTGGAAGTCCGAGAAGGTCTCTCGTTATGAATGCCGCATGGGCAAGGAATTTCTACGGAAGGTTTGTCAAACGGTCGGGTTAGTGGGAGGTAAGCAAGGGACCGTACTCGTCGATGAATTTGATGCCAACTTCGACTGTGAGTTGTAAGCACGCTGTACAATTTTTGCGTGTGTACGAAGGCCACTCACCCCCAGAATCTTTGCAGCGTATACCCATCCGCCATTGATCCGAACACGGGGTGAAAGTCGGATGGCTGCCGTACGCGAGCAAACACCAGTAGCAACATCCAAAGTCTGTGTGATATGTCGATCACTGCGTACGCTCCGCAGCCACAAATGACTACGTAAACTGATTTCCAGAACCATGGTAGGTCAACAAGTCGAGGTCCCCCTTCGACATTCAGGCGGAAAGTTCTGGTATTTAGGATGGCTAGAACGGTGGCCACAATGACCACTCGCTTGCCAACCGTTTGGGATTGCTCTGTCAGGAATGGCCGTGGAAGTGCTGGAAGAGCCGGAGGTTGAGGGGGACGATTGCGAACGCCGTCTTTGTCTTTCTCCGTCGTCCATCCTATCAGACGAGGACTGGTAAGGAGAGCGAACGCCCATTGCAACCACGATAACGTCGTCGTCGGTTCCGCTTGATTGAGCCGTCGAAAATCGGAGCGCGGCGAAGACAAAAAAACAGATAAAATGATGAATGAAACAACAGCGCTATGTAACCAGAACCAACAGAGTAGTCATGGGCGGGGACGTTGGTCGCAGTGGACCGAATACTATGGTAGACAATGACTAGATTGACCAAGAACGCGCTGATTCGAAGTATTCGAGAAGGCAGGAGGACGCCAACGGCGGTTACGAGATACGCGACGCCAGGGACGAGGCCGAGGGACTGGAGAGTTGAAAAGACTACCTCTGCCATGGCAGAAAATGTTGAAACGCTGAAGAGGTACACGTTGGAGGACCAGGCGCCAGAGACTGCCGGCACCGAGTCGCCAAGGGCTGCGAACTCGACTTTCCAGTGGCTGGCAGTTTGAGCCTATCTGACGCATGATGCTCCAAGTACGATCCATTCTTTCTATAGTATGCGTATGCCTGAGAATAGAGGTCGTGCGGGAATGACCATTCGTTCGTTGCTGGTGTCGTTTTATATCAGATTCACGTACTCGAGTACCGTACACTGACCACTCACCTGCTAGATTTTCTGGCGCATCCAAAACGTGTTAGCAGTTGGACGTTCTGAATTGCGTACTTTGGTTGCGGCTTTGGGCACATTGGGTGACTTGGATACGTGACTTGGATACGAAACATAGAAAGAAGTCACTGGCAGCGCGCCGGTCTGGGTTCAAGACGCCCTATTAGTGTAGACTACGCTGATAGTGGGTGAAGGGTGGCAACGAGCATAATCAAAAGCTGTAGTCAAATCATTGCCGTACTAGCGGCGCAGACTGCGCAGTCGCCACGGGCGCATCGCATGCGGGATTTGATGAGGGCAGTGTTACGGTGCCTCGACATATATATGTGATCCCCTACCAGGAATTCTTCTCAAATCCCTCTTTCACTACCATGATACTTGAAGCAAGATCTTCTGTGCTAGTTCGAAAGTACGACGAGGCAAGTACACTTTCGTGTCCGAGTAACGGAACGCTAATCATTGATGGATGATGCTTCACTGGACACCCAGCCAAAAGCTCAAGACCCCCCTCCGTACAGCGACGTTGAACGTTCATATGGCCCGGCCTATCCTAGTACAAGTTCCCGAGTACCGCCTGCAGCCTCACTAGCACCGCCGCCCTCGCTTTTCATACGGAGTGCGGATTCGGACTGCGCGCCCGTAAACGGGCTTCACCTACAGAAACGGAAAGAAGACATCACAGGTGAATCCATACTTGATAATCCATACAGCACCCCACTCACTTCGCGGAAGGATCGTATTGGGTTGATCCATGTCTGCCCGCATCAGACACCCACCGTCCGCCAAAGGGTTGGCGAGCGCCCCCTAATATTTCATTCGAAACTCACCAAGGTGCCATCAACGTCGAACTCTCTACTGCGTGCTTGCACGAAGGGCGGGCGAAATCCATAGCCAGAGTGTCAAGTCATACAGGGGATATAACTGTCACACTAGTGCGTAAATCAATAACTCTGCGCGACATACATTTTACTCAACAACTTATAGGCCGACGCACAACCTGACCAAACCATCAATGTCGATATGAGCTCCCGACGAGGTATGAAATGCATCGCTGCTTCTTCACGCTTACTAAATAGAATGTTCTAGGGACTGTTGCCCTCTTCATCCCTCGGAATTTCTCCGGTGTCGTTCAGCTTACCACTCGGCGAGGGTCAATGCAGCTTCTACCTGGCCTCTTGAAGATCGCGAAAATTGTGAACGAGACCGAAACCGAGACTCTTCTCATGATCGCTAACCCACGCACGACGACATCATCAACGGCTAATTATTGCCAACTTTACTCGCGGTTCGGGAAACTGTACGTTGGTGTGAAGGGCGAGGACAAGTTGCTTCCCAAAGAACCTGGAAAGTGGGGCGAAGTTCGCGCAGTACCTCGGTGTGCACATGAACTCATCATCTGTCTCGATAAATAGTCATGGTAGCACCTCATAATGCTTCCCATCATTTCCAGTACTTTTCCACTCCATTTGCGGACTGTGTATACTATCCCGGCCTTGCGTTTCAGTGGCTGTGACCCGTCCGAGGTTATCTAAACGCCGACTTCTACGGGAAGGTTGAAAGCCATCCACATGAGAAGCGATTAATGATTCCCCTACTTTACTCAATCGCCGGTGCCCGTGCGGTTTCGTATAAAGTACGCACAAGGGGTGAGAGCGTTTCCTTGGGACCCCCGCAGTTGCAGTTGAAGCCCAAGATGTACGCGCCTCAACTTCCTGGATGCTTCAGCGCGTTATTCCATCGGTCGTCTAAGCCTCGCAAGAAGTCGGCTCCCAAATACGAAGACATTAACAAACCCGGTCTAACGCCGGTATGTAACTTCCCAATATCTATTCTCGCGCGCAGCGTGGACAACAAAGCATTCGCCCGATCGCTCAAGGGTCTTGTCTATAGCTGCCATGTCGTCAAATGAATATGTGTTGCGACTTTTCTTACGCTCCGCCAGAGAAATGGTGGCCAAGTAAAGGCGAAGAAAAGCCTCCAGCGTATTCTCCTTCGGACTCTCTAAAGGACATTTATCGACCGGACGTGCTTCGGACTATCGAAACGCAAACTCGATGAACTGGACTCCGAATTGCGAGACTTGAGCCTCCAAATACATGGTAACGAGCCTCCAGCCACTCAATTGATGCGTTGCTAATTGTTTTAGGACATCCTGAATTGGGTTTCGAGGAGAAGTACGTTACTAACATCTGTCTATTTACCATTTAGTTACTAATTTACGACTTGCACTAGGTTTGCTCATGACCTGTTGACGAACTTCATGTCCAGCCACGGGTTTACTATCACCCGGCATTACCTAGGCCTTGACACTGCATGGAGAGCTGAATTCCAGCACTCTGAAGGAGGTCGAGTCCTTGGCATCAACGCCGAAATGGACGCCCTACCTGGAATGGGCCATGCTTGTGGCCATAATCTGATTGCCATGAGTGGAGTTGGTGTGGCCATCGCAGTCAAAGCGGCTTTGGAAGCTCACGACATCCCTGGCAAAGTGATTCTCTTGGGAACACCTGGTACTTCCATTCCCTTCCGGGGCTTTTTTGTGGTTGACACTTTCACTGACTCTCCGTATATCACATTCAGCTGAAGAAGGGGGAGGGGGGGAAGATTATTCTGCTCGATCGAGGTGGTTATGATGAGATGGACGCGTGTGTGATGTACGTCCACGAAATGACATGGCGGATTCTCCCCATCGGCTCACTTGCTTCGGCTTCGCAGGTGTCACCCCAGTCCCGGTCCGCAGCAGTCAGCAAGCACGGGGAGCTCAAATGCCATGCAACCCATTAATGTTGAGTATTTTGGTCGTGCGTGGGTATCACAGTTACTTCCTTCCTTGAACGAATATAATTAATGTGACCAACGAATTATAGCGCACACGCAGGCGCCGCGCCGTGGTAGGTTCTTTTCTCTTCTGATCCTAAGCTTCTGACCCTATATTAATTCTATAGGGAAGGAAAGAATGCGCTTGACGCTGCCTTCCTTGCGTATTCCGGCATTTCCGTCCTTCGGCAGCAGATAAAACCTGATCATCGTGTCCACGGCATCATCGGCCCAGGTAAAGACTGGGCAGCGAACGGTGAACAACTTCAATCCATCCCTGTGTACTTGATCGCTGAAGACCTATCAATATTAATAAGTGATTCCTGATTATGCATCCATGCAGTGGATAATACGCACGGCTACATATCCAGAACTTGAGGTATTTCAAGAAAGAGTGGTGGCATGCCTTCAGTTCGTGATTTCATGGTCCCAACGCAGTTCATATCTGATTAATGGAAACAGAGCGGCGGCGATGGCGACAGGATGTGAATATAAAATAACGTATGGCCTGCCGTATTATGACCTACACCAGAACCCTGCTATGGGTAAGATTACGCGCAGCGGCTTCGGAATCAGACAATTAACAAAAGCTCAACTCAATAGGTGAAGAGTTCTCCAAGATAGTGGGTCACCGCTATGGCTTCATCACAAGCACCGACGGAAGTACTGCATCGACAGATTTCGTTCGTCTAGATCCCCTTCTCCTTCTAATTGAATTGCTGAACTCAACGGTGCTTCTAGGGTAATGTGACATATCGTGCGTACATCTTCTACCAACCTGCTTCCTTCCATGTCTAAAGCCGATACAAGATCTACCTTCCCTCCACCCAGTGTTCGGTACGTTCATCGTTACCTAAAGCCAGGATGCATCTGAACAATTACAGCGATACCTACTTCGCCCGGTGGTGGTAACCATACTCCTGCATTTACCCAGTCGGCGCGTACGAAGGCAGCCCATAATGCCGCCATTGTCATCACAAGGGTCTAGCACATACTGGCTTCCGGCTTCTGTCCGACGATGCATTCTTTACCCGGGTAGGATCATTTATCCGGAGCAGCAGGTGTTGTTGTATTGATCTTTGAGATGCACACAGGTCCAGTGTGCTAGTGACTGAGCGTACCTTTGTTCCGAACTGATACTCCGTCGCTAATGAGGCATCAGTTAAATAGCTAAGAAAAATTATTATGTGAGTTAACTTTAGTGTAGTGTGAAAATAGATCTAGTCCCTATATATGTACGCGTAGATGATGAAGCGAGTATACGAGGGTAGGTTGTCATCGTCTAACTAGCTATAAGCAAAAAGCAACGGGCATAAATTCGCAGTCTCAAGCAGGCGTGGCAGGGGTTTCGGTGGGTGGTGTAGAAGGTGCGGTGGTCGGCGAAGTACCAGGAGCAGTAGTTCCCTTCTCTTTTGCTAAACGTTCGGCTTCTTCACGCTTCGCACGTAAGGCTGCGACTTTCGACTGATGATGTTTCGACTTGGGCTGGGCAGCCTCAGCGACCATTCTAGATGACGGAGAGAGAAACTGAGAACATTTTAAAGGGGAGCAATAAGACCACTTACCGTTCTAGTTCGCGCCTCTCAGCGTCAGATTCATCTGGAACCGCCGCTTTAAATATCGCGCCAATGAAGAGCAAACCCTGCACAATCAGATTAGCAAGGAATACACGGCGAAGGGGAACAGATAAGAATCAACGAGTGGTGATGATAAATCTGAGTTAGGTGCATCCGGAAGGTGAATTAGATGATTGGAACACGTACCCTTGCTCTATTCACCAACACTACGTCTGACACTCCAGGTTCTTTCAAGACTTTATCCACCACCTATGAGGACACGCATTTCATGGGTGGTCGGGGAATGAGAGTTGAGCCAATCACAAACCTCACGAAGGACTTGTATGACTTCCAAACGTGCTCCTCGCCATGACGCCAGCATGATCTACAAACGGATGTCGTCAGCATTGCGAAGGAAGGAAACATCAATGCGGTGTTCCGTGATATGGTGGCGAACATTGCAGAATGAAAAGAGAGGTATAGGCACCAGGAACGAAGGAACTGAACATTCATGCCGACGAGCACGTACCTTACCGGTCATGTCCATCTCGAGTGCTCTCAGCTCCTCTTCAGCTACTTCGCCCTTAGCTTGCAGCTTTTCCATTTCCTAGGTTCAGCACAAGACAAAGTCGGTATATGTCAGATCATTACATATTCGGGGGTACGCTTACCAACATAACATCTCGGACGCTCAACCTGAAAACGGGATTGATTGCCATTTCAGCGGGAGAAGGGCTATCAAAACGCAGACACTTACGCGCTCCCAATCACGCCCCAAAACGTCCTTTGCGAGCGTACCCTTCTCCTTCAAGCGAGAGAAGAAGCCAGGTCTAGGTAGGGGTGTTCATGTCAGCTGAGCACAATCGAAGGGTAGTGTCGCAATATACAATCCCGCGAGAGTGATGTGGTGAAATCAAAGGAAGCACGTACATGCCTAAGAACTTCCTCGACTTTAGGAATGAGGGTCGCCTTCATCATGTACACATGACCTATGGTGTGGAGCAGCTATACATCAATATGCTATTAGTATCACGGCATAAACGATGTCGCGAACAATGGCGGGAGCGCAGCGAAGATAGGCTGTGTAATTGTCACAGACGGCGGTGACAGACGAGATCAAGGATCTGGGAAACTCCATGGAGGAATGGACGCCTTGTGGATGCTGGGTTTGCTGGGGAACATCTGCCATGCGCCCAGTCCAGACAGGGCGTGACAAGGATGAGAACAGTGCGGTAGTCGGCGTAAACCAGAATACCAAACCAAAGAACCAGCCGTGGAACGATCCAAAACAACTCGAGCAACCGCAGTTTGGCTCGATCCTGCCCGAATGCGCCGGGGTATTCGGGCATAGACATGGAGCTCACCTCAATACCAAAGCTCTCCAACTTCAGATCCTCCACCTCTCGTCTTATCTTCGCCTCGAACGTCAGTGTCTCGGCGTCATCCTTCTCTCCAGGTTTCTTCGCCTCCACAAATGGCCTCAGCCTCTCGACCAACTTCTTCGTCAATGTCTCCACTCTCTCCTGCATCCGCTTTCTCCGCTCCTGCTCCTGCTTTTGCAACGCTTCTTTCTGTTCCCCTGTAAGCTTGCGTTTCCTGTCTTTCTCTTTAGCATCGGCGGCATCTTTCGCGGCGTCTTTGGAAGTCGACGATGAAGGTATGGCGGCGCCGACGGGTGCTGACGGAGAGGTTGGGACGGGTGAGGCAGCGATGTTGCTGCTGGACGTGACGGACGGAGGATTCGAGCTCGGCAAAGGTGTTTGCGACTCTTTTGAAGGAGACGAAGGTTGAGCAGGCGATACATGAACATCCGCCGCTATATTTCGAGTCCACACGTCAGCCTCAGGAATATGATAGAAAGGAAAGCATTGGGGTGCGTACCAGCAGCGGGTGCACCAGCCACAGTTGGAGTTGCAGCAGCACCATCCCGGCCTTCATTCATTTGTCGCTCGATCTCCGTCTTCTCCTCTTCAGTCATCATCGCTGTAGCGGTCGATGTCATGTCTTTCATGATTGATATTTCGCCGATCTAATGGTTATAGGTGAGGTAATGCCTACATGTATCAACTTGGCGCAACTCACGTAGTCCATAAACCGTTCGCCACCGAAGACATTCGCGAAGAAACCGGCCGCATCCTCCATCGTATGTGCTCCTTCTTTGTCTGTCTGTAAATATGATTCCGATGTGGTAGAAATTCGCGCGGGTCAGCCATCAATCATCGGAAGGAAGCTCGTTTAGACGCACCATTGCTTTCCCATTCTTATCGTAAACGGCTCGCAAATTCTTCAGCCTATGTCAATGCCAGCGAACACAAAGCGAGAGCACGATACGTACCGAGTCCGACAGAACCTGGTAGGCTACACTGTGATATTTGGGCAGTTAAACTCTAGACGTTCATAAGGACTCTATGACTCACCTGATCTCTTTGAACTTCTCTTCCGCGTCGGGTGACGGGTTCTTGTCGGGGTGATACTAATGGCAGAAAGGAATGCGTTAGTATTTGGCATACACTGTATATTTCGACGCGCCTTCATAGCCTGCTTCCTGTATGCCTTCTTCAATTCCACATCTTCGACGTCGGTCGGCACGCCCAGCTACATCGCAACGGACGCAGATGAACATGATATAACGTCAGTTTCTATCCCAGATGGTCACAAAATAACCGACGCACTAGGTCATAATACTCTGTCTCTACTGGAGCCATCGATGTGAACGATTCGCGGGGGTGGGAGGGCGAAGTTTCTTGGGATCCTAATTTCTAGCGCCACGCACGTGAAGCGTGAATGTATGATTCTATAACCCGAGCGTTTGCTGTAACGCGCCGAGAAGGTCCCCCAAACTGGCCGTCTCGAGGTCGAAGGTATGCGCAGAGGAGGTGGTGGAGAGTGGAAGAGGGAACAGGCTGTCTCCGAGGGCGCAGCCCTTCGAAAGTTGGATAGGGGAAACGCCGAACCCTAACGCCTGTCCGCTGCCGACAAGCCGTTATACTTCCGTCAGCCAGCCATCGAAGTTGAACCAAGATGGACATTGTATTGAACATCTACACTGGTTTATACTATGTGCAGCAAGGCAGGAGCGTTCGCGGGTGCACTGGAGCGTAATGACATGTAATATATGTATGTATGCGATTGACGAATAAAAATAGTGTTGCCTAGTAGTGCGCAGTTGTGAAATAAAGATATGAGTGCATGCAAATGTGTAAATGGGGGGAGGGTAGGTGTCGCAGTGCAGAAACGAAATGGCACAGGGCGGAAAAACCTAAACATAAGAACCGAAAAGTGAGCTCCGTAATCCGACCGAGAAGAGAGACGAGTAAGAAGCCGTATATCACCGATGCAAAGACGCGCTTAACGATATTTGGAAGAGAAAAGCGGGGTCGTCGATTACGAACGACCCGTTCCCGGGGTAGTCGAAGTTGTATGAGTAAGCTCCTCGCTGTTGCGTGCGGCATCGACTGAGACACGCTCATCAAATCGCACGGCCTTCCTAGTGATTTGTTCGTCGCCTTCTTCATACGCCACGGGCAAAAGTGTGTCCGAGCCGTTCTTCGCCTGCTTGCCCCTTTTCGGTAGGAGCCAACCCACTCTGCCTTTGAGGGATAGGTTAAGGAGTGAGCGTCCTCGTAGCGACGAACGGGTGGTGCTGAGACTGGACGCTGTTGAGGCGGAAGTGACAGAACTGTTAGACAAACCGGGTGTCGTAGATGCAGATCGTGGTGTGGGTCCTGGAGCGTGGCTGGAGGGGCGTTTGAGGGATGAGCGTTGGGGCGGGGGCGGAAGAGGTACAGAGCGTTGTGACAAGGTAGGAACTGGGGGAGGTTGTTCGTGGGGAGACCGCACGTGAGCGCGCGAGCTGGACCTGGAATGCGAACGCGAGGTCCCCACTATCGTGCTGCCATTGCTCTGCGACAGATACGGCGAATAGTACACTTGTGCGACATCAGGGGTATTAGGGGTTCTTCCGACGGAAGAGTTTCCCCTTCCTCGGAGACCGACTGTCATCGTTCGTAAGTGAGGCGTGCGTGAGATATGTAAGCCCATGGCTATTTGCTCAAGGGTCGGAGGAAATGTGGAGGGCACCGTCGAGGGGTCGTGATAGCGGTAGTGACTTGAGGACGGTGCGTACGGCGGAGGCGGCATTCCCTCTTGCTGCGCGTAGTCGACTCCTTCAGCAACAGAAGAACGCACAACGAAACCGCGCGACTCACTGAGTCTGTGTCTCTCTTTCTCTGCCTCGTTTGACTTAGTGTCCGTCTCACATTGCTTACAAACTTTTGTGCGGGTGAAAAGGAGGTCGGGTGTTGCGGAGGGGGTTCGTTGAATTCATCGACATCATGTACTGGGGCATTCGACATTGAAACCCGCGCCTTCTTTCGGGATGAAATCATGGCGTATCTGGGGATACACAGGATGGCCGAGCCGTGAAAAGGTCGTCCAATATCGCGCTGGCACAGAGCCGCACAGATAAGGACAGCAGCTGAGGCTTATGTGAGCCTTTGAAGCGGCAACAATGCGCGGAAAACGCACCGGTGCGTCGTGTGGACGGTTTCGTTACGTGGTCGGAGCAAAAGACACACTTGTTTAGGCTATATCAGTAACTCAACGTGGAGAGTCACATGATCCATTCTCACGATCCATAATTTAAATTGGTCATTAGTGTGTCTATCCGGCGGTCCGCAGTAGGATAGAGTTAGGACTTGGAGGAACTTAGGGGCCACCTGCCAACCGCGTTCTGACTACACAAAGGAACAAGAAGCTGAACGATGTGTAAATTCACTCCAACGTCAAGGTAGACAGGTATATAAACCAGAAACATATCGATTGGATTAATATACGTAAGGTATAAATTTGTATTTGACAACCTCGCAATAGCGCTCCCAGTCCTTGCCATACTTGATAGAGCATCTACAAAGAGCAAGTATGAGTTGCATCGTTCAAATGCAGCTAACAGTGGAGAGGACGTACCGCTCAAAGTCACGGCTACACCTGTGAATGAGGACAGTGATGAAGAACACCGAATAGAAGTAGGGGATTGGGGTAGCTGTGCCGATGATGGCGCCCCAAGTAAAGCTCATAGTCCAGTCGGCGACGTAGTTCTACCAGATATTTGAGTCACTTGGCTTTAAAAAAGTGATAACGAGTAATGTGTGCTCACAGGCTTGCGCGAATACGCCCACCATCCACTAGTGAGCAGGCGGTTGCCGTGTTCGGTTTGAATATATGTAGGATTCTCGACGACGCAGCCGGGGAGTTGGGGGAAGGTTTTGCGGAATTCGTGGATACCCTGAGTTTGCATCTTGAAGTGGCTCTTCTGGGCCATCGCGGTATCCCAGCTGTCGCATATAGTTAGTACTGACGGAAGAGGCTTTGAAGAGTGGGACGTACATATAGTACGCCGTGAGTAGCGTAGAGTAGATGAGGACATATGTAGGGGTGGAGAATTGGTATTTGGAGGGATCATGGGACGCCATGTAGACGACCGAGTAGACGTAAGTCTAACGGAATTGTGAGCCAAAGTAAAAACGTCGGAGTCGAACCACGTACGAAGGGTACACCCGCCAGGTTCCAGAAGATAACCATGAAGCCCCACCTGGAATCATTGAGCAGGCGACCATGAAAGCAGGGAATCGACTATACTCACTTCTCATGATACATATCCCAAGTTTGGGGGATACATTCTTCGCCTTTACAACTGTAGAATATTCAGTTGCGTTCTTACGACGGAGCGAAAGGGCGACCCACCAAGCGTTCAAGTAGAACCATGTTGCGAGAATCATAAACGCCATATTCTAGCAGAAGGGTGAGGCGAGGAACGATTGACGGAGACGGATGTCGCTTACAGGTGTGACGTAACCGTATTTCTCGTATTGCTGGCAGCCGCCGGAGACGGCGAGGAAGAACACGATGACCCAAGGAATACGGACCTCAGCCCACATCTTCAAATCGACGGAGCCAATCCGCGGGTTCAACGAAGCACCCATGAACACATCGTAGAAGAAATTGCCCGACATTCTCATCTGCGTACCCGTAGCGACGGCGAAGAAGTACATTCCGAACGAGACGCCAAAGCCCCAGATCATTGCGACCGACATAATGTGCCCGTAGTTGTCAATGATCTCCGTAAGGCGGAATGTACCAGTGTAGTGGAGGACGGCGGCGGCGATGTAGGTAACATACATGGAGGTGAGGGCGTTACAGTTATACATGAGCGTCTTGTAGCCGAGAGAGGGGACCGGTAAGCCTTCTTGCTTGTATCCAGGCATGATCCAAGCAAGGAATAGCTGGAAGAAGATATTCCCCGAGTAAACCTTCCAAGCGTAGGCATTTGGATAAGCATCCTTAGGACTCCGGTGTCAGTCTATGCACGATTCGGTCACCGAATGAAAACATACGACGTGAACATGATCCCACATCCTCAGGAGGAATGGTTTGAAATCTTCAACAGAAGTAGGGTGCACGAGCTTGCCGTCGTAGAACCACAAGCAAATCCAGAGATAGTACATGAGCACTGGGAAGCCAGTCATAATCGCCACGACGCCCCATGGTCCACCAAACTCATATCTGCCGAACGAATGTCAGAACAGTCATTTTTCTGAGAAGGTACTAGTTAACTCACGTAGTATGTTGGTCCAAAAGCTGGTCCTTTTTCTTCCCCTCATCCGTAACGACAAGTTTTTGTGTATCACCGTTCGTTTTGCGTTGGCGCAGTTCAGCGCCGTCGTGAACACCCATGGTCGTACGTTGGTCGCGAAATTTGCTGGAGAAATCGTACGTTTACAGGGTTCTATATATAGGTGCCGCTGCAAATACGAGACAATAACGCGACGGACGATCCGCTGCTTTCGGAGGACGCTCCGGGGGGGAGGCTCCGGTAAGCGCTCGCCTAGTGACAGGGGCTGCCCAAACGACTTTCCCACACGCAACATTGTGACATGTCGTTCAGTCACAACAACGCCGCTTCACGCTCAACCACCGCAACCGCAACCACCACCATCACTGACCACCAGCTTTTTCTCTCAAATTCCCTGTTTGTTTAGTTATATGATATTTGTTTAATATCATGGCTTCTTCAATATTCTACAAATTCAAATCTCAGAAAGCCGAGTCTCGGGTGACCTTCGACGGTACGGGAATATCAGTGTTCGACCTCAAAAGAGAGATCATCCTAGCCAACAATCTTGGTAAGGCGAATGACTTTGATTTGTTCGTATTCGATGCCGATACAAACCAAGGTGAGCGGAAAGTCATGTCCTGGGCTGTAGGTGGAGACGCTCACCAGGCGAAGAGTACAAGGATGACTCGCACATAATCCCTCGGTCGTCGTCGGTCGTCGTCAAACGGATGCCTGCCATTAAACCCGGCAAAGGCAAAGCTGGCATGTATATTGCAGGAGCAAATTCCCAGCATCCAACCTCGGATACTGTCCAACGCGCCGGTGCAAATACCCACAACGCCTGGCATAGAGGTGCTATGTCCAAGCGCTTCGATGGTAAAGAGGAAGCAACAACGTCAATTCCCCCCAAACCCGCGACTGTGCGTTTATCATATTCCCTTAAACAATACCTCGATTTGACGCTTCGGATTAGCCTGCCTTCGTCAAGAACAATATCACCAAGGAGGATGAGGCTGCAGCCATGGCGGCCATGTTCCAAGCGCAAACCGCCAATTGGGAAGAAACCCAGGAAAAGATGTCACAGTTGGTGTCGCCTTCCCGGCATTCTTATTTGTCGTATTGTAGCATCTCGTCTCATATAAATGTTTTGTTACAAGTGCGACCAAAATTTACACTAATCCGCGTGGTACTGGCTTCCCCTCGCGCGGAGGCAAGCCGTTCACCGCGCCCCAGAATGATCGACCTCTGCCCCCGAGCTACGTGTGTTATCGATGTGGACAGAAAGGTCTGCCACCGTTTGTCCACTCATTAGATTGATCCTCATTTATTTCATTTCATAATCCTCGAAGGACACTGGATTCAGGATTGTCCGACTAATAACGACCGAGGATTCGACAACCGTCCTCGTATAAAGCGCACGACTGGTATTCCCCGAAGTATGCTCAAAGCTGTTGAGAACCCGAACGCCGGGCAGAACGTCATGGTCACTCCCGAAGGAGGTTATGTCGTCGCCCAACCTGATCTGTGGGCATCACTTCTCTCACACACTTACTTCCAACGACGTGCTAATTCAACTATTAGGGCGTCGTGGCAGAAACGAGTAACACGGCCGAAAGGTCTGACGGTAGCCGAAGTTCGCGAGAAGGCTCCCACAGACTCCTCCCTCGCCTGTCCCATTGATAGTAAACTATTCCGCGACGCCGTAAAGACGCCATGCTGCGCGAAGGTCTACTGCGAAGAATGTATACAAACGCATCTCCTCGAACGTGACTTTATGTGTCCCAACTGCGACAAGAAAGTGGCATCACTCGACAAACTTGCGCCGGACCAGGCCATGCGGACGAAGGTTGCTGAGTATATTGACCGTGCTATCGAAGAGAGCAAGAAAGTAGAAGGCGAAGCAGATGGTAAAACAGCATCAGACGCTCAGGTAATCCGATACCATACCTCTAGTGTATCGATTGACTAAAAGGTTATCCACTACTTTTGCAGGCATCAAACCCAGAGGCGACAAATCTTGACCAGGATCTATATTCTGAGCAACAACCTGGCGGCGAAATGGACATGTCGCAGGCCATCACCGCGAGTATCCCCCAACTCCAAGCCCAGATTGCCCAAATCTCCGTCATGCTCCAAAACCCGTCCCTCCCGGCCCATGTACGCCAAACCACCGAAATGCAATACCAGCAGCTACAGATGGAGCTCTCGCATGCGCAGACTTTCCAGACGGCACTGGCGGTGGCGACGTCGATGCAGCAGGAACAGCAGCAGCAGTTGCAGGCGGCGCAAAATATGCTGCAGCAAGGCGGGTATCAAAATTGGAACAACCAATATCAGAACCAGCAAGCCATGGGACAGGACTCGGCGTATCAGAGGTTGCCTGTCAATAATAGGCGAAGGGGGATCAAGCGGGAGAGACCATCGGACTTCTTGGAGGTGGCTGGTGATGAGAAGATGCCTCGCTATTGGGAGTGAGTGACGGCGGGAAGGTAACTGACAAGAAAACAACACATCAACAAACATTGAACACTTAGACGCATCGATATACTTATCATGTTGTAATAATCACTTCTATCGATCTCAATATATTGATTCGCATAAAGCAAAGGACCATGAACTAGAAACCTACGCGGTAATCTACGCTGGAGCGGGAGCTTCTCGACCGTTTGCTGGGCGGCGAGCATTGTCCCTTTTCAATAGCGTCTGCTGATACCCTTCCCAAGCATTGATGAGCTGTTTCTGTCTCTCGATCATCCCCTCTAGAAACGCGTGCAGCGAATCCTTGAAATCCGACACCCGCTCCTGTTCAAACCGCGCGAGCTCGGATTTCACCAGTTTCGAGACGTGCTCGAATTCGTGCTTGGACTCTGCCGCGCGTTTCTCTGCCTACAAATCAAATCATGTATGAGCATCATGTCAGGATAGTTACATAAAAGGATAAGAGTATGAGGATTGAGGAATAAAATGTACCTCAGCGATTTGGCTTAGACTGTAACTGAGCCTGTCTGTTGCGATACGTCCTTGGGCACGGTTCTTCTCGTGGGATTGCTTGACACGAATGAGGTCGCTTTCTGACTGCTTCCATGCATGGTAGGTGCGGACGCGGGAGCTAAATGCCATCTAGACGAATAAACAAGGTAGAAATGAACTACTAACCAATAAATTGAGGGAGAGTAAACGCACCCTGACGGAGTTGATCAACCGAGCGTACTCGTCCACTGCATTGCGAAAACACGAGAGCATGAGCAACAATAGGAATTGTGCATACGGTGTGGAGAGGAACTCACCAGTGCCCATGATAGTCGTTAGATCCTGCTCAGATTGCGTGCTCTGAATCTCCTGCGCCATCCGCTCGACGTCCGCGAGCCCAGACAGCGAATGGGACAACCCCTTCCCTATATCCGACGCCGATAGATCGCCTACGCTCTGCGAGAACTCGCCCGTGGCAGCCGCGAGTTCTACGATATTGCCGTATTGCGGGGTGAGTAACGTATATTTGTATGTGTAAGGAAATAGATAGCATATATATGACTTTGAAAGTACATACCTGAACGTTGTTTGGCGACGGCATCGATGGCCTTGGCGAGTCCCCGTAGCTGGGACTCGAGGCTGTCTAAGTAGACCTTCTGCCTGTCGAACCACTAAGGAGTAGTTAGCGACTGATGAGGGGAGACGAGGGGAAGGGACAAGCTTCGTCTGTTTCATAGAACCTCGGACCAGCGACTGCTTGGCCAATGGACGCCATAATGCCTCCCCTCTCGTGAGCAAGCTCAGCTTTCCGATGCTTGATCTACCCAAAACATCAGCACACTCATATGCATATATCCCCATCCCCATCTCCACATTCACATTGAGATAAAGACGTACATCCAGCGCAAATGTATCGCTCTCCAAAAAGATCTTCAAATCCGCATCCTTGCCCAGCAGGGGATGGTTCGCAATTTTCTGGATGCACTTTTCCAGCGCGAACCGTCGTTGCTTTACGAACTGGTCGTCGAAGCGCCCGAAGGGGTTCTTGTCGGGCACGGGAGGCACGACGACGCCGGGGTTGTTCGCGGAGAGCGTCTCGCAGAGCCAGAGGAAGTCGGAGTAGCGGCGCAGGACGGAGAAGGCGGATTTCTGGAACATGGGGGAGGTCGTCTGCCGTAGAGTACATTTCAATTTGATCTTCTGTGGATGGGGGAGGGGGAGAAGAATGAGACTCACGCGCGTGTGGACGGTGTACATCGTGTACCCGCGTATGGGGTCGCCGACTTTCTGAGGATCATCGACCGAGATCACGAAGACTGGCTGTAGACCAGCATCGTTCCTCTGTAATGACTACATACAGATCCGACAAACACTCAATATTCAGTCCCAACGCACAAAGTCATAAGCAATACAATACACACCTGACGCTTTTGCTGAGACTCAGCCTGCGCGAGAAGCTTCCCGAATGTCTGTCCAATGGGTGTATCATCGTCGCTATCATCCTCGCTCGTGCTAGGTTTCGTGGTAGTGGTAGTGGTAGTCGCATTCTCCTGCCACCCACTTGACTCTGCACGAAGACCCGGCCCCGCGAACGACTGCTCAAATGCCAGCCCGGGCTTCGACGACTGGCTGAACGGTGACCCCCATTCCGCTCCCGCACTGTGTGTATTGGAGACGACGGGCGACGGCTGCGCGTGGCTGCCGATCATAGACTCTGTCCGCGGGGACGTGGGCGTCGGTGGGATAGGCGACACGGCATTGTTCGCGTCGGCATCGTCTCTGCGTATATCAGACGGCGGGGAAGTGATGATATTTGTAGACGACGGAGGAGACCGCGAAAACGACGACGAAGGGAATGCATCCTCTTGTGGTGGCCGTATCGTCGCCGTTTCTGAGAATTGTGGGACGCTTTCTCGGAAGCCTGGAGAACGAGGCTGAGTAGAGCCCGATGCTGGCAGCAATGAAGCGTCCTCAATATCTGTCGCGTCCTCCTTCTCCGTCCGCGACGACTCCAAAGGGTCCGCAGAAGTTGCTGATTCGACAGCGAGCGGTGGTTCGCGCACACCGCGCACAACAGGGCTAGTCGGGCCCTCCTCCTTCGCTTCTTCCTCTACCGTACGATGGCCTTCATCATGTTCGTCGTATGCACCTGATCCTGGTTCTGCCGCAGATGCCCCTGCGCTCGACGTCCCGAAGCCAGCGTATGGATCGTCATGCGCACCTCCATGCACGCTATTCAGGAAAGGTGTTGCCCAAGGATCCGGCGAATTCGAGCGTTTGCCAAATGGATCTTCAAACGGGTTCTCTTCGAGCACACTGCGTGACGGGGCAAGGAGGTCGTCGAATCCGTCCATGGGATAATACTAAATAGATAATGGATTGTGTGGTTACAGGTACGACCGTGTATGGTAGGTAGCTTCCAACTCAGGGGTGCATCACAAACACCTCGATTCATGCACAGAAATTCTGTTTGGAGTCTATGCTGAGTTTATTTAGAGAGAGATATGGAATAATGATACAATGCTACGTCGTAGAATCTACGAGCGCTGATTTATGCAGTACCGTCGTAAAAATCGTCAGTTGCGAACTCGCATTGAAGCTCTGGAGTACTGGAGAGAAACCGAAACTGAAAAGGCAAGCGCAAACGAAGGTCCTCCCGTATCGGGATTTAGTAAAATTAGCGGAAGTAAACGTGATAACAAGTGGGACGGAATGGTCAGGACATCAACCGGTCGCCCCATACAAGTCGTTGTCGATGAGCACGGTATGCGCCTGACAGCGCGAGCCATGCGAGCCATGTGCACATGAGGAACGAGATGGCAAATACCAGCCGCATCAGGGCCTTCCAGCGCAAAGAGACGGGGCTGTTGGGGGTGAAGATGATGGTCCGCCAGCGCTCGTAGAATTCGGTGTTGAGCCATGTGAGGTCGTCTACGAGCGATTGTGCCTATCGGAAACGCAAAAGGAAGTATCAGACAACGTGTGGCGAGAAGATGATGGGATTGGGATAGGAAAAGAAGATGATGTACCTTTTGGCGACCAGAAGTGTAGACATGCCGTATATCGGCTACCTGCGTGCGTATCGTTGGTAACGCTTCTGCGAGTTCTGCCAGTGCGTCCAGCGACTCATCGAGTTCGTCTGAAATGTGAGGTATTTGTGTGTTGAGGGCCGTGTCAGCCCGCTTGGTGGTCCGCTATGATTGGAGCTGTCAGCCAACAGAAACTTCGCAGCGGAAGGGTAGACAGGGCCTGGAATGATTGATGAGCACCTACCTGAATGCTCCCGAACGCATCTTGGAGAAGGCCATTAATAGCACGAAAGTTACTCAAATTCTCAACAAGCTGCGACTGGCAAAACTTTCAGCAGCGGCGACAACGATTGCAAGCCACTCACCTCGAGATGCTTGACATCGTACTCGTGCTGCGAAGATTCCTGCGACATCCTCCGCAGAGCCAGTTCCAAACGACTGCCAACAAAGTTCCCGTCAATTACTCCCAATCCACTGCAAATTGCAAGCACATACCTCGTCGACATGGGTGCTGGAGAGTACGAGTTTGCTCTGCTGGGTCGCTCGCCGCGGGACTGCCCAAGCTTGATTAAAGACATTATGTCCAGCGCAGGTCAAAGAGGGTGAAAGACAGCGTAAAAGAAAGAAAGAGGCTGATTGCGACTAGAGGCATCTAAAAAGAAGGCAGTCGCTCTCAATCATTAAAGACCACGAGCTGATAGCGCCGGTCCGATCACATACAGCATGAAAGGGGCTTCTTCACGTGAGTCAGGGTCATGACAGAAGACCAGCCGCCTCCCCGTCCAAGGGAAAGGAGGATATGACCATCCACCGCCCTTGATGCGCCATTTTGTGTCATGATCTTGGTATAACGAGATGCTCACACGCCTAGCTCAAGTGTCCGTGCAAATGGCGCCATGGTCCCTCTTTGATCGCCCGGTGGCGCTGGACACCTCTGGACATCCCGCTTGTGACGCCTGGGTACTCGCTGGTAACGTTTCCAACAATCGGGGGACTGAGCTCGTCTCCATCCATCCGTCCGCTCTCAGTGCTCATCGTTCACGTCCGATTCACAAAGGGCCGAGTTGGCGCCCACGCTGAGCATCAGCTGCCTGGATTGCAGACTTGCCACTGAGGAACGTGGCCAGCCGCTTGGTTGCCACAGTGGCCAGTGGCATATTGTACGAGCCACATTACTACCCTACTTAACGACTCTTGGAATACGTTTGAACACCTTCCCTCACTATGAGTGTCCGAAGTCCACCCACTACGCCAGCTCAATCCCCTCAGCAGCGAAGGCTCACACTGCTGACATAATCCGATGTGCGCCGTGAATGTATTGTAATCGCATTGAATGCCTATAAAATATTCAGCACTGGGGTAACGGATGTGATTACAATGTATTCCCGGGGAATATAGGACTATGTCAGCAGTGTCAGTACAATGAATCGCAGTCCGGGAAGCCCATCTCGACTTAGTGGATGTCGACATCTATATCCGAGCACCTCAATTGCGTCTCAGCCTCACAGCTCCCCTTTACGCGCAAACATCGATGCCGGCACAACATCTGCCGCACAGCTATATAGGTTCTGTGGTGATAACGATATTACAGAGCCTCTTCCCTTTCCGCCTATTCCGATACTGGCCTCAAATGCTATACCAGACGTGGCCCGATCTATAGAAGATATCACACACGCAAACCGACTAGCGCTGCAAGCTGAAATGACACAAAGAAAGGGAACGGAAATTGTGTCCTTGTCAAGTTGACGCCTATGTGAACTTCTGGCTAACCGACCAATCTGCGCGACTCAATAATCCTATGCAACTGCCTATTCAAGCATTCCCCATCACAGCTATCAAGGTAGCATTGTATCTTTAGTACGCAACCGAATGCAAGGTAAGTATCCCTGCAAAGGTCTATACGTTGAAACGACCGAATCCCTGTCATACATATCGGCTTATGATCCCCCACAACGTTTTATAATGACAAAACTCACCTCCACCGACCGGGATCCGACGCAAGCAAGCATGCCTTGCGGCACACTTGGGCAAAGCGGTCTATAGTCGTGTTGTCCATCTTGTGGACGATAAGTAGGACCTCATCCGGCGAATCGGAGAAGAAGACAGGCAACTTCTCGTCTTCTGGGGCGAAAGTCAAGTCACTAGGAATGCCTTCACTATGCCTGCAAGTAGCGGGACGATGTTGCCTCCCCTTTGCGCAGAGTCAAAGACGGCTTCGATAGCGCCATAGAGACTGCTTCTATAGCAGCTCCCTCCAATGCACCTTGTTCTGCATTGGCCTGTACCACGAGCTGCATTTCTAACGCATTATAACCATATATAAATACGCCAGTGTCTCCGCTGCTCTTGAGGCGTTGGTGAAGATCGTTGTGGAAAGTTTTAAAAAATCTGTCCCGCGCTCGATGGAATTGACACCAATATCAAGCAGAGCTTCCTCGTCGAACAATTCGTGGGGTAGGCTGCGACCCGATGGCGGTAAATCCCTGTGTTTCTGTAAGGCAATATCTGTGCCCCCCACCCTATCCCCAGATCACTAAGAATACTGATGTCAGGATTTAGTGAATGGGCCTTATCGGACAGCTGAGCCATCAGCATGCTTTTCGCATGGTTGGCTGCTTTAATCGCGATTCCTTCCGCGTCCTGGAATACGGGTGCAGGAACACTATTGTGTTCTCGATGAATTAACTCGTCGCGAGCAATATTGAAAGTGAAGGACTTACGATGGACGTTTGTCATTACGAACCTAGGTGCGATGGTGAGTTTGCTATAATCTAATACATACCGTCTTCTACCGCCTCAATTTTGGTGGATGCTGCGATGTCCTGAATCTTCCCTATGGACACATTGACAACCGAGCATGTTGCGACACACATGAGATGCATTGTGAAAGAGACAATTACAAAAAGACAAGAATGTTGCGAACTTTCAAAACGTCGCCCTATAGAAATATATGATGGTTGACGATCTGCAAAGACGCGTGTTGCTATTGCCGCCTCGTTTAACACCAAGTCTGTGGGTTACTCAGTCCAAGGCGTAGATGAAATGCGGCAAATCTGCAAAGTCGATGAAGTTCCTTACGAAGCTTCAAAAATTTCAAATGAGATACAAGTGTGTTGAAAGTTCGAACGTCTATTTTTTGCGGTATATATATATTGTCAGTATAAATATTCCCACGGTCACAATCATGATTATTGGGAAACAGCATCGCTACAAGCTGTTCTTCTCGTTGTACCATGTCTGCTCGTCTTCGCACACATTCTACGAAGTATAGTCTGCCTCCGAACCCGGAATGGATCCAAATACTTGCGTCGGACGGCGACCGCAGCACTTGGCCCGTAAACACCACAAGAGTGGTCGACACTGAGGGCCATGTCAATTTCATGGACCCCGTCGACTACGATCATCCGATATGCAAGAAGTGGCAGGTTGAAGTAGGGAGAGCAATCGCGCTTGCAAAGGAACTTCCAAGTAAGCTGCCCGGGGCCCGTTTACTCTCCTCGACTGAGACAGCTGCCTAGCTGGAAAGGATTATGTCCTCGAAAAATGGCCGAAGAATTATGCAATGTACGATCACCACAAGGGAAAGGCAGACACGCCCCGTCACGATATTTATCTTTTTGGTGCGTTCGCATGCAATGCAACCCATGCAGCGTCTGATCGTCCTATCACCGTCTAGGTGCCCCGGGGAAACGGTTTCGTTCCGTGCCAGAATTCATACCCCACGCTGTCTGGCTGACGAAGTTGCAAGACGGCGACCGCGATGCTCAGTGCCTCTGTAAATACTGCTCGAAACGCGCTCAGAAAGACATAACTTACCAAATGGCCGATATAATGCCCCTGCGTAAAACGCCTACTCAGTCCCCCGGCCCGTCTCGTCGTCCCATACGCGACAAGAAGCCCAAGAAGCCCTCCAACCTGAGCGTCTTCACCTCCGTTACGCGAGCCCATGTTGCGGCCAAAGTTTCAAAGGTTCCTGCCGTCCCAGACAGGAGTTCTGATCTGCGGGCTATCAATTGTAAGACGAGCATGAAGCTCAAGCGCTGGTTTAGGCCTGGTGAACTGCTCTGGTGCGCCCTTGACCCACCGATACTCGGCCCGAACGGCGCAGACAGCATCACATTCTGGCCGGGACTTGTAGAAGACGTGAAGCTGAAGAGTACTGTTCTACAAAAGCCGACCCCCCCTCTTCGGGATCCCACCCAGGCGCCACCATCCTCCCAAGGTGGCGAGTCTACTGTGCAAGAAAGTGAAGACGACTCACCACCGTGGACGGTACAGCAATCCACAGTTTATGTGATGAAACTCCTCGCTGTGAATCGTGAATACCTCCTTCGTGACGATCAAGTACTCCCATATCAAGCCTACGCGCCAACTGCTGTCGTAGACACGCTGCAAAACTTTCCTCGCGCCAATCTAAAGATAGAGCCCGAAGATACAACGAAATTCGATCCATGTCCGCCGAACCAAGTTACTTCATTCAATGACGCGGCTTCGCCATACGCCGTCGCGCTGCAGATTGCCGCCAGACTGACTGCGTACTGGTCGCTAACAGATGATTGGGAATACACGTACACCATTCCTTCAGAACCCAACCGAAATACCGCAGATTCACTTGCCGCCGCTATTGTCCGAGCCCAGAGTGCACCCAATGCACCTCAGTCCCGACCGTACCCCAATACATCCGCACCAGATCCACTAATGTCGCAATCTGAATTTAACTCGCTAAGCACGCAAGTCATGGGCCCCATTCCGCCATCGCAGAAAGTAACCCAAACAAGATACCAGGGAGTTTGGTGGGGTGCTGAGCGCATATGGGTAGATGATTTCGTTAGGCTCAAAGTCGCTCGTCGTTGCATCGCGCCGCAAGGCGCCGAACATATCTTTACCCCCGCGGGTCCAGGTGCATCCTTGTTGCAGAAGCTGGGGGGCGTGGGTATGCGAGATTCGTCAGAGGTGGATGCGGGTTCGAGGGGTCTCTTTCTGCGGTTGAACGGGCTGTTGTTGGTTGATATACCACAACGGAACGGTAGTGGGCCGAAGAAGGAATGCCGCGCGTGTGGGATGTTGTATGAGTTGGTCGACCAAGATTGGGTGGACCCGTCCGCCGTCCAACCCAATGTGGCCGGGACATCCGCATCCGCTGCTCCTACTTCAACGCAGCCACTCCCGAGGCTGAGCGCCATTGCCGGCCCTTCATCTGCTGGCCCATCGTTCGCAAATCGCCCGAAGCATCCACTGCCACAAGACCTCTCGTCACTTCTGCCCTCTCCTCCTGATGGGTATAGATTCCGGCAGATTCTCGAAGACGGCTATGAAGCCGTCATGTCCCTTACCATGATCGGTGGGCGGTACTACCCATCCATACTTCACCACCCACTCCTCAGTGAAACGGTTGGCTTTGCCCTGTCAAATGCGCTCGAAAATAACGGTCTGATGGATTACTCCTACCTATGGGCCCTCGAGGGACTCACACCCGGATTCAACAATTCCGTCGACCCCGTAGAAAGCAAGAAGGGTCGCGAAGCAATGCTCAAGGAAGCTGATAAGGAGGCGCGGGAGGAGCTCGCCGCTGTCATAGCACAGGTCCACAGCATGGACATCGAAAACGAGTTGCAGCAAACTCAACAACACGAACCTACCAGCATTTCTGCGCATCTAGCGGCGTCGAACGAGATGGACATTGATCCGTAGAAGTTCTCTGACCATGTCAAGGACCATCTCCATAGTCACCTTGTAATTTTGCTTGTACAATTGCTTTCGGGAATTTCAGTGTCATGTGCTCGTTTGCCACCGACGTGTGAGCTGTCTTGATTTGGCAACGACCATCTGAACGCCAACCGCGTCGACCGTGACAATCATCTCTTTCTACCTTACCATGACCATCTAGAAATATTCTGCAGGATTCCACTCAACCTTCACTTTAGCTTTCATTTCACGACCTCGTTCCAAAGCCAGACCCCTTATAATAATTCGGCCAAGCTCCCTCGTTTATTCAGCATTCCACTATGTCCTCACTCAGGGTCTCGTCCTCCCGCAGCTCATTGTCGAGCTCGCCCTCAAACTCGGCATACTATGTTCCGCCTTCGCCACCCACCTCATCTCTCGGGAGCTCAGCTTCGTCGTCCAAAGTTTCGCTGGAAATGGCCGATGAAGGTAGGTACCCGCGGTGACTCAGACGGCGTGGCCACTGAACGGACACACCAGAGAACATTACAATCACTGCAAGTGCCAGTAAGAAGCTAGGGAAGCGAAAGAGCCAGGATGAGTGCGTTTCCGAGATATCTTTGTCCATGCGCACGTTCCGACACAGCTAGCAGAGATCTCAGGATTCTCGCCATATCGACCCATATTACAGAGCTGTCGTACAACATATCGGATATTCAGACGCGTATCTTTGGTGCGTTGTCCTCTTAGGCTAGTAAGTCATCTTAATTATGGACGGGACGCAGAGATACAGGAACTCCGGCACAAGTCGCAACTCCCGGGTGACAACACCAACACAACGAATATCATCGACCAGTCTTTGATGAGTTTGGACGAGCGAGTAGATGCGGTATCTAAAGGAATCAAATCCGTAAATGAGTCGCTGGAACCGTGGCTTCAGTCCACTGCCACACCCACGCTAGCACAGAACGGTGATACTAGGAACGAGAATGCAAACGCTATCATCCTTCGCAAGCATGCGACCCTTATGCAGGACTGGGACGCCGTGCAGGATGAGAGTGAGGTTCTTCGGGAGGAGCTCAAGGAGGACAAATGGTTGACGGTGTTCCGAACCGTCACGGACCAGGCAGATGGGATGATGTCAAGCCTAGAGAAGGCCGTGAATCGGTGTCAAGTGCGTTACCTATCTTCATTGCTATCGTAAACCCGACTAATGGTCGTGTCCAGGAGTTTATCTGGCAGGTCCACCGGCGTGGTGCTGACGACTCCCTTGCTGTGTCCCAGCGGAGCGACAAACCGACAGCGTCAATCAACATCGATGTTTATACCTCTTTGCTTGATTCGTATGAAGCAAAGAAGAAGTGAGTCCGGGAGCTTTATCTACGAACTTGCCCTCAACTGTATGGCGCATTAGACATTACATGCCGGCGACCTCCAAGGTTTTATCTATAATAGATAAGGGTGTCCGCGACCGAGTCACGAAAAATGGTGAGACGTTACGAAGACATGCAGAGTCCGCGCAGCGATGGAAGAACTTGCGTGACCGAATATCTCGCACTGATGCAGAAATGGAATCGGTCTGTCGACTACTTTTGAACGGTGACTCAGCTCCAAGTGAAGGTGGATCGAGTACGTCCGGGCACACCACTCATTCTCGAGGCGGATATCTCGCGACACCGCCGAGCGCGTCGAGAGCATCAAGAGCTCCTAGTTCATCAAGCATTACAGGTTCCATATCTCCATTGAGGAGGTTTGCGCGGAAGATCACAGGATCTTCCAAGCAATCGCCTAGTACACCAATCACCCCCCTTAATGTTGAAAAGACTCTTCGCGGTCCAGCCTCAGAACCAATCAAGGTCATCAGGCGGCAGCGCACATCCATATTTGGTGTTCGGGGAAATCAACCTGCAACCCCCTCTACGCCAGATCGGCCCAACCACAAACATAGTCACAGTCTGACGCCGGATCCATCTCCCAGGATAGCGAAGATTGTTGAAACACCCTATAGCACTATCAAGGGAACCAGTTCGAGTAGTTCGTCTAAACAACGCTGGAACAGCTCGACGAAGATAGAATCTGAGGAGAAAGGTGCGACGGTCAAAGGCACACATCAGAAACGACCGCCGTCTGCAACTGGGTATTATGCCCGTACCTCGAGCGATGAAATACCGCCAGTTCCCCCTTTGGGCGCATCTTATAGGAGAAGTCTTTCAAGAGCCTCGATGTCATCCTCGAGGCCATGGTCCCCAATGACTACATCGAATACAACTTCTCAGTCTTCGCACCCACCATTACCAACTTTCCGACCGCCATCTCGCGCACAGACACCTTCCAACAATGCTGGGCGCGCCACGCCTGGCCCTTCTGCCACGACACCTAAACCTCGGCCGAATACTCCCAGCCATATCCCAGCACCTGCAAAATGGCGATCATTCTCAAGCAGCCAGTCGGAAGCTTGGGACGATGATCTTTCGGCGACGAGGTCTCAGCGTGCTTTCTCTCCGACATTCTCTGCTTCTGGCGTGAGCAATTCGTCCCCTGGGCGAGCTTACCCCCGCCCACCTAGTCGATCAATGATTCCTGTGCCTAGTCTCCATCTTTCATCGGCTTCCCGCCCGGGGTCAGCAATGTCGAGGTACGATGATCCGTCTACAGCAAGTCCCTTCAGGAGCTCTGCTATGCGGGCACAAACGCCTGAAGCGACTTTGCGTGCCCGTGCACAGCAAGTACCTGTGTATCAACTGTCTGCGCCTCGGGGCGGTCCGCGGGTTTCTGCACCAGTCAAGGCTCCTCCGTCGAGTTTCCGAGACGGATTGAACTCTAGTCGCATACCGTCGCGTCCTGGCTCTCGAAATGGTGCGTATACGCCCACCTTCGACCAAGGCCCAGTGCATGAATATGTTCCTGCCAACACGAGAGATCCGCTCGACATCGAGGTTGCGGTCATAGCTAACTCTATTCCCCATGGTTTATTGGTGGAGCGCGTCGATCCGCCTCTGCGCAGCGCACCGAAGGAAGGTGAAGAGGTCAAGGCACAATACGCCTTTTCGAACTCCTTGGCGAGAAAGCTTGTTACATGCAAGTTGACTACGCTGACGAGGTCAGGAAAATCGGGCGATACTACAACAAAGAAGGTCATGTGTCGTGTCGGCGGCGGTAAGTCTTGTAAACATTTTAGTGGATATTTCTCCTAATTATGACGGCATTAGGGTGGCAAGACTTGCAACTCTATATCCTTAACCGACAAGCCGGGATGTAATGTCCCTGCATGTTCCGCATCTGTCGCCTCGTCAACAACTCTTTGTACAATCATTAAGGTGTCCCAGTTATAACAGTTACATAACGACATCTTCACTGCGGAAGATTCTTCATTAGATACCACTGTATTCCACATACATTCAGACATGGCTTTCCTTCGACTCGCACCCCGCTGTCCATCGTACGTACCCTCTCGTTAGTTCGTCACCTATGCATTCAACCTAAGTACCGTGGTTCAATATAATTGTGGATGATATGCAGCGGCATACAGGACTGAGGACTGCATGATACATTGAAAGCAATGCAAATGTAGACATGTCAGAATAAATTATCAGTATCTAAAATAGCTCCCATTATACTAAATCGCTCATCGTATAATACCCAAACCACGTAAAATCTCGCAGCTTTCTATCGCCTCTGCCTCAATCCGCCGCACCTTGTCCCAGTCGGCGCCGATTCCGAAGATACCTACTTCAGCGTCTTTTCTCCGCTCCTTGCGCTCCGCGATGCGTCGACATTGGGCGTAGAGGTCCTCCGAGTAGATGCGCTCTACGGATGCTTCGAATCGCGATAACGTGGGTAATGAAGGACGAGAGATGCTCTTAACGCGTTGCTGTCGACGCATGGCGGCTTTTATGGCTCTGCGAACGGCTCTGTTTTCTGGCGTGTTCTTGGGATCTACGACCTTGGTCTTCGCCTTTTCTTCCTTCGCTTCCGCTTCTTGGTCAGCCTTGAGATCAGCTGTCTCCTCCCTAAGTTCCCATTCCTTCCACTGCTTTAAGTCGTCTAGCCACTTGGTCAGCGTCTCTCCGTTTTTAGCTAATTCTGGACCAATGGTTGGGTGGCTCAAGAACTCTTTGGGATCGACCCAGTACGCTACGCCGTACTTAGATGTGTACCGTTGTACTGAGTAGCGTGGGGTTGGGTTGAAGGAGAAATGGGGATCGGGGGCTTGGGATGGCGATGAGGAGAAGAGGGAGGGGAGGGAAGAGAAGAATGATATGAAGAAGAGAACGAAGAGGGGGAGGAGTTGAAGGAAGACATTCCGAGGCTCGGCGCGCTCGTTGTTCGGCTGGGCATGCTGATGGCGGTGCGCCCGCCCGCCTGTTGTCCGGAAACCTCCCGGCCCAAATGAAGCAGTGAAAACTGGGGAAATAGACGTTACATGATCAAGCAAATAGATGTACGCGAGTCAACAGACGTACCACCAGGACCGCCGAACTGGAATCCACGGACATTACCACCACTCATGCCGCCGCCACCAAAGAACATGTTAAACAAATCTTCCGGGCTGAGCTCGGACTCAAAGGCCATTCCGTTCCCATTCCCGAATGGTCCTCCTCCGAAGCCTGAAGCACGAGAAGGCATCCCAGCATAACGATCTTCGGGATCCCCTCCACTTCGATCATACACGGCACGTTTGTCTGCGTCTATTCACGGGGAGCGATAAGCGTAGGTCCGTTATTCCGATACGAAGCCTACTTGCCTGAGAGTACTTGGAATGCCTTCGATACCACTTAGAACACGATAAGCACTTGAACGGTAACAAACGGATATATAACATACTCTTGAACGCCTCATCAGCGCCGGGTGCGCCATTCTTGTCAGGATGCAAAGCCAGGGCAAGCTGAAACCAGTCCATCAGTCTTACACGAAAGTTCGTGGGTGCTACTTACCTTGCGGTATGCCTTCTTGATCTCTGCCTCTTCACAATCCTTCTTTAAGTCCAGAATTTCGTAGTACTCCGTGACCTTGCATGCCCTAACCCGTTTCACCACACTATGCTGCTCCGGAGTATAGTCCCGCTTGTCTCCGTTCATTCCACCAGCCGTGCCGTTCGATTTGCTGGAACCGCTACTTGACGGTGCAGCTGTATGTCGGTGTCGGGCTCCACTTGCTGAGGGGTGCGTTTCTGTTGAAGTTGAAGACGATGTCGTGGGTGCGTCCTCTGACGACGAGGCCATCGCGGCTTCTACGGCTTTGAGCAGGCTGCGGCCTTCGTCGGTCTCGAAGAGCGCCACCGACTTCCGGCAGAACTTGAGTGCAGAGGGGAAGTTCCCCACCTCTTTGTGCTTGCGGGCTATCGCGAGGCAGCGCTTCGCCTCGTCCTTGTTGCTCTCCATCTTTGCTGTTTTGACGACGGGTAGCCGACGTGTGCGCGACGGTGAGGGAATAGACGACGTGGAGAGACTTAGCAGATTGTCAGGCTAGGCTTAGCAGATTATCAGTACCCAGATTTAGGACTTAGCAGATAAGGAAATGGAGTCATCGCCGGGGTAATGGATTACACATCTTAATGCAACCCACAATTCCTCCTCCAGAAGAAGAGCCTGAAGAGCTCGCGCGGTTCAGAGAGCAATGGAAGGCGGAGGTGCGCAGGAATATCCAGAAGCCCAAGGTCGAAACTAGCGCTACTACTGCTACTACTCCTCAACCTACTTCCCCGCTTCCAATTCGGGTTCAGCCTCGTGTACGACCTGCGAATCATGTAGTGGGCTCGAGCCAGCCGGGGCCTTCCAGCGAAACGATCTCGGGATTGCCTGGTATCAGGCCGGCGTTGACGTCGCAAGCGAGCAGCGCGCTCTTCTCTGCTGTGCGAGTCTACCGCAACGCCGTGCAATGCGAGTCGCGCGGAGAGCTCGATGAGGCGATGGTCCTGTACCGCCAGGCATTTCGCATGGACCCGAACGTCGATAGGGCGTATGACAAAGAGGAGAGACTAGCTACCGTCTTAGCTCGCCCCGTGGAAGCAAACGCAGAGCAAATGACGGAGGGAGCAGCTGTGGAAGCAGTTTCTGCGGCTTTATCCAAGCTGTCTTTAACTCTGCGCAAGGGGGAGTCGGGCGGCAACGTCGTCGGACTACTCGCGGGCATAGTGAAAGCGTTCCCCAACGACTTGACTTTTGCCCCCGAAGACGAGAAGCTGCCTGTCTTCTTCTCTGACTTGCCAGATGAAGTCCTCCTTCTTATCGTACACAAGATGGATAATGCCACTATAGGGCGCTTTGCCCAGGTGTGCCGCAAGGCATGCTTGCTTGCATTGGATCCCGGTCGGTGGAGGTGAGTTTTGTCATTATATAACACTGCGGAGGGATCATAAGCCAATACATACTTTGTAGGGACTTGGTCGTTTCGACATATAAACCTCCGCAAATTTCGTCGCTGACCGAGTTGGTCCCAATTATCGAGCGACATGGACATGATTACCGCCGCGTATATATCGAACAACCTAGAGTCCGACTGGATGGTTTGTACATCGCGGTGTGCCATTATGTGTAAGTTTATTCGCTAAGTGTCGAAATCAATGTTGATGAACGTATTGCAGGCGGCCGGGGTTGAGCGAGAACCACTGGGTTAATGTATGTTCAGCCCGTTTGTTCGCTACCGCAACTATAACCCTTATTTTGTACGTAGATCAGCCATCTCATAACTTACAACCGATACTTGTGTGTCCCTATCATTCGCGTACAGCATCGCGTAGCTGATGCGACTGCAGACGGTTCTTCCCCGATGGACGAGTGCTGTCCCTCCTTGTCAACGAAGAATACACACCACAGCAAATGATTCCGCTCTTGAAGTACAACTCCCGCATGAAGGTATCCATTGTTCCCTTATTGCCGGCACAACTATCACGCATCTACCCATTTACTCATCTTCGTTCGTAGGGCCTTCTTGTCGGCGAATGGGCACTCGAGGGGACCACGATCCAGCTCTCTCATTTGATAGACTCTCAAAGCGTCCCCTCTAACTTCATCCCCCCAGAGGGCGAAATACCCAGAGCCCTCCTCGACGACCGTGGCGTCGCCTCCACTCTGAAGCCCTTCAAGCGCCACAACGGCCACGAAACGTCTAACACATCCGCCGCCCGCGAGGCCCCGCGCTACGTCTTCACCATGACTCTCTCCCTGCACTCGCGCCCAGTGAATGGGAAGTGGAACAAATTGGATATAGCGGACTATTCGACGGTGAATGTGGAGACGGGGGATGTGCAGCCTGTGGCGCTGAAGCAAGAAAGGCCGTTCTGGTTCTCGAAGGTTAGATCGTATGCGTGAGCTGGCGGAGTCGCGCCTTACTTGCTGTGCAACTTTGCGTGTTATGCTTGGGCGTGCTTAATTACATTCGTTTGGGGATTGCTTTAATAAATGCTAGGGCATTGAGAAAATGTCGAAAAGATTCCAACGAGTGCATCTCTTTATGATGATTGGCCGGCATCTATCACTCGTGGGGGCAATGAAGTATCATTTGCCCACATGTGCGATCAAAGAGTGACCATGGCATCATCTGCATTGACGCCTCAGGCCTGAGGAGTTATACTAATATCTCACCAAGCCACGAACGTTCGAACGTAATTGCTTACGATGTGACTGTACCTTGTTGTCCGTGCAGTTCTCGCTATTCGCAACGATAGATCGAACGTTGGGAGCTGCACTTGGCGGACGAAACATGCGGAAGACATATCTTTCAATGAGCTCCAGTTCAGGGTAGATGCGTGCGGGATGCAAGTGTCTTATTTTTCTGCAGACGCGAAGAAGAAATGGATTTACGGCAGACACCCGACATGGGCATGTTCTCGACCAGTCGATGTCACTCTAGAATTCTGCCCTAACGCTCAACATCCCAGCAAGCTTCTGATCCGTGTGGTTCTTGCCCGAGCCTCCCCGCTGCTGCATCTATTGCCTAGCAGCTGCCCTCTCTCGCTCTAGTTTGACGTAGAATTGCTCCTGGTGTTCCACTAGACAGACGAGAATGAGCACCCACGGCGCCATGAGCAGAACAAAAGGGCCACAAGTGACTCACGAGCTTTCAAGTGGTATCCATACCTGGCACAAGATGAGACAAGAGGCGGTGATAGTATTGTCGTTGTAACTCACCAATAGGCATACGCGGCAGAGATACCGAGGCCGAGTGTGCAGCCAACGTCAAGCCACAAACGCTTTCTGAGCTTTCCGGTAATGGGGGCAATGGCCATGATAAATTGCAAGTACAAGTAACGGTGGTGGGTCTGTGGTGGGTGTTGTGGAAAGAGTCGGGGATTGAAGCGCTGGTGGGTTATTTGGTTCTCTTGGCTAGACCAAACACGAGATCAGAGTCGCAGGCTCCCACTTGTTATCCATTTACTACCGCCATTCCACCCAAACATCCTTTGCCTAGATTTTGCTAGACATTTTGATTCCAAAGCCATCGCCATCGCCGCCGCCATCATCTACAGCATCAGTGAATCCGCGATTTTCTCGAAAACGACCGCAAATTTCTGAGTCCCAGAACACCACTTGAGTATACTGCATCATGGAAGACCCATTATCTGCAGGCGGCTGGCGGTTTGCACAGTGTTTTGGCGATAAGGGGGAGGTAGAAGATATCACAGAAGGTATGCCCTCATTTCCACTCATAAGTGATGTGGATGCCGCATCAGTCTGGGACGTCGAGGACTTACCGACGCCGATTCTGATTACTAAATAGCGGACATCATCTCGACTGTCGAATTCGACTCGACTGGCAACTACCTTGCTACAGGAGACAAGGGCGGTCGAGTCGTTCTCTTCGAGCGTAATGAAATGGTGCGTACTGCTGCCATGCATCACACGCGCCTAAACATGCACGCACTGCCCTCATGCTACTGGTCTGAGAGATTTGGGCTGATGTCGCCGTGTCTCTCATGGCAAGTTCATATGTTTCGACGTTTCCCTTGTCTCTATTCTAAGATCGATTCAGCCATGGTCAGCTAATGATCGAATAGAAAAAGGGATGCGAGTACAAATTCTACACCGAATTCCAGTCGCATGAGCCGGAGTTCGACTACCTCAAGTCATTAGAGATTGAGGAGAAGATCAACAAGATTAAATGGTGCAAACGACAGAACTCGGCCCACTTTCTTCTTTCGACTAACGGTACGTGCTCGTGCTCTCTATCTTCTCGGCTCCGACGACTGATCTTCGCCCAGACAAGACAATCAAGCTTTGGAAGGTGTTCGAAAAGACATTACGAGTGGTCTCAGAATCCAATCACCATGACGGTCAACGTGTCCTACCCCCTCCATCATCACATTCTCATCTCCGCCTTCCTCGCATGTCGCTTCAAGACAACATCATAGCCGCTGTCCCTCGCAAAGTATACGCAAACGCCCACGCGTATCATATACACTCCATCTCAGTAAACTCGGACCAAGAGACGTACATCTCCGCTGATGACCTCCGAATCAATCTGTGGAATTTGAATATCAGCGATCAGAGTTTCAGTACGTTACCCTTCTCCGCGATCTGCAGTCTCCCGTATTTCAGCATACTGATTGGCGGATCCTACAGATATTGTGGACATCAAACCTGTCAATATGGAGGAACTGACCGAAGTCATAACGGCTACTGAATTCCACCCGAACCACTGCAACCTATTCATGTATTCGAGCTCCAAGTCGAATATAAAGCTGGCGGATATGCGCGACTCTGCGTTATGTGATCGACATGCAAAATGTACGATCACGGATAGTTCCTAGTCGCCCCGCTAACATTCCGATCCGTCCAGGTTTCGAGGAGGAGGAAGACCCAATAACGCGATCGTTCTTCTCAGAAATCATCTCGTCGATTTCAGACGTGAAGTTCAGCCACGACGGTCGGTACATCTTGTCGCGAGACTACCTCTCGCTTAAGATCTGGGACATCAATATGGAGAGTCGACCTGTACGAACAATCCAAATTCATGACCATCTACGGGGCAAACTATGTGACTTGTACGAGAATGACTGTATATTCGATAAGTTTGAGTGCATCTGGGAGGTGACGACAAGTACGTCCTTTTGCTTGCCTGGCATAGTGTGCTCCAATAGTTCACTTTAGGCACGTCTTGACGGGGTCGTACCACAACTACTTTCGGATATACGATACCGATGGTCCCAACGACGTCGTTCTGCAAGCTGACAAGTCCGCTTTCAAAGCGAAGAGGATCGGTGGACCATTGCCTGGCAATAAAGCTGGGAAGAATGGTGTCGGTAAAGGGGCTGGGACGCTGCGGGATGCGATGCAGCTCGAAGCATTGGATTTTAACAAGAAGATCCTGCATGCGAGTTGGCATCCGAACGAGAACACGATTGCCGTAAGTTTTGCCTATGGTAACCGTTACCCTAACCGCTCATATCGTTTGCATGATAGATTGCCGCAACAAACAACTTGTTTTTGTATAGCGCGGCTTGATGTTCATGAAGTTCCAGATCCGTTGTCACACTCCCTACCTACCATCAGTCACTCATGTCCGCCCAATGACTCATGCATCGTATACGATCTACACCCTCTGGAGGGATAGAGCTCTTTAACGGCAGCACACGGCAATTTCACTCTTACATACATGATCACGGACACGTTCTACAATTACACAACATCCTGGAGTCTCCATCGCGAACCCTTCTATTCCACACTCCCTGCCATTGGTACTTCCGGTCGCTTCCCACTTTTCTTCTGCAACTGCATCATCCGTGCAACGCTATCTGTACAGCCACTTTACCATTAATCGTTTGAACTGCTTTCATAACCAATCCTCTTTCTTGTTCAGTTGGGTCTAAGCCCACCTCTACCTATTCCACTTCACTCAGAGGTTGTTCTGTGCTCGTGTTTTTTTCGCGTCGAATCTTAGCTCTTTCCCCCCTTTCACCGTTACCCTACCTCCTCCCCGCGGAAAGTATAGTATAGAAGAAGAAGAAATAAAAGAAATTCTGAACTGATCAATGTCAAATGCTAAAGCGCTGCTTGTCTATCTGAAACCGGACATGCGCTTCCGCCTCACTGCCTAATGTTGATACTTCCAAGTTACACAAGCGCTGGGAAAGCGGTATAAATGGTAAAACCTCCCTGATTCATAACTACATCAAGGTTTTCAACGGCTATCGAGTGGTTGGCGATCATCGTGGTAACTCTTTGACCCCAAATGGATATGCTGGAAGCGATCTCGAACTTTGCTTAGCAGCGTATCAGCCCCCAGGGTGGAACGTCCATGTCAACGCGCCATGTGCTCTCCGCACCAACGAGTTTGGACTCCCGGTTTGAACTGCTGCCCATGCGGGACCACTTTGCTATGCCGACGATTCACTTCCAAGCAATGAACAAGGGAGTTACACCAACCGTAATCCAAGTGCAAGCCCGTGTATGTTCGCCGTGTTGTACACCAGGGGGCTCAACATTTTTGTCGCCATCTGTTCTTCGTGAAGAGTAGAAGACGCCATCGAGGAATTTGCCAGGCGCGACGCTCGGACAATTCGATGATCGGCTATGATTTCATGTCAGTGCATTCCTTCATGTAAACGACTCCAACGTTTCAGATAAACCCATGTTTGGGCTCTGGAAGGACTCCAAGCGCATTTCGCTCCATACGGAATCTCGTCCGGCTTCGCAGAGACGACTCGAAGTATAAAAGGTGCCATACATCCACCCAGAATCTTCAGCAGGTCTCTCCTCCTCCCACTCTACCCTTCATTTCCTACGTGGCTGGTCCACATCTCTCCAACTCTTTCTTCTCTTTACGATCCAAACGCCATGCATTTCCGACAATTGACATGCACGTCCGTGTTGCTGGCTTGCGCCATCGCGGTGTTCGCAGCCCCCGCCCCCATCGCTGAGCGAGATTATGACAACGAAATCGAAGCTCGGGGCTGGGATGCCCACATGATCCCGCGCTACGGCGGCAACGACTTGATATCTGAAGCCGTATGTCCCACCATTCTCATGTGTGCTTTGGACTGTTCGTTGACTCGCCACTAGTACCGTGCCGCCGTGCTTGAAGCAAGGGCTCCCCCGAAGGTTGCTCCAAGGCCTGCCGCAAAGCCTGCTGCGAAGCCCGCTGCGAAGCCCCCTGCAAAGCCCGCTGCCCCGGCGAAGCCACCAGCCAAGCCAGCCAAGCCAGCCAAGCCGCCTGCTAAGCCTGCTGCTCCCGCCAAACCACCGGCGAAGCCTCCTGCAAAGCCAGGCCCTGGCGCACCGCCCCCGCCCACCAAGCCTGGACAGCAATGCGGAGCCAAGAATGGGAAGAAAGGCAAACGCGCCTTCGATCCCAGTTTGTCGTAAGTCGTCCTTGCCATTCTGCTATTGATAGCCGCCCTAACTACTACATTCTCATAGCCTCGAACACTCTCACACTCGGCGGCGTGACCCGGCCCATCAGCAAGGTCGGCGAGCAAGGCAATTCGGCCGTGACTTACAAAGTCGACGGTGGCTGGCCTGACCCAACCAACGGACAAATGGTCACCGCCTATGCGAAGACAGGTAGCAGTAAGTTTGGACATTCTCTACTTGGAAGGGTTCGTCCTTAAGCATGCTTGTTTTAGGGCCGGGAACATCATTCGCCGAAGAGGCCAAATGGCTTGCGAAAACGGACCAGCTATTAGCTGAAGGGACTTACGATGGACACAATTTCATCGTGTTCCACGGCGTGTCAGGGAAATTCAAGATCCAGGACACTTCATTCTTCATGACGTTGTACCCTTTCATGCAAAAAGGCGACTTGAAGAGCTGCGAAGCCGAAGTGATGAAGAAGATTGATTTGATCGTGAAGGAAGCTAGAGTCTATGTGTAAGCCTCCTTCTCTTATTTGTCCTCCTTTTTCCCGCTAAATTTAGTTTCTTGTTCATAGCGACAAATACGGCATCCTCCATACCGATATCCAGCCCGGCAAACATTCTCTGGGACAAGGCTGCCAACGACCCCACTCTCATCGACTGGGGCAGAGCCAAGGAAGTTGGCAAGTGGTCTGCTGATATCGAGGCTGCTGTTAGGAAACAAGCAGAATTCTCGCACTTGAAGGGAGAGGAAAAGCTCTGCCACGATCTCAGCAAATAAATAGCATTGTATTTATTCCATACGTTTATGGTCGTTCAATGCATTCTAAATCCTATGCACTCATTCTGCTAGTGGATCTGCCAGTTGGCCTGAGCATTATGTCCCCTCGAAAGATGACTTCCCACATTTTTGATTCCAGGAACGACTTTCAGTTTCCTTCCAAGCTTCTACCTGCATATCCGACCCCTTCTCATGCAGAGTGGATTGCTCGTAGGAACATACACTTGCCTTCAACTTTCAGGCACGCGTCCTTGTTCTTTCTGTTTTACTCCCTGATATGCGGGCTTAGTAGTGGCCAGACTCAGAAATGGGAATCTCGGCTCGCCCTGAGGTAAGACTATCATGATGTACGAGAACTTTCCCAGAGCGCACCCAAGAACTGGGCCAGGTGACAGAATTTGGATCCGGGAATATCAAGATGGCGGCACCTGAGTGGCCTTGCCCAGAAACCAGTCGCTGTTCTTCGTACTCACCCTTGTCCTCGCTGTTCTGCTCATAAATTGGCTACGACCGAAGGAAATCTACATGAACGTCTCGCAGACCCGTACCATCGTTGTTGGGGGTGGATTAGCTGGGTTGAGCGCTGCACATACATTGATTCAACATGGTGCCCAGGTCTTGTTGTTGGACAAGAAGCCCTCGTGAGTCCCCCCTTAGCAATTGAAATATGCATCTAACGTGGGTGCTAGCTTGGGAGGAAACTCGATGAAGGCAAGCTCTGGGATTAACGGAGCCGGGACGGAAGCACAGAAGTCGCTGGGGGTCTCTGACACCGTCGAAGCATTGTAAGGCCCTCTCCTTCATAATCCGCCCCAGTAAATAGATGGTCATCTGCAGCACAGCGGACACCACGTCATCTGCAGGACAACTGGCGCGGCCAGATCTCATCCACGCCCTCACATCGAACTCTGCGGAGTCTCTTTCATGGCTAAGCTCTAACTTCTCTATTGACCTTTCATTGGTATCACTACTCGGGGGTCATTCCATCGCGCGCACCCATCGAGGCAGGGGACCGCCGCCCGGGTTTGCTATAACATCCGCGCTGATGAAGAAGCTGGACAATCTCCCTGCTGCGGAGGTAATTAAGTCCGCACATGTCGTCCGACTGCTGGAAGCGAACGGACGCGTCACCGGTGTAGAATATGAAACCAATGGGGAGACTAAAAGCGTGCAAGCGAACGCTGTTATTATCGCCACAGGGTATGCTTCGCTTGCTTCTCCGGTCTTAACCTACCCTAATGTGTCGACTCAGTGGATATGCTGCTGACTACGCTCCCTCGGGGCTTCTCGCCAAATATCGACCAGATCTCCTTGGGCTGCCTACCACGAATGGGGACCACGCAACGGGGGACGGTCATCGTTTAGCCTCGTCATTGCACGCGTCCCTCATTGATATGGACGAAATTCAAGTGCATCCAACTGGGTTTGTCGACCCCAAGGATGAGGGTGCGAAGACTAAGTTCCTAGCGGCGGAGGCACTGAGAGGCGTTGGCGCGCTGCTTGTTGACGCAGGTGGAAAGAGGTTTGTTGATGAAATGGAGAGAAGGGATAATGTAACAAAGGCTATGCAGGAAATTATTGAGCAGGGGAAGGGGCCGATCAGGTTATTACTCAATGCCGATGCAGAAAAGGAGTTGAAGTCGCATTGTGAGTGCAACCTTTGTCGTTATGGGATGGAATTATTGACGCAGCACAGGCGATTTCTATGTTTCTAAGGGATTGATGAAGAGATATGAAAACGCCGCCGACTTCGCGAAAGATACGGGTGTACCAAACGCAGCCTTGATTCAAACATTCACCGAACATAACAAATGCGCCTTAGGCGAACTGAAGGACCCATTCGGCAAAAGTGTGTCTCGATATGAGGTCTAGACTACTGTGTTACTGACATCTATCGACAGTCCACTTCCATAACGGTCAATTCAGCGCAGGCGGTGTATTGCTGGCCGCATGGGTTGTTCCTGTGGTGCACTACGTGCGTTGTGACGCTCTCTTACCGTCTAGTGGATTATCGTGAATCTGACTATGCCATGTATCATAGACGATGGGGGGCATTCACATCGATGCTTCTGCCCGCGTCCTCTCTGCTGAAGGCAAACTTATACCTGGTTTGTACGCCGCTGGGGAAGTCATTGGTGGGGTTCATGGTAAGAATAGGCTCGGGGGCTCGTCGTTGCTGGAGGCGGTGGTGTTTGGGAGGCTTGCCGGAGCAGCTGCTGCGCAGGCGAAATGACCTGCAGTAGATATTTGGGTGAAATTATAATGTAAACTAGACATTTCTACCACAATAACGGTGCTTACTGGATAAGCCGGATTTCAGCTGATGAGCAGCTCCTGGTGCTCATAGGGGGTGTGAATCGCAAATTGAGGGGAACCGACTAGCACTCGAGGAGTGAAGCTTTTGAAAAACTGAAGCTGAACATCGAACCATTCTAGGATGAACTACCTTTGGAGCCTCTTCAAGTCGCCCGAAACCGCGGCGCCAGCCCCACTAAAAGTAATGGGCTCTGAATCAAAAGGACGTGTCTGGTTTGGTACGTAAACTCTGATAAGTACAAGGGTATCCAGGCATGAACTATCGTCCTTCCAGTTACGGGGACGACCCGCGGACTAGGCCACGAGCTCCTCAGACATCTTCTTGTGGAGGGGGAACGCGTCGTAGCGACGTGCCGCAAACCCTCTGACTTGGACGAGTTCAAAATCAAATACCCTAGCACTCAGCTACTGGTGCAACGTCTCGATGTGACGGACGTCAAACAAATCAAGGAGGCCTTCGAGACCACCAAGCGCCATTTCGGTCGTTTGGATGTCGTTGTGAACTGTGCTGGATTTACTGTGCTGGGGGAGATTGAGGGCATGACGGACGAAGATGCAAGATCTCAGTTCGATGTACTGTTCTGGGGGCCAGCCAATATCACGCGCGAGGTTTGATCTAACGTGGGTGAGCGTAAGGCCATCATGCTAATGCCCTTTCATGTAGGCCGCAACCTTCTTCCGGGAAGTGAATCCCCCTGGTGATGGGGGCCTCGTCATGAACCTCACAGCTGCTGGCGGCTATACCGCTACCAAGGCTTCTCATACTTCTGCGCAGCAAAATTCGGTAAGACATCACCCACCTTAAACGCGCAGTACAAATCGTTAATAATATTGAATATTGAATCTTGAATCTTGAATGGCAAACGCAGCGCTTGAAGGTTTCACACAAACATTTATGAAGGAAATGGTCCCCGAATGGAATATCCGGGCGTGCATCGTTGAGCCAGGCGCATTCGCTATACCAAACAGGACCTCGTCAATCACCATTCGCCCACAGCATCCAGCCTACTCCAGTCCTAACACCCCAACTTCTCTCGTGCGGGCCCACCTACATCACATCCCGATCCCCGGCGACCCCCAGAAAGCCGCAAAGATGATCGTAAAGTTATCGCGCGAGCCGTCGTTACCTACGCGATTCCCGTTGGGCAGCGATAGCTTGGATGCAGTGAAAAGCCAGGCCCGGGCAACGACAGAGGAAGCTGTCAAGTTCGCCCAGATGTCATGCTCCACTGATAAATGAACGCTGGAGTTGGCGTCGGCCCACGTTCAGTCGCATATGATTCAAAGTTTGAGGACTTGCCCCCAAAAGATTACGTTGTCACTTTCGTCCTGCACTCCCACGTCCCACAATTATCATATTAAGGAAGCGAAAGAGCTAGGAAAGGGCGCCAACGCCCGAACTGTGACGGGCGCGGGAGGCGAATTTAGATGCGGCGTGGGGGCGAAGCTAAGAGATCGAGATACCGCTCAGTAGCTACGAGCATTAGCTAGATGCTCCTATATTACTCACGGACATCAATCTTCGAACCAGGATACTTGGGCCAAGCCACCAAACCACCTCGCACAGGGCCGTATTTTTTCAGCCTATCAATCCACCGTGGCTGAGCGTATCCTTATTTGACCCCATAGTAGGCTATAGTAGGCCGTGAATGGTTGTTTCGCCGAAATAGCGGAAGTCGTTTACGGTGGCGTATAAACACTATCAAGGCGACAACGTCCAAGATGTTGAATGCCAGTGCGTATCCGAAGTGCTTCTTGGGGCCGTGCTGACTGCGGAAGGAAAATGTTGACACATATCCAGATAAAATATTGCTGTGCTGCCGCACTTGATTGCCTACTGACTCTATTTTTCTGTCCATGTTGCGCTCCTTAGGCCCTGCCAAAACGCCATACTTCCCACTCATAACATAAATTCGTATAGATTCAATCACCATAGATATATGTATGTAAGCAATAGTATTTATTTGCTGAGATCATGACAGAGCTTTTCCTCTCCCTTCAAATGCGAGAATGCCACTTGTTTCCTAACATTACCCTCGACAGTAGAAATTCAATTTTTTTCTTTCTTAGCTTGGCCCCAGTCAATGAGAGTAGGGTTGTTACCAGCACTGTCCCACAGAATGTTGCCAGGTTGGATATCGGTATGGAGGGTGTTTGAAATTTTTGCTATAAACGGGATACTAAATTTAGCGAAGGAGTATGGCTCACTAATGGGACCTACACATAGACTTTGGCTTCCTCCACGATCAAATCAATTTTGTTCATCACTTCGGCTTCGAAGTCCTTCACGTCGCCTTCTTTCATGAGAGGGTACAACGTCATGAAGAACGAGGTGTCATGAATCTTGACTTTTCCGGACACGCCGCGGAACACAATGAAGTTGGGTCCATCCCAAGCCCCATCAGCTGATAGTTGACGAGTGCTGCCAGGCCAGCCGGTCTCTTGGTCGAAACGTTACGCCCGTTCCTGAAAAACCAGCACTCAACAACATATCCTCTCAAGTGGAGAGACGAGACCTACTTTTTCCCGTCTTCGCATACGCAGTTTAGATTTTCCCACTGCTTGGGTCAGGCCAGCCACCGTCGACCTTGTAAGTCACGGCCGAATGGCCTTGGTCTTTGTTGGTGGTTTCGCGGGTGCAACATGCTTTACAGGGGGCTTGGCTGGGGTCGCTGGCTTTACTGGCCGAGCAAGCGGTCTTGCAATGGGCTTTGCAATGGGCTTGTTCAGGCTAAACATATTCTCGTCTCGCCGAGTGCTAATAGCATGCCCTCGTAGGACCCTGGAAAATGGCCGAAAAGGACTGAGGTTGGCGTGGGTCAATTTGTCTGGTCAATTTTTGGGATTTTTTGTCCGAACTTGAACAAACCTAGCTCGCCTGAGGGATAACTGTCTGATTTTCGGAAGAGGCCCTTCGGGCCTCTATAGTTGTCTACATTTGGGATTAGGCCTCTTCAGATCATGAATTTTGTCTGAAATCGGCCTCAGGCCTCGAAAAAGTGCTATTTTAAGCCCCAGAGGCTCTACAAGCTTGTATAAGTAGTGTCATAACACTGTGTAGGCTGTTTGAAGTAGGCAAAAGCCTTATTCGTCCTTTGAAGGTCCTTTACTACCCCGTTTCCGTGATAATACCATTACTTTGATAAGGATCTTCAATGTCTTCGGCTCCGTTAGTAGCTTGAAGATTGAGAAGTCTTGATCTGACAACTCATAGCCAGTCTGACTGATGATTGATGTGGAAGGTGTGGCGAGACGACACAAAAATGCCAGTGATGGTAGAAAAGCAAATTGATAGGGGATAGTGTGGAAGCGGCGACCGTTGAAATGCTGAAAGACTTGCAGCCCTATCTAGGACATAGACGCGATGTTGGTAGTAGTCAGCTGTGACGCATGGCGCCCAGCCTTTCCGCCACCTTTTGTATACATCACGAGAACTGGCAAAACCCAGGTTAGTAGTTGCTAGACATGTATGTGGTTCAGCAGCGAGCATACCTTGGCCAAGCATGACCTCTCCTTCGTCCATAAATACAAACCCATAATCCATCAATACTAGGGGGTTCGTGCTTGAAATTGACGCGCCGTCAACGTTTAGCCGTAACGGACCGTTGGAAAACCCTGCGGTAGAGAAGAGTTTTGCTCGAAGACGTGTATTCTATGAGTCTAACTATCAAAATGATTCTTAATGGTGAAAGAAGCACTTGCCTGTTTAGTGATAGCGCTCGCTGCAAGTGCGGCATTCGCGGCGTTCCCACTGCTTTCTATCTCTGGTTTGCTCCGGAAGCACCATGTCGATGAAATCACGTATGCACAGGTGCAACGGCGACAACAGCTGCTGCTTCAACGATGGTGGAATAGCGAGGGCCATTTCTCGTGCCTGTTGCAGCTCCGCCGGGGTTATACTTTGGTGTGGGGGCTTGTTCCGCACGTCCCATTCTTCTCGGGTACTGTTGGTAGTCGGGGTGTTTGTAAGGTCAATGAGCTTGGACATCGCGTTTAGAGAGTAGAGAGTAGGCTAGTAGCAAAGGAAATAGTATCATAAATTTGCAAAAAAAACCGCCACTGATTGCTAGGTCCTTGGAAAACGTGGGCCCACAGTATTACGAATACGGAAAACGATGGTACGGGACAAGTACGGGATACGAAGACATTCATAGTTGAGACCCATGGACCTCAGGCCCCCAGCATGACTCTATTTTGTCCGATTTTTTTCTCAGGCCTTGACTAGAATCCCGTCAATATGTCTGCATTATGCCTCCAGCTGACACACATTTTAGCCCAAAATTTGTCTGAAATGCCTCAAGCCGGGCGGCCTTCGGCCGCCATTTTTGTCTGAAATGGGATCAACCCTCCTCTACCATTTTCCAGGGTCCTGCCCTCGTCCGCCTCCGGGGAGTAAAATAGACGACGAAGTCCAGCTAGCTCTAGTCATGTAGAGAATCATCAAAATGTGGCCATTAGTATCGTGGGATTTGAGAAGGCAGGGTCGAGTATGGCCTGTGTTCCGTGTGTTGATGCGTACGGGTTTCCTTGTTTCAAAGTGTCGATGTCCTTTCAACCTTGATTCTGGATAACGACCAGCGGGAAGGGAAACAAGGAACGCGATGTTTGGTGGCGTTTACTCCCGCCAACCCGCCACCATGACCAAACAATCATCATCGCGGTCGACGGCGACGACACTCACGGACCGCACTGTCCCTCAGCGTCCCACTCTTTGAGGCGAGTAGTCAATCATCGCATTCTCAGTAAACATGCTAGTGATCGCGGACCGTGGACAAGTGCCTGTCGCCTGCACCCTTGTCCAGTACTCGTATAGGAATGGACTCAGGACCTGGGGTCTGGCATGGACAGCGCACACCTCCCTCAGAAAGCCCAACACACCGAAGGTTCGAGGTCTACTGGATCAGTAACTCGGATTTCGAAAATCCTCGCATCATGATGAACTCATCTGTCAATATCCCTCATGATCGGCTGTGTCGCCTACGCTACAACGCGAGTCTCTCGTAAATTAAATGTTATAGCAGTCTACGATCTCCAAGACCATACGACGCTACAATACGCAACAAACTTTATCGGTCTTCTGACCAAGGGCTTGCCACGTCCAATGGCACACCCACCGGCGCACTCGTTTGCTGATTTTCGTGCGCCGGCGAGGACTCAGCGGTGGCGCATCTGAGCCAAATCATCAACCACACTGTGACATCCCTCCCACTGGTACCCCTTAAGAAAAGAGTACGATAGGCTGCACTATGCTCACCCTTTTCGTCCTCGTGTCGGCGCGTTGTGCCGTATCTCACTCCTCCCGTTGCTAGAAATGTCGAGCTTCGTGAGCCTCGGGTTGATGGATGAAGAGACTGTGGCAGTACGGCCAGGGAACTGCGGCCAAAATGCAGGATCTACGTGCCAGGAAGAAGATCACGAGGATATCATTGACGTTGCCACCTCCGTACACCAATTTGTGGCCTTCGTTGTTCATCCTTGGATAAGAGCAATGTGACGTATGTTCCCCCACGATCAAGCTCAGAGTCTCCGTTTCAGGTGTTCCTCAGTGCTCTCGGACCCGTCCTCCATCAGCAGGCGGAGATGAGGACTCAGTAGGGAGTTTATACGAGGTGAACACCCAACTGAAGCGATAATGCTGACGTCGCCCGGATTTCTGCCCGGATATGAGATGCAAGCTCTTGAGAAGTTGAGCGTCTCAACCTTTATTATCCACCCTCCCGGAGATAGATAATATCACAATTTCCCTTTTCATTGCGCCATGCTCATTGCAAGGATACTGTTTTTATCCTTCGTAACAGTGGCTGGGGCCGCTGGGGCCGCGGCGGAGGGACTGCGTAATGTCACCATCGATGACGGCGGGGGGGATGAAACGACGCATATCGCTCCTACGTATCTGCCCCCCGAGAAATGGAGTTCCGGGGGCCATGCGATGCCAAACACATCTCTAGCGCACAACAGAACCTGGCATGGCGCAACCGTTCACCCTGGAGAGAGAGCACTCAACATCAGCTTTAGTTTCACAGGTCTGTGGAATATTCCTTCCTTCCGCTCGATGTCTGTCATGACTTCAGCAGGTGTCGCTTTGTTCGTATATTGTATCATCGCAAACACTCCGCCCAAATTCTCCAAAACATTCGACGCCTTCGCAAATTATACTTTTGTCCTTGATGAGGAGGTGGTTGCTACTTACAAACACGGCGTTGAAAAAACGCGCATATTCTATGACGTGCCAGTCTATGTCAACCAAACCTTGGAAAACAAGTCTCATAACTTCAGCATCATTGCATATCCCGAAGACCAGCCCGTCTTGCTGGTATTTGACTATGCTGTCTACACTACGTGGTAAGTTTAATCCAGTCGTTGTCGTTCACATCCAGTGTTGTGCAGGTCAGGTTAAAGTCAGGAAAAGTCACAAGGTCGGAAAGGTCGCTGACCTTACGACCTAACCTTGACCTGGCCTTTTCCACGGTCAGAGGCAGCTCAGTCAGGGGATTAAGGGAGGCCAGGGATTTCAAGGGGCGAAGTAATTAGTAGGATAGCAGCCTAAGATTATGATAATAAAATGGAATCTAATGTAGTATCAAGTACCTCATTGTCAACCTCACCATCTGCATCCAAATTAAGCATGTCGTAGAACTTGAGCTCCTCATCAAAGCTGCGGAATTGATATTTCGAGACATCCACTCCATATTGCCTTGGGTTTATCACCCTGAAGCATATCAGTGTGCTTGAACTTCGCTCAAGGATGGTCAATGAAGAGTTCTTGCCACCAGGAACGATTGGGAGGCATGGATGTGCTAATAGTTTGAACTGTCAATACCAATCACTATCATGAATTATTGTACCTTATTTATATCTAGGCGATGAGTAACATTGTGTATAGTGCTTCTATTACTCCTACATTGCTACAATATTGGCTTGATGATTTACAGTAGTGGTTTAATAGTTGGAAGAAGTTGCTAGGAGGTCGTGACAGGGGAGAAAGGGGAAAGCTCGCAGTTCAGAATACTACCATATTTAGTACTAACTCCGATTCCCACACTCATGTAAGGTTAGGTCAGATTCAATGGTCACTGACTTTCCTGACCTTTGACCGTACTTCTGACTTTGGCTGGTCACTCTTGGTCACCGACTGTACAACACTGTTCACATCCGTTTACTGCCGGTCATCATTGCAGCGAAGGCCATTGCGTCAGTGGCAATTCACCCACATCCATCAGGACCCCAATGCGTACTCTTACACCTGCCCACTCAATAGATGCGCCAACATCCCACCTACCCACATACGGCTCGGGTGTAATGAGTACCCCAGAACCTCGTCCGAATGTGGGAATTATTGTTGCTGCAACTCTCGCCGGATTAGTTGTCTTCATCCTCTCGGGTACCTTTCTTTTGCATCGCTTTCGACAAGCAAAGAGGAGCAGCCGACAAGAAGCAAAGCTATGGCGCCAAAGTAGATTTATTGTACAATCGAAGACCCGCCCTCCTTCAGAATCATTGGCACGGGGGGACGTAGCAGAAAAGTTGAAGGGGTATAGCACGGACACCCAGACTGCGGCGCACGACAGCAGCATCGAACGTCCCGACGTCGGTCACTGAGAACTCCATTCTCCTTTGTTTCTATCACGCCACAATATTTATTCCGTACAGTGTATAATAGACTTGTTATGATATATAGCCCAGTACGGTCTTGGTCTTGACAGCGATATTCGCGCCCACTAATCCCGCCAATGGTATCCTCACCACCATAGCCGAGCGACATTCTCCTTGCGGCTGACTCTCCCGCTCGTCTACGCTGTGCTCACCACGCTGGCCATTCGGAGATCAATCAGCATTCCTCGCTGGAGGCGCCTCTCTGGCACCGTGAACCCAACGACCGTCACGAGCATTTTCTAGGCGCGTCCCATCCTTGAAGCTTGAGGCTCGATAGATCAGCGCAGGCTCCAGTACACAGACCCGCGATCAGTCAACAGTGACAACTCATAAGGTCCGCAAGCTTCCATCATTCGCAGTTCGGTCTGTTCGTGAGTTCGCATGTGGTGGAGGGATCGTTGTATCTCCTTTGTACTCCTTGGCTGGCTAGCTGGCCGATATCAGATGAACATAGCAGGTACTACGGCAGCAGGATATGATGGCGACATCGTAACACGGTGCGGCTGCCATATTCATAACTACGTTGTGTTCAACTTTAACTGTCGAATAGGGCAGTATGAAGTACGTGCCTCCACCACTATATTTATTATCTTCAGCATCTCGAGATTCGCGGGCTCGGGCACTCAGCCATGGAGGGCACGGTGGGCGGCCCATGGACAAGCGTAGTGCAATGTACAGCACGTGCCTCCCAGCCCGCGATTATTCTAGCTGCAATCATTGCTCAAGGATATTCGTTTCGTCTATAAGCAAGCGTCGGTGCCGTCCCAAGGGTGTCAGGCTCATACGAGTGGCATTGATAGCGCTGACGAGTTTACCGGACGCGAGATACACCCTCCGAAAGGCTGAGCTGTTATCGATTATCATCCGCATCATGTAGATAGCAATTTCAATATTCTAACCCACCACCACCGCTACCGCCACCCATGTTGCTCGTTGTAGGAATCTCAATTTTATCCCTTCTGGCGGTAGCGGAGGGAACAGGATTGCGCAATTGTCACGATTGATGACAGCTTCGTGGATGAAGTTACGCATCACCACACCTACACGCCGCCCTCCGCGTGGACTTCGACACTCCGCCGCCCGGTTCCGAATATTTCGACTCTTTCGCCGATTATTCATTTCCCCTTGACGGAGACATCATCGGCAAGTACAAGCAGAGGTAGAGGAAGCACACAACCTCTCGTATGATCTATGTCCACCAACCCATAGAGAACGCACTCCACCATTTCAGCCTTGTCATCGACTCCGCGGAACAGACGGTCTTGTTACTATTCGACTATGCCGTCTGCACCAGTGTAAGTCTGAAGTTCTGAGTTCCCAGCGACCCGCAGCATAAATATCAGTCTTTTACTTGCAGCGTAGAAGATACTAGAAGCACGATATCAGACCCCTCGCAGAAATCATCAGCAGGGGTCGCATATGTTGCAAGTGGACATGTATCACCGCTTGCATAGGTGTCTCCCTATATGTATATTGCATTATCGCAAATACCCCGCCTCCCGAATCTGACACTTTCGACGCCTTCGCAAATTACACATTTTTCCTTGATGAGTTGGTTGGTACTTACACCCGCAAAGCAGAGAAAGCACACGATTTTTTCTATAACGTGCCGGTCTATGTCAACCAAAACCATGGAGAACGAACCCCACAGCTTCAGCATTGCCGCGTATTCCAAAGACCAGCTGGTCTTGCTGCTATTTGACTATGCTGTCTACACCACAATGTGAGCATCATAAAATTGGTTTATAAAAGAGTCTATAGCCTAACCGTTAGTCTAATGGCAGCGAGGAAAGCCTCGACAGCGCTACAGCATCCTCACAGAAACCGAAAGCCCTGCATACATCAGCTGAGACAGTTGAAAATCCCCAATCATCTTCACATACGTCGGGGGTCTTATACACCTCAACGGATACTCTAGGCGATAAAATGGACCCGAATCCCATCCAAATGTGGGTGCCATCATTAGTGGCACTCTTGGGGGATTCACCTGTCTTTTGCATCGGGTTTCTCTTCGTCATTCGAGTCCGACGACAACGACAACGGACAAGAAGGACGGGCGGACGGCAGCTCTCAAATTGCCGGAACGAGAGTGCCATTGCCATCACTCATAGTACGTGATCAGTCCTTGCTCATGCACTAATCTTATGCACCGCTAGCAGATTATGATGGCACAATCAGGGAATCACGACAGATCGTACTGAATCTACGTGCGGAGAAGAGAGTTATGAGGGCAGCAATGCCGCCTTCCCACGCTCCCAAGTATGCAATCAAATCACATCTGCAACTAGTCCGTTTTATGTGCATGCTCTAGGACTCTCACTTTCATGTATCGAAGGACTCAGTCACCTACTGATATAGCACTTGCCTACCTTTGTTCAGTGATTTCACTAATACTAACATCGCTCGCCAACGAATATTCTACAAGAGTGCCTTTCGGTATGGGGCTGAAACATTAATCTCAATGTTTTCACATCGGTAAAAACACGTCGCTTTCGGCTTTTTGTCCGCTTTTGTGGGGCTTTGGGGGTGAGAAAAGTGGAGAAAAGTGGAGAAAGGCTATGGACCTAGCTTTTTGGAGTGCTTCGGTGGAGTTCGAAGCCCAGTAAAAGTGCCCAAAAAGCGACAAAAGTCCATTTTGTCATTCTTCTGATGCATAAGGAGAAACACTTCTGACCGTTCCTCGCTGTTGGGTTTCTTTCTTTGGGAGCGACTTGCGGCGTGCACTTCGATACTTACGCCAACACCACATCTGTCAGAATGCTCTGGTGGAATGTCACCATCAGCATTCGCATGGATCATCGCCTATTTCCCTCTTTCCCCGCTCTGAACTAATCCCCGTTGAGTGGAACCGAGTTGCGCGTAGCTATAGCCACAAAAATGGAACCATCGGTATCTCGGAGGGCGAGCAGCAAATCCGCCGAACAGAGGAGGAACATTCACTTAAATACTGGGGCGACTGGTAGGCGCCAACAATCCGCTTCCTGATCACAATGCACCTGCCACAGAGTCTTGGTCTACTACTGGCATGCGCCATCACAGCCCTTTCCTTCCCTACTGATGAAGGGAATGTGAAGGCGGTATTTGCCACAGAACCGGTAAAGTCCAGTACTCTGGATGTAGAACTGATTTTTTAAGATTGATTACATATAGAACCAACAGGTCATAAAACGCGGCAGAATGTGCCGTCCTTGCTGGTACGCCTTTGCTTCGGGCATCCTTCTTTGTGTGCTCAGACTACCTTTAGATACGCTCACTCTCAACGGCGTTACTCGCCCCATTACTAAATTAGACGACCAAGGAAATACCGCGATCACATACAAAGTGGGAGGTGGCGGTTGGCCCGATCCGTCCACCAAAAAGGACGTTACGGCCTACGCTAAGTCTGGAAAGAGTGAGGATTCATCAGCATGTCTCTGCACCGTTCCTGACAGAGATACAATGTCACACAGCATCCGGCCAAACACACGATGAAGAGATCAAATGGTTGACGAAGGTCCAACAACTCCTCGACAAGGGGAAGTTCAATAACCTCAACTGGATTGTCTTCCGTGGCGTCGATAATAAGCACCATATTACTGTCACTGACTACTGGACCGACGTCCTCTACAAGCAATATCTCAGCGGGGGTAATATACAAGGATGCAAGGACGAGTTTAAGAAGAGCAAGATCCCCTTGATTATAGAAGAAGCGAAGTACTATGTGTAAGTCTTCATGACGCCCCTGTCAACCCCCTTGGGGCCTGTATTGACTCGGTTTTTAGCAACAAATACAAGGTGCTCCATACCGACATCCAACCCGGTAATCTTCTTTGGGATAAGGCAGCTACCTCACCTACACTCATCGACTGGGGCAGGGCTAAAGATACACAAAAGGTACGCTTCTTCACACATCCCAAATGGCGGCATCACTATATACAATGATTATGTCTAGTGGACTGCCGCTATCGAGGAGCAAGTCAGAAAACAAGCAGAATTCTCGCATTTGGAGGGAGAAGAGAAGATTTGTATCACATTTTAGTTCATCCATCCGCGATAGTTATATGTGCTTTTCGTTTCTTGTACTATACGATGAGGAAAGAAAAAGAAAGTCGCGGTGGTCTGTTGTGGTGTAGGATTCTGTTATGATGTAAGATGTTGTAATGTATCCTGTTTCTTACACTAACTGACACTAGTACTGAAATTACTTACAAACCTAAGCAACATATCGCTGTCCTTCTTGAGAGGCTAAGCCAACTCAGGGTTAGTCACCAAGGTGGCTCAGAATGGAATTAGTTTGACGCAGGAGAGGCTAGTTAAGTAAATGGCCTTACACAGCATGCGTCGCAAAAGCAGAAAGCATTCAAAGTGTCGTGGCGCTGTACCATGCTTTCCCTCGTTCGGTCTTGAGTCGATATTTCGATGGATTGCCCGTGCCGAGTCGCTCATTCACACCATCATTTTAGCATCCGCCGACAGTGCTACTTGCCCTATGTCGCGGGATTATAATGAGGATTTTGTCTACAGTCCGAGGGTACGCACCTAAGGCCTAATCACTCAGCCGCTAGGTAATGTCCCTCGCCATATACACGAATCACAATCACTTACTACTTTCAAACCCATTGCTACAGGAAACTATGGTCTAGGTCTCCAATCAGTCTGCTCTGACGCCAACGTCTCCATCACGAAGTTATTGAGCCCAGGAGGATTGGCTGCCAACTACGTCGTACCCGCGAACCTGCCTAACGCTTGGGCTCGCAACCGCTGGGGTCGGTCAAGAGGCCCAGAAACCGCGACCGTCATCCTCATTGGAAGGCCCATAACTTCACGGTGCAGCCAATGGATTATGTTATTATACATACGGATGCCTTGATGCTGCCATCAACCGCGGTGAGGGAAAATCGATATCCTTTCTGGCCTTTTGCTGAAGGATGTTCGTTGACAGCAAGTACACTTCGGACACATAATCATCATGCAGAGTGCCGTATTTACCTTTATATATTCATCTCGTGGTCGCCAATAATACAGCAAGCTACGCGTTGTTTTGAGGGCACGAAACATTGCCGGCAGTGGCTCATACGCTATAGTAGTCGCATGATGGTGCGCTTTGAGTGTGTCCCCTGGACCTGTATTAGGCATGTTTGCCATAGTGAAATTGTCGCACAAGCGGTAGAGCGCATACCCAGCACCGTATCATTGGGCCCATTATATGATGTCTGATTCCGGAATGCCGTTTTCGCCTTGCGTTCGCCAATTCTTTGCGTGTTCGAGGTGAGGCAATTGCAAAGCCTCGAGGAAGCCATAGTCTGAGTCCATCACAGTAGATAGCTCACCTCACAAGGTGCATCGCGACCTTTACTCAGAATGCGACTTCCGTCTATCAAATTCTTGAAACGGTTCAGTAAGAAAGTGAGGGACGAGCGGGAGCCTCACCAGTGGCTTGTCCGAGTTTGGTTCGATCATTTCCACGTGATCAACCCCCTCGTCCAAACACCACCAGTGGCACCACCACCACCTTCACCGCCGTTCAAAACCAGCGCCTTCGACATTGTCGCTGGCATCGAGCTCCCCCACCGTATCACATTTCCTGTACTCTCGAGACCGTGCTCTGGCAGCGCGTCAATTGACAGCTATAGCTTAGCTTCGTCCTCGAACTCGCAGTCGTTTCGTACCAACACCGAAAGCTACCTCTCAGCCGAAACCGCACCCGACATGGAAGCCCCAACGGACGCGGAAATACCTACTAGTCCCCCTCGAGTCTATGTCGAACCGCCAGTACCCGATCCCTTCCTTGTTGACGACCCAGAGGATCCTATGTCTGAAGAGGAAAACGAAGCTAGCTCTGCTTCAGGATCATCTCAGGTCTTTACCACCATGCGATCAGAAGAAACACTCGTCAAATCCCCTCATTCGGAACCAAATAAATACCTGCCGCCGCCGCCACCTCAGCCGGAAGAGGTCGAAGATCAGGAAGAAGCCCCTACAATAAGTTTTACCTTCGCTGATACTCCCTACAATGTTCCTTCCTATCCCTAATGTACGCCGCTGTTGATTTTATCTTGGTTTTCATTACAAATGTAGGAGCAGACTAGTCCGTTGACTACCCTCCTCAACAAATACATTCCTCCTGGGGAGAGACCGGTGCGTGACTTGACCGGTGAGTGGCAGCGCAGTGACTTCCATACGCTGGTCGTGAGTCTCTATAACTACGTGCCATTCAATGGGGGAATATGAAACACTTCGAAATAGATGACGAACAGCTGGCGAGCCTTGGCTCGAATGGCCCGAGACCGGATGGTCAATACTGATCCGGAAGAGATAGCCCTCATCCTATCAGTACGGTCACCCGTCGTTTCCGAGCGTAGCGCGTGTTTCTGACTACCTGCTCTGGATTAGCTCTGGTACATCCGCCTCGCTAGTCTCGCCCGATTGCGCTTGTTCAATCAAACATCCGCGGAGTGCACTAATTTATTCTCGGTTCTCAACGCGATTGAGCCGCCTTCAACACGCAAATATGTCTTTGAGCGCATTCTACCATTCGAGCTGGAGGTCATGCAAGCTCGCTTAAAATACTGGACTGGCGACCATATGTCTTACCTCGACGCTCTGAATGTGCTCCTCCAAAAATGTCGCATCAGTGCTAAGGGTGCTAAGGACGACGTTACCGTGTCGATGTGGAAGGAGCGCGGCGCTCGCATGTGCCTTATCATCGCTTCGCAGCTGGTTGAAATGAAGGACTTTGCGGCGGCTACGAAGCTGCTGGAGCCATTATGTCTTCAAGAAGATTCCAACACATCTAGCCCTGCGCTGAGGTCATCAATTGCACGAATCTATCTCCAAGCGGGGTACGTCCAAATGGCTGCGAAGCATTTTGACATAGTGGAAAAGGACCCGACAGCCGAGTCAGCGCTGAAGGATATGAACAAGGCTCTTCTTGCATCGGCTAATGGCGAATGGGAGGCTGCATCGAACGCTCTGAAGAAAGCTCTGTCAGAAGATAAAGAGAATTTTGCCGCGGTGAACAATTTAGCTGTAGCTCTGCTAAGCCAAGGCAAGCTCAAAGAGGTGACGCCTGATTGCCATGCGTGTGGGATCTTCGCTGATTCGGATGTGGTAGGGCATTGATGTGCTTGAGGCCGCTATGAAGGCTTCGCCGTCAGCCGTCGTTGTTGTCGAACCTTTCCTTTTCAACTTATGTATGTAGTCCAACCACGATATCCAGGCTACTACTGACATCTTCCATCAGCGACCCTCTATGAACTTCGTTCCGGCAATGCATTAGACAAGAAGCGGGCGCTCCTCCTCGAGGTCGCGAAATGGAGTGGCGATGGACTCAAGACGGCATGCTTGAAAATGCCAACAAGCTAAAGTAATGTCGACCGTCTTTTTCTCCGTCGCATTCATTCCTTTCATTAGACTCTTCAACGCGTGTATAATTATCTTTATATGGCTAGGATGGCTGCAATTGAAATTATGATATATTAATGGTTCGCGCCCGTGGCCCTCCAAACCGACTAAACCAATGGCCACTGTCCAATTCCCTCAGATGCGCCTTTCGGCGTTCGATTCGCAACGGGTTCCACTTCCTGCGCGCCGCGCATGCTCTTCTGGGGACGAAGTGAAGTGTTGAAATCGAGAACGGTATCAAGCTTCAGAGCGTTGAGTGATCCATCCAAACACCCAACCGGACATGCAATGTGAGCGCCGAAACTGCAGTACATGGGCGCTTGATCTAGTCGTGACTGACAGTAAGTTCAACTTCACATTCATTGGATGACTTGGACTTGCTTACCTCCCAAATTCCTATCGAACAACCTGGACTCGTACGATTATGTCCCAAGTCGCTTCCTCTCTTAACTCCAGAAATCCTGTCTCATTAGATGTTCGATTTGAGCCCAGAAGTCGCCATATCATGCCTCATCCTTGTTTCCAAAACCTAGCGCCTCGTGGCACAACTAGTTCGATGGAGGCTTGTGTTTGGGATGGCTACCAAGCTGCAGGAGCCATTGCATCTTCAAGAGCATACCAACTTTTCTGCTTCACCGAAGTCGTCCATCGCGCAAAGTTGTCTACAAGCGGGGCACGCCCAAATGGCCAAGAAACAAGAATCCAACGGTCGTGACCAGCTTTGAAGGATATGAACAAATCTTCGCCGCGGTCAACAATTTAGTCTACTGAGCCAAGGTAAACTCCATAGGTGGAGCTTGTTATATTACGCATGCGGAAGCTTAGCTGACTTCGACGTCGTTGGGTCTCGACGTACTTGAGAACGCTATGAGGCTCCGCCGTCAGCCGTCGATGTTCCGCTGAAAACAAATCAAAACGCACCTCCCTCCTGCGAACACGATCTGCAAGCTCTCTGGAAGGCAGCGGAGGAGCCCTATTGGCCGTTGTCACCAGAAAAACATTTGTTCCTGCTGCAGGTACGTTTGAAGTACATTTGGTATCAATCACCACCATTTGTGCTCCGAGTGAGTGGAAGGTTGCTCATTGGGTACCGCACGTTGCCATAGACAGGCCCTGCAATCCAACAAGCGGCTAAGAAACGTTGTATTTATTGGTCTCTATGCCTGCCTTGCGTCACGTACTATGCGTAACGGCACAAGGTAGTGCTTGATCAAAGGTGCGCGACGTTTTCTTGACTGTCGATCATGACTTTACTTGGATCTGAGGAGTTTAGGGGGTTAATATTACCCTAGCTTGTTTGACGTGTCGCCGAAATGCTATGCACCAAACCTTTCCACCGGCGTTCCATGCATCCGAGAGGTTCCCATGTCAGTTGTATTCTATGATGTTCGAATTGAATTGTTTTGCGGTCGTAACCCGGACGCGGAAAAGAAACAACGCCGTTTCAGCACAATACCGTATCGCCCCGTAGATTAGATTGCAGAACGTCCCCCGGTTCAACTAGATGTGGTCTTTGATTCGACGGGTCCGATATCGATTGAGATGCCGCGGGCCCAGAAGCGAGGCTGTCCCTATAAAAGCCTCGAGGGCTAGTTGCTAAGATCCTTGGTTCATTCTCTACCATGGCTACGACAGAAATGAACCCCCCACAGACCCCGCCGCCTCGCAAGCGCAAAATCAGCATGCGCCTTCCATCCAGCAAGTCCTTTAAACGTCTAGCAAAGAATGTGAAGGAAGAAATGCGAGAGCTTGTCGGGCTCGGGCACCACGTGACACCAGCGCAAGGAGCCGCTGTTTCCATCGTTCCTCTCTTCGGAGCACTTTCCTTTTCACCATCATCATCTCCCCCCCGTACAAGGCGCAATGCCTTCGATATCGACCACGACGCCGACGCAGATAGCCGTCCCCCATCCCCCCTTGCGCTCCCTGCATCCTCGCGGTCCAGAACCAGCAGCGCCACGCTGTCAGTTGACAGCCTTCATCCCCATAAATCCGTAATCGAGGGCGCTGCGCATAAGTTGGAGGGATCAGAGTGCAGCGCGCCGGAAATTCATATTATTCACTCGGAACAAGACGACCACAGTTTTGTCTCGGAGGGCACGACAGCTCTCACGACTCCAGACGGAGGGGCGGAGGGCTTGTATTCAACAAAGGGCGAAGGGCTGGATTCCGTTCCCCCTCGTGTCTGTGACTTGGAACCGCCTGACCCCTTCCTTGCCGCCGAACCCTACTCGACGCCTGATACGGATAATATGACCAACTCTGTCTCGGAATCATCCCAAACGCTCCCCATCACCCAATCTCCCCAAATCATCATCAACTCCCCAACATCAGACTCACATTCTCTTCCATTTCAACCACTGCTTTTCCCCGATGTACATCACGATGTAATACAACAACTACCGCCTCTGCCCGAAGGCGACAATAAAGATGAAGGGGCACAGCAGGAGGATGCTCTTAAAATTATTTTACCTGGACTCATTCTTCCTACGATGTTCCTCCCCATTCCCAATGTACGCCCCCCATTATCATCGTCGTTGCTTTCACCATGGCTCCTGAGATCATATTATCGTTACAACTGTACTACTAGACTAGTCCGTTGACTATATGTTGCGCAACAAGTGCGCTTGACCTGACGAGGTGCCAGAGCATGGTCACTAGTTCGTTGAGAGATCTCAATTGACCGCTCGCCTTGAAGTCAGTGGTTCACTGTTCCGAACAGTCGATGAAGCTTGTTTCAGAGGTCTGGATCCTCCACGCATCCTTATGGCGCGGCTCACACAAGAGTTACGAGGATACAACCGAAAGTATTTGTTACTAGTTTCTTAGCCTACCAAGCTCAGCGATTTCTCCCACCTCTAGAGGTTGTGCAGATGCGCGGAATAGTGACAAACTCCGCCGTTACCCTTACACTTATTTCCCGTATCGATTCTAGGTATGGAGGGGATAACCGATGAAGAAGGCCGTTGGAGTAATGGAAGGCCGTAACCTGGCGGGCCAGTCTTCTCGTTTCGAGGAAAACGATTGAAAACATCGTACTGGAAGGCCGCAACCTCAGAACGATAACTCCCAAGACACTTCGCAACAAGATGGCAAGCGAGTAATATGATAGTTATAACTTTCTTGTGGTACAATCAATCAAGGTGGGTGCAATGCTGGGCATTTTCAAACAATCACTGATCTAGAAGTATGCTTCACAAATTTAGAAGACCAACTATGGAAGCGAGCAATGCCAGTATCGCCAAATTTATCAGCCACTTTACAACAAGCTCACTTGCAACAATCCCCCGCGGCGACACCATGACACGTTCACTCTAGGCGCGCGTGCCGTGTATGATCCTTTTGAAAGCAGATCTTGGTTTCACCCTTGAAATAAGCGAACTCCAGCTGCGTCTTCACGGCTTTCTGGATGTCGTCGGACCACTACTCAGCCAAATCATGGTCAGCGGGTTGCTACGTTATTCTGGTGGGCTATATACTCACGTGTGCAGCCTCTTCAGCTCTGCCCCAATCAATGAGAGAGGGGTGCTGAGCCTTCTCGTCCCAAAGGATGTTCCCTGGCTGCAGGTCTAGGTGGAGCACCCGGAACTTGTCCCTGCGGTGGAAAAGTCAGCGACAGCGATAGCAAGTAAAGCCTATGCCCGGGGATTGGACTTACACGTAGTCCTTCACCACTGCGATCACTGGGTCCAGCTTGGGTTGGATTTCTTGAATACATTTATTGTAGTCCTCGGACAGCTCATTTTCCCAATACCAGGGCGTTGATGCGAGGTCCATCTTGTCAGCCACACCCGTAGGACGATCCAGTGATAGCTTTCGTATACTCCATTTGCCAACAAGTCGCCTATCCTGGTCAGCCATTTTATTTCTTCCTCGAATTTCTCAAGGAGTGCTGTAGGTCAATTCCAGCAACGATAGAGTCAGCTCTGGCTACCACAGAACTTTCTATGATGTACGTACTCTTGCCCTTTTTGGCATAAGCCACAACGTTCACGTGCGTGGTTGGATCAGGCCAACCTTCATCGACTTTGTATGTGATTGCGGAATTGCCTTGATCGCCAACCTTAGTCAAGGTGCGCTCAATATCACCCAGCTTCAGCGTATCTAATGGCCGTAGGTGTGAGGACGACTGGTATCCGGAAGGAGGGATTCTGCCCACCTGCAAACCAAGCGGGGCGGCGGCCGACACCGTCATGGGCTTCCAAAACGATTTGTTGCTGGAAAAGATAACAATACTTCACTCAGTGACGCTTGGGAAAAGGTTGTGCAGATGCTCTTACCTCCCTCCATCCACCGAATATTGCTCCGGACGGCGGCGTGACGACAGGAGTTGCGACAGTGCTAGAAGCCAACAACGCGACGACGAATCCTCGTAAAAAACTTCGGGACACCATTGTGGGTCGGGTGGGTATTGGTATGAAGCAGTGAGTACTTATCCAGTGCTTATTCATGTAGCTCGAATGTCGCCTGAATATAAAGGCCTCGTACACTGTACTACTCTACAATCCACCCGTTAACCACTATACGGGTCTACTTCAGGAACTGTCGGCATTGTTTACTTCCGGTTCCTTGTGTTGATAGTATGAGACGGCAGTACCTTGATGTCGGTGACAACTTGGTGAGATTTCAGGACCCCACGTACCGAGTACTTACTACTGAGCCGCATAGCGTATTTAGATACTAAGGCAAGGAACAAACACGTCCATTATTTGCCTCCGCTTACGTATATGATAGTATGCGGTCGAAGGGAACCTCCAAGTGTCCCATCAAGTATGCAATGGCGTTCCTGTAATGAACCATTACGGCACTCGATAACCCTGATGACGGGAAAGAACTTTGCCGCGACATCGCTGCCATTTCCCTTGACTGCTAGCAGTTGGTCGGGTTTCTTGAGCCATCTGATCGACAACGTCGCCTTACATCGACGCCCTTGTCGAAGTAGTCACGCGCATGCAATGCCACTGAACTGCTTAGTCGTGACCGTGTCAATTGAGAATATGTGCTAGGGGACCTCTCGATAGGGATGTGTTCATCCTAGATAAAATAGAAAGGTTCAAGCCTCCAAGAGTTACGACGCACCCCGGACGGCGGTTCTACGCCCTACTCTGCCTTCTTAAAAACATCCAACATAATGCTATCAGGCAGACCGATGTCGAGAGAGACAACCCCGGACGCGTAGTGCTGTTTCACCTCTTCTTCGACATTAGCGTATGGCACGTCCTCGTAGAGCTTTCTCGCATCAAGGCGACCCATCGCTTCAGCTTTCTCCAGGGTGTTATCACCGCGAACGAACAGACTCCTGAGAAAATCAGATACGAATCTCTTCAGCATATTCTGCGTCTGCTGAGAGCCTTTCTCTAGCTCCTCGTCAGGAATCTAGACGTAGTAGATACCCAAGAAATAATGAGTCGCTGACACAATTTCATCTCAAAAGTAGTGCCAACCTCGCAGTAATCTGAAAAATCTTCACCGGTGACCTTTTCCGCGATTTTCCACGCTTCGTTTAGGGTAATTTCCCCATCGTGGGCAACGACAGTTTGATTCAGCGTTCGTGGATCGGCGATGATACGTGGTACCAACTGTGCGATGGTGGATATCGTTGAGTAGATCGTGCGTTGTGTCGTATACGCAGGATGGCTCTTGAGTGTCAGGAGCGTGTCTTTCGCCGAGTGCAGAGGAGGTAACATGACATACAGCCATGTCCCGACCTCGATGAAGGTATGCGCGAGCCCAAGCTCTTTGATGTAGTCCTGGATTTCGTATTTCTACTCCTTGCGTTATTAGAAGGCCTCGAAAAGAGGGGGAGTGACGGTGACATACAGCATCGTGCATAGTAGACACTCCCTTCGGCGCAGTTGACCCGAAGTCACTTGGAACAACCCTTCCAACACCGGCCCTCTTAGCTGCCAAAAACAAAGGTTTCTGATCCACCAGCACCGGTGCCAGAGAAATCAACACATCCACATCCTCTAAGCACAATTCCAACCTCTCCACGTCGTCAGAAATGTCGCCAATCCGGACCTCGGCGCCAGCATCGATTAGTTCCTTGACGATTGGTTTATTGAGGGATGCATTTCGAACGAGGATTGAGAGGTGCTAAGTTGGTGAGGAAGCTGGGGGTCAGTCAGATGATAGGATTGGTATAAATGGAGACGGAGAGAACAGTAGCTCACGAATTTGCTGCTCTCCTGGAGAATCACATCTGATATTACTCGACCGGTCCTCCCAGCGGCGCCAACAATGAGAACATGGATTTTCGACATCTTCGTATACGACTGTGCACGGTCGGGTAGGGTGGGTATATCTTGGTACATGTAGATGTTAAGTGGTCAGCCAACTTGTATACCGACGAGAGTTGATTTTAATCACCAACATATGCCTAGAAAACCGGAAAATGCTGACTTAACCCCGCGCCACAGCTGGCCTCCTCTGTCATGGAGAACATCCAGAGTCCCAATCCCCACACCCCGGGGTAATGGTTGGTATGTAGGGGAGGATCATGTCAATATTGGTGGGACAAGACTTCAATCCGACACTCGTACGGCGTAAAAGGCTTGCGAGGGTCTTTTCGTGCGCCCTAAGCCATCCTTCGCGTGATGTCATATATTCCCTGGGCGAAGAAATGGGTATTGTCGTCCGACAACAACAGCATTCGACGACGATTACGAGGCGGTGAGTTTGATCTTCCAGCGCGAATGCGATACTCAGAGGCCCAAGTAGCATGGCTGTAGGTTGGAGGTGTATTATCGACCTATTGAAGTGCATCAGCCGCCTTACAAGTTCAAGAGAATTCAATCCAGAGTGATGGTTCGTGAGGACTCAGAAAGAAGATCGTACTGCAGGTGTGGGGCTAAGAACATAGTAGTGTGGGCGAAGGGATACAAGGGGTGGGAAGTCGTAATGCCATCCACATCGCGCGACCTAAGTGGCATGAGCGCTAGCGCTCTTTCTAAACCAACTTCATAACCGTGCCATCGACGATGCTGATCTCCTCGTAAGAGTAGGTGATTATTATCGACCCTCGGTTGCGCGAGCATAGGACTTGGTGAGGACTCAAAGTCTCAGAATCAGCGCGGGGATCCAGCTCCGTAAGTGGACCTGGTTAGAGGAAGTGCTAACCCGTAACGGAGCGACCAGCAGGGTGGATCTCTAGAACACTGCTCGGGGACCGGAGGGTACTTCGTCCATGCTTTTGGAGGATCAATTATAAGTCGGACGGTCCGCCATGGGCACTACTACTAGCACTTACATCAGCAAAACCCCGGGAGTCTGACCGGGCCTTGATCAGCCCCAAAAATTCCCAACAAGGGCCAAAATCCGCTGCAAGACAAGTCAGACCGGCACTACTCTGGTCAGTATCCTGTAAGTGTAATGATGATTCCGAAATCTCCGGTCAGACACCGCCAGATCCAAGATTGTTCGCCACCATGGCAGCCATGACCAGAACTATTCAGGATGACTGATCCTTGCCAGTTGCTGGCCATGCTAATGCCAGGCTAACAGTAGTACAACTATCTTATTCAAAATACTGTGCATACTCAATTATCAATCATGAATATTTGAATGTTCGCATAATATGCATTAGGATGTGACAATAGACAGCGGCTCTATATATGCTACAATATAATCCGAAAGCCCGGCAACAGAGAGTTCATGCTCCCGCGTATTGGTATCCCGAGCGGCGGGGAGATCAAGAAGCTGGCTCTCGGACTGTCAGTCAGTAAATACAGTATTCGTAGGCATGGAGAACTTACTCAGCAGCAACTCGGGCATATAGTTGATTTACCTATGAAAACAAAATCAGAGAAAGCTAGAGAGGCCGCGGTTGAAGAACAACATACCTATGCACCTCCGATTGTTCTAGGATGGTCCATATATGCGCTGCGGTATTGGGGTCTATTCCTGCAGTCTGACGGCTGGTTATCGATACTGCACCTGGTCCTAGGAGATGTAGGCAGACTCACGGAATCTGAATGCGCTCGGGCGGCACCATTCTGCGACAACTGCTTGTCTGAGTCAACCATGAGCCTGTTGTAATCGTGCTTGGACAAGGTGATCATCAGTGTAAATAGTGCGTGATTTGGCATGTACACATCGGCTGAAAAGATCGAAGGATGGGGGGGAGGGAGGGAGGGAGATGGGCGGGCGAGAGGGAAGGAGGGAGATGGACGGGCGAGAGGGAGATGGATGGGCGAGAGGGAGATGGATGGGCGAGAGTCCCGAGTATATATACACACAGGTTTAGGGCCGGGCATCGTAGATCTTAGCCGTTGCACGAAAGGCGACATTGCTCAAGGATGGGAGAGGAACGGGAGGCTGAAAGATTGGTCAATTATTACAGGTGACTGCCCAAACCCAGTGAAAAGTCCGTCGTGCTGAATCGACCTGTGGCGGTCGTGAGCGAGCCAGAGAGCCATATCGAGCCATATCGGCCCAAGTCAGTACCCCTGTCAGGTCACATGGCGGTCAAGTTGATCTGCGCCGTGACGTCAACGTGAGTTTCACACTGGACTGACGCTTGAGTTACGCTCACAGTGACACTGACTTTAACGCACCACACGCGACGCACAGACCAACAACCCCCGCTTATATCAGCGCCCTATTACAACGCGTGTCGCCGCCTCCGACCTTTCTTCCCTCCCCCACCTTCCCCCCTTCGCTACCCCCAATCCCTTCTGCGCCCCGCCGCTCCCCGTCGTCGTGTCCGTCGCGTGCCCAATGACTTACCCTTTACAAGGAATATGGTATGTCGCTAGTGCCACTGGCATTACATGTTACTCACCCACCCATATAGGTAGTCTAAACACGCGCTGGGATCCACAATGCAATCGAGATCGACGGCGGGGAATGGCTTAACTAGTATAAGTGAGAGGGAAACCAAAGTGAGTCATCATCTAGTCTTATTCTCTACTGTCTGACACTTGCTTCGCGAGCTTAGAGAACGGGACGCGGCGGTTGCAACATTAGCTGAACACCAGTTCAAATTCTGCAGCTTTCGACCTCAGCCTACTCCTCTGCGCTCCTGCGCTCCTGCACCCCTTGTCTACTCAAGCACTTCATCCTCGTTTTTGTATGGGGCGGGCCGGGCAGTAAAGAAGCTCTGTGATAGGATGGCGCCGCGCGGGGAGTACTACGAAGAACTTAGACTAGATCTCTATGTATTTGTTACTATAAATGGAATTAGTTGGACTGCCTAAAACGAGCCATATTGAGCGGGTCTATTGGGGTCGAATACGCCCGATACGACTCGTTGACAATCGAGCTCAGTCTCATTCAGAGATCCCAAACGAGCTTGCGCGATCGGGTCGATCCGGCTCTATCAAGCTCAGCCACGGTCGACGGACTTTTCACTGGGGCCCAAAGCTCACCGGAGAAGTCCAAGTTGGTCAGACCCCTCTAATAACGGCGAGGTTCATACAATTCTGAGGTGCCAATAGCCGAGTAATGGCTAGAGGTTGATCAGAATGAGCTACAGCGACCAGACACGAACGAGATGATGGTTATGCGAAAGTGCATACCAGTTTAGCGCAGGATTAGCATGACGCGACCGTTGTTTGGTTAGGGGAAACTTGTTGACAGTCATTTACCAACACCCTCAACCGCGATCAGACTTTGGATGTTTTGCTGATGTACATCGCTTGTTCTTGCTACAGTGTTTCAACGCTATCGGCTTATGTCAAGCGACGGAGAAGAGAGAAAAAGCAGTTATTTCAAGTTGAATTGCGACCACGGCCCCGGCTAAGTCGCTGTGCTCACCCCTGACCTGACTTGTTCAGAGTGAAGGCAGAGGCAGGACCGGAGGGGGTACTCCACTGGGATATCGACAGCCATTCCCAGCATCAGAGGAATGCATAACACGAAGCCATTACTTCAATGAAGTCATTCGGCCACCCCCTCGTCGCGCACTTCCGTACAGTTCGGTGAGGGATTTTCGCCATTAAAAACTATTTTCGGTGCTGATCCCTGAATGCCATTCGGTGACCTGCGGTATTCGTTTCTTTCATTGGAAGACTATTAGTTGGCGGCAAGGGTCATGCAGTAAGTGTGCTCCGTTAAGCCCAATGCGTTCATAGTTGACTTATTCTTAGGGCTGAACAGCACTGACGACGCCAGAACGCTTCACGCAGGCATTATGAAAGAAATAGTGACAGCTCTGGGCGTGGATAGCATTCGTCCCGACGCATTGGCTATTGAATGTCGCGATGATGGCCTCGGACACCAAGGTAGATTCACTGTATCAGCTTGTTCGGATCTTCTTCCCCACATTTCCGTCCTCGGTGATCTCCAGAAGAGAACCGAAGTTACTTTTGGAACTGCATACGAAGCCCATATCCTCGAAACCGTGTTCGCCTCTCCAGTACTCATTCGCCAGTGGTTGATTTATCAGCGACGGTGAAGTGCCGGGCCCAAGGAACATCAGATGAAGTCGTAAGCCAGGTTCTTCCTGGAGCCGTACTAATACATGTTCCATTGATAGATTGACGATGGTGATGCCAGCTTGGAATTCGCGTCTTCCAAGTCTTTGATGAACCTCGCTTCGGCCTTTGCCATCCATACGCCAATATTGGGTACGCACCCTCATTTTCCCGTTCGGATTCGACATCTAAATCGCTATGAATTACATATCCAGAGACTAGGACAACCAGGAATTAATTAGACGGCGAAAATCCTCCTCCGAATCAATCTGGTATCTTCCGCAACCATCTCGTCGATTTAGGTGACAACATTCCGCCGTCTGAGGGTCGTGGTCATCTTCGCAAGCAGGCGGCCTATTCGCTCAAGATGGTTTTAATGCGATAGATCTCGCCTGAAAAAATATCTCCAAGAGTTCATGCTTGGTCGAATTCGTGGACGTCAACCGCATGTCAAACATATTCGGGAGGCTGGTGGTGAATACGACACCCCCACTGTGCTCCCCATATTACTCCCGTGTGAAGCAGGGTTCGCGACATCAATGAAACCTTGTTCAAGCAGGTCGAGTGGGTCCCCGGCATCCACCATAAGTAATGTGCACGGTATTGTGCGGATCCCGCACGACGTTGATGCATGTCCTAATGTCAAATTGTATCGTGTTTGCTACTGTAAGAGAAGCACTAACCTATGCTCTTACATTTGTAAGATAATTTCATCGCTTGTAATTGTGCGGTTCGCACTCAAATTTCTGGTCTAGGTAATCAAGTTCGAAGTCCCTAGTACACTGTGATGGTCAAAGGTCGTTGTCGCCTTCGGCAGCAGCGAGGCCGGCGTCTTCTGTTCTTGTTCCGTTCGTTCTTCCAGGCCCCTCGATTTCTCCTCAATGGCACAACCTTCGTATCACAGCTCTGAAAGCTTCGTTGACTTTTGATTACTCAATATGACGGGTAGCGAAACGGCGAAACATTTGATTTCAACAAGTACAGAACTACTATGCATATCGACTATCCGTCGTATTCACCGACGATCGAGGCGTGCCGCCATGTATCAGTTATACTTGGGAGCCTGGCAACAGGTCCAGCACGGCTTGTCGGCGGTGCCCAAGTTGTTGCTGTACCAGTGCTCAGGGCACGTAGGGATCTTGTCCGCACACATCCTCAAGCATAAGTCGAGGGCGGGGACGGACTTCTCCAAGGAGGTGAAGTACGCGGCGTCGTACTGAACGTTCGGCTTCTGGAAGCGCATGGACCCACAGTTGGCAGCGACCAAGGTGGCAGCAGCGCAGATGGTGACGAAGAAAGACTTCATTGTGAATGCTGGGAAGGGTTTAATGAGTACGTGCTACGTTGTTCACGAGGACATATGCTAACCGAGGTTTGGTTTGGGAAGGTGTTTGACTGAGAGACTTATTGGTTGTTGGGAGCACTGAATATGTACGAGGTGAGTGGTTTGGTAGGTGCTATGAACACTTCCAGCTTACCAGGTAGTTCTGCAGAGAAAACTGGGGACTAGCGTACCTCTGGTGAACCTTTTATAAGGCGTAACCCAACCTTGTGCCGCTTTATTTGCACACGCTATGCCGCAAGAAATCTAGCTGCGGAGTTGGACTTCGTCTTGCTATCCAAACTCCATCCCCAAACCGAAGTCTATTCGTCATTATCACCTTGTGGTCCACCTTCTAGAATGGACCCGATTCCACCAAGAGTGAGAACGGCGATGTAACGCCCTGCAAAAGAGGCGAACATCTGAGCCGATCGAGAGATTCGTCTCCACACTTTTGATAGAACTAGGGACACTTACGTCCCGCATTGCTTATTCGCATCTTGAATCAGGTAGCACCGTTGATCTATAATTTGATCTTCCGCAACAAGCCTTGTTCGCTCCTCAGAGTGGGGCTGGCTCTTTTGGATGTCGAAGAACTGGGGCCCCAACTCCAACACTTGCTCTGCATCACATACGATCTCCGCTTTAGTTCGAATTGTTATAAAGGTCAGGCGTTTTGTTGCGTGATTCCCCAGCATTTGCTTTCGCTTCGCAAGTCAGTCCTTCCCAACCACTCCCACTCGCTCATGCTGACTTACAACTGTTTTCTAGACAAATCAAACAAGTCTTCACCCGCTTTCGTCGCTTTCGTCGCCTCCGTCGCCTCCTTATCGTGTAAGTCGGCCCACTAACTGTACTACGATCCAGGCTAACCGTTGTCCCTTTTGTATAGAACAATGAAGTTCGTCATTGCCTTCGTCGCTCTCGCCGCGGTCGTCGCCGCCATGCCCTCTTGCGGCGGCAATTACCAGAACCAGAACACTCGTGTATCCGGGTCTTACTTCAAGAGTATCGACGACCCGAAACACCCTCCCCTTTGCTGGCTGGTCTGCTGGGAAACAGAGCCTACCTGCCCCGACGGTTGGCACTCTAAGAGTATGGATACAGAGGATTACTGCTGGACCTGCTGCTTGAACGACAGCGAGAACCACTAAACGTGGTGATGGAGTCCCCCTTCGCTGTACTCTATCAATGAATGTACCCCTCCAGATCTTGAAATTGAAATCTCGATTGTTGCTGTGCTACGTATACATCCTCATGCGAGATATACTCACGACCTTGATTATTCGGCGCCTTGGCTAGATGTGCCGGTCCTGCGATTTGTTGAAAAAGCTCAAATACATAATGTCTTTGACTGGTGACACATCGCCTTCTTTGAGGATGGGGCCTTCATGATCAGTATGAACTACAATATCAAACCACTAAAGGCATTACACCTTAAAGCCCCAAATTAGCCTTATTGGTTGTTTATGAGTAGTCATCATGCATCATGGTGACTGTCCAAGTTTGTGACTGCCCGAGTCAACCCTACGCAATGTGTCTTCATCATGGATCCAACGACCTGCGGGCCTTCTGCTTCCAGCTTCCTCTTGAAGTCCCAGGCCTCAGTACTTCAGATCTTCAGATCTTAAAGTTCACTCTCCGCCTAGTACTAGGTTACTAGGCCTTCTTTGCAGCTATTGGACAGTGAAAAAGCCTGCGTCTATGAACTGATCGGCTCGCGTGCCGTCTACATCATCTCCAACTAGTGCTCCTTCCACGAAGGAAATGGGGCTGAATGATAATTGGACTCCGAACTGACAAACAAACTTTTGGGGTGGGGCTTTTGAAAGGTTTGATCGATCGGCAAATTCCATCCTGGTTACTTATACCATTGACGCTACAATCCACTGCGGACGGCGAAGGAATATCCGACGAGAAGTTTGAGTATCGGAAGATAATTACGTACGGTGTGAACTGGTGGGAAACCGAGTAGTGGAAGCGGATTGCGGATTAATTATTGACTCCGACATAGATGGTCAAACCGTGATCTTGCAGGATGGTCGACCCCGAGCCAGAGCTCACCGCTCACTCTACATCTCTGCCTTTCCCCCATGTCGATGCCCAATTGTATCACTAAAGCGGCCCTACCACCGTTCAAGGTACTCCTGTCGAGGCAACGAAGGGCTAGGGTTGCTCGCTACGCATGGCTCATCCTACGCGTCCTTTGCATGGCTAACATCCTTCTGCTCATCATGCTTGTTGTCCGTGCGCTGGAGAAGACGGATGCCCTCATATACTGTAAGTCAGTCCCATGACTCTCGAACAGGAAGCCATTAACATGTAGCATAGCACCCGTTCAGGATATTGTTGAGTATGAGATCAAACGGTTCAATACGGGCTTCATGGACGAAGAACGAACTGTATTCCAAGGACCTCCGACCGATGCAATGGACGAAGCATGGAGGGACCTTTACGAGCGTCAGTTCGTTCCTTCGATAATTGATACTCAATAGTCCTCACCATTTACCCAACAGGCGGTGTATCTTACCTCCTTCCAGAGGAAGCAAACCAACTGAAAGAACCGACCACTCGTGCACCAGGATCTAATGTCTACATCGGAGGCTTAGATGTGTTCCACCAGCTTCACTGTTTGGTAATGAGCAACCTTATCGTTAGTCTGTGAACGTTGGATCTGACTCATGTACAGGACATGGTGCGCATGGCGGCATATCCAGAGCGATATCCATCTGGACATCACCATACTATACACTTGAAGCGCAGCGGGAGCATGGCTCATCCCAACATCTCAGAACCAGAGCATCTCCGCCACTGCATCAACAGTGTCCGCCAATCACTCATGTGCTCCTCGGACATTAGCGTCAACTTATTTTATAACCCACGTAAAGAAAGGCGACCATTCCCTCGATTCGATCAACTTCACACATGCAGGAACTTTTGGAAGCTTCAGGAATGGGCCTTTGCCCGAACTACGGCCGTCTGGAAAGATTGAGCCCACTATGTGGAGTAAATTTCGATCTCAGTCAACACTATCCGGCTATAGGTTAAAATTAGATGTAGACAGCTAAAATGTTATGCGAACAACAAAAGGCTGAACAGTCTTGTTCCCCTGGATGGGTTCTCGGCTGATGGGTGACAGTGATTGTAGGTATAGATTGATACCATGTGACAGGTTGTGGGAGCAATAAGGGCAACCATAAAACCGGTGTAGAGTTAGCTGGGTAGCTTGTAGTCTACTCGGCTCAAATTCGGCCGCTTCCGAAGTGCATTACATGCAAGTTGGCGGCTTCGCCGCTTCCCAGACTTTTGCCCGAGTGAATTTCAATCGCCGATTGTGATCGATTGATCGAAGGTGCGCTTATTCGGTTCCTGAATTATTTCCCGTATTGGTTAAACGTTATTGTTAGCTCAGTTCGGACCCCCAATCTCGGGCGTCTGTGTGAGTGCACAGTGCTCATCACCCACCTTTCACGAACACCTCACTTTCCGAGCTGAGAATGGCAAGCACACACTACAGTCACACTAAGGACTCTGGTGTCTGTGAGTACATCGAGCTCGAGCAGCATGAACCACTCCTCTATTCACCGGGCAAAGACGTCGGAACTGAGGAGGCGGAGGAGTCTTGTGGCAAGGATATCTCTGCCCTCTGCCTCACGCTGTACTTCGCTGGGATCATCTTGCTCTCGTTCTCGTGCTTTACGACCCTCCACATACTGTTGACCCCGCCCGCACCATCCATGGAGCCCTCCAAGATCTTCCCAGAGTTGTTGTACTGTTCGTCTGCCGTTTGTCTGCGAGGGCAGCTAATTGACGACTTTCTGCCACCAATATAGCGCCTGTTGATCATCTTGTCGGATACAAGGTCCAGAAATTCCACACTGGTTTCTTCGATGATGAAGAGCCTTCCGTCTTCGATGGCCCTTCAACCGACGCAATGGACAAGGCCTGGACAGGGCTGTACGACATCTACACATGTAAGGCTCGTTACTGTAATAGAAGTGATTCCCAACTGAGTGCCTTGCCAGACGCAATTTCGTCTCTCACAGAAGAAGAGAATAAGCATCTTCCAGAGCCCACTGTTCCGTCGTTTGGCAACATGTCCCGACTTTATGGTGGGCTTGATGTATTTCACCAGTTGCACTGCTTGGTACACTCTACTCACCTGTTTCGTCTAATCTTGACTGACTTGTGTTGCCCATAGGATTATGTTCGAATGGCCATTGAACCAGAACGCTATGGGAACTCCCACAGCAAGCATTCCTCGCTCGAAGAACGTAGAGCCTCCAAAGACCTTCCGCACGTCTCGGATACTGAGCACGTCTCCCATTGCATTGACATGATTCGCCAATCTCTCATGTGTTCGGCTGATATCAGCGTAATTTCCTGGTACATGCCAGAGGCTTCCTCACCGGAGCACGCGCCAAAGCCACTTCCCCGATTCGACCAGACGAGGATGTGCCGTGACTTTGATAGCCTCAGGGATTGGGCGCGATCCAGGACTCCGGATGCAGAAGGCTTGGAGAGTGTCATGCCCCATGCGGATCATGGCCACGGCAACGGCCATAGTAAATTTTAATTATCGGCTTGTTACTACTACCGTTGCATGTACGATTTCGATTGTTACCCTACTCTTGGGCCCGGCTGGGATACTCCAAGAATTGAGCCTGATTGAATACGTATGGGAAAAGTTATCTGTTGCCTGAATGAGTAATCATGCAAGTTCATGCCAATCTGAGATAGACACCTATGATTCCTCGTCGTTCATCTTTGCACCCGGAGCGAATAGAATAAAGATAGTGGAACAAGAGTGGCGCCGTGCTACGTAAAAGCCTCTTTTTGGGTTATGTCCTATTCGGTTGGAATATTGGGACTTACGGCTTGGCATTGAATGTTAGGAATATGTTATAAAAGCTGCACGGAAAGCAATGCTAGACCCCAGCCTCAGGTCATTGTTCAGATAATCCACCATGCTATCCAAACAATTCGTCCTCTTTACTATTCTCATCGGTGGTCTGTTCGTCACTGCTGCGCCTGTCGACCAAGGTAATTCGTGGAGCCTCACCTATGCTTGTGACAATGTTCCTGATATTTTGTATTCCTAGCCGCTGCTCGGGAAGCGCCTGAGAAGAGGTTCTACTACACCCATTACGATGTAGAGAAACGCGACGCCTCCCCCGACAAACGCTTCTACTACACTCACTACGATGTGGAGAAACGTGGCGACGGCCCCGACAAACGCTTCTACTACACTAACTACGATGTAGAGAAACGCGACGCCTCCCCTGAGAAACGCTTCTACTACGTCCATTACGTTCCAGAGAAACGCGATGCCTCCGCAGAAAAGCGTTTCTACTACACCAACTACGTTCCAGAGAAACGCGATGCCTCCGCAGAAAAGCGTTTCTACTACACCAACTACGATGTAGAGAAACGCGACGCCTACCCCGAGAAACGCTTCTACTACACTCACTATGACGTAGAGAAACGTGGCGCGGAGTCGCCAGAGAAGCGCTTCTACTATACCAACTACGACGTAGAGAAGCGAGGAGATGAGGCGGCCGTGGTGGAGGAGAAGCGAGTAGTAGATGATGTTCCGGGGTCCGTCGCCGCCTAATGGCTCGGTCGAGGGTACCTCCTGTTATAGTGTTTCCGTAGCTTGCTCTGTCGTTTTTTGTTCGTCGCCTTGCACTGTTTCTCTTGTAATCGCAGCAGCAATTGTGATATCTTAACGCTGAACTGTCCACGGCCCGAGTACTCCGAGTCCCATCAATATTCCCACAGTCATCATTGTTATTATTGAACGTTCGTTGGGCTCGTCTCAGCTGCGATATTTCGATCTTCAATCCCTCTTGCCTTGACTTTCAGGTCTGGGTGTCAAAATGGACCAAGTGAGTGCTATTCGCTCGCAAAGTTGGACTGCCACTGAGCAATATTGACCAAGGAATCTTTTAGGCGATTACTAGAAACCTCTCGCAAGAGTGGCGACGGTGCAAGGCCTGGCGCACGACCAAAATCAATCTCTAAACAGTAAAGTGGTACGAGTACTATACTATGAAAACTACTGATACGACTTCAGCAAAACAGTCGACGCCTCGCAACCTGCATTCCAACCGCGGAAGGTGAAGAAAGCATCCAATGCGGAGTACAGGGATAGAGCTTCCGAGCGGAGGGGAGGAAAGGGCAACGATTACGCTCAGGTGTGTAAACAGTGCGCTCGGTGATAGACTGGCCGACCGGTAATACCCATGTTAGGTTGAGGCCCTTCTCGAAGACTTCGAACGTCGAAACGCTGATGCGGACAAAGATGATGTAAGTGCAAAGACATTGTTCTCGATACCCTCGCCTAATGCTAAGTCTATGAGGTTGAAGAACAGCGGAAGTACCTCGGTGGTGATGGTGACCATTCCATCCTTGTGAAAGGTCTCGATTTTGCTTTGCTCGAACAGAATAAAGCTCGTGCGACGCACTCGACCGAGGACGACGACTCTCTGGAGGTTGCTTTCGCCGAGGCATCCACAATAGAGCAAGTTGCTGATGCCTCGCAAACTGTGGACGGTTCCAAGAAACGTACGAGAGCAGACTTACTTCGCGAGCTCAAGGAAAAGCGTGAGGCATCTGGCACTCGGGAAAAAAGGAATTACTCCTGCCGACGAGGTGAAGAAACTCGAACAAGCGAAGAAAGCAGGCAAGTTCAAACCTATCGGATTGAAACCAATAGGTGACGCGGAGGAGAAGATGAAGAGGAAGAAATTTACTAAGGATGGCGAGGACAGAGAGCGGAAAAAGAAGAGAAAGGTTGAGCAGCACAACAAGGAAATCACAACCTCTGCGCCCACAGCGCAATCTGCTAACTCTGAAAGAGCAAAGAGCCTTGAATCAACTACTCCATCCCAGCCACCCGCTCCTGCGGTCGCAGTAGCTCCTCAGGAAGAGCTCCTTCCAGACGACTTTGACATCTTCGAGGGCGTGGGTGAGTACGAAGGTATTGACCTAGGTGACGACGATGAAGAAGGCGAGCACCATGCTTCCCCGAGGCCAGGCGAGGAACCGCCCGTCCCTGTGCGACCTGGTGGTTGGTTCGTCTCAGAGGATGGTGAATCCTCCACCCTTCCACAGGATTCGCAGCCCCCACTGTTGCCAATTGTGGAGGCTGTTCCTCTTGGACATCAAGGAGAGGCGGAGGAAGATGGGGAGGTAGAGGAGGCTCCAATGCGACTGCAGCCTTTGGAATCCTCTGCTTTGCCTTCCATCAAGGACTTTCTGGCTATGGACGAGGCCGCTGGGAAAGATGCAAAGCGAAGGAAACGTAAGGAGAAGAAGAAAGCTGGCGGTGGAGGTGGCGAGGGCGAGGGAAGTACGATGACTGCTGAAGCCCGAGCAGAGAGGGATTACAAGCGGTAAGTGTCCTCCCTCTTGCTGACCTTCGCACTTACTCAGGTTTTTCAGGTTGAAATCATATCAGGCGAAGAAAGGAAGTTCATAGCCGCTTGGGCAAATATACCATCGCTAACTATGTACTTCGACTGTGCTATTGAGATACTTTGAATATTGACCTTCCCCGGTTGAGATAATTTGCGAATCCTGCTCGCGCGTCCATCTCGTCGATTGAACTATCAGGATTATCATGTAATTGCGACGTTACTCCACGTATATAACAACGCGACGTACCGGGTTTGCATCTCACTAGCCCAAGTGATTTGTTTCAAAGCAGGTGCACTGAGTGAAGCACCAAGTATTCCAACGAACAGCGCAGCGTACGCCTCTAGCATGATCTACGAAGCGTTTCTGTGAGATACGGACGACGGTTATGAATCATTTCTGTGCATACGTCGAATGGTAGTGATCCCTCCAGTCGTCCTGAGTTCTTCAAGTGTGATAGGTCTGCCCAAAGGCGTCAGTTACGATAGAGCATGACGTGCACCTCAGTGGTCTGGATTACTGACATTCGTACGCTGAGAAGGCAGCTGAAGAGTGGTCAGTTATCTGATTTTACCGGGAAATTGAGGGGCGAAGGATTCACCATGAAGGACCAGAAGCGCTGCAAGGATAAGGAAAATGCGGCCCAACATTGGTAGTGACCGATGTTGTTCACTGTGAACTGTGTCAGTCACGCATCGCCTGTCACGACAGAGTTGCGGCTAGTGTTGCCGTGGTCTCACTAGGCTCAATTTTGGACGGTTTTGGACACTCGTGACTTGACTCAGTTTTGGAGTCAAATACACGTGACTTCGGAGCCGTGTTTTGGCCCGGTTTCTACCCACTTTCGTTAGCTAATCAAGCTGACTGGTGGCTATTCAAGAGCCTGTGAGTCTTTGGTCTAAACTCGGTGAAGCATAAGGGAAAAGTTCAACAATGCTTCATCCGAGTTCAGGTGGGGAGAGTTTTTTGGATCTGCCGCAAATGGCCAAAAAAAAATGGGTGACGTGACTGGGCGTCTGTCTCTCAGAATAGGAGGTCATTTAGGAGCGAGGAACTGTCTCAGAGATGACACCAAGGCAAGTGCCCGGCAGAACCAAAATCTGAGACATTAGCGGCGCTGTCGCCTACCATATGTGGAGTTGGTTGATGGAAACTCAGTAAATCACGCGAATGGGATTTATTCCCAATAAGGATATTATTTACTGAATTACTGGCAGTGTGGGGCATCGGCGAAAACGAGCCTAATTTAGCCGTGTAGACAGGGATCTGTATACACAGCTAATTAGCTAACGAGAGTGAGAGGTCCGGGGGTCAGGCTTTCTGCAAACCCGACACTATGGCCATATTAGGCCAAGCGGAGCGCTAAAATAGGATCAGCCGGCCAATGCCGTCTCCGAGTCCACGTGTCTCATAGCCAACGGCGTGACACGAGCGCGGAACCCGACCTGCAACCCAAATGGCCTTCCCCATCCCCGCTCATCTCCCCCGCAAGCCTGCCCAAAGGGATGTTGCCACTGAAATAGTGACGAAAGTCGACCGGGCTAAGGTTTCCTCCTTGACCCCGGCGTTGGCTGCTTCGTGGGTCTCGGAATTGGACGCGGCCATTCAATCGACACAAGTAGGTAGGAGCTTCTTCGTTTGACCGTGCATGGTAGCTCAAGCGATTCTGCGTAGAAAAGGATCCATGAACGAATACACGAGGACTTGCCCACAGTAGAGAAACATCTAGCTTCGTCCAAGTCAATTCAGGCACGCCTTGAATCGCTGCGCTCGAATGTCGACGCGTTAGGGAGGACGGTTAATGATTCAAATGTGGGCTTGTCTGCATAATGGCTTCGGAAAATTGACAATGCGATATACAGACGGGTCTACTGCCGACTCTCATACAAACACTCACGTCGCATTCTGAGCTCGCGAAGGAGTTCGCCAACGCATCAACATCTTTATTGGCTCTTTCGCACCTACTGCAGCTCAAGAAACGTTTCACACTTCTCGAGGGCTTAGTCAAGTCAGGGGATCTATGCGAAGCAGCTCACACTTGTGGAATACTGGAATATGACCTGGAACAGGCTCCCGACGCTCTACAGAGGAGTATCATACATGGTCAGTTGAAGGTAAGTTGGAACGTGAATGACTGCTGCAAGCAGCGATAATCATTCATCTGCCACAGTCCAACTTCAGGGTGCTCAAAGACCGAACCAGAGAGCAGCTTGCGGAGGCATACTCGAGGAGTATCACTGTGAGCGCGGAAGAAATGACAATCTCATCCTCTGTGCAAGGTTGGCTCTGCATTCGACATCTTTCTGTAGCCTTATTGACTTCGTTATTTGTAGTTCGACAATCTACCACTATCCTTCGACTCTCCTCCATCTTGTCCTCCATCGACTCAGCTTCTCTTTCAAGCCTCTTGGATACGTTACGCCGGGATCTCACCAACCACTTCATTCGAATTGTTCTCAGCCAGCCAACGTCCGTCACATCCTCCTCCACCTCTGATTTCTCGGGGAATTCACAACACAAGATTACATTGTTTCCTACTCCGCCGAGTACTTCCTCACCTAGCCAACGGCTCGAATCCCTGTCGGCCTTACTGGAGTTCCTTTCTGCACATGTATTCCTTGCGTTGCCCGAGGAGCGGAAGGCGCCGTTTACGAAGAGCCTAAGCAAAGCCATGACTAGCAGCGTTCTGAATGACTTATTGGTTCCAAACTTGCCGACATCGTTTAGCCCTCTATCGTCATATCTCGAACTCGTGCAACGGTGCATAGACTTCGAGGAGCGATTGCTCGAGCCTGATGTCTCGGAGAGGCCCATACGGTTGTGGTCAAACGGACTCCGGGGACATTACGAGAGACAAAGGAGAAGTATTCTCCTTGATCTCGCAAGGAATATGATCACGTCTCAGGTGGACGTGAATGATATATACAAAGTCGAAACCGATGCCCCGCTGAACAGCGGCCCCACAAATGTCGTCCTGGTTCAAGATGTTGCATCTCCGTTACCTGAAAGTACTGACAATCGTACGACCACCACTGCCGTCGACGATATCACCCAAGTTGGTGATGACGGAGCGTCATGGGGTCTTGATGAAGACGTTGAGAACAATGATAATGGTATTGACGAAAGCGGCTGGGGCCTCGACGACGAACCTACTACAGACTTGAGCGCTGATATAGAACCCGGGGCGAGCCCCAGTATAGACAGCGACTACTCGCTGCCGAGTCAAGGTAGCTCTATTGATAAGTCTCGACTTAAGGATCCCGAACCTGATCCTGCTGATGCTTGGGGGTGGAATGACGACGACGATGGGTCCCCGCCGACGGACGATAGTGTTTGGGATGATCCATGGGCAGACGACTCGGCGTCTGCCTCAGAACCAAAATTATCTGAGCCAATCCCCGCCAGCCCTCCAGTTCTCAAGGTACCACATTCAACACCCTCTACGTCGTCTCCCAAAGTCGCCACTCGCATCGAGAAATTCTCCAAACAGAAACTGAAGCACGCAAGTCACTTAGCGTCGCCTGCAGTCTCTTCCCCCCTAGTTTCTTCCCCCCTGGGTATCATATCGGACTATTCTTCTTCAAGTACTCTCCCTGAATCACCACCGTTGAAAAGCGCGATGCCTACCAAGTCCCCAGATCCATCCTCTTTGTCCGACAAGCGGCCGCCCACTCTCGTCACCGTTGCACCTAAGGAAATTTACACCGTTACTCAGCGGATGCGAAACATGTTGTCCATGGTGGAAGATATTCTTCGTGAAGGTCATGAATTCATCAGCGCCTCGACACACATGCCTCTAATATCGTCGAGTTCTTCAACGAGCAGCTTGCTTCTTCAAGTAGCCTCTGAAACCCTGGATCTTTTCCGTGCCCTCTATCCTATCGTGTTCCAGCAAGATCTAGAGACCCATCCTTCGCGTGCCATGCAGTTCTCCAATGACTGTTCGTATCTTGGTCAGGAAGTCGAAAAACTCGCAATTTTGGACGACAGCGTCAACGAGAGCTTGAAAAAAACGAGGGACTGCCTTAAAGTTTTGAGCGATAGTTGGTACGGCGATACTATTGTAAGGTATAACTTTCACTTTCATCGTGATTTTCTGACTTCGGTTAACAGGCGAAGCATTGCCAAGTCGTCGAAGACACCTTGGTCTCTGGTGCTGACGGCTTCGTCCAGACAATGGACCAGGACAGGTACGATGAATGTGAAGGGGCGCTGATGCAGGTTGTCTCCCTTATCCGCAGACTCGCTGCAGGCTGGAAGGTACTGATCTCCCTATTATTTTAAGTTCGCCATCCGCTGATGTATTCCACATAGAGTGTCCTGTCCAAAAGCAAATATTACAGTGCGATAGGTCAACTCGTTGACGCAGCTCTATCTCAGGTCCTGAAAGACATTTTGGCCTTGCCCGATATCACCGAAGTGGAATCCCACCGGTTGAGTGAACTTTGTAGAATACCCAACTCCCTCGAAGGACTATTCGTTGAGGACCAAGCCGAGGTAAGCGAGACAGTTACTCAGCGAGGCATCTATAATTTACGGATCTGATTTATTATAAGCATCCTTTCACTGCTGCGTATGTCCCTTCCTGGCTGAAATTCTCTTACCTCTCAGAACTTTTGGTTAGTCCTTCCATTTCCTGTGATCTATTTTCCCCCTGTCTCACGAGATACTACAGGAGGCTTCCATGGCGGATATCACATATCTTTTCGAAGAGGGTGCCCTAGTGGATTTCGAAATCGAAGAGTTAGTACGGCTTGTAAGAGCTTTGTTTGCGGATACTCCATTACGCTCGGCTACTATCACGAAGATTCTTGCTGGTCATCCGGATATTTCTACCCATTGAGTTTTCCTTGTTACTCGAGTTGTCTTTCTGCTTTAATGGATCATGGATATTCAAATATACCGGCAACCCGTTTCGCTTCGTCATAGTGTTGCAGATTTTTAAGGTAAAGACAACGATACCACATGTGTTTTACGTGTCTAGTTATGTAGGTTTTTAACAAGCGTAGGAGCTGGTTAGCTTGCACTTGAATCCTAATGTCTTGGGACACTGTTTTGTGCCTGGTGCTTTAGTGGACCTTGCTTGGGTTTGAACTGTGCATCGAGGGAGCTCCACTTTTCAAGACGGACAAGGCATTTTCTGGGTGTTTAAGAGTTAATTGATGCCACGCGAAAAGGGTTGGCTTTTGAAGAGCAAAACTGCGCGACGCCGAGCCAGACACTGTAGGCGGGCGCCGTCACTGGGCAAATGTCGTAAAATCTGAAAAGTAATCTTTCTTCTTTCCTCTCATCTTGAGTTTGCGCTCAGGATTTCGCCATGCCGCACCCATCCTAGTCACTCGTTTATTACAACTTTCATTCATGGGAAGAAGTCCTGCACGCGTCTGATGCCAACCGTACCCAAGCTGCTCATGCCGATGCAGCGCCGAGCACGGCTGCGAGTATAAAACCATCACCACATCGCCGTTCTCGCACCCCCACGGTTCCCTCTTTTCTGGTAGGCACGATGCCCCGGACAATTCTTCTCCTTCTAGTCGCTCTTTCAGCTGCACTTGTTACCGCAGCAAAACCACCCGTTAATATCTCGTTTCCGGAACAGCCGACGCGCGAGCAAACCAATGTCGTGGACGACAACTTTATCGGCATCTCCTTCGAGTTGAGCTCATTCGACACGCTTTGTGAGTTTTGATTCGCGGATCCTTGTCAATGCAAGCACTAATCACCCATGCAACTAGGGGGTCATCGCCGGGATTCGATGCCAACAGCGATGCAGAATTACCTGGGCAATATCCGCGCACGCATGACGAGCCCGCTCCGAATCCGCGTGGGCGGCAACGGGATGGACGCCTCGATCTACAAGCCCGACCTTAAAGACAAGATGCTGGAATTGACCGATCCCGAGGCGTACTTCAACGACATCCCGACGGATTTTGGGCCAGTGCTGTTCGAGGTGATGAACGGGATGTACGACAAGGTGGGGGCCGATGCAATTCATCGTCGGGGTGAGCATGCGGGACCCCGATAATTTCTCGAACGGCGTTGCGTTGGCGAAGGACGCCGAGGAGATGCTGGGGAGCCGCTTAGACGCTTTACTTCTCGGAAACGTGAGTCTGTGCTCCTGCGTTTTAGGTCGCGTGCCTCATATGACCAGGAACCCGATTTGTACGCCGGTCACGGGAAACGAGACAACTATACTTTAGATATGTATGTGAGTGTACCTCCATTTCTCTGGGGCGGCATCAGTGACCAGACCCCCTTAGATTCCCGAGATCGGGGAAATGATCAGTTTAATGGAATCTGATGGCCTCCTCAAAGACAAGCACATCGGTGGCCCAACGATTTGCTGTGGTTGGTACGTTGGGTTCTCTCTGTCTACTAGGTCAGCTCCTCACCTATTGCAGGGGCCTGGAAGATGTTATGGACGCCGGTTACACTCATTACCCTTTTAAATATTATACGTTACAGCAATATCCTAATCACGCTTGCTCTGGCTTCAATGAGAAGAACACGAACATCTCCTATTATCTGACGCACAATAATGGTCAGTAACTATTTCACCTCCGTTTTCATGACATCGCTCATTCTAACATTCATTATGTATGTGTAGTTGCCGAATACGTCCATTGGGACAAAGTCGGCGTCGATCGTGCCAAAGCACTCGCTGTCTGAATACAACACCGTCGCATGTGGCGGATCAAATATCTCTTCTACGGTGCGTCACTTCCTTATGGTGTGTATGTATACCTGTACTCAACCTGATCGTAGTTCGCCGCCACGCTTTGGGCCATAGACGCAGGTCTGAAGGCTGGGGCCTCCAATTACAGTGCCATTTTCCGTACGTTCCATACTTCGATGTGTTTGATTTCATCTGACGATGTCCCACAGTGCACACCCGCGAACACGACATCCGATACAACCTTTTCGACCCACCCACGCCCAAAACGCCGCTGGACATCAACTGGCGGACTGGCTCGCCGTACTACTCCGCGCTCTTCCTCTCGGAAGTAACGTCTGTCTACGGCTCGGTCATTGTCGACCTTGGGCTCGATGGCTCCAACACGAACCCCAACTCCACCGTCGCGACGTACGGCATCTACGATGACGGTGGCACGTCCCGCGGCAAGCTCGCTCTCATCAACTATGAGAACACGGCATCGCGCAACTTCACCATCCCCGCGGACACGAGCGGGGGCTCCGTAGAGTACCGCGTGCTGACGGCGCCAGATGTGAGGGAGGAATACGAGATTACGTGGGCGGGGCAGAATGGGATTCTGGACGGGGAGCAGGAGACGATCAGGGTGGATTGTGGGGGAGGGTGCACGATTGAGGTGCCGGGACCTGGGGCGGCATTGGTGGTCCTGTGGCCAGATCAGTCCGACCGGTTCTTCCGCGGAAACTCTACCGTCGCGCCGCTGAATACATCATCTGCAACCTCGACGTTGTCATCGCCTTTCGCTACATTGGTGACAGTCTCTTTCGCTGCTATCTTACTTTCGTTGTGGTAGCATCTCGTCGCACGCGATGTAATAGTAGCTTTCGTTGAAGTCGCTTTCTTAGCTGGTCGTGCGAGAGTATACTAAGAGTCACTTCTACGTCGCCGTCATAAATCATAGGGATGTATCACCTAATACCCAGCTGCTCAAACAATTATGCCGTTAGTTCTACGGCATTCTTGAAGGCTCCTAACAACGAAGTCATCTGAATCTTTTCATTGCCTCCTGTGGACAGTCGGTGCCTACGAATAAAATCAACCTTGTTAACAGACAGAGGCGCCGAACAATATTACTCAGTTGTCGCAAGATGATCCAGCAGATAGACACGGGCTTGGGGCTTTAATTCAAGCGTTTCAACGTATTCGTACGCGCCGGCCAGCAGGTCTTGAAGAGCCAGCCCTTTTTCCATTTTGATGGAGGACAGCACTGAGGGGCATGAATTGTCAGGGTTCCACGCAATTGACACTGAACATACTAGTGTATGCCGTCGTAAACTCCTCTGACAGCATTGCGTTGATGATGGTTTCAATATCGGATGGATGTGGACTTCCTGTGCAATTGTACACAGTTGTCTCGTTCGTCACATCGTAGGCTGCGTGACACGCCTGGAGGACGTTCAAAGCACGTCGCATATCGCCCTTCGAAAGTTTTAACAGTGCTTGTTTTCCATCCGCCGTCAGATTCACCCTGAGCCAATGTCAGTATTGGTGACAGGTATAATCCACACACAACTCACTTCTCCGCCTCTACAACGGTATCAAGCCTCTTCTCCACCTCTTTCATTGGCAAAGGGGAGAAACGAAACCTTGTACATCGACTTTGAATAGCCGGAGCAATCTTATTCACGTAGTTGCATATTATGCAGAAACGTACATTCTTCGTGTACTGCTCGATGACCCGTCGAAGAGCAGCTTGCGCCTGCTGTGTCATCATGTCGGCTTCGTCGAGGACGATGAGTTTGAAGCCCTTTGAGAAAAGCGTTCGTGTCTCGGCGAACTGCTTGATCTGCTCGCGGACGACGTCGATTCCTCGATCATCAGACGCGTTTAGCTACGGAAGCGTGAGCTGCATACATGGTTACACTCCATCTATAACGCACCTCAAGAATTTGGTTCCGGTATTGGGGACCGTATATTCGTCTAGCGACAGCAAGAATAGTGGAGGTCTTTCCGGTGCCAGGTGGGCCGTAAAAGAGCAGGTGAGGAAGTCGATTCTTTGCAATGAAATTCTCGACTAGGGTCCCTTGAGATAACTTGACTTCAACAACGTAGCATAGCACGCACTAGTACCCGTGATCTCTTTATGCGACACGACGTCGTCGAGAGTGACCGGGCGATACTTCTCTACCCTTCGATCTCCATAAGCCCGTCGATCACAAAACTTCAAAAACAAGCCACCTCACCAGGGAAGATTCTCGTTGTCGTATGGATGATCATGGTTAATGGTCGCTTTCCCTTTTCCCTTCAAGCTTGAACTAAAAGCAGAGTCCATCTGAACGTCGTCGTCGTCTTCGTTGCTCATTTTGTTTGGTGATGGTCTAAGCGAGAGTTGGGCTGAGTTGGGTGAGACGCGCTTTCCGACGCGCCTGTGGCTGACCGTGCGACGCAATTAGAAGGTATTTACCACGCACAGACCATCAACAGAACTTGCATGCTGACAAAGCGGATCAGTTAAAATCATCAGAGCGGTTGCTCCTCTCTTTCCTCTCAACTTCCCGGCTCTTGCTTTTTTCGAAGACTCCATCGTTGAATTCGTTGGACAGACGAAAGCGTCCGTACCAAATGCAGATTTTTGTAAAGACGTGAGTTTATCTTGATCTTGAAGCCTTTCTGTCGAGCTGACAGTGATACCAGCCTCACGGGCAAAACCATCACTCTCGAAGTAGAGTCCTCTGACACTATCGACAATGTCAAGGCTAAGATCCAAGACAAGGAGGGGTAAGATTGATCAAGTTTATTTGTATCTTATCTAGTTCTGATAAAACGTTAGCATTCCCCCCGATCAACAGCGCCTCATCTTCGCTGGCAAGCAGCTCGAGGATGGTCGCACCTTGAGCGACTACAACATCCAGAAGGAGTCTACCCTTCACTTGGTGCTCCGTCTCCGTGGTGGTGCCAAGAAGCGCAAGAAGAAGACCTACAACGTACGCAGTTCTCTTGCTTTGCTCGAGATCATGTGCTGAGCCATTCGTTATGCAGACCCCCAAGAAGATCAAGCACAAGCGCAAGAAAGTCAAGATGTCCATCTTGAAGTACTACAAGGTCGACTCGGATGGCAAGATCAAGCGCCTCCGCCGCGAGTGCCCCACCGCTGAGTGTGGTGCTGGCATCTTTGTAAGGCTACTTGAGACTCTTGTTATCACCGTCTAATGTTTGGTCTTTAGATGGCTTTCCACAACGACCGTCAATACTGTGGAAAGTGCGGCCTGACCTACACCTTCCAGCCTGGCACCAAGCCCCCCGTTGTTTGAAGTGTCCTGTTAATATACGCGCGCCCTGTATATGTACACAGAATACAGAATACAGAATACAGAATGTAGCAACCACGACATATCACCTCTTGAATCCGTTGACGGAGATGATTCAAAAGTATGGTTTAGACGACTAAATATAAACTCACGTCCAGTTGTGCGTAGTTGTACCTAGATTTGAACTCGTATTTCCGTCCCTCGACTTGCCTTCCAGGTTTCAGGTCCCTTTGGGTGACAAGTATCAGATCTTACTGTTCGTAGCGCAGAGACTAGAAATCGGTCACTAACTTTACGGTTACTGATCCTTTGGTTCTTGATTCTTCGAGTGAACCACTCCAGGGACGTTGCCCCAGTCTCATGGAAACCTTCGGGGTGCTTCGCCACGTAGTCTGCAATTACTGGACTCTCCTCGACCAATGCATGGAGATTCACGCTGTCGCCCAGGCGTGTAAAGTAAACTAATGACCATCGCTCCAAGTGTTTCTGAGCACCCGGTGGTGGGCTGCATAGATGTGAGTGACCCGGTCGTGACTAGGGGGCCCACTTACCAAACGCGATGAACATTAGATCGAAGAATGCCACCACTGAAGATAGCCATTGCGTCGCCCAGATTGCAGATTGCGTGGCCTGGTATAGGCTGTTACGCGAATAATAAATCAGCCACGCACTGGCAACTTAACAACTCAAAAACCATACGGACCTTGATATATTGCCAAATTTCGCTGTTCGGGGGGAGGACCTGTAGCCCCCCAAGTCTGTTAAACAAAAAGGACTGTCAAAGGTTGGCATTGGGCGCAATCTAATTGGGCGAAGGTTGTGAGACTAACCAGGGAGCCAAAGTCTGTATGGGCTCCGATGCCTAACCTCGTTTCAGTTGGTGTAGGCGGACTTTTCGTACACCTCGCCTCGCTTCCGCTGAATTCTTCAACAGAATGTCGCTTCGCCAATGCACCCTTCGGGAGCCCGAGTTTCTCATTGAAGACGTCTAGCAATGTGGCGTTGACCTCCGTGGATTTACGCACGAACGGAATGACAGTAGATTCCATCCGTGCATTCACCGTGCGCGGATAGGATCTATGTGCCTGCTCGGGCCAGGCGAGAGCGTCGTCTTTCGCAACGTTGATGAATTCAATATTATCGCGTGTGCCCATAGCATCAGTGGCCACTTGCCCCCTCGCCTTGTATCTGGAGAAATGTTTGTTACCCCATCGGCTTTCAACCCCTGATGGGGACAACTGGCATACCCAAAGGAGGATCCACCATCACCCTGCTCGTATTTCATCTTCTCTTCGAGAGGGAGATCCATGGTTTCTCGGCCCATGTCAAGCATATCGTTGGCTTCTTGTTCAACACCGTGGTTCTTGAGGCTGCGAAGCAATTCAGCGATTTCTTCCCTATCAATATCCCATCAATATTGACTCACTACCAAAAGCCTAGCTTCGTCGCGGCCTTCCATAACTGCTCGATCTCGTCCTTGTCGCCTGCCTTAATCAGTTCATAGTCGACAATAACAAGTGGGTGCGTTGGAACATCGTCAGGGAAGGGAGGGAAAGTGGGGAAGGCAGATTTGCTAATGAGGAGCATATCTTCATCTGTGAACGGCGAGTTGATGTGTTGGCGGTTTATAGCGCATCGGGGATGGCATCGGGATTCAAGCTGAATTGGTAAGCGATGACAGCAACCCTCGCTCATTACCCGGCTTATTACCTTAAGAGAGCTTGCATCTCGCGGAGAAGTCCCAAGGAACGAAAAACGCCTCTGCGATGCCGTCACGGAGCTAATAGAGAGGTCAATGTGTGGGAGATAGAACTGTTCCAAATTGCCCGGAACAGGCGCAACAATGGGGACCAGCAACGAGGCTTTGAACTTAACCGAGTAAATGAGTGGCGTGCTTCTGGCGCATAACCGAAATGGGGATTTCGGGTTGCCTTACTTCCTGGATCTGGATTCTGGAGGGAAGGGACGCAAAAAATCCCATCAGTAAATGATGTGATACACCGTTGTAATGTGTCGTAGAGTATGGGTGGAATAGTCATTGTTTCTGGCCGCACAAGCGGCGCCAGAACCTAAATGTTACAAGCGTCAGCCGAAGGAGACCTAAAGATCGAGTGTGTTCCATGTCGTGCCTTCCAAAAATCATACCCCGCTACTCATTTCCAAAAGGGCCTCTATACTCTTACCAAGGTCGCCATCATTGGCTTCCAAGACCCATTGCACGACTTCCGTATCAACAGCGGGAAAGATCTGAACAAGCGTCGATTTTGACGCCGCGGCGGCTTGTTCGTGTGCGTTATCAATCTGTTCTTGGACGCCCGATAGATCAAGAGCAGGGGTAGGTGTTCGTGATAGATGCGCCCCCTCTGAATTTTGCCCAGGTGATGTACCGAATTCTGGCTGGGCTAGAGATTGTACGCGAGGAGGGAGGATGGCTTGCGAAGGACCTAATGCTAGCGGTGAATTTGTATACGGCGCGTTTCCACTGTTTCCATATCGCGTGGGCGTCTCTTCAGGCGAGGAAGCGTACCCAAGCCTTGGTGATCGGTCAGGGGAGTTGGAAGTGGAATGATATGGCGAAGGCGTCTTCCGAACGCGAGGTTTATACGGCGTCTGTATTGGCGCCATGTTCGAATCGAGGTTACTTACAGGTGTTTGTGGGAACTGCCTTGAGGGACCTTGCGAGTGTTGCGCAATTTGGTCAGGATGTGACCAATGGGATTGTTGGGCTTGTCCATCCCTTTCACGACCGAGTTCGAAGGGAGCGAAAGGACCGGGTAGGTACGTCAGTTTGCTTTCCGCGCCATCCAAGGCCTCGCTGAATATTCGACCGATTGCGTTTAGAGGCTTTGATATCGTATCGCCCGTCTTCTGGAGGAGACGTCGAGCATCATCAGATAGTATGGTTTGACCTGGCACAGCCGGGATAGTAGGAGTAGGTAATGAGAGTGGTTGCGCAGATTCTTCGCCTGCATGCGGGGAAGGCTCTGGCGTGGAGAGAGAAGGCGAAGAAGAAGGATGTGAATGCGAACGGTTGTGGGGCGATTGGGGTCCTAAGAATCTCGGTGTCGAGCTTGGAATGGAGGCACTGGACGGAGTCATAGAAGGTGAATGTGGATGGGAAGGGGGTAGAGATTGGATGGCTTCCTCAACATTCCTGAAGGAGGTACCGTTAGCAACAATTCCGTGAGCCAGCAAATGAACGCCTGACTGTTCAAATTCTTCCTGAGTAATATTTGATAATGATGTGTGGTCCATGGTTTCAATAAAGGAGACGGCGCCCATCTAAACGTAAGAGATTGTGCGGGAGTGAGTTACCAGAGATGCCACGGTCGCGCTGCGGACTCACCAAACTAGAAAGGTAGTACCCCGCTTCACTTTGCAACTTTGCAGGGTTTCGGAACCGGTTAATAAATCTATGAGGTTATGGAAAACCGCCTTGGTAGAAAATAGCAAGTCACCCACTCAACGTTGGAAATAAGATGGTCTGGATTGGCTTTCAGAACGACAAAGATCAGAATCGGCACAAACGAGTCAGCTCCCTCTTCTTTGCGTAGGTGCCGTATTAGCCCTGTGGGCAAGAGAGTAGGTTGAATATTTCGGCTCCGGTCGAGAAGGGATGTACCAACCGAATATAACTTTGCAGCAGTTCAGGATACATATAAGCTTATCACGGGGGGCTTTGTAGTGATTTATCTTCAGCAGTTCTAGAGGGGGTGATGAGCGATCGTGGAGCACGTTGTGAATGAGTAGCATGCCTTGTTGAGCAAACATCAAGAAACCTTTGCTCCCTTCCCCAACGGGTATATCGAGATGTTTCTCCTCTATCCAGCCGAAAAGTCCTATCCGTTGGGAAAGAATTCTATCTTTTTCTAGATCGTCTGATGTTATTGGACGGGGGGGCGCTGCGCGAGCGACTTGGGGCGTGAAGGTGCTAACAGTAGCAAACTGTCAATCCACGATAGATATCAAGAATAGGCGGCACGCACAACTCGTATAGCCGATTCATAACAAGTTTCTCCATCCCTTCCATAGCATAGTCAAACTCTACATCCGAGGCAGCCTTCCATGCATCGACCTCTCTCATGCGGATAGATATGAACTAATAATAGACGTTATTTCACTTAGACACGTATTCCCAGCAAGACATACATTAAGGAAGTCATTTATGATCTTGACCTGGTCTCCAATCGTGAATGTCTTCTTCGCGAAATTGCTCAGAAATCTGGGACAGCCAAATTTGTTATTCCAGTACATAAATGTGGGTACAAACATGAACGCTTCACATACGAACGGAGGTACTTAGCAACGGGCTCGGCGCTCCTCGATTTCATCTGATCGAGGAACTTCTGGAAGTCAAATGAAGCTGCGTCAGTGCTAGTTGTCGCGCTTGGCGTCGCGGTACTATCGTTTGAGCTTGCCGGTGCATTTGCGGTATTGTAGGCAGACGCGGCGTTCTCATCTGCTTCACGCCTATCACCCTGGTCTGTTGACGATCGAGTAGACTCTTGCTGTGCCGCGAATGATGACAGTGTTCCTGGAGACGGCACTGGTTTCGCTGAATCCATGGAGAGGGGACGCGGCCGCAGTGGGGTCGGTATTGAGAAGGTTCGAGCTAAGGCGGATAATGATGGAAACGCAGATATATTCAAGGTTGAAGGGGGAGGTGTCGCTGGTTGGGCATTAGTAGCAGCGTCCGTATCCTTTGATGAGAGGTTGGGGGGTCGCTCTGGCGTTTCTGGTGGCGGTGATGGCGATGGCGGCGGCGGCGGGTGACCTTCAGCATCCCCCCAGGCTTCTCGCGCCTCCTTCTCCACAGAATTCGCGAGGGGGTCGAATTCACTAAGAATTTCGCCAGCTGGCCGTAACTGCACTGGGGGGCTTTGGGTGAGCTGCGGCGATGCCGGTCGTGATTTCAATCCAGTGCCATCGGGGTCGACTGATAATTGAAGAAGAGACGATGTCGTTGGCTCGTCCACCGTCGGAGGCGATGCAGCACTATCCATGAATCGCGGTCGTGGACGTGTTCAAGCTCAGTACTGAGTATCGCTGAGGTCCAAGAGTCATCGTGCACGTGATGGACCAAACAAGGGAGCGGGAAATGAATTTACAAGAAATGTAACTTCATTAGACTATTAGACTATGTAAACATGTTATTGATACATTCATATCTACTGTATATCTTCATGCGGCATGCGATGTATGGGTATCAATTTTTGGGATATTATTGCATTATGTGGATGTAGGTGTTGCGGCTTCTGGGGTCGGCGTGGTTTCGGGTTCGGATTCTGGAGTTGGGGAAGAGGGAGCGGGCGCCTTCGCTTTTGCTTTCCTCGCAGCATCCGTACGTTCCTTCTCAACCCACGCCCTGACATCCTTCACAGCATCGAACGGTCTCGTCTTGTACACCATCAGATACCCCTGCAGGCTCGCCATCGAGAATTCGCGCTCCGGCACAGCGTCTGCAAATGCCTGCGCAAGCCTTCCTATCTGCTCCCCCCCCAGCTTTGGCGCGCGCTGGCGGTGGTCGGGCATCATCGACGACAGCGCCTTGCCATTCTTGGGTTCAGGGAGGGTGGGGGACGGCGCGACAAGGGTGCCAGAGGAGTCAGAAGTTTCAGAGGAGGTCTCTGCGTCGATGTCATCGGAAAGCTCAGGGGGGATGTCGTCGTGTTTCTCAGACTCAACGTCTTCTGATGGCCGGTAGAAGCAGTGGTACAGTTCCCGTGCTTGGATCTTGCTAGCCAATTTGAACTCTATGTGGATGTCCATACGACCAGGCCTCGAGAGCGCAGGATCGAGAGCGAGATACTTGTTCGTTGTAGCGAAGAGGATACGTCCTTCCTGGGCACCAACGCCGTCCAGCGCGTTCAAGAGCCCACTGAGACTAAGTCTGGAAGAGGTAATGTTAGTAATGTAATGCTCTGGTAGATCAAAGAGAATTACACGGACTTGCTGGTTGTCGTCGGGGCAGCCTGTGTTGGCTTGGGAGGCGCATTACGGTCGGCTCCTGGTGCGGGTTCGGCAGGATCTTCACTGTCACGGTTCAAGCCATGGTGGAATGCCGCGTCAATATCCTCCATTAGAGCGATGCAACGTTCCCTATCCAATTATGTGTGAGCCTTCTGCACTCTCTCATAAGAACAAAAACTACTCACGGGAGATCCGAGATAATTTCGTTGAGCGCGCTGTCGTCCAGTCCGCTTCTTGAGAGGGAGATGATGTAGACGTCCAGCCCAAGCTCGCCGGCTAGACTATGGATGATGGATGTTTTGCCAGAGCCGGGTGCGCCGTAAAGAAGGTAGCCACGTCTGAAGGGGATGCCTCGTTCGTGGTACCATGGCTTTGAGCTGAGGAAGTCCTTCGCGTCTTCGATGAGGAGATCCTTGATGCCGGGGTCGAGGACGATAGACTTGAGGGGCCGTTTGGGACGAGAAGCGACATGGCGCCAGCTATTTTGGCTAAATCAAAGTCAATACTCGTATTCGGTAAGTAGAGACAAAGTGTAGCTTGCCTATCTGAGACGTAGATAGAGATTTTGTCTTCTTGTCCAGCAAGGTAGGCTGCCTTTGCCTCCTTGAGAAGATCATAGAGTACCGAATGTGAACGTGCCATAATGCTAAACAATATGAATGAATTTGATGATATAGATGAAGGTAGTGTTATTTATTACCTGATGATCAAGGTTTCCTGCCTATGCCCATAGTATCCTTGCTCTGACCTCAATCGTCTGACCGAGACCCAACGGTGTTTGTACCACAACGTGTAGGTGTTGGAAACGTTCGGCAAGAATCCAAGTTTGCGCGAGTTGGAGGCGACATCATCCTCTTCTCCTGGTAGCAAAGTGGCTTGGCTGTCTAGACCAAGGGATCGTGTGCTGACTTCGACTTCACGCGCTGTCTTCCAAGCAGGGTGCTCCGAAAGCCATACCATCATCCAAGCTAAGTGTAGTAATGCCATAAATAATCAACCGTCCAAAAGTATTCAGTGCCACTCACAAAAAGATATATCATCTTCGTCGAATGTCGCAGTAATGAAGAAAGAGTTGATGAGCCTTGCATAGATCGAGAATACGCTGCGCCGGGCAGTTTCCAGAACACCTCCAATGACGATGAGTTTGATCCAATCACGCAGAGCAGAAAAAGAGAAGAGCAGGGTAATCAAGGAAGCAATGTCGGAGGGGATGGTCACAGGTGCTTGCGACATTGTCGAGTTGGCGACTGTGGCGTTCTGGATACCAGAAGCATTTTCAAGGGGGCTTACCAGCGCCGCCAGGATCCCTTGTACAGACTCCATACTGGATAGCGTAGTGCGAAGAGATGATGTCTACCCGGATGTCTTCCCGCATCCCTTTATACTCTACTTTTTTCTTGAGAACCCGGTCCCGAGCCACAGCCTCGTTGCACCCGCTGAGGTAAATTTGCTATGCTTTACCACCGAGTCATGGTAGGTCATCGCCAGTCAGGCCACAGACAGGGACAAGAAGGTTCCTGGTTGAACGGAGCATAATATGGGCGCTTGATGTCAAGGTCCCCTCCGACTTGAACACCGCAATTCCTGACTTCAATTCGAGCAATTATGTCTGGCCAAGAAGCCTCGCTTGACCTGACTCATGTCCTATGTACGTGCTGAGCTCGCTTTTCGTTCCAATGACTATGAACGGCCTTTGTTTCCCGAATTTCAGATGACGATTCCTCGCTATTCTCCCTGGCACTGGCGCTGATCACCCTCAGTCCCATCCTCCTCATGGTACGCCTCCATGTATATCGGAAGAAGAAGCAACGTCTTAGCGGCTATATTGGAAGCCAGCATATGCCGCGCTCTGCGTACAGACGCGCGAACTGACGATAATTGTGATGTGGGCGGGTCAGTGGGCTTGCGAGGGGCTGAACTGGGTGCTCAAACGGGCTGTGAAGCAACAGCGACCGGTGGGTGAGTTATGGCTATCCCAAAGCTCGCAAATTTGCTCAGAAAGATTAAGGTGCATCGGGGAAGGTGAGCAATGGATATGGCTTCCCCTCGTCCCACAGCCAGTACATGGGATATTTTGCTGCATTTTTGATCTGCCATCTATACTTTCATCACCGGTTTACCTCGTCCGGATACTCCATCATTGATATTCTATGGCGCTACGCTGTATATTCGGTGATCCTGGGATGGGCAGGCGTAGTTGCTTACTCGAGGTATGAGGCTCGCATATCGGTATCGTATAGCCTCGTGACCTCTTGTGTCTAGATATCATCTTGAGTATCATACAGCCCCCCAAATAGTTTGGGGCATCGGCATTGGCGCGATCTTTGGCTTCGCTTTATTTTTCCTCACAGAATTGACCCCCCGGAGACGCCCGCGTTCACTGTTAGGAAGACTTCGTGTGTCCCTGCTCAATAACCCTATTTCTATCTGGCTTCGCATTCGGGATGGATGGGCCGTGTGGGCGGATGGTGGGCAAGAAGACGAATGGCTACGGTGGCGGGCCGAGTGGACGAAATTTGTCAAAGAGAAAAGCAACTAGTATTATTGGTATAAATTTTGTTAAGGTAATCGAATTTGACATCCCCTTCGCGTCTATCTATCCATCAATACAGTGATCCCGTCGAACCGGTGATGTTGGGGTCAGGGGAGTTGGAAGATATGGTTCTGATTTATTGTCCAGTAGGGCAGGTGCTAATCGAGGCAGAGGTTCTGGAGCAGCTCCCCGTTGATGGATCTTCTGTTTCTCCTTCTCCGCCTCTAACCACCCCGGAATATCTCTAACAGCTTCGAACGGACGAATCTTGTACCCCATGAGGTAGCCCTGCAAGGCCGCCATTGAAAATTCCCTCTCTGGCACTGCGTCGGCGAAGGAATGGGCAAGTTTTGCCAGCCGGCGACGTGACAGCTTGGGTGCCCGCTGGCAATGCGCATTGCCAGTAACAGGGGGGCTCCCCTGAGCGAAAGCCGATTTAGACGTTGAGCGGTCGGACGAACTCATTAGCAGTGACATCTCTGAATCATTCGCGTCTCCGTCGAACGATTCTCCATACCCTGAATCAGAACCCTCTCCATCACTGCCTTTCTCGTCCTCATCTTCCTCTTCATCATTCGTATCGATGTCCTCCGCGCCAGAAGGTAGATAGAATCGCCGGAACAACTCGTACGCCTGGAACTTGCTCGCTAGTCTGAACTCCACGTGAATATCCATGCGACCTGGCCGGCACAGCGCCGGATCCAGATTGAGGTATTTATTCGTGGTCGCATATAGAATACGCCCTTCTTGAGCGCCTACCCCATCGAGTGCGTTCAGAAGACCACTTAGACTCAAACTTCGAGGAACGGTTGATCATGTTAGAGCTATCGTGGTCTGACATATAATGAAGGAACGCACCGGCTGGTTGAGAAGTTGCAACTATCGGTATCGCCGACATTAGTTTTTGCTTCTCGGTTGATGCCGTGGTGGAAGGCTGCGTCTATGTCTTCCATTAAGGCTATGCAGCGTTCACTACATGCATAAAGTATCCCTGGATCAATGTCCGGCCCGCTTAATACCGTAGATGCGGACTAACGGCAAATCGGAAACTAGTTCGTTCAAAGAGCTGTCGTCCAGTCCCGCTCTTGACAGGGATATGATATAGACGTCCAAACCGAGTTCTCCTGCTATGCTGTGGATCGTTGAAGTTTTTCCTGAGCCGGGAGCTCCGTACTAGCCGAAGGCACGAGTCTGAGCAAACGTGGTTGATACAGACGGAGCAGGACTAACCAAGAGATAACCTCGGCGAAAGGGGATACCACGGTCGACATACCAAGATTTGCTATCAAGGAAATCGCGCGCATCATCGACCAGAAGTTCCTTAACACCAGGCTCGAGGACGATGGAGTGTAGGGGGCGTTTGGGGCGTGTCGCGGCAAGACGCCAGCTGTTGGACCTACAAAAAACACCAACTTCAACCGAAAGTCGTCTACTTCTAAGGAATACATACTTATCGCAGATGTAGATGGATATTTTGTGCTCCTGGGAAGATGTATACTGCTGTTTGGCATCGCGGAGTATTTCATTAAGGACAGTATGGGATCGGGCGAAAATACTGAGGACAAGCGATTCCGTGAAGCTCCCAACAGTGCGCTGTCGAGAAACGGTAATCCAGTGCTGTTTATACCACAACGAATATGAGGAAGATGTAGACGGCAAATATGCCAATTTTCGATTGGAGCTATCCGTGTGTTCATCGTCGTCTCCAGAGATAGCAATGGAGAGGTTGTCCAGCCCAAAGCTCTTGGTGCTAACCTGATACTGACGAGCCTTGTCTTGTTGCCGTTAGTATGGCGCTAGACAGACATGCCGACATTGGAGGTGCCACTCACTCCACGTCTTCTGCTTTGACAGCCAGACCATCATCCAATCTTCGGTGCACATGAGCATCTGCTGCCCCATGTAGCGGCGTGACCCTCACCGTAGCTTGGATCGTCCTCCTCGAAGGACACAGTGATGAAGAATGTGTTGATAAGCTGGGAGTAAAGTGACATGGCCACACGCCTGGAAGCCTCGAAGAATCCTCCAATGATGATGAGCTTGATCCAGTCCTGCAACGCAGAGAACGACAGCAAAGTCAAGAGCAGAGACTTCAGATCGGACTGCGATGCCTCATGGCGCGGCGCCGGAGACGGGCCTTCGCTGCTCTTGAGCGTAGCGTTGGACGTGAGCTCGGTGCTGGACACCAAGGTGGAGAGGACTTCCTGGAGAGCCATGAGAACGTCAAGGATCGACGGAAGCAAAGTGGTCGCCAGCCATAGGATTTTAAATCAGAGTCAACACGTCGCACTAGTAACCGAAGTCGATTGTGACAAGCCATTCCAGACGATAGATGAGCGCATAAGCCGACTAGCGCGATAGGTTGCCTGGTGGCCTGGGTTTGAAACCATACCAGTCATAGTGGTGGAGTGAATTCTGTCCGCTTTCACAGTACATTTTATCGACACATCTTATTGGGACCTAACAGACGGTCAAAGCACTTGAACGCCCACCATAAATTGCAGTACGTTGACAAGAGAACTGCTTGTCAACCTCAAAACGTGCTGGATGTCGTTCTCACGAGAAAGGGGCGTATATTTCAATGTAGGCTAACTGAGTATCTTGCTCTCATCTCCCAGGATGACATTGTCAATAAGTCTTGTCTTCCCTACCCACATCGCTCCGCTCAGTACCACAGGTTCGCTGAGGTTGGCCAGGTTGGCCGACCCGTCGAGAGGCTCGAAACTTTGCCAATCGTTGAATTGGATGTAGTCAAGCTTGATATCGATGCCAGACCCTGAGACTTCGTCCTTCTTTGCGGTAATGAGGGCTTCTGCGTTGTAGATGCATTGCGACTTCGGGAGAGACGCCTCCCAAGCTTCCCTCGCGACATTGAGTGCGGCGTACAGGGTGGTCGCGACCTTTCTTTCTTCCGGTGAAAGGTAAGCATTTCGGGATGACAGTGCAAGGTTATCAGAGGGGTCTCGAGCCGTTCGGATGATGTGCAAGCCTTCAGGAGTAGGATGAGACAACAGCAAATCTCGGCACATTCGTTTCAGGAGTAGGCCTTGTTGGATGTCCTTTTGCCCAAAGTACGCATTGGACGGCTATCGGTTACTGGTTAAAGTCTTTGTAATAGATTAATGAATGACGCGACTTACTTCAATCACGTTGAACAGCTTTGTAACGACGGTAGCGACTCCCCGGAAGAAGGTCGGTCGGCTGGCTCCCTCCATCAAGTCACCGAAGCCTTTGACTTCTACAAAGGTCCCCCTCTGCATTGAAGTATCTTGATGGATCCCGGATGGATACATCTCACCAACGGTGGGCAAGAATAACGCCGACATTGACCGCTCCGAGACATTCAGTGCGCCTAGCAGTTCGAGGTCGTTTGGTAGCGTCCGAGGATATGTTGCGAGGTCTTCATATGGGGCAAATTGTGCGGGATTCACGAACACTGATACGACGGTCAGGTCATTCTCCGCAAGAGATCTTTTAACTTGATCTGGATCAATGGGCGGGACGCTGCGAGCAATAACGAAGAACGTACCAAGCGAAATATGGCCATCGTGCAGAGCCCCCATCGTCGGAACGAACCCGACAGTTTTGTGACCATCGCGGGCGCGTTGCCGCCATTCTCTGCAGCTAGCGAGTGTCGTGAACACTGGAAATTTCGACGGCGGTATCGTGTTTGACATTGAGCGGGAAAAACAGCGAATTTGGGGGGACAAAGGCGATGATTTGAGGGATCTGAATATCATTGGATGGTCTGATTTTTGTTATGGGGAAGGAGCCGTCATTAGGTTCAGCTCTTAGGCAAATGGGATCTGGGGCCGGCCTCTGTGCATGTGGCGCGATGAAGTTTATCCATCACGTGCTTTTGAACAGAGTTGACTTTCGACCTGATGGCGACAAGCTCAAGATACGGCTACCGAGGGCGCTGCGCGTGGGGGCGGGGACATCCAACGCCAATGCGACGCATCCTCCCAATTCGAATGTTGATTCTTTATCGACTCCAACATCAGTAAACGTTTCAACCGGTATCGGCCTAACTGATTATCTGCAATGGAAGGTGCCTAGATTGGTGTATGGCCATAATTAACATTGTTGGATCCTGACCTCACACAAGGCTTCATCCACGACCACCACCGTCGAAATGCCGTTCCCCATCGTAGACATCCCCACCAAGCCTTACGACGGCCAAAAGCCTGGTACGTCCGGGCTCAGGAAAAGGTTAACCCCTTTATTCCGTTTCCATAATCGCTATTAATTCCCTTTTCAGAGTCAAGGTCTTCCAGCAGGAGGTACGATTGCGGCTTGAGCAAGGATTCCTGAGAGTGACCGTCATGGATTATAGCATTACACCGAGAACTTCGTTCAAGCCATCTTCGACTCTATCGACGCGAAAGGATCGACGCTGGTGATCGGCGGCGATGGGCGCTACTTTTCACCAGAAGCCGTACAGATCATCCTCAAAATCGGTTCGGCAAATGGGGTTGCCAAGTTCATTGTCGGGAAGGACGGTATCTTGTCCACCCCCGCAGCCTCAAACGTTATCAGGAAGTATAAGGCCTACGGAGGAATTTTGTTGACCGCTAGTCACAATCCCGGAGGGCCGAACAACGATTTCGGTATCAAGTACAATGTGTCGAACGGTGGGCCCGCTCCCGAGAATGTCACCAACAAGATCTATGAAAAGACGAAGACGATTCAGTCTTACAAGTTCATTGAAGCACCCGAGGTAAGCTTCTGAGTATCAGTGGCTCAAATATATTCAACAGGCGGGATTAGGTTGATCTTGGAAAGATTGGAGAATTCACGTACGGACCGTCCAAAGTGTCCATCATCGATTCGGTCAAAGGCTACGTGATTCTCCTTGAAGAGATCTTCGACTTCGCTCTCATCAAGTCCTTCCTCACTTCTCATTCAAATGATTTCAAAGTCCTGTTCGACGGCCTTCACGGTGTCACCGGGCCGTACGCTCGCGCGATCTTTGTTGAAACGCTGGGTCTCCCCGAATCTTCGATTCAAAACTGCGTCCCACTCCCAGATTTTGGCGGCGGACACCCTGATCCTAATCTCACCTACGCGCACACCCTCGTAGAAGCGGTGGAAGCGAACAACATTCAATTCGGTGCAGCCAGCGACGGTGATGGTGATCGAAACATGATTTACGGCAAAGGTGCATTCGTGACGCCATCCGATTCCGTGGCTATCATCGCAGATTGGGCCGACGTTATTCCGTATTTCAAAAGCGGAATTAAGGGTCTTGCCAGGAGTATGCCTACCAGCAAGGCTATCGACCTCGTAGCCAAGAAGAAGGGCTTTGAGTACTTCGAGGTGCCAACAGGCTGGAAGTTCTTCGGCAATTTGATGGATGCCGGGAGACTCTCCATTTGCGGCGAGGAATCTTTCGGGACGGGCTCGGATCACATACGAGAGAAGGACGGAGTATGGGCTGTTATCGGCGAGTTCCACTCCGCATCAATGCGATAACGTTGGCTAATTTCCCGCTTTTAGCGTGGCTGAACATCATCGCTGCCGCGAACAGGGAATCACCCAATAAGCTTATTGGCATTAATGATATTCTCGCCCGCCACTACGAGACGTACGGTCGGTCTTTCTTCAGCCGATACGACTACGAAGAAGTCTCTTCGGATGGCGCAAATGCTATGGTCGCCCACATCGGCGAGGCTCTCAACTCCGGATCTCTCAATAACACGAAACACATTTCCGCCTCGACATCTCAAGAGTTCACTGTCTCTGGCATCTACGACTTCGAGTACAAAGACCCCATCGACCACTCGATCTCCTCTCACCAGGGCCAAGTCATTACGTTCTCTGATGGCTCGCGCGTTGTGTTCAGGTTGAGTGGCACTGGCAGCCAAGGTGCCACCGTTCGTATGTATGTAGAACGATATGTTGCGGCGAATGCTGGTGCCGCTGCTCTTACCAAGGACGCAGCGGAGGGTCTCAAAGGTCTCATTGAAGTTGCCTTGGAGCTCAGCAAGCTGAAGGAATTCACTGGTCGCGAGAAGCCTACCGTTATCACGGTTAGTCGAATGACTCTTTCAGACACCCACAGTTAACCCCTTTTCCAGTGATCGCGTACGATTACGAACATGCAGCAGAAGTTGAAGAAGCTAAATGTCGTTTGTAATACATAAGATTCATTTTTGAGACGGACTATCAATTTGCTGCCATGCTTTGTGTCATTGTCGCTTCATAAACGCCTTGATGAACTCAAATATCTGTGTACTGAAAGCTCAGGACGCACATACTCTCCACATCAAAGGCGGCCTTTGTCTTGACCTTGGGTTTCTTCGCCAAATACTTCCGCGAAGGCTTTTCCTATCTCGGGAAGCATATCTTGAGTGACGACGCCTCGCCCCTCCTTTGAGTAAGCACGCCGACTGGCAGTGCGTGTTACCATGCTGCTACTTACTGCAGCGAGCAAAGGGAACCGCGAAGGCGGTATAGATTGGTCCCTTGGAGGGTCGGTGAGGATGCAACAGCTTATGATGATGGATTGAATACAACTTACCCAAAGGCACCCGTTTCGTAGCACTTGCCCCAAGCGAGGAGTGTTCCAACACAACCACTCAGTATATCGCCTTGCCCACCGCACCGCTTCATCCCGCCTTCCACATCAACCACTATAACCTCTTTCGAGTTCTCTTTTGCTTTGTCACGTCCCTCTAGCTTACTTTCCTCGAGGCTAGCGGCGTCTCCGGTGGTGTCGGCCGCAATCAGGTCCGAGGCTCCTTTCTGCAGGACGGTTACCCCTCCAAGGAGCTTGGACACCGACGCTGCCCTCTCTTGCTCTGGAGTTTCGGGATCAACACCAACTTGTTCGCTTAGACGCTTAAATTCCACGACATTTGGCGTTACGACGGCGCGACGGTAACCTTCAATGAGAGATACGTCTTGACCGACCATATAGAGACCATCAGCATCGAGGACGATGAACATCCCCCGCGATTTGGCGAGCGACAGAGCCAATCGGGCATAAGACTGCATGTATGATTCACGGCCAAGACCTGGCCCAATAACAAGAACGTGCAGGCGAGCCAGAAGCGAGTCTAGCTCCGGACGTACTTTATCCGAAGTTCTAAGTTTCAGGCACTGTCAGTAACAATGAGGATTGCGCAGGAGGTGCTATTCTCACAAATCCTCTCTTAGAATTGGATGAACGATTAGGTCCGGTGAATAGGACTTGATGGCGCCAGCGGCTGTCGGGGAGCAAATTACGTGGGACAAGTCGGCGCCCTGGAATGAATATTATTGCAACCGTCCTCGAGTGTTCAGTGTCCATGTCAACGCACAAATCGCAACGCAGAGATTGCTGCGAAGAACGGTGCTCCTGCGTAGCTATCACGTCGTGGGTTGGCACTATGCCTACAGCAGGAGGCGACCGACTGCTTACTCTAATGCGCCACCCAGCACACCCACACGACCTTTTCATTGTCCAATATCAATGTCTGGAATTCACAAAGTCATGTCTGAGATCTCACCAGATTGTCCTTTGTGCAGCGTTCCATTCAGTGGCGGTATTAGCTGCTTGATTTGTTCGATTACTGAACGAGGAACCGGCATCAATGCTGATTGTTTATGGAGGCAGCAGTGAACTCACCAGCGGTACTGGAGAATTCATTGTGTCATAGAGGTATCATTTACTCAATTCTCACGGTCACAGTCACTCATTCCCACAGTCAGTATTTCGTAGCCCCTTTGTCTCGATCCGATCGCAGTTGTGACTCTTGTCCAAGCGTTGTCCCCAGCCAAGGCCACTATGGCTGGTTACCTCTTCACCGTTACCAAACCAGGCCACTGGACAATGCACCTTGTTCGTGGCGGAAGTGGCTAGCTCTCCACAGCAATGATACCACCGGGCGACATGGTGAATCTTATATAAGGCTGCTAGCTCAGAGCTGCCTGTTCATCATCTCATACTATATCGCCTGGTTGCGAATTACTCCCGTCCCCCTCATTCCCCTCGCCCACGACAATCGGCACCATGTTCGTCGTGGCACTTCTCACTCTCGCCCTCCCCTTGTCCGCCCTGGCTGGAAGGCATGGGGAACATCCCGGTCGCCGACGCCACTCTCATATCGCTGCTCGTAATGCCTCTAATATCTCAAGGCGTCAAGGGGGAGCAGCGATGAAGCTGGTCGATATGTATCAAGGACAGGATTTCTTCAAGTACGTCGTTAAGCCGAAGAGAGTGCTTCATCTCACGTTTTCTCAGTGATTGGAACTTCTTTACAAACGCCGACCCCACACACGGCTCCGTTCAATTCCAAGGCCTCGAAGATGCCAAAGCCAAGAATCTGGCTTTCGTTCAGGACGACGGAACCACTGTACTTGCTGTCGATGATAAGACCCATCTACCCGTTGGCACCAACCGTGCTTCGTGAGTTTATATCATCTACTCTCGGCCAGCATTAAAGTCGCCGCGCAGTGTGAGGATTGAATCTAAGAAGACATACAACGAGGGGTTGTTTATCGCGGACTTCTTCGCCATGCCTCATGGATGCAGCGTCTGGCCAGCTTGGTGGTAGGTTCATATATCTCTTGCACGATATGCATGCTCATTGGCTCGATAGGAGCGTTGGCCCGAACTGGCCTTCCGCGGGTGAAATTGACGTGCTGGAAGGAGTTCATAACTCGCCCACCAATCACTACACCCTCCACACATCTCCTGGCTGCACCCTATCTACGAACAACCCAGGGAACACCTTCTTCGAAGCCTCCATCGTCAATACGGAGTGTGCTTCAAGTGGGGATAACAATGCTGGATGCGGACTTCGCGACACTGATGCACGCTCCTACGGCGAGGGCTTCAATCGGGCAGGAGGCGGCGTGTTTGCTCACATGTGGGGAAGCGACGGTATCAAGATCTGGCACTTTGCACGAAACGAGATTCCTCAGGATATCAAGGATAACAAACCTAAGCCCAGCGCTTGGCCAACGCCCTCTGCTTTCTTCGCCAGCGACACGTGCGATGTCAACAAGCACTTCCACGATCATACTCTCGTCATCGACACCACCCTCTGTGGCGACCTTGGCAACCCAACCTACTCAAGCTCTGGTTGCCCTGGGTCTTGCGCCGAAGCCGTCGCGGATCCCAACAACTTCATCTGTGAGTCGCTCTCAGTCTTGTATCTTTATCCTGGAACTGAACGCCCGTCCCTAGTTGCCAAATGGAAGATTAACTATATCGCGGTCTATCAGTAATATACGACACGACAAACCTTTCTTTATTCCTAACTTGCATTTTGCCCGCCCTTTGGGCCTCGGGTTGTCTCATTCTTTCACAGCAACAAACCACTCTTTGCAATCAACTGTATCTGTATCTCATGGCATTCTTAGAAACATGTATTGTCTTTTTTCTCGCCGCAATAGCACACTCTTTCCACTTAAAAAACGAAGCTTACACTGTCAATTAATCACTGAAACTTTTACTTTGGGCTGACAAGCGCTTAATTGCTAACACAAGATATTCTCACGGCATCCTCGCCGCAGTTTTTGCGCCGCGGTCACTTTACTTCCAACTATGTACCTTGGGGCTTCCTTGCTGGGGCTTCCATTTATTCGGTGGCTTTCTCCCTATGCCTATATCACACATTATCTCTCACTCAGGCCGCAATACCACCCTCTAATATCAAGTACAACTCAGCTGTAAACCGAGGACGATATCTCAGGCCTTGTCAGCATCGCAATTTGCGATAGCGTGCTTCATTTAACTTTGAACACGAAGCTTTCTGAAACTTCCTAAGGCCTAAGGCGTCACACGGGGCGATTGTATCAATGATACACACTCTATCTGTGGGCATCATGCGGAAGCACTGCGCCAAGGCAGCCGTATTCGTAATTGCTTCATTTGGTCTGCTACCTTCCTGTGCCGTTCATCCTAGCTTCGAGCTATATGAGATCGTGCGGATGACGGTACGTACATTATTTCCCTTCATCACTGCATGCTGAACTCAACTAAGTCCATAGCACCGTCGCGTGGTGTTGCTTCTAAACGTATCGCACGATTTAGGTGATTAACAAATCGGGAAGGGCCGCATTGGCATCGTCTAATTGATTATCTCTACAACTCTGCCACGATCATAAATTTGCGTCCGTAAACGTGCAGGTGACCTTGTGCATTCTGCTGTGAAGACCCTGTTCTCCGTGGTAGGAGGCAACAAGTACGCTCGAGCTTACATCGCCGGATCAGCTAGGGCATGCTGGTATCCTACACAAGGAAAGGGACACCTTCCTAATCTAAACTCATTCCACACTCGTACACTATCTTTCCTTGCACTCGCTCTGTTGGGGCCTTCTTCGTTGCATGCGTATGCCTCGACACGACTTGTGCTAGTCATTCCATCATGTGTACCGTGACGCCCAACGCTCGTTAGTGCTCAGGATACCTAGTTCCACCAAGGTATAAATACGGGCTCGCAAATGCTGAAAGATCAGTAGTCCCGGTTTTTTCTCTGGTTCTTCAAGCATCTCTCGTAGCAACATGTTGTCTTCGACCTTCTTCGTCTTTGCTTTCGTCGCAGTGTCTACCTTTGGCAAGCCAACCCCGAGGTAGGCGACAACGCTCTATATGCCCTCATATATAATCTAACCATTACCAATAGGCAATGCGGAACAACGGTTCTAAGTGACGCGCAGGTTGTTTCAGCTGAGAAGCATTTCCGTGCCAACATGGTCCCACCTGGCGGCCTCAGCACGTCAGGCGTCGGGGCGGCACACTCCTCAAAGCTGAACGTATACTGGCACGTGGTCAGCAAGGATGACACTCTCGAAGGCGGAAATATTCCGTAGGCTTCTATCGCCTCACATACACATGTTCCTGGAGCTGACAACGCGCCAGCGACTCCCAAATCGAAGAATCCATCAACGTCTTGAACGTGGCATACGAAGGCACTGGCCTTTCCTGGCTTCTCGCCAACACTACTCGCACGCTTAACGCTGACTGGTGGGTGAAAAGTTTCCTGGATGCTTATAAATGTTTAAACCTAATGATATAGGTTTACCAAAGTCGGCCCATCCAAGTAAGTTTCTACTTCGGATCACATGTAACACGTCGAATGATGCTGCAAATATTAGCTCACAGCAGATAGCAATGAAAACGGCTCTCAGGCAAGGCGGCGCGGCTGACCTGAACGTTTACTCCGTCGGGTGAGATGTTCTGCTCAGCATGTTTCTGTATCTGGTATTTAATCCAAACTTCAGATTCCCCAACTCTGGGTTGTTGGGTTATGCCACCTTCCCTTCGTGGTACGCCGATGCTCCTGCGGACGATGGTGTTGTCATCCTGTATTCCTCGGTCCCAGGAGGATCTACTCAGGATTACAACGGTGGTCAGGTCAGTCATCGGCATTAGGATTGAGGCGCTTCTGCTAATGCTGAGCCCTGTTGTAGACCTTGACTCACGAGGCAGGCCACTGGGTTGGACTCTACCACACCTTCCAAGGAGGATGCAATGGCTCTGGCGACATGGTTGACGACACCGCTCCCGAGTCTTCCCCCCGCTTTTGGATGCCCGACTGGCCGCGACACCTGCAAGTCCGACAGTCTTCCCGACCCCATCCGTAAGTTAAAGGGGCCTTGTATAAGTTAGCCGCCATCCTGATGCCCTACCCGCAGACAACTACATGGATTACACCTACGACACCTGCATGACTGAGTTCACCCCCGGTCAAATTGAGAGGTTGCAAGGCCAAATGAGAACCTATCGTGACGTCTCCTTCGAGGCTGCCGAGGGGGCCAGCTTCTAATAGCTGACAATCCAACAAGGAAATATACGTCGGAGTAACTACCCACACTTCTATCGTGAAAGCTGTATATTATCGATTATTACACTGAAAGATATATCGCATTTGGATGCCAACCGCACCTTATGGTCTCGAATCAAAGAGCGGGTTTGACAGGCGTTGCTTACGACGAATGATCCCCGCTGGTAAATCACTGCGAGGATGAGCCTATCGGGGGGACATTCCTGTGTCACTAGGGGGGATGTCGGGACAATGTATGTTCTTGGGTGCAGAAACGAGTTCGCATTGACGTGGCCAGGCGGCAGGGAACGCGAGCAATGTGGCGTGTCTTTGCGTCAGGTCCCAAATCCTAGCCCTCGGTGTACGTAGCACATACGGCAAAAGGATACCTTGGAATATCGACGCAAATCACCGCAGCACGAGCAACATATTCTAGAATCGTATTTATACGGAGATAGCGAGGTTGTCACACAAGTCGAAAGAGTGCTCAGCACCCCTCGCATATTGATGTTGAATCTTGCCCACTTCATGCTTTACGTGACCAGGCTCGCATGATTTTGGGCCCTAGAAATTTTGGGGCGGCGTTTCAGCCAATCGGTATGAAGCGTTGATTCAAAGGGGGTTCGAAGTTCAGCGCATACGATGATCGTATGCACAGTGGAAAGAACAGAAGCGAATCTTTCGCGGTCCGCCGGGGGGACCGAGCAGATCAAGGAGTGAATGTGGGAGCGGACAGGACGAAGCTCAGGATGAGCGCAAATAGCTCTCGGGGAAACTCGAAGGCGTTCCTCGCGGGAACGAGCGCAGGTGCATATGGTGGGTGTATGTGTATCTGGCAAGTGGTGAAGATCGGGATAAGGCACAGGTATGTCCACGACACACGGGTATTAGCACTAAAAGCATAGGCTACGTATTGGAATCGAGACTCACAGGTTGGCGCGGCGCAGTGGAGAGAGGAACAACCTCTCATCCCATCTACTAGTAGCGTTGCAGAGCCCATCATAATTGTCCCGAAGCTCATTGAAGAGTTGTTGAGGTCGAATTTCATATACGTGGTCTTTGCACTTGCAGGTCGATGACCATTCAAGCCTGACGACATATAGTACGTTTGAATATGACAGCCAAGCAGAATATGTGCTTTGGCAGCCCGAGGATTCTCCAGTAATCCCAGCGTCAACGGATTCCTACTTCCGCATGTGGTGAAAAACATCTTGGATTAATCGATGTGTGTGGTTCGCGAATCAAGGTGTGCCCAGTCAATGTTAAAGTGGTGTCACCAATCGGAGTATCTTTGGAAATAAGAGGACCGAGAGCGGTTCCAAAGCAAATGTATCAATGTTGCAAGGTGCATCTCGATGAGAAGTGACCTTGAAGAGTGAAAATTATCAGCTTCCTGAGGGAAACGGCACTCGCACCTTGCAGCCAGCCGGAGAGATGTTGGGGATACTAATATCTAAGCAACACACCCTACTACAAGCCCTACTACTCCTGCAAACGAAATGACATGTTTCGAGGATATCTGGAGATCAACGGGGAAATTCCCTTCTCAGAAGGTTGACACCTATATAAAGCCTGTACAAGTCAGAAACTTCCTAGAAATCACAAAAGGTCAAGGCCTACGACGTCCTGGATTATTCCTTCGATGGAGCCTTGGTCGACAGCGTACAGCGCGAACATGCAGCAGATGCAGCAGAGTGGTTTCGAGCAACTCCGACCACAAGGCTGGGGATCTGCGACGGTGGCGATGAATTCCCAGACACTAGACGAGCCGGCTTCCGACATCAATTCTGCGCCGCCATGGCCTCGACGGACGCCCAAGGTAACTCTATTTCTTGAGATCCTCGCAACCACCTAATCTCGCATGACAGGCATGTGCCAGTTGCAGGTGTGTTCGTCGCCGTTCTTGCGAATTTACTGTCCACTCATCTCGATTCTCGACACCGCTGGCAGGCGAGACAAAATCAGATGCGACGGCACAAGGTATGCTGCTGTTGTTGTGCATCCACGCATCCTGACGGATCCCCTTGCACTGTGAAATCCTGACTTTGTTCATGTCTCGTAGGCCATGCAGCAACTGCACCAAGAAAGATTATCCCCCCGAACAATGCGTCGATGGTTGCGAAAATTGCCGACGCGCTCGGGTACGCTGCGAAGAAGGCAAACCCTGCTACAGGTGCAGGCAGCTTCAGCTGGACTGTGTTGAAGACCTGCAGCAAATAGGCTTCACTGGCCAGGATGCAATTCTGAGTTCAAGTTCGACACGAGCTCCCCCTCCGCAGCGTCCGAATGGAAGTGATCGGGCAAAGCTAGCGTGCCAGAACTGCCGCCGAGACAACAAGAAGGTATTCCTTACTTCCTCGGTGTCAAATTCGTCTCAGATTCCCAGACTACCATCTGTACATCAGTGCGACGATCAACGACCCTGCTCACGCTGTATCGCACGTTCAGAAGAATGCGTGCACGTTGCTCGGGGCCCGAAACTAGTCAAGCTGCGGTGTGAGGGGTGTCGACAGGATAACAAGCGTTGCGAAGATGCTCGGCCTTGTACGCACTGCCTAGAGCTTGGGAGAGAGTGTGTCAGCGTGCCCCGCAAAGGTCGGGGACATGGGACGCGGGTCAAAGCAGTAGGTTATCTATTAGCTCAGATATTGGGTGCGCGAGTTCTGAAGTCTGACCCTCAAGGCATGCATGAGTTGCCGGTAATGTGCCTTATGTACGCTTTTGCTGCCTCATCGCTGACCATCCTTGAAATAGACGTGACAAAATACGCTGTGATGGAAGCCGGTATGTTTTCTTCCACGTTTCATTCGGGGCCAATGCTGGAGCCGTTTGTAGACCATGCAGGTCATGTGCTCGTAAAGGGTACGACTGCGTTGATCGACCTTGCAGAGACTGCGTCCGATGCGGAAAAGGGGACCAGTGCACCCATCGACGAAGTCAGGACAATTCTGTCTCTGATACCGGAGGTGGGAACGAGAGTCTCCACACCTATTTCACATTGTACTCATCAGTGTAGATGAGACCACGGACGCATCGCAGCTTGTCTCCGATGCTTCGCCGTCCATCTCTCCCATCGACACACACCAACCGAACCCATTTACCCATACCACTCATCTGCATCTGCCCGCCCAGCAGTTATCATACTATCCCGCGATGTCTAGCATGCAACCCTTTTATTACCCACCACAACCGGCCTTAAGCCCCGTCATGGACATGTACGCGACTCATGACCCGCACGCAGCGTATCTGCACTATCCTGTGGTTCATCATTCCCAGGCTTCCAGTTCTATGATGCCACCCCCAGGTGCGCCGCCTGACTCCCAGCATTCAATGGGTGGCTGAACTCATGTTTATTTAGATAATGTACGTACACTTGTTGCACCATACACGACCATATCTGAAACGTTTTTGTAGGGTCTCATCGCAGCACTGTTGTAAATATAGTGTCCCAGACCTGCTTTCTTTGGCTCCGCTTCCAAGTCGCTTTGTACGGACATCTCGCCGATTCTATTAATTATTAGTAGTTGTTAAAGACAATGAATAGTCCCCTATTGCCCTATTACGCGCCGGGCGCTTTACTGTTGTTTGTGCGTGCTTGGATACAGTGGCATCGTCTCTCGCTTTTGTTCTCAGCACATCCGAGTCCAACACTAAGTTTACCGGTCGCGCTTTGGTCCTCGTACTCCTCCTTTCTCATTCCTTTCACGGGCGCGACATGCATTACTCGTCCCCAGAAAGGTGCGCCTCATGTTCAAACTATCAACTCGTATCTGACTTGTCTCCGTGAAAGACCATCAGTTAAGATTACCTACGCCGGCAAGTCAAAGGTTGGTGACAGATGTTCATGGATGCCCCCGAATCTCATATCGGTCCTTTCATAGCGACAAAGGCCGTTTGCCCATGACTCCGTGTACGTGGTGCATTCCGTGGCACGTTTGTATCCTTGTGTGAACCCCATGTTTGGTAGATCACCGGCACCGAACACTGTACACGATCGGGTAGAAGCCAACGTCGCGTCACAGGATGCTACTAAGAGAGAGAAGCCCCCATCCTTGTCGGTAAGTAAACTGCGCTTCTCGTAGATGGTTGGTGTGTTGATAGTTACACGTGTATTCGACGTGCAGAAGAAGTCTGCAATGAATCGTCGTACCTCGTGAGTGTCCTTTTGGTGCGGAAAGTGACATTCGCTTCACAATGCTTTGCTATACTATAGTCCCTCATTATCCCCCAAGATACAACGCCCTCCCCCACCCCCAAGTCCCAAGGATGCGAAAGCCATGCCACCACCCACCGATTTACCGAATTCCCCACATTCCCGCAAATTATCCATCTCCTCTCTCAACCAAATTTCTTGCCCCCCAAGGTCATCTTCTCGAGCCCCCCTCTCTGAATCTTGCTCCGCACCTTCTATAACGACCCCCAAAAGTCCACCCGTGTCCAAGTACGTAGATGGCGATTAATTTTGCTAGGCCGCGTTGACAGTATCTAGGACCGAGACCTCTGTGGCTGATGACGACGGAACGTCCGTCGGCCAATCCTCAGTGGGGGAATCCTCAAAGCCCCTACGGAAGCGGTTTGAACCCGAACGTATCGCCTACTTGAAAGATCAGCCCACATATGCGCACGTCTCCCCTCATAAGGCCTTGTGTACGAAGTGCGGCAAGGTCATATCTCTTGGCACAAATCAAACATACGCAATCCGTCCCTGGATAAATCACCGCAAGAAGTGCGATGGCGATGACTATAAAGAGCAGGAGGATGGCGACGACGCTTCGACCGCGGCCGCATTTCTTCCCCCCGTCACACCTCCACCACAACCCAAGAAAAACGCGGACGAAAGAAAGGCTATATTGGAGGCCGACCCTCGCGCTGCCGAGGTTCGAGCAGAGTCAATACTTTGTAAAAAGTGCAACAAGTGGATTAAGTTGACCAAGGGGCGCCAGTACATTCTCAGACATTGGAACGAACATCAATCTCGTTGCGACATACAGTATGTATTTCATTTCATGGGAATCTCCAATATTTTCATACCATTTCCCCAGACCAAGCGAACGAGTCGCCGCTGCTGAGCGCAAGCTCCAGCTAGTGAATGACTCCCAAGTGAAATATTTTACCGGAGAATTGGTTCAATGCGCGACATGTGGCATCACGATTCAATTGCAGGGCGTCGAGTACGAACTAACGGAATGGATAAAACATAAGGGACTGAATTGTGGAAATCGTCCGAGGTATATTGTATATTCATTGCATTTTGAAGATCCCGTTTCTCAATATTTCGCTTAGTGATAACGGTGAAGATGCAGGTTCCCTCGATCAACAAAACACGCTTCCATTCCCATCCACGCGACCCCCACCTTCGTCATCCTCCACCGACGGCACGCTAATTGCCACCGGCCCTAGTTCTGGGCCCCGTGAACTCTCACCCACTCATGGAGTCAAGCGGGTGCGCGAAGAGGAGGAAGAAGCTGAGCCTTCCGTCAATGAACAGCCAGACCGTCGACCCTCGAACCGACAAAGAGACGCTGAGTATGCTCCCGAAGAGCGGGAGGCGCCCAGCGCACTGGGATGGTTTATGCTGCCATTTGCTGCCTTTGTGCGTGGGTTCCGTGAAAGTCTGGGGTCTAGGAATCCATAGTTGCGATATTATTGCCCATTGCTTATATACCGTCTACATACTTGATTGTGATACTCTCCTGTATATATATATACATATGTGTGTGCGCGTGTGTGTGTGTACTTTCTCCTGCTTTTCGAGGGCTCATATGTAGCCCTAGCCTTACGGGGTTCTGAACTGCAGATCGTCAAGATTTGATTCCTCTTTCACCCCTGTTCCCAATTCTATTGGATCGCGGGGCTTTAATTAGTACCTTGGCCGTCTCGGCGTTGTCCGAGAAGTAGCAGAGGCTTTAAGCTTTAATACGAAGCTCCATCTAAGTCGCTTTCACATTCTGTCCTCATCCATCACTTTCGAATCGATTTCGCCGTTCCCTGGCTCGTATCTGGTCCACGCGCCTTCCTGTCTGCGCCGCTCAGGGTCGGGCTCGAGTCTATTTTGCTTGTCAACTGCCATGACTTACTTCCGACGTTGAACAGTGACTACCACCTGAATTCGCATCCCCGCCCGCCACATATTCACCGAGTTGAGCCCGACGTGGAACGAGGATTGGAAGAGGTACTGGGCATTGTAGAAGAGACCTGCTGTTTTCCCCTCGTCGCTCGCGATGAGCTCAAGGTGTGTAGCCGACCCACTGCGCTCCGCTAGCCACATAAATGCTCAGTCGGGTCCCCGCCCAAGGTCAAAAGGTTCTTCAAGGAGTAGCATGTCCCGCGATGACATTGGGTACCCCCCATAACTTATATCCTAGAGCCTTCCCCCGCTCAACTTCCGATTACAGATCCTCACTTACTCCCGCCGAGAAGGCAAGGGAGAAGAGATTGAGGGACGACCCCATGGCGAATGTCATAGGACCGCTGTTCGTCGATTGCAAGCGCTGCGGTGCGAGGATCAAGTTGTCCCCCAAGAGTGTATATGATCCCTTTCATTGGAAGACGCACAAAGAGCGATGCCTCAAGAAACCCCCCGGTGCTCTCTTCACAAGAAGTCCAATTCGCAGAGGACCGTACGTTACCCCTTTATCCTCGATTGGAAATGCCGACTCACGCGTGGGGCCTAATTGTTGTAAAAGAGTACTCCGCAGTTAGTTAATGAACTTCCCTCCGCCTCACATACTCCGGTCAGCCCGAAGCTGGATACTACGGTTTCTACCACACCGCCTTTGACACCCGACAAGGATGATGGTCCCCCCGCTCATCGAGACAGCGAGAGCAACGATCAATATTTCCCCCCGCTCCCCGCCGACGCCGGATCCCGCACCGCTGATCACACGTTAAGAGAGTACCTCACAAGGACACGCCGCAAGTCTGTTTCTGATTCCCCGTCGGGATCGCAAGATAACTGGCAGAAATGGGACTGGTCACAACTCAAGTCGCCGGACTTCAATGTCAATGATGGCGCTGGCGAAACTGGGAAGGCGGCTACGGTGTCTACCATCAGCGCTGGCGGTGTTTTTGCCTGGTGAAGAGTCGCTGAGCCCCAGGGAGCTCCAGCTCCGCCGCGACGCGATCTTCTCGTTGAATCTACTCTCTCAGTCAGCGCCAAGACCCTTGACCTGATTACATCCAGGCCTTCTTGCTTTATTCACTTGACTTGCCCGCATCACGTTTTGTCGCAAATCTTGGTAGACCTCATTGCAATCACTGCCCCGTCTCGCCCGCAAGCATTGTCCATATCTGTATTTTATTGAGCCACCGTTGCCGTTGTAGATCCGAAGCCGTCGAATCGAAGCACATTGTAACATATGTAGCAATTCTTGGAACTTACTGTATAAAATAATTCCCACTCATCGCCCCTTCCTCGCTAGCGTACATACCTTAATTCATAATCACTGTATAAATGAACCGTAGAATCCATGGCGGAGCAACACGCTGGCTTGTAATTTCCAACTTCTCAGAATAACGATTATATGTGGCTATGTATTTCATTGGCGTAAAATACCCTTTCCGATTCTTCTTCACTGATCGGAATCATTGGATGGAGGATTGAAGACCCCGCTTCGCAGCATCTCCGTGATGGTGGGATCATATGTTTCGTTGCCCCTGCATAGTAGAGATTGTGAGTATAGGTTTGCCAGGAATCTTACGTTTGAGTGAAACGTACAAGACTGCGGCGACGACCTGTCTGAGGATCGTACCTGTGGGGATCTCAACTTTCTCTACTTCCGGGATGTCATCGGCGCGTGTGGGGCCAACATTCAGTAACATAACGGGCTTGTGTTGTTCCAAAGCGTGTTTCACACACAACCTGCACGAAGCGGTGGGTATGAAACGTGTGGTGCATTGGAAGTTAAGAAACGGTGGTACGCACCTGAACGCGGAGAACGTAGCGAGTGTTGTGCCTATCATCAGAAGTCTATCTCCGCACTCGACGTCTGTAAAGCTGCGTGTAATAAGGGTTGGAACGGTTAGAACAGCTGGAGGTTTGGGTAGCGGACAATATGACTCACGACCGGTCCTTCACATCCTGTGGTATGGATTCTCCAAAGAAGATGAGGTGTGGTTTATGCTATATTTGGGGGGGGAGAATGGTCATAAGTACTTGATCAAATGTTCTGATGTAAAGAACCCTTACGTTGCAATTTCGCTTATTCTCCGAGAAAAAACATGTTGGGCAGTCGGGGACCACAAAGTCATCGTAGGATACTCCTTCTAGAACGACCTACCGAGAGGTATCACGCTCACATGAGGACCACATGAAGGCCAACGGACTTTGCTGACGCTACTCACATCTCCATCTGGGTTGGTCCTAGGTTGAATACTTGTTCTCTCTGATTCGGCCAGGATTTCCTTCCACTTGGGGTTGATATCAGCTAACCAATCCTGAAAGGTCTGCCTATCTACGACGTGCCCTGAGCAGCAGCTCACTTTCTGGAATGATGAAAAGCAAGAGATGAAGATAAAGCCCCATGATCCGGACCGTCTCCACGTACATGCAGAGTGCCATGAAGCTCTAAAATGCGGGACTGGCGGGTAGGTTCGTCCCATACGTGGGATATGGCCTTGTGGTGGAGCCCGTCGACGTTTTGTGTGATTAGACGTGATATCACTGACTTGTATTGCAAGGCTGCCAACGCGAAATGGGTCGTGTTCGGCTGGGAATCTCGCACTGGTGGATAGCCCACGAACGAGCGTAACCTAAAAAGAATTGGTGTCTTATATCAGTAACGGCAGCTTTTTCGGACATAAATTTTGAAATCGCTCACCAATACCGCTGGCTGTTTAATTCCAAGGATTGACGTTAATTAATACTTGCTGACACGAATTTCGCGACATACCGAAATCGGAAGCCCTTTTCGGTGCGGTCGACGAGCTGGTGGTATAAGATAGGCCTTCATATATCGGCCCATTGAATTAACAAGATACAGTCGACCCTGGAAGTAGCGCTGTACGCACTTGTAGTTGGGGTTCATGTACCGTCCATCCTTTCCACGGTATGCTCGAATCCCTGAATCCACACTTACACCCGCTCCTGTGAGCACGGTGACATTTCCTGGGCGAAGAAAATCAGCGACACGTTCTATAGCAGCTGTAGCAGATATTGGCGGCCTTGACGGCACCCGTTCAAGGAGGAATTGAGGAATTGTGGGAATAGAGACTCGCATGTGACTCTTGGACGGAAGCAAGAAGGACAAACAACCGGTTCGACTTTGGCTACAACCGCCGCAACAATAATCGGTGCGCCCTCCACCGTACCTACTCATTAACGATGTCAATGAGCGGGCCACGCCCGCCACCAGCGACGCTGCAGACCCCGGGCTTTGCACACTACTCGGTCACCTGGTCACCTTTCCACAACACGCGTTTGGCCGTCGCATCTGCTGCCAACTTTGGCTTGGTTGGCAATGGCCGGCTTCATCTAGCTTCTGTGGTTGCGAACCCGGGGGGCATGCTGGCACTGAACCTAGACAAACAGCAAGTCAGACCTTCGGCATTGCTGGAGCCGTGGCCCTAACACGAAAGTCTAGATTCGACACCCAAGACGGATTGTACGACGCTGCCTGGTCTGAGATCCACGAAAACCAGATAGTAACTGCGTCGGGCGATGGGTCATTAAAGCTATGGGATATTATGCTTAATGTAAGCCCAGATTATCCAAATAATGCGGTTGGTTGATGGTTCAGGACAGGACCACCCAATCCGTGCATGGCAGGAGCATACAAAAGAAGTATTCTCCGTTGATTGGTCGAATTTGAAGAAAGATACCTTTGTATCGTCATCCTGGGATGGTACAGTTAAGATAGTGCGTAGTCCTGCTTGTCGTGGGCTTAGAGAGGTCTCATTTGACCTCAGTGGACGCCAGAACGACCCGCGATCGTTGATGACCCTCAATGCACATCATTCATGCGTCTACCAAGCTCTGTTCTCCCCGCATCAACCCGACATACTTGCGACATGCTCGACCGATGGGACACTTCGAATATTCGACCTTCGCGCCCCTGCATACGCTTCTGGACCCAACACAAATAGTTTCACAAATCCTCTTTCTGCATCTATGTTAACAGTACCCGCATCGCACACCGAAATCCTAAGCTTAGACTGGAACAAATACCGGCCATTTGTTTTGGCCAGTGGCGGTGTTGATAAATTAGTCAAAGTATGGGACTGTAGGATGGTTAAACCTGGAGCGGAGCCGGGCGCTGTTGGAGGCTCCTGCGAGACTCAACTAATGGGTCATGAATACGCTGTAAGAAAGGTTCAATGGAGCCCTCATCGCGGCGAGGTGATTGCTACCGCGAGCTATGATATGTCGTGTAGGGTGTAAGTCGTAATCCGTCATTCCTTTCTCTTTACTGACTCAAATTTGTTAGGTGGAACACTGCGCTGCCGGTTGGTCAGCCACAGTTGATGTACATCAATGATGCACACACAGAGTTCGTCGTCGGATGTAGTTGGTCTCTATACGACCAGGGGGTATTAGCAAGTTGTGGCTGGGATAGCAGATTAAATGTGTTCCGTGTGTAATTTATAGTAAGTTGGCATCCGCTTCGCTATAGCCTGTACGTTCGATGCTAAACTTTATTGTCCTTACGGAACCTTCAGGGACTCTTGTATTTATAGTCATAAACATAAACTATGCGTATTGAAGGCACCAGACACAAGCGCGGAGTTCGAGGGGAACTCCTAACACGACATTAATGAGATACGCCTAAATTAGGCGGTCAGTTTGTAATGATTGTCTTTGATCAGATACCATCCAGCCAGATAGTTCTTGCCGTAGATTAGTATACAAATTCAAGGGGTACGCCATATTCCAAAGATCAGTGCATAAGTCCTTCTGCTACATTGCTGATATACAACGAATCAGCACCACCCATCGCCCATTGCAATTGCGAAAATGATAATGCTGAAACCTGTTGAAGGCGAAGACGCAGAGGATATTCTAGCGGACTCGCTGGATACACTATATGAATGCCAACCTGTCTCACTCTCATCTCCTGGCCGTCATTTTGTCCTGCAACTCAATCATCGCAACCACTCCACCGACACATTGTCGATCGAACCCGGGAAACCCATATCCATCTCGTGTCGTGTTCCTGATACCCAATCGTCAAATTGGTCTCTGCATGCGTCGAGTGTATGGGTTTGCATCGGTATACCTTACCGAGCATATCCAAGAGCTACATCTAGAGGACTATCTTTCGCCTCTGACGTCGCCGGCAAATCGGATAAACGTCCTAGAGCTCGGCGCAGGTGCCGGGATCCCTAGTATCGCCATCAGCAAGTTAATTGAAGATTCGTGTATACACATTACGTCGAGTGATTACCCAGATGATCAACTGATCTCTGCTTTGGAGGACAATGTTCAAACGAATGACGTTGCGTCAAAGTGCAAGGTTGTTCCTTACGCATGGGGATCAGACGTATCCCCTCTGCTACCCAGGTCCGAAACTACTGTGGATCGCGGGTTTGACGTAGTCATTGCCGCTGATACATTGTGGAACTCCGATACTCATGCGATCTTCGTCGAGACTCTCCAAAAGACTCTCAAGAAAGATGCCAAGTCTAGGATACATCTGGTGGCAGGATTGCATACTGGTCGGTTCACTATCCAGTCTATGCTCGATCGGCTAAAATCATCTGGGTTCGACGTCGAATCTGCGGAGGAAAGGCAAGTGCACGGCGATCAGCGACGAGGGTGGATTGTTGAAAGGGACGGGGAAGACGAATTTGATCGACGGCGGTGGTTGGTGTGGATCGAGGTCAAGTGGCACCTCACTTAGATGTCAATGACATGCGGGTAACAAGGATCCTCGACATTTTGATATCTACATACAATTACACGGTTACATTTATTTTCTTCTTCTCTAACCCACGAGTAGAGTCATGGAGGCACTGGAGATACAGGGAGGGGCGGACTAATGGTATCAGTACGTATCACTCAGAGCTAGGTGATACAAATTCTGAATCTTCTGCGGTTTATTTTTTTACTGTCTTTCTTGTTCCGCTATTGGCTTATCGGCTATATTTTACTTGTGTCGGGGACGAGGCGCCGGAGGTGTGCCAAACGTTAAGATACTAAGATTGCGCATCCCTTGAAGTAATTCCTGTAAGAATGAGGTGAATGTCAAGCACCGCGAAGGGAGGACAGGCACATACCATGATTAATACAATATTGTCCTCGTTCATTCTAACTGCGTCTATGTTGAGATTATCTATAGTGGTGTAGGGGATATCCCTCGTAGACTCGTAGGGCACCATAGTTGTCTTGCCGCCCATGGTCCATGTCTTCGCTGGGGCTTTAGCTGGGTCGGAGAATGGCTTGAAATCGATGAGCACCAAGCGTGGGATGGTAGCAGGCCTGCTGCCCATCTCGTTCCTCGAAGCTGGACAGGCTCGGCATCTAGATATAGAGCCTTCGTGCCAACAACGTGCGGGCCACGGAGGAAGGGAGATGGCTGCACATTGCGGATGTAGCAGTGTTGGCTCCAGTGCTTCCAAGAAACGCGAACCGGGTCTCGTCTGGAAGTCGGGGGTCTGAAATAAGATTCGTTGGCGAATAACCAGACGGAGGGACCTTTAGCGTGGCCGCTCTGCCGAGTGTTAGAGGCCCCGCTGAGGTTTACATTAAGCATGAGAAGACGAGCGGGCCGGATCAGGGTAGAACAAAGCATCGGGGTTGGCAACGGCATCAGATGGCGGGGAAACTGTTGGATGAAAAAGTGATGGCCGCGTTAGCCCACACCTCGGGAAGCTCGTAATCGCGCATATTGGTGACATTCGCGACGTCGGTTATGTTGTATAGATTGAGCGCGGGCCTGCCATGATACTTCGCTGAGACGAGCATGCAAGTCTCGTTTAAGAATAGGATATCGCCCTCCTCGAACCACTACGGAGGAAATAAATAAGTAGATGTGCTAGATAAATCCCCGCCGTCACTCACGCGGGCGTGAAGAGTATGCCAGTCCATAACAAGGTGCTTGACCTGTCCTGCAGCAAACTCCATGGAGATACCAAGCTTGGATCCACAGATCTGGAGTGACATGTGCGAGACCCTACCGGCAGATTGAGTGCTGAACTCGTAAGCGAGTGCGGGAGCCCATCTATGTTTCGCAAAGGTCCACAGGTCGCGCAAATGGATCTGGATAGCCACCACACCTCCTAAGCTTCGGGGAAATAAGTAGGATGCTAGAGCATTGATTGTGTTTAGATATATACGTGCCTGAAGAGGTGCGTGGTCACGAGAAGGTGCTGCGAGGGATCGACCATGACAGATTCGATGGGAGGCGTCGAGAAGCGGATGTGTCGGGTCCGAGTTAAGGGACGACCAGTTCGGTGTGATGGAAGCTCGGACAATTCGAGGCAATATTGTTGTCCATCGGTGAGAATTCTATGAACGAAGCCTCCGGACATGCCCACCTGGGCAGGTGTAGGGATCTGCATCCTAGATTCCTGGGACCAGCGGAGCCGTGGCCAATCCTTCTTGTAAGACAAAAAGGAGCTGGTAACGTGCGAGGGCAGGAGCATGAGCACGTGGGGCACGTCCATCTTTCATCGCAGCCAGTGCGAGTTCGAACCGGTACCGTAAGGACTGGAATTCCATGACAACATTATAAATACGGGAAAAGGCCTAGAAGAGTAATGATAGACTTTAGACGTGTTGACTTCCGCGATATGACAGAGTTATGAGTGAAGTAAGAACTTGCCTGACAGGCTCGCCACAAGGTCTGTGGATCGAGGTTTTCCAAGATGAGGATGAGGATTTCGGTAGAGATTCTGTAACGGCGCATGTTCAATGAGCTCGAGGATATCGGAGTGATTCTGAAGATACAACCTTTACGGTGCGTTCGAATTTATACGAGCGACGGTAGATGAGTAACTGTCAGAGAAAAAGAAAAGAAAAATAAGCAACGTTGTTGTACGTCGAGATACGCTGCATCTGCAAAAGAGGCTAGCGAATGGGAGAGCCGCGACGAGCTGAAAATAGCCAAATTTGGAGAGCGATGTTGGTCGATAGGCGGGGCTATATTGTGTGGAACGGTCACTTTTTGTGAACGTCGTGACCGGCGTTCCATACGCTACGCAAGATTGTCATGTCAACACTTTGGCTTCCATCTAGTCCTGGTAGAGTTCAGTGATGGTGAGCTGATCATCTAGCGGGTGGACGAATTCGGTGGCGGTAGACAATAAGAGCCCTTCTTCGGGGCGCATCCTTCCAAAGGCGGCAATGACGGGTGCTCTGTTTACTCGCCGTCGACGACGTGTACAAGATCTTGGGTCGGGTGCGCCTTTTCCGAACTGATAATAGGATTATTGTCGTTTCTGCGCGCCAGTCAGATCCAGATCTCGTAGGAGTAGTAGCTCGCTGTGATTGACTGATCGGCGCTGCTACCCTGCACAGCCACATATGCATGGCTAGCGTGACTCCGTGACTGTCACAACACATATCCCATAACTGTTGCCGCCGAAACCACTCGTCCAATGGTCTGCACAAAATGCGAATCTGTGCGGCGTTTCAGCTGTTGTTCTTTTGTTGCGCTACTCCCGCTCATGCCATTTGTCTTGCATAGAAACTCTCAAAATTAGCCGCCCCAGATCCTTTCAAGTCAACGACCTCCAGTATCAAGGAGGGGTCGAGGAAGATCGGAGAGAATAAGCTCCTCAGTCGCCCAGGGAGCTCAAAGAATCGGTTTCAGGTGCGCGAACAATAGTCTTATCATCCTTTGGTTGTATTCTCATCCCCCCTCAGCCGTATCAGGGCAAGTGCAAAGACTGCAAGTCTAACGTCACCCAGAACAAAGCAAAGTATTGCCATGGTGCGCTTGATCGGTTTCGCAGCCTTGACATATAGACTTACTTGTGACTCTCTACGATAGGATGTGCCTTCAAGAAAGGGATATGCTCTATCTGCGGCAAGAAAGTCTTGGACACCTCGGGTTATTCGATGTCAAACAAGTAGTACTTAGAAGACGGAACGGTCTCGGACAGTGTGTACTCAGTTTTCCTACTGCATGTATCATAGTGTACTTACCACTTATAATGCCACCGTTCGTTACTGCTTGGTTGTATGAACATTTGTAAAACGCTGCCCACCAGGTATCCTCGAAGTATGGGCGCTTACGGGTCCAAGACGACCTCTACGTTTCAACTTTTGTTGGCTCTTCCGTGCTCAGCAAAATTGAGCCAACAATAAGTGTGCTTGCCGTACACCTGCTTCTATGTCCCATCACCTTTTTCGAAACCGACGGAAGACCCCCTGGTCGTTCGCACCTGGACTGTCTTAGACGTCTTATCTCGGGAGCTCTTAGATAGCATCATCTCCTCGGACATGTACAGAATAGACATTATTTGGAGGTCAATAAATAGGTACAGATACGTGCGTTTCCATGTAAAACGATAGCAAAAACAGACAGCTGGTAATATATCAACCTCTAATGATTGATTAATGATCATGCATCATAACGTCCTTCCTCTCCTCATAGATCCTCTCATCAATGGTCTTTTCGGCAAGGAACCGATAGACATGCACGAGTTTTCGTTTGCCCGAACCGTACCAATCGCCCAATCGCTTGCGTTTCGCACATCTGGTAGATCTCCTTCGTCGGTGCCAGCAACGGCGACATAAATATCGCATGGTTGGCAGATGTCAAATTTGCACCACTCGCGCTCTCGTCCATGACGTTGAGAAGAAGCACACGTTCCTCGCTGTCGTTCTGAAATTTCTCTAGGTTCTTGCTCTTCTGATGAGCCGTCCCTTTGATTTCGAGATACTTGATCTTGTGGTCGCCCAAAGCTTCCGCGACTTTCTTCATTAAATCCGGGAACTGAACGAAAAGGAGAACACGCTCATCCTTAGGAATATCTTTCCTAGAAAACATTAAGTCGATCACGAGGTTTAAGCTAGAGATATCAACGTACTTGATCATATGAACGATCTTTTCCAGCTTCATGCCATAGTGACGACCTTTACCCTCTCGTTCTTTGTCGTCCACGCCTAGATCCTTAACGGCGATGATGTTGTAGTCCCTTGCAGCCGACTTGCAGGCGCCAGACTTTGCATAAACGCACTCCTCCTTCGCCGCCCATTGCTTCACGCACGCTGTGCACCCCGTATGCCCACAAGACGACAACACCGAAATCTCCTCCGCGGGTAGATTCTCTCGTTTGCATCTGGGGCAACTCACATCCGGAGGAGTGTCTGACTGCTTTTGGAAATCGCGAACCACATTGAAGTATCGCAGCGACCGCACACGCCCAACCAATTCCTTGCCCAACCGTCGGATTTCGTGTGTTTTCTCGCGGTGCTCCCAGACCTTCTCTTTCATCTTCTCGCTGAGTTGCGAGTCGTCCTTCTTGCCCTTGCGGCTGGTAACTTTGGCGCCAGCTTTGTCCAGTAGATTGACGATCATCTCCCGGGCCTCTTTGTCACCAACAGCATCGTCTCCGCCACGGGTGACACGGACGTACTCATGGAACAGAGATTCCTTCGCAACGTCGCCTTTTTCGACTAGATCCTTCTCCCGAGCGACAGCCTGCTTGAGGCACTGCAAGAGCTCGGCCATACATTCTTGCAATTGCTTTTTGCGTTCCTCCACAATAACGTCGCAGGCCTTCACGGAGTTTTCTTGATCCGTCTGCAAATCGAAATACGAGCAACATTTGAGCAACGCCTCTTCTGCCGTCCTTGGAGATTGATTAGACACAGCCAGATGGTGATAGCAAACAGTCAACGTACTTGCTCTCTCCCAGGGCCTTTAGAAGACGCTTGTCACGATCGCTCTCGCTCTTGCGAGTTTTCTTCATAGTCATCTCCAGCGCTTGTAGGTAGTGCTCTAGTTCAAGATATATCGCGTATTCCGAGGTGGTCTGCGTCACTTTGCGAATGTCCTCAACCCATGGGATTTCGTCGATCTCAGCGATGTTCTTAGAAGATTTAAACACGATTAGTTGATTACTTGATCGAGCGAAGAAAACTCACCTGTCGGACAAACTGATCAAGGAAAGCCTGTCCTACTTGGTGTCTATGAGCATGCCACTCCAAGCTATGCACCTCGCGGAAAGAATGGAATTTTTCCGCCGCTAGATTCTCTTTAGCGATGGCATCTAGCTCGAGAAGCCGGTCACTTACCAGTTTGTTCTCTTCTGCGTTTCCTCACTTCTGCAGATTGACCTTCACCGTCATCGTCTACACCCAGATGCAGACCAAGGAAAGCTGCAATAGATTTGACAGCAGTGAAATCGTGGATAGGCGGGGTACCAGAAAGAACCCAACGACGGTTGCCCGTAAGCCTCGTAACCAACGAATGGACTTTCCCATCCAAGTACGTGTATTCATCAACAACAACCCGTGCGAATTGGAACATCTCCATAGGTGGTGCACGCATTTGCGTCCAATCCTTCTTCGCAGCGGAGCCCAATTTCCAAGGGTCCGAGTCATGTCGCCGTTGCTTCTTCGCCGGTCTCTCGTCGTCATCGTCAGCCTTTCGTTTCTTCGTCGCTGCCTTCTTCTTCTTAGACGGAGCGTCATCGACGTCCATGTCGTCAGTCTCCGCCTCTGTCGAACTGGCACCGGACGTATTGCTCGAAGTGGCCTTGCGTGCGACCTTGGGCTTTGGTTTTGGCTTTGGTTTTGGCTTCGACTTGGATTTCGCCTTGCTCTTCGAATCTCCATCAGACGAATCATTGACAACGAAGTCGCTTTCTTCGGAGGAGGACGGCTCGGCCTCGGAAGTGTGCTCGTAGTCCGATTCTTCAATCGCTTTCTTTCGAATACGTGAAGTAGCAGGCTTGACCGCCTTCTTGGGCTTTACGGCCTCCTCTTCATCACTCTCCGATTCAGAAAGAACCATGATTGGAGCCGACGTCCTGGTTCGTACACGCTTTCGGGGAACATCGGACTCCTCCTCAGAATCCTCCGTTGCAGAGGGAGGTGCGGAAGAAGGGGGAACGGAGGAAGCGTCCGACCTCGCAATGGGAATGACCACCTCAACAAGGTCCTCTGGCCACGCATCGCGCTTTGGTTTCGGGGCTTGCGCCTTGGGCTCGATCGGCGTTGGCTTTGATTTCTTCTGCGCATCCGCTGCCTCACGGTACGACTTGCCTTTGAGTCGCTTAGACTGAAGCGCCTTGAGCTCTGCCTCTGCCTCTGCCTCCGCTGTGCGTAGGTAACCATCAGTCGTGGAGAGTGACTACAAAGTAATGTTACTTACCACGATGGTGGGCGTCTTTAATTTCCTTCAAAACGGCTGCGGAACCTTCGTCTCGCAGGCGGTCAACTTGCTTTCGAAGCGAAGCTAGACTTACATCCACGCTAGCGTTGAAATGTCGTCCGTCTCGTGCAGACAGATCTCCCCCGGCTGATAGTTCTTGTAGATTATCCAAGTACACGTTACTCTTGAACAGATTGGAGGCGACGACAACTAAATCAGCGTTTTGCACGTCCTCGATCGTGAGCGAGTTGAGATTCGATGCGGTAGTAATAACTTCGACCTTGAAGTGTTTGCCCGCGAATTTCTTTGCCTCAGAAGCCCATTGCCTTGTTAGATGTGGTGGGACGACGATAAGACTGGCCTTGGTGGGGATCTTTCCGGGTAGATCGTCTATGTTGCTCATTTCCTCTTTGACGTCGCTCGCCATTACGTCGATGAGGGCTAGTGTAATGGCGGTCTTTCCATATCCTACTTGATCAGCCAGAACACCGCCGCGAATCTTGACGCTCCGCTGAACCCGTCCCTCCGCTCTCCATCCCAAAGCGTCAAGCATTGCTTCTGATATCTCCTCCTCAATAAATGGTGGCGCAGTCTTTGCTTCTTGAGCGACCATCCATTCAAGGGACCGGAGTTGTTCTACTCGAAGCTTGAGTTTGAAGTGCGGCGGCTGGGCATGTTTCTTGTCCTGCTTGTTGCTGCGTAGTACGAACTTAGGTAGGTCAATATGGACGGAAGGAGTGAAGTTCGTATCAAGTCGCCACGAGAGTGTGACTCGGCTATCACGATGGACGTTGGGGAGGCGTGGCACAGCCCTATGGAGAAGTGTAGGGACGTTGAGACCAATCTTGACGGTACCTACTCCATCCTCATTCAGCATTAACTGGGTGACGAAAGGACTGGGCCGCCGCTTGAGCCTTCGTTCATATTCCCCGGCCTGGATGGTGTTTTTCTACCGCAACCGACTTCCGCTTGACCGTCATCCATTTAAGCTTCGGTGCACTCGGAGCGCAGCGTTCGCAGCTCTCACATATGTCCGAATGTTCGATTGTTTGCCATGAGGTGAAAGACTGATCGTCGTGACAAATACGCCCCAGTAGCCACGCCAGGCTTCGGAAGATGCTCCGCTCGTTGATTCTATCCACCTCTCTCCATGTACCTCTCGGCCATTCAGGTCCGGCATCGGATCTAAATGGTACTTGACAGACCAGGAAAGCCATTGCACTACGACAAGCGTCCAAATTCAAGGAAATATCGAGTGCCTTGTTCGGCATGGAGAAGCGAGCACCCTCCAAGGCGAAAGGCTTCGTAAGACAGGTTAGTAGATGCGAACCTTTTCAGAGACGAAATTCACCTCTAACTTGGCTACCTTAGAGGCGATCCATTGGCACGGCAGAATGCAATCGACTTTCTGCGCGCCTGCTTTTGAGGATTGTCTCCAAGTATGAGCGAGCTTGCAAAAAATGGGTCGAGTTTCGCCGTATTCGTAGCGCCGCATGCTAGTGGAAAAGACGAAGGAATCCTGCGTGTCGTCGGTTCTATGAGGATCCAGCAACATAAATAACGGTGGCAAACTTGACTCCTCCTCAGCCGACTCTTTGCGATGCAAGGCGCCATTCGCGGTGCCACATCTCTCGAACAGTGTATACGTCCCTGCGATATCACGGTCCAAGTTCTCTGCAAGCTCCTCTGGGACGTCAATAACGAGCTTCGAGAATACTTTGCGATCTTTGAATTCGTCACCTTGCAGGCCCAAACGTTGCTCCCACGATGGAACGAGGTCACCCCCGCCCGTAATGGTGATTGGGACGGAGAAGTCATGAGGGAAAGCAAACTGCCAATCTCCGTCAAACAGTCCTCCTTTGCATCGAAGCCTCCCTATAGGGTGGCGCAAGATCGTCCGTATGTCGGCATCTGCTGCTTCGTCTGCTTTGGGCTTCGCGTATAGCAGCCATTCGGGTTGCTGGGGGTGCATGAGGAGCTCGAGCAGGGCATCCGACGAATCGTACACCGCCGACCAGACCTCCTGGCGTTTGGGCTCGACGAAACGGAGTTGCTGAGATGAAGCGCGCAGGACAGCGTCGGCCCACTTTGTCCAGCGCTTCTCCGGTATGGATGCCTTGCAAGTATCCCTGAGAGCATTGAGCACCTCCATCGTGACGCCACGGAGAGTGATGGACATCGGAAGAGTAGACTTGAGCTTCCTTGCGAAATCGGATGGTGGGAGACGCAGGTGAGCCCCAACGTTGGCGAGTTCCGGATTATGTTCCGGACGCCCTCCGCACTTCTTGCAGAACGATGTCTGGCAATCAACGCAACGAAAGAGAGGTTGAGTCGTCATGTCTACCCGGCCTTCGCAGTAACATAGACGGGAGCTTCTCATCGCGTCCAGTAACAGTTGGGACCAGGCTAGCTTCCTAGTGACAGAGAGGTCCAATGGTCGTTCATCTAATTCATCTTCCCCAACGATTCGCTTGTCCACAGGAACGATGTCTTCGTTAGTTGTGTCTACAACCATCTTCTCCTCTTCGGCGACGTCTTCCACCAAGCCAGCCTTGGATTCGTAGCTGCGAGAATCGTCTCCAGCTTTGAGAAGCTTCCTGGCCGATACCAGTGCAGCGAGCATGCATGCCCCAACTACGGTTGTAGACATCGCATTACCAGCAAGATCTGCCAGCTGATCTTCGCTTTCTCGCGTCAACAGCAATTTGTCGACGGGAAGCCCCTGCATTCCAAGCGCCTCAATACCAACCATGGGGCCGCCGCGGTTGGTGATGTACGGGATCATGGACGGGGTGAGGCAAGGGCATATACCTGGTTTGCTAGAACCAATAGTTCGGTCTACATTTTGCGACAAGTTCCATACCAACCTGCGATGGGTCAAACGAGTTCACAACAGTCGTTCAGCAATAAGGAGTAGACCACGTACGTTTTATACGCGGGGTCAATACCTTGTTTAGCTGAACGCAGAAGACTGATGTCCATCAAGTCCCATACACGTTCAACCTGACCTGTGGCCCAATCACCCCAGCCATCTACGGAAAGCTTGCAATAACCACCTAGTCATATGAAGTTGTAATGCTAGTTGGCGTGATCAAGGAAATCCATACCATCGTCCCAACTGGTCAACGGACGCTTGTCCCCAAGTTGCTCCTCTAACCTCGCTCTCTGATGACGAGACTCACATCGGCTCCAATCTGTTCGACCTACACGGCGGTCCAGAGCATGTGCACTCTCGCTCACGAGTTTCTGGCGCGCTTGATGTATACGAGGATCGTCAGCAGGCAGTAAATGGGCATCGAGAGAAGAGGTTGCAGGACGCTTCAACTTGTTGACGACCCAGTCTTTCCACGTTGCGGGGATGCTGGAACCACGCTTATTCACGGCCAAAAGGTACACTCGGGTACGAGTATGAGGCACATAGTAGAACTTGGTGTCCGCTCGACTGAACTCGGCGCTATAGTCGATATCTTCGAAATATTCTTTGACTTTGGTCCATGGCGCAGAGCAAACGTTTTCGAGGATGACAATGGGCGGTCGATGCCTTTTAACCCACGACATCATGCCACGGAAAGTTCGTCCAGACTCGCCGTTGGCATCTATGTCTTGTTTCTCGTTATTGAGATTTGAGTAATCGACACATGAAGTGCCTGCGATCAGCATATCCACGTCGCCAGGAACCGGAGCCAACGACCCATACGCAGTATGCCTAGCAAAAGATGAGAGAGATCACAGGTCATGTTGCATTTACGCTTGCAAAATGGTGCTTACGCCTCATCCTCGCCCAGTTCGCAGACATCGCGAAAGAGAAGGGGTGGCTGGAAGTTGCGTTCGATGTACGCCTGCTTGAAAGGCTCAATCTCGCACGAAAACACGTGTTGTATTTGGACATTGACATCGTATTGCTCTCGTATGGAACCTGTAATCATTTCGAGGGCCAGAAGAGGAGATTCTGTGCCGGAACACATAGTTGCGACGCGTAGTTTTCGACCAGCAACCTGAACCGCTACGTCCTTTATTTCCGGAATATGGCTCACGAGGTCATCGAACATGAGAGGAATGCTCGATATAGGAGGCAGCTTAGAGGAAGACTCTGCAGTTGCAATTTTGGTGCTTTTTCGCTTTGGCTCTGATTCGTCCATCTCGACGTCGGACGCGTCCTGTGCCTCGGAAGAGTGAACTGAGGCATCGTCTTCCTGAAGTTCCTCCTCTTCGGGTTCTTTGGACTTTCCGGGGTCGGATTTCGAGGTAAAGAACGAGTTGATGGTCTTCTGGGAGCCGGATTTCGCGAGCTTTTCCTTCGCCATGGTGGTCAATTTGTAAGAAGCGCGTCGCGTCGCGCGAGCACTAGCGCTTCTGACATAATCCAAGTCGGGCGTCGATCACGTATCACGTGGGCTCTGTTTATTTTTTTATTTTTTATATCTGCATTTATATACAGTCGCCTCTGTCATAACCCATGACTGTGATAACCCATACTCTGTAGTAACCTATACATTTTCCCATCCACCGACTTGGTTCGCAGGAAAACCCCATAACTCTCTTATACTTAATAATCTATACTTTTTGGGGATGTCAAAACCCATAATTATATTAAAATCTTTCAAAAAAACTCAATCAATCCGTTGCCAATGGATGTATCATTACCCTAAAAACCCATTATTTGAACACTTTAGGACCTACACTCGACATGACGGGGCTTTCCGTGCTTGAAAGGGGGCTGGAAATCCTCCAACACGCCATCTTCGTGGCTATATCAGCAACATTGATTCTCCGCTTTGTCGTAGACTAGAGGAATCCCCTGCGTCGTTTGGTATCCAGACTCGATATGAGGCCTCTCGCACCCTGAAACCAACGAAGATTTCTGATCACCTTGCTCGCATTTGACATTTTGATATGATTTTATATAACTCTACACTAATCTTTAGTCTTGTTTAATCTTTTCTTAAGGTATATATTGTATTTACACTCATAGTCCTGTAAATAATCTTCCCAGACTAATTTGTTGATGATTTTCCGTAGACGCCCAAATAGGCGCTCTGAGGTAACCCATACTCTCTCATAACCCATATGACAGAGGCGACTGTACTACTGAAATTTTGATATATGATTTTATTTTATTTTACTGAATGCCTTCTACAATGAGAGTGGAATGCGGAAATAATGGCAAGTACAAATGGCCCTCTAGATGATTGAGAACAGGGAAGACGGAAGACAGCCACAACACTTTCACGTTGTCAAGCCGCATGTTCTGTAGTATGTAACAAACACGATTCGCAAGGGGGAAGAACATGTATGAGGTGTTAGGCATGAGTATAAGTTAGTAGGCGCCCCAGGGAACGAAGTCCCGAACCGGTATCTTACCCAGTTGGGAGGTTTTTCCCGCAACTCTACAACACAGTGCGACACTAGTGTCGGCTGCTCCCACTGCGTCGAGTTTGAAGTAGACGACTTCAAGGGTAAGAAATGGAAATATTCGGACAGCTTCGTGCTCTGTTTGGCCGCGATGCTGTGAGCTGGTGGGACAGGTCTTATTTTTTCGACTGGTAACCTACTCGTGCTGCTGAAAAGCGATGCAGTTTACTGACAACGGACTCCTTAGGGTCTTTGTGTTTGCGATATGGGTGCTCGGCTATTTAGCCTCTAATATACCACCGTTCGAAAGAGAGTTCAAGTTGCATGACTCTGCTATTGACCATCATCATCACCATAGCCAGTGTGTATAACGACCTTCTGGTCTTACTACGCTAACCCGCAAATCCTCGTAGGATCTCAGGCGTGGTGAACAACGTAATTGCTGTTTTTCTCCCATTGACAACGGTGATCGTCTTTGGCACATTTCGACGATCTTTGCTGGACATTCACCATGGCGCGATAGCTATCATGGGTAGCCGGTTTGTTTCGCCATCGCTCCCAGCGTCGACAGCTGTTTATTCTACCTCAGAGGTCTGACTCATCTCCTCACAGAGTTTCTCAAAAACACTGTTGGTAAGATTATACAGAATTCCTTGTCGTCGCTGTCTTATCTGCCACCTAGGGAGGCTGCGACCTGACTTCCTGGCCCGGTGTAAGTGGGACAAAGCGCTAAAAGAGTGCACAGGGTAAAATTTTCATTCGCTACTTCTATCTTTAGCAACACTCACTGCCTCTCCCAAGGCACATTGAAAATGTCCTGGACGGCCGACGGTCGTTCCCATCAGGCCATTCAGCATCAGCTTTCACAGGGATGACCTTCCTCTCGCTTTATTTAGCGGGACAGACTGCGGCGTGGTGTTTCCACGCACCACTGCCGCCCTCGTCCTGGACATCTAGCCGAGCTGGTAGGCTCAGCATCACCATAGCCCCAATGATTTGGGCGGTCTACGTGGCTATAACGAGACTAGAAGACTATGTGAGTGGTTGTTCTCCATCCTTTACTCTTAGTCGATGCTAATACCATCTTCCCAAGAGACATCACAAAGAAGATGTGATCGTGGGTAGCCTAATAGGAATCTCAATGGCGACTATATTCTACCTGATGTTCTGGCCCAATCCCTTTTACGCCAGTAACTTCCAACAAGGATCCTCCACAGAGCCACGATTAGCCTATACTAACGACACGTACAGAGACAGGAATGGTGCATTTGAATTGGCTAGATTCGAAGTAGATGAAAGCGAAGCTTTTAAAGGATATGATATTTAACTGGTTTCCCGGTGATTAATGCTTTGGGTCATGATCCTGCGCCAGCGCCGCGAACAAACACCCACTTATCCCCAACGCGTTCCATTTTGCCTCCAGCGCCTCCCGTATTGGCATTGGGCTCGTTATGCTGACGTTCCTCTATGGGTGATTTGACTGCCGTAGTGGGTGCCATGGGACTTGTACTTTCTCCTCCTCCAAGGACTATCGCGTCTGTCTCCATTCCATCTTGCATGATGGGTCCCTGTGTATCTCGGGGATTGCCGTGTCCATGTCCTCCTCGCCCCCGATTAAACCACCCTCGTCCTCGACCACTCTGCCAGCCGTCCGTATTGAAGGTCGATACAGGCTCTTCCCAACTACTGATTGGCCATCCTTGTGTCGGACCGCCTGCTGCCATTTGAGTAGGTACCATGCCACCCGCCATGACATATTGCATGATCTCCTCAACGGAAGGTGTATAACCATAGGCCATTTGCCACTGATTTCCTAATGCTTCCCACGAAGCTGGGTTGGTATAGTCGAACTGCTCCATGGTCATCTGAGGCTGTACTGCACTCTCTGACTTCGCAACTGTCTCTGAAGTTGGAACGGTAGCTACCGATACCAACGCAGATGATGATTGATTACTAGGATTGAGCGGAGGTGGGGGCTCTACAGAAGGTTCGCTACGGAGAGTCTCTGGCACAGGCGGTGGGCGGTGCGTTTCTGCTGCGGGCACTGGGATGGGCTCACTAAGTCCGGGAGATGGTGATGGAGGTCTGATATCGCGTCCGAACTCATCCCTTTCTGGTTCGCGCGATTTGCGAATAGAAGTTTGGCCATCTAGGGGCGGACCGTCGACCGCGGATGTAGTTGATGGCCTTCTTGGGGGACTATAAGGCCGGAAGTCTCTTCTGCCGCCATATCTACTTGAGGGGCTCCTGGATCTACTCTGCCTTCGCCTCGGTGGACTCCTCTCTCGGTAGCCACCTCTGTCCCGATCGTCCCATCTCCCACGGGTATCGCCTCGGCGGCCCCGAAAGCCTCTCGCACCTCGGCTGGGACCTGCTTGGTGAATACGATTGTAGTCGTTGGACTCCGGACCACGGTCAGAGTGGTCGTAATTATCATATCTAGCTGGTCTACGATTATGATGATACTCCTCATGGCTGGGTGGTGATCGAGACGAAGAGCCGCCGAAAGGCGCAGCCCGGCCGTTGAATGGTGCGGCTTGGTTTGGCCTATGCGGCTGTCCTAGAGGGCTATCTGCTGCCTTGGCCGCCTGTGCAAGTTGCTGGATCAGTGCTAACTGCGCCGGTGGTTGTACTGATCCTGTATTTGGGTGTATTTGGCTGAGGAACTGTTGAGCCCTCAGGTCTTTGGTGAGATAAGCCACTCACTCACCCTCCATTTGTCGATGTAGAAGCGTTGGCAGCCTGAGCAAGCAGTGCTAGCAGTGTTGCTTGCGGATCGGGTACAACATTCGTGGGACCATTGGGCGGTTCAGGACGTCGTGCGGGCACGTTCGCATTGTTCACTTCGGGTTCTAACGCAAGTTATATTTTAGTTTCTCGTCCACTCGCGTAAAAAGCCGTGCCAAACTGCATGTAGACGGATTACATAGGTAGGAGAAATACTTAGCGAATACATGTGGAAACAGTATGCACCTTTTTTGCCTTTGCCCTGCTCTGTTATCTCCTTCAGTCGAGATAGAATCGTCGGGGGAAACGTATTTCCTTTGATCCATATATCTAGGATCTTCTGAGTCTTTTCCTGGTGTTGAGGTTAGGATACATATATCACACTGATGCCGAAACGAAGTAGAAGGCTGAACGCGTTAATCGGTGCCAGTCAAAGTCTACATATCGTAGAGGGTACTCGTGGGTTTGAGTCGACAGCACGAGGCCACGACTCATCGCAGGATAAACACTAACCTTTGCCTCGGGTTGTTCGAGCGCGACCATGTCAGAGAACAAGCCTTCTAAGATACCTTCAACCTTCAATAGAAAGGTTGCACTGTTCCCATCGGCAGATCTGGGGTCATTAGAATGTGGATGTTTGTTAGCATGGCTCCGTGCAGCCCGCGATAACGCATCGAACACATAGAGGCTGGATATCTTGGCCGCAGGTGGCAGCGCCTTATGCGTTCGATAGAGGATTGACACCAGTTTCGTGTCTTCCTGAAAGCCAAGAGTAAGCACGAAGTCATAGCAAACGAGCACTCTCATGCGCACCTTCAGAGATTTCATGGCTATTTCTGTCAGATTGTTCATTTTACGCGCGGAGACGCGTTTCGCGCTCACGATCTCCTTCAGCGTGGCCTCAAACTCCTGGGATCGAAGTCAGCAACGTGACGGTATGATAGTTCTCGCCCGACCTCCATAATCGAATTGCTATGTTGCAGTGTGTCGCCAAAGGTTAATGAGAGGTGAGAATGAAGCTGTTTGTTGCGAGATCGAGGTCTAGCGATTCCGAAGTCCCTACGAAATCCCGGACCAGGTCCACGTGGATTGCGGTCACACGGCCGCTCAGGAGTTCTGGAGCGAACTTTCAAAAAACGCTCACCATGTCGCGAACAGCCAAAGCGACGTTAGGAGCCTCTATCTGCTTCACGTCCTTAATAATATGGGCGGTTCACTACCAGCAGCAGCAGGAACACGAGGTGAGTATTTTGAAGCTTCCCCTCAAGATTTTACTCAATCTACCACAATACAGAACATGTATAAAGGTGTCCTGCGTGACGATGAACGTCGACTCGAAAAGATGCGAAAGCGAGAGGAGGACCTACAGGTCTCTCTACACAAGCGGGAGCTATACGAAAAACTGCAGCCTCTGCAACCAAGCGGAAAGCCCGACGCTGGGAGATCGTAATAACTCGCACAATAGTATCTTTGAGCAAAGGATTACCTTGGTGCTGGCTAGTTTGTCCGAACAGTGACCATCTAATATACAGCATCTCCGCGGAGCCAGTCACTGTGCAGTCGCATATACGTGGAACGGACATGAAGTTCAAGCTGATGCTGTCAAATACCCCTCCCGCTGAGGGGAGGGAAATGCCCGATTCACTCCGAGCGCTCGTTTACTTCCTAAACATCGTTGGAATTGGGCGGTCTTCTTGCGCGTCTTATCATCAAATGACCCGTCTACGTTGCTGTTGTCGAGACCGCCTAGACTTCCGAAGGCGAGAACCAGGACTCAGCACAGATGGTGATGTTGCCCTATCTCCGCAAAGAGAGAACCGCCGCGATCGCTCAAACCCCTCGCAATTCACACCGTCACTCAACCAGGAAGCTACGATGCATGAATGCAGAGTCTGCGCGTCGAGATGACGGTTGTCCTGACGGCAACTTCCCAAAACATGCCGCGCCACCCTCCGTAATCAAATTTGACGACTGATTGGACATGGAAACGTGATGTATGTCTCTGCAACCAGCTCTCACTATGGTTTGACGGGCTCTGATGATCTATGATGTCCAGCAACTCTGTGTGCGATCATAGCAACTCCCAGTTCTCGTCAATTCGCAGGAGTCAGCCGCAACGGACTCGCTTCCGTGCATATATGAGCCAGATACTCAGGTTGGACCGTCGCGACCCCATTGTTGAGATGTAGTCTCCGGCAAGGCTGAGTACCAACTACCTTTATCACACACCCGACGCGTAATGACATGCTTCACTACTACCCATCGGTCATGCTATTATCACGCTTTGTAGGAATATCGATTTTGTGCTTGGTCGCTGGTGCCACAGAGTTTCCAGGTCGGCGAAATGTCACTATTGACGATCATTTCGGGGACGAAATGACGCACGCCGTCCCATCGTATGCGCCATCCGACAGCTGGGTCAATCAAGGAAATATCCTACCTCAGCCTTGGCCACTGATGTGGCCTAATGCATCGTTAGCCCATAATCAAACTTGGCACGCGCCGAATCTCCTGGTGGGTCCGCAGACGGTCAACTTCGATTTCACCGGTCTGAAAGCCCATTCTACCTTCTGTACACGAATTCACAATTTGATAGGTATCGCAATATATGTATACTGGATAGTTGCAAACATGCCGCCTGGCTCAGTCTTCGATTCCCTTGCAGGGCACAAGTTCTCTATTGATGGAGTTCCTGTCGGCCAATACAAATTCGGCGCAGACAAAGCACCCGGCTATGATGTCCTGGTCTATGCCAACACTACCCTAGAGAATGTAGCCCACGACTTCAGCATCACCGTGGATCATGGGTTCTCGGTCTTACTAATATTTGACCGTGCTGTCTACACTATAATAACGTGAGTTCATGAAACTTCCCGATCGTCGTATCTACTTACAGTTGTTTATTGTAGCGATTCGGCCAACACACGCACATCCCCAAGGGCCTCCTCCTCAGATCTCACATCCTCTCAACCAACGTACACTGCGATTTCCGGCCCTCCTAGTAGTGTAGCCGCCCCAGATGAGGCGAATGCCTCAAAACCCCCTCGAATTACGGGGCTCATAGTGGGCGCTACTCTGGCAGGGTTGGCTGCCTTCATCTTAATCGGTACCCTAATTTATCATCACTGGCGGAAAGTAACTAGATCCGAACAACTGAGAAGATGGCGTCGCAGTAGATTTCTTCTATATCCGAAATCCTGGCCTCCTGCACCCAGCCGACACGCCGACGATGAAAAGGTCGACCGAATCCCAGTTCAGTCCCCAGGTCGTGGATCGGCAAATACTAGATCGCAGGGCAGCTTAGTGAAGGACATCAGAACAAGTCACGTATGTGAAACCACGTAGCCACGCAGTTGCACATCCTGCCCCACTACAATCAAAGTGTATTATGCCTTTTATGTGCCGCTGGGGGACTACATTCTCAAGTACATCAATCTAGTTTGATACTAGAATCAAAACTTATAGATAATCATTACACCTCAATATTTAATATTATTTATGTCCGCCTTCGTAAGTTTTACACGAGTTGCGTGCTTCCTTTGATAAAGATTGCCTTTTGTTGTCTATCTCTCGACGTTTCGATGTGCAAGTACATAATAATCTCGCACATACTATTCGCACAGTAACAGACAGTGACATACACGCCGCGGTCATGTGATAGTCAGATTCTGGTCTTACAGTTCGTCAACAACTCAACTCCACCTTCGCGGCGATCTCATTCAGGAAGTGACCGCAGCCGCAACTCGTTCCTGTGCCTGCGCTTCGATCCAAGTATCCGTGGCGTTGACATCACAATTCACATAAATAGCTATAGGACATGTCGCAGACGAACATATCACCATACATATGCTCCTACTGGCGAAGCTCTCCACTGCAATATGGATGCTCGGGCGCACTACAAGAGTCATTCTGGCTCTGCAGAATGTCACGATAGACGACCGGTTCGGGGACGAACTCACCCACATTGTCCCAACATTTACGCCGGTTGATGGATGGTGGCTTGGGGGCGCCGGAGGTACTGGTGGATTCGCGAAACCCAGCGCATCATTAGCGTACAACAAGACATGGCTCGATTCGACTCATGAAGTCGGTGAAGTAGAGCGAATGATCAACTTTGGTTTCACAGGTCTGGAGAATCCTTATTCTGTCCGCTAGGTACGAACTTATATAACATTGACTTAAACAGGCGTGTCGTTGTATGTCTACTTCATTATCGCAAATAGTCAAGATTTTTCTGCCTTCGCGGATTACAAATTTCTCATGGACGGGGGACTCGTCGGAACATACACGCACTACGTAGAAAAGCCTTCCGGTTATCTCTACAACACTCCGGTCTACGTCAACAGGACCTTGAAAAATGAATTTCACAATTTCAGTATCGTCGTAGATTCCACCGAGCAGCCAGTTTTGCTCCTATTCGACTATGCCATCTACACCGTGACTGCAACGTGAGTCGCATCAAGTTATATGATCTCAAACTAATGAAACACCAGCAACGATCTCGTGAACCAACCGTCATCACGATTCCCTACACCCATTCCCCCTTCAGATGTGGGCGCTGATGTTGGGCGCACACTTGGGGCGTTCACCCTCGGGTTGTTCCTCGGCATGCTACTTCTGGTCGTTTACCGCCGGCAGAAAACGCAAGGGATCGCCGGGTGGCGCCTTGCTAATGTACGTGAAACGACGCGGCGATGGGTAGCTGATTTTCGCAAGAATATAGCAACTATCGTCGAGGCCACCCACCAATCGCGTCTCAGTCTTGCCATAGATGCGTCAACTCAGGCTCCAGCACATGACCACAGGGATCTTGACACAAGGGATCGTTCAGAAGAAGAGTTCAGGGAGATTAGACGGGAAGTTCAAAACCTACGTGCAGAACAGCGGACGATGATTATGGCGATCAGTATGCCACGGTCCCCGCCCCCATACAATGGGTTGCAGCGTAGCCGAGGCTTTTTCTAGCCTCGTTGACTACGCTCTAGCACAGATCCGTCGGACACTGAATAGGGAAAATATAGGTCGGATGTGATGTGCTGCCTCTGCCATTATACTGCCATTGTAATCTTCCTATTGATGGTTTATCGTGTCTAGCAGCCTTTGAATATCCCCCACCAAGATGGCTAGGCCGTGGTTATCTACGGGCTCGCAGAGCTGTGTTAGTCTTCGGTCCCCTTGGACTCGGTCCCGAGGTGAAATGAAAGTCTGAGCACACATATATCGGAGCATTTGGTCGCTTGTTATCTCCGCAGTGCGTAAGCCAACGCACAATCCTCAAAAGAGTCCAGCTTCTTTCATCGCGGGCTATGGTGGTGTCTTAGCACTTGACCTGTCACAAGGCTCGCTATTTGGTACGTATTATCCGTTTGTATCAAAGAAACTTGGCTTATCATTTCCTGTCATCCGAAGCGACTATCAGTGCCTTTCGCGGCGATATCAGTCGGTATTTTTACTTCGCAATTCCCTGATACTTGATCTATTATTCTTGCGACTTGTGGCTACAATCAAATAGCCAAGTTATTGGCCGCCTGGTATCCTCGGTGGTCCCCTTTCTTCAGCTTGAAGTAGACAAACATGTGAGATGTCTGCTCATAACTACTTCCTCGCGACTTCTACGGCTGTGTGACCGTTCATAGCGACCTGGCGTTCGTCATATGATCCACTTCGATCCCTCTACGTCCATTCAACTCACTTCCGACAACACTGCCATCCAAGAGCATCCTCTCCGGATTCACAGAAGTAGACAATGTCTGCAACCGCGATATTTTCTTCCATTAACCTATACAGCCCAAAAAAGAGAGGTCACCCCATACAACCCGCCGAATTCTACTCAAGCGAACATGCTCGTACTAGCAAATCTCTTCAGTACGATATGTATCTTGGGATCTACCGTCGGTGTGACCGCAGGATGGCGAAATATCACAATAGACGACCAGTTCGGAGACGAACGCACACTCATTGTTCCTACATTTATACCGGTCGACGATTGGATTATTGGGGGTATTGGCGGGTCAGCAATACCCAATAGATCCTTGGCCTACAGCGGAACTTGGCGTGATTCAACGCATTGGATCGGGACCCAGGCAACATCAGTCAACTTCGGTTTCACAGGTCCGTTTATCCCCACTCTGACCGCTTATTATGAAGTCTAATTCGCGAAGGTGCTTGTTTATACGTCTACTGCGTAGCCCTCAACCTTGCGCGCGGTTCAGAGCTCCACGCCTTTGCAGATTACAAACTCGTTATTGACGGCGAACTCGTCGGCAGATACACTCGCATCACAGAAGAAACATATGGGCCACAATATGTCTTCAACACATTAGTCTATGACAATGCAACCTTGGAGAATAAGGTCCACAACTTCAGTGTTGTCTTAGATTCGACTGAGCAACCGGTTTTTCTCTTGTTCGAACACGCCGTATACACTATAGTGTAAGCCAAAACTCCTCGCTTAAACCTGCATCCACTCAAGCACAAGTGATTTCTTTTGCAGCGGGGAGAATGCCGTGGGCACGACAACCCCCACTCTCTCAACCTAGCCCTTCCCCAAATGTAGGAGATAGATCCAAACACTCTTCGGCCGTGATTCTTGGCAGCACGTTGGGAGTCGTTACCTTTTACTTTTGCGCCGGACTACAAGTTTAGTCGCTCGTCAACGCTACGGGTCTTCAATTTCCGCAACAAGACTCACACCGCCATTACTCACAATCCTCTCCCCGTTCCCAATCCAATTTCAACAACTCTAGTGCATGGGCCGGGGCCGAGAGAAGTTGCATCAGGTGGTCATAAGGATATGACTATGGACCTGCGACAGAAAATACAGGACCTACGCGTGGAAAAGCGGGCTATGAGGACTGCACTGGGAATTGTATCTTCGGGGTAGTTATTCCTTGAAAGTACGCACTTCTGCAATTGAAACTTCAAAACTATTCGCCATTTATTGATGAATTACTAGGGACTCAGTTCCGATGGTCAGGTTGCAAGCGGCTCGGAGTAGCGAGCGTATACGAGTTATATACTCAACTGAAACGATAGCGACCACGGTGTGCGTTATCTTCGGCGAGATGCGATCGCGTGAAGCTGGCAACACGCTACTTATTCAACGTCGTGTCTTGATCGAAGGCCGCATCACCTTGAATCCACTATCGCCACTTACGTTGGCATCAATGCGTGAAGGTGCATTCTTTTTGTTGTTTCTAGCAGTGACGACACAGGCTACCAGATCGCGGAATGTCACCATTGACGACCAGTTCGGCGATGAAATCACACACGTTGCTCCAACGCACTCACCATCCAGCGGGTGGAAGCTTGCGGGAACTGGGGGACACGCAAAGCCCAATGCATCCTTAGCATATAAAGCAACATGGCATGATTTGACACATTATGCCGGGCACGCTGCAGCAATAGCCAATTTTGGTTTCACTGGTCCGTAAAACGCTTAGCCTACGCACTATCTAAATAATGATTAGGACAGACACATCACTATGCGTATACTGCTCATCGCGAACAAACTGCCTGGTCCACATATGGATACCTTCACCGACTACAAGTTTTTTCTTGAAGAAGACCTTGTTGGCGTCTACATGCACGGTGCCGAGAGGATCCCCGATTATTTCCTCAGCGTACCAGTCTATGCCAACGCAACCTGAGAGGATAAACCCCATAACTTTAGCATTATAGTTGAGTTTACCGAAAAACCAGTCCTGATATTATTTGACCTTGCCACCTACACAATGATGTGACATGAATCCCTGCCTAGATTGAACTTGAACCCATCTAATTGCCAATGGACATATTGCAGGAAAACGATTGAAGACATGTCTACAACTACAAGTGGGCCTGTAGGACCTCCGACTCGGAGCCAACCTCTCAGCAATCCAAACGTTAAGGGACAATATGGAGTCACTCGCGCGGAGTTTATTGTCAGTGCGGCTCTGGGAGCATTATCATTTGTGGCCGTCAGCGTCATCATCTATGTCGCGTCCGAAAAGCGCGTATGACTGCAATGATGTCTACAATCAAGCCATAAAATTCGAGCAGAATTTCCTTGCATCCGAACACTTAGCAAGCCTTGTCCACCCCGCCTACCAGACGTCCAAAGGTTGCTCGCATTGCGATTGAGAGATTAGGGGTGACAGGAGTGACAGGAGTGATTATAGGAGATGTGCCGCCATACATTCCCTAGCAATGTATACACGCAGCTTTCCCACACACTCAGACTCAAGGCTGAAGATTAGAGTGATTATATATTGACAATGCAGTGTATGAGAGGCTCACGTCGACCACGAGAAACGCTAGGGCGCAGCAACGAGATTACTCACGACCCGGATTCATTGGCAATCATCGCCCTTATCGGCTCTCCCATCTTTCATCTCTCAAGTATCCAGCAACAACCTCTTCTCCCAAGCAGTCCATCACCCTGCATCGGAAGGATGAGAGAGTACTGACGGTCGTGTCTGGCACGACACTATGATATCGGCTTTAGATATACTACCGCCATAAATTTCACAGCTGTATTACATCCCAGAATAGGCTTGGCTGAATTCTCGCTGACTGGCACGTCCGAGTCGGTTTACTTCCAACGTAGCTCCTAGTGTATCAATCGTCTGCAAGCTCCCTCAGAAACTGCTACTGTAGTTCAGTGATGGAACGGAACTATCTGTGCTTAGTAGACACCTTGAATAGGACGAGTCACTTGTAGCATTAGCAAGGGAATTCGCGTTTCTCGCCTTGTATAAAGAACATTGCTGGGTCATGACCGTGCCAGCGCATAGCTCAACACCCTCAAGTTTCAAAGTTCGTAACTTCATCGCAGTCCTCCAGATTGTCTCATATCCCTTCCCTAGATCACCCTCAACCATGAGTCGCGAGTGGCAAAGATTCGAGCCCGTCACCAGGAACATCCTGACAGGCAAACGTCTATTCCGTTCCTCTGCCCCCAACTACAACGAAAATGCACCAAAACCCTATGACGCGTCCCAAAAGTTAACGGTATCCGCCGTTCGATATCTCCAAGACAAAGGCATAGTCGGAATCATCAGCTTGAATGCATTCCCGTACAAGTATAGCGAACGATCCCTTCTCTACTCCGCTGGCATCGATTACAAGCACATACCCATCAAGGATTTTCACGCCCCAACTCTCGATGACATAGACGACGCATGGGATTTCTTCATAAACCACCGATCTACATTGGTGCACTGCGGGTATGGGTGGGGCCGGACAGGGACGATGATAACGGCATTGCAGCTCTGCTGCACGGATGGAAGGTATCCAGCAAGCTCTAGCGAGTGGCAGGGTCGCAATCATGTCGAGAAGCCTGAGCAAGTAGCGGTGTTGCGCGAACTGCGATCGCATGTGAGCAGGCACCCCAAGGACAAGTATACGACAGAGAGGTACTGGAAGCACTGAGGGACCTCGACACGATCATGATCGACGATCGAGGCTGAACGGGACGGAATTATTTCGGCCCATTGGATGTGCGCCGGAGGGTGTTGTGGAGCGGGTCATCTTATCGTAAGCAAAAGCAAAAATAAAGCTCACTGTTGTAGGCACTGTATCTATTATGCAGTATTCCATTTCCTTTTGAACGAGCGTCGGAGTAGAAACCTATGTTATCGCAAGATTTGCAAGATTTTGCTCGGACTTCTGAAATTGTAGAATATGGTTTATTTTCAGGAGCGTGGATTTTCGGAAGTAGGAGCAAGCAGTGGACTAGGGGCTAGCTCGATCAAATGCCCAAGAACATACTTCAATGAAATGACAGCAGACTTCTATCGATGGAGATATAGTGGCAGTAGCGAGTCGCTGCCTCGGGTTGGGGCGACCGCTGGAGTGAAGGCATGGGGGTCCAAACGTTCAAGAGTAGCATAGTATGCTTCACAGCGTACAGACTCCGGAACTTGAACTGAGGAGATAGCAAGCGAGGATCTAGAGAAGTTGCCGCTCGAGGCGGGGCCAACATTTTATTTCTGACTAACGTGTGGGCTACGTCTCGTGTACGGTGATGGGGCGCCAAGTTTTTTTTCGAAGGTTATCGACAACCGAGCAGCTGTAAGCTCGAAAAGCATATTCTAAGTTCTTAGCTCCTTTCGGCGGCGAATGTGAAGACCGAGAGCGTTCCATGAGGATCCAGCAGATTCGATACAGTGCATGTCACCAGGTCACGACAACTCGGTTGGCGGGTGGCGCCTAATTTCATACCTTCAACAACCATAAATCCATGCGGCATCGAAACGAGTCCGAAACGCTTCTAATAGGTTTATATCGGCTAATGCTAATGTTATTGTGCAACCCAGCGCAATTGATCAAGTTTTCAAAATTCATCCTCAACTGAGTGAAACATTTCCCCGTTTGGTATTACCCCTAACCCTAATCTGGGCGCTTAGTGACGAATATGGCAGTGCCACGTGATGCTTTTGATAGTCCGACTACGCCAACAGGTATGCCGAAGACTCTAAACTACTGGTGGAGGAAGAGTGGCGCACTACACTTAGTAAATTATAGTGCACGTACGTTGTTAAAGAATTATTCTGCATAATTCTACTAGATCTGCTTCCGGAGCGCTGAAGAAATGTCGTTGAAATTTTCCCAAAAAGTGAAACACGTGGGAAAAATGGAGATCTTGTGTAAATCGTGTTCTTTTTGTGGGTTTTCCTTCCTGGAAAAATCGGAAAAAATCCACAAAAATTTTCTGGGCGCTCCACACCACTTACGGGGACCTGATGGCGCACACTGTATTATTGGAGACTGATAAAAGTAATTTGAGCGTCGCTTAGCGAGGGTGTTGCCAAGAACCAGCTGTCGAACGTCGAAGCGTAAGGATCGTTGCACGGTTTTGGATATCGGGAATTTGTCGCGTACTTGGTGAAGCTACCCCACTGGCCGAAGAAGGTAAAAAATAAATGAATGAATGACAAAGATGGGATAAGATCGTGGCGGTCGACCCACGAGATACATGATAACGCTGCGGGTTTTTCCATGACGGTTGTGGTTTGGAAGGGAAATCATTGTTGGTGAGAAGTGAAACTTGTTAAACACCGCTAAAAACCGCAGCCTGCCCTGAAGTGGTAAACAAAAGGGGCTCCGCTTGATGAGAAATTTCTACGAAAGTCAGAGCGCCTGAATCGGACAACTTTCGCTACAGAGACCTTCTCCTTATTCTCTTCTCTCATCTCGTATATATACGCAAATCCGCCGCCGTATACCCTTTTCTCCCGAATACCCACATTCACCCAAAAAATCCGTATTATGGGCAGAGCATTATTCTCCATCTCCCACCCAGTCAGCAAGCCTGATGTTCAGGTCAGAACCGAACCAGAACCCCAGGAGCAACTCGAAAATTGGTCGCGTATCAACGCCTTCGACCCTGACTCGGACGAGTTCTTTGCGAATGCAGTCTACGAGGCAGTCATCCCTGCCGACACTTTGACTCAGCTCGCCACCTTCGACCAGCTCGATCCACCCTCTCGCGACCGCGACCGTCAAAATGCCGGCGTGGGTGTTGGAGCAGAGGCGGGCGCAGATGGTTTTAACTTGGTTCCTCGACACAGCCCGGGCTGTATCAATTGGTAGAGACCGGGATGCTGTCCCTGGTACTAGGTTTACGCCTGGACCTGAACAACAGCTCACCTTTCGCCAGCGCCAGGCTCTGGCTAGCGTTGCACGACGCACTCGCTCGGCCAGTGTCTCTGCGCTCAACTCAACCACTCTCCCACCGCTCGTTCCTCTAGACCAGTCGCATGTACGAGAGCAACAGACCAATGCGCGCTTGGTCAATTCGGCTAGGCTCAATTGGGCCACCTACAATCACGTCGCAACCCGTAGACCGCGGCTGGAGCGCTGGGAGAGTCATGACTCGAGCCCTGATTCAAGTGCGCCCGCGACGCCAAACCCAGAAGCTATGACTTCGTCTCGTATGTGGACAGAAAATACATCACTGGGCGCGGACACTGGTGCATCCCCGTTCCGCCACCCTCAACACAACTTCCTTTCATTCCCCCCGAACCCGGCAATATGACAATTCACAGCAGTCGCGCACCGTTCCCTCTGTCCCAACGACCTACGTTCCTTTACTCAACATCGACGGACTGTCAGAGTCAAGACGGCGATCCAGTATCTCCGAACGTAGGCCGTCTATATCTGAACAACGCAATGCTAGTCATTCGGAACGTCGCGCCGTTGCTGTACGGCGCTCGATGGGAAATGGAGTCTTTGGTGTTGACTATGCACCAGCGTCTGGTGGGCCTCTACCAAACCCGAACGCACGCATCTCGCACACTTGGCAATCTGCCTCTCCCCCTGCCTATCATCCTATTCCCGCTCTCCGTGTACCCGCTCGAGTCTGAGTATCGCAAACATCACTGGAGATGTGGAGGTGGAGGTCGATGTTCTGACGACGGGCGTGCGGGGTCGTCGAGGTTGTTTCATATCTATCTGGGTTAGCTCTTAACGGAAAAGTTGTTTTCTCTCCACAATCTCCACGATGGGGCCATTTATTTTTATATCTACCTATCGTCCCCAAAAGGAGGGCAAACATGGGTTCATCCCGGCGCGCGCTACTGTCTTTTCTCAGTCTACATGATCCATTACTACGCTTATATATGCTTATTTCACTACCGTCCCATGCTATGTACATTAGATTTTGTCTGTACCGTGCTACATCTATGCCAATCTATGCTAGGGCGACAATGCTCTGCTTTCTGTATTAGCCATATCACAGACTAAAGTTAACTATCCCCAGCGGGCGTCCCAGTGACCAATGCTTTCGATCATCGTCCAGGAACATGAAGGCTGATCTTGGCTCTCAGAGCCGTCAACGGCGCCTGTTCCCTCCCCCCTGGCTTCCCCATCCGACTGGCCCTTCCCGCCCACTGGCTTCGCAATAATACAATACGTATCTTCACCATCAGCTCTTGGCAAGCGGAACGGTGGTGGTTTAGTCGCGTCGAAACTGGATGTCGGGGGCACGTATGTGGCAGGGCTCGTTAGGAATGAGTGGGCTGTTAGTGATACAAAGGGTAGTGACGTCGTAGAAGGCGATGATTTTGACCAATTCCTGGAAACGTTGAGTATGTAGTTACTGATTCATTGGAGGGAAGGACACGAACAAGATTGCATCTATGGTCTGTTGTACGAATTGCGGGGGAAGGAGACCCCGCCAGCATAGATGCGTCACATTGCCGGTATGTGACGGGGACGGCGGTTCATATACCGCGATATATGGGTCAGCACGGTCGTTAACCTGCAAGCTACGGCACATGAGCATCAGTGGGGCGTTAGATGAATATTTTGGCCGATAGAGAACATTCTAACCGTTGAGAACCGAGGCATGCTAGCCCCACCCACTCAAACAATTCTGATGTTTCTGCAGCCCAATCTTCGAGCTCTTCTTCGTATTCTTCGGTCTGGTTTTTTGTCTTAGGATTGAGAGGTCGGTGGGTGAGTTGCATGGCTGGAACGTGGATGTTATCTGTCTTTGTGACTTGTGGTGGAGATGTATTTTTCTTCAAACCCGGCAATCGCTCTGCGAAGGTGTCAACTAGTATTCCAAAGATAATGTTTATGTCAGTGAACGAACCCATCATGGTCGTATCTTCAGCATAAACGTGCACGTCGAACAAATTATCGCCCCGGCTGGCGTCCCCATATTTTGACGGCGGCTTGACACTTCGTTCTATTCTTCACCGTCACGACATCCTTCTGCAGCGGAAGAGCTATGACTGCACCGATTACCTGCACGGTCAGAACCCAGCCCAACCACCAACCTATTCTTGGGGGTGGCACGAACCATATCGTTCTGGACACCCTTTGAATGGGAGTTTCTTTCCAACCAAGCCAAGGGTTTCATAAGTCTCCTTGCACAAACAGAACGTGAGGACGCCTCGGGGATCGATACACCATAAGTTGTCATCGTGAGGTCCTGAATTCAGAGCACAGAAAGTCCTGTCAAGCCACAGTCAGTTAGCCTCCCAAACGTCACTTAAACTTGGGCGAGAAGGTCCAAGGAGGAGCCCATGAGTGCCACAAACAAGGCCTTCAATTGCGTTCGGTACTTCGACTCCTTGGGGAGTTATAGCACCAACGGCCACAAGCAATTCTCCCCGGCTCCGAAACAGGACCAAGATACTACTCGTACACGCAATGAATAACGCACTTTTCTTGTCCGCTGTTAGCACACTCCTCGGCAACCTCGACAATCTGCCATAACCTCGCTTTTCCGCTCCACCACTCGGAGGTGAATCCAGCAAAAGCACCCAACCCGGCCTTGTCGATCTCATCAGGGTCGGAGGACGGTATTATCACCTCGATCTGCAAAATAAAATAAAAGCAAGCGAAGATAGTTGAACAATTGACCCGATGTGAGTTGTGGTGAAACGGAGCACTAGCACAGGAACAGGAGAAATGCAGAAAGTGACAAAAGGGAATGGATGGAATCACGGAACGTCCGGGCGACGATGGACACACTTGGATCCACAACGCTATCCCTCATGTTATGCCTATTCCGACGCTCGGGATTTCTAGATAATGTCGCCCGTATCTCGCTATCATTGAGGATAGGGAGAAGGGAACTCCATTCGTGAAACTTGAGCCAGATGCAGCCGTTGTTCCAACCAGTTTAACGCATCCGTTTCGCTGCCCTTGCTAACACGAATGGGGTCGATACGCACCTGCCGGGTGAATGGGTGATATGAAGCCCAGTGCCGTAGATCATCAGTATTGTCCCCTGTCGTTACTTTCGCATGTCGATTTTCGGTCGTTGGAGACACCATGGTGGCGGGAGTAAACAAGTAGGAAAGTTTGCGGCGGAAGTTCGTTCATTGAGCTCCAGCAAGACTTCAAGCTTCAGGTGTTTTCAATAGTTTTGATTATATCATGTATGAAATACAATAAATGATGACAAATGATGACTACGTCTATGAGAGTGAGAGTTTATCTAACGAAGGCCCTAGTGTTCTAACAGGTGAGTAAAATCGTACAGCGCAAGGACAATGCAAAGGCGTTTAAGCCAAAGGGGTCTTGACGTATTTCCTTCGGTATTTTGAGTCAACGCTGTCGAGGTAGAATGCACCTGGCCAGATGTTGTCGATGGATCCCTCTGGCGTGTACGAGACAGCATTGTGGTTCTTCTCACGAAGCTACAAGAAAACTCGTTTTAGAACTGGTTAGATTGGGAAGTAAACGCGACTTACAGCAAGAGCGTCAACGAATTCCTGGCATGGCACGACCTTCATGGCAGCAAGTCGGTTCATCAAGTCCATCTTCTCCTTGATCTCCGATGTGTCACCCTTTACGCGGAAGGTGAAGAAGCTGGCAGCGCAACCACTACCGAAGGCGAACATGCTGACGCGGCTGTCCCGAAGCTGAGCGGGCTCGACATTAGCAACAAGGGAAGCAAGGCAGCCGTAGAGCGACCCTGTGTACATGTTACCGAGACGCTTCGAGCAGGCCATACCGGGGTCGGTCTTCTGGGCGAACGACTTCTTCGATGCAGCGATGAAGGTCTTCTCGACGTTCTTGTCAGAAAGGGATTCCTTTTGCGAGGCAGCGAGGAAAGCTTCGGGGTTGGGGATGTCGGCGAATTGGGGGGCATTAGGTGCTGAGCGGAAGTCGTTGAAGAGCATACGAGCATGGCCCTTGACGGCTTGTTTTCCATACGGGCTGTGGAAGAGGGCGTAATCGACATCCTGGAGCGAGAAAGCTGCCTTGGGGTCAGCAGGCTTGTCACCGTTGTGCACGTGACCATTGGAATAACCGTTGATCTGAGCGAGCTTGAGCTGGCGCGCGGTCTTCTCGCGGAATCGGGAGTAAGCCTCGTCAAGAGCCGCGATGTAGGTGACGACGGAGACAGGACCATCAACCTCCGGGTATTCGGATGAGAGATTGGGTTTGTAAAAGTCATATGTGTTGGACATGTGAGTGCCGTGGATGGCTGGATCAAGAAGAATGGGGATGAGTAATTGAAACGAATGCCATAAAAAGATCGGATCGTAGAATGGGGGAAATGGATTGAAATGATGAAGCAGTGAAGCGTGGCAAGAATGATAGTCCGGAATACTCACGTTCGAAAACAATTGGCGCGTTAGGGCCAAGAAGAATGGCACAGGCACCCGCACCGCCAGCAGGGCGAGCCGCGCCCTCTGCGTATACAGCGATATCACCGGCGACAACAATGGCATTCCTGCCATCCCAGGAAGTCGATTCAATCCAGTTGATGGCGTTGAACAGGGCTGCGGTTGAACCGTAGCAGGCGTTCTTGGAGTCGATACCCTCGATGTCAAAGTTGCCTGCCTCGGCGAAAAGGTCCATGAGGTGGGTCTTCACCGATTTGGACTTGTCGATGATAGTTTCAGTGCCAACGTCAATACGACCGATGGACTTGGGGTCAATGTTGTACTTCTCGAGGAGGCCAGCGACAGCTATAAAATATGAGACATGTTGTAAGCCAGGCAATACCACGCTGCTCACCATTCAACGCAAAGGAGTTGATGTCCTCGCGGTCATCTGGCCAAGCCATGTATTCCTGGCCAAGACCGATGGTGTACTTGCCCTTGGAGACACCGTCGAACTCTTCTAGCTCAGCTTCGGAGATGCACTATTGCGGACATAACATGTCAGAAAAAGTCTCAGTAACAACAGTAGCCTCAACGCGTACTCTGCGGGGGAAATAGACCTCCATGGCGAGGACGCCGACATCCTTGGGACGGGGAATATCGATGTTGGCGACGTGGGTGGAGACGATGGGGATAGTCATGGTTGATGGTGAGGAGGATTATGCGACGAGTGAGCTGGTTGGGGGCAAGTTGGTATTTCTGTGGTGGCTGAAACAGAACTGGTTATATAGGGTACCGCGCTAGGTGGAACCAAAAAATTTAGACCAGAATCCGGAGGTGAAAATTCAAAAGGTGGTACGATTTGGGTATCATTCGCGTCTGCGCAATCTGCCCTACTCCTTCTCATTGGCTCGTTTTCAAAAGGGTTTGCTGGCTCGCCAAGTACTATACAAAGTTTGATATACTGAAATTTGTCTCAAAAATGTTGTCTACAGTTCCGCTTGACAATAAAATTACTTCTCAGACCTCACGCTCTGTACTACTCCAATGGTGACATCTGAATAAGCAGACCAATACGACCCAGGGCTGAGAGGGGCATATGCAATTGCCAGCGAGGAGAGTCGCGTAAAACAACGAGGAGCACTGGCCCTACCGCACGCCCTGCAATACGTGGTTAGTGTCTCGACTCTAGACTCCCGGTGCATATTTGATAAACGACCGATTCTTATCTGAAGAGCACACAGTGATAGGCATCGACTGGTAATCCTATCACTGCAAGAGGAGGTGCAAGCTTTCGATACGCGTGAAATAGTACATCAAGATGGTTAACACTCCTTCCCAAGGAATTTTCGCCAGGATAGCAGATGCCTACCCAACCGCAGGCCGTGGAGCGAGAAACAATGAGAGGCACAAAACCTCCGTATATCTTGGAACGGAATTTACTGCATATGTATACCGCAGCAGATACAGTGCTACAGCAGGAATCGTGTCAGAAATGGAAGGATTCTAGGCGCCCGCCGTCTCCATCTCCATCAGCTTGGTTCCCCAAGGGCTTCAGATTTGAGGGAGATAGCTCATCGATATCCATCTGGCGCAAGACGCGTGGTATACGAATGTCGGCCATATTTCGTCGATTCTTCCAGTTGGAAGCACGAGACAAAGCAAATTGGCTGGCGCCACTTGCTGTGTATGGGCTTAGGGGCTTCTGTTGAACAACGTGCTCATCCATTGTAAATACATCCAATGTCTTGTTCTGTACTCAACAGCTCCCATTTGCCTAAAGTGTGCCAATACTCCTGCCATCAACTCGTGGTACTCAGATGATACTATAGAATGGACCTCATACAATAGATTAAAACGGACGAAGATCTCCTTACGTTCTTCTCATGCCATGCTACGCCAACCGAGCACGATGTTAATTAATTGATCCATAGCAGCTTGCTAAGCATACTGAAGGAGGGAAACATGAGGCAATCTTATACAAATGATTGGTTACGTGACTTTGGGACAAAAGGCAGCGGACCTACAGCTCCGCGATGTCTATGTAGCAATTGAATGATCGATTGCAGTAACGTAATCTGAATGAAAGTGAACAAGACATATTTATCGTGTCCAAAGTTCCTCTTGTATCATCACCCAAGGAATAATGAAATGAAAAAGATATACCACTCAAGTGAACAAGTGAGAAGAATACGAATATGAGGCCGCAAGCGAAAGCTATACATGATGTACACCGCGTTCCATAAGGACTGTTACGAGGGCGCGTACGGCGGAGGTGCGTCCAACGCCTCCGTCATAGCCCGCTGTTGGGCTCGTAGATGCACTAGCGCCTCTCGTATTTCCCTGATCTCCGCTACAACCGAAGAATCACCTCCCTCCGACTCGAGATCCGTAACAGTAAAGGAGCGTGACGTGGGGGTTTGATAAGTCGGTGCCATAGCGGGAGGGACACGAATGGGCGGTACAGGAATAGGAGCTTTCGTGATTCGAGTCTCAGGCGCAGTCGGCAGGTTGAGGATCCACCGCCAGATCCTCGAATGCGTGAGGAATTGGCTACCGCGCCATTGTCTCCGTATGGCCGCTTGCTCGCGGGCTCTCTGCATTCTTCGCCTTCGAATGTAGACGAGGATGCCGATGGCGGAGATCAGGGAAATCGAGAGTCCTCCGAGAACGGCACCGACGATGATCCCAATGTGGTCGCTGGACGAGGGCTGGTCAGGTACTGGGGTATCTGTTGATAGCGGCTGGTCGGATGTAGGAGCCGGTTGACTGGGCGTAGCGGAGACTTGCGCAGCTGTGGGGGGAGGGACAACGGCATCATCTTCACTGGAGCAAGTCAGCGCACGATTGAGTTGTTTCACAGCGGACGTAAGCGAGAGCGACTCACACCAAAGTATAAACCGCGTAGTCGAATAGCAGGAGAACAGGTTTCTCAGTGGAATCCATGCGAATGGTGACATTGTGGGATTTATTCTCCAGTGTAGTGTTGGTAGCAAAGACAGTCGTGTTATAAAAATAATCTGGTATCTTCTCGACGTCATGTCTGTACTCGCCAGCGAGCTCCCCGTCGATGAGGATCTTGTAATCCGCAAATGCGTCGAAAAAGCGGCCTGGCGGCGTGTTGGCAATGATGCAGTATATGTACAAAGAGACACCTGAGTCATGGAACGGGTTCTAAGTCTTGGAATTGGGATCTGCATAGAGCACCACGTACCCGTGAAAGCAAAGTTAACCTCCTTCGGTTGTGCATCGCCTGGATGGTATGTGCCATCGTGCCATGTGCCCGCCGTGGATTTTGGACGTGTCTAGTTGAGTGAACGAGCTCCCCGTGGACCACCCGTTCGCAGGAGAATAGGTAGGGACAGTATGGCCCACCGGGGCTCCCTTCTCTGCATCATCGATCGTCACATTCCGCCGACCTGCAGTGACGCCTTCCAGGAGCGAGAGGAGTGCTGTTCCAGCAACGACTAGCCTCGGTAGTAGCATGGGAGTGGGGGTAACAGAGCATCACCAAAAGATCCTGCGACGACTCAACGAGCCACGCCGTATGTCAGGTCCGAGCATCAAACTATCTCGATATCAAAGCACACGCTCCCGACTGGAAATATCGAGTTTCGGGGTGATGTTCTTGGCATGGACTTAGTACTCACTGCCGTGGTCTACCGCCGTCGCTGCAGCTGGACTCTATCGCTTCGGTGTTTCACAACTAACCTGCAGCATACATCGGGGCTGGCACCGGCTGAATCCAAAGATTTCGGACCATCAATTTGGAACTGATGGTGATACTGATGGTCGTGCATTAAGTCAGAGTTCTGCTACATGATCCCTTCCTTTTCTCACCTCATTTATTCCACATGCTGGTCTCCGAGTCGTTCGCCGCAATTGCGAACGAAGTTTGTTGGAAGTTTGGTTGAACCGTCGGTTTGAAGCTGTCTCACGCCCGGCGGCCCGCCGCCCCGCCGCCGATCACAACAAGAAACCCATTCATCTATGGACTGTGCCGCTGCTTACAGCTTTGAGAATAATTGAGATCAAACAGTGACCACTATTGCTCATTCTGACGACTTCAGCCCCCAGCTCATAAAATGATGAGGGGAGCTCAGAGTTTCCGTACTTTACGCCCCGGGTACGTATACTAGTATCCTGCCAAGCTTGAAGTCGCTGTTCACCAGTGCATAAGCACACAAAACCCGGCAGAATATCTCCCAATAACTCGCTCGCGATCGCACCGTGTCATGTCCAAAGTCAAATATGTTTCGACTTGCGGGGCTCCCGAACATGAACGCCCTCCTAGTACAGATCCCCAAGTTTTTACCACTGGGAGTAGTATGGCTGGCCTCAGTATCCGCCGCAGTGCCAGTGAATTCCATGGGAATACGCACAAATTTCACCATAGATGACAACTCAACTAGGTTTCAGTATCTCCCTGAGGAGTCAGGGATCGACCCCGTTCATACAACTCGATCCATCGCAAGTATCTGCAGGCACTTGGCATGATGCGACTGGAAATCCGCAAGATACAAGCCCCAGAAATACGTCTGAACTTCACAGGGATGCACCACATCCGTCATGGTATAGACATCAGGAACTAATACCATTCAGTTGCTTGAGGCGTAGCGGTTTACGTATTCTGCGTTATTGTCAACCAACTTCTCCAGGCTCATGAGAAGCCGTTCGATGCTTTCGCGGCCTACAAATTCCTCATCGACGATGTTGTCGTTGGTGAATTCCGCCGTGAAGCAGAAGACACAACTGAATATTTTCTACAACACCCCAGTCTATGTAAACACAAGCCTGCCGGACAAAGACCACCGCTTTACTATACGGCTCACTCCGTCGACCGACCTGCGTTGATGTTGTTCGATTATCTTGTGTATTCAACGATGAACTCTCCCTCCACCACGCCATCCGTGTCCTTTCCCTTTTCTAGAACAGATGGCTTCGCTATTGCGGACGAAATCTTCCCAGCGGTAACGAGCATGTGAGGCCTCCTGTTTTTCTGTGTACGTGCTTTGCCGACGCATCGTTACTAGAATAGGCGAAGTGGCATCAAAGTGAGCCATTCCGTCTTTGACTGATACTCAGTTCATCTACTCCACAGAATTCGGAACGGCGTAACGCCAAGCGCACCAACTACGTCCTCCGCGACGTCCTCTCTCCCTACATCGCAATACCCCGCCTCTCCCACATCTGTGCCACTCGCACTTACAATTTATACAAGTTCAGCAAGCATCACCCCCACATATGTTACGAGTTCATCTCAACCATCCCCTTCTCTCGGGTCCAGATCCGATAAGAATATTTCCCCCGAGACCGGGAATTTGGACAACACCGTCGCCATCGTGAGCAGCACTCTAGAGAGCGTTGTCTTCTTCATATTGGCGACGATAATGGTTCTCCTCACACGTGTATAGGTCGTCGATCGTGACGTTTCGCCGAGCCCTGGACGCGAAGACTCCAGTTGCTACCAGAAAACACAAGCGACACAAGCGAATAATCCTACAGACTTCAATATAAACATCAGTAATGAGCGATTTGTGTGGTAAGACATTCTCCCCGTCGTGTGTGATAAAGAGCTAGTGGGCACTCAGCTTTGCAAAGATTGCATCTCACCTCCGACGACGCGTATGTGATTTGCTATGGCTTCCGTCAGTGAATACTTGGCTCGTGTTAGCTCGTTGACGGAGGCCCTACCCTCTCGTGGTTGCAAGCAAATGATTGATAGACCCAGTGCCGTCATCCATAGTGAGAAGGTTGCGGTAATACATCAAACGTAGCCAGATAAACCAGCTAGGGCCATGCTGGCACACAAGCTCCTTCCATCTAATTTTTCAACGCGGATGCGCCAACAAGAAGCTGTGATCACGGAGATGCGAGTGTTCGGCTAGATTGATTCGTATGGAAGCACCTAGGTAAATGGATTGACCAAGCCGATATCATAGTTCTCCCCGGAGCTTGGAGGGGACTCAAGAAACCAGCGCAACGTTCCTTGAAGGGCTTTCGGGAGGAACAGAATAGAGCTCGGTGAATAACTACTGAGTTATTAACATGCCGGTTATTAACCGGTTATTAACCGGTTACTAACTCGGTTATAACTTTCGAGGATTTTTGCATGTTATTAACATAGTTATTAGCAATGAAATTTCAAAGATTCTGCTGCATCAAGCAGTAGCTCGGATGCCGATGAGGAAGCGTCGGAATCGGAAGACGAAGACACCGGCAACGAGGATGAGGATGATAACGACGTCCCGGATGCATTCATGCTTCAGTGCATGCGCGACGACGAGCTGGATGCTGGAGATTTGGTCAACTTGGGTGTTCCAGCACTCCGAGACGTGCTGTCAGAAAGGGCATCAACAGCAACGACTGCTAAAGTGACCGCCCCGGTCACTGAGACCATTGATGTTGACGCTGCCCCAGAATGGACCTTTAAATTGGGCTAACTTGGCCCCTTAGAACTTTTGCTAATAACTCGTTAATAACTCGTTAATAACTACGTGTTTGTACCCTAAGCTGATGCACCTTAGTTAGTAACTTGCTAATAACTTGAAAAAAGTTATTCACCGAGCTCTAGAACAGAACATTAGGCCGTGCGACTTGTGATCTGGGCCCCTAGACAGATTTAGGAGGCATGCCATATTAACTTCACATCGTGTTCACAATGAGGACCATCAATGGAAGACATCGAATTTCAAGGGTGATTCCACGTACAGAAATACGATTAGCCTACTGCTATCATAAAGAAGCGGCGCAGTAAAATATTCAAAGTTACCGACAATAATCAAAGGGCAATGGCACACATAAAATGGATGCCCAAAATCCAAGTATATATACCAATGAATCTCTTAGTATATCTGACACGAAGAGCTTGTATAGACGCACAAATTCCCACTGCGGAATGAATACGGCAATCCGATTGCGAGTCAAGAAGAGACTGCCGAGTGGTCTTTCACTTGCATTCAACTCACCGAGTAAATCCCAGACTTCAAGCTTGGCTGGGCCTCATCCAATGGTAACAATCACCTCACCGCGCGACATGGACTCGCTCGATAAGTCATCCGCTGATTTCCTGTTCAACGACATGGACGCCAACGTCATACTGCGATCAAAAGATAACGTTGATTTCCGCGTACATGGCCTTCTGCTCTCGATGAGCTCGCGTTACTTTCGAGATATCTTGCGCCTAGATCCACCAAACAATACACAGTCGTTCCAACATGAGACTAGGGACGGTGCAGACATCATTGCCGTTGACGACAGCAACAATACTCTGCGAAAGCTCCTAGCTTACTGCTATCCCCACAGCGTGGTGAATGAGCCAATATTCGATCGGGCGGAGGACTTGTACGATGTCCTTCGAGCGGCCGAGAAATACGGGATGGATGGCGTTGAGAAGAAGCTTCGCATGGCGTTACGCGAGCCACGCTTCATGGAGAAGATGCCGCTGAAGTCGTTCGCGTTGGCGGTACACACCATCACTTACCAGAGGAAGCCACTCTCGCTGCCAAGGAAACACTGGGGCTTCCGTTGGTGGAGCGCGAATATGTGGAGGAATTGGAGTTGATAACAGGAGGCACTATGCATCGACTCCAGGCCTACCACACCCAATGCAGCAAAATAGCCCATAGCGTCGCTAGCGACCTCTCCTGGGTCGACCGAGATGATTACACATGGTTCACTTGTGTTGAATGCGGGGGGTTGCGATCAAGCAGCTCCTACGTCACGATCTCTGGGAACCGGCGAATGCTGGTCGTATCGAGATGGATGGCTGATTATTTGGCTAAGGCAGATGTAGCAGTAACGGAACGGCCTATCGGGAGGACAGTGTCATGTCCCGAGCTCTTGAGAGCTACGCTCGAGAAGGCGAGTCAGTGTCGAGGATGCGGCCCGAAGGCTTGTTCAGAATTGAGGCAGTTCTGCCGGAAGTTCGCAGCTGCAGTCGATCTTGCCACCTCGAAGGTAAAGCATCATTCCTAAAAAATCCTGCAACGGTACTAACTGACGTCAAGGTGGAGTTGAAGCTGCGCTTTTGCTAGAAATGCCCACGCACGTGCTCTTGTTTCCAACGAACCGTTTTAAGTAGTAAATACATTCTTGAAACTCAAGAACATAGAACTCCCTACTCTTACAAGGTGTAGCGGTATCCACTCCAACTATCGCCTTTGTCTCTCTTCGCCTCATCTACCGTCGGGTAAATTCCATTCTTTTCGTTCACAGGCCCATCGGTATTCGTGTCTCCGATGATCTCGTCACGCTCGCCACGATCGCGCCGTTCATTCTCAGCCTTAAGTAGCACGCGGTATATCACGGAGAACACTATCCCGAAGCCAATGTACATGAGCACTAGGCCATGGCCGAGGCGGTACCATGGCTTGTCGACATCGCGATACTACGTGGGTGAGAAGAGTACGTCAATGGAGGTGAGGACGACAAGGAGAATTGCCGTGCGTACTACGTTAGAGCTGACAGCGCCATTGATGTTTCCGCTGCCGACGAAGATAGTCATGGGCGAAAGGGGTCGAGGGAGGAACAAGTATGGAACTCACAAACTGATGGTCATGGCGAGAGAGACGCTTCGCTTGTAAGACCCTTCGACATTGTTCGAAACCCACGCACTATAAAGGATGAGCACATGTTTCTAATGGACAACTGTGGGTGCTCACATTGTATTGGCTAGGATGCACAATCAAACGGTCAACTAATCACCAATCTCGCGAGGAAAAGTAACGCACGAATTACAGGATATATTCCACTATCCGGCAGCTGTTAAAATTACGCACCTAAAGACCAAAATACTAAACTCACCATGTAGCCAAGTATACGGCGAAGTATGATAACGCGGCATTCTGAGAAGCGATAAGGATGATGTAGCCGGCGCCTCCTATCTCGCACACGATGCGTGAATGGCAGTAGAACTAGAAGAAGAACGGCTACAAACCAAGGCACAAAAAGCCGCTAAGACGATTCGCTATTAAACATAGATACCTGGGAACATTTCGCTGGAGGGCTTACATATTAAGGAGACCGCGATGGCCCCATCTATCGGCAGCAAAGCCAACGCAGCAAGTCACTATGCAGGCGAAGACATATACTGGGACTGTGAGGAGGTTGGCTGGTGTGGCTCGGTAACCTGCCGTTGACGTTTCCTTTGAATGAAGGATGAAAAAATACACTGGCGATACCCATACCTAGCTTTATCGACACGTTAGTATCGAAGCTGACCTAAGAGCAACGCGTTATAAATACCTGATTGATGATGCTGGGCAAGAATAGCGAAAACGCGTACAGAGGCATATCGCTTCCGGCATACACCATCACTGTCAACGGAGGCATTAACGGCCGTACTACGTGAAGATAAGACGCAGTATACTCGCTTGAAACCCACGTCTTCCAATCCAGAAGACTCTGCCAGATATACTTCCAGCGAAGTTTCTCCCCGGCGGCACTGAACTGATCGTCCCCTTGTAGGCGACGGACGACGACCGTGCGTTCAGCCTCTGAGAGAAACTTCGCGGTATCGGGGAAGTCCTGGATAATCCAGAAAGACACAATACCTGCGACGACAGTGACTAGGCCTTCTAAAATAAAGATCCACGCCCACGCTGGTTTGCCACCGATGCCTTCCATATTGGAGATAGCTGCCTGAAAGGGTGAATGATGATTAGAAACGACGAACCATTGCACATTGAGGTTCGTGCTTACTGCAAGTAAACCACCGAAAGCGCCCGATACCGTTGCAGCTGAGAAAAATAGAGCGGCACCTATATTGTGTGGTCCAGTTATTCGCGGCGCATTTCGAACATGTAGCTATTAAAAACTCACGCAAGCCAAATTCGGATCGCTTGTACCAACTATCCAACTTCATTAGAAGTGCAAAAACACAGGCAAGCGAACCCACATACCAGGAAAGATAGTAATTCACGCCTGGAAACAGACCAGCCTCGAACACTCCCAACATCCACCGCATGCCTGAAATCGATGATCAGAATGCGGCACGATCGAAGTACGATGAGGTGATCTTACCCAAGAGACCTCCGTAGTTATGGACGAGTCCTTGTACAGTCTTTCCGGCCGCTGTCAGATATGGTTGTGGAGCACATTAGAGATAACATACCATCATGATACCCCACAGAAACATGAGTGCTGACAACCACATAGACGGGCGCAGTCGCTTCAGGAAAACGTTGGAGGGAACCTAGATCGAGGGTGAGTAACGTCGTTGCGTAGGAATCGTATTGCTTACTTCGAATATTGCGTAAGAGAAGAAGAAAATTGTAAGAGAGAGTAGGTATTGTGTATCGTTTAGGTGGAGGTCATCTTTCAAGTGATACAACTATATGTCGAGTGTAAGAAAGAAGCTGTAAGTGGTATTTTTACGGACCTTTGCACTACATATTCATTGGTCACTCAGCGATTGAACCTTTGGTATAGTAATATTGGACGCTTACTTTCCGATTGAAGTTCTATCTGATGGCAATTGTCAGGGCCTCGCAGGTGGTATAGCATCGAAAAGCCACTCACCGAGGAAACTGAGTAGATACAAAAAAGACAACCATGGAATAAGACGGAGGTCTATCTTCCTCATGAGCTTGCGCTCGTCCACTCCACTCGTATCGACATGAGCGTTATAAATTGGTGTTCCCTTGAGCTCATCCACCCGGACAGAGGCTTCCTTGTCTAGCGTTGACGCAGATGAGCGTTTATCAGTCATTTCGTGCGCAGGAAAGACGGTTGACAATGGGCAGGCTCAGAAGAAAAGAGATGAGGAGGAAATGAGCTCCAACCGGCACAATTCGCCGCCAGCTCGACGAAGTTGTTTATCAATCCTAGCCGGCTTTGCGGCACGCATTCTTGGTACGTAGCGTAATGAAGGTGCATCCGGACACGTGAGGCGATGGCAGGTCCTCATTTAGCACACAACAATACACGGTGAGGGTCACTGCTTGGAGATAAGTACGCTGGGGAGGTAATCCTGAGTCAAATTTTGAGAGGCAACAAAGGCAAAAGATTTGACAGAGCTTGAGTGTGTACGCGTAGGCGTTGCCGTTCAGTAATCATTAGACAGTGCAGAGTTCGTTCTCGCCAGAACGCGGAGGAGATGTGATAGGGCGATTAGGCCTTGTAAGCACCTGAATGGGGATTTGTCGTGTGATCAAACCGGCAAGACGACTGGGGTATTGGCAAAGGAGTAGTTGATCGCGGTCAATGGTCCCCAGAGTCTACGAGTCGTCTTCGTCGCAGGATATGATATCAGAGTACATCCAGCAAATACGGCCACCAGCCAGGCGGTGAGTGGGCCAGCGAGGCTTCCATTGTAACCGGCCTCAAAATACATCGTTTTCTATGAATCTGATGTGCTGGAAGATGTACCACGTGGAGGTTGTCTTCTAAGAACAGTGTCGGCTAGGAATAGTCATCGTATAGACGATGATCATATTTCCCTCGAATGTGAGAGCGAAGCGGAGTAAAATTGTTTGCCGTCCCCAATCAATTTGCTGTGTGAACGGCGCTAGTGGCATCGCGCCCAATGAACGATGGAGGATGACAGGATTCTCATATTTTTCTTCTTTTCGGCAACTTTTCGGGATGAGGAGCACAAGCGCTGAACGTTGAACAAGCACTCATTGAGCGCTTGTATTCCCCCCTAAGATAAGCAGTAGTCAGGAGCTAGCAGGATGTTGAAGGTCGTGGTGGCCTTCTCCACCGTTCGACTTGGCCTAACAGTGACAAGACAATGATCGCGTGCAGTTGTGTGGTACGTGCCTATACTCCCACATCCGCGACCGCAACATCATTGAATCCAAGAGAGACGGCTTAAAGTTGAGACGCGAAGACTCGGAGGAGGGAGGGTTGACGAATTTTCGTGCCCCAGTCCGTCGTTGACAAGGGGACAAGATGGCAAGGGTGCACTCGATCACAATCGATGCGAAGAGAATTTCGCTTTGCAACTTGCAAGTAACGACGATCCAGGGAGTACTTTCGAGGTGATCGATAGATTCATCACGCAATTATGGCAAACGCCCAAGCGAATGCGAAGTCCTGCGTCGGTCCTTTAGGTAGTGCCTGGTCCCCTTCTATTGGAAAACGCGCAGTAGTCCGCGACGATAAGGATGTCATCGTCGGAGAAGGACCCTTGTTTCCTTAAGCAGGATCATATAGATGGCGTCAGAGGGCAACATGCAAATGCGCCTCATGGGAATGCATTCAGACCATCGTACAAGGATACAACTGAAAACAGGACAACATGAGCTGGCAGGGTATAGACCGGTGTAGAAGCTTGAGGAACTCTGTACGTTTAGGGGTGCATTGTTAGGTAGCTTCTAACGCCGCCCGGGGCCTCCGCCGTCGTATGCGCCCATCTGCCAACAAACTGTATTGCATCAAGTGCACCCTTTCTCTGTATCAGGTCCATCTTGTCCACGGACGCGCCGCAACATTTCGTGGGACGATTGGTCCTAGTCTAGGACGCATTGAGCTATCGACGGACCATGATGATCCTCCCGTTGGGTTCTCTCGGATTTGCCAATCGCGATAAGCAGAAATGGGACAATCTGCTTCTGCTAGCCAGCCGCCATTGGACAGCCCGAGAACGTTGTTCACCCTTTCATCTGGGTGTACCTTGAGGCGAAGGGCGTGTATCGTCAGCCCTGCTGTGACCAGCTGTACCTACGATCCATTCTGATCAAGGATTCCTAGACTATGTGGTGAGGGCGACAGGATTATACATACCGACGCCGAGTGGACAAGTCCCGGGCGTCGGCGGTGGTTGCATTGTTTGTTGTCCGAGTTAGTCTGATCATGACATGTGGTGTCTCCGAGGGAACCTATTTCCCCTATGAATACCGTGTCAGTGGTGGTCTGGGAAATGAAAGGAAGGGAAATGAATACCATGGAAGTCACATGAATGTGAATGCGGGGTAATTACCCCGGAAGGAATGTGAGGAGCACTGCGCACTCATCCATTAATACAATGTGGGGGAGTGTGGGAGGTCGTAGTCGTGGTGAGTATCACATTCGCAAAGGGATTGAGGCGCTGTTGCGTCTGATCGTGACTCGGGGATACCTACAATACTAAGCAGCCCATACTAGTTTCATGCGTGCGTGGAGCCAATGTGATTCGGATCTGTTCATCATTTCACCACTCGGCGCTCAACAGTGATCAGTTTGTGCTACTCTAAAAGCACCGAGCGTAGCTATACTTGCTGCGGGAAGTTGCGGAAGCAGTTTAGGTTTGGCCTAACGGAGACCCAGCGGTTGTGCACGCGCCCAACTAGCATGATGACCCGGGGATGTCGACGGCCGGTCTTGCTTTGTCGGAGTAGGCCCTGTGTCGTTAACGGAGTATAATCACTGTGCGAGCGGAAGGTCGAAAGCATGATAAATTCGGAAACCAGCGACATCCTTCCGTAGCTCATAGTCTACGTATCACGAACGCAGCTAGCAACCCGAACGGCGCACATACACTAGGGCCTGAGGAGAGAAGTACCCACAATAAGGAAGCCGTCGGCGAACCCACGCGCAGCTAAGTGACATTCCATTCAAGTCCGCGTATGTAGTTGGTTATCGTAAGTGATGCGGAACATAAGCACTACGCGACGTCTGAATCGGAACCAAGTTCTTGGTTGATGTCGCCACCACCGAAGAAACGCGTAGGATACGTGTGCTTTCATCGTCCGGAGAAATGAAGTGCTTCCAAGCGCATGATCGTTGCTCGAGCCTCGCTGTATATATACTGATGATTGCTGTTTGAACTTTGATTGACTATAAGTTGTCGTGTGGGGTTCCAGAGGGCGATTGCCATGGCTTGGCTTTCAACGCGCTTCATTAAGCTTAGGATTATGCTTTAGGTGACGGCAGCCTGGCGGGAGAGCGAAAGATCCACGGCCTGAGACTTCGGAAGAACGGATTCGTGTCAAGTAACCAGGTGGACGTACTGTTTAATCGGCGGACGGAACTTGTTATATGAATGATTCATTGTCTTAGGACTTGAACAGCCCGAATGCAGGATATTGTTGAATCTTGACAACGGACAACGGAGGGTGAGAGATTGCCAGTGGATGACACGATAATCCGACCCCGAAGTTTACGAGGCCGAGACAAGGGCCAGCACGCGCCTGAGTCTGTCCTAGACTGCCAGTTCGACTACTTTGCCGACGAAATGAGCTCGCTAGACGATCGGGGCACGGAAAGTACACGGAATATGGGGGGCTGTTTGTATAGTGGATCAACGTTAAATTAAGGTGTATAAGGCCCACACGCAACAGATTACAGACTGGAAGTGCCGAGTCGAGTACTAGGCCAGGCTTGCTGAAATGGACTGTACACGAGCAATAATATGGAGAGGATGAGTTTGAGCCGCGGAGATGAGCCTGAGTGGGGGCGCTGTGGGGGGTCAAATGAGAGGGAGTAAAAATGCAGGCACAACTCGATCCCAGGAGATCTTCGCGGTCGCAATGCACCCGCGTGTAGACCTTTTGCCCTATAGGAGACATGTTTCTGGGAATGCACGATAGATTAGGCTATCACCGGCAATTTAGCTTGTAGGACATGGGAAGGAGGAGACGGTCTGTACCGAATAATCTGAAATGGTGACACACGCTCGGAGACAGCTGGCCACAGATGTAGCCGAAAGGCCGACGGGAGCTGCTATGCTAGCAGCGCACTGAGTCTCAAGAAGTTGTTCTTGCGCAGAATCCCTAGGGGCTATTTGATCAGGGCATGCAGTAGTATCGGTGCCAGAGATTGCCCGGCCAAATTTGATCGTAGTCCAGAATTGAAAATTGCATTCAAAACAGGCGATCTGATTGGCTGCGGGACGGAAGGAATGGGCGGGGAGCCTTATTGTGGTGCCTCTGCACCAGAACCCCAGACAATGTGTTTTTTTGCTCCCTCTCAATGGCAAAGCTAGGGCCGGCAGGGGACTCTGTGGCGAACTGCCAGGCATGTGAACATGTTTTGTCATGGTACCAGCTAGGAAGTAGACAAGGCCGTCACGACCGTGGTTTAGCAGGAGATTTGGAAGATCCATGAAAGCGGCGTGCTGGCTTCTATGTTGAGCGTCTCTGTGGTCCGGTGAGATTGCACGGAGCTTGCTGAGAGAAAGACAGCGGAACATGAAATTGGCAGTCTTGTTCTGGACGGGCGGTATACTGTGCTCGACCCACAATGCAACCGGGCCGAATACTCGGAGGACGCCGGGGTTTGATTATAACGTGACCAGTCCGTCGCCCTTGCGCGAGATTTCTCCGTTTGCCTGCTTATATTATTCTTTCTTCTTTACCAGTCATTTTCCTCATTTTACTTCTACTCCCTCCCTAATGGCAAATTATCTGCCTGTTTTACTCGTTTCCGTCTCGACAAACGCAATTCCGGACGACTCGAGCTTATCTACACTGCCCACCGCCCAGGTCGACTATCTCTCGCACGAATGGCAGGAGGAGGACGTCTGGAAATCATGGAGGAATATGACGAAGCAGAAGAAGGAGATTGCAAACGGGACCAGGCTAGAGAATGCCAGCTGGAGGACCTGGTGGAAGCAGCGGAACAAGTTAAAGACCGTCACACCAGAGACTCTCAATTGGTGCGTCCTTGTCCTCGTCGCTGACCGTGTGGCGGACTGACCGCGGTGAAAATTCAGGTTGAAGGACTCAGATGTTACATGGCTTTATGGCCCGCTACACACGGCAGTCGACTGGTTCCCCCCCTTACGACCACCGCCCAGTTCCTCCAACACCGACTCCGATTCCCACCCCAGTGCCAACTCCCCACAACCTACCCCCCTTGATCTTGAATCCCCTTCTATGAACCCCAAGCACAAGCCAATCCTCAAGCACAGAAGCATCAGCGAGCTGCTAACCAGCGATCTACCTGCGAGTCCCCTTTTTAGCCCTGCAGAGAGCGAAGAAGAGGACAACGGACAGTCAGAACCCAGTCTGCAGCATCTCGCAGTCAGCGATTTCACCGACAACACCGCCCCGGCAGATTCGGATTCGTTCCCCCATGCAACCCTTTCACGTCCACGGCTCATGCACACGAAATCTGACACGCACGTCACGCGTTGGGGGCCGAGTAGGGCGTTCAGGAAGGATTCTCCCCCTCGATTTGTGTCAAATAGCTTGAACACTGGCGACGGTGCTGACAGTGAGGCGGTAGCGGCGACATCGCAATCACCAAGTGGCTCAGGCTCGCATGCTGAAGGGTCTGACACGCCCCTGCACCATTCAGGCAATGCGACTGGGTAAATTCTCCGCTGAGATCGCGCATTGTATCAACCTAACTCTATTCATAGCTCTTACCCACATGTTGCTATTCCTTCCGCTCGGTATGATGAACCCCAGAGTGCTCTCTCAACGGCGAGCGTCAACGGCTTCCATCAGAAGAAAAAGCACATCAGCTTCAACACCTATGTCGAGCAATGCATCGCTATTGATAAACCAAAGAGCGAGAGTCCACGACCGTTTGAAAGGACGGGAAGTATATACGGACATGGCTGGGAATATGACGAAGGGTGTGTGCTTCTCTCGCTTATTTCCTGGTGAAGCTAACGATTGTTATTTTCAGTTACGACGAAGACGACGAGGACGGTTTCTCGGGAGTCTGCACCATCGAAAGTGATAGCGACAGCGACTACCTCCCCGACCGACGCATCTATGACACGAGCGAGTCTGCCATTGATGATGAAGATGAAGACGAGGAGGATGAAGATATCCTACATATACGGGCGCCTTCATCTCCGAAATACAATCCTATTCGGTCAATATCTAAATCTTCCGTCCGCTCTTCGACGTCTGTGGACACGAATGCCTCTATATCCACGTCAGTTTCCAACTCTACCGCCTCCACGTCCTCTTCATCTTCCTCATCCTCTACTTCCCGAAGAATACCGAGACGAAATTCGGCTCCTACGCGACGAAGAGCTAGTTTAGGCTTGCCGACAGCCCCAACTCTTTTTGATCCGCATCAGCGCATTCACGCCGCCCCCATGGTTCGAGGAACGTCAGACAGTAGCTCGACGTCTGGCCCGAGCGAAAAACAATTTGGCAAAGATCGCGAACACCCAATCCATGTGACAATCGCACCCATCGCGCCCACGTTTTTGAAGACGTCAAGTCTCGGCGAGGAGGAATCCGTGGAAGAAGGTTATCCTTGGAGTGGGTTTGGGTTCGACAACGATTTCGGGTACGGATGTGATCCGTTTGGCTGGGGTTCCATGCATGGAGGAAGGGTTGCTGGTGGTGGGCAGGGGCCTGAGAATGGCAGCGCTGGGGCGTGGTTGGCACCTGGGGCAGGTGGAAATATGAAACAGACACAGCAAGAAGATGGGTATATCCCCCGAGCGGTGCGTGCTGAAACACCTGTGGAACTCGTTTATGCGCCGCGTGTTGGTAACGGGTACAACGTGCGCTACGAGAACCCAGAGATCGTCCGTAGGGAAGAAACAAACGCCGACAGCGCTCCCTCGCCCCGACGGAGAGCGCAATTCAGCGTGGGCGATCCGGACGATCTTGTCGAGGACTATCAAAGTCCACCGGAGTTAGTGGGCAGGGTCACCGTAACCCCCGCCTCACCCACACATTCTCCATCATCATCAGTCACTCTATCCGCAACAAGTCGAGTCTATACCAACGATAACGACGTCCCTACTCCCCCTGCGATACAAGTTGGTGGCAATGGTGTCGATGGGGATGATCCATATGATTATTTCGGTGGACCAGATCTTGGTGAGGACTTCTCTTCTACTTCCTCCGGGCGCAGGTGGACGAAGAAGCCACAACCACCACAGAAAGTCGCTCCACCTGAAGAAGATGAAAGAGGAAGAGAACGAGAACGTTCGCGATCGAGGTCAAGGTCGAACTCGCGGTCGAATTCGGCATCACTATCTGTGTCGAGATCGAGATCGCGGTCACGGACGCCTTCCCCTTCACTTGTTTCGGCGAACACGAGTTCATCCACCTCTCCTGGACAGACGCTGGACGCGCGTCAGAGTAAGTCAGCCTCGCCCGGAATATCACCAGTGACTTTGCCAAAGCGGTCGGGCTCGTTTGAGCTGCGTCAGACGTCGCCACCTGCTATGCTGTCGCCGCCGCTACGAGGACGATCAATAGGTGGTGCGGGTGGCGGCGAGTCGAGAGGTCGATCGATTACACGGACGCCGTCGTCTTCGTTCAGTGATCGGGAACGGTCGAGTTGTCATAGCTCTCCAATAGGCAGCTCGTCCCCAGAGGGATCCTCGATAGGTTTCTCTAGTGCAGCCGTTTACGGTGTTTATGCTAATGGACGAGTAGGCGTGGAACATGATAGAGACGCGAAAGGCACAGAAAGGCAGAGAGGTCGTCCTCGCATAGGGAGGAGTTTGAGCTCGAGTACAAGCGTCAGCCCTGTTGACTCTAGTGCAAGGGACGCGGGCGCACCGTCGCTCGTCGAAGCTGCTCTAGCCGCCGCAGCTTCGTCGGCATCCTCTGATGGACCCTCACCTTCTACTCTCAATGAGTTCAACTCCGCACAGCCCGGGTTAAGGCCAAAAGCTTCGACATCATTATCGTCCTCGTCTTCGACCATCTCAGAGGGTAGCTCTGTCGCGACAGTAAAGCCTCCGACATTTGACCAACCTGTTTCGGGACCCATCCCATCAGCATCCCAAGGGATGATGCCCAAGGAGCTAGGGCGTCCGGAGTCAGATCGAAACGCCGTTGAGCTTGAGGGCCCGACGACCCTTGGTAGAGCTGCAGGAATGTTGTCGTCATATCTTTGGCCCGCCGCAGGCACCGCTCAAACCCGAACGTCCAAGTCCCTCGATTCCCCCGCTATTCCCGCACCACAGCAACCGGGTCGTGTCCCCCCGTAACGAAGCTCGTTGTCTCCCGACTTCAGCCTTCCAACGATTGACGGCATTGATGTACATCCGAATGACCGATACGACTTTTAACCTCTTTTTCTATCTTCGGTTGGGTTCGAATAATCGTCCCACTCTCTGCGATCTTGTGTGTATGCGGCGCATCTGAGGTTTTGCTTCGCTCGGTGACCTTGCATCGCGCCACCAGTGCCTCACTCTTGCGTACCCCAGCAACCGTCTAATTGTTTTCATCCGATATATGTTAAGCTTGTTCCTTGGTTCTCCAGACGGCTTTTGGCATTGGCCACAAAGGCTGCGTCTGGTTGAATAATGTGTAAAATCGCATTTCCCGGCACCCCATCATACTATATACCAGCTCAGATGCAAATCTAAATGCTACCGCTTTTTTTCGCTGTTCATTACCATTTCTGCAGACGCTTCATCCATTTTCCGGTTATCCTTCGCATTGTGCAATAGACATTGATAAATGATACATGTTTTCTTCTTTGTACTTAGACCACATGTACATTGAGTAGTCTCAATCCTCCTTGTTTGTACTTGAAGGCGAAAGGCTTGAAACGAATGTCTTGGCAATCATTTACATTCCAGTTTGATTCTACAGCCCCGTTGAAAGTGAGTATTTGCTCCATCGTTTGCCCATTATTGTGCTAATGCCGCCTCAACAAACAGGGGAAATAATTCATCTGCCTAACGCCTATGATGACTGTACGCTGGAGTCCAGAGTCTCTCGAAGGCACAATAAACAAGCTTAGCCTCAGGTGGGTAATGTCTAGTACGGTTCTACTTCTCAGAGTCTTTTTTGATTCAACGATTCAGTCAAACTGCGAGACAGCCGTCTAGACCTAGTTCATAGTAAGCTTGGGATCGTTTTGACCGCCACCGGGCATACATCCTCCGTGTTATAGTATTGGCTCGTCTACATCAAGGACCCAAGGTACCATGATGAACCTAATTCGGGCACCAGTATCATGGTGCAGCCAAGCTATGTCAGCCTCTGCCCACAACCGAACGAAATTGAAAAAAAACCGTCGTCCTTATAAACTGCAAGCCAATCAATATGTTTCGTGTTTTCCTCATTCACGGTGCGTATGTCGCAACGACAGCTTTATCTGTTCGCACGGGCCCCGTCTCCCTTCTTGATAACGACGACCCTTCTGGTACTGTGCTATTCATACATGGGGTGGATTGATTCATCCATCCGATAACCTCTTCATTTGGTAAGCTTTGCTTGCTGGGGCCACAGAATTCTTGTGTCGAAGCTCATGTTCCAGGTGGTCGCCACACAACCCCCCAGGTGACAATCACCTTTCCTGCCTGGTAACGGTACCGCATTATACATTACCGGTATTCGATGGTAATTGCGTGATTCTTCGATGGTCGGTATTCAATAAATGAGGGTGTGCGACATTTCTGGCTTTATCGGCCATGAATTCACCAAAGCACCGCCCTTAGCTACTCCAAAAAAGATGCTAGTCTTTGCGGGGGCGTACCCTGCATGACCCTCCTCAATGCGACGAAAGTTTAGAGATCGGTGCGTGCTAAGTGGTGCATTCTACAAATTGGAAGTATCTGACTGGTCCTGCCAAGATGATTTATTAGCATCCGAGGAGCATACCGGTGACCCATCTGAGGCCACGGCATTCCGACCTTCTATGGATGAGAGACCTGCATAACAGACTCTGAAGCTTGAAATTTGACCACGGCGGTGCACCAAAGCATAACTCAGAAGTCAAGTGCGGTTCAAGCTTCGAGGTTAGATACAGATCCAGAGCACACGAACACCGCATCCGCATATTGTTCGAGCGTCTGCCTGCTCGCCTCTGCAACATCTGAAATCGCCTCCTATATCTCAGTTCTGGTGGCAACCGGTTGAACACGATCGCCTTTTCCAGTCAATGCTTCAGCCAAGACAATGATAGAAACCTTTGCCCGCGTGCCTGGCTTGATCACAGATTCAACAACTACCGACTCTTCCCTGCATGACTTGCAGTCCCACAGTGCGCGTCTAGGGTGTGTTGAGAGTTGGAGTTCCCTACATCTGGACTATTTAACTTCCCCACATCTGGAGGATATTCCTTCGTGCTCCCCGCATTCCTTGTACCCAGTGCACCTCCAGCTCACCATGTCGCTTTCAGAAAAGGGCTCGGACGATGTTGTTGAACACTACGAGAAGGGGCAGCACGTTGATCCCGAAGTCAATGAAGACCCAGCGTTCGCGAAGAAGACTCTGCGTCGCGTAGACTCCAACCTCCTCCCCATCCTAGCCATCCTTTATTCCATTTCGTTAATCGATCGCGTCAATATCTCGTGAGTATCAGTATCTGTGACTTGCTTAACGACATAGACAGGTTGAACCGACGCTTTCGGCCTCACAGGAACGCGTACGTTGCAGGCATGGCCCAGGACCTCCAACTTCAGATTGGGTCGCGTTACTCGATAGCGACTTTGATCTTCTTCGTCCCGTATGTTCTCTTTCATGGTCGCAGCTCAACTTGTCATTGACACTTGAATTAAGTTACATTCTCTTCGAACTCCCCTCCAATGTCTTAATTCGCAAAGCCGGTGCAGCTCGCTGGATTGGTAGTATCACTACTTTGTGGGGGATTGCTATGATTGGCATGGGTCGGCACTGCGTCTTGTCGAGCCTCTACTCAGTTTACTGACACTCACGGTAGGGTTTATTAAGACGTGGTGGGAACTTGTTATCTGTCGCGCCTTACTTGGCGTCCTCGAGGCTGGATTCTTCCCCGCTTGCACATACATCATCAGTACATGGTATGTTCGCAGGGAAATCCAGAAGCGCATGACTGGTTTCTATGTCCTGTCTATTATGATATCGGGCTTCTCTTCTGCCATCGCTGGCGGCATTTCCGAGATGGCCGGCATTGCTGACCTTGGTGGTTGGCAATGGATTTTCGTAGGCATCCTTTCTCGTGTACAAGTCTCACAGGGCTGACATTGTGTTAAGATCCTCCTGGGCTTGGCAACCGTTGTTGCTGGTGTATGTGCCTTCATCTTTGTTCAAGACTTCCCGGACAAGAACAAGTTTCTGAGCGCCGAGCAAACGAAATGGGTTCTTGCGCGCATCGACAAGGACCGCTCCGACGCCGAGTATGACCATTGGTCGATGTCCAAACTCTGGGCCTACATGGCAGATATCCACTTGTGGTCGTTCGCTCTCATGTTCGGAGCTGCCTGCACGACTACCTATGTAAGTAGAACCTCCCTTTCGTCTTCACAACCCATTCTAATTTCAACAAAGGCCTTCGCGTACTTCCTCCCCATTATTCTTGTTCAAGGAATGGGTTACACTACATTGGCTGCCCAGCTATTGACCGCCCCGCCATACGTCTTTGCCGCCATCTTCTCCTTTTCGTTAGCGTGGATGAGTGACGAGTACATGCTCCGCGCGCCTTTCCTCATCTTCCAGGCTATCATAGCCATCATCGGATTGACTTTGGTACGGTTAGATTCCTTGTCTCCACGCGATTCATAACTGATTGAACCGTTCAGACCGCGTTTCACACTAACAATGGCGTGCGATACTTCGGTGTCTTCTTGGGTATCGCTGGTGGTTCCGCTAATGTCCCAGCCATCCTTGGTGAGTTGCTGTACTCGCATTCTATCAAAGCCTATGCCAACGTGTCTTAGGCTACATGCAAAACAACGTCGCTGGATACTCTAAGCGTGCCTTTACCTCGGCCATTACCATTGGCGGAGGAGGCATTGGCGGAATTATAGCATCAACAGTTTTCCGCTCAGAGGATGCCCCAGGTTACAGACCTGGACGTAAGTGCTCCCTGACATTTTCTTAGTCATCCTTCGTTAATGTACTCCTAAATATCAGTCTGGGTTACCATTGGCTCGCAGCTCGTCATTATCTCGACCACGTGTGCCCTCACTGTGTACTACTACGTCAAGAACAAGGCCGTTCTTGAAGGTCGTGCGGCGCCTATCGAGGGTCGCCCAGGGTTCTTCCATATGTATTAAGCGTCGCGGAGTTGTTCTTCTATTCGTTCTCCCTAGATAATAACCAATCATCGAATTAGCCATCATCTTGCATAGTAGATACTACTAGCTGCACGCGCATGTTTATGAATATCGTTTCATATCAATTATCCTAACAATATCTACTACATACAAATTAACGTCAAGATTTCCCGGATGTTTGCCTGTAAGTGAGCCTCCGAAAGGTCTATTCTACGTAAATGTTGCTACATAAGGCGTTGCAGCCAACCAGCAGGCGAAAAAAAAATATCATTCGTACGACGGGGGAGGCATTACTACAGACATTATGGCTTCGTGCTGTGTCCGAATATCTGATAGGACCTCTCTGATTTCCGCGAGCTCGTGCTGCGGCCTTCTATCAGAAGACGAAGAAGACGGAACAGATGTGTTTGATCCCATGAGAGCATGTCGAGCAGGCCTGCTTCTGTGATTCGCACTTCGAGATGACGATGACTGTTCTGATTCAACAGGAATCTGAGTGTGCCGAGAAGAGCCTTCAGAAGGTGCGGATTGGGAAGGGTCGCTGTCTGCAACACGGACACGCCTTCTTCGCTCCTCGGGAACCACGCCTCTGGGGCGGGGCTGCCTTTGGTTTTCGCCTCTGCGACCATCTGCTGGCGGATGTGGCCTATCATGGCTAGCACTGCTCGCGGAAGGATCGGAACTCGAATGTTCGGGACGCCTTCTATGCCGGCGATGACGGTCCTTTGGGCGGTTGGGAGGGGCTGGTCCAGAGGGTCCACTGCTAGAATTACTAGTTGATATCGGCGTAGCTAGCGTATCGCTTAGTGTGGTGGTTGTGGTATTTGTAGACATCACTGCCGGGCGAGCTCCCTTTTCGGGTTGGGGATTGATAGCTTGTTGGAGGGTAAATGGAGTGATAGAATCTGGTTGGGCTCGGGGTCGTTCTCGGCGCCCACCTGATGTTGGCCCACTCTGTCGTCCCCTTGCTTGACCTCTTGATCGGTCATTCCCTAACTGCTCCTCAACCACACGCGACCGACTCATATCCGTCAATACGAAAGGTGTGATCAAAGGGCCCGCAGGGCGTCGGCGCAATCGATGGCGCAGTAGAAACAAGATTATCCCAAGTCCAATTATAGCCACTCCACCCAGAACTCCAGCAACAATCGCTGCGGTTTGTTGCGGACTCGCTGTGCTGTTGGACTGCTGATTTGCAGGAGGCGACTCAGTGTCCAGAAGTTGAGCTCGAATAGTTGCAGGCGCATCTATGTCAAGCCTTGATAATGTTAAGCTAAAAGGTAGCATACGACTTGTGACGAGGGATCTCACGTGTATTGTGCATAATCAAACAGAATCAGCGTGTCGTTGACGTTCGAATCCGCCAGGAGCTGGAAGGTGTGGTTACCGTTTGGCACGGATGTGTTGGAGTAGACCAGCACGTTGTACTGGAAATCTGACCCGTTTTCGGGTACGTGGATAAACCGCCCAACCTCCGCGCCATCTAGGAAAAAGGAATAATTGGCCAGCGCGGTGATTCCCGTTAAGTTGTTTGCTAGGATGCAGTATACGAACACCGCCGTGCCTGGTGAATGAACAGATCAGCACAGCGCGCGTTCAGACCGCAAGTAGATCGTACCAGTAAAAGGGAAGGATACTGCGCTCCAAGTCTCGTTGGATCGACGAGTATGAGCATGCCATGTACGTTGTATAGTCTTGCCTGGGTCCAATTTGAGACAACCATCGCACACAGCGCCTTGCGCCCACCCGAGGAGGGGTGAGAATGAGGGCCGATTCCCGGTAAGTTCGTCTCCAAGCTCGTCATCGATGGTGATATTAAGGGTCGCAGCAGCAGCGATAGTAAGAAAATAGAGTAGATATATTGTGCGAAGGGCATGGTCGAGGAAGGGCATGAGAGCGTCGATGTTCGTGACATAGGATATAGGGACTTCGATGGGCCGGCCACATGAATCGTTCTGACGGAACCTTGGTTATACATAGTTCAGCTGAAGAGTTGATGTGCATCAGGGCCAGGCAATCTAATAACAGAAGATTGATCGTGGTCAAAGGGACATAACTGTCCCACCCAATTACAAGAGAAGTGGCCGATGTGGCAGTTATGTTCCTCGCAGCTAGACTGATGGAAGAGTGTGAATGGACAATTCGGCCATTGTAGGATCGTCTAAGCGACGATGCGAGATTGCAAACGAAACACTTGGTGGCCAGGCCGCGGCTTCAGTCCCCGGTGAATTTCAGTGATCGAGCGTTACTGAAACCAGCCCTCTTTGAGGAGCTGTTCGAGTCCACTTTGATGATGGCCGTTTGTTCTTCATCACAATAAGCTTGATGGCATAAAGGAAGGATGCCAGGACATGTCATTCAGGTGGTCGCCGATGGGAAAGAGTCCGTGAAACGAAGAGCTGGGAAAATGCTATATGGGGCGGCATACACTTTGATTCGTTGATAACGCCGTAGGAGTAGGTAGCTAATGACGGTGCAAAGTTGCGGCCGCGACTCACTCAATGAGTGGCCTTTATCCTTATTGATTCTCGAGGTTCGCAACAGGTGTTGCAAATGTCGACGGCGGGTAATCTAATGGAATATTGTTATTCTAATTACTAATTGAATTCGTCGAGGAGTGTGGGCAGAAACTCACCCCCTATTCGTGGGGACCACAAGGTCCCTACCAGCGTATCCGCGGTAAATTTCGCATAAACTTTCTTGCGAACAGGTTTGAACCGGGGGGGGGGCGGAACTTCGCAGCCGTGGTCAGCAAGATGTCACCGTGGATGGGAGAGTTGAATGATGGATCAATGGATCCAAGATGAAGAACAGCTCACGATGAAACAGCACATCTTTTTCCCATTGATGTCCGACTTCACACAGCCACCTTGTTTAACTCAGACCACGATTCATCGGTTTGTCAATCCTAGGAACACGCTAGCGAAACAAAGCTACGGCTGGAAGAACTAAAATTGGGTGTAGACATTTGAGTAACGGTCAGAAGTGTGGATGAAACGCTTACACCAGTCGGTAGGCACGCAGTCTGACAATGCGAACGCAGCATAAATGATACTGACCTACGAGAAAAACCGTGAGGACGTTGCATCGAGGCATAGTTCTCAATATACGACTTTCAGTTCGGGCGAAACGCGGCAGCAAAAAGTGAGGTGGAATTAGCCACTGTTCCTCTTTTCCTCATCTTCTGTGCGGTGGGCGTCAGGGCCGATCAACGACCTTGTTGCAGCGGGCTCCGTCCAGTTTCATCGATATTGACATCCATGACAAGTCATCAATTGTCTCGATAGACATTTTAAGCGATATATTCAGGTGGCCTTAATAACGAGCGTATTTCCCGTTGCTGTCTGCGAACCTCATCAAGGACATCACCTGCCCCAATCCGTCGTTCAACGTCGTTGACTGCTGAGGCATAACCTCGTCGGGTGCCGCGTAGGGAGCTTGGTTGAGGGATTCTCTACTGGAAGGAGACGATAGCATCATTGATTTGGTAGACCTGAGAATGGTGGGGTTTAAAGATGATTGCGTCGCCATAGGCTTGGTTGAGGGAAGCCAAGGTTCAACAACGGCCGGCGCGCTACGAAGGCGACAGCGACGGCGCAGGTGTAGTATTACCATGATCGCCATGATAGCAACGGCTATGCAGGCTACTATCCCACCGATGATCGCTCCATCGGTGCTTACTTTTTTATGATTGTCTCCGGAAGCGGAACATTTTGAACAAGGCGATTCGGAAGGTGGACTGGCGTTTGCTTGTGAAGATACTGGGAGCGGAGAAGCAGGAGGGTCGGTGGGTAAGCTGGGAGTTCAGAGGGCTGTTACAAAAACATCAGTCAAGTACCGAAGCAAAAGGAGTAGAAGAGCTTACTGAGTTGTGGTATAGACAAGGTAATCAAAAAGCATTAGCACGGGCTTTACGGTAGAGTCGATCAAGTTGCTGAAGCGGTGCTCTTTGTCCGGGAGCGTTGTGTTCATGTAAATCGGAACGTTGGGGAAAAAATCCGTGGTATCTTCACTTCATGCCGGTATTCACCGACAACAACGTCATCTAGGATGAATTTGTAGTCGGCGAAAGCGTCGAATGGCTTCCCACTGAGCTGGTTGGCAATGGCACACTGAACTCTTGGTGATGCATCATCCACGGTGACATCGGTCAGGGTGCCCTGAGCACCAACTTGCGAGACGAATGTGAAGAACAGCACTGTGCCAAGTCGTAGTGGAGCGAACATTTTGGTGGGCTTCGGAAAATTCATAATGGAGGACTCGGGAATAGAATGATTCGTGCTACTCTGTGCTCACTCACTTTAACGCGACTTTAGGTTTGCTTGATATGAGTTGATGGGTCAGTACTTTCGGGGCCTCTACTGTCAAGTAGAATCGGAAGTTTCCTGGCAGTTGCATCGTGCATTGCGTCCGTTGCGGAGAGCAATGTGCATCAGGAAGCCAATTCGAGTAGTGAGTTCTACTCATTGTATGCGGTGATGTAGTCCAAATTCGTCGACGGAGAACTCAAGCATCAGCGGAGTCAGATTGGCATCTTTCAGTTCGAAGGCAGAAGTGAACGACCGCGACGGAAAGCAATCTAAGCGCTCATATCAGTCAGGGGAGGTTCGGCGCTTGAACTACTCGACTACTACATACTACATACACTTGTAACAGCCATTTCGCGGGAAGGCCGGGCTGAATTGCAAGAAGCAACGATGTCGTGAACCGCGCGTACGTACTTGTATGGCCCAATCCCAACAAAAGCCCAACTTAAAGCTTTGCTGACATTTGATCGTTTCAGAGGACCACGTTGTCCTGTTCGGTGGACTAAGTAATGGGCCGCCACCGTACTTCTTCATACGCTGGCACTCAACTTCTCAACGACTTGCCAATCAAGTTTCTTGGCTAGGAAAACGACCCCCACACTTGGCACCTGTTGATTTCGGAAACATGGCCCTGACTAGCTGCTAGAAACAGTTACGGACCCAAGCACATGTGCTGTGTATTATCTCTTGCTGTATCATGCTACGACTAGCAAAATTCGCTGCTGCGAATGTTCTCTTCTGCTTTATGGCGGTCCGAGCGACTGTGGCAGCACTGCGGAATGTCACGATCGATGATCAATTCGGGGATGAACAATCGCGTGTTCGCCCTACCTATGCGCCAACGCTGGGGTGGACGTCTGGTGGCGCAGGAGCTGTGAAGCTGGACACTTCCTTAGTGCATAAAGGGACATGGCACGATACCACTCTTTATCCTGGTGGAGAGCCGAAGCGCGTCAACTTCACGTTTACAGGTGAGTAACAGATCACATTGTGTCCTTGGATTCGAGATCAAGGACGGCTACATGATAGGCGTTTCGTTGTATGTATACTGCATCATCGCAAACATACCACCTGGCCCCCCATTCTTCGACGCGGACGCGGATTACAAATTCCTCATCGACGGCGAGCTCGTTGGCAGGTACACACACGAAGCAGAGCCGAACATACCAGACTACTTCTACAACACCCCCGTCTACGTCAATACAACCTTGCAAAATAAAGCCCATAATTTTACGCTTCTTGTGGATTCCCCCGCCAAGCCCGTTCTGTTATTGTTTGACTACGCCGTTTATACAACGAGGTAAGTTACTTCCATAAACATTCTCCGCGCGTACAATGGCTTGATCGAGAACGACTATCATATTGCATTGCAGCGACGAAGATACTGTTCATTCGTCCGTTACGGAGTCGGCGCTGAACCAGCCTACCGAGATTCCCGACCAGACGGTTTCATCTCGGGCACAGGTGAACGTGGGCGTCATCGTCGGCCCCGTGATAGGAGGGGTCTCCCTTATCGCTGTCATCCTCGCCGCCTTCCTCTTTCGTCACCGGCGAAAAGTGCGGGATGCTCAGGTACTCGAAGTATCGACGCCGAGCCCCAAAGTCATTGAGACCGTGACTCAAGGTAGAAGGGGTAGTAGTGAAGCGAGGGATCCGGATCCTGAGCCTAGACCTGAACGTGAGGGAGACTTGGTGCAAGAGATGAAGGAGATGCGCCGAGAATTGCAGCGTCTACGCCAGCAGAGCGCAGGCACGCCTCCCCCCTACGCCGCGTAGCATCGTCCGTTGAATTTACCATAGTCACTAATGCGGTTGAACGTTGTCGAAGTAATGTGTATATCTTCGTTCTTGTAGATTTCCATCGCATCAATATACTGTCAGCTTTGTTTTATGATGGGTAGGTGGGTATAAGCCAATAGGAAGATGAGCACCGGTGTCCCCATTTCCTAGTGAATATAACCTTATCCGGAAGGATCAACTGGACGCCCCTATTCGGCCCGGCAGGGCCGCCAAGCAGGTTGCTGTTCACCACTACCACCATATCGCCAATGTTCCAAAGTCCATATCCTCCTTACGACCCCATCGACAAATCTGGGTAAGTATGGACTCAGATCCGCATGATCTCTTATTCACCCTGAAAATGGTTCATGTAGCTTTTCGTGAGTAGAATCGTTCACTGCCTGCTCCGCATTGAATGTGTGGATCAGATACGACACAGTGGTGAAACGATGGCCCGTAATCATCACAGGCATTATTGATAGACTCTGTCGAATAAACCACGACTTAACGTTGGAGATCCAACAACCCTTGCAATCTGCAAACCTGCCCGATGTTCAAGCCAAGATCACGGAAAGCAAAGGCATTATCGAGCAGATCAGTAAACTGAAGTACCATATGGGCAGGGACCACCCTTTGGAGTGAGTGAACAGCAATGAGGGACTCCATTCAAGTCTTTGATCAATGCTAGACCACTGGTAGATGATACAGACCCTATGATCAAGACATATAACGAGGAACTAGAGCTTCTGGCTGCGCAAGGCAAGAACACTTGGTTCACAGCGCCTTGGCTGTATGCAGAGTATGAAAACTTTACACACAAGCATTGCGCACAGGCTAATATATGCATATAGGTGCTACCTGTAGGTGCTTGATCTCACACACGTATGCCCTTCTTTGGTGCCTAACATAGATTAGATACTACTTGCTTCGCAGTCTGTTCAGCAAGACTCAGCACTGGAGGGAATTCGATCCATTCTTTTCCCAGAAGATGGATATGTTCAAACAAAGCCGAGTGGCAATCCTCCGTATGTCCGAACATCCTGTGGTTGATAATTACCGAACGTGTCTCCTCAGAGCTGGCCAAAACGATGAAAGAGCTCGAGGTTGATCATGATATGTTCCAGACAGATCCATCGAAACTTGCTGTCCTATTCAAAGAAATGATCCAAATGTGTCTCTGGTAAGCTTGGTTCACCGCCTTTGTTGAATGATGTGAACCAATTCGGATCTGATAACTCATAGGGGGAACGCCACCGTCAGTCAAACAACTGATCTTGCACATATATTCAAGCTTGTTTCGTCAGGATTTGTCACTGCTCACTCATCTGACGCAGTCGGATATCGAGCATTTGCAACCGTAGGAAAGGACGCCCAAACTACGCGCAAGGAATTCATTCTCCGAGATGACCAAGAGGCGGCATGGAACCATCTTGAGACTCTACATAACAGCCGAATAGATTTCGTCCTAGACAACGGTATGCAGGGTTCCTGAACGCTGTCTCTGGCGTGCTGACCGGCAGCTCCCGTGTAGCCGGATTCGAGGTGAGGCATCCAACAGACAACCATACAATGCTCATGTTTATCTTCCTACACACAGCTCTTCACAGATTTCGTATTCGCTGACTTCTTGGTCTCGCACACGCCTTTCGTTTCATCAGTCGTCTTTCAGTGCGTTCAATCTTACCACCCACATGAAGCAATATGTCTGATAGTAACTACTCCAGCCCGAAATCAATCCCATGGTTTGTCTCAGACGTCACACCTCCCGACTTTTCCGTAACTATATCCTCGTTACTGGATCCTTCTTTTCTTCCCACCTCCCACCGCCGACGAGGCCGTCGATCTGTCGCTCTACAACGACCTCTTCCATATGGTCTCCCGATGGCAGAAATACGTAGATGACGGGACATTCAAGCTTTCTGTTCCCCTGAACACCTCTCTAGGAGCGCTAAGACTTGATAGCACTGACTCCAACTTGGCCGATTTCTGGACCCTCGCCATACCCATATTGGGATATGGAGAGTCGGGCACCATTACTCTGGAAATCCCTGTCAGAGAGTGGAATGGTGATATTCAAGGTACGATCAGGAACATAATACCCATCTACTTTCATTAATCGCTGATCTTTGAAGGGTGACCTCAAGTAAGTGTGACATACGTGATCAGCTCAGTAACTCCGTAACCGCGTACTGACTATGGTCTAGCTATCGCAAGTAGGTTCATCCTCGTGTCTTACCATCAAGCCGCCGTTTCATATATGGCTTCTTGTAGGCTTACTGGAGATGTCAAGTGGCCTGCTTGGACGCCGTTTAATGAAGCGGTTGGCCCTCTTGCTGGGTCATTTCCGCTGCTCAGCCTGAGAACAAACAAGCCGACGTTGCAGTTGGCGTGGACAAGGACATCGCGCAGCGTTTAGATCAATCAGACGAGAAATGGAGAGTGAACGGACGGTGGGTTTCTTTTCTGCTAAACGAAGGCGATACTAAGCTCAGATAGCAGATATGCCCTCATTTCGTTCTTACCGAAGTCATGATTTTATTCAATCAACGGCAAACTTCCCCAAGGGCACATCTGGAATGAATGAATGTATAGATATCTTTACATTGGTACACATATTAACTGTTGCAGGTATACACAAGTAAGAACAGAAAGCTCAACCGAATACGCAGACACGCACTTCTGCGATATAACTGTTGTGTTCTCCCACTATATTTGCGGTCCGTCAGATATCAATCATGCAGGAATGCCAGTCGAAATCGCTTGGGATGATCGCGCTCTGTTGATGGTGCTGGGCGGTGCTGGCGGGGAGTTGAGGAGTTGGGAGTGGACACGAGTTGAATAACCTGTTAAACCTGTCGCTTTCCGATCTCTGGCGAGAGATGTAATACCTTGGAGGCTTCTTCTATCGCAGACACTCACTACACCACCACTCATCACACATGATATCGTCTCGACTCATTTCAGCATTGTTGATTCTATGTCTTCGGTCCATTGAGGCTGCAGGACAGCGGAACGTCACCATCGACGACGAAGTTGGAGATGAAGTCACGCAAGTCGTTCCTTCATTCATGCCGCTTGGGGGATGGACCTTGCAAGGAGGCACTAAGGGTTTGCGAAGCCCGATCCGTCGTTAGAGTACAACACGCCGGAGACCCCACGAAAACTGTCAACTTCGACTTCACTGGTACGTAGAATGCTCGTTCCATCCGTTCAACATAAATGGTGGATTCTGGATTGTATAGGTGTCTCTTTGTACGTGTAATGCATTATCGCGAACACTCCTCCTGGCCGATTCTTCGGCACCTCCGCCAATTACAATTTCTTCCTCGACGGAGAATTTGTCGGAAGTACATTCATGATGCACAAAGATTCCGGATTATTTCCTCGATACATTGGCGTATGTCAACACAACCTTGGAGAATGAACACCACAGCTTCAGTATCACCCTGGATGCCAGAGAAAGTCGGTCTTAATGCTATTCGACTATGCTGTCTATACAACAATGTGAGTTGAGCTAAATTTGATGTTTTGGTCGCATCCGTTTAACTTTGGTGGGCGAATTTCAGCGAACAGAGATCTCCGACGCCCTCGTTGAGTCCCACAGACTCTTCTGATAGGCCTATAATCCCCCCAAACGCGGGCGTTGTCGTTGACGCTTGGTGAAATCCCACTTGCATTTCACATGACTGCTATGCGCCTCTCAGTTGTCTACCTCTGATGTCAACTATTCAATATTTGAAGCTTCAAGTTATTAATGATCTATCATGCTCAGCTGTTTCTAAGCTTGCGATCATAGGATTCCATGTTGGGATGAATCGATGGCCTTGTATGTCCATTCGCAGTCAGGCGCCGGCAGGGACTCAGTCTTCGGCTGGCTGGCTGATATGAGCCAAATGTTCAACTGACGCACATACTGCAACAGACTAAGTGTCTGTATAGAGATGAGATGGATGCGGTGGTAGACTTGGGTAGAAGCCACTCGGGCCCTTTATTACACGCGACAAGGTGAACGTCTTGCCACATAACTCCCATTACATATCACTCATGTTTATATCAAGACTTCTGGGAATATGCTTTTTGGCGGCGGGCGGAACTGTTGCCCGGAAACAGCGTAACGTCACGATTGACGACAAATACGGGGACGAATCGACGAGTGTTGTCCCAACATATCTTCCGTCCCACGCGTGGAGTAGCGGACCGAGGAATGACTTGAATGCGAAGCCCAACGTGTCCATGGCATATAACGGAACTTGGCACGACTCAACGCATTGGATTAATAATACCGAAGTAATAGTCAACTTCGGTTTCACTGGTTCGTACAATCATTTCAGCTGGATACGCACTTATACGTCTGAGTAGGTGTATCCATATATGTTTACTGCATCATTGCAAATACTCCTCAAGGCCCATTCTTCCACGCTTTCGCCGACTATCACTTTCTCCTTGACGGAGACTTCGTTGGCGAATACAGACACGACGTGGAAAGGATACCCGATTATTTCTATAACTTTCCGGTCTACGTCAATACAACTATGCAAAATATGTTTCACAACTTCAGTATCGTTGTGAATTCAACGGAGAAAGCGGTGCTGCTTTTGTTTGACTATGCCACATACAACTGTAATGTAAGCCATAATTTGATGCACCATCCTCGTCAAAATAATTGATAGCAGATTTATTGTAGCGAGGAAGACCCTGTGCTTACATCTACATCTGCTAGAAGTGTGGCACCTACAATTTGCTCATCGCCTCCAACGACCGACCCAATCTACCAATAACACAGAAGAAAAGATAGAGGTTATCGTTCAAGTTGGCGCAGCTCTGGGAGTGCTCGCATTTTCATACTCGCCGGCGCTTTCATCTTTCATCTCAACAAGAACACAAAACTACCCATCCTGCAAGGAACCACGCTTCGGTGCATGGCTCATGTGCCCAAGAATCTGGCGATGTCCATTTACCGCAGGATTGTTCGCCTCCTAGCTAGCCGCTCAGGAGAGTCAGGAGATTTAGTAGGAGATAATAAGGGGCAATCAAGTATAGCACAGGGCCGATCGCAGAATAAGGAATTTGAGCTGAATTATTTCCCCCAATCTGCCCCATAGATTCACTTGATGAATAGACGTGTACAGTAGACTTGCTCATGAGGGCTTTGCACTAAGGGGTGGAGAAATAAATCCCACGGTTAGTAACTTGGCTGAGCGTTAACTATTGTGATCATAATTTCCACTCATGTCACTTGCCATTCGCCAACTCTGTCGAGCATCTTCTGGGCCATGGTTTGGTTGCCTTTCTGCTTCACGTCGCTTCGGACCTCGAGTGCTTGCCAATAGGAACAGTTTCCCTCCTTCGTTTCGTACTTTCTTCACCCGACACGCAGCCTGGTCGCCAAATGTTCCCAAATCACCACCGCAACAAGAAAATGGAGGGTGCGAGAAACGACCTACGATAAGAGAGAATATATACACTTTGCCGAATCTCTTGACTGTATCCCGGATATTGGCTTGCCCGGTGCTCGGATGGTCGATCCTAGAAGGCAACTTTCAGCTTGCGACCACTCTACTGGTCGACGCTGGAGCATCAGATTTGGTTTGCCCTTTTCGCGTAATTACGAGGCGTCAATAAGTATTAACCCCAATTTGTGCATTACGCGAAGGCGGATGGATACTTGGCGCGTCGATTTAACATGCAATCGGTTTTGGGAACGATTCTTGACCCAGCGGCAGACAAGACGTTGATGACAACCTTGACAATAACATTGGCAATGAAGGACATGCTACCAGGTAAGGAATCTTGCTAATTTCCGAGGAACGCCCCTTATGTATGGTTTGAAGTCCCACTCGCCATCATAATTCTTGGTCGTGATGTTCTGCTCAGTCTCGCTGCATTCTATATTCGCTATACTTCATTGCCACAACCGGTCAGCGTCATTGTGGTGCCCTTTTGATATTGATGCTGAGGACGCGCGTAGAAAACCCTCTCTCGCTATTGGGATTTTTCTATTCCATCGGCTGAGGTTCACCCCACTTATATCAGCAAGGTATCGCACAATTCCTCTTCGCTCGTGAACGAAGTTGATGTCGCGAGTGGATAGGTAAATACGTTCCTGCAACTCGCCCTCATGGGAACAACGACAATCAGTCCAGTGCTCCCGCTAGATCTTACTGCCTCGTTGGCAGGTTTCCAGTACGTGCGCCCAACCCTCTATTTTCAGACCGTTGTCAATGGTGTTCCTACAGATGGGTCGTCGCTGGCACCACCATTTGGAGCGGACTCTCGTACGTCTTTTCCAAGGGAGCGGTTCGAGTCCTGTCAGAGACTCGTAAACCTAAGTCATCGTAGAACAAAGGACTATATAGTCATCGAAACTTAACGCTTAGCATGGCCAGGGTACTTGCATCTAAGTTATATAGGATTGTACAGCAGGACTACGATAAAGACAAGATAGAGTACAGTAGCTCGAAATGTTAGTTACAGCCTTACAGCTTACAGGTAGACATTCAAAATATTGACAAATTAGCAAAAACTATGATATAGGGATAGCACGACGTCTCCTGACTTCCTGGAGCGCTGACACTACAGCGGCTTTAGCAGTAGTATGCTCCTTCCATCTGCTACTCGCCGCCTTCGCACGGGTCCAAAACATGACACATAGCGCGACGCTCTTCAACTTCGGAAGTTTCCTAGTTCGTGTGCTGGGAGGTGGCAGTGGATAACCGATCTTTGCAATAGCAGCAATAATCGTTGTTCGCTAAGGGTGCCTTGAGTAAGATATCATCAGAAGGCAAATGTGACAAACCTCTTCTCAAATTGAGCAAGGAGGACCAATAGGTAGCGCTTCTGGTGGCCAAGGTCAAGCCTGAATGTTCCTTCCCGAGTCAACTTCGCTTGCAGATAACGGATGTTGACAAGTAGCCCTTTGCACTCGTCTTTGTGCTGTAGTCTCATATCTTTAAGCTTCCGATCATCACTGGGGGATTCATTATACTAAAGTGTAAGCACGAAGATGAATGGACTCACGCTGCGCAAACATGCGTCTTCATCTGATTCTGGACGCGTAAGAACTTCTCTTTCTGCGTCTGTATCTGTTCGTTGAGTATGCTAATCTGAGACTGAGAGTGTTTGTGTGCTCGTTCTGCTTTGGTGACATCCTCTTTGCGCTTCGCCTCCAGTCGCTCCTTGTCAGCTCTGAGAAGTTTTAGGTCTCGGCCCAGAGCGTCAGCCTCTTTACGGACGCGCTTGAGGTCTCCTTCAAGCATTGATATCGTGCGAGCGACATCCTTCTTCTCGACGGCCATGCGGTTCTTTTCTACTTCAGCCTTTCGAAGCTCGCCTGCTTGGTCCGTAAGCGCTTGACGCAACTCATCTAGCTCTGTTTGACGAAGATCGAGTTGTTGACGACGCTTATCGTGCGTAGCCTGGAAGGCAGTATACTCCCCCTCGCAGATGGCTTGCTTGCTGATACCCAGCGTTAGTACACTATAGCAGGAAAAATTCTGAGAACAAGGTAACCTCCGAAATCTCGGTATACTTTCGTTGCAATTGTTTGTGATCGGTGGCTAATAGTGAACGCTCTTGTCGCAGTTTGTTTCGATAGTTTCCGCAGTCTCCAGGAGTTTGCCCTCTAATATTCTAGCTTTCTGATCCGCGTTGTCGTTGTCTGTAGCAAAGTTTAGTAGTTGCGACCGTTCGTCCGTATGTCACTCACTTCTGAGCTCAGCCTCCAATTCCTGGTTCTCCTTACGAACTCTCTGAAGTTGAGCTTTGACGTCGTTCACATCCTGTTGCTCCATGTTAAACGCCAAAAGGCCTCAGACAAGAAAGCGGCTGACCGATTCAGTGCGACGTAGTTGCCCAAGGACATCCTCTCGTTCTCTTTGAAGACGGGACTGTTCAGTTCCCAACACACGTAATTGCGCACGCTCGGATCTGAGTTCACTCTCCAGGCCTGCTATCACTTGTCTGGCATTCTCGAGTTCCTGTGATCCATCGGGGTCATGTAATGGACGTTACACGCGCGCAGTAACATATCCATACCTGTTTGAATATCGGCCTGAACCCTGTCTTTGACTTTGCCAGACTGCGATACCCTCTTCGTCTCCTCTTTAGCCGTTGAAGCTGGATATTGAGACGATTCGTAGTATCCTGAAGTATGGCCTTTTCACCCAGTAGTTGCGATTTCTCTTCCTCCCAGTGTTTATGCATGCCCGCAAGATTATCATTGACGGATTTGAGTTTCGCTCGTAAGGCTTCTGTCGTCTTCGTGGGAGGCGTTGGGGGTTCACTGGGTAGACCAGAATGGGATTCCTTCCAGGTAACTACAAGTACATAAGTTAGATCACACCAGTAGATCCTGAGACGCGCGTACCTCGACTCGTCAGCTGCTTGGATGGTCTCAAAGTTAATTTTGAGCAAAACATTTCTTGCAGCGAAGGCGCTCGAGCCTATGATCTCGCCGTTCCTCCCGCCTGAGCAAACGAGCAATCTCATCTTCGAGGCTAGTTATTCGAGAACGAGCATCTTCAAGCTTCTTCGTCAAGCCGACAACATCGAAGCCGACATCTTCTAGCTTGTCGAGCTTGTCATCGATACTTTGGTTAGCGAGGTCAAGCTCTTTCTGCAGCCGAGAAATTTCAGAAACGAAGGGCGACACGTCTGGGACTGTGGGACTGTTGTTCAGCCAAGACATCTAGAAGGGTGGTTAGCCAAAACTAAGCTTTGCACAAAGGATTCTCCGTACGTCTTTGAGGGGTGCACCAGGTGTTCGAGGTGCTCTCATGGACATAGCCAAAACTTGTCGGTGGAAGGGGGACATGCCGCCGGCGTTAACCACTCGGCCAGGTGTGTTCATGTCCGTCATAGTAGACCTTAGAGCCTTTACCCTCTCCTTCAGCTCCTCGTTTTCCCTTTCTAAGACATCGATTTTCGTCTCTCTGCCTTCTCCACTGCTTTCCGGGCGGGTGATTGGTTCAATAAAGTTGTCAGCTTTGCGATCTCTCCTTGTGAGCGTCGTCTAGCTCGGCTTCAAGTACATCAACGTCAACATCGATAGGTGGTACGGCATAACTCTTGGAGGCTTCCTTCTGGGCGAAAGATGCCTCCCGTTCACGTTCGCGCTCCAATGTGTCGATCTTGGCTTGCAATTCGATGATCTCGTGTTCGTCAGAGTGCATCTTCTCTTCAGCGGCCTCCAATGCCTCCTCCAGCTGACGTGCAAGCATGTTGGACCGTTGGACTTCATCTTGAAGGTCATCTATGTCTGCATGCGCCTCGTTCAATGCTTTCTCGAGGTCTCTTTGGCCAATTCCAAGAGCAGATATTTGTTCTTCAAGGGACTCGATCCTCTCCGACGCAGCGCCAGCATCTTCTTCTAGTTGCGAGATATAACTCTTGGACTCCGTAAGTTCGTCCTGTAATTGACGAATCTCTGACTCTTTGCGCTCCAAGGCTTCAGTGTTCGCCGAGACCACCTCCTCCTTCTGCATGAGCTCCTCCTCGAGAGCCGCGGCTACTTCTTTTTCTTCGTGTAGTTCCTTCTCGGCCTTGACTAACTTCTCGTCAACCCGCCGGAGTTCCTCTTCCAGATCACCGATGTGGATGTTGGCGTTCCTCATATCCCCAGTGAGCTGTGCGATCCGCTCGTTGGCAGAGGCCAACTCTCCTCCTAGCTCTTGACCGCTTTCCAGGGCGCGTTCCGCCTGGGCTACACGCTCCAAAGCTGCGTCTCTTTCTTCCTCTGCTTCAATCCACTTTCTCTCGGTATCTTTCACCCGCTTTTTTTGCCAGTCAACTTCTGCCTCTTTTGCCTCCTTCTCAGCATTGTCCACCCGTCTTTCTAGGTCCCTCACTATACTCTCCACGCCTGTCTCTACCTCCGCCATCCGCTCCTTCCAACGCTCCTTATCTCTTGACCTCTCGGTTCTTTCTTCTTCCAAAGCCCTCTCCATGCTCTCCTTCTCTTCTTGGCACTTATCCAACTTCGTTTGTAGATCCTCCACCATTTCCTCCAACTGAACCTTCTCCTCCATCCAGCCTTCCGCATTTACATCTTCTTCCACATTACCCAACACTGTACCTCCCATACTACTTCGCCGACTCCCGGTACTCAACGGCCTTCCACCAGCGTCGAGCTCTGTCTTCCCCGACCTCTCCTCCAATATTCGTACTCGCTCCTCCAACAACTCGTTTTCTTCTTGCAGTCGTCTGTTCAAACTGTGAAGGTACGTATTCAATTTCCCTGCGTTGAAGCGCCCCAATCCATGACCTTGGGCACCCAAGCCGAGGACGGGATCAAAAGAAGTATTTGCTCGATGGTGCGTAGTGAGATCGTGCGAGGACGCAGTTGAAATGAATGAAGCCCTGTCACTGGCGCCATCGTACGGCGATCTAGATGGACCGGGCATGGCCCAAGGAGGAATAGTAGCCAACTGTGCATTACTACTAGTAGCACTCCCTGATTCAGAAGGTGCGCGAGGTGAAGCGGAGCCATCGCGCGACTCAGCTGGAGGTGGTGATTCTGGGGTAAAAGCTTGTGCCAATGGATGAGATGTACGCCGCGGAGGACGAGGTGTGACACCGGCGAACGCTGATTGCAAGCGCGGTCCAGTATTAGGTCCGTTTGAGTCCAATGCACTTAGGTGTGCGGCTGCTGGAGTTGATTCGGCAATACTGGGAGTGCCTGGGAAGATACTTTCTCGTCTAGGGTGGGGAGTCGGCATCTTCAATCTTGGGCGGGTCGTAGAGTTAACAACAGCCAGAAGGAACGAGCGTCGTCGCGCGGCATGTGGGGTCAGAGGATCCCTTTCACCCTCCTCTTCTACCTCCTCTTCAGCGTCCGCGGTAGCATAGTGAACAGGGGTCTCGGACTCTCTCTCTTCCTCACTTTCGTCTGGTGCAAAGCGAGCGCGAAGGCGGGGCCGAGACGTAGCAGGAGTGGGTGTGAAAGCTGTCGACGGAGCAGGCGAAGACATCGCAATTGGCGACGGAGAGGCCCTGGGCATGGCTTGGTTGAGATTTCGTATCGTCGGTGGGGTAGTTCCTTCTTCGGATGAGAATGTAGGCTCGCGTTCATCAGTCCGTTCACCGTATGATTGTTCATGGACGGATTCGATGCGGGAGGGGCTCATAGATGCACTAGCCTCCCGCGGAAGATCTAGCGGTGTAGTTGAAGCATATGGAGATTGATGTACCTCTGTCACATCCATCTCCATTGAAAGTTCATCAAGTGCTAGCCCTGCATCTCCCAAGGATGGCTCTTGTTCTGAAAGTATACTCTCTGTCAAGTCGTCGTCCGCATAGTGCACTACAATAGCTGGAGATGCGGTATTCGATCGCGGTAGGGGAATCGATGCGCCTAGTACCGGCGTCGGAACAGCTGGAGAAGCAGTTGCTGAGCGAGGGAGGGTCATATTAATGGTACGGTTACTCCGAGGAGTTGAATTAGTCGGGGATGAATGAGGTGATGGTGTCGTGCGGGAGAGCGACGGAGTTCGTGTCCTGGTTGTGATAGTTTTTCTCTCTCTCGGATAGCAACATTGCGAAACCTGTCTCTTGGAGAGGGCTGCAAAGATAGATAAGATACAGCATTGGCAAAAAAAGAGGTGGCCAGACTCACCTTGGGTTCCGAACGTAGATTGACAGAGTATTCCATAAACTTCTTTGGCGTGTGTTCCCTTGACTCGTTAACGGTCGCAAGCGCGTCCGCAAACGACAGCCCATGCTCCTCCGGCTCTTCAGGGGGTAGATACACCTCTGGAACGCTGATGCTTTCCTCCTGCGTGCCATCCTTACTTATCTCCACCGTTCCCAGATCCCCTTCATCTGTCTCAGTAGCCGGATCCACCACCGGCAAAGAAGTGATCACGCTTGCGTCAAAACTATCCATCGACATCTCGTCTTCGTCTCGCCTTACACTACCTCGGCTAGTCCTACCCAAACTTGTTCTGCCAGCAGTTCCAGAGAGGCCGAGCGATGCCGACTTCGCGGATCGCGATGCAATTGAATGGGCAAAGCGCGCAGTACTTGAGACACTTGAAGTGGCACGTATTGTTGATGCATAGTGAGACGAAGGGGCGGGTGTAGAATGCGCAGGACCGGATATATCCAAAGACATGTCGATAGATTTGTTCGAGTCATCATCGCCCGCGTCCTTAAGCTTTCCCAAGATATTCGAGGAGGAAAGACTTTCATCGTCTGCAGACTCGTCGTCGAATGGTGGCAGAGATGGCAGCGAAGGCATATCCCGCCCTTCAATATCTTCTATACGCCTCCATATTCGTGACGGCGTTTCAAGTAAGGCGGCCATTGGAAAACGGCAACGGTCGGAAAAGGGATATGGGTGTAGAGGAAATGAGTTGATTGGTGTTTTTGGGAAGTTCGTGGGGACGCGAACATCACGTGATCGCTCTTTCTCATTCATAGGAGCGAGGATAGGGGAAGCGGGTCGGGTTGAGGCATAGGATGCATCGACTCCCAAGGTGTTCAGTTCATTATAGCTGTTTCCACGCCTCTCCTGTTTACCCACCTAACCTCCGGCTTCATACAGCAAGGTAACCGATAAATATAAACGACAGAAGACCAACCAATATAACTAGCTCACTTGTACTCACAGTTCATTAAAACACGCCCCCGCACTTCGCGGAGCCTATTGGCAGTTTGCATGCCTGACAAGCAAACTTAGAACACAAGTCCTTTATGCGTGAGGGCGAATAACGGCATCATATCATCCATGCCTGCTCCCAGAGCTTGAGCTGAAGCTTGACGCAAGCCATGAGGCATCTGTGGAAGGTCCATTCGTATATATATAACGGAGGTAGTAGTGCCGAAGAGGTACGTTGTACATCCTGCACGTGGCATATACCCGACGGCAACTATTCTCGGAATAACACTTCGACGCGATTACATACGAAGGCTTTGATGAAGGGAGCCTCCAGGCTCAACCACGCTGCAAGCTAGTCTGCATCTGTTCCGTGTTCCGTCGACACCCCCTTCAATAACCTATTTGATCGGAGTGGCACCGTCAAGACTCGCATTCCGATGATTGATGATAGGACAGAGAAATTGATGATGGTTGAAGCGTAACGGGTAGTCGGCGACGCGCTGCGAGCCGAGCGGCTGTTCTCCCGTGGACCCACCCTTGAGGAATAGCCCACGTCCAAGTCGGACTCGCGAAACGAAGCAGTTGGCAGGGTCGCATGACTCACAGGGATTCCCTGTACCACCCTGGACGGGCTTCCTGGACGCTCCTGTGCGCCACCGCGAACCCAAGAACAGAAGGCGTAGAGCTGGGGCTCGAGCAGGAGGCACCGAGGTTTCCCTCCGTTAGCCTTCGAACGGATCAACGCCTATCATTGCCACCAAGTACTTACTAGTCTTTACCAGTCTAGGGTTGCCGCCCCTATATGTAGATTGATATTAGGGAAGGTGCACTACGTCCCTCCGCCCACGAGGACGCGGAACGCTCCACCGAATCCTCTTCCAGTGCAAGACGTCGACACCTCCAGCGCTCGTGCCCCTAGGCTAGACTAGTTGGCGTCGGTAAGAATTAGCAGTCGGTACACCGTGACACCCGTCCGTTCCCTTCTTCAACCACTTGGTTCTGGCTTCGTGCCTGGAGTAAACAAGCATATCTGAGGGAAGAGTAAGATTTCGGACCAAAACTCTAGCTCCTACAACTTTGGTGCTAATTTGCGATCGGAATTACTGAGGGCTAGTTTGGCATCCGCAACGTAGTAGGAGCCGACTGGACGTAGCAGGATCCGAGCGCAGCAGTGGATTTCTCGATACTTCCACTGTGTCATCCAGAAGTTAACGTATGCAAGGATAGAAATCTTTCCACATACATCAATCAAGCCGCGTTCTTTTAATTCCAACCATCCTACGAAGATTGAAACTTCGAGCTTGAGACATCTTGTCCAATACCCATCATGATCATCTAGCAGCTCCACGTAATTACTATGATATATGTGTCATCTTTGCGTTCGAGGAAGTACTGGACACAGGGCAAAGGGTACTCGCGAATACCAATGACGAGGACCAGTTCATTTCACGGGCCATAGCACAGGATGTTGCGAAGAAATGAACCGCCGGCACCGTGGTTTATACTAGATCGTCCAATCGACATCGAGTAAGCCGCAACGTGTAGTAAGATCCGTAGAAGTTCGTCTACGCAATGTGCAGTGCCGCAAGGAAGATGAACATCGAATAGCCGAGGAATACTGTGGAAAGGATGTTTATATCTAAATGGTGACGGCAAAATAGCTATGACGTTCGGGACCATACTGGGGGTGTCGCACGCATGGTTTGCTGTTTGATGAACAGATACGATGGTCGAAGGAAATGAGGGTCTGATCGTGGAAGGGAGGGAAGGTGATGGAGGATGTATCTGTTTCGATACGTCGATGACTGTCACGGAGTCTGTAAGCTCGGCATTCCTATCAATTAAAACAAACATACTATTCGCCGTACTCGCCGTGACCTAGATCCTGTGAATACGGCAGTTAAGTTGCTTGCCGCCCGAGAAGCTGCTGTGAACTTCTGATAAATGGAGGAGAAGATTCAGCGGCAGAACCAAAAAGAAAGCCGTTAATGATCAGAGTCGAGGGCTAGGATGGTTTACACGTTTGCATAGAGCACCATTCGCGTGCTTCATTTGCCGTGTAATCACTACACGTACCGAGGTAAACTCGTTCCTGTAATGGTTATTTACCCCACGGGCAGCGGCGACACTGCGGAGAAAACAGGGCTGTAAAGGATACTAGGACGAGGAGGTGGGGAATCAAAGGGTAGACGCCTCGTTGATTCGTGCATGCCGTGTGTGAATGCAAGTACTGAGAAGTTAAGGAGCAGGGCATGCAGCTTCAGAGCGTTTAAGCTTCGGGTGCTTGAGAAAGAGGGACGGCAATAACATGGAACTATAAGCTCGGTTCCTTCGAACATTCTAACGAGTCCTGACTAAAGCGTGCCATCGGATCGATACGCATCTGTATGGATCAGTACTCAGTATTCATGGCATGGAGTTTGGAGAGTAGCTACCCTGACACGTCTTGGCGGACCGAAGAAATAAACAATTGGCAGCTTGCGATCACATCGACGGTATCCTGTAGGTGCAACTGCAGATTGTGATGCAAATTAGTTCAGATGATGTTGTTAGGAAAGTCGTCAAGGCTGTCGCCACATTTGTCCCGTCGGGATCAGTAGTGTACCCAGTGCTCGCGGAAACACAGCAGCTCCAAGGCAGATAATCACAGCGGACAATAAGAAGTGAACCGTAGCGCTTGACTCAACGAGTGAGGCATATCTGGATGAGTCAGGGTCAACAGGTTGCTAAATATGGAATTTAGTACCAAAATGGGGTATCGTTCTGCTGTTTACACCTATTTATTTGTGGACCTGCGGGAGCAGAAAAAAGAGAGAAGCTTCACTTTTATGAGAATTGCAGCGGTTGTTGTATGCTAGGATCGATATAATTGCCTCGCCCCTCACACGCTTCCCTCTACGCTATATAATTCAGTAGGATTTACTCCTATTTATATTCCACCAACTCTACCTCGTCGTGACCCTTCCATCCCTCCACACCTCTTCTTCCCAACCACCACCATCTCCTCCTCAACCACACCCCAGCTACTATCCTATCGCTCGCGACCATGACAGAGTACGACTACTCGCCAGAGGCTTACGAACGCTACATGGCCAAGCAGCACTCCATTGCTAACTGGGTCAGCAAAACAAATTCCTACCCCCCGGCCAATCCATTTGTGCCTACCACACCCGCCGTCCAGGCCAAGTCACTTCAACGCGATATGACAAGGTCCAGCGGCCATTCATCGCACCATTCCAGGTCGAAGAGTGCCAAGTACGATGATAGAAGAGACAGAGACAGAGATATGAAGTCGCGAGACAGGGAATGGGACCGACAGTACTACTCGGACCGACCGAGCAACAGCTCTCCTACTGCACCTTACCTGCCACCATCCAATTCGCACAGCAGACCTTCGCATTCACACCGATCGTCTAACCAAACTACCCGCACACCCCCTGCTTCGAGACACCACGCCTCCGCCTCGGTATCTCATTTGCCACCCTCTAACCGTGACAGACCTGTCGCGTCTCGATCGCAGACACAGATCGCTATTCCGCCAACGGGTCGGCAGAAACTACCTACTAGGTCAAACACCTCGCCCGCTGTGGCGTACCCAGCGCACGGTAATCAACGTAAGTCACATTCACCGCTTAATTTCTTTCGGACCACCTCTCCGATGGTGATCGCAGCGATTATGTACGCAAGGTGTACTGATCAATGGTTGTGATATTATGTGCAGCTTACGTTCACTCCGGAAAGCAACCACTCGTCGTTCCGATAGGCGGCGGTCAATACGTGGTCGTTCCTCCGAAGGGCACTCGAATGGAAATGATGGTAAGTACTTCTACCCATTCTACTTCGTCATGCCCGTTCTCATCTACTATTGATAGCATCAATCCAAATATCCGCAGTACAATCCCTCAACCAGCCCCCATCCCTGTACCTCCGCCTGTTATGCCTTCTCCAACCAAACAACAACCTCTCCTCAAACGCTTGTTTACCGGCCTTACGCGAGGTGGTAGTAAGCAAACATCGAACGGGAGTGGAATGTTCGGCAAGGGCGCCGGGGGAGGAGGAACAGTTATTGAATCCACGCAGCCGTTGGGCTGGGTGAGATTCGGGATGGGAGGCCGGTCGTTGTGGGTGTGATGCTGTTGTGGATCTCGATATACGGCGGTGAGTGTGAACTGTTATCACACAAGTCACACAAGGGACGGTGTCGCCGGTTATGTGAATGCGCAGTCGAAGAGTGGGAGCCACTTTTACTGCGAGTATGGGGCGAGGTTAGGCGAGGTCGTAAGAGAATTAGACGAGTTTGGGTCGAGGCGGGTTAGCCGAACAAGGTGGAGAGGAACATAGCAATCTTGGAGACAGCACGATAGGCGAGGTATTGGAGATGAAGAAATACTATATTAATGTCGTCAATGACGACCAAAAGTAACGACGAAGCGCTATCAGTACGTCTTTCGTTTTTGTGCACCTCTGGCTAGGGTCTCTGACCGTTGTATTCCTGTACTTGTAGGCTTTCTTTTCAACACCAACCGTTAATCACCCACCGCTATTCTCCATCTCCCTTATCTGGCCATTCAAAAATAGTCCGAATGTGATCGGCTATGTCTGCTGACATAGAGGCTATCACGTCGCCCATTCCGCCCATTCACTTCTTCACTTCTTCATATACTAGACGGACCGCCTCGACCTATGGACGCGGAAAGAAACTCTGACACTCCATTCCATACTCCGGGCCAACCTTTCTCCGCGCATTCAAGTTCCCATTTACGTGCTCCGTGTCGCTGGTCTTCACGATCGTACAGCACATCTGTCATCCAATTATCATTATTCCGTTTGTTTTCCCATTCGCGGCATGTGTTTTCATCCCCTGCGATACCTACAGTCATCACTCGTCATGTGCCCATCCCCGTACAATGCCATCCACACCCTTCGCGACCCCGTCGTCTTGCCTATTCAGCCCACCTCTCCGGTCTTTTGACCCCTCCACTATAAACGATTTCACTCCTCACATCCACTCCAAAATACGCCTTCCACAATCTACCTATTTTAATAGCCATACTTTGTATCCATCTTCGTCACGCCCTCCACTCACGAAACTCTGCACGAAATTCATCATGGACAAACGATACACCCATTCACCATACCTCCTCCCGTCATCCGATATTGCCTTCCATCCTCCACGTACACGCAACTCCCTCGGGTCCCACGCTTTTCACGCACGCCCATGAACTTCACGACTTGATCACCAGCATTGTACTACGATCACCGAATGAGACTGTATGACCGGCATGATTCATTTTAAACATCTCCAGCAGGTAGCATGCTGCCCTCTCATACGATCTGTTCGATATCGGACATGGATGCGGATCTTATATTTTCTACGTAAATTAGATATGACTCGACAATATATACTTCTGAAATAATACTACTTGAAGCCCCTGAGCTTGTTAGCGCTTCACTGTGATTCGATGGTTTGTTTCACTGCTTGTTTCATGCTACATAGACCTTCCTGATGGTACGAGCACCAGAGCCACGCAGTACATATACGGAAGTACACTTTTTTTTGGTGGGACTGCTGCGATGGGCCCCCGTGTACAGTCAACTTGGTCAGTGTCGGATTCACTCAGCACATGCAGTGTGGATCCTACTGATCACCATGGGATTAGAGTGCTGTTGCCCCCCTCGTGCTAATGGCCTCTAAGGCCTTAACTCGATAATGCCATGGATAAACCTTCCTTGGGGCCTACGTGCGACTGGTTACAATGGAATCTCCTTGCCATTGTGAGACCGCTGGAGGCCCGTGCATGGCCATGAAACCATTGAAATAGAGCGGGCCGCTGTGCTGCGACTCGGCCTCGTGCGAAGTGAGCGTTCTAGCAGAGCGATTTCAATGCAGTCACCCTCGATCCTAGTCGTATGTTGCTTGATTGCTTACCATGCTCATCATGCTCACCTCACTTGACATATTACGTTCATAGGTTGGAGCCGGGCCTCGTACTGACGCTGTCTCTCGCAAAACAGGGAGTCAACATCTGGATAATCGAGAGAAAAGCTAAACCGAATGTTGGGCAGCGAGGCGCGGCTATCCAGGTAGGTCTGTTGTATCGCTATTGACGGCGGCTTAACTAACGCTGCAAAATATTTAGCCGCGAAGGTTAGAGGAGCATCATTTTCTCAACATTTTGCCTGACATTCTGGAGATTGCCTCTCCAGCGCCGTTGATGAGGGCCTACCCAGTAGGGACCCCAACCCCATCCAAGACTTTTGACATGCTCCGCAAGAACACAGATCCTTCCGACCCCTTCCCTATCGTACGTTGACCCGCGCTCTTACCAAGTGAACGTCTGCTGCTGATCATGCGTACGTGCCTAAGACTGAATTAATATTGCTCGGGTCGGACAGACAATTAGAGATCCTCACTTCTCATTTGCGGAAGGAGTGACGGTTGACTACTCCGTCAGGCTGTCCTCATTTGGGCAGTTCGCAGATCATGTTACCGCGAAGACGTTACGTCTCAAGGATGGTGCTGAGGAGATGGAGACAACTGACTTTGTGTACAATGTTGGAGCGGACGGCGCGCATAGTGCCGTACGCAAAGGGCGGGGTCGGCCTTCGTGGGGGAGACGAGAGCAGAGCATATGGTAATAGGCGATATACATATTTCTCGAGGCATAACAAATAACGTAGGTGTTTCTTTTCCCTGTTTCCGGGTTCTTTTCTTACCTGGTCCACTAGTTTTGGCACGTATGGGCGAAGGCCATTCGACGATGTAGGCCTTTGTCTGAGATATTTAGAGCTACTAATTTATTTTATTAGGATGTCTCTTCGACCTGCTCAGAAAGAAACCCTGACTTCTTCAACTTCGTCATCGCAGGAGCCAATGCCGACGGATCGAGGGAGCATTATGAAATTCATCAGCAGGGTAACTGGAGTGTCCGATATTGAATATGGCGAGCTTGATTTCATTTCGAAGTACACGTAAGTACTGGTGAGGATCAAACGGAAACAAAAAATAATGACGGTGCTTCTAGACCACATTCCCGGATGGCCACTTCGCTCCGCAAAGGCAGAGCATTCATTGCTGGAGGTCATTTCCGATCCTCTATTCCATGTACCTCGCCCACGCCCATGCCTAGATGCTGCTCATGTTCCCAGCCCCACAAGCGCACAGGTGAATACGGTTGATTTCCTTGTCACCGTAATGTATTAACGTGTCGTAAGGGCATGAATTCTGGCGTCCAAGACGTGGTGAGCACCATTCGCTACCCGGTGACGTCAATTACCAACATCCCCGTCGATTTAATCTTGGTTGGAAGCTAGCCCTCGTCATCAAAGACTTGCTAAACCGACACTTTTGGATTCGTACGATGCAGAACGCCTTCCAGTAATTGAAGGGATGCTACAGATCGCGCTGGACCTCCTCACCAGACTATTCAAAGCAGCAACAGACCCTGCGGATATATGGGACAGAGGCGACTCGCAGGACCAGCAAAGCGTGAACTACAGAGACACGCCCCACGTTTTTGATGAACGAGCCGAGAGTGCCCAAGTCAACTCGGTAAGAACCCACACGGACGAGGCGAAGCGTTGAGAGCCGGTGACGGAGCCCCCGACGCGTCGGCCTTATTCAACATGCATGACGCATTCAAAGCCATGCGCCTATTCGACTTATTTTCCGTCGCATGCCATACGGTTCTCATATTTTCTACGCAGTGTGATGGTGCCTTGCCCGTCGCCGAAGCGTTGAAAGAATATCCAGCTGAAACTGTACAGTGTGTCATAATCCTACCCAGCTCCAGCTCCAGCTCCGAATCATTCGACATCGACTGTTTAGGCCTCAGGATAGCATGCATCACGCGAACTCGGCTTACGGAACTAAATCTGGTGTAATCACAGTCGCTGCCATCAGGCCTGATGTTGTGGTTGGTGCTATTGCTACAAGCGTTGAGGGACTTCACCGGTACCTTGAGCAATGCGTCGGTCTAAGCAGATTAGAAAAGAAATAGCCCGTCCGACAATATATGATTGTTTGTATTATCCGAACTCCACGGATGTGCCCCAGTGTGTCTAGTGTAACATTAACTGATTCTATTTACACAATATAGTCGCTCTAACCCAAAAAGAAAACAGAGCATGATGTCCGTGAAGATGTATCCTTATCAATGTCCAGGCCTACGATGCATGGGATTCTTTCCCATACTAAGTTTCTCAGGTTTTGAGGTATACTTTTCGTACGCGGGGCATAGCTTTGACCACGCCGCTGTAGTAGAGTGAGTTGCACGTCGTATTCTCATGGAAGGTGGAACTCACCTGGGACAGGGTTGGCTATCTTTGTCCCTTGTGGATCTTCAGCAAAGACCGCTGCGAATCCACTTGAGCGAAGCACGTCAGCCAAACGCTCTAAGTGACAAGGAGGGAAACACATACAGCTCGAAGTGCCAGTCGATGTGGCAATGAAGGAGCCAAGGGCCTGGGTTATCTGTGACGAAACGGATGGTTACGAGGTCTCCGGCAACACCATTGGAGACTACGTCGCGGCGGACAGGGTTATCGAAGTTGTATGTGGAGTTACCGGCGCTCCGAACAACAGAGAAGAGGTGCTGCGCAATCATAAGGTAAGTGAATGATCTGAGGTTGGAAATCCCAAGACGTACGCCGTGAAGATGGATAGGATGCTGTGAAAGAGTAGGATCCCAATTAGTGTTAGGTGTGGTGTTGAGATATTGGGACGCACTGGACCGCCGATGGCTCCACCGGGAAGTGTCAACTCCACAACCTTGTTCCTAGGAAGAGTGTACACGCTGCCAGTAGGAAGCAGTTCTTGCGCGCTATGAGCGCCAGAGAGAATCTGCAGGAGTACCGGGAGTGTTGGCGGGACGAAGGTCTTATTGTTAACAGTAAATAAGGGCAGATGTGAGGTTGAACGCAGTTGCTAGATTGATGACAACATCTGCTCCGCCAGGGACTGGTCGACCAGGTGCTTTGGGGTCGTACAAGGGGTGTAGATCGGTCTCAAGTAGGGGGTCGTGTGCTGTTGGTCTGGATAGAAGTCGGCTCTTCACATGGAGCACCCTTGTATCGTAGGATGGCGGAGTTGATGCCGCCGTCGAAGCCTTGTGCACCGACATTAGGATTGGCACGAATCCAATAATTTCCTACATTTGCGTTGCATGCAGAATGAAGGAGTACCGTTGTCCTGCGTCACAATAAGTACAATGAAGCCAACTGCAAGATTAGTAGACCTACCAGCGAAGATCTGGAGGCTATCAACCTCCACCATTTGTGTGTAATCGGCATCCGCTTCGATGATGAACATTGTATGCGAATCAATGGAGAATCTGTAGTTGGGGTCGCAGACCATCGAAACGAGGCGGATACGATATCGTTTCCCGTGTTCAACATTTATTACACTGAGGGGCATTTTTGGCCCATCCTTTGAGCGTCCGTGGCCGTTGATGAGTGTGCTGTCAGGAGTTGGGACTCCTCGAACTTGGGGAGAAGGGACGTGATACCAATCTTCGAGAGTGATGATCGTGGAGCCTAAAGCCACGATATCAGCAATCAGCTATAAATATTTGCAGTCGCGCACGTACTGTCGTCAACGTCATAAAATTTCGCGTAAGGATCTCGTGGATTATACACTACCATTGGCCACGGGCACCATCGCAGTATTGTGTAGATAGATGTGAATGGTACCTTCACACGAGAGTTATTCATTGTACGTGTCGCGTATTGTCAGATACGTACCAGAATGTACCAGGGTGTGAAGCTTTGAAAGCGTATTCAAACGCTTCATTGGGAACAATCGGGGCACTGCGTCACGAATGCAGGACCTGGCGACCCAACAAATGAGCATGGGGACACTTCAAACTGCCCATAATATACTCACCATCAGCCCAGTTAGTTCCGCGCTGTAGTAATCCATGCCAGTGCTAAACAAATGGGTGAGAAATGCTCAGGCAACGAGTGAGGAGTGCACGTACAATACTCGTGCTCGTGGGCATCGTCTTGTCCTGTAGTTTGTTGACAACATTGATCTTGAACGTGTCTCCCTAACGCTCTGATGTCAATTATCTAATCTTTTGATCCAGTGGATGAGCCTCACCACCCTACCCTGGATAAGAGGTCCAGGCTGGACGCCTTTACCACCCCCGTTGATCAGTACTGCTCTGTGAGAAAATGGGATCAGCACGCTGCGCAGATACGATACATACTCAAAAGACATACGATCGGGGGAAACCGTCCGGTGCAACAACCTCATTGGTGAGTACTATTTCAGTACGAGGCCCAAGAGCAGCATATGCCAGAGGTAGGAGTGCGAATAAAGATGCTAGACGGGTTGTCTGAAGCATGTCGTTGGCGAAGTGGAGTGATTGTCGAAGCTGAAACGGCCTCCGAGGTTTATATAACGCGAAAAACATGCTTAACATGAGCACTAACAGAGCCTGTCGATGATCCATTGCGTCGGTCCTCGTCCTCCCTCGGTCGTCGCTGAGTTCAGATATATTGCGTACCTGACTTCTCGAATCCAAAAACGGTTTCACCGAGGCAAAATTGCTGCGATAATGAAACATCGGCGCGCAATGACCTCCAGGGATGTCAACTGAGTCAATCAGCCCTTGGGTCTGAGGGCCTGGTCGTAAGTGAAAGGCATGACATTATCACACCCCGCGACACTGTCATATAGCAACATCGTCAGCGGAAACAACGAGCATATGGTTGATTCACGGATCACGTACCGTTGCCATTCCTCGATGAGGCCTTCATATTGCTCACTTCGCGATAGGCAAGACGCAGTGTTCTAAACGGTTCAACGGTTTCCATGCAAATGCTCGGCTCAGTATTGTTTTGTGTTGTCTTTTCTTCAATGAACTTTCTTAGAAAGGACTGTCTGTTACAAGAAGTCCAAAAGGAAGAGCACCAGTATCTTTCGGCGGGCATTCATATCAGGGATGGGCGTGGTGACCAGGTCATCAAAAAGCAGCATAATGTACTAAGGGGAACGTTTTATCAAAACGTCCGGTGTTCTGGTTCAAAGTCAAACTGCAAGTTTCACGAGAAAGTTTGCTGTAGCCCTCGCGCTAAGCGCCCATTCGTTCACGCTTTGTAGCCTGGTCTGTCCAAAACCCATAGCCGGATTAGGTGTTGGCTGGTTTAACGTATTTCGGAGGATCAAACCCTCGTTCGTATCATGTCTGAAGATAGATTTTGACTAAAATGTTATGTGTTCTTAGTGGAGTAATGAGAACTTTAGGTTGATTGTATATAGCTGTGCAGCGAGCTCTTGGAACTTGGTGAGGAATTGATTCCGTGCATCGATACAGGTGTGACCTTGGTGATGACGGCTAAAGGAGGCCTGCAGTAGACAAAACATCCCTGTTGGGTTATGCTGGGATGGAGAAATGCCACCTAGATGGACACTAGCATCTGTTAGTATTCCCCATTCGATCACTGACGCCGTCTGCATGCCCAAGGTTTAACTGGGCGCTCATATTCTTTCCCTGGGGTCCGATATAGGCTCGATTCCAGCATTCTTGTAAGTTTTGAAAGGCGGATATACTTCCGCCTGTTGTATTACATTTCCCATCCCGCGCTAAGGAACTACGCACTAACGTAGACGGGATCGAGTCTAGGTCCGATATGTCGATGTGATAAAGATAAAATATAAGCTGCTGCCAAAATCACCATTGTGCGTTGCGAAACAAGACTGAACTTATCTGCTCCGATATATCAGTAAAACGATGCTCGCAAATAGGGGTCCCAGCCTGCTCAGGGACCGGCGGAGACAAAGTAAGATTGCACGAGTGGAGTGCAATGAGGTTAGTATACGTGGGACCTTGATTCAGCACCGTCTGAGTGGGATAATCTTCAAGGTGCCGTATCCTAAGACCACAGTCGGCGAGTAAATGAAGTTCAAGTATTTATACACGTAGAACATATGAACACTATCACCGGAACTTGGCCAGGTTGTGACCACCGATGAACTTCATATCTGGTATCGGAATCGAGGGTGGAGGTAGCCCAAGTTCTCTAGCTGCTCCTGAGTTTTTCCTTCTAGTCGGTAGTTGCGCTCTCCTCGAGCCCGTTTCGCATTTTCCCTTCGTATATAGATGATCCCGATCAGCGCCACAGACACACGAAGAGGCTTGTAGCAAGGTTGAGCGAATTGCCGTTGTGATAATTTGGAGCGTCTTGAGGTAAGTATGTCCATACTCTAGAAACACATATGAGTAGGTATAAGTGCTGATGAAACAGAACTTACGCTACTATAGAGCCGAGGGCACCAACACCTGCACAGGGTATTTTGAAGGCACCATGATTATTCTAACAGTTCACTCACCAGGAATAATAGCGGTCGTCACTGCACGAATTGTGTCGGGGGCTGCGTTATCTGTCCCCCATGTTATTAGCAGGGTCCTGTCGGGGAGGCGCCTGCGATGGACAGGAAGCAGGCCGCATACCTATAGGACGCGTTAAAGACGATAAACATATAACGAAAGGAGTGTCTTACCGTGCGTGGGAATTCTTCGTCCCGACGGCCAAAGCATAACCCAGAACCACTAACAGACAAGAAAATATGATAGGAATACCCCGCTTTCTGACTCGGAAGCTAACGTAGGTGACAAAAACGGCCCAGACTGCGCCAACAAGATAAGGAGGCACGGTACGCAGTTGAGACTCGACAACCGCTAAAACACGGCACTACGTTAGCGCACAGCAGTGTGAGGAAAGGAACATGCATACTAAAGTGACCCACTAAGAATAGCGATTAGAATAATGCCTTGTACTGAACTTCCGTTACTTACATGTAGCCACCACAGTAGGCATGAAGAGACTGAGTCCTTGGAAGGAGATGTTAATCATGACATATGCAACCGTGCAGATCATGGTCTAATAAGTTGGTTGAACGTACGCCAAAATGATTCTGCGCTACACATACGTTGATGTTGAAAGACCTCCATACTAAGCGAAGAGTGGTAGATTCCTTGCGTCCATTGGTTCGAACGACTTGATCTGCGTCGATGCGCGCCAAAGCCAAAGCTCGCTCGGCAGGCGTGAAAATTCGGGTGCGTTGAGGATCAGTTGGGATGATTAAGAAACATAGTAACCCAAACCCGTCGTTATGACTCCTTGTGTCGTAAGTACTTGATTGTCAGCGAAATATGGGGGTCTCACCTTCGATGAAAAATACCTTCCGCCAAGAAGTGACCATGCCAAAATCTTCGGCCGACAATAAACCAGAAGCAAGGAGACCGCCAACTTCAGAATAGTGAGATTAACCTCAAAACATGGTATACAAGCACTCACATGCACCGGCTAGGGGCGGCGAGATACCGAAGAATATACCCACACGAAGGACGAGTTCTGAGCGGCGGTAATACTAAGGCTAATCAGGAAAATGCAAAAGGCTGTCACTCAAGTCAGATGAATCTCACCCGGGACATGATGTAGGTAAGCCCAGGCTGAAATGATGTTAGCCCAAGAGCGCAAAACCCCGCTGAAACGCCTCACTAAAGTCCCTCCTTCGGCAATTCCAAGGAAAATGCGAGTGATGATTAAGCCAGTGTATGATTTGACGAAAGCTGTTCCAATAGAAACGATGCCAAAGCTGGTAATCATCGCCGCCAGCCACATGGACCCAAAACGCTTAAGAGCAAGATTCGAGGGAATCTCTGCGGCGATATACTACACCGAATCAGTTAGCAAAGCTGGGCACGGAAAACTGGAAACTTCGCCATACGAAAATGTAGAAGATTGTCAAAGAAATATTATAGTCAAAACCCTTCATGCCGAGGTCTTGCTCGAGGCCTATCAGCAATTAGTAACCCCAAGGTGACTTGTAGACGTTGGATGGCGTACCAGCAATCCTTGCATTGCCTAGTGTTAAATACAATCAATGTCTATATGGTGATGGGGTATTCAAAGAGGGCGTACCAATCGCAGTCCTGCAATTTGCTTATCAGAGGGATGGCTCGTTTCTGTCATACATAATGGGCGCACCTGTCAACGAAGTTCGTACAGTCTTCGCGAGGTGGAATAAGTCTAACACTATCTGCTCATTATACAGTAGGAAGACCTACAGACGACAGTAAAAAGTGGCAATAAAATCCAGTCTAATTTCCTCCTGAGTAGCTTCTCCGCGACGGGGTCGATCTCGTCAGCCGAGGTAGTAGACTCTGCATCTTGAATCGGGGCCTTCTCATTGTCTTCGTTGGGGGCGTAGGGGGGCATGGGGATCACCAGTGTGAGGAGGAAAGTAAAGACCACGTCCAATCGGTCCGCAAGGCCCCATCAACTAGTATACGCATTTGCGACAGTAGGCCTCGAAGTAGCGTATTCGTGGAAATCGGTGAAACAAGTTTATCTTGCGCAGAACTTCGAATCTCCATCCGGAAGAAGCACGTTCCATCATCTGCAAGACAGGGCGTGGTGTCCAGGTAGACTAGGATAGCCTGCACTCGGAGAGTACGAGCGGGTCTTTGGCTTCAGTGACAAGGCGCGTGTTGTGTTTCTGGCTAAGATTTGAACCTAGACATCAAGCATCCATCCCTGCATGGGTACTACTCCTCTGTAAAAACGAAAGTGTGGGAAGGTGTTGGATAAGTGAATTGCGCACCAATGCATGACCATCTAAACACTTTCGTGGGAATAAAAATATTGGTTTCACAATTTTCGAGCCGTTGAAGCCCAGTACGCCGTCCATACTGCCACTCTAATCACTCGGGATGTTCCATATATCCAAATGTTGTATTCTTAGGTCGCGCTATGGGGGGACTAGATTTACGCAGCGCTTTGAGAAATACCTCTAAGCGCGCATCAGGGCACATTTTCTCCCACACTCTCCTTAATTACCACAAAACTGTAACCATCTGGTCGCAATTTGGTAGATACTGATTCAGTACCATTTGGAGACGTGGGTGCCAAATGTTCCCGAATGGAGACCGACGACCACCAACACGTTTTTACTAAGACTACTCTTTAATAGGGGTTGTCAGGGGATAATCACTAAAGCGACCGGTGGATGTCACGCGCAGCAATTCCATGCAAAGAAACAAAGACTTGGTATTGATCATATCGTACAGGTCATGAAATGGTCATAAATAGACTACAAAGTGTATCGGAACTGGGGATGGAGATACCCCAACTGCTCAATTTCCTCGTCTGACTTGTTCTCCAGTCTGTAATTTCTTTCTCCACGTTCGCGCTTCGCATTTTCCCAGATGATGTATACCATACCAACGATGATGACCACGATGATGGTAGAAGATGTTGCCAGATTCAGCGTATTTCCGGTACGATAGTTGGGGGCATCAAAAGGTAGATATGTCCACACGCTACAAGGTAGATCAATATAGTTGTCGAGAGGCTGTGACGGAAATCACTTACGCAATGATAGATCCAATTGCCCCGATACCTGCGGCGGGTGACAGCCTTGAGATCGGTGCTTCTAGCTTTGTATCTGATGCACGTACCTGGGATAATGCCGGTGGTAACAGCTCGGACAGTGTCAGGCGCAGAATTCCCGACTCCCCAAGCGTATACTATTGGGCCTGTGGGAATTGCGCCAGCAATCACTAAGAAGCACGCAGCGTAACTTCGGAGAACAGAATTTGTCAGCAAAACAGTGAATTGTAGGTAAGGCACCCACCGAGCGTCGGCGTTAGTTGTCCCAATGGAAATTGCATAACCGATCACGACCAAAGGCATAGTCGCAAGCATAACCACAGCGTGTTTTCGTAGACGGAGTCCGAGATAGCAAAATATAAGACCCCATACAGCGGCGGTAAGGAAAGGGGGGACAGTGCGAAGCTGGGACATCACGACAGCTAGACGCGACAAATCAATTAAGGGGAAAGAAGAGAGAGAGAGATAATCGTGCGCTTACTGAATTTACCAACTACACCGTGTGCCAGTCAGCTAGACTATTTCATGACAGAAGATTTTAAACACTTACGGCCAGCTATGACGGTAGGCATGAACAAAAGCAGACCTTGGAAGGATATGTTGAGCAAGAGGTACACCAACGAGCAAATGATCGTCTTCGGGGCGTGATTAGTCCAACGACAAAAAATAAAATGAGATAGTACTGACGTTGAAGTTGAATGCCCTCCACACCAGCTTCCAAGTCGCCTTCTCTTTCTTGCCCTGATTCTTAACAACGGACTCTGCGTCAATCCTCGCCAGCGCCAATGCACGTTCCTCCTCGTTTAACATCTTGGTAGTACGAGGGTCGGCTGGCAGGAAATAGAGACATGCGATCCCAACGACGATTGTGAGGAGGCCTGTAAGTATACGTGAGCACAACCTCTTCCCGCCAGCGTTCCTCGAAATTACCTTCGATGAAGAAGATTTTCCTCCATGATTTGATGGTGCCGAAGTCACCGACTTTGAGCAAACCGGAAGCAAGCAGGCCGCCGACTTACATTGCAAAGGCGTTAGAGAATGAGAAGTGCGCTAAATGAAATTCACCCACAAGCACCCGCTAGAGATGGGCCGACACCGAAGAACACGCTGAGCCTCAAAATGAACTCCTTCTTTCGATAGTACTGTATGTCGATCAGGTCAACAAGGAATGAGAATGAGAGCTTATTGCCGCCGATGGGACTTACACGGGCCAGAACGTAGGTCAACCCTGGCTACAAAATGTCAGCCCAAGGGATCGGATCGGAATCGCCTCACGCACCAATGTGCCACCCTCAGATATTCCCAAAAATACTCTGGTGACCATAAGGCCATCGTACGAGGTTACAAATGCCGACCCCAGAGTGCACAGACCGAAGCCAATTACCGTGATCGCTAAGATGGCTGTCCCAAAGCGTTTGAGGAGTAGATTGGAGGGTACTTCCGAGACGACGAACTATACAATGTAGGGATGTCAGAGCCGTCGAGTTTGAGAAGTTCGGTGTACGTACGAAAACATAAAACACTGTTAGTGCGATGTTGAAGTCGTATCCAGCCATTCCTAGATCTCTCTCGAGTCCTGTAAACAGGGGAGGGTTGAACAACACGCAGAATTCGACTAATGCGATCAAACTGACCAGCGATCTTTGCATTTCCTAGAAGGCAAGGAGGAGTCATTGACGGAGTCATCCCTAAATTACGAAGTAAACACACCAATAGCAGCCCTATGAAACGCGTGGTCACGATTGGCATCAACATATTCGCCAGAACGCGGATTCAAGACTTACCTATCAATAAAATTCAAACAGACTGCAGCCAAATCAGCATCACATCGTGACCCTCTAGATGGGTATCATCACTTACTTATAGCAGTAGCAAGCGGGAGCAATCTCCAGTCCAACTTCCGCAGTAACCTCTTCTCAGCTTCGGGATCGATTGTGTAGGCTGGGACAGCGGCTTCAGCGCCCCCTACGCTCCGGATACTCTTTTCATCTACAGAGGAATCTGATTTCGACATTGCGGAAGTCTGCAAGGTATCGGGAAGGTATGGGGAGGGGCAGGCCTACAGAACTTGCGGTAGTGCACTACCGCCCTTTATAATATATCTTATGCCTCCCTGGGCACGATGTCCCTCTCAGTTCAATACGTCCGAAAGTGGGCAGCATCAGAAAAAGGTTATGGAGGCTGACTGCCACGCCAAGGTCCCAAGTGAAAACGTAAGAGAACAACTTATCAGGGACGTCCATGATATGTTGAACCCTGGAAAAGACGGCGAGTGTGGCAACCGCCGGTGTTAAAACTGAAGAAATGATAGCGAAGGCCTACTTTAAACTCTTGCTTGTTGTAACTTTGGAGGGGCTTGGGTGATTGCAATATGTAAACGAAAAACAGGCGGGGCGAATCGAAGCGGCTATATCAGGATTTAGGATGGTCAAGGTTGCTGTAACTTGGGAACCTGGCAATTCGGTTTGATCAGAGGACATTCGGGTCCAGCAGGTGTGCCCTCCTTCGATCAACCAAATTGCACTAGTTACCTGCGTGTGCGCTAGACCGAGTTGGGGTGATTCAATGCATTGCCTATCCTTAGCCAGGGAGCCCGAAGGCCACACGCTTTAATGCCTAGGTATAGGCTGTGCGAACAAATTCCGCAAGTGATGATCGTATCCCAAGATGATCGTGCACAGGCCCGTCACTAAGCTGCACTCGCTGGCGAAGAAATCGCTGTACGAAGGTCCAAAGTCGGTATAACGCCACCTGCATTATCGATTTTACACAATCCTGCTTCGCCCCAGGTACCAGCAATCTCTCAGGTACGAAGGACCCACATTCACCCTCATTTGCTGCCGTTTATTGTAGACGCCGATATAGACCTGGTGAATGTTCGAAAGTCGACATACAAGGCAAACTTAACCCAACATAGCGTTTAATGAAGCGGACCTACCAAAGGCCTACCCTACAAGTTGTATTGATCAGGCAGCAAACCCCAACGCGTAGCGTGCCTAGTGATACTTATACCGTTATGGAAGTAACGAAGAGCCACATTCGTGGTTGACCAAACTCCGTCCGCTTGGAAATCAACGGATTGGCGAAGGAATCATCCGATAAGCAAGGACGTAGGGGATTCGAAACCATCTAGAACAACATGCACTCTATGCCCTATAGGTTGAGAACGAGCTCGACCTATGCGTTGTTGGTTTATCAGTCGTCAGCATGTCTCCCACACAAGTGACTGGGCGTACCTCCGATATTCGCTTATCCAGCTCTGCGGAAAAGATCTCCCTGAATTCCAACATATCCAGTATCGTCTTCCTCCCACAAGCACAAGTCTTCGTCTTCTCGAATACCTCTTCCATCAGGTCTCGTTTCATCAACGTAGCTAAAGAGGGCCGTTCCTTTAGCGCCTCGCCCATCCTCTTCATATAATTCAGCCACCATGCTCTTGCGGGAACGTTCATTGACCCTCCTGCGATGAGTACGTATGTCGATGCGCCGCAACTACACCCCCCTCGGTGGAAAAAAACTGAAGGTATCTTTCATCACCCAAGAGAAATCCCTTGCAAACGCCAGCGGCAACCGTACTGCATGCAAAGTAATAGTCTACGAGTCGCTGAAGGTTTCCAGCTGAGATATGTTCCATTTCGGCGACATAGTGGCGTTCCGGTAGAGAGAGTCGCAAAGTGTGTTTTGCGGCAATTCGGGCGGTGTCCTCCAATCCGTACCTGCACGCCATAGCAAAAACGCGCATAGGATCTTCCTCAACAAATCGGGGTGCTACTAAAATCTCCCCCAGGCATTTCTCGACACCTTTCATGTCGTACTTCGATGCCATTTGCAACGTAGCCTGAAGCTCCTCCAACGTAGCCAGGTGGGGCATCGTCACAAATCGAGGATAAACGAAGGGGAGCAATCGCTCGATCGTTTCAGCGGGCTCTGCCATCTGTATAACAGCGGATCCCTCGCTCATCTCCTCCCTCGGCGTGTTCGATGGTTGGGGAAGGGAAAGCAACTCGGCAAAAAAAAAGGCGAAGAGATGATTAGCAGCGCTTTGTAGATAGTGAAATCGACAGGCGCTTCATCGGAAGAGCGTAGGACCACGGACATCCCTGGGTCGATTGAAAATGCTGACACGGGCGGGGTATTTTTGATCTCGTTTGTGACGGATGTACTAGGTGTAAAACTGGTTGGGCTCGGAATTGTACTAGAGCGTGAGCGGCAGAACATGGCATGGAGAGAGAGAGGTGCTAGGCGGATCAAGAGAGTGGGTCATTGATAAAGACCTGGGATAAGTTCGAGTGGTGGTGTGTAATTCTACATAAGGTCAGGTGCTTGAGAGGCAGAGAGCGACGATAGGGGCAATCGGAGTTTTCCCGAAAACATACCTTGCTCTGCTGCTCCGGGTGATGGCATCTTAACCAGCAAAGAGTCCGGAGGGGGGAACTCAGCGAAGAGCTAGAAACCGACGCCTAAGAACTTGTCCCGGTCACACCTAAGAGGACAGCCGAGAAAACCATCGAGATTTCGGTGAGTCTCATTCAATAGAAGAGTGCCGAGAGTAAGCAGACACATGCGGGGAGTTTGCTTGGGGTGAACGGCATGTCACGAGAGGCTGGGCTGGAGAGAAAACCGAGCAAGCAAGGGCAATCGAAGTCCTCGGGAAGTGAAGGGGTCTTGAACTCAGGGACAAACGACCAGACACGGGCCAACAAGTCGAAATCTGGACTCTGGACAGAATACGTATCCCAAAGCTCAAACATGACGTTGAAGGTGGCCGGAGATCCTAGCGCGAAGCATCGATGAGAGTTATGTAGGTTCAGCCACGACCTCAGTATGTTTGCTAGTATTGGCTTTTGGTGTGACAACGGGCAACGGACTAAATCAGATTAGGGGCGTAAGAGGATCAAAGTTGTGTGAGAACAGCTACGCGCCGAAGATTAGTGCTTCGAAGTAGCCCCGTTACGCTTGGCGAGTGATCTCGGACACACCGCGATAACCTCCTTGGTGAGCAGCTGAGCAACAATAAAAATGTCGCTTCTTTCCGCGAGCTTGAGAGGTTGCAAGCGCCCAGGAACGCAAGGCCGCTGGTTCAATTGGCGGATTTAAAGTATTGAATGGGCAGCTTTCATGCTTGTCCTAGAGGATTGCTACGTGAGTCATAGGGAGGGGGCAACAACGAACCCCTCGAGGGCGCGACGAGGGGCGGGTCAGCCTAAATCTTTACGTGGCGCCTAGAGCAAAGTTTGCTATATAGGAGGCTTTTTGGGATCGTTGCTTCTGCTATTCGGTTACCATTGGATTCCGGCGGGAGCGTGGCGTCTAGTCTTGCTTGGCCGCGGAGGGGCGGGTCTAGCGGCGTAAGATATGGGGACGTAAGCATAGTGTCTTGGTTGTTCATTAGAAACAACTTACGGGCTCCACAGGAGCCACCTGGGAGTTTCGAGAAGGGCGAGTTGCGGGAGATGTATATCGATTGTCCATGGAGTATAAGCATCAGTACGCTGGAACGCACCAAAAATGTGAGAAACTCACCGGCTTCAAGGAAGCCCCTGGATAAATTAACAAGGTGAACAGAGGACAAAACACCCCACGGACGGCACATACACATACGTGATAGTAACTTCAATCGGCCGAAGAGATGTACTTGACAGGGAGCTACGAAACGCTGAGATCCGAACAGCGCATAACAAGAGAGGCTGAGACTGAGACTGAGTTCGACGGCCGCGGAAACGAGAAGTCCAATCTTGAGCCATATTCGATTGGGGGAGCCAACAGGAGCGGGGTCGCGTGGGCACGGGCCCAAAAGATAAGATCACACAAATCGTTCTAGCAGGGTCCCCAGAAAAGTTCCAAGCCGAGCAGAGACATCCATCGAGGAAATACGGGGAGAGGCGCCGGTAGCCTTGGGAGACGACATCATCGTGTAGATAAGCCAGCGGCGCAATAAATGCACCGTGAAACAGCCAGCCTCCAGTTAGGCGCGGAACCAAAACCAACGGAAGCAAAGAAAGACCGAAAGCAACACCCAGGCCAAGTCTACCTTGAGAGCGGATGCTCAGGACAACTGTGAGGAATACAAGGCGGACGGCTTTAACCATGAAAGAGCGGGATTATCCAGTACCGACTGACTCCAATGGGGCAGATTGGTCCGTTTTCGCGAGAATGAACGACCGAGTATGGAAGGGAAACAGTTGGTCTGCCGCAAACTTGAAGACGCCGACGGGAGAAACCACGGTAAGCGAATGAAAGTCGGCCCCGAAATCCAGACGGCGGCCAGAGTTGCCGTGGAGGTTCATGGCGGCCAAAGGAAGTCTCGATCATCCAGAAGAGTACGGGGGGGGGGGGTTGGAGTGGAAAACCGAAAGCGAACCATGCTTTGATCCAAAAGAGTCTGCGACTGAGACTGAGACTGAGCACCGAACATCAACGAGGGTAGTCCGAGAGACGGGCTCAGGAGACATTAGGCCGATATACCGTAGAAATGTCGTATGTAGAGCCAGAAGCAGCACAGGGAAACCTAGCCAGAGGACCAGGATGGCAGATACTCTGAAACTTTCAAGATGCCTGGTCCATGGGGAAGAAGGCGAAGGCGACGGCACCATGGATTCGACTAGACCAGAAGAAGACAGTACCGCTTGGCGAAGTCGACTTAAGAGTTGCATGGCCAGAGGGGGTAGTAAGCAGATAAATCATAAGACCAAAGACGGAAGCGAGAAACCAGGGAGAACCAAAAGTGCAACCGTACGAGACCAAGTTCGAAAAAGCCTCAAGGATCCGAAATAGCGAGTCCAGACTTTCTTGACGCCGATATATGCGTGCGTATTTGAAGTTGCTAGACAAGATCGATAGGACCAGACCGGTAACGAGACGCCAGATTGTCGAGAGAACCACACGAGAAACACGCAATCAACACAAAGCTACCTTGAGTCATGAGATCCACGTATATGTACGCATTTTCCCAGACGCGTCCAAGGCACTCTCGGCAGGAATCCACCTTAGGCAGGAGAGGAACAATCCGAGAAAGTCCAGAATTGATGGCCAGAATGCACACGCCTTGGAGCAAAAAGGAGGTCCGAAGGAAGTCAGCCGCACAGTGCAGAGCGAGACAAGTATCCAGCGAGACGCGTCCACTGAGTATTCTCCTTGATATACGCGCGTTGAATCCCGGCGAAGCCACAATACGCATTGGATGGCCTTCGCGATACCAGATGGCCTTAGGCGGGCAACAAAGTAACGGACAAGGGGCCAGAAACGCGTCAGAAACGCCAGCCAGGAGGAATACAATACACGCCACACAGCTCGCGATGGATCCCAGTCGCATCCTCGATATCAGCGCAAGGCGGCTGCCCAAACCAGGTGCGAAAGAGAGGCAGGAAGGAGGGAGAGATACGGCGAGTGGCAAGGAGAGAACATCGTGGTACGGGAGAAAGAGGCGGACACTGTCTAAGGAGGGGGCGGGGGGTCCCAGTTATACATATTCTATTTGCCGCTGTTTGGTTTCTGGAAAGTGTCCGGATTAGGAAATGTGGCTGGTGCGCCCATCTTCGCGGGGATGAAAATCGTCAAAGCCACAGCGCAAATGGTAACGAGTGGCGAGGAACCATGAAGCGAGGACAATGCAGCAGTGGCCACAATGTGAAGAGTTTCCCAAGAGAAAGGATGGAGGTGTTGACGAGTTGAGACCAGAGGTCAATGAGGGTGCACACGTGAATCAGCTTGCATAGTTAGATAATAATCGTAGCTGTGAGTCAATGTAGTGCTAAGGTGGGAGGCGGGCGAAGGGTTGACGGACTTGGACTTGGTAGAATGAGGCGTTCGGACTGGTAATTCGCGAAGCGCAGAATGTAGTGCATTAGAAAGGCGAAGTGCTGTATTTGGTTAGCAGAAAAAGGCGAGTGCAAGTCAAGCCTCAATGGGGATGTACAGAACTGGGGCGTAGCTACTGCGAGCCCCAGGGTCGATACTGCCTCCTCGTCAGGCATACTACACAGCTCACCTGTGACGATCAAGCGACATACCCACGGATCGTCGGGGGACACATACGGGTGTATAACATGGCGCAGCAAAGCAGCGTGCATATTCGGTGTGACGCATATAGAAGACATGTTTTGCATGGCATGGAATGGTACTTAATATGCGAGTGACAAACCGGAGGGAAGGTGGTGAAATACGGCGCGAAAGGGAGTATACATTTATTTCTGCCCATGTATAAGCGGAATAGGGAAATCAAGGGACGCAGGACTCACCAAGATGATACCGTCGAACCGTTGCTTGAACCAGCTCATCGTGTCCTCCTTCTTGACTCGGTGGCTGAAGCCAACAGTCGCCTTCTTCTGCTTTCTCCTCGCTACACGTGCACCAGGTCGTCCCATAACCACGTAGAAATCCATACCGAAGATACCAATCGTGGGGTCGTATCGTGCACCGAGATCGATGTGCTCCTGGATACCAAAGCCGAAGTTTCCAGTCTCCGAGAAGTTCTTCCTCCTCAATTCGTATTCCTTGACCTTGAGACCACGCTCAAGGATTTCCTCTGCTTTTGGCCCCCGAATGGTGACGTGTACGGCAATCTTCTCGTTACGACGGATACCGAATGTACGAACAGTGTAGCGGGCCTTTGAAGTCACCGGAGTCTGGCCAGTAAGCTGTTCGAGCACTTTTGATGCTCTGGTCAAACGATCACCAGATTCGCCAACGGAAATGTCTTGAGAGCGATGATGGACAATGTCAAGGGCTGTCGGTGGCTGGAATGGAGATTGGACTTACTGATGACGAGCTTGTCTATCCGCAGCTCGCGCATGGGGTTCGTGGGTGTCGACTTTTGTTCGGCCTAAGGGGGGTTAGGTTGGTATATGGATAACGGCGGAAAGGCGGCATACCATTTGGTCGGGGCGGTCGGTTGTCGGTTGTCGCTGTTGATAACGGTGAGTAGGATATTTGGTGTCTGTAGGCAGAAGCCACTGCAAACCTTAATTGTTGGTGCTGTACATGTGTGTCGGGGTATGCCGAGAACAAGCGCGCAAGGGTGTTTAAACTATGTGATAGGCAAACCTCGGACACCAGGCGAATCTTGTGATCTCAAACGCTGTCTAGGTCCGCTTGAACGCGGGACGACCCACGTCTCCCAGAGTTACACGTCGCCTTCATATGTTTTCACGGAGATCACGCGTCGGAGGCAAAACTCCCCCGATAGCTGGAAGCAAGCTCCAGAAAGGGTCAAGCGCCTGTAGCCCTCGACTCGGGCATTTGAAAGCTCCGAGGGGGGGATGGAGAATGAGCCGGGCCCTTGTGTACCGAAATCTGGCGCTTCCAGGGTCTGAAGCTCGACGAGACTCGGGGCCGTGGCCTGTCCTTGGAAGACGAGAAAATAATAAAATGCCAAAGGAAATGCAGTCGGCGTCGGGGACAGTCGCGAGGATAATATCATCACGCAGTAAGATTGATCGACGACACCTCGGTTGCCAGATTCAAGCGACCAGGCCCAGGATTTATAGAGGACACACCAATTTCCCATCTGTAACTGCTAACCCCCATTGCGCCATCCTCATGCTGCCTAACTCGTCAATGTCTTCTGCGTGCAGCATCTGCATCGATCGTCTCAAGGCCCCAATCGCTCTGCCGTGTGGTTCGTTGTTCTTCCCTTCCGGCTTCTCAAATCTCTGACGGTCCCGAACTAGGTCACGTATATTGCCATGAATGCATTCTGAACACCATACATCAAATCACGCCGTACACAACGCAGCATAACTGCCCAACCTGCCGCGCGCCTTTCTCAACTGGTGTGTACAGCCTTTCTTCTATATTCGCTCCCATCCCCTGTTAACGTCCGTTTCTCATTAGTCAACATAGATCCCAACTTCGTGCCTTCGCACCTGCGCCAGTATATAACTCCTAGCATCCGGAAGCTCTACATGGAGGATCAGATGGACTCCTGGCCCTCCGCCTCTTCAGGTGCTCTCACAGATAAAGACATCGCCAGAATCATGGCAGAGAACGAGTCACTACGCACAAGCTGCGGTCTCTGGCAACGCCGCGCAGAAGTGCAGGCAGCCGCTACAATCGGTCTCATAGGCTTAACCCGCTTCGCCAGGGATCGCGCCGTAGAGCTCAAACAAGAACGTGACTCGCTTCGCACAAAGTATGAAGCTTTCAAACGCAAATACGCTCATCTTGAAGCCGACGAGTAAGTCAAACTGATTATTCATCCGCGGACCATGAAACTCACCGCCATCCCCGTCGAGCAGCCCCGAAACAACGTTTTCCCCTCCCCGTTCACCGTCTTCACTATTTCCGGAGCCATCGCTCCCTGATATGCCGCCGTCACATCCTATAAGCTCACTGCTCGCGGAGGGCACAGTTCCTCGGCGACCCCTTCAAGCTCCTGAAGCAGAATCACCGTTGGGCCTATCGCTGCTCTCTCTTCCGGACTCTGCACCCCAACTAGAGGACCTCTTCTCCGATAGCGACCTCTCGCGGCCACCAACGAAGCGGAGACGCACTGATTCCCCCATATCATCCAAATCTGTCTCTGCCTCCGCCTCCCCTCTCCCTAAACCCCGAACCCAACAACGAAAGGGTGCTTCATCAACGCCCTTACGGAGATCTCCTCGAAACGCTTCTAAATGAACAGATGATCCCATTATACTTCTTGGTTGCCCTTCCCTTGGTTCATATATTTATTCATCGGGTCGTAAGAGATATACGTTCGTTATGTATGGACTCCTCCACGGATTTTCAGGCCTCATGGACTGCTTCCACGCAGTCGGTTCAACTATTTATCATTGACTCTCATTCACGTGTACTCATTACTTTGTATCACCATCACAATACAGCATGTCCCTTGTATATACGAACTTTCACTGGGTGATCAGAAAAGTCGGCACTCGGGACTAAGAAGTAAGAACGATGACGGGCGCTTAGATATGTGCAATTGGTAAGATCTGGCCAAATGTTTTCTTGGAAGCTTCCGTTTAGGAAAGATGTATGTGATCTTCAGCTGCTTTCACTTGGTTCTCACAACGATTCGCCAGATTCTCGATTCAAGCACACGCAACTGAGATCCACAGTTGTGAAAGGGATTCTAACCCCTAGCTCCTAGTAGTAACTTCCTAAGTTAAAGAGTGCGAGTTGCGGGGCACACGCCCGATTGGACAAGACTCATAGACACGAACGAATCGAAAGCAATAATTATATCACTGACATTCATGTATAAAAACATTCTTTATCATACCTCGAATAAGCTGAACAGCTCGTAATTGACACTATTCAAGGGGCTCAAGATTCAAGATCGCTCCATCGTTGATGTTACAATATTACCACCCGGTGATACGTAGGAAGGGTCGTGTATAATAACGAGGGTAAGCGAGGTCGGAGGATGTCTTACACCGACTCGATTGACGCAGGCGCTGTGGAACTTAGGACAAATACAGTGCCATCCTGTATGACGAACATGCGTTAGCCTCATTTGTTTCCCTTGGCAAGTACTATCTATAACCCAGCTTACCTTTTTCACGGCAGATTTTTCGGACTGTGGGAGAGAGAAAAACAGAACGTCAATCAGCAGCCCAGGTGTTTTTCCCCAGTCATCAAAGAAAGGCTCACCGTCGCCGTGACCGGTCTAGCGCCCAACGTACTGCCATTCGAGTTGCTGGCCGTGTTGAAGGACATAGGCGCAACCGTTGCTTCATCCTTCCATTTAGCCCGCACGTTCAGAGTAGCGAGGAGTGAGTTTGCATAGACCTTCGACAGAATGAAGTCGGGGATGAAATAACTGGGGTTCGGCGGCCACCGTCAATATCACTCGAAGGGGAAAACTTGTGGACTTACAAAGAGGCAAAGGTGCGCTACAGAAGAAGTTAGCATACATTTAATGCGGTCCACAGTTTGTGGAACATACATAAGAGACATAGAACAAGATGGCTTCCGCTAACGTGCATAGTGTGGTGAGCAACCCCGTTTCAATGGCAACTGCATAATACATTCAACAAAGTTGCAATTCCCCAAAACAAAATCACCTACATCGCATGATCTTGGTGACTAGGTCGTCGGTAGCTTGGAAGCTATTCCTCTTGGTTTGCTAATCGGACGAACGTCAGCCAGCACCTGGGACACGGCGAGAACGAGTCGGACCCGACTTACTTGTGTGAGTGTATACACCAAGCAGCCCGTGATGGATAAATCCGCGATCGCGGACATGACCAGCCAAGTAATGGACGGAGCAAAAGAAGCCGCGACGGAATGCCAACCAATAGCCATCCTGGCCTCTGCTTCGTCTCCTCGAGGCACTAAGGTGCCGGTTGAGATCCCACCGGCTTAGGAGAAGCAGAAGGAGGACCGCGGATTCAGAACTCGAAGGAGCGTAGCGCGAAGAAGTCGGGCGCACCGAGAGAACCAAATGCGGCGAGGACAATAACGGCTAGCATGAGTTTCGGACCGCCTAAGATTTTAATCCTCCATGCAAAAAATAATTGTACCGGGGTGGAAACTAGCACCTAGAAAGGGTCAATACACGAACGAGGCATAGGCGCAATTATTCTACCGTTAGAATAGCATCTGGGAGGGAAGAGAAGTGAGCTTCGACGTCATTCAGGACGCAGGCTCTTCGACTTACTGACGGACATCACTAAGGAACTATTAGCACGGTCGTGATCGGAGAAAGTACGAGGACTTACTGGTACTCAATGCAGTCATCGGGCCATCGGGGACAGGCACTACGTGAACGATCAGCCCGTAATCAGATATCGCACCGACAACGAACTTACTGCCGCGATCGGAAGCCAAGGCAAATGTGTGGGCATCGTCAATATACTTCTGGTGTATATCATATCCTGTAATGGCGGTCTCCATTGCAACCAAGTAGAATACCTGAACGTGCGCTTAGTATGGAGACATTGCCCCTCAGGAACAACCCACTGTCCATCGGATCCATGCTTGGTCCCTAGCAGCTACATGTTAGCCACAGGAAGTCGGGCATCATATCTGGCCACGCACTTCTTGGATGTTTGATAGTACATGAAACCCTAGAAAATGGAATGTTCGATCATCGACAAGAGGAATTATTCTTGAACGATCCTTACCTGTACGAGAAGCGACTAAGGTGGAAAGTGATCAGAGGAAGCAGAGCGATGTCATTTTGTGTCGCTCACACCGTATAAAATCATACTCAAGCACAAGCCTACGAGGAATGGACCAGCCCTATACGAGTGTACCGGCAATCAGTTCTCTCTGGCCGCGAAATATGCGGGGCACTAACGTTGCGTCGTATCGAGACAACATTGAGAAGGTGGTAGGCGGGGAACTCCGGGGGTTAATGAGGTTGATACGGTGATGACTGACTCATGTACTTAGCTTATAAGCTCACCCCATTTGAATAAGGTGGTATTGAAGTTATATGTATAGCATTGGCAACTGACAGCACCCCCTGTGTCCATCAATGGTGGGATCAAGTCGCAAATCAAGAAAGACACACGCAACCCACAAGACATAGTAGAGGGGCTCGGCTTAACAACTAACAGCAGCGCTGACTTTACAGTAGCTATTATACCAGGTTTGTAAGTCAACTTCGTGCGAGGCGACCGGATAGTGTTCCTTGAGTTTTCCCTTCAGACGCGAGATCTGAGTCGAGAAAGCGACAGCGAGAAGTAACCCCCAACGGCCGCATATCGAGATATCAAGGAAATCCCCTCCAATGCCTCAATTTGATGTTGATGCTGAAATCGAAACCTTGTAGGTCGAAAAGAGGACCGACAGAAACTGACGGACCGTGTGCTTTGTTGAAGTTTGTGGGAAGCAGCAACCTGCCCATCAAAATGTGACGACGTCCCCACGATTTAAGATGCATCCGAGATATGTAGCTGGGGTCAGGAAGCGGGGAGCACTTGTCCTTGCATTCGATGGAGTAATAATTTGAATTTCGGTAAGCCGTTTGGGTAACCAAGACATCAGGGTTCCGAGACTTGGGTATGTTTGGCTAAGTGCGGCTCCATCAGGAGACCTGTATGACGGAGAAAGAGAGGGTACTTGCAACGTAAGTCTATTCAAGTGACCTTCATTAACATCCTATTATGGGTGATTGAGATGGGTGTCACAGATGGATTATTCGACTTACCACCACTTCAACGCATTTGTACGTAGCCTTGAGCGATGGCCGTCCTATGCAGTGCGCCGAGGTGGTTCTCGATCGTATCGCAAGAAGCCGCACCAAGTGTGGTGATACAGCACGAACGAGACTCTATCATAACAATCACTTGTGGCAACAAACCACGGAGATAATACGATTGCATGCGACGCTACGCCGCCTCGAGGTTCATCATGAGTGACTGATTGATGCACGTCCATGCGCTGCAACGGGTAAATTTGGAAAAGTTTCCCGCCGTGCGGCGACCGGACATACATCCAAGCGGATCTGTAGGTGAACAGGATAGGTCTCTTGAATCACCCTATTTTAGGCGATGGGGATGCAGGTGAATAGTATTCCTGACCTCGCTGACCTATTTGTGCGTCGATCTGACGCTTTGTAGAGAAACATCAGTAGTTGATTACCCGTCTCCCGGTTGGCCCAATGTACCGTGGCGTTGTAGGTTACCGTCGATGGGCCGTTTGAGCATGACATCTGGGCAGCGCTAGCATAGGACAAGAAGTGCGTGTACGTTCCATCGCAATTGATCGCCCGACGTCTCTGCCTTCGGGGCGACGCGCTCTTGTTGGCGAGATGAAGCGAATTTGAAACAGCTTAGGGGTCTCTCCACGTGACAGACTTTCCGATAGGACCCGTGACACAGACCTTCTTGAACCTTTACCTCCGCTCGTTTGCTCTACAATGGCCATCGCGGATTTCTTCTCATCTATCTTTACGACAGTCCACGCTGACGAAGAGAAGTCAGCGGACACAGAAAAACAAGTAGCGGCCAACTCCGAAGAGCAGGCAGAATCGACAGAGACTCCCGCAGAGGAAGAGGAAGAGGAGGAGCCAGAGGACGTATGTTCTTCCGTTGGACTCTCAGTGGATGTGCGAAGTGACGGGTATGTTTCTAGGCTTTGCCAGAGCTAAGAGAACAGTGCCAAACAGGCCAATGTGCGTCCTTGACTAAGCATTTCGAGCACTGCCAGGAGAAGGTCCAAAATGGAGACGGTTTCAAAGGCGAGGATTGTGTAGAAGAAATGTACGTGTCTTCGCCATCTCCCGTATAGATCTACGTTGCTAAAGTGTTCTCTCGCTAGGTGTAAGCGTCCGCGCTCTAACTTTTGATATATTACGTTGCTTACTGCTGGACCCATAACATCGGCGGCATACAGTCCAGTAAGTTCGTATCTTTTGCATATGATCGTCTCTCTCACCAAAATATCTACCAGCATGATGCATTGCGTGGATGTGCGTTCGAGAACCTCTCGTTGTTATGTGAAATACACCCTGACCCTTCCTGCAGGCTTGTGTTGCGCCGAAGCTGTTCTCAAAACTCCGTTAGCCTGGTCTGGAGCTGCTTGATGCTTTCCAGTATGTTCCTTTGTTACCAGCTGTAGACATTAATAAACTTCGGTGTCGTCCATAGGCTGATATTAGGGTAGATTCCTGTGCGCCGAACGACCGCGCTACTGTTCTTAGACTGCCTGATGTCAATCCAATGAATGTGACTCGCCACGCTAGTGGGCTCGATCGCTTCGTGTCCAGGAAGCGTAGGAAGCGTCGGCGACCTTGAGATATATATATGATGTGTGGCCTATTATCATCCAACGCGTGCCTGAGACGCCGCGTCTTCCAGTAAAATCCATTAGAAATGATTTGTTTCAGTTGCTTTTGCCCACGGTAGATAAAAAGCCTTGTTCTGGGTCCTGTCCTGTCCTGTCGGGTACCTTCGCGGTGGGGCGTGCTGAGGAGATTTATGTGCACGACCACAGGGTTGTAGCGCCTTCGAATCTTCATCCTTACCCCCTACATGGCCGTCTTCAACCCCAGAATACTCGACGCCAGCCTTCGAGACGTGGCCAACTGTCTGTCGGACCACCAGAAAGCTGACGTCCTGCTCTACGCTTTGGAGAACATAAATCCAGAAGGGTGAGTGGAAGTAAATCACTTTCTGCCCGTTTAGCCGGCGCCGCAGACAAACTCGGCTGAGATTCCGCGTCATGGCGTATTCAGGCAATCTAGAACGATAATCGAGAATGCAGTCCAGTCTTGTCTTCAGATCAGCAACCTGACGTGCACTAATGTCGCCAAAGCACGGGTTCTCAGAGCGAAGGCCAGGCTTGCTGGGGGCACGCACTTTGGCGCACAAGAAGGTATCGCGCCCCCTTCATTTTCCACACCCTCCACCAGTCTCTCAAGCTTACCTCTGTTGCAGATCTCGAGGCTGCGCTCATGGCAGAACCAGAAAATGAAGAGGCGAAGAGCCTTCTTCAGATCAGAGCAACGCTCGAGAAGGTTTCATCGTATTGGATCTGCGTTGGCGACTTCTGGCTAATTGTGTTTTTTTGGGCAGCAATCCCCGTCAATCCTTCAACAGATACAGGTGTCAAGTTCTCTGCCGAGATTTGGAGACAAATTGTGCTCTTCCTCCCCCGACGTGATTTGAAGACCCTGCTCTGGGTGCCCCATACCCTGTCCAAAATTGCTAGCCAGCTACTCTTCCGTAAAATCAATCTCTACTTTAGTGGATGGTCAGATGAGGACGAAGATGATTCGTGGCATTCGCATAACCTGAATAAAGAACAAGAATCCTGGCACTCGCAGAGAAGCGCAGATATCCTGACTCGAATCATCCTCGACCCTTCCTTCGCAGGTCTTGTTAAAACACTCCGTATATACGCCACAAAACGTGATAGAGATGGCACCCTGGCTTTTCAGATCGGTACGAACTTTTGAACAAGGCATCATGGGGTAATGACATGCTTCTCAATAGGGATGTTGGCCAATGCACTGCCGAAACTGATCAATCTGAAGAATGTACACATCGCGGCGAGCTCGGATGGACTCCTTCCCATGCTCCGAATCCTGCAAACCACTAGTCCGAAACTTCGCGGTCTATCCATCTCGTGAGTATGCATCATCTATCCTGTACAGCGGAAACTAACCTTTTGGAAGCTCCCCTGATGGTCTTGGAGAGATCGCGTGCTTGGAGTTCAAGCATCTTGCACAGTTCTCCTACCGGACGACAAAAGGCAACAGTGATATCACTCAGATCTGCCAATTTGTTTTTCAGAACCGGAACACACTGCGCATTATCTCATTGGACGCTTCGACATGGCCCTTCCCCTCCGAGTTTTTGTCCCTTCGCAATCTCACGCATGTCAACTTCGTCGGTCAATTCCCGCTTCACAGTCACACCATTTACGATCTTCTCAATGATGGCCGACAACTGGAATCACTCAGCATTGGTTGCTACCTGGAATGTGGGCTGTCGTCCCAATTCAGAGAGCTGCCGACGGCGTTACCTTTCCTACGATACTTTGCATTCACAGTCAACCGTATGAATCGACGGTTCAGTGATCCTGATATGTTCCCTGCTATTGCCGACTTCCTTCGTGAGAGAAAGCAATTGAAAACCCTTCATCTCTCGGTGCCAGATGAACACGTTCAGCGCGCCGTTGGCTTCGATGCGTCCATCTGGGGTGTTTCTCCCTTCTTTAGTCACTTTGAAAAGCCTCTCTATCACATATCCCCTTGATCTCTCGCCGGGTCTAGCGTCATGGCTGGTACCGAGGTCTGTTCTCGCATTAAACCTTGACTATGAAGCTCTCCCCATGCGAGACCCTGTCCAATTTCTCAATGTATGCCTTTCCTTACCTGGAGTCTCATGTTTTGATGCTGATGAAGCCCTCAGCAACTTCGGATCGGCGTGCCTCCATCGTTACGCTATATAGGACTGTCAGATCTCACCATCCGGAGCCCTATTTCCGCCATTGTGGAGCAAGGGTTCCCAATGGTCCGCCTGATCCGTGTGGGCTCAAACTACTGGACTGTCGTCAGGAATGTTGATGATACCGTTGTCGAGTTGGAACAGTGGCCGAGGCGCCGCGTGTTGTACCATGTATCCGAATGGTTAGAATGGTTGGGGTGCGAAGATGCTAGATGGAGGGACCACTCCGAGTTTCTTGCTTGATGGGCTTGCCAATTTTTTGCTGTATCTATATTCCCCCTTCCTAGACTTTGTACCATGTACATGTACTTGCCTCGCCCACCCCACATATACTCTTAGTAATGTAAACACTATTTGACACTCCTAACGCAGTACCGATACTACCAACAACCGAAGAAGTAACGTACGAACTTGTTGGGGACCCGAACGACAACTTTGCTGGTGTACGTTATCACATTCTCGGTGTTTTGGCGAGGGTCAGCGCCTCAGACCGCAACGGTCGCAATTGATTCAATTCAATGTGCATGTGAGTAATCAAAGCGGTACTGTATAATTTATTTCCTATCGAATAACGACAGTGACCTTCAGTCAGATTACAACAAAAAAGTACAAGTAAAAGTAACTTGTGGGCATAACCAGTAAACCTGTACAATAATATAGGTGATTAGATGAGCGCCGTTCGTGGCAATGGCTAAAAAGTGGGCGACAAAGATACGGATGCTAGAGTACAACACGAAAAATTCCCAAATTATATCCTGGAGAGATCCCTAAATAATTTAAACTTCTTCGAGAGGAGGCGAATAACTCCGTGGTTCTGGTGTCTAGAGGCAGGTGTCAACGATAATCTCTTCTAAAGCGGAGACAAGTACCTTTGGTCCGAAGTTCATGCTCTTTTCTGTTGTCGTTGATACAGATGGCGGTGTGGGGAGGTTGGGACCCTTCGACAAACTCGAGATTCGTATTGACAAGCTATGCTCCTCGTGGTCCGGCGATATGCGGTTGTTCCTTGCATTAAGCCTGGCGGACTTGTTAGCTATGCTGTGCTGGAGGCGTTGATGACGGTCGACTTACATGGCAAAAAAGGAATTAATGTATACTGAAGAGGATGTCAGCAGAAATCACAATCAGCAGGATGGACGACTTACGCTTGGTCAAGAATGACTCTATGCCAATGAAAATGAGTGTATCTGGCATAACGACGTACTTCACATGGCACGTTAGGCTTGTCCTACATCCTAAGAAACTACCGACTCACTGCGATGAGGGCCGCCATTGATGTTGCACTCGTAAGGAAACCAGATCCAAGGACGAATTGCATGAGAGTGGATATTTTGGAATTCAAGCTGGAAAGAAGGTTAGGCCAAACAGCGGTCGTACATGCGGTGTACATACTGGGACTGCGGGCTCTTGCTCTTCTTGAGGTAGTAGCACATCGCACCGGCGATGACAAAATCTATTGTCGTTGATGTGGCAAGGGAAGCGATGATCACCCACTGCGTCAAAAGTTAATCAATGCAACCGGCTAGAAGATCCACAATACACTTACGCCCATCCTCTCATGATCCGCAAATGTGCCCACAGAATACACTTCATATGCCAAAACCACACCGATGGCAAACCCTCCCATCAACACAGCACATACTATGTATGCCATGAGACCGTTCTTGTGGTAGCCACCAACTGAGCAGCCCAGAGTAAGTCTCGCAATGCGATGAGGGGAGGAAATCACATACGGAGCCAGACTCGGTATGTATACAAGCTGAACGACCCATTAGTTTTGGGCTAGGCAGTTTGAGAGGGAAGAACACATACGAGTGGACCAAAAAGATGATGAGGACCTGATGGAAAGAGATCAGCTCTAGCATGAGAGGTCAGATCATAAAAAAGCACTAACGTTGATAGTGACTTGGAGCTTTAAGGACCTGTTGAAGTCGATCAGTATGCCGGAATGTAGGATTGCTCGATCCCCTCACCAAACCAAGCCCAAAAGACCAATGAAGTTACCAAAGCCTGTTACCATGTAATGATACGCTCCGTGGCAAATGAGGATTAGGTGTAGAGTATCTAGTGCCCTGAAGGAGACATTCAATTAACCCGCGCCGCGGAAAGGGGAGATCGGTTAACACACCATAGTCCAGCTACCTAAGAACGAGCTGATGAGAGAGGGGCATAACGACACAGAATGGCACTTACAGCAAATTGATGTACACGAGTGTCGCGACGAGCATACCAGTGATAGTACCAGTAGGTTTGCAGCGTCGTGAAACCGTAGAGACTAGATAAGAAGGCATTCTAGCTGATGAGGGGATGCACTCGGAAAGCGAACTCACACTGCGGCGATGACTGTCCCTATGTACAAGGCCCCGATAGTGTTGTTCAACGTCTGGTTGAGGTCGAAGTTGGACATGGTGAAGGAGATGGTACAATGAACGAGGAGGGCTCCCAGGTTGCCGGATTACTTCCAGGAGGCAACACAGGAGGTTAAGAGGACCGGACGGCGCTGGGCAATCCAGGATTATATGTCAAGTCATGAAACAGTGCCATCTCAGGGACGGATAATATCGCACTGATCCCGATCTTTGAGGGCCGGAATTCGCCCACATACCTGAGTGATCGAGCTCCAATGGCGGGGGCAGTCCTGGGCAGTCTAGATTTGCGATTACAGTCTAATGTCGATGGGAAATACCGCAACAATCCAGTTACTCCCAGTTACTCCACTTTCCTCCCAAATCCAACGGTTGATTATGAAGGAAACCAAGGATTCATGGCCAATCGACGCCAGAAATAAATTTGTTGCACTCCAAGGGGGCTGATGCATGTGAATCTGTTCATACACCTCTCAAGTTGAACGGATGTAAATGTCAAAAACATGGAGGAAAAGTGTTTCTTACTCACAAAAATCACTGAAAGTCTGCAGAAAATTGAACTCTGACGCAATGTCGAAACGCTTTCCATGGTTTTCGTGACGCAAGTCTACGTTGGCATGGGATCAACCTGCGACAAGATGTCAAATCGTTCAGAAAAGGCGCCGCAGGTCTAACTTTGACAGGTCACTATTTGGTGATTGTGGGAGCTCCAAGGCTCAAATACATGCCCTAGCCGTCATATATTGCAAGCCTATTTTGTCAGTGAAATCCCTTGCAGTCCCTGCACGATTTGAAAAGCGCAAAATTAAACGCACGCAGGAATAGCGTGTCAGCCGATGTAGAATTGCTTCGAAGAACTCTGTAATCGTCCGCAATTGCGAGAAGTAGTGGCCCCCGTGGCGGGTCATCTCCCTTCAGGCTTCCGCGCGGTGGCAATCTTGTCGCATCGAGCTTCGGAAGCAGACGGGCGATAAAGAAATCCAATTATGCGGAGTATCTCGGACAACAATGGACAAGGATACCGTCGGAAGTCAGGCTTAATGGATAGTCCATTACGTCTCCATATGATGCATATGCTAGGGTGATGATAAAGTTGCGCACCCATGAGAGCACCACGGACAAATCAACGCGCGAGGCATCAAACCCCAAATCAATCCAGGTGATCGTCTAGGGACCTCGTCTACATTCTAATTCCTGTAAAGATCGCTGTAGTCTTGCTGAGTATCACGAGATCGCAAAGCATACCCTGACAACATTGATATCAAATCCCCGACGCCCAGCACGGCCACCCCGTAGCTTGTGCGGGAACGGGCGCGATGGACCTGAGCTCCTTCAGCGCCGAAAGCTCAAAGGTCAATCAGTAATGCGAAAGCAAAATTCGAAGTCTACATGGTTCATTGCAACCATTGCTGAAGTCAGAGGGCAGACATAAAAGGCAGCTAGGTCCGCTGAATCCGTTTCTTCAACTCATCCCCGAAGTCCAGTGATCACATGAACTTGGCAGGCGCACCTGATGATGCGATCGACGTTCGGCCACAGGAACTCACAGGAACGAGGAGACAGCTGATTTTACGCACTGGGCGCTAGAGATCATGTGACTCATCATCCGAGTTCTTGTGAACTTGAAGAGCCTTGAAGCCACACTTCCCGTCGCCCGCCGTCACTTTATTCGCTGTCACCGTCAGCGCCGGCGAACGCTACCTGTTTGGCGATCATCACCACTGCACCACTTGCTGCTGATAATTAGACCTTAGCTTCACGATTTCATCGCTAGCTCGACCATGCACTTCAATGTATTCTCCTATCTCATTGCCTGTTACTTTCTATTGAGCAGCCCTCAAGTCTCCGGTGCGCCCCTTTGATCAACTGCCCAGTGACCCTCTGATTGTCTTGGTAGCCTATTTCGTCGTAACGTCTCCTGGGGAAGGTACCGTTTGGCACGTAGGTGCTGCGAACCTAATCACGTGGAGCAAAGGTGTCATGGACGGAATCAATTCGTTCGACATTGAGATGAACCGTATGAATGGGGACGGTCTTCACTTCCTCGCAAGAAATGGTGAGTCCCCCGCTCCAGTTTCGCTTGGATCACATTACATATTCAATCGATGGGACAGTCCCCAATACGGTGCACTCTTTGAATGTCTTCCTCCAAGATGTACCCCCCGGAGACGATTACTTTCTCCTTTTCGTCAATTCCACGCACGGAGTCTTGCATACCACGTCCAAGAGATTCTCGGTAGTCTCGTCAGACGGCGGTGCAGCCCCTGACTCCAATGCACCGACGGTGACAATCAGCGGCGCACCCAACCCTTCGCAAGCATTTGCGACGACCTACGCTGCCGCTCCCAACGGTGCGTCCCGTGACATTGAGGTGCCTATGTTGGGCATGGCAGCCTTGCTCTGCGGAGGGATATTCGGCGTCCTCTGCACGCTGTAGCGACCTTTCCTAGCCTCATCGGACAATTCGGACTCATACCTGGATTTACCCTGGATATACGCAATGTATGTGGACTATCTTCTGATATAATGTCATCTTCGCTCCATGTTCATGTTGTTTATATTTCTTGATTACGTCTATTAGATCTAGACAGACATTTCCTTGCTTGACCTGCGTAGATACCTACAGTGATTGACTAGCCCATAGGAAGCTTGTTTATTGATGAACTCCGGACACCGGAGACATAACGGGAGCCTTGGTTGTCAAGGGGACTGTACTAAGCATATACTTGGACTACACAGCGAATGCATTGTCATTGTCAGCAGGACGGGCGCCTAATTAGACCTAAAAGGGTAATCAGCCCGCTTTGGGACATAAAGCTTTTGGCTAAAACAGGAAATACCAGCGTATCTCCAAATTATTCGTATCCTGGTACTGTTGCCAACGATGACGAGCACTACCCCCTCTTCATTATTTAGAGATCTGCGAAATTCATGACCATATATACACGCAACATACCATATTTCTTGGTTGAAACTTTCCCATCAGTCGAAACCCCAGGACATGGGGCATGTGGCGAGGTGCTTAGTGCGAACTAGCTAGCAAGGAAATTTATTTCCCATTGGCTGGTCAATTACCGCATATGTCATGTCTCTACCATGGATGACTTGGCCAATAAACGATCCTTTGATACCGTATCAGGAGTCGGCCTTCACGGACATATCATCAAAGGAATCACAAGTCCGGTTGTCTAAATGTACGCCACCGACATCCGCATAAAGCTACATTAATGGCGTCGTTTGGTGAGTGTTTACACCGGAGGTATGTAGCTATGAAGCCAAGTCGCACGTCAGCAACTGGAGAAATCCAAGCTTGCACGAAGCTCACATTAATATGATCAAAGATGCATTTCCGATTCCTCTGTGACTGGCCATTTCAAGCGCTTCACTTTCCCTGGCAATGGGTTGCCCGTCATTTCTGCCATGCATATCTTGACCCAGTCGAAGCATCGCTCACAGTCGACGTCGAAGTGGGTCTCGCATTTGCACGTCTGGCTTTCCTTCCGGTGGCGCACGGCACCAACATCGAATACGTTGAGGGATTTGCGTTGCTGAAAATAGAACACATGAGTGAGCCACCTAGACAGAACAGCATGTGCACGCACCGCTAAATCAAGCCCTGCATCGAGGCAAATATCGTCCTCGATCTGCGCATTATTCTGCTCGCGGAAATCGCACACGCAGCTGGTGCAGCATTCGTGCCCGTGTTGCGAACAGAACACGAACCCGTTCACCACAAGGATGTCGTAGTCGTTCAGCATCACTGGCTTTGCTCGGTGTTAGAGCTGCGAGGGGGTGTCGAACCTTGGTGAACTTGCTATCAGTATCGGGAGAAAAAAAAAAGTGACTAGTGGTTTGCTATTTTCGCCTCGAGATACATAATCGCTGATGCAGGCAACGAAAATCGACCGCCGCAGTCTCGGCACATATCAACGTGTGCACCATGAGGCCAACCTAATAAGGGGGGCTGGAACGGCTGAAGCGATCAGAAGGTGCAAGACTGATTATATTAAGGTGGGCTTCTTGGAGAAAGCTTCATGCGGTAACATGATGAGGTATTTCGAAGGTTGGACAATGCAAAATGGTGTTGCTCAGGACAGCACTTGCTATAGGTTTTGGCATCCGCGTGGAGAATCTGATGCCCGAAACGTTCGCCGGGCGCGTCAACCGACTGCCTGGTCTCCGAAAGCTTCGCATGTATACTGTGTAGTAAAACGACGCCGCACTACCCACGTACGCACCGAAGCCGAGCTCGAGAGATGTTCTTCGTCAGCTCTGCATGCATGTTCCTAACATATGACCTGTCTCTTTGATGCTCAGTACTTCCACCGGTTAGGGACTGTCATATGAGCAGTATGTAATTCGCCTTTCGGGAACACCCCAGGGCACCATGGGTCAGCAAGTGTTTCAAGCCCAGATAGTTGTTATAAATATAAGCAAACAATCATTCTCAGATTGAAAGTCTACCATAGGAGGTGAAGATCGTTTTTGCAAGAAAATATAAGTAGACAACATTTTTAGACACAATGTTATGCTTTTGTTTGCACCACCACTTTCAAGGCCAGTTGCAGTATGTTGAGGAAAACGGGAACTTCTGAGGGCATCCATAGAACATGAGCGCGGAGATTTAATTCATATTATATTGATGAGTCAGGACTCTTGTAGGGGCTTTGTGTCTGGAGCACGCTTTGAGAGGTGCTGGATGCCAAAAAAATTAGTGAACCTGCGGAGCATATACATATCCACTTAATCCCACTTTCTAAGCTCCGGAGCAGCGCTGTGAGGGCGGGAGTGGTAGTCCTCGCAGGCTTACCAATTCCAGCTCCGAGGCGCGCGGGACGTTAGGGAAAGTCACTCCACGATCACGAGTCGACCTCGGGCATCGTATTATGTACAGAATTCGACCGTGACATGTTATAATAAGCTGCTGAAGGTCGCGCGATATCCGAGTAATCGAGTAGGTGTATTGTGTTTACTGAGACTCCAGCAAACGCATAAAGAGAAAAGGATACATGACGCCCGTGAATTGACCAATCTTGAGCGCCGTTTTCGACTGGAATGCGGGGGAGCTACAAAAGAGAGCGACCGGCAATCATACCAGCCATACCCAATCAAATGGAAACTTACCGGAACCGGCGAAAATATAGCCGCTCAGGCGCCCACACTGAACCTCCACCGGCGAAAGAAACAATCATGGCATAGTATATAAGCTGACTGCCGTTGGAAAGGGGCGGTGAATTACCCCCTTCATCCCATCACCACAATGGCCACCATCACAACCCCCTTGACCGAGCTCTTCGGCATCAAGCACCCCATCCTGCTTGCCGGGATGAACGTCGCTGCAGGCCCTGAGTTGGCTGCCGCTGTAACGAACGCTGGTGGTTTGGGTGTTATTGGTGGTGTCGGTTATACACCAAAAATTCTGCGCCAACAGGTACGCCTCCTGACTTGCCGGGACTCTCGAGCTCCTTAACCCCGGATGGCTGATCAATGTTCCCTCCATCATAGATCCAGGCTATTAAGGCCGACTTGAAGGACAAGAATGCGCCATTTGGTGTTGACTTGCTCATCCCCCAAGTTGGTGGAAGTGCTCGCAAGACCAACGTGAGATCCATTGTTGTTTCGTAGTTCACCTCCCATTCTCATATCCCTATTTGAATTCAGTACGACTACACGAAGGGCCTGCTTCACCCCCTCATTGATGTCATTATCGAAGAGAAGGCCAAGCTCTTCGTCTGTGCCATTGGTGTCCCCCCCAAGGACGTTGTGGACAAACTTCACGCTGCCGGCATACCCGTCATGAACGTACGTTCTTCTTTCGTTCCGATTCAAACATGCTTGACACGCTATGTTTAGATGGTTGGACACCCAAAGCATGTGGCCAAGGCACTCGCCCAAGGTGTTGATCTCATTTGCGCTCAAGCTGGTGAAGGCGGAGGCCACACTGGCGATATCCCTGCTTCCATCCTTATTCCCGCCTGTGTCGACGCTGTGAAGGGACACAAGTCCCCCCTCACCGGCAAGCCCGTTTATATTGTTGGCGCTGGTGCCGTCTACGATGGACGGGGACTTGCTGCTAATTTGTCATGGGGCGCTGAGGCCGTTTGTGCGTATCTCGTAATATGTATTCGAACTGTAACTGAATCGGTGCGCTATAGGGGTTGGAACCCGCTTTGTTGCCTCAACGGAAGCTGGTGCTCCCAAGATCCACAAGGACTCGGTTGTCAGCGCTGGTTACGAGGATGCCGTGACGACTCTCATTTTCACTGGCCGACCTCTCCGTGTTCGCAAGACCCCTTACGTTGCTGACTGGTGAGTTTAGCCCGTTCATCAAAATTGTGAAGCCCACCTGAATGGTTGATAGGAATGAGAATCGCGCGCAAGAGATCAAGGAACTTACTTCGAAGGGTATCATTCCCCACGAGCATGAGCTGGAGAAGCACCCGGAAAAATCTATCGAAGGCCGCCCATGGCTTATGGGTCGCGTTGCCGCTGTGATCCAGGAGATTCTCCCCGCGAAGCAGATTATCGACTCCATGGTTAATGGTGCCGCCCAAATACTCCAAGAGAACGCATCCAAGGTGCGGGTTGGCCCTAAGCTCTAGGAAAGTCGTGGAGTTGCTTCGACTGCCACGAATATCTAAAATTTCATGTAGCTTATATCTATTTTTCGGTAGCAATCTTTGGATAAATGTATTTACTTACCTTACCACCCTCCGCGTGAATTACGTTCTGGTTGTCTCAAACTTGAACGGTGCTCAAAGTTTCCGCCATCAGAAAGCGTGGTAAGGAGCACTGTTGATCGTGTCCCGTGACCGTATCGTCACGCGTCTATCCTTGATCCTGAGCGCGCGTCTTCGCATTTCCCACCAAAAACCACCAAGTTTGAACAGCATCAATGTCATCCCCGAGCCCCGAAGACATTGCGACCATCGTCAGACTCATAATACAAGAAGCTAAGAAATCAGATACCCTTAGGTGAGCCCACCACTAAGCGCCTACCGTAAGATACACTGAGCTACAGAATTCCAGTCAAATAACGCCTCGCATTGTTCGTCAAGAAGTGGAACGGAAGCTTGTGCTACAGCCCGGAAGTCTTGATGGTAGCAAGAAGCATATCAAAGACACCATAGGCCATGTCATGTCCGAACTAAATCGGGCTGAGGCCGAGAACGAAACAAAGCCCGACATCCCATCTTCACCGGCAGAGAAACTCAAGAAGCGCAGGACAGTGGCTAATGAAGGAGAACGAATCATGAAGCCCAAGAAGAGGAAGTCAGACGACTCAGAGAACCCGTCGAGGGACTCTAGCGGGAAACCTCCATCCAAGAAGTTCAAATCCTCTGTGGGTTTTTCCACGTAGAATTATCTCGATTTGATGTTGATGAGGGTGTTCATACATAGGAGATGGTACCCACATCCGACGTAGAACCAGATGAACAAGTTGATATGGATACTATGGTGGTGGCACCATCGAATAGGAAGCCAAAGGTTGTAGAGGTCCGTGTAGTTGCCAATTTTCGACGACGACCTTATAATCATTGCAGAGTGAAACGAAGTCAACAATACCCGCGGCCGGCACATCGAAACCGTCCTCGTCGAAGTCTCCGATCATCGCGAACGTGAAGGTAGTCAATGGTCCAGCATGCGTTGTAAAATAATTGGATAACGTTTATATTCCCTCAGGACGATAAAAGCGATTCAGAACTCTCGGTCTTAATGGACGAGCCGAAGCGCAAACGTGCGCCTAAGAGAGACAAGGTATTGAAGACACTTTCGGTCAGAACTCACGTCTCACCGCTTGGCTACTAGGATACTACTCCTACTAAAGCTAAAGGCAAGCGCAAACCCGCTCCTGAACTAAGCAAAGCCGAAGAAACGATAAAAAGACTCAAGGTTGGCGTCAAGCTCCCGTGGCGTTATCTCATTAACACCGCGCCAGAGTCTAGTTGTTGCCTGTGGTGTGCGCAAGCAATGGGTGAAAGTCTTCGAGGGCCTCGACCGGCCATCTCAACAGATATCTAAGCTGCAGCAAATTCTCGCTGACTTGGGAATGGAAGGGCGTCTCAGTCTTGAAAAAGCAAAAGTTATAAAGGAAAAGCGAGAGTTCGAGAAGGAATTGGGTACGTGAATACTATTGAAGGTCCATCACATCAGTTGATTAGGCATGTCTCGGTGGGGTAAGCTGATGTCAAAGCGTTCGAGCAAACAATGGCCGCTCGTTCAGCACCAAAATCAGCTTCTGAATCAGGCGCAGATGGTGATGATCGTGCGGAAAGCGATTCCGACACAGCTGTCCCAAAGAGAAGAAAGGTGCGCGTTGTGCTTCTCGTTTTTGTAGCGTGACATGATTCCCCCCCCCAGCCAAATGCAAGAGCCAGCATTATGGCTTTCTTAGCTGATCAAAGTGACGACGAGTAAATATCACAACAAGCCTTTGCCGACATATACCACTGCTCTTACACGTCATTATATCCTTACCACATATTTGGCCAACTACTAATTTCACATTGGTTCCACGGGAAGAGCTGTCGGCCGACCCCTCCTCTGAGCTGCGAAATCTGGTGCATCCACATCCTTGAATTGCAACGACGTTTCGAAGGACCCATCGGCAACTAATTGAAGGCCGGCAATAGATGCACCTTCCTGGTCAAGCGACCACAGAGAAAGCGCCAACGTATTCGTCCCTTTGCGCCGTAATAGACTGAAGGAGGCATGTTCAGCAAAGGCCGAGACGATAGATAACACCTACCCTTCCGGAAGTACAAATAGCGTCTGCGGACTGATACCTTCCGTCAGCACGCGACTTGCCGCTCGAAGCTCGCTGAGAGGCTTACCCAATATCATTGATATACTTGCCGAACTGCCAGCCATTCAAGTAGATCTGTACTCTGAACCTGGAGCTGATCTCACGCGGATTTATGCTTAGACGAATCGGTATATCGAATCCATCCGGTAGATTCTGTCCGAAGCCAAGTTCTGAGGTGAAGGTAGTGAAGGCGTAAGGAAGCGTACCAAATCGAAGGAGGTTCGGTAGAAGTTTATGCCTGCCTTCTTTAGGCCGGTAGTAGGACTCCCGTTTTGGCCAGGAATCGTCAGGAAACCCGGGGAGATGCGCGCCAACGCGTTCCGCGTATAAACCGCCTTCATTAAGGTAACCGCGGAAGCTATCAGGAGCTTCCTTTGCGCCCCCCTGTCAAGGACACGAAACGTGAGTCTAAGAAGGAATGCAACGAAAGGTCTGAGATACTCGACCTGATTGCCCTGAATCCGCCATTCAGCGAACGGCACTTGACCGCCAATAATCTCATATCCCCTGATCCCCCGTGGTTCCTTTCCGCCGTTCGCTGCGTGGGCAGACAGTATCAGTAGATTGTCTATTACCCTTGATTGGGGGTGCGTACTGTTGGTTTCAGAGATCCTATTCGACGGACTTGGTTAGCTCCAGGAGGATGAGGTAATGACATCAATGCCTTACCCTGTATGATCTACAGCGGCTCAGTTGAACTCCACCAAATTGAACAGAAACCGGTGTTACTCACCTTGAACTACCACGATGACATTATCCTGGCCTTGTTTCAAGCTACGCGCCGGAAAATCCCACAGGTCTGTGGTCATGCTCACAGTAGCAGAACCTACATTCGAGCCAAGGAAGATGCCGTTCAACCAAGCTGAATAACCGAAGGCAAAGCCTCCTTGAACGGAAAGTCGGATGCCTGTTTCGAGACCGCTGGCATTGAAGTGTCCCCGAGATATGATATTTCCCCCATAAAACCTACGGGAGAGCGAGGGCGTTAGCCTCGTAATCAATCCGTTCTTAATCACTTACCCGTATTGCTGCGAATACAACACTTTGTCGCCGGCCAAGGGTGGCAGGTTAGTATACTAGGAGTAAGTTAACTTTTACAATGGTGGCCCGATCCATAGGAACATACATTTGTGATTGTTAAATCAGCAAGAGTGAATCCAGAGTCATCGAAGTCAACACCCAACTCGGGCAAGCTGCGACACGCTTATTGATACTGTATTTCTCGAGAAATCACAATGCTCACCCTCCCGATGCCTTCCAATCCGTCAAAGATGGAAGGCTTATGCTCGGTCGAGCGCTACCAATGTTGCCTTGCAGAGAACTATGTCCACTTTGAGAGACGGGGATTTTCTTACCATTCCAGGATATCTTATGAACGCGAGGCGGAGCAATTACTTCCAGAGGGGTTGTAGTTCCGTTCAGATCCCCTACCTAATAAAGTGGTCAATTGACTGCAGTAGCATCAAAGCGAGTACATACCAATGACAGCGTGTCTCCAGATATTGACGCACCCCTAACAAGAAAAGGACCTCCTACAAGAACACTTGCCCGGCCATGTGTAAGTGCGAGAGCTGGATATATGACATGGTGCGCGGCGGCTCACGTCTCATTGGTACCAACGGCGAAGAAGTTGCCAAATGCTCCTGGGCCTGAGATAATAGGTGCCGACCATGTATATGCCGTCGGCTTGTCCAAGGCTATAACTACGACGGTAGAAGATCCTGACCGAATGGTGAAGAACTGAGTGCCTTGGAGTCCGTAGTTCAAAGTGAGGACGCCGCCATTGAATGTCGATGTAGAAGTATTCGATGTCCCCATGTTAACACTCGGAGCAGTGTCGAAGAGGAAGGCCGTTTCCCCTGTTTCCCCTGGAGCCGCATAGACGAGGATGTAATCCGTGGCTCCAATACTATACCAGCGTGTTATCAAGTGATGATCTCGTAGTTGAAACTCCCATTTATTCATGGACTCACCTTGCCCATGTCATAATCCTAGCTTAGATTAGTTAATCGTGAACGCATACAAATTGAATCAACCAACTCTGTAGTCGAGTACAAGATCTTAGTTCCCTTGCTGCCAAATGTGTAGTCTGTCACGAGAATCTTGGCGTCACGGCCGTTGAAAGTAAGTTGTCCGACCCTAGGGATCAATAGCGAGCCCCTTGAGGTGGTGACATTAAGTTGTGTGGTCGTCAGAGCTGTCGATCTAGGTATCGGATTAGCTGACTCCGGGGGGAAACGGCACAGTGCCCACATACGTCGAGTCCTTATGCCTGACCATATAAAATCCAGCCTGTGTCTGAGGATTTCGTAACTCGGCCGCATACATAATCGCAGACGTCGTATAATTGGTACCATTGGCAACGAGGTTCGCCGCCAACAAGTCCCTCGAGACTCGTAAGAAGAGTCCTGCGAGTTTTCAGACACATCAAGCACGACACCACTCTCCGTTGCAACGTACCTTGTAGTCTCATTTCGTTCATCTTCAACCTCGGAACCCGATTCTCATCAATACCTTGAGGTGAGCGGTTAGCGTTGTAATCGATTGAGCATACACGCCTAGGACCAACCTCCGCCATAATCGTATGACGTATATGCAACTGGCGCGGCCGTTTGACCCCAGTTCGTGCCTCCAAACAACACTGCCACTTATATATCAGCGCAGAGGTGAAAAGTTGTATGTAGAAACGCACTGTATATGCCTGTACAAATAGACGTGTCAGCCTTGTCAAAACGAGTACAGAGGAGACTTACTGAGAATAGTAGTTGTCTGGGCACTGGGCAGGCTCAGTACTAGTGTGTCTTCACCATAAGACCAAAGACGTACTAGTTCTCCTTGTAAAAAATGGTCTCTGTAGCGGGGGCGGTGAGTCAGGTACACAATGGATTTTCAATGGATAGTCCACGAAGCTCACCGAAATGCTGATCCGTCAGGTCGTTCGCTGAGAGGAAGGAGTTGAGCGTTGGACATTCCAAATACCGAGTCTTCTTACAGAACTTTTCATAGCCAGTACCACCTCTGGCCGGTAAACCGGCGCCCCAGTTAAGGAGAAATCCGCCACCGAACTAACAAAAGGTATAACTTGCGACGGAACTTGAATCGATGAATCTCACCTCAGCGAGACAGAGCGGATTGTTTGGTGCTACGTTCTTGTGGGCCGACCAGTATATACTCTGCACTTGAGCCCATCTGTTCGCACCTTGCGGATAAGAGTCACCGCTGGATATATGTAGGCGAGGGGAAGAAAAGGAAGTTAAGACAACATGCATTACTGGTAGGACGGCACGCACCAGTATATGTTCACTCTCCCTTGGCCTGGAAGGTCGGGGCTGAAGTTACCTGCTTGCCCGGCATGTTGATCGTTATGAGTGATCGCTGGAGTGATGCTCAATCGAGGAGGTGCAGAAAAATGGTTTGTTCGGACGCACGGACAACAACACCATTACTCCGGTAGGTATCAATGACATCTTGCATATACGGGCTATTGCTGGCACTAGCACTGAATTCGTTCTCAGCTTGGACGAGAATGACTAGCCAGCAAGGCGTTAAGTTAATCTGTTTCTGGGGTTACACAAGGATAAGGTTGACTAACTTGGACCGCCGTTGGAGATCTGATTTTTGGCAATTATTTTTGAGATGACTGTCATGTACGGGGTCCATGCTATATATTCACGGTTGGGTTAGAATAGTTGTATCCGTCTGATATGGCAACTCGCCTTGCTTGAAATTCGGATTGTTTGTGCGAAGCGATCCAGCAATATTCCCGACCCATCCGGGAAAGCCACCACCAGTAGTTTCAGCGTCTTTGGCGATAGTATTAATCGTCATCCACCGTTTTTAAACAGCTGCACTTACTAATATAAGGACCAGGCCTGTTTTTACAAAGGAGTTATACAATACAGCAGATAGGCGATTCAGAAGCATGGTACCTTGCGATTAACCATAACCCCGCTTTCTTCGCCTCATCAATAAACCTCTGGATGTCCCTATAAGTGCCCTTTCGAAAGTCTCCTTGGCCATTATTGGTGTCCGGCGTGGGGAAGTGTAAGGCCCAGTTTACGTAGAACGAGACCGTGTTGAATCCGTTTGCTTTGATCTTTTCGAATACGTCGGCCCACAAATCTGGATTTGGGAGTCGCCAAGGGTGTACTTCCGCTGACAAGATGAATATCCGTTGACCGTTGATGAAGACTGAGTTGGCGTCCCAAGTGACAACATCCGAGAGGCCAGTAGAATTTCTCCGCGTCAATGCATGTGTGTCGTTGGGTGCAAGTTGGCCGTTAGCCCCACCACCGAGCCAGCTGATCAGAGCAACAAACACAAAATTGAGCAGAAAGTGTTTCTGCATGGAAATGCGTTAGAGAGGAGGATTATCCGGGGCCATACGTGCAATAGCACACCTTATTATACGCTCCACGAGTCACAGAAGTTCACTCTAGGTTGTTTCCGTAGCAGGTGATGCTTACAGGAAGAATCATAGCAAGCTGAGCGGCCCGCCGCACCGTTGAACAAACGAAGTGAGAAATATCGGTCGCGTATGATCGTCTCTGTAGTGCGCGGTGGCCCGTGACGTGGCTTGTGGGAGAGAATGCTCCGCGTAGTGCTTTCGTGTTTAATGAACAGATCTTCCTGTTTTTTTTTTAACTTCAAGAAGTCGTCCGAACCAGCGCAGGGAAGCGTGGCCGAGTCGCTACTGCTAACGACATTGGCGGATACCACTGTCCGCATAGGCGCATTGATTGGATACTTCTGAATGCTGGCACTGTCGGGCAAAGCGATCACGAGTGTGTAGTTACTCCGGCAAGCTGAACATGTCCAAGGGCTTCGTTTGGGCTTCATCGCAGCTTCATTGACTGGACAGAAGAAATACAGAACTGCAACAAAGTTACCCGAAAACGACCGGAAATCTATTAACTTCTCATCGTCGGCAAAGGGCAGGCATAGTAAAACGGCAACTTGTAGTAGAGCCTCCCATGAATCTCTTGCAGTGATGTTGGGGTTGTGGAACGGGTTGTATATGGCTAAGACACAGAACCGTGCGGCCCGACAAAACTTCTTGAGTGAGCAACGTCGATTCAAAAATGTTCAAACCTTCGTTCGCGGCTGCGGAACTAGTACGAGGTGCGAGACTAGAATATGGAATAGTTGAGGTGAGAAAATGAAGAGATCTGAGCGTAGTCGATTTTTGACCGAGTTCAGTTTCATATCAACAATTCTGGAGCGTGATGCTCCGGTACAGTTGCTCTAGAATCTACCATCTAGCCACTACCTTGTGCGCGGCGGCACCCAACATCCAAGCGATGCACGACCGAAGGACGTTGACTTGGCTTTCACAGGTACTAGGAAGCGTAGAACCATTCCGTGCCCCAGGTATCCCCTTGTACATATACTGCATTATTGCCAACACGCTGGCACCCGTTCGCTTTTTCGACACGGTCGCGAATTACAAGATCCTCATCAACGAGGGCTCGCCAGCGAATATGGAAGACATCAGATTATTCTACAACACGACTGTCTCTTGCCGTTAATGCTACCCAGGAGATCAACATTCATACGGATTCTATTGAAAAGGCTGTGTTCATGCTATTTGACTATGCGGCTTTTACCATGATGTCAGTCACTATCACTAGCCCCTACTGTGCGACGGTTCAAACGGCAACCTGGTTGCAGTGAAGATGATGCGGTAATCCCCAATTTTGCAGGTGCGAATGATACCCCAAATCGTACCACCTGCTATGTTCTTACCTCCAGATTCTGGTCCAATTCTTCCGGCTCCACCTAGGGTACCCTATATATCTGTCCCAGCTACCACAGAAATCTCAACTTGCCCCCCGACCATCTTACCCCGCGCATTCTCCTCTTCACTACAAACCATGACCATCCCCAACGTCTCCACCCATGTCCCTAACACCGACATCCCCCGCCCCAAGGACGTCGGCGTTCTCGCAATGGAGGTCTACTTCCCCCGCAGAGTACGCCTCGAAGCCAGTGCCGTCACTGAGTCTTTTTCTGACATATATTTACGCAATAGTGCATCTCCGAAGCTCAGCTAGAGGAGTTCGACGGTGTATCCAAGGGGAAGTACACCATTGGTCTTGGCCAGGAATACATGGCCTTGACAGATGACCGCGAGGACATCAACTCTTTTGCGTTGAATGGTGAGCAGCCTCGCGCCGCCAGGCTTACGACATGTCTTACACCTCACAGCCGTCGCCGGCCTCCTCGAGAAGTACAACATTGATCCCAAGTCGATTGGCCGCATTGACGTTGGCACTGAAACCATCATCGACAAGTCCAAATCTGTGAAGACCCACCTCATGGATCTCTTCGCCGACGCCAGCAACTTCGACATCGAGGGTATTGACTCCAAAACTGCCTGCTACGGTTCGACCGTAGCACTATTCAACGCCATCAACTGGATTGAATCGACTTCCTGGGATGGGAGGAATGCCATTGTTGTCGCCGGAGATATCGCTGTCTACGCAGAAGGCCCTGCTCGTCCTGCTGGCGGTGCAGGTGCCTGCGCCATACTTCTTGGCCCGAATGCGCCAATTGTTTTCGAACGTAAGTATTCCGGTTCGTCATTTCTGCACTGTCGTTCATTTTGCCATTTGAATACATTTTCCCTAACATATCTTTTTGGGGCATTGCTTTCAATCACTCACTCTATTTTTCCTTGATCTAGCCATTCTCGGCACTTACATGTCCAACACATATGACTTCTATAAACCCAATCTCTCCTCCGAGTACCCGGAGGTTGATGGCCCCGTTTCCGTCGTCACCTATATTGTCGCTCTTGACGAGGCTTACTCCCGATTCCGCGAGAAGACCGCGCGACAGCTCAAGCACGGTCAGATCAATGGTTGTTCTAACGGTCTCTTACACAACGCTGACAAGCCCGCCGACCCCAAGGTAGCTTTCTCACTCCAGGATGTCGACTATGCCCTCTTTCACAGCCCATACGGAAAACAAGTCACCAAGGGTCACGCTCGCATGCTCTTCAACGACTTCCGCTCCGCACCCAACGCTCCCCAGTTCGCTGACATCCCCAATCCCGAAGCTTTTCTCGCCGCCTCACAGAACGAGTCCCTCTCTGACAAGATCGTCGAGAAGACCTTCATTGCTGCGTCGAAGAAGTCGTTTTCCCAGAAGACTGACCCCAGTATGGCTTGCTCCAAGCGTCTCGGTAACATGTACACCGGCTCGCTCTATGGCTGCCTTGCGTCTCTCGTTTCGAACGTGGAGCCATCTCAACTCAGGGGTAGCCGCATTAGCATGTTCGCCTTTGGTGGCGGTTGCGCTGCCAGCTTCTTCACTTTGCGCGTGAAGGGCGATACGACGGAGATCAAGGAGAAGATGGATTTGATGAACCGGCTTGCTGCCATGAGCGTCGTGCCTTGCCAGGAATTTGTTGATGCTCTTGCTGTACGTTGCCGTTGTCACCACTGTCTTCATCTTCCGGTCAATAATAAATTTAATTCGTATAGCTCCGCGAGAAGAACCACAATGCTGTCTCGTATACGCCGGAGGGATCTATCAACAACGTCTGGCCTGGTGCCTTCTACCTCGACAGTGTCGACTCAAAGTACCGAAGGAAATACGTCAAGGCTCCTTTGGCTTAAACGCCCATGTATTTTCTTTGCGCACTCATCTTCAGAACTCTTGGGACCTCCCCGATCAGATAACCTAAAATAGATGGCTTCACCATGATTGTATTTTATACAAACTAAACATTTGGTCTTATCTCTCCTACCATAGCGCGGGTCGGGTCAATTGTCGAAGCGATAACGATAACAATGTCCTCCGATCCAGACGAGATTGAGACAGAGCCCATGTTCTTGTTGTATATATATTTCCGAATGGTGGGGAAGAGAGGCGAACTTGATACTATGGATTGCGCTTCGAGTCTGCACGGGAGCAAGGCTGGGGTAGCGAGGGAGCACTGGAAGTAGGGTACGATTTGGCTCCGCTTGACAAGTGGCCTCGAAGTAAAAATCAAATACGGTGAAGGTCAGCCAAAGTTAGATAGTCCTGTAACCTAGCTATTAAATGTACGGCAGCGAAATATCTGGCGAAGACATCATATGCTCTGAACTGCCTGATCCAGATATGGCAAGTAGTAGGCGACAGAGGGAAATTTTGGGCGTCCGGGGAAAGTTCTGCCATTGACAGTCCGACAGTCCATTGTTGGATGCTCGCTGAGGAAACTGCGTGTGCTTTTTGGCGCTGATGGCCTCCCGGTCTGGCGTGTGGGACATCAGGAGTATTTGGGGGCTGGGTAGGGGTTCCATGACCCTCAGGGGCACCCCCTAGAAGCGGAAGCAGAATCCAAATCACTACAATAATATAAGAACGCCATTGAGAGCTGAATGGATGCGAATCGAGCACGAAAACCTTGCATCGCGGAGTATTCAGCATAGTCGAACAGTAATAATACCGCATGTTGCGTGGAATCAATCACAACGCTAAGGTGGTACCGCTTGTTCTCCATGGGTATGTTGACATAGACTAGCACGTTGAAGGAGAAGAAATAATCAGGTATGTTCTGTATGTTCTCAGCATCGTGTCTTTTGATTCCTACGAAGTCTTTGTCCCCGAAGAACTCGTAATCCGCGTTGATACCCATTTGTGACCCGGGCGGGGTATTTGCGATAATACGTTATACATACGAGGAATCACCTGAGTAAATGGTAAATACATAACCACCACGTAGAACACATCTGTCGTAGTACGGTCCCGTAAAACCAAGTCAACTGTTCTTGCATCTCTGACTCGATGCGTTGACATGACATGTTTACCTATGTGCTAAGGCCGGGATGCATCCAGTTTTCCATATCCCCCAGTTCCTCCAAGAATCCAGACACTGGGAGGCGGGTAATGTCAGGGTGATGTGCGTGATTTCGTCGCTAAACTGGTCATTGATGGTGACGTTTTGCTTTGCCTAGGGTCCGGGAGCTCCTGTAGCCCATGCTAGAAAAAAAAACAGAATTGGTATTTCTTCGAACCTTGGTTATAGCATGAAGTAGGTAGTGGTGAGCGTTCAGCGGTCTACCCGCGGTACTTGATAAGTATTGGGAAGCCAGGCTCATGCGGTCGCACCTCACTGATCCGAAACGAGTAGTCGCTATACCTTCAGTCGGATACTTAATACATTCAAGTACTTCAACCCGAACCGTTGCCCCCGGATCGGCGAAACTGGGCGTCCCCGTCATTAGATACGAAGAGTCGTTCGATCAGTGAGTTGCCAGAGATAGGTTGAACACTACGTTGGAATTCAACTGCAGGACAATGGGGATCAGGATTCGGAGGTGGATACAATGGATGCTATGCGGCGTGCGAAGACGGCATTCTCAAGGCCGTCTTCATAGCCCTCTGGTCTACGTGTAGATCCTGTATCATCTGGCGTAGTTCTCTAACCGCATCATCAAAGGATCTTGGCCCCTCATCATGGGGCATACGTGGTAGAGCTGGCGTGTTCGGGTCGGGGCTGAGAAGAGGGTTGTGGGTGATGATTTCCGCTCTCTCGTTGCTGCGAACACCCAGTGTTCGTCGCCGCCGACAAATTACTAAGCATACCAGACCAGCGCAAAATAGAAAGGTGACAGCACCCAACGTGCTGCCAACAACGGCAGCCGAGGATAGTTGAGACCTATTTGTTACATCTGGGGGCGCTGTAGGTTGATCCGGGGAGGATGTCGATGGTGTCCCAGAAGGGTTACCAACAGTGGTACCCGCAGAGGGTATATTGGTTACTTCGGAGGGAAATGTAGGTTGATTTGGCACGGATGCCGATGGGTTCACAAGATTTACGCCGCTACAGCAAAATGTCAGAGTTAAGTAGCCGCAGACATGGGTGTGTTGTTTTAACTCACATCATAGTGTAGACAGCGTAGTCAAACAGGATTAGGACGGAGCGTTTCGTAGAATCTATAATGATGCTGAAGTTGTGATATGCGTTCTGCAAGGTGGTGTTGGCGTAGACCGGGGTGCCGTAGAGGTAGTCTGGCGTGTGTTGTGCTTCATGCGTATACTCGCCAACGATGTTTCCATCTATAGAGAATTTGTAATTTGCGAAGGTATTGAAGGATGGACCGGGGGGCATGTTTACAACAATGCAGTACACATATATCGATACACCTGTTCGAATTGTAGATTCAAGTCTTCACCGGGTAAAATGAGGTCTGTACTACTGACCGGTGAAACCGAAATTCACTGTTGCCGTCGGCCCCCCTACAAGATGTGTTGAATCGTGCCAAGTTTTTCTGTGCGCTAGAGATGCATTTGGCCTTGCCAGTACCGCTGGAGGTAGGTTCATTCCCCCCTTATTCCACCTATCGGGAGGCATATACCTTGGGACAACCTGCGTCAGCTCGTCCCCAAATTGGTCATCGATAGTGACATTCCGCCGGCTTGAAATCTTGGTGGCGGTAGTTAGAGAGCATAGAATAAAAATCCCTAAAATGCGTGATAATAACATGAGTGAAATGGTAGTGCAAAAGTGACAGTGTAATAAAGTGGACTCAACCACGTCCTGAGTCCGAGAATAGATACCGGAATCACTTAGGTGGCTTTAGCCCAATCTTGGCCTCGTGTACGGCCGCTTACCTGAGCTATCACCGCTGCTGCCAGATTTGCAGAGTTCAAGTAGAAGATTGATGTTACTTGCCGACGATGTTTGTAGGGTCGGATGAGGCTTTCAAGTGTCAGAAATCAAACAACGATAAAAGCTGCACTGAGTTACCCGGAGAAGAGGTTGAGCTGCGTTGACTTGAGGCCCTAGCGACTATCGAGTTGTATGCCGATCAAACAAGTCCCTTGACCTTCATCGATGTAGGTAGTTGCACCCGTAGGACTCCGCACAATTTCGGGTTGTTTCCAGTTCTCATGGGGCCCAGACGATGCAACCCTGCCATCAACCTGTTTCACGCCGTCTTGCTACAATCCGATCAGTAGAAAAAAAGCTGGAATTGAACTCACGTTCACAAAACAAAGACTCGCGAGGCACGAATTGTTGAACATACGCATTAATATTTAACATGCCCCAATCGTTGAGGACACGACCGAGGATGATTATCAAACTCTACGCTGTAGCCCATATGATGATGGAGATCGTGAGGGATACAATCAGATCTGCAGCATAAATAGTAATCAGAAGTACAGCATTAGGTCCATACCTTCAGAAGTGAGTTGAGCACCTCACGTTGCCAGAGGAGAGGGGCCTGAGGATGCTCACCAAACGAACGATCTTATCGGGAAGGACACATTTGCCTGTATCCTCTCTTTTTGTTTTTTCTTTTCCTCCGGGCAAAGAATCTTACGATAGGCAAGCCATCGGGACGGCAAGAATACTCTATTTTGGCCAGCATGTCGAGGAATAGCCGCTCTTTCTCAAGGAGATCAAGCTCGGCGGTGAGAAGCTTTTCCTCCTTCTCCAACACCGCAATATTATCCTCGGAGGCCATCATCACACGACATTCCACGGCGGTCGTTCTAGTCGGGAGACGTAGCATGCGGTGAGCGTAAGGGGCGTACCACCCCATGATTTGAGGAACCTGATGGAAGTTTGTCCAGGCCAATTGGCAACCCGTGTGGTTCTAAACTCGCGGTCGAAAGGAACCTCACATATCGGACAAGCAAACTGGGAAGCATCCACCGTTGGTTGAACACATCCGTAGAATGAAAGTGCCCTGTGAACGAAACGTGAGTCGACGAAGTCCGAAGCCATTTGACGCGGGAATCGGTAGCACGTACTACAAGGCAACGTTATCCACTTCTCAACAAAGTCGTTGCAGGGATCGCAGTCGAGCATCGCCCATGAAGTATGTCCGAAAGCTTCAAGAGCTCAAGCTCGAGCCTCGCGGGCGGTGGAGGCTTGGCGTGGCTACTTCGGCGACTCGAAGCGCCCATTCGCTCTTTGTTTCAAACCACATCTTGCTTGCAACCTGCCTATGTTTGCCACCCTGCCACCCTTAGAGCTGAAGGTTAGGATTCCAAGGACATGGGCGAATCAGGAGGTAAACGCAAGAACACTCGGTTAGAACATGGACGCATTTTGACATCGCGGTCACATGAGAGGCCATTCCGGCGCAGGACCCTGTACGCGACTAGGCAATCTGGCTCGGGAGCTAGATAGGGCGAGTACGGCGAGATTACAAAGTATCGAAAGTCGAAAGTCGGATCCTCAACGACGCGTTTCTTCCGCTCCCGCCATAAAGGTACGCGCGCTAGCTGGATTGGCACTAGACTGCGTATTATTATTGGAATACCACCACAGCAAGACCCGAGACATGCTTCGCTTGCACCTCATGCTCTTTAAGGGTGATACTCATTACGCTTGAAGTCGCACTCGATTAAGTCGGTGATGCCTATCACTCAAGAGCTCAGCACTTCAAACAGTGAGCTGGGTCATGTTGCTATGGGTGCTGTTTAAGCTGAGCAGACGACTATCTGTGCTGCTGTATATTTGGGACCATCAGCCTACTCATAGTCATGGATCCTAGATTGGGTGAGCAACTTGAAGAAGCGGAGACGTACTCGTTACCGTCATCCCGACTTCGGGCTTCATGGATGTTAGGCGAGGTACGCACTATATTTTCTCTCAAAAAAATGACGCTCTGTTGGCGTGGAACCATACGGAGATGCCACACGCACACTTTGGTCTACTCCTCACTACAGTCCCGAAGCTGTCGGGACGATGGCAGAATGCCCAGCAGCCCAGTAACTCACTTCGATGCGCTCGTGGTTGACTATGAAGAGTGGGTCGGCTACTTCAATACCTGAATGGCGCGCATCGTACTGTCAAGTACTTAAGCAGCTCAACTGAACAACAGAAATACCATTCCAGCATCTCTCCAGCATCTCTTCGCATACTTACACCTGGCTTCTCCAATTCAGCTCTAAAGCAAAATGAAACTCCAACCACTTGTAGCCCATGTCTCTCTCGGTGTCTCTGCTGCACTGTACGGGAAGGCGGCAGACTTACCAAATGTCTTTTAGGACTCCATCATTGTTAGCGGTAGGTTTCAGCTGCTTGGATGCTATTCAAACGCTGATGAGTTGACATCAGGTGGCATCGGTGGCAGCGTTCTTGCTAACCATCTGACTGAAAATCCATAAGTCAAGGTTCTCGTTCTCGAGGGGGGTTCTTCGTGAGCAAATCTCCTGCCTGCTACGTCTTATTTCCTTACTCACATGTTCGATGCTTTCGAAACCGAAGTACCCTTCTTCGTGACGCTGATTCCCGCCTAATACACTTGGAATTACGTACGCTGTCTCCTGTATCCACTCACTATCAAACTCAACAAAGGGTTCCAGACAACCACACCTCAAGTGGGGATGCACAATGCCGAAATCCCTTCCCCTCGAGGATTCGTACTAGGCGGAAGTAGCTCCATTAGTTAGTCGTGTCTGAATTTACTGCCGGGCAACAACATCCTGACAACCTAGACGGAATGTTCTACACTCGCGGATCGTCGGACGACTTCGACCGGTAGGCAGAGGTCACTGGAGACTCAGACTGGTCATGGGACAATGTCCGGATATACTTCCGACGCGTAAGTATTTCTTCTCCCTTCATATGTTGCAAACGATGTCTAACAGGTCGCTGCAGAACGAGAAATGGACGGCTCCAGCTGATGGACACGACACTACGGGCCAATATGATCCGTCAATCCATAGCACTACAGGCGTGACTTCATTCAGTCTCTCTGGCTATCACCAAGCTCTCGATCCGATGGTTTCCCAAGCCAGCCAAGAACTAAGGGGGATCTTCGACTTAAACTTGACTACAATGACGGTCGCCCTCTTGGACTGGGTATGTGCCTATCTATGCTTTTCTTTTTGAAGGCGGCGTAATAGTTTTCAATTGCAGCTGGCCTCAAGCAGCTATTGATGGCGCCCGTCGAAGCAGTGCAGCAACATCCTACGTTGGCCCGCAATTCATCAATCGACCTTATCTACACGTCCTCGTTGGTGCCAGAGTCTCTCGGATATTGAAAACTGAGTCCGGTTTTGCTTTCCAAGCAGTCGAATACACGCAAGATGTTGTTAACGGACCCTTAAGCACCATCAGTGCATCGAAGGAAGTTCTCCTCGCCGCGGGCGTTATCGGCACTCCCGAGATCCTCCTGAACTCTGGAGTAGGTGACTCGAGCTACCTGTCATCGATTGGGATCACACCGCTCATCAACCTTCCTAGCGTTGGCAGGAATTTGACTGACCAACCAACGACTGGCTGCCTCTGGAGTGTACGAAGCGATGCAGACACGTTTGACCCTGTTTTCCAGGATGAAAACGCGTTGGACAGCGCTATGGCCGAGTGGGACAACGATGAGACCGGCCCCTTAGTTGTAACACCTATCGGGCAGGTCGCGTTCTTCCGCTTGAACGAGACCGAGCTCGCTGATCTGGGCGTCCCTTCAGGTGTGGACTACGCTGCTGGCCCCAACATGCCTCACTTGGAAATGGCTATCGGCGTACGTCTATGTACGACGCCACAACTTAGTGACGCTTACATTTTGATAACAGAACGGCTTTGTGTCCCCCGCCCCCACCACCAGGCAAATGGCTTACCATTTCTACCAATCTTGTTTCTGCAACTTCGCGTATGTTTCTTGCCAAATGCTCTCTTGCCAAGGCTCATATTCTCTAAGGTGGCTCCGTTACACTTGACACAACTGGCGGTCTCGACGCCTTCTGGGCACCTCACATCGACCCGGCATTTTACACCGCCGACTGGGACATCAAGGCCATGCGTGAAGCAGTAAAGGCCGCAAAGCGCTTCGTGTCCGCTCCTGTATTCCAAAACTACGTCATTGAAGCCTTGGGCTCGCTCGCTACGGCAGACACAGACGAGGAGATTGAGGAATATATCAGGAGTAACAGTGGAACCACGGCTCGCTCCGTTGGAACAGCAAGCATGTCTCCGAGGGGTACTCAGTGGGTGTTGTAGACCCCGATTTGAAGATGAAGGGTGGTGTCCAGGGTGTCAGAATTGTGGCTGCCTCCGTCTTCGTCAGTGGATTGTCTTGAGATCGGATGATTCGACTCTGACTGTTGAGTGGCAGCCTTACAATCCTAGCATGCACACAATGGCACCAACTTATGTCATTGCTAAACGTGGCGCCGATCTCATCAAAAACACTTGGAATTTGTGAACCATTTCACCTTCTACTTGCGCAAGACTTGTCGTTAATATTTTAGGACATTGACTTATAACCATTTCTACAGTATTTAACAAGCATAATATTGGTGCATATAGTACTCCTGTATAAGTAACGGTTGCAACGCATATATTAGTGCTTTAGAGCTTTTTCCCTCGACGTTTCGATCGTTTTCCGGTGAGGATATTTTTTGCGTAAGCGCCAGAGGCTTCAACAACTACTACTAGTCCACTACGACTCGGAGATGTCATGCATTTCCGAAATCCTTACAAGGAACCCCCAGATTTCGCTATTCTGGCCGAATTCTATCCAAAATTGCGTCAATAGTCAGGATCCATAGCAGTTGGGCTATATCTATCTCTGATCCGCGCCTGCAGCCTCATACTTGGACGCGATGGGCACACCGCTATTAATTTCTGGAACAACGACGCGCAAAGGTGATTCACACTTATGTTGTAGGTAGGCGTGCTGAACCATGATGATACAGGGCGTTGACTGAGGCTCTGATGCTCCGAGATTTCTCGATAAGGCTCACGCTTCCTGCTGAGAGACTATGCCCACCGGTACGCACAGCAGAAGTAATGAGGGTGAGCTTGTTGACTAGCGAGGGTACAGGTACCTAATAGGTGCGATCTTAAGCCGCGCCGCAATATTCGCACCATAGATCTGATACCTAGGTTGAATTACATATTATGGCTGCAAGACATCGTACGGCATTCCCCAGCGACATTAGACGGCACTGTGCGAGGACTGGATGTGTGCGTTCGCTTGTATCGCGTCGTTCTCCGGCGACTGATTGACCATCTTCCAGCGGCACTGGAGCGTCCGCTATATACCCTCTTCTTGCGTGCAAACTCGAGTCGAAGTGGACATTCATCGCCACAGGTCCCGTCAACACAGTTGATGTACTTTACACTTCTGCCTAAATGACGTTGATATTTATTTAGACGTTGATAAAACATCTTACAAGAGTGCATTGCTCAATGTCGCTCGTAACGACCTCCAAGAACGCATCAAAGTGCAGCTATCCGATGCTGACGCTCCATTGTTCAAGCTACTGGCCGTCGAAGACTCTTCCACAGTGTTAGATCCTTCCATGTGTGAAACCAGGTGCAAGTAATAACAATGCGGATGCATAGATTCTCATTCACTATGTGCAATCCACCATTTTACGCCACTGCTGAGGAGGTCTCGCGGTCCGCTGAAATGAAGCACCTCCCTCCGAACGCTGTTCGTACCACGATGTTCGCACAAATCCCACTTCTGATAACGTCTCTACCTAGGCGTGCACTGGAGCTGATGTTGAGATGATAACCAATGGGGGAGAAGCGCGTTTCGTACGACGGATGGTAGAAGAAAGCTCACAGCACCCTCTGCGCTGCCGGTAATGCCATACTTTCCTCGAGAGTCGCAGCCTCACAGATCCGAAATAGGTGGTATACATCCATGCTGGGGAAGTTGAGCTCCCTCATGGAGATAGTCGACGATCTGAAAGGTAATAATGTGAGGAACATGCTGATCGTGTTTGAAAGCTACTGATGCCTCCGGTAGGTGGACAACTACGCCATTACTGAATTTACACAAGGACAGACGCGTCGGTGGGCCGTCGGGTGGTCGTTTTACCGTGACCGCTTGCCTGATGTATGTTACTCGTTGCTCGTTGTCATCCCATTCTCACCTAACCTATCTTGTAGTCGATCGCACGTATTGGGAATCCGAATCCGACGATACAAGGATTATTGCCGGGGAGAAACACCGTTATCCAACCGCTAAAAAACAAGACATGCAGTGACCCAGAGGTTCTAATGGGAGTAATCAATGAAATCAAAGACGTTTCAGTCCAGCAAAAGCAAGCCGCCGAATGGGATGATAGTGACGTTCCTTTGAAGTTGATAGTTGAAGTGACGGGCGATACTTGGTCCCGGAAAGCACGGCGAGCAAACAAGTCATCACAAACGAAACTCGATGTTGAGATGGAGAACTGGGAGAAGGGGACAGCGGTGTCTGTTTTTTTTCGGTGGGGTGGAAAAGTGATGGCGGAAGTTTGTTGGTATTCCAATGGATACGGGGCGAGGATAGAGCGCTGTTTATGAGTTTCTCTAGCTATGTGACAAGAAAGGTGCAAGATGTAACATAAAGAGTTAAAATGAGTGAACAATAACATATCAGAACAAGGAAAACGTTTAGGGATACATCGTACTGTGTGCAAAAGCAGGGGATTGATCAAAATAGAAAGCATTAACAATGTCATGAACTCTGGTTATGAGACTGGCTCGACTTTGAGACATTTCCACCGCAAAATCGGTATTTTCAACACCTCGATAGCTTCGGCATCAAAGACTGTGATACCCTCGGCAGTGAAGCGAAGCATAGCTTCACCCAACCCGCTGTACAAAGTAGCGGTTTTTGCTTTGTCTTGAGGGTTTAGCTTTGCTGTAACGTATGCACCAAGCTCTACAACTGGCTCAGTGGCATCAGCTACGGGAAACGGTTCTGAAGCGTGCTCATTAATGGGTGGTTGTGGAGGTGCGGATGACGCTCTTGACGAAGGTGATATAACAGGCAGTGGGCTGGAAGCTGGGTCGCTAGGCGCTGATGAGGCTTCAGGGGTGGGGGTAGCAAGGTCTTCATTTTGAGCGGTTGCAGAGGTACCAGTCTTGGGAGTTGAATCTCCTGGATGTGGATCTCGAACCGGATGATTACTTTGTGGGCCTTCAGTATTCACGAGGTTAAGATTGTACATCCGAGCGGACGACTGCTCATCCGGCGATGACGGCGTCGCCGAGGATAGAGTATATGTCTTGCTTCCAGTTTCAAGCGACACACATAGGGGCTGATGAGTGGGGGTAGGAGAGGTAGAGGGTTGGGGACTGCCATCAACATCCATAGGGGTAGGCTCTCGCCCACTACCGGGATCGTCAACTTTGCGGCGCTTCCTTGGACGAGACGCGTAGCTGCGATCTGACTGGGGGAAGAGAACCCTTTTGAGTCCTGCAGGATCGTATTTGAACCTAGTACATTGTAGGTTAGAGGGAAATACATAAATAATTGAGGCAAACACTCACCCAGCTTGAATTTTCCCTCCTGCTGCGAAGTCGAATAATACAGTCCTCGCGTTCATCTCAATCTCTTCTTCACACTCACTATCATGGTAAGCATCCTCTGAAGTCGCTTTTGTCTGCACATCCCCGAGGCTAGTGGCATCTTCTTCAGCAATCGGATCCAATACTGTGGCATTGGGCAAGCGTCTGGAACTGTATGGCTCTGCTTCAAGTCCTTCTTCCCAACTGCGACGGCGCTTACGCCCTAGTACGCAGGAGGAACTGCCTGAACAAAGTGGCTGGCCAAGGCCAAGGACAGCATTTCTCCGTTCAGCATATTCAAAGAGTCGTTGGGCACGATTGCGGCGACCCAGACCGGGCGCTAAGCGAGCTGTTGACTTCTGCATAGTAAAGATGAGCAAGAGAGTATGAGTTGTAAATCAGACGCACTGTGGTAAACTCAGCCTTGATGATTTCTATGGCACTTCCGTCGTGTCCACTTCCCCATCCAGAGCTCTGCAAACTTCTACCGTCGTCTTCCTTGTTATCGGCATCATCGACGTCCATACCATCTTCGTCCACAGTATCATCGTCCCTAGATTCGCCGCTAACTATCCGTCTCCGTCCTTGGTCGTCTCCCTTCAATTCTTTGAATGCAGCGCCAATTCCGCCAATAAACCTGCCCACAACTTCTTCCCTCCTGACGTCGCGATTCTTAGCGTTGCTGGGAAGTGATGATGCGTCGGCCGAGTCGACTCCTTTCTTCGTCGTGTCGGGCATTGCAGAAGCTACTCGCGACTTCGCCGTATCGACATTGTATTCAACTCGTTCCCTCTCACCAACAGACTTGATTATCCGGACCTCGACCTTCAAATCACGGCCTTCTTTCCTTGCTGCAGCACCACCGCTCCACGTAACCCAGCCGCTGTGCAAAGCGCATAAGAAAAGATCTGAATCGTCCGTGTATATTCGCCTGGTTCCACCTAAGAGCACGCCCCCGCCCCAGATCTTAGGTCGAGAGGGGCGTTCGAGGGGTATGAATCCATGTGGAATGATGATCGTTGCATGGATGTCGACATCGAGGAGGTCCTTGTCATCAGCCGCCTCCTTCTCGGTAGCTTCATCTTTGACGTCAGTTTCCTCAGGCTTCCCTGTAGACTTGTCTCTTGCTTCGGTGTCGCGAGGCTCGCTTTGACTTGCTGTAGAGGATGAGCCGAATTCCAGGTCCCCACTCTCCCAGAATAAATAAGGGAAAGGCGTCTTCGGATATACGAATGTCCCGAGGTGAATGCTCGTTCTCGCCTTGACTTCTATTTCCGGCCATGTTGGGAGACTCTCGCGAGCAAGTCTGCTACCTAATCCTGCGGCCGGAGAAGGCCCATGCATTGACGACCCTAATCCCAACCCATAGCCATAGTCTGAGGAGCCTCTCGGCAACATTGGCGGCGCTGCATAGCCGTTCCAAACTGGTTGAGGCCCTTCCTCGCCACCCATCATTCTCGTTCCACCAAAGCCTTCTCTATCCATGGGCGATTCGTTTCCTTTCGCCAAGACTCTATCTAGAAGTTGTCGTTGTCCCTTCCCACTCGGCGCCGTCGTGCCAGGTGCAGAAGTTGGCTTAGAGCCCGGGAAAGGACCGGAGGGAGCGCCGGGAAAGACATTGCCTGTGGCGGAGGGGCGTAGACCGCTATCCCCACCGCCACTGCGTCGCTTCTCTCGGTCACGATCTCTATTGAGCGCGTCTCCTTGTCTATCCTTGCCGCGAAGACCATCTTTCTCCTTCTCACTAACTCCCTCCCTGGGTCCGTCCCTCTCATGTTCCCGGTCGCCCTTCTTCACCTGGTCCATCACAAACCCTGGCACCGGACTTGACACCCTGGAGCCGCCGCCATTGGGCCCAGATGTAACGAACGACGTGTGGAATTGCGTTTGAAACTGTCGCTGAGGCCCTGGTCCTCCACCGAGTGTTGAATCACCCCGGCCACCAGAAGGCAGCAGGCCGTTGATATCCTTCCCAAGAGCAAAATGTGTGATGTCGGGGCGAGAACGCTCCGCTACTTCCCTTTCCCTTCGATCCCGTTCGCGGTCCATCGCCTCTCGTTCTCTCTGGCTTCTCTCTACGTCCCTCTCGCGCTCGAAATTCATCCTCCCTCGGTCTCGTTCTCTGTCGCGGTCACCTCGATTCCCACCAATAATGACAATTTCTCGCTCTGGGGGGCGGGAACCTTTAGTGTTGTCGCGTCCATCGACCAAGAGATCACGGCCTGTTGCACTAATACCATCTCGAACGCCATCCCTTGCACCAGGCGTGCCTGATCCCGATCCCGATCCGAGGGCTTGAGAGTGGTGCGGGTGGTGTTGGTGGTGGTGGTGGTGGTGGTGGTGAATTCCTTGCATGCTTCCCCCTGGCCCAGGCTCACCAATGGTCCCGGGAGGTGGTCCGGAATGCATACCAACACCGGGACCCCCCAATGAGGGCGGTGTAAGCGAGTGACCATACCCTACACCCGGACCGACCATCGCAGGAGCTGGAGGACCAGGGGGAGGAACACCTGGTCCAGATGTTCCCGGCCCTACGCCGCCTGGTCCTGTAAGGATGGGTGGGCCCCCGCCTGATGTCATGCTAGACTGATGTGGATTGAACTGAAGAGAACCTGAAGAATTTAATTGTTGAGAATTTGGATTTGGCGGCAAGGAGGATAGAGGACCGCTTGTGGGAGGACCGTTCGGCGGAATCCCCGGACCAATAGTTGATCTGACGTGGTATAATCAGTAACTTACATCACCACAACTAATATGAAGCTAGACTCACCCAACATGATGTCCAGATGACTGCCCCAACAGTGGTGGACTCTGCTGACTCCGTTGGTGCTGGCTATACGGGCTTGATATTTGGTGAGGGTGGGTCGGAGAACCCTGATGGCTTGAAGGGTGAGGTGTGTGTAGCTGCTGTTGAGGTGGGAAGTTCTGGGGAAGTGGCGGCTGGGTGCGTTGGAGTTGAATTTGGTGAACCTGGGTAATTGGAGTAGAGTGGGCATGGGAGGAATGAGGAAAATTATGTGAGGTGAGATGCGGAGATCCGCCGCTATGAGTCTGAGAGTGGGAGTGTAACGAAGTCGGAGGCGGATGATAATGTTGATGTGGTTGCGGAGGAAGCGAATGTGAGGAGTACGGGTGGTGGTGAAGTGGATGAGAATGTAGGGGGTGAGGTGGATGAGGTGGATGTTGGTGGTGTTGGCCTTGTGGGGGAGGCGGTAGTTGATGAGCATGGTAGTCCCGATCGCGTTCACGGTCCTCGCGATACGCTCTTTCCCTGTCTCGATCCCAGAGGTCCCGTTCCCTTTCGCGTTCGCGCTCCCTGTCACGCATGTCTCTTTCTCTTTCTCGTTCACGTTCACGATTTCTGTCGCGTTCGCGTTGATCTCGGTCGCGGTCACGGTCACGGTAGTCTCTGTCTGCCGTTGAAACATTATGTTTCAACACCAGCACTTCCGTTTGCTGCGGTCCACTTGCTTGAGTCTGAGAGAACAGAACGCCATTAGATCGGAACCGAGTTCGGAAATTATAGCATTGGGCAAAGAACGGGTCTAACTTACGGACTGCTGCTCCTGCTGCTTCCTGTTCGACGCAGCAGCGCGGATAATTTCCATATCCTCTCTGTCCCGTTGTTCTCTCATTTCCCTGTCCCTCTTCTCCCGCTCCCACTCACGCTCGCGCAACTCTCTGTCTCTATAATCTCTTTCGCGAAAGTCTCGCATGTCTCGGTCTCGGAATTCTCGGTCTCTTTCCCTGAAGTCCCTCTCTCTCAGCGCGCCAGGGCCAAGGGGTTCTTCCATCATATCTCTGCGTCCGCTCAAACTCTCGTCGCTCTTCGAGGGACTCGGGGCGAGTAGCGGTGCATGTAGGGGCCCGCTTTGCTGTAAGCTGGCCATCGGTGGTGTGCGTGGCTTCGACCCAACACCCGGACCAATACCACTACCAGCGCTCATCCCAGAACCCGAGATGCCAGGCCTGACACCAGGTCCAACAATAGCTGCTTGAGACGGTGCCGTGTTCACTCTCCCGGGGTGGCCAACGGGGTTAGATATGTGAGACAAGGAGCCGCGTCGGGACCGTGACTGCCCTGAATGCGGGGGTTGAGACGCATTTAGCAGATGCGGCGAGTTATGGGGAAGAGATTGGTGAGGTGGTGGTGGTGGAGGAAGAGGTTGAAGATGATGGGACTGAGATTGAGATTGCGGCGGAGCGGAGGACGAAAGTGATGGGGGAGGATTCATGATGCTGGAGGACTTGAGGCTGCCGAGCGGTGGTGCCGGTTCCGTGAGCGATCCGTGCCGCGACCGAGACCGCCCAGTGTCTGCGCGCGCAAAGTGAGTTTGCGGTGAAAAATATACGAGGAAGAGTGGCGACAACTCGGCATCGTGACATTGAGGAAGCGAGACTTACCTGACAGTTTTCTTCTGTCCGCGCGGTCCCTCTCGCGATCCCTTTCCCTCTCTCTCTCCCGGTCGCGATCCCAGTGCTGGCTTGAGCTCGAGTCCATGATCGGTTTGCGGATGAGGAGTGCCTTTCAACATTCCCACGCCCATTGTCGAAACGTGCGTGGGAAAGGGCGTCTCTCCATAAACGCGTGATGTCGTGTGAACAGAAGCAGGCTGGGTGCCGTGATGAGGGGACGCAACCGAAGTGGCTAGTGCCCCCTGCCCCATCGTCGACGATGGAGGAGGCCCCGAAGGATGATGAGAAACCGAAAAATGGTTCTGAATTCCAGATGTTGATGACGAAGTGAGAGGCACAGTGTCCAAGGACTGTGCTTGTGGATGACCATGGGGATGGGCGGGAGGTGGAAGATGGCTCGAGGCTACCGCTGCATGGGTGTGTATCGGGGTGGTGTTGCCGCTGCTCGACATGCGGGCGGGCCCGGTAGAAGGCGAGGGATGGTATATCGGAGAAGGGTCGGATAGAGAGTAGGGTGCAGGAATGTTTGGCATCGGGCGCGCAGACAGTGGCGAGGGCGGGATGGGAGCCTGCGCAGCAGGCTGCATATGCATCGGAATCGGCGACGGGTAAAGTGGCGTGCTTGCTCGATATGTGCTTACCCCATCCCCTCCCTGCCCTCTTCCTTGTTGTTGCTGCTGCTGTTGCTGTTGCCCTTGCACCCTCGAGGACCTGCTATCGAGTTCTGAAATCGACCGAGCTGGCGGCACATTCCTTCTTCGCTGCTCGTCGGAGGGCGAGTCGAGGAGAAGTGCGACGTTCATGATGATTAATGATGCGAATCAGTCCAGGAGAAGAGAAAAAGGTTGTCAACCGTGTCACACAAACGGCAATCCACAGCCACGAGACAAATACCCTGACTCCATAGATCTCACGATCGAGATCACCCTGTATTATGTCAACGCCGCGCGCTATTCCGCTTTTGGGTTTGTGCCTCGATCGCTGTTCTCCGCGATCACCGTCACACTGCACTGATTAGATAAGGAAAAATCGCATCTGCCTCCGCTATCTTGAAATCGAAGGCCGAACTCAGGCGAGCGATGCACAGGATAGATGATAACCTTGTAGCATTTACCGAAGCGAAAGCCTTGGACACCGGGAATTCTGCTTATCTACGTGAAGGCTAGCACGTTCGACTCGGAACGAGATCAGGATCATCTTAATTCGAAGAGCTTCGAGGCGAAGAGTGTCACGGGGTATGGAGGTGTACGTATGATAGAAAATAGATATCATGCAAAGGAAGAGTAGAAAAGAATAGAGAGAATCGATAGTGAGCAGCACAAAGCATGCAATCTGGTCAACTAAGAAGTGACTCGCGCAGGGATAGTAATACAGCAACGTACATGGTGCGTCAAGCACAGTAGTCGAGGCTGCCAAACCCCAAAAGTTGATAAACCGTATGGCAAACCCACCAAGTCTTGAAGCCATTACCAAACCCCCACTCCAATAATCGGTGCGCGAGAGATGTCACAAAGAACAAACCAGCAAGTAGCAGAGGAAACCAAAGGGAAGATGTTAAGACGGGGTGGACGAAATAAGTTGCCCCAACCACGGGGAGGGCCAACAGGATAAGTACACTGTAGATCATATTTATCGTCAGTCTCTACAGCATGCAATCCGATAAGGACTCGCGCACATCACCAACAGCTCGGCCAAGCATTGGAGTAATTGTGTGAGCTCTTGTTTGAGTTTCTTCTCTCTTTTGGAAGAAAGCCCAGCCGCTAACGCGGCGTCGCGCAACCGGTTATTGCAAGCGGTCACCTTGTCTTGCAGTCGGGATATGACATTCTCTAATGCAACAATACGCTGGGCTTTGCGCTCTAATATATCTTCATACACGCGCTCAGTTGCAGCCCTAGAGATCGATGCATACGGCGCGGAATTGTCGGTTGGAAGGTACAACCTGCGAACTAGCGAAAGGATGATAGAGTTTTCTATTATTGACAAAGAAAATCAGCTTGTCTTCGTGCAAAGTGGTGACAACCCACTAGTGTACTTGATCCGGCACACGGGGCAAGAAAACTCAGCAGTAGATGACGAGCTCGAAGTTTTCTTTGCGCGATGGTTCTCCAAACACTCTTCACAAAAGATGTGCCCTAAGGAGGCGATCCAAGTCAGAAGTTTGTAGCACAAAGAGTATTGACATAATGATCACCACAAGGAATCGAAACGGGTTGCTTAAGCACATCCCAGCAGATAATGCATTCCATGATGAATTGGAGAAGGGGGAAGGTGAAGTGATGAACACAGAAGAGACTATGAATCGTCGGCATGGGTGGCTCGTTCAGCTTATATAGATATTTGCCCCGTGGCCCTCTTTGTTACTTATACGGCGCAGCACGACGAAGCACAAAGGGAACTACAAGTGCACTACCTTGGAGCACGGAGAGACCGTCCAATTATTACTGTCGCGAGGTACACCTAACAGACGCGAATGGGGCGACAAGAGCTTATTGAACTGGGTTGAGTTTGGAGAATACGTAGGGTAGGATCGGCACTACGGGTAGCCAAAACCTCCACGTGTAAGCTACAAAAACCCTATAACTTATATGAGTCTCAATCCCGATACAATGAAAGAGGACATCACCTAGTCATTTCTATGATTGCAGTCTGCGCGGGTAGCAATATCCACTGCCATCCCCTCGGCGTCACTGAGTTATACCCAAGCCGCTTGCGTACCTCTTCGCTTTCTTCCTTCAGATTCCGGAGAACGACTGGGCGTCCCGCGACAGATGCCTTGCGTTCTTCGAGCTCTTTCTTCCTCGCTTCAATTCGCGCGAGGTCAGCGAAGATTGAGATGTCGCTCGTGGGGGACCGAGATCTTTGTCTTCGACAAAGGAGAGAGGGTCGTATTTCAGGCGGGGCGCCATGTTTTTTGACGCGGTCTAAGTCTGCTGTACACTCGAGATTCCGGAGGGCGGGGTAATGTGACATGTCGAGTGTCTGAAAACATGTATACCGTAGGTTTCTATTATAGTAAGCGCACCGGGGAAAAAGGTGCGGCACGCTGAACAGAACACCCTGTCGGTGAAAGGGGGACCCCATGCTCCTTAACCAAATCTGCGCACATGCTGCAGAATACATGTCCTTTTGACAAACGTATAAACGAATTCACACAATAAAACATACATTGTTGACCCGCCACAAGGGAAGGAAGCTGAACCCGGCGCCTGGGAACGGAGGCAAAGAATACAATCGAGAGGCATTCACAGCGCGCTACGACTCCAGCGTACACGAACAGATTGTCAAGGGGAGAACATGGTGCGTACGGGAAGTTCGGGGGCAATGGTCATACCGGGCTGCGGGCGCTTCATAGAAGTTACAAAGAACATGAAGTATAACATTCAACAGCGATTTGCTTGCAAAAACACTCTAAATATTGCTATATCTTACTCGCCCCAGGGAAGAAACGTACACCTTCGCCATCAGCGATGGCGATTATCTGCGCTCTGCCCGACTTGCTCAAGACATCAATGGCCTTACGGAGGATGACAATGGGCAGGGAAGATAACGGAGACTCTACTGGGGGGTTAGTGATCTCGTAGAACGTCATAATGGTGTTCATTTGGCCCGTCGAAGCGACCTAGGTACGATCAGGCTATAAGGGATCAAGAAATGTAAGTTACATACCCATGAATGGAGTACATCTGCCCATTCTTCCGGACGTCGCCAATAGAGGAGTACCGAGCGAGTTTGCTTTGGCGGTTCATATACAGCGAGGTTGTTGGTGACCATAGACGATATCAGAGATGCTAGATGATCTGGTGGAAGTCGCCCTGCGGTACGGGTTGGTCACGCGAGCAGATATCTCCCTTGGGTTGACGCTTACGGTTGATCCTCTCATTTCGAAATATCTCATCCCAGTCGTTCCCAGAGGTCTCCGCATCTTCTACACGCAGGGTGAATAACCTTCGATGCCTGGCGTATCCAAGTATAATCCGTGTCCAGTGATCATCGGCGATTGACCGAGTGGTGGGGTTGATCTGTTTACTGATTGTTCGAGTTAGCAGACGAGGCCCGAAGCAACGACCTGGCTTACGTGAAGAATGGGGGAGCAGAGTGGATAGACGGTAAGAGATAGCCTGCCCGAACATCAGTGGACTTGCGATCGATGAGGAGTGCTGTACTGACCTGAGGGCGTCGTGTGTGTTGCAATAGACATAATCCCCCCGGTGAACTCGAAGGCGGATCGGTGGATGATAGTTGCGAGCGTAGCTCGCATATCCTTCTCTAAAGGGGGTCCCAGGCCCGGACAAACAATGGCAAACAGAGACGCGCAGCGTCTGCCCTTCGTCGCGTCCATCATTTCTCCACTTTCTCATTATTTCTTGCGTTTATGTGGCGGTTACACGCGTCTTTTGGACGCGCCTTCGCTGTAGCTTCCGATTCATGTCGAAATCAAGGCGCTTCTACCGGAATTGGTGGGAGGAGGACTCCGTTTCGTTGGATGGAGGATCTCTTACTACTCCTTTGGTATGTGTCGTGTCGGTATTACTGCTCATGTTTTATGTAGCATTTTTGCACCTATAAGTCATTCCTTTCTCTCCACCATGACTAGGCACATCTCATCCCGCGCATTCCTCGTTACTACTGGGATTCGGCATCAGAATGTACTGCAGAACGCGCGCGGCATCAGCGGATTACCATTTTCCCTCCTCAAGCCCTGCTTGCTTCGTATCCCTTGTTCGCACTTTATACGGCAGGACGGCAATGGCACAATCCAGAGCGTTGCGCTTCCTGCTGTAAGAGGTAGCATTGCTCTCACACCCTCCTGTCGACATGCAGATGCAGAACGTGTACTGCGCCGTCTCGATACGGATTGCGTCGGTCAGTCTTGGTCCTAGTTTTTGTCCTTGATTCTGCGCTATTAACAAACGTGCGCTGCCACATGATCAGGTTATCCTACAGTGGCAACGGTATTATCAATGAAAGTTGTCTCACCCGCCGTCACCTGCATGCTCGTGGACTTCGTGAACGTGATCTCGCCGCGCGCGATCAAGAAGGAGAGGTAGGCTAGTCAATGCTACTACCGGGATCATCAAAGATATCGTCAGGGCACCAGGTTCTTTCTCACTCTGGCCTCCCGCTCAGTGCAGCACAAGTTGTTTCTTGCTGGTCCGACTCTCTGGATGCTGGAGCCCATCCTGGTTTTCCAAATGGTGTACCCATTATGTCGGTAACTCCACTGAAAACTGACTTCGAGAGACAAGGCAATAAATGTTCATGCACCCAGTTTACCCCTTCGGGCGCGATTATTTGGCGGTTACTGCGCACAAGCCGCAAGGCCTCATACTTCCGCAAATCTGGCTCCGTCTCGGAAGGAAAGATTCTTTTGTGGACCTACTTTTGTTGCATTACCACGTGCATGAGTAAGGCGCTTGATGCTATCATGCTTACAGAAGGCAAACACTTACAGTCTCGCTTGGACGACAATGCATGTAGATACCTTAGTAGTAATCCTACTACTTACGACTACTACATCCCTCAATGATAAAATAATAACATCTAATACATGTACTAGCACTTCAAAGCGAGCTACCGCCGGCGCGCCCCGCGGATCCATATTTAATTGCGAGCGTAGCTCGCAACTTGCTCTAAAGGGTTGATATGCCCATGCAAATACGAACAAACAGTAATCGGGCAGCCTTGGGCTGTCCGATTTTCTCTTTTGTTGGCTTCTCTTGTGCGTCCCCCCCCTTTCCTTAGGTACTTTTCGCTCGTTCGGACTGTAGTCACCTCTGGCTTCCGATTTATGCAAAAAAAGACGGGATTGATCGGTGGCATTCGGCATGGCGGACGCGTCTTTCTTGTGAGCGTAGGGAGTCAGCAGTCGCTTTTTTTCTGGCTGAACCATCTTCTTTGCCGTTATTCTGAGTTGTGATATGTGTGGATCATGCTTGCCGTTGTAGGGTTGCCCCAAAACCCGACGTGTTGGGTGGAGTTTTCACCTCGCGGGCTCAGCCTGCTGACGCTAGCGCGTCACCGCTTTCTGAACTAGTGTCCAGTCTTCGGCAAGCTGTTCCCCTGCACCCACTGAAAGTGTCTGAATCTTTGCGCCCTTCAATCTTCTGAAGGAAGGCTTTGCCAAGCTTGAGGCACATTAACCCATGCTTGAGCATTTATCAAGGCATCTTCTCGAGTCTCTATATACACACTCTTATATACGCGCTTGCACACCATCAATGCGCAAATAGGAATATAATGCTGATTTGTGAATATACATTGAACTTGTGCCCTAGCACTTCGAAGCGAGCTACCGCCGGCGCGTCCCGCGGATCCATATTTTCAGGTCCCTAACTTTAAGCGTTATCATTAGATCCACGTGACAGTCAGTCGCGTCGCGTCCACGCCTGAGTCACTGTGCCGCGCGGTGCGGCAATTCTTTCTTCAATTCAGACTTCAGATCAGCGCAGCCTCCCCGCTCTGTACCGCCTACACTATGGCATACGCACACACTGCGGTATCTGCATTTCACATCATGCATTAGATGCCTTTCGATTTCTGCCCTGTGGTGAGTACATAGTACATGATCCTAAATAGCGTTTTCACCAGCGCCTTCAAGGACACGGATATTGTAGCACATGCATGGGCCAATTGACGGCCCCAGGAATACCACGAATATGTCCTATATGTCGAAAGAAGTTTAGAAGTGGACAGGAACTCAAGATACACATCGAACTATCCGACCCCAGCGACGCAGCTTCATCCATCGCGGTTGACCAGATCAACGCACTTACCAAGGATTCCTCTCCTGAAGCCGCTCAAAAGACGACCCAAGAGCTTGAAAAGATGGTTTTCCATCAGGCGGAGGATCTGATTGAAGACAAGGCTGTACGTGTCCACGGTTAGGATGCTGCTGCCGTCTGATGCTCCGTGAAGGAGAGTATTGTGCAGGCTATCAATAGCTTGAAAGAGCGCGTTGTCCCCGTGTTCTCACTCTGTCAAACATACAAACAACGCATTGAAGCTCTCAAAGTCGACCTATCGAGAACGGCGCGAGAAAAGCACAGATTAATAGACGAGCTGAAAGAGGTCGAGAAACTCAGGCAGAACCTCGAGACAGCGCAAGCTAACTGGCGAAAGGCGTATGACAAGCTCAAGACCGAGGAAAAGATCGCTGCCGACGCTATGAAGTTAGTAGAGGAAGCAAACAACAAAGTGAGTGACTTGATGACAGAGAGGGCGGTTTTGCGGACTCGGATGGAAGAGGCCGAGGCTAGGAATAAGATGTTAGAGAGATTGCTTGAAAGGCATGTACATGATGTGAGATTCCGACCTATGTGTCGTTGTGTTTTCTAATAATTCCTACAGTCTCAGAAGAAGGCAGATAAAATCAACGGACTCAAGCAAGAGAATATGGTGTTAAAGGCGGCGCAGGAGAAGCGTCATTCTTCGCCGATAACAGAGGAAGATGGAGGATGGTCGCAGTACGATTCTCATCCCCACATGAATCCCTCTTCGACACCCATTCGAAAAACCACACTGAGTAACGTCCCCGCAAACGCCCATGACACCTGCAGATCCACTGGACTTTCTTGAGGGGCTACCGCGTCCAGGATTCAGGTCTGAATGGAACCTTCCTAACCCCAAACCCAAACCCCGGGGCGTGAAAAGGAAGTCGGATGGTTTAGTTTTGGATCATCACGGGCACCCGTTGGCGGCGGTCCAGCTTGGGCCGAAAAAAGGTTTAAGGATTCATATGAAGTAGATTCCAATGATGCACGTATCTTGTATTGTATTTCTAGGATGTAGTGATAGGTGATTCTCTCAATTTCTCTTCCTCCTAAATTGGGCGCACGTGACGTGACCGGTCGCGTCCCATCACGGCCGCGCAGTGAGGGCATTTTTCATTCTCGACAGCCACAATCTTGAATCCCCCGCCTGGTCGACAATGAACTGTAGCATATGCCTCGGAATTTTGAAGGAGCCGGTCTCCATTCCGTGTGGTACGTGAGCTTTGTAGCGTGGTATGGCGAATATTCACTTGGTGCCGGATACAGGGCACATCTACTGCTCTATCTGTATCGCAAACTACGTTAACTCTGCGTCCGACGATGAAGAAGAGGCTATGCCCATGTCGACGTGCCCCACTTGTCGCTCTCCGTTTACTCTCTGTAAGCATCTTCGCCACTTTCAGGGGGAACATACTTTGAAGCCGCGTCCGCGTCCGCGTAGTCACCCCGGACCTTTCCCTTTTGTCGAGAAAATACAGACCATACGTCCTACCAGGAATCAGGCGCATCTACGTCGATAATACGCCATACCAAGAACTACAAAGGAAACTCAGAGAAGCCGAGAAACGGATAAAAGCACTAGAGAACACCAAGCAAGATTTACTTCGGGAATGCGAACGACATATGGCAGTCTCGAACGCGCACGCGGAAGGGGAAACACCAGGCGCGCATGGATCTGAGCGCGGCTCAAGAGGAGTCGATTGAGTTCCAGGAGGCCGCCCAACAATGGGAAGCGGAAGCAGACAATTTGAAAGAAGACCTAGTTGCGGTCACTAAGGAAAGGGATATCCTGCGGAAGAAGTATGAGCGAGGGCGGGTAATGGCAGATCAGCGACAAGCAGAGGCAGAAAGGCGTGAAGCTGAACTGGTCAAGATGATCCAGGATATGTCAGTCCAGTGAGTAGCTTGGCTTAGTGGCGTGCCGATTGCGTGCTAATCATGGCTTGGTGTTGCAGATGTAAAGGGCTTGCTATGCAAGCCACCTCGAAAGGATCAAATTCTCCGACTGAGCCCAGACGCAAGCGCAAAATACTGGTGGCGGATGGCGCGTCAAGCGACGTGTCGTCCTATTCGCGTGGTGTATCACCCCGCCGTGTTTCGTATCCGAGTGACGATCCATCGGTTCGTCCCGCGAAGCGAGCTAAGAAGCCTCTCCCCCGTCGTAGTGTTGGATCAGCCGAACCATCGTGGCCATGTTCTGAAGATGATGACGACCCACCACCATCCTTTCGAAGGAGAGGAATTAAAGCAGAAGATAACTTCTAAGGCTCACATTGGCCCAATCTTGCAGATGTACGTCGCTAGAACTATTGTACAACTTCGACCTATTCTATACTCATAAAATGTAACTGACCGTTCCTCCCGAATCTGCTTTTTTTTTCTCTTCTGGAGATATGTTCCTTATCTTTCAGAATGTTTGACACTCTCACCTTTTTTAGCGACGGCTTTCTCCGAACCTGAACCAAGTCTCATTATAACTTTGCCCTCGCCTCCCATGACCGCTCCCGTTATCAGTGGCAAAAGTCTAATCTGCTGACGTCCATACACAGGTTGTATCAGTGGCCATCGGTCCGCATGCTCCCGCCGAGTATTACTTCCGCAGCGATACCGTATTAGCCCCACCCTCATACACGCCTCGACTTCTGCCAGGATCCACCAATCTGTGGAATGGACGCCGTAAACTGATGATGAACCTAGCTTTTTGATTTGCTAGAAAGCTGAGTTCCGAGTCAATTGACCTCGAGCCAGCCTCATGGTCAATTGTGAATGAGGAAAGAAGGTTGTTCAAAGCCTGCGCCCGCATGCCGTGTTGAAGTATTTCATCGTTGTAGCTGTGTTATGGATCGTCTTTCTCCGTCTTTCCCAATCCCATTGCCCTCCCCCCTCTAGACGTCCTTTCGAGTGTTATTCCCCTCCTCTATCGTCCCCCCTGCTCTGTTTCATTTCACCTTCGCCGGGGCAATCCACCACTCTTCCTCAGGAAATTCAAGGATAGCCCTTGCGGGCTCGAGTATCCGCCAGCCTTATTACCACTCGAGTCCATTCCATTTGCGAGTTGGCGCAAACAAGGATGTCTTTCAGCTGCGTCATTTGTCTAGATGCTCTGATAAGCCCAGTTTCTTTGCCTTGTGGTGAGCTATGTTTCAGTCTAGCTTTGTTGCGTACGGATTCTGATTACAATTTATGGGAAAAGGTCATATCTTCTGCGAAGAATGCATGAAATTGCACATGGACCATAGCAAGACCATTTCAACGGGTTGTGTGGGTTGCCCTACTTGCCGCACTGTATTCACAGGTATGTGCCGGCGCTTGGTTGGGCTGCGCCCGAGCTGACCTGGTTCGCGGTTTGGCGTCTTTAGTGACTATGGAAGAACTCAACAACAATAGAACCCCGCCCATGTTCCCATTCCCTACAATCAGAAGACTCTACCTCCCTTCTGGATCCCCCACAGCCATAAACACTCGCTCTTCGTCTGCGAAGTCCCAGATGGTCCCCTCTCCCTCATCCGCTTCCCACGAATCCGAAGGTTATCTATCTCTCCTCTCCCGTGTCTCGCATTTAGAGATGAAAATAGCTGAGCTTAGACGGGAGAAGGCGAAGCTCGCGGTCGAATCCGAGCAACGGATGCAAGTACTGCAGAACGTCCTTGCAGACCGTGCAAGTCTGAGAAGCGAGAATGATCGGATTAAGAAGGATGCGTGGGCATGGAGAAACAAGTATGAAATGCTGAGTTCACGGGTGCGACAGGGAATCGTTTGGTTGGTGCCGCTTGATCGTACCAATGGCGTAGAATTGGGGTGTTGACGCGTTTAGCAGGGCCAAAGAATCCGAATCGCATACCGCCGACGTGAGGAACAAGCGAACGATCTCAACTACAACACGACCCAACGCGTTTCGCCCCCAACCACAACAGATGGGATCTACTCGTGTGGGCATGAGACTACTTGCGTGGTGGGGTATCAATGGAAAGTAGGGCCCTTATATATTGAATGTCTGGATCATGGATAGCGTTTCGTAGCCTGTATTTATTTAGGGTTCCCGTGTATTATATATCCCGCTGGCGAAATACATTGCTCACTAAGTTTGCCCATCGTCTCTTCAAGATATCGTCGAGGGGCTATGACTTAGCGCTTGCCATCAAAGAAACTAACTACTATGCTTCATCAGTGCTTACTTCGCAGCGTCGCAAACGTCACAACGTTGCGCTCCGACTAGGCAGAATAAACCAGTCCCGCATTGATTGTCCGCCGCGGCTTCTGCGGCAGAGCGTGACACCGGCCAAAATTCTATCGTTGAAAATATGGATGTGTATGGCTTGAAAGTGGTACGAATGTGTACGTAGGCATTAGAACATCATATCCCGGAGATATCTTAATAGGGAACAGGAAATGGGTGAGTAATTCAGGGGGCGCGAAGTACTGATGGGGTACGAAGCACTGATGAAGCATACTGTAGTATGTAAGACTCTGTCATTTCGATGGACATCCAGTATCTACGAACCTCCTCATCCTGCCCTTGCTGGCCCATTTGCACGAATTCAACATTTCGCGCGTCTAATGCGCTACCGAAAACATGTTAAGTTAATCGACTTTTCTCCGTTTCGATCGCCTGAGATTGATTTGATTTCCAGGCTTAGTACTCGCAAGGTGGATGCTGACAACGACCGACTTGCCATAGACAGGGAGATTGCTATGCACGAGGCAATGATTTTCGACCTGAGAACCCGGCGTAATATGCATAGCGACATTTCGAGGCTCCCACCGGAAGTTTTTGCAAAAGTTTTTCCGATTTCTGCAATTGGGTCAGCCTTACGCCTACGAAAGGGACTTTTGCGTCTCGGTTATGGACCTCCATTGATATCCCTCAACCGGATAGTTCTCTAGAGTTCCTCAAACGATCAAAATCTGCGCCCTTGCAAATTACATGCAGAAGATACCCCAGCGACTTCAAGCAATTAAAAAAAGTTGCCGAGGCGGTTATGAAACAAATCAGTCGTTTAGAATCCCTCAACATAGCGACAATACAGGAGGATGACCTTCTCCAATTCCTAAGACTGAAAGGCGACGTGAATGCAACTGTGCTAGACCTTCGAATATTTGTCAGGCCGTCCTCGACCGCGCTTCCCAATTTCCTGCACAGAAACATGACCTCTCTTGGTCATCCTCGAAACACCTCATGATACCGGTTGATCATATTGCGATACGGATATGCTCCGCCACTAAAGAATCACTCGGGTAACTCAGAGCTTACACAGGTTGAATGGGATGGCGGGTCTCGATAAAGACAATGATCGGACGAGGAGGAAGCAAACTCGGCTCGGTATATGACCCATTCATACCTTCTGAAAGCAACACGTTACTCATCAATGTTACTTCATTGTTAAACTTCTGTGGCTGATGCGCTTTAACTTATCGATGGTGGTCAGCTAACATTGAATGCACAGCATGCAAAGCTGATTGAGGGATCTGCGACGACTCAAGTTAGGGGGCTTTGAGGCATTCATTGTTATGATACGAAGTGAGGATGCGAAAGGTCATATCGAATGATCTTGGTAGATTACAAACATTGTTGAATGGACAGATATGTTGGTCTATGCAGGGATAATTTATCCACAATACATTTTTGCATGGGATTACGGGCTAGCTGTACATGAATAGAGTGAGAACTCGCGGTACGAGAAACAAGAGAACGAACGTACGTTTAGAAGGTCGTACCAAGGTCACCGAACTTGATGTTCGAGAAAGTGACGGAAGCATCGGGGTGCTGAGCCTCAACGTCGGCTGGGACACCGGATGTCGTGGCGCAGTTTCCACGCATGACACCAGGCTCAGTTGGGTCTTTGTCGAGGGGGTAGCTGCTGTCCAGCCACGACATGTTGGCGGCGTGGTCGTCCCAAATGCTCATAACCAAAACCATGCCGTTGTCGAAGGACCCACCCATAGCCTCGAGGCCGCCCTGGGTAGCGAAGTAGTTAGTGTCACCGAAGGCGGCTTTAGCATCGACGCAGAACTGGTCGGTGATAGAATCGTAGGAGGGGACTGAGGGGACGTTGGTGATGGAGTTTTGGATGACGTTGCCATCTTGGACGTATAGACGACGGATTTCAGAGAGGGCACCGCTAGTGCTGTTGTTGGAAGTGATGAACCTAGGAAAATCAAAGGATATCATTATCGGTCTGTATGATGTATATGGGCAAGGCGGCGTACTGTGTGACCACAGTGATCTTCTTGGTAGTGTCGACGGTCAACCCCTCTCCCAAGAATTCGCGATCGCCCATGCGGAAGGAGTTGAAATCGCAGCCATCCTTGTCGCAGACACCAGAGTAGCGGGCATCGCCATCGCCGCACTGAGTTCCTGTGCAGCGGAGAAGACCGTCTGTGGCACATGGGTGAGGGGTATAGGCAGCAGCATTTGCGTTTGCCTCCCAGATGTCCATCTCACTACAGCAGGCACCAAAGGTACCAGCGCCGGAGTTAGGATCGGAGTCGCTGCCAACCCATCCTTCTACGTTAGCCTGTGGATAAAGGTTCGTCAGGGTTTCTTTGGCTTCTACCAACTTGTCAAATCCATACCTCTCCACCGATGAATTTGATGTCGTGGGGGCATTGCGAGTCACAATAGCCAGTTCCGTACTTGGCGCCAGCTGAGTTGCCGGCCTGCGAGGCCAAACCACCATCCGCCGCCATTTCTGAAAAGTACAAAGCGCCGTTGAGACCGCAAGGCAGGTTGGACATGTCTACGTCGAAGGTGAATTCCTTGTTCTTGAGGTTGAACATTTGGTAGGTGCTTTCGTCTGCCATCAGGTAGACACGCGAGCCCACGTTGGTATTGGCACCGGTGGTCACGAATTTCAAGGTGAGCGCGTTACCGCTGGTGGTAATGCCATAGGTGCCGCCGTAGTCTGCGCCATCAAGGGCACAGTTCTGGGCGCATGTCGCGCCGTCGGGGCAAAGCGAGGTGTCGAACGCGTTGCCGGTGTAGCAGTTCTTTAGGTAGGCATGTTAGTCTAGCATTCACGTAAGATCAATGCAATGCGTACCGTGAAGCCTTCGGTCGTATGGAGCCAGCGCCAGTTGGAATCGAGCACAACTGACCTCGACAAAGTCTGGCATCCGCTGGCCGTGCACTCTTGTACGCTGAGCGGTGGGTGCGTTTCCGCTGTGAGGGTACCTGCTTGCTGCCCAAAGGCAACCGCAGCGAAGGAGAGGGCTAATAGTGCACTGAAACGGAACATCTTTGGACAGAATATGAGGTCGTTTGAACAATGCAGATATCCGTCGAATAAATGAACTTTTATACCTGAAATTGCTGGCCGTCGAGTCGCTTGCACATAATGGGCTCTCAATCAGCACCGAGGTGAATCCGAGATGTACCATTATCCTCGCGCATTGGTGTAGCAAATGGGAATTTGTACGCCAGCTCGTAGGTCGTGTATGCCACATTGGTGGTAGTAGGCTTAATTCTGCTCCAACGCCAAACGGAAGAACGTTGGGTAGTTTTTTCCGACGGACCGTCGTCAATTTGGACGACTTGTTGTCAACGAATCGACAACCATGGTGCAGTATGTGGAAACGCGTATGTAGTGGACCGGAAACAACGGTTGGTTCTGGCACCCGAAGACTCTCCGTCGTCCGAGGGAGATAAAACACTTGACGGGGACATTTGCGGTCTTGGCAATGTGCGCCACACTAGGCGAGTAGGTATTTTGATAGATGCTCCACAATGCCGTTCGGAGGGCTTTAATCTGGCCGTGGATGCCAGAGACGCCTGGGATGATGTCACTAGCGGCAGCTCGGACGTTCATTCAACAAGTGGAAGCTCAGATACACGGAATCTTGCGACCGAGAATCAAGTCTTGATCAAGAACTCAAGGGCCCAGAATAGACTCCTCGATAGCAGCATCATCGAGATAGGATACAAGCTCGCGTTGATCCGACGTGTATGATAGAAGCATCCTGTACTCCACACCGCATAAACATGAGAAGTTCCTTCGGACAAATGCACTGGAAATACTCAACTCGTGATCTTCGAAACCAACATAGGTATTCGGCAAACACATATCTGCTTACGGATTGCCTCGCGCTTGAGGAGCGCTCGCAGCGCTGTTAATCTTTCTCGGAAGAGACTGCGGTGTAAAATACAGCGAAATCGTTGCGTATAGTCGCGCGCAGCAATAGGTGCTACGGTATCAGTTGCCAGCAGAAATTCATCGGCGCACCCTTTGAATTGATATTGATTTGACTTGATATCGGTAGTGGACATGCCGTGTGATAAAGCATATGTATTCCTATCAGTCCGAGTCTTGGTATGGAAGGCGGCTTGGAGAAGCAATAACGAATGCGTCAGTTATGCATCTAACTTCACTACACGGGTTCCTACTGACCTACAATTAGGATGCGTATCTGTATCTGTCTGTATCCGGTTGCGGCAGTGGAAGACTCAGATGGCAGTCGGAACGGCTGGCATTTGTAGGTACCAGAATGTGTCACCGCTCATATTTTTCTCCGTTCAGAAGTGTTACCAATGGAAAACAAGTCTCTTGCAGTAAGGAATGCTGTAGATTTGATCGTGGTCAGGTTCAAGTTGCAGAATGACATGCTCAGCGGCCGACCTGGAGACCAATGCCTTCCCACGCTTCACCTCCTCATCACGTGGGGCACTGCTTCTCAAAGAAGATGCTTCCAACGAACCACCACAGCACTTATATGTGGTGACGGGCGCATTGACAGCGACCAAATATTCTATCGCAGAACGTCTGACGCCCTATTACATGTCTTCGAGCCCCGGTCCCAGCTCACACTCACCACTTTCTCCTCCTTACGGTCGTTCTTTGTCTCCTCCGAAACACAATCGCGACCGTTCACTTTCACGGCCGTCGTCGCGTGGTTCCATACGCTCGGGACGCGCACCAAGTCCTTCGCAACAATCGCTAGAATCGAATCCAGGTAAAGAACTCAGAAATCAGCTCCTTCTGTGAACACAAAAGTATATTGCCTTTACAGTTGCTCTACGGAACCAAATGTCCACGCTGAAACACTCTATCAGACAGCAACAAGCACAGCTACATAATTTGGAGAATATCGTACTTCGTGGACCTAGACCGTTGCCCCCAGATACCTCCGACATAATGCTTTCTTCACCACCTCCACCTTCCTCGTTTTCTCCGGTTCCGACGGCAACGAAAGTCAAGCGTCGGTCGAGTTATGATGTTCTTCAAGGCATTGCAGGCCCAGAGTCTAGTCTACCTTTGCCTCGACGGGAAGCAGAGGAGAACGGGATCCAAGAAGGCGTTCCGATGTCGTTCGGCGTTGGCCCTAGTAGTCCTACCTCGTTTAAACGTGCATCGAGTCCAATGCGTACCCTTAGTCGTGAGTAATGTTTCGACGGTTACGGATGGTATCCTAATCTCAACGTCCATAAGGAATACCGGTCGCTGCAGTAGGTTGGTTCTGTCTCTCTTTTTGTGTCTAGTGACGTCTTAACTCATTCCTAGGTAATGCGCGGGCATTAGCCGACGAAGGTCAACGACTATCATCCTCCACCACCAACAAAACATCTCCCATCACTGAGAACGACCTATTTGCGTCAACTTCTTCACTCCAACCTCCGTCACCGAACCGACGTGCCTCGTTTACTCCTGCCGGCACGACCAAAGTCCTGGCTGACCTACAGGCAGGCGTCGTCAATGCGCGCACCGCTCTCGAGAACACCAAGTCACAGCTTCGTTTGTCACAACGAACCGTGGCACAATTGACACGACAGACTGAGGACCTAAAAGAGGCTCGGGAACGGCTGCGGTTGGAGAACGAGGGGCTTAATAACGTGGTCGCGAGAAAAGAGAGACTATTGCAGGAAGTCCTAGAGCGTGCACGGAAAGCCGAAGCGGAAGCCACGCAATTAAAATCGCAGCTCAAGTCAGAAACATCCACGTCGAAGAAGACCATCCGTGAGATGGAATCCGCGCTCTCGGAATCCACCGCTCTGTCGCAAAGGTCTGAGCGAGAGTACATCACACTTCGGGACAGCATCAAAGGGCTTATCTCTGGGTTCAAATCAGACACGGAGAAGTTGAGAGAGGAGATGCGGAAGCGGGAAGAGAAGCTTCGTGGGGATGCGGAGAGTGTGGGGAAGAAGTATCAACAGTTGTTGGAAGAGGTGAAGAACGCTGAGAAAACACGTGCGGAACTGAATGAGCTGAGGGACGAGGACAAAAAGAAGGAGAAGGAGGTGGAGGCGATGTGGGCGGAAGAGGTGAATCGGATGAAGGCAGAGGTGGAGAAGCACTCGAAAGGCAGTGAAGAAGCTGGAAATACGGCCAAGTGCGCATCATGCCCTGAACTTTCCAATATATCACTGATTTCGATTTTAGGGAACTGGCCAGCGAACTTGCTCGCCTACGCCGGCTCATGCAGACATATAGAAGGTCCAGCACGCAGTACATTTCGACTGAACTTGAACCAGAAGACATACCTCCCTGATAGATCTACTACTCCCCCTTCTCTGCTTTTCTCTCTTGCAAATAGTGCGGACCATACTGCTAGTCAGATTCACATTTCCTTTATCGTGGATATAATTCTTCCCTCTCGCATCACAATTTTAGTGCCATCGAAGCAACATTCGCTAGTGTTTTGCATATCTTATATACCTCGCATTGCGTTCCCTTGTTCTCTACACTCGCTATGCATTTTCGTTCTGCTGTCTGCATTGCACCAGGGCATCCGCTCGCGAAGACCGAGGTCGCTGACCGCTCCTGATTTGACTTTCCTCTTCATGGTGGACTATGTTCTTCGTCCTCTCCTCTAAGTAAGGTAACATAGGCGGAAGAAGGCGTGTTGGAAGACTCTCATTACTTATGATAACCATTTTGGCAAACACCGCAAGGTATATTATCATAGTATAAAAGTAGATACTAGCAGCTTCGCGCGCACGTGACCGGCGCGACTTTCAACTGTGGCGAGTTGTCGCTGCAGGGTTGCTTTCCGCGAACACTTCTACCAACAACCCACTGTTCTTTGGTGATGGCGACGACTCCCCGGAAGCCCAGCGTACACTGGGCACTTGACGTCTCGATGTCATACTTTGGCTCACCGTTCTCCACAGCGTCGTCTACTTCGGAGATATCTGCCTCAAGTCTCCAGTACCTCAATTCTCAACTTGTTGCTCATGGTTTCGCTCCGTCACCTGGGCTCTCGCTCGAGGGTTTGGCAGCAACTGACGCAGAGCGGGTAATAAAGTGCTTGCTTGGAATGCTTGGCCAACGTATTGTGAGTTGTGTTGAAATACTGTTAGAGTTATACTTTGTTCACGGAAATTGCAGGATGATATGAGTCGCACAGAGGACCTTACGACGAAGTACAGGACACTCTCACACGACCATGAGCGACTGTTGAATATGCACCGTACGGCGAAAGAGCAAGCAGCCAATGCCGAACGTGAAATGAACGTCTTCAAATCGAAATTAGCGTAAGCAACAACCTTGTGTTACTCCATGCCCATGCCCATGAGTGAGTAGTGCCGCCACCCGAACCATTCAGTCAATCGAGAACGCGCACAAGCAAACGACAGCGGAGCTCACTCGAACACGCTCCATGGTCCAATCTCTGCGACAAACCCACGTTGCCGAGCTGAAGAAGCGAGATACACAGGTGGAACGGATGCAAGAAAAGTGGTCGAAATTGGCGGACGCACAAGGACAGCTGACGAAGACACCCAGTGGACTGACGCTTACATGTGGTAATGCTTCGGTGGCATACGGGAGTGAGAACGCTGGTAGAGGGAAGTCGTTTATGGAGGTTGCGCTAGAACAAGCAGACGAAACGCGGGCGAGGTTGGATGCGGATAATTTAAGGTTGAGGCGGATGGTGACCAGTGCGGTAAATGAGATGCAGGGGATATTGGCTCGTATGAGGGGAGAGGATGAAGATGAGGTAGATCCTTGCACGATGTCGAGCCTTTTCCCGCTGCATCCGAAGACCGCTGCGACTGACAAACTAAGCTCACTGTTTACATCCCTACGTGATGGTATCGCTAGTCAACAGCCGCAAGTTGAGCCAACTGCCTCTACGTCCTTGCAACCTCCAGATGAAGATATCTCGCGGCTCAATGGCATCATAGAACAACTGCGTTCCGAGCTGGGTATGTCCATTACATATTCTAAATTTCCCAGCTAAACTCATCCCATAGAACAAGCACAAAAGGAATGTAAGATAACTGCAGCAAAAACGCAGGAGCTATTTGACCAGCTGGCTACCCGTAATGCTACTCGCCGTGATGTCGCGGAAGTCAGCATGGAGTTGATGTCTGCACTTGCGAAAGATGTTGAGCTCGAAAGGCTGGACGCGATGAAACGAGAGTTGGACAACGAGAGGCAGAAGTTCACAGAAGCTGCGGTAAAGTTAGGCAAAGAGCGGTCAACCATGGAAGCCGAACGACTACGCTTCTTAGAAGAGAAACGATCGTGGCGAGTCGAGAAGATCCTCGCTGAACTTCCTCCCACTCCCCCAGCCACGACATCTCTTCCATCGCCGAAGAAAGCACCATCCCCTAAGAAAACTGGCAAATCCCCACGAAAGTCTCCTGCTAAATCAACGAATATTAGTCCACGAAAGCCACGCAATGCTCGGAGGTCCTCCGTCGGGTTGACACCACCTCCGAAGAAGACGAGGGGGAAAGTAGTAGAATTGGCTTCAGAAACTGAGGTGATTCCTTTGTCGAAAGGTGTATCATCCTTTCTGGCTCCTCCGCCGCTGGGTTCATCCCTGCTGCCAACCTCCTTTGTATTACCTCCGCCCTCCCCGAATGCCTTGTTACCAGCCTCCCCCGTCATCGCACCGCCCTCGATGGACATCAACGAGTCAGATGAATTCGACCTCGGCGAGTCTCAGCCGACATCTATGGAAGACTCCAACTTTCCTTCCTCTTCATCAAACCCTATCTTGAAAACGCCGCCCGACAGCTCATCGCAAAAGACTTCGCAGCTCTCAGCCCTCTCAGCCCCCTCATTTCCCTACCCCGTAGCGAAACCTTTCGCAAAGCGGATGATCCATGCATATTCACCAGCGAAACCCAGTCCCTTGAGCCGTATATTATCGCTTGCTGACTCGCCAGGAAGTCCTACAAGTCCGGGTCAGGCTATTTCCGTCTCTGATTCGAGTGGGCAGCTTGGCGTTGTGATGGAAGAGGACGAAGAGGACGACTTGTTCCCCAGGATCGACACTGCGCCTCAGTCCCCAATGAGCTTAGCAGCTGAATTGGGTATCGCAGAGAGCGACGAAGAAGAGGAGAATCTGAGGATGGGCCGAGAAAGCCCCCTGATGGACATGCAGGTTGACTCGCATCCTCCTACCAAGAAAAAGGTTGCGCCTCCCCCCAACCCCCAACGATCAAGAGTAGGCAAGGGCAAGGGCGTGGCCACAGTAACAACGACTAAAAGGACCATCGAAAAAGAGAAGGAAAACAAAAACACTGCTGAATCGTCGAGGGCACGGTTAAGAGACAAGAAGCGCGCCCCAGCTGGCCCACCTGGAACAGACACCGAACGGCCTACAAAAGTAGTGAAGGTTACGAAGTCTACTCCCAGCGTCTCAAGACCTGATATCGTGAAGAAGGTTGCAGCAAAGCCTTCAGGCTCTACATCTGCAAGGACCAATGCCGCGGACTCCAAGAAGGCGTCGTCATCATCACGGACCGTGTCTCAAGTACGACCAGCCGCTGGGGGACGAAGTACTGGGCCTCGACGGGTGCTTATCGACAGTGCCGAAGCGCCGCCCATGGCAAAGAGTAGAAAGAGTTGATTTTGAACCGTTGAAATATTTGTGTTATACATTATGTACATTGGAAAGCGTAACTCGTTTCGTAGATATTCATATTACCATTGTCGCACGCCCTTTTATATTCCCTCTTTGCATTAGTACCATAGTTGTATTTGTAGTCTGCCCCCCAGGTCGTTGTGGTGTCAACTTTGGCGCCAGTCTCTTCACGGCTTTGCTGCGAAAGAATCGAAGTACTGTTCGATATCATCGACAGCAGTGAACGGCGCCACCATTCCTACGTAGCCATCGGGTCGTACGATGACTATTGCTCCGGAAGGATTGATACCAAAGGAGGTATATGCCTTGCCTCCCGATCGTTCATGGGGGTCTGAGTCATCTATGAGTACTCTAAGGTGAGTGGTAAGAAAATATAACACCTCCAAGATGGTAAGAGGCATACTTCGACCAGTGCGAGCGGAATAAAGGCGGTATGTCAGTGTGCCTCACTGTCCACTTGCTTCCTACGCCGATGGTAAGGACTTCCAGCATCAAACGGCGACTTCCTACAAGTGTGGGGTCAAGGAGCCCCTCGGGTCTGCCAAGTCGCTGCGAGAGCTCGGAAAGTTTGCCTTGCTGCAAAGGAGAAGATATATCTCCGGTGAACAGCAAGAATTTGAAGCGAGTATCTGACGGCAAGAGATCCTGGAGCTCGACCGGCTGCGAGTCGGCAGCGCGAAGCAGAATTTGCGGGGGCATGCGTCTGCCAATATTTAAATTGCTCGCATAGCCTTGGTATTTGCAATTCGTGATCAAGGATTCCACGTATCTGATGCCGATGCCGCTGGTGAACCCACCGAACGTTTGGAACGCTCTGTGATGTGCGTAAGGTGAGGGACGAGACCTTGAATATCCCGTCTACTTACTTCTTAAATTCCTCGTGGGAGACGCCATCTTGATACTCCTGCGTTCGCGGCTTGCCAGAGAACAGGGCAGAAAATTTCTTATCGAAGTTGATCAGATCTTGGGCGTATTTACGGCGTTCGAACTCGTACTTTGACCTCATTCATCAGATTTGCTAATCAAATCAAAACGGTTGGAGGAGCACCCACCGTATCCAAGAGGGACAGGCCAGCCCAGCCACGTATAACATATGTCAGTTTCCAAACTATTGATCCGGTCAATTTAATCGATGGATGGGGATGCAAGCATGCGGAAAGGAAATCACCTAGATTATGAGTATCGTTCATGCTGGCATTCATGCCTTGACCGGCCTTTGGTGAATGTGTATGGCAAGCATCTCCAGCGATGAAAACACGGTTATTGACAGAGAATTTTGAAGCGACGCGTTGTCCGACTGAATGAGAGGTCAGTGATGCTTGGGACTACATGGCTTGGCACTAACTGATATATATCGTCCACCAGTCGATGTCGCCAGTGTTTTCTGATATAAAATGGCTGCAATGATGTCTTCGCAACCTATCTTGGGGTCAGGGGTGAGTTTTAGGTGGTGGCTAACTAATGAACATTACCTCCATCAATTTGTACGGACTGGTCTTGCTCGTGTCAACTCTTCCATTTGTAGAGTCCACAGCATCAGTGCGGCCGAGTTGTATGTAAAGCCTGACTTTATCCCCTTCCCTTGGGATGATCATGCAAGAGCCGTTATTCGAATGAATGGCGCATCTATTGCGGATATCAGGGAAGTCGGTGTCTGGGACTAAATCCACAACACCCCAGACGTAATCTACGTGGGGGTTATAGATATCTTGTATGTGCTATCAGAAGGAGCGTTTAAATGGTCGCTCACCGGTTTGTTCTCCCTCCATCTGAATCCCCAGGGACTTGCGAACCCACGAGTGGGCGCCTGTATTTCAGAGAAGGTGTCAAGTTCTATAATTGAGAATGTTCCACGGCGTGCGCCCACCATCAGCACCGACCACGAATTTGGCGTGAACCACTTCTGTATCTATCTCCCCATCTGCCGTTCGTAAGTGTTTTAGCACGACCTACGCCAAATCGTCATTAACGATGATCTCCACATCTGTTAGGGTCCCACACACGTACTCGGACGGGATAAGCCTCAGGGTCCTTCAACACGTCTGCATCCTGCGATATTTGGATTGACTCCGGCATGGTTGGCCTGTCCACCTGCACACCCATCGAGCGCATGGAGTCATGAAAGATAGCTTCTATGGCTCCCTGGTGCAGCGTGCACTATAACCGGCGGATCAATAACGGCGCACACACTCGAGCCTTGTCGAGATCCCTTACCTCAAAAGGATAGCGTGCAGTTGGAGCTGTCACATCAGGTGCCCGATCAGTGAGCTCAATTCCACCATTAGGGCTGGGATTGTAGAACGCCTATTAGGACATGCGTTGAGTGTTCAGAACTTGGAAGGAGTGAATAGAAGCCGCTTACGGCCATGTGCATCTGGTTGGCTTCTTTGAAGACCCGCTCAGCAAGGCCATAACTCTGGTAGACCATACGTTCGCTTTAATAAACTAGCCGAACACAGACCCTCTCACCTGCAATACCTCTGTGTCGAACCATCAAGTAATCAGCGGGGTTCATTAACCAACTTTGTGCAGGCGACATACCTAGCGTACGCGGCTGTAGACCATCAGCTCTGCCTGCCAGTAAATCACCCGGTCTACAAGCGTCGATAGCCAGATGAAAGCCTCCTGGATCCGTAACGCAGACGAATAGAACGTACCGCTGATCAACAATCCTCACTTTGATGCCAGCCTTGGCTAAACCATTGGCACACATGAGCCCTGCTGGCCCTGCGCCTATTACAAGCACATCTACGTCTGACTCCTTCACTAAAGACGTCGGCATAATGAATGGTGAATGGAGGAGGGTTATGACCGGCAAACGCTTGTAAGGTGGGGAATGTAAGAGGAGGCGGATAAGATAGGATACGGTTGCTTATATCCATTTTATACCTAGCAGCCTACGACCCCCATTCAGGACCGTCGCAAACGGTGATCGCTTGGGCCAATCTCCACGTTGTGGGGATAAGTTACCCTTTGAAGGGAGGGCCCACTGTACAGCAGGTTTGTTCCGAGGGTAGTTCGCTGCTTATAGAGAATGATTACCTCTCGCTAGCACGAATCCACGACCGAGAACCCCCATAAATAGCCTGGCCTTTCCAAAAGCGATGGTGCAAGCAACACGGCCCTCTTTCGCCAGCGAGGTGACGTCGATTTACGTTCTCGCCTAGCGAATGGGGATAAGGGACCAGCTTCCAATGGCAGAGCGCGGGATTGCGAGGGAAAGCCTGGAGAAACAATTCAGCAACAGTGCTTTGGCATTGAGGTACAGTCGACTCTGCCATAACCCATGACCGTGATAACCCATACTTTGCGATAACCCATAGATTTTCTCATCCACCGACTTGGTTCGCAGGGAAAACCCATAACTCTCCCATACCTAATAACCCATATGTTTTAGTAGGTCCATAACCCATAAATATAGTAGATTTCCGAGGAAATTGCAACTTTTTTGGAGCCTGACTCACTGAGTTGACACCAAATCAGGTTAGATTTATGTAAATCAGTGATTGTATCACTTTTCAGGCTGATTCTGGGTCAATTATGGACAATTGTGCGGCGAAAAGGGAGTTTGTCTGATTACATAAATATCTACTTCGGGCAGCCTGTAGATAGACGCTTGATAAGCGCTCTGAGCAAACACATACTCTCTCATAACCCATGGCCTGGCAGGTCCACGGAGGGCCATGGGTTATGACAGAGTCGACTGTATTGCGAACGCATGGGATTCGATGGGCACGCAAAGCAGGAAAAAGGAAAATCGCCGTTTTGATCAATCCGAACTCCATTGTGCTTCGACCCAAAGATGGAAAGAATTCATGCACGATCTTCGGTGCGATTGGTCAGGCCCTCGTGTAGAATAGGCGAAGCAAGATTCTTACCGGAGGTAGTATATCACACCAAGCACGCGATGATGACCGGAAGGTATTTGCAGTATTTGTATCTGAAATCAATCATGGAACCGGACTCAAACAAGCATGCCACGCAAAGAAAGCAACCTAGTCCAGCCACGAGAAGCCGGCCATTGGACAACAGAGACGCCGTTCGTTCGACCTTCAAAGCTTCATCTGCAACTGGCGGACAGGTCCAATACCGAACAAAGACATGAAGATTCTTGTCAGCTAATTGGGAGTCCATGCCAGGCACGACGCACTGGGAAGATAAGCAGTACCTCGGAGCAGGAAAGCTAGAACACTTGCTGTAGCTTGCTGTACCAGTCCGTCAACCCATGTAAACAAAAGTTAAATAGTAATGAAATGAACGCGAGACAACGGATCGTGCCTTCTTATTTTGGAAGAGAAAAATGGTTTGTGACTTCGAAACGTGAAGCAATGATGCCAATGAAGCGGCCGCACTCCCGTTCCCGTGTATGTATGTGGGTTTTAGATTACAAATGCAGGTAAGCTATTTGCATATTGTAGGTACAGGTACGGTGAATACGAACGCACAACGTTCTATCCAAAAGATGTCACAAAGATGAACGAAAAATGGGTTTTGTTTATATCTACTGTCAGCTGCAAGTAAGTTGAGTATATTAGTATTACGCGACTTTGCGATGTTCCTAGCAACCAGCATTATAATCAATCGTCAGTCGTCGAATCGAGGAATAGATGATTGTCGAGGAATGTATGGCCGTAGTCGCAACTCACAGGAGTGTGTGTCGTCTCGTGATCAACATGCACGAACGCCCTCTCGACGTTGGGTAGGACCTCAATTTTATCTTGAAGTTGTTGGGCAAGGTCATGCGCCTGCCACAGCGGCGTATTCGCTTCCATCACAATGTCGACTTCAACGAAATAATTCTATGGGCGCGACATGAGTGCCTTGTAGACCCCGAAAGCATCACACACCACGTACCGGGCCACTCTAGCGAAAAATTCAGCATGAGTCAGAGACGCGTGTTCCTCGCGACACCATGATCTATGATTTACAGATTACTCACATGATACGCTCTCGCAGTATCGACCATGAGAATCTGGTCGCTGAACGTCGCGGCCTTGTAAATCACCAACTGCAAAAACTCATGTGGGGCCGATTTCCCTGCCAAAAGCTCAAACTGTCGGTATATAGTCACGCCCCACGAGATCAGCACGCCGATGGTGATCTACAACGATCACAGCACCGGCGTCAGCAGCAGAGTGCTTTTAGGGGGAAAAGCGACGAACGATGAGCGCGCCCATTGGATCGAGGACTATAAGTGGCGAAGCGCTAAGGGGAGGAGGGAAAGAGCGGAAGATAGGATATACATACACCAAGCGAGTTTGCTGCCTCCAGTCGACATGAGAATACCTGCCGGCGTATGAGACCCGTCGAACGTGAACGTGAGTAAATGACTTACCGAATCCATTGATGAAAAGGTCATTCCGATGATCCTCCCACAGAACACGGACTTGGCTGGACTTGTTGCGGAGGGAATAGCAGTACAGAAATAGCAGAAACTTGATACCTGCGTAATTTTCAGCCCCATGTCGGGTGTGGAGAGTTAGAGGGTGACATACCGAGGGCGACGCCGACGGCGATGATGGAGGGGACATGGAAGGCTTCGAGCGAGTCGTCGGCCTTGGTGATAAGGCCCCTCACAGACTCGACAACGACGATGAGGTTCACCGACCCCATTCTAATAGATTCGATTAACGAATAGCCCCCAGCAAAAAGTTACGACGAAGACATACAGAAAGCCTATAGGAGATAATAAGTGACGTCGTGGAAGTGGAAGGACAATATTCACCGTATATGATGTTCCCTATCGTCTCGAGCCTTGCCCCACCGACGGGCCACTGATCGAGATTGAGTTTCTTCGACTTCTTGTGAAGCCAGTAGAGAAGGAGATTGCTCCCCGGGTCAAAGATCGAGTCGATGCAGGTTGCGAGGAGGGACAGCGATCCCGATGAGATGGCAGCGTACACTGGAATGTCCGACAACGTGAGTCTTACAAACTACTCGAAGAAGACAAACGCACGTTGGAGCCCTGCTAAGCAGAAATTCGACAGCAAACTCGCCCAAATCGCAATTTTCACCGGCACTCGGTTGGCATCCTCCTCGATTCTCGCTTCCTCTCCATGGTCCTCGATAGGCTTCAGCAACGACGTAATCAACTGCGGCGTCCTATCAGCACCTTCGGGTTACACATCTGCGTAATAACGAGCACTCACGTCATTCTGCCTGCGGTGGAATTTCTCCACTTTCTTCCCCTGCTTGCGTCTGCGTAGCTCGGCGAGCTCATCTTGCGTCTTCAGCCCATCGCTGAACTGGTACGGGTCGGGGTGCACGATGCTCAAGCCCGTCGACGCCGACGCGCGCTCGGGATCTGCGGTGCTGTTGCCTGGGAGATCAGGAGCCATCGTGGCAGGCAGGAGTGTTCCAATCAACGGGAGCGGACCCAAAACAATGGATACTGCTGCCTGAATATTCGAATACCTGATTACCGCTCTGTCGGCTTGTCGAGAACCCCAATTTCTGCGGGATGCTGATTGTGGTTAGTCCGTCTGGGCCTCGAGGGTGTCCTACCAGGTAGGACAGTCGAGAGGGGAGGTATTTGGCGTCGAAGTCGGACTTCAAGGGCCTGTTATTAAGCCTTTCTATAGGCGCACGGACCTTCTTGCCAAGCAATGCAGCTTGTAGCTGGGTGCTCAGCCTGAGACTGACATGGGCAGTAATTGCAGCTTCGAATGGGGGGGACGATGGCGATGGTGGTCACGGTTAAAGAAAGGATTGCTGTCGAGGTCAGTACATCGGACGACCCAGCGTAGAGGAGAGCAATTAGAGTTCAGGAAATGCCGACGCCGGCACATCTCCCAGCATTTCGGAGGGCACATGGACCCAAATTCTTGGGTTCATCACGTGACGGGCTTGGAACATTCCGCGTTGAAGTCGAGATAGATGCATTACTAGGCAGCCGTGCACTATTGTAGTCCTATAGATGTGATGAAGCTCTTATTTATTGTGTCTTGCTCCTGCTGGGACCCCATCGCCCGAGGACATGGTTCGCCCTCAGGATCAGCAAGTCCCTCAGCATTTCCAACGATGCAGTCACCACATTCAATTTGCTCCCCGCGACTTCATGCCACTCCACCGGCACCTCAGCTACAGGTATCCCCAGCTCCTTCGCCAGCAGCAGCAACTCCACGTCAAATATCCACGTTGGTAGATGCTGCGCGGGGAAGATCTGCTGTGCTGCGGCGCGCGAGAAGAGCTTGAACCCGCACTGCGTGTCGCGGACGTGCCCGACGCCGACGACGCGCAGGATCGTATGCAGCCCGTACATGAGGATGTTGCGCAGGACGGAGCGCTGCGAGTTGGGAGTGATGTTGAGAGACTGAGGGGATTTAATAGAGAGCAACTTACCTTTACAACTGCCTCAGTCCTGACCAGATGCGCCCTACTTCCAACGACGAATGACGGCGCGTCGCCAGGACCAAGGTCATCCATCGCTTTCCACAATGACTCCAAGTCCTCAAACCGACTCGCCCCATCAGCGTCCACCATCAACAATCGCTTCCCTCGTCCGTGCAGCATCCCATGCCTCACAGCGCCCCCCTTGCCCAGATTCTTCTCGAGCGTCACGACTCGTATATCACTCCCCGGATACTCGCCCGCAAGCTTCAGGGAGAGTGCCGTCGTATCATCCGAAGAGCCGTCATCGACGACGAGGATCTCGTAAGTGCGCTTGGACTTCGCGGAGACGGAAGTAAGGTGGTCTATCGTCGTTGAGAGCATAGACGGGAGCCGCAATGTCTCATTGAACGCCGGGATCACGACCGTCAGATCTACTTCGCTCGGTCCGCTGAGTGTTGGTAGCGGTGTAGGTTTTTCGGGAGACAAACGCGATCGGTAGTTCTTCTCTGAAGGACGGGTTATTATCGGCGGCGGCGACCAGAAAAGAAGAGCTAGGTACACCTGGAGAAATAGGCTATTAGTAGGTGTGCCCAAGGGATTTCAAGACATCTGATCAGCTCGAGGGGATTGTTCCCCGACCCAGGTTTTGTCGTCCTCGCCCTGGCGTTCACTCTAGGAATGACCCAAGGCTCGAAGAACAAGGATGAAAGGTGTGCTCATCACCATAAGACAACGAAGATCTGTAACTCACACATACAACACCGACGACAAGCAGCGCCAGAAACCCGTATAATAGTGGGTGGTCCATTGATTTGCAGGCAATAGCAATCAAGGTTGAAAGAACATTCTGCGTGAACAAAGGTCAGAAATGATCAAGAGCAGCAGAACGGCACACACCAGGTCCTTTTGCGCAGAGCAGCTGAAGATATGGATACGCCGTTAAATATAGTGCACGGCGGCGCGACGTTTGCGGGACATCTTGGGCTTCACGACTGCCACGACATTCAACTGCGTGTGAAAACCGAGGAGACGCGCTCAAGTCAAAGAAAGGAGCTATTCAGGGGCTAGGAGATATCGAGCAATTTGCTCGCTCTTTACCACCTTCAATAAATCTTGCTTTGAAGCAAAAATAGAGTACAAGAGATCACTCGTTCCGTGCACTTTAAAGAGTCTGCCCTTAGGCATTGACCTTCAATTTACGAAGTAATCTTTTTTATGCTCAATGGGCGCTCCGGATTTTCTTACGGAGCCACCATGGGTTTTCCGCTCGTCCGATCACGTATTCTTCGATGTCGGCCGCCTCCTCCACATCCTGGAGTCTTTTCACTTGCAATAATGGCTCCTAGCTCTGAACGACCCTCTGTATGGCTAGCGTTATCTGTTCTGGCAGGCTTGCCCTTGGCGCTATGGGCGTACAAGGTACCTCTCCGTCCAAATTATGGTTCCACAATCGGATGGACTAACATCCCGTTTTCATAGTGCCTGATGCTCGTGCTATTTCAACGCAAGATAATCTACATGGGTGAATATCCCGTACTACACTTATCTGCTTTGTATCGCCGAACTGGCATAACGGTGTAGGGTATGCTCCAATCGGTGCCAGAGATGAGACCCTGGCAGACGTTCCGCAAGACCAACTGAAAGGGATCGTCTGCGAAGAAGTCAACATTGCCCATGGAAGATCCAGTTCGCTGTCTGGAATCGTGGTTCGTTCGACGGCGGGCTCAAATCCCAAAGCCGCTGTCATATATTTCCAAGGTGCATCTACCCCATCCTTGCCACGGTGTAAAACAAACTCACGAATATAGGAAACGCTGGGAATCCCCTTCACCGTCTCCCCGTCTTCCAAACTCTGCTTTCGTCTCCTAGTCCTAGCAGAGTACCACTCGATATCGTATCTATTTCCCCTCGATCATACTGGAAATCCACGCCTCGAAGGCCAACTCAGGCCGGTATCCTCTCCGATTATCGCCACGTTCTCGATCACACGCTTACACGGTATCCTTCGGTTCCTATCATCCTATACGGACATTCATTAGGTGGCGCCATCGCCGTGTGCTTGACCTCGCAACTATCGAATTCACACATCGGGAACACCCCATGCTACTCGGACCCTAGGTACCAGCAGATCAAAGGCCTTATCTTGGAGAACCCCTTCACGTCGGTCCCAGATATGGTTCAGGCACTGTATCCAGAGCGGTGGCTTCCATACCGCTACCTCGCCCCCCTCGTATTCGATAAATGGGACGCGTATTCTGCTATGGTTCAAGCTACCAATCGCCAGCCCGGTACCCCAGAAACGATCTTAGATAGACTACGACCAGAGTCAATGTTTCTGGTTAGCGAGAAGGACGAAATTGTCCCTCCAGAAATGAGTCTGCGCCTTGCTGCAGCCGCCAGCAACCCGGCAGCCAACTCGGACACCCCAAGGTCGAAGATCATTGAAGGTGCTCTCCACGAGAACGCCTGGCGGACGCGCACATGGAGAATAGAGATCACCCGTTATATTAACGAAATCTTAAGAACTTGGTAAATGTAATGTAAACCGTACTTTCTACATTCACCACAAAACATATTACAACGATTAATCATAAAATACGCGCGATGGTATCCTGAATGGTTCAACTGAGCTGATGTGTTTTACGTCAGCCCCATGTTTAAGCTACAGCTTGTATGTGTAGGTAACGTTCGTGCCTCGACGTCATCCTTGGGGGCTCGACTAGTCAGTCAAAAGATATGACCTTCGCATGGAATGCGTGCGTGCGAGTCGAGAGGAGACGGTGTGTTCGCCGAGGGGCATCATGCAGGTGGAATGTTGGCTTCTATCTCTTCTAAGAGATCTTGCGCGATTTTGGCATTAGACACCTAGGTATAAGGTATTTAGATTCGTGTAGAGGTTGCCAGACTAAACTTACACGAAGATTGTAATGCGTCGTCATACCAGCCTCAATGACACTGAATCTCAGATATCGGGGGTCTTGAGCCAGCGTGCAGCGCATGCCGTGGAAGAGAGTGACGTTGAGCAATACTGTATACACGGCCTCCTTGCGCATGACTAAAGCGAAGTCAGCCTCTCGAAGAGCACTAGAACAACTAGGGGACAAACCTAGACGAGCTCCACCACCATCCGATCTCCTCACATTCAATCTTAAAAGGCCGGTGCCCTTCTCCTTCCATTGATTGGTGTCTCCAAGCGTAAACAGCTTCCCTCTGACTTGGTGCAAGGTGGCTTCATCCTCTTCTCCTGTTAGTACTGGTGGATGGAATATAACGTGAGATGCAGACAGGCTGAGCATTTGGAGAGCTTACCGTCCTGCTCCGTTAGTACAATCTTGGCATCCTCTTCTTCACTTTTGGTTTCCTCTCCGTTGTCTTTGCTCGCGCGCAGCTTTTCACCAAACGTTAACTGCCGGTCATCTCTCTCATCTTCATTCCCGCTACTTTCTACGCCTATACTCTCCTTCGCAAATCTTTCTAATGAGCTTCGTGAAGAGCCACTGGCACCATTGGGAGAAGTAGCTCTAGCACGTTTGGGAGTCGGGGCGGAAAATGTTGTTATCCCAGTCGTAGCGTAAGAAGAGAAAGCGTTAATATTCGCTGGATTAGCGCGCCGTGAGGGTGATTTATTTCGGTTCAGTTTCGAAGTTGAACCCAGGCCAGGTGACTTAGACCTCGCCACGGAAGTAAAGGGGGAGACCGAGGAAGCGAACGCCTCGAATCCAGAACGTTTGGTGGGAGATGTTAGCGTGGAAGTAGACGAGAAGGAGGAGAAAGGAGATGGCGTAGGGCTTGCCACGGAGGCAGGGGGTGTCGGGGATTTGCTAGACATAGAGAATATACTCTTGCCTTTTACAGCAGCGAAAGGTGAGCTGGCGGACGCGTACGACATGAATCCCCCCTATGAGGTTCATTTGAACAGCCATAGTTAGTTATGGCAATATTGAAACTCACGGATTTCGGCGCTGGACTCGTGACTGGCTCTGGTTGAGTTTGTTCCTTCTCTGGGGAGGGGAGGGTCGTTTGGTTTCTCTAGGATTGTCGTCCTTATCATTGTCATCTCGCGGGCGCTTCGCGGGTTCAGCAATGGCGGCACTTGAAGATGATGTGCCTTTCTCCTGAGGTCCCTGGCTAGTGCCCCGCTGGAAGAACTTGCGTTTGACACCTTTAGAATCTTCAGCCCCGTCGCTCTCAGATCCCCTCCGAACAGTGCCCTTCTGTTGCTGTGCAGGGGGATCTTCAACTCCGGTGTCGTTGGTTGTGCAAGCTACCGTGAGGGGGGAGCTATCTTGAGGTTCCGGAGTAGACTGCGCCTGCGAAGGAGGCGTATGGTCCATGACTCCGTTCGCAGCAGCAGCGCCAGTGATAATAGTCTGAGGGTCATCAGCGATATTACCGGCCGATGCCTCATGCTCCATGTCTGCCTCCTCATCCTCCGTCATGGGCTTCATGTTGCGCCAGTTGAGGTCCTCTACGCCCTGTGAGATTTGCCGCACCTTCATCTTTATTTCTTGCGGGGGTGAAGTTCCCAGCAATGACGGCGACGGCGATCGCGATCGCGATGTGTCCTCCTCCTCTCGAGTAGAGTCTAAGTGTCTTCGATTTTTCTTTGCAGGCGTCCTAGCCATTTCGTGTCGTATGGAATCGCCATCCTAAACATTCGCAGACATTCCCGTCAAATCAGCTCACACGCGTGCGCAAGTAGAGAAGGAATACATTCTGCAATCTTGGTGTTGTGGCCGGTTCAAGTGAAACCTCTCGTTCTCTCTTCTTGGGTAACTTGACCTCTGGTCCGAGAGTAAATTGAGTGTTTATCCGGATTACAAGCTGAGCCCGACGATAAAATACGAACCTGAATCATTGCCTTCTGGTGGTGAAGGAGGAGTGGCAGGGGGGGACCCTCTGGCAGAATTCATGGTTATAGCAGACGGCTTTGGGGAATGTGGATTTGAGTTTCGTTGCGCCAGTGGTTGAGAGAACGTCGTGGCTAGGATCCAAGGAACACTTGTAGCCTCAAGCGACACTGGGCCGTTTGCCTCATTCGGCTAGAGCCGACAATTAGCTATCGCGTTCTCACCGGCCACAGTTGGGCCACAATTCTGGATGCAGGCATTGTTCTCGTCCCCAAACACAATCAAGGCTGGCAGAGGATAGGTAATAACGTGAAGTTCTTGTCTGTGCTAGTAGTGCATAAGGATGTGTACATTGCAATGCTCTATTCGAAGCGAAACCCCGTGAAAGCTGACCAAACCCGTTTACAAAGAAAGACCAGAAATAACGCTTCAGAAATGCCGAAGATGATATGGTAGATGCGATGCTCAACGAAGGCAAAGAAAACGAAAGATTGTCCACCAGAGCCCAAAGAAAGGAAAATATCAGTACAAATGATCCCATATCAACCATTGAGATTAAAGGTTATGACGGCGTATCGTCCGTGGTATTTGAGGGGTTACCTCTTTTGCGTCGCTCATCGGCGGTAACAAGTACGTCTTTGAGGCTTCGCTCAAGCACTGGCTTCGTAAGGACTCTGCGGGCGCAAAATCAGAGGAAATATACACTTTGATACCATAGGCGTACCGATCTACGCCTGCTTCAAGGTATTCTTGTTGATCTAACGGCCTAATCAAAACGCGGACAGCCATGATGCCTTCATACCCACTTACCAGTCAATAGTGCGTTGCCTATCAAACATCAGGCATCAGTAAGACAGGCTGTTACAAGATCTTATCATCACGGACCTGTCACTCCTACGACGAAATCTTTTCTGTCCATCTCGCGCAATTTGGTGACGAGTTCGAGTCCCGACATAACAGGCATGGAATTGTCGAGGAATACAACGGCGTACTTGGTGTCTTGACTCTGAGAAGGCCGCTCCTGTTCCAAGATCGGGCCATTACTATGTGACCCATCGCTTAGCGGTGTCTGTCCAGCTGGAGCGAGGATCATCTCCAAAGCGACTTCACCGTTCTCTGCGGTGGAAACAGAGCAACCCAATCTCGTTAGGATCCGTTTCATGAGCGTACGTGTCAACGGATCGTCGTCGACAACCAGCACGTTTAGGCAGGGTTCGAAAGGCAGGGTGTGGTTCGAGCAATTGTTGACGACACGGTTGCTATCGAAAGTGCTCATGCTGGGGGACGTTCCAGATCGACCCGACATGTTGGTGGAAGGAATGACTGTATTGGAGTCCGCTGCGAACGATATGTGACCAGGCATCTGAACAAATTTCGATCGAGTAGGTAGTATGACGCCGCTAGCATTGTCTACCGGAAATGAACCTTGAGTAGGAGATTCTTCAGAGGCGCCGGACAAGTCGAACTGAGTGCCTGTGGAGGAGTCGCCAATGGTTCGAGTAGGTACTGAGTGTGCATTGTCCAAAGATATCTCCACACGCCCGCCTAAACGTTAGAAAGATGGGAATCAAATTGAGTGCAGTCTGGCGAGCTCCGCACCTTGATCCATTAGACCTTGAAGGGCCGAAGTCGACCGTACTGTACCAGCACTCGTATGAGACGCGGACATCATACTTCCAAGACCAGGCGAGGGAAGGTTGCCGTTGTGAGTGTCGTCGCCTGTGTTATCAGCTCTCCATAATTGATGCAAACGCCCGAAGTCGCTTGCTTCTAGAGGCTCTGCCCCGAGAACTGGGACGGTGCCGGAGTCGAAGGTCTTCAGACCAACACCCAAAGCTGTAAACCAAATGATAAAGTACACTCGATAGAAGATGTCTACTTTTACTCACGTAGTTCAACCCAAAATGTTGACCCTTCATTGACCTTGGATCTCAAACCCAGCCGTCCGCCACTCAACTTGACAATCGAGCGAACAAGAGCTAAGCCAAGCCCTGTACCTTTGCCGCCTACGATGAAGGCGCATCAGCGAAATCATGTCGTATTACTCACACGAGCCGATGATACCTTGTTGTCGCCCTTGCTCTGTCTGATTGAAGGCAGCTGCAATTGTTACGTTTAATTCAAGCTCATATCGTATCGTCCTGAATACGTACAAAATAGTTTGCTTTCCGCCATATCACGACGCCGAATACCGCAACCTTATAGAGAAGTGAGTAGACAAATGAATTTCACTGACTTGCAGACCTACCCGTATCGGTAACTTCTATTCGTACAACAATCCACTCAAGTGGAGGAGCATCGGTATGGTGCCTATTGTGCTGAGACAGATGTGAGGTCGATAGTGAGTGATGAGTCTGGTCTTCCATCGAGGGTCGAGTGGTCGTTGACTCCGATGGTGCTTCACCAGTCGCGTAACCAGGTGGGGGAAGTCGGGAGCATAAGCCGCGTCGTTATTGTCAATTTTCCTCCGGACGGCGTAAACTTGCATGCATTACTGAAAAGGAGGTAAGCTGCGAGCCTTGGTGCTGTATAGTTGGATCTCACCTGGCGAGATTAGTGATAATCTGCCGAAGGCGAGTTTCGTCTCCCACTACGATGCCATCCAAATCAGGGTACTCGCTGAGAATCTTCCTCGTGTCTTCAGGGGAAATTTTCATGGCTTCGTATGCGGCGCAGCGCGCAGCCTGTGCCAAATAAACAACTCAGATATAGAAGCGACCGTCAAGCAAGAATAAAACCACGAACCAGGTCGATATTGGGATCAAGGTTTATGACCAATTCCAAACCTCGGGCATCAGTGGCCAGGCGAAGGGGGATAAGCAGCGAACGCATAGCCTGGTGGAAGGAATAGGGCTAGTGCGTCGATCAGAACAAGTGCATTGACGACGTGATCTGTGAAAAGGGGCGCTGCTTACTCTAGGGGCTGATTCGAACTTGCCACTATCCATTCGATTACTAAATGGGTGCAAGTGTGAGCTTCGCGCGAGGCATGCACTGCAGGCGACGTACAAATCAAGAACATCATTAAGCACTGCCCAGAGGAGTTAGTAAGTAAACGATTCATAAATATGAAACACACCCTTGCTCATCATAGATAGTGAACCTTCCAGAGCCTTGAACTCAATTTCTTGGGCCTTAGCGATCGTGCCAGATGCGTCCATATTCTGAACAGCAAGCACTGAATGTAAGAAAATACATCAAGTCACGAATGTTTGATCAATGGTGAGACATACGTGCGGTATTCAACGGCACTCGGACCTGTGACAACGCTAAGAGGTAAATAATGGATACCGTGCAATATAAAGTTTTGACTTATCATGGAACACGTATCTTAGGAGAAAGTGAGCATGCAGAGTAGAGTGAATTGCAGACACGTACGAGGTAAGACGACGCTTCGACTCGCCTGCTTTGCGCTCATTGACCTGCGCTTTCTGGGCTAATTTCCGTTTTTAATACGAACCTAATTGTAGGTGGACATCTACTCACTGGCTTTGAATTGCATCTTCAGCTGATCGCCCATGATGAAGACCCGTCGTTCAACCTGAAAAGATGGTGAACAGATGCCAATGCCATTGAAAATAGGTCGGCTTACCGATTCCCGCTTATAGTGAACATAGATCAAGAAAATGTGAAATATCTAGCAAAGAAAGGTGTTTGTGGTCGGTCAAGCGTATCACGTTACGACGTACAGCAAAGTTTATCATCGCTAAAGGAACATTGAAACCATGAGGCCTCACGACCAGATTCCGAGGAAAGGAGGAAGCTCACTTCGTGTCCATGTTAGGCGATCAGGAATTATGGCAGCACATGAGCTACAACAATCGTGAGGATGGACTAGGGTGAAGGGAAACATGCCTACAAAATGAAGAAAACTGTCGCTCCAACTGTCGCCGCTAATCGATCCAATTTCAAACCGAAGATAGCAATGGTTTGAAGCGCCTATTGTTGATAAAAATCAGAGTTTACCGAACAGTGGATGAGACTGCTCACCGTTGTATAATACATTACGCCAACAAAATCTCTGGTCCCACAGTCGAAAAGGGCCCGTTCTTTATTATATGTACCACATAAATACCTGAAACAATGTCAGAATGAAAGGGAATTACTGATGAACGATCCGTACATAAATAGAACCTGGTATGTAGCCCTGCAAAGGTGTTAGCAGGAACTTATCGTGTAGGAAAAGATGAACTTCGTTACCACATCCATACCGACGCCGCAACGAAACATTGATAAAGTACTGGTCTATCGCGGGGCCAGTCGTAAAGTGCCAAGAAGCTACGGATAATAGGGGTTAATTCGTGTCCTGAAGAAATGAAGATGACCAACACACAAGACAGGGAAGCTCAGAGCAGGAGCAACCTAACGTTGGGATGAATCAATGTAACTACTAGACACCAGGACGAACCCACCCCCCAGTAGAATATCTTGTCCATCAAAACAAATGGCTTGGGAACAAATCCGCACCCGAGGCCCCAATTTACGGCCAACCAGACTGAAGACCAGATTGCTAGACGCTGCGCGCAGGTTATGATAAGTACAAGTTATACGACGCACGTCAACTTCATAGAGACGCACCTTGCTATGGTACCAATTCTCCTGAGCATAGTGTTGCTCAGACTTCTTGTCCGTGAACTTTGAGTCGAAGAAGTCCTTCACTGCTGGCCAGACCCTCCACCTGAGAATGATAAGAACCGTCGAACTAGCCCAAAAGCCGCCGTGAGGAACGATGCTCTCGTGATCGCTGACTGCTGTCTGAGGATGACTGTCACCCGATTTCTCGGGAGAAACACCATTCTCCGAGTGTGAGACCGACGACTTGAGCTCCTCTGACCATACCCTATCCACAACCACATCATCTACATCTACGTCCTCATCCTCATATCTGTAGTAATGTGTCGGCTGAAGGATACTGCTATCAGCAGCACTCTCGTTCAGGATGGAGCTCGTTGAAGGTGCTGTCCCGGTCCCTATGCGCCGCCTGAACTTCTCCCAGAGAACCGAGAAGCTTACACCGACGCGTGCGGACTTCCTCTTGCGACTCGCACCGCCATTTTCATTCGAAAGAGCCGGAGGCGGCAGTGTCGGTCCATCGTTCGGAGTTGTTGTCTTGACATCAAGAGCCTTCACCGCACACTTGAGCGCAACATCCTCTGTCCATTTGGTAGAGGCGACGCTCGAGACAATTGAATGAGTCCAAAAGGGCATTCGTTGTTGCCTCTTACGACGGCGACGAGCTCAGCACGGCTCCGGGGAGGATGGTGAGAAGCAGAATAGCGGGGGGACAAGCCAAGGAAACGTTTGGCTAGCACCAGATTTCCCAAATGCGTCACCTCCTTTTGCACATTCGCGGGGTTGGGCCACGAGAGCGCTTAGTCAGCAACCCTGATTACCTCCGCGATATCAAGAAACCCCTTTTCGTAATAATCATCTACTTTGTAACTTACATAATGCTGATTAAGATAAGATCCACGATCAGTCTGAGTCGTGTGTATGTTGACTGAGATCTGAAAGCAATTTATCCACTCTAGTTGAAACCATCTGCAGGGAGTCGACCCAGTGAGCAGAAGTACGACGCTGCAGTTTGACAGCCGAAAAGAAGCTGAGAGATCATCATGCAGGCCTTGGCCCACTCCTATAAAGTCCGTCAGGCAGCGCAGAGATGCATATTGCTCAGACCAGTAATCAGAAACTACTGTTTACAATCTAGCAACACGCACATCCGGTGGCGCGCCAGAAGGATGGAACAGACGACATTGACAGAGCCTTCTGCCTTGGTATTTACCGATGAGTGGACACGAACCACTGATAAGACCCCGCCGTGATTTGGGGGCGATGCTAATGTCAGCTTTCTGTGAACATACATAGACTAAAACATGCCCCTACAAGGCATGGTGTGGGAACGAGGTCAAATTGTTCGTCCATAACACTTACACGCAATGGTTCTTCTTCGACCCAGTTGTGACAATCAGGAAACGTCCATTGGTCCCCGAGTGCCCTTTTGACTTTGCGTCTTCCTTCGGACCATATTCTGGGTCATGTGCAAGTGCGTACAGAACTTGACGTGTGGATGGGAAGCGATCTGGGTACACATCAGCAATGAATAAGGCGGAGAGGATGGATTCCTCACTCGAGCTTGAAGCTTAAGCTTCAAACTCCATCGGTGCCCATTGTGATACTAATGACCTTCGCGGTAAACTAGGTGGCAGGACCTCGATCCCATATTTATAGTGTACTTTGGGGTGAAAATGAAATTCGGATGGAGGCGACCCAAGTTCATAAGTTGGGCAGACCTACGCGGCAACGCTTGAAATCAGAGGTACATTCGCCTCTGACTTTCGTGGATGACAGGTATAGCCAAAAACAGGCTCGCGAGAGCCCGCCGAACCAATGTATTGGATGCGATGCGAGTGTGAAGGGCATGAGATACAATACATGTAAATAAGTAGACACGTGAAAGGGAGCAGAGGGTGGGCGAAGAAAATCTTCGAGAGAAGTAAGGAGAATAGAGAGCTTTATGGTACAAGCTGCAAAGCAAGATGTGAGCGAAGCTCTAAGTAGGACACAAACCACACGTACCAATGGCAAGATAAGCGAAGCTAAACTTGCTCGAAGGATCGCTGTCCACTTAAGTACCTGAAACATCCCACTTCCGGCATCGGCTACTTCTGTAGCACCGGGATAGGGCAGGCCTAAGCGGACAACAAGGTGTGTGATTGCGAAAGTAGGGAAAGCGTCATCCTGAATTCCCAGAGGCCTTTGGAACCGCGTGCTAAGCTTGTGGTCACATCGACCTCTGACTTTCGTGGATGACAGGTATAGCCAAAAACGGGCTCGCGAGAGCCTGCTGAACCAATGTATTGGATGCGATGCGAGTGTGAAGGGCTAAAAGGGCTGTATGATGATGTGTGTGTGGGGGATGGTGGTGGTGCGAAGAAATGATGAGGATGAGGCACACGAGGCTGAGTAGTAGTTGTTACGTGTGCTGAGCTAGTTGTAGCTCAGCGCGGATAGTGGGATTCTCGCGAACGTAAATCTTCCAAGCTTCGGAGCTCCAGCGTCCCAGAGCTTGGATGATGTCCTCTGAAAGTCCAAGAGAGGCATAAAATGTGGCTCCTCCTGCGCGCGCTGAGTGACCACCGTAGTCGTGATTGACGACTTGATGCAGCTTTGCAATAAACCATCGTCTTGTGGGCAGAGACCCATCTTCTCGCAGGAAAAGCGCAGACCGAGCTCCGTGGTTGGTGTCTCTCAGGCGAGCGTATTCGACAAGAAGCATGACAGGACAGGCATCGATGCCATGAAACCATGTGAACAGGATATCGGAACCACGATAGAAACGGTCCGCCTTATGATAAGGGAGTCGATATGCGACACGGCCTTCGCTCACCATGAGTGAAGATCGTTTAATCACTTTCCGCCAGTCAAACAGCTTCTTATCGTCGCTTATGACAACTTCCCCGGAGCGATGACACGCAAAGAAACACGCGGAAAGCATTGAGACGAACAGGAGATCATCGTAGAGCTTTGATTTTCGCGCCATTGCTAGGAAGGTGGAGAGGTGATGAAGTCAGAGGGGGAGTTTGCGAGAGATGTTTGAGCCTCGAATCTTCATCGATCCTCTGATCGCCGCTCGGACAAAAGGATGTGAACGATTTTGATCAAACTCGGGGAAAATGTGGATCAAGAAGTACCAAGCGCCAGACAAGTATTTTGAAGATGAGGAGATGTACAGCGACGAGAAGGCAATGTAGCGTGCTAGAGTTTGGGGAGTGGGATCAAGAGGAAGAGAATGTGAAATACAGAACAAGATGTAGTCTCGAGCCCCCGTTATGTAACCCTTCTTTGTACTCTTCTCCACCGCACTCGTTTGGAGCAATGCGACTTGCTGATCCAAGTCTTTCAAGTGAATGGGCCTTCTGATGGGAGCTTTCCGACGAGATGAGGATAACGACCTCAGAAGAGCGACCTCCATGCGAGAGGGAGAAGGTGACGAGGAGGGTGAAAGGTGTGAAGCTTATCTGATGGGAATTTCCTTTCGTAATCATTGAACATGCAACGGGACAGTAAATCAGCTCGGATATTGTCTGTGCCAGCGATGTGCTGAACTTTGAGATCGATTCTGGTCGAAATGATGATTTCAGCTGCTGCTCAGAGAGGAGCGTTATGCATCGCATTTGAGGGGGACAGAGAACTGAATACGCTGACCGCATCCAGACTATCGGACCAAATGAGTAAACGACGAGGCGGATGATGCATGCCTGATGCATGGTAAAGCACTGAAAGAATGCCGATCTGTTCAAGGAAAAAGATATCGACCGAAGAGGAGTTTGATGAAAGAGGGAGGTTGCGTGGTTCAATAATGTTGTAAGTGAAACCATGGCCCGCGAAAACAAAGGCTATTCCATCTCGCAGAGTGGCATCGGTCCACATGACAAGATCCGCTTCGTCATCTTTCCAACAGAGGCTATCGATGAAGCGGATACCTACTGCTTGGGGAATGATATTGCGGAGCCAGGATAGTTCCTCAGTGATGCTTTTGTTAATGGTGATCCCTGCATGAGAGATCGATTTTCCGCTTGTCTTCTTGTAGAGCTCGAAGGTGGCTGGTTTTCCCCAAGGGAGAACATTGAGCAACCAGTTCAGGTGCCCTCCAAGATGTTGGAAGTCTTTGAGAGAGGGCCTTCGCTTGGGCGTAGCGAGAAAAGCATTGATTTTCGAGACAATGTCGTCAATGGAAGATTGATGGAGTGAGATTGACCCTTCGACTATATCCACCCAAAACCCGATGATCTTTAGGGGAGACCCATGCTCTTGCTTGCAATCTTCATAAGGACATTTAATAGCATCCCAGAAGAGCAGAAGCTGGACCTGTTTCTTTGGGCGGAGTGAACCATGAAAATAAACCAGGTTGTTGGCAAAATCCCACCCAAAGAAGTCATCCATATAAACATGGAGGCCTATAATGCCCAACTTCTTGATGGCGAGCCAACAGAGGAGGCTAGAAACAGCGCACCAGATCCTCGGAGATGCTCGACTGCCTATAACAAGACGGCGGACAATATGGTACTTGTTATCGACCTTGACCACTTGGCGAAGCTGCCAGATTGGATGAGCAGGAAGATTGAGAAATGCTGATGTGACGTTGCTTTTGAAGAGGACAAGCTTGCGGTGAGGGTAGTCGTTGCGAGCATTGTGTAGACATTGGCCGAAAGGACGCATATCGTCGTATGAGACTTTAGCTTCTTCACGTGGGATGCCGTCGTTAAGCCCAGAGGCTGACTGGTCAATAACTAGCCTGCCTTTCCCATGTTGCCACACGACAAATAAAGGAGAGACAACCATTCCTTCTTCGAGTGAGTCAAATCCTTCTGACCACCGTCCTAAAGCTACTTCTTTGTTGCGAGAGTTCCTGATCACTTCGAGATCCTTTTCGCTAGTAGCGTAGTTCTCGATATCAACTGGATCACTTGGCTTCCATTCGCCCTCGTCTAAGGGCCAGAAACCGTCTCAGAGTCCCCTAATAACTGACTGAATAAATGGTTGGTTGGGGTGATCTGAGAGCTGTCGTTCTATCTTATCAATATCAAATGGAGTGTCGACATGAATGTGATCTTTAGCAAGTTCAATTGCATGAGCAATCATGGGATCTTTGAGGAGGTGATCTGCGGAAGATGGAAGAGAAGGTGCGAGCTCAGTATAAGAGGCTGAAGGTGAGGTATTGTTTGATTTATTTGAAGACCAAGTAAAATGGCGGTATCGAAGAGGGTCTAGAGGTTGTTCCTTTCGCTTGTCGGTATCAAAGCATCTAGGTCCCACTTGGGCCTCCGCGACTCGCGTTCTGACCTCCTCCAACTCGTTGACGACTCGCTTGTAAGGCGGTGAAGCATTCATCGGCGTCCCGGGCCCTGTGCTTGTCCCCGCACTCAGAGCAAATCCCATGCCTATGCTTATTTGGGCATGGGTCCGTGCAGTTGCCAAAGTTCCAATTGAGGCAAATAGAGAAAGTACGCTTCTGCGGAGAGGTCGGAGAGTTTGTGCCCAGAGGTCGTTTATTCTTTGCAGCTGCGAGCAGAGAGCCTCGGAAGATCTGAACATAAAGAGGCATGTCCATCTTTGACTGATCATCAAGGCGGAAAGGTGACCTGGCATAACGCTCTCGAACCTCCACGTCAAAGCGAATAGTAATGAGAGGAGACGGAATGGCGTGGAAGAGGTCCGAGATGTAACGATGATATGAGACAAGTTCATCCTTGCGGTGTGGATATACCATGATGACAGCAGCTTCCCAAGCGCCGAAAACGCGTAACCAATCTGCTTCATCACTAAGAGGGCAGCGGATGTTGACATTGTCTTTCTTGATAATAGCATATCCACTGATGAATTCCTTAGCTTCGTCATGATGATCATATCCTGGAAGGATTGACGCATAGAGCTTCTCGAAGTTGACATATTTATCTTGTATGATATCGCGCCAGATAGAGCGCGCAACTGGTTCGTGCATGTGTTGGCGTTGGAGAAGATCGATGATAGAGTCGATTGCTTTGTCAGTTGCATATGCTTCTCGAAGTTTCCAGGTTGCTTCAAGAAGAGGATCTGATGTGTCCGAAACCAACTTAGCGAGATGAGGTGCTGTGTCAAGAACTGAAGGTGGGATTGCCCCATTCGGGTGTAATGAAGAGGGGGCACCAATGAGGTCGGCCAACTGCTTAGCGTATCCGGAGAGGAGCTTTGAATGAGAGGAGGGATCAGCAAGGGAGGAAGCGGAGGCAACTTTCGCTCGAAGCAAGTTCCAACTAAGTGTGTTGACAGCTTCCTGTGCTCGTTGTTGGTCCAGGTTGTGTGCTGTAGAATCCGCAGCGTCTCTCGTTCTCCTGAAAGCTGCAGCTTCTTCATCAGATAAACCAGCTGGAGTGGCTTCTCGCAAGTTGGTGAGGGCGGAGAGAGATTGCTGTGCTTGTTGAATGAAATCTTCGGCTTCGACGGGGGTAGCTCCGGCGGCCTTGAGCTTGTCAACCAAATCAGCCAGGCTAAATTTCCCTTCAACACATGCGAGCACGAGGTCTTCGCAAGCCTTTGCTCTGGCTGCGATAAGATCTTCAGGAAGAATGGGTGGTGGATTTGGCGGAGGACTGGGAGAGGGACTACCAGCATTGGACATTGAAATAAATGAGATTTTAGATGTAGATTAACCGAAGAAAATCTTCGAGAGAAGTAAGGAGAATAGAGAGCTTTATGGTACAAGCTGCAAAGCAAGATGTGAGCGAAGCTCTAAGTAGGACACAAACCACACGTACCAACGGCAAGATAAGCGAAGCTAAACTTGCTCGAAGGATCGCTGTCCACTTAAGTACCTGAAACATCCCACTTCCAGCATCGGCTACTTCTGTAGCACTGGGATAGGGCAGGCCTAAGCGGACAACAAGGTGTGTGATTGCGAAAGTAGGGAAAGTGTCATCCTGAATTCCCAGAGGCCTTTGGAACTGCGCGCTAAGCTTGTGGTCACATCGAGAGGACTTTGTTGATTGACAATGAATCTCATGCATTGATTGCTAATTTCATCCTACTCGGTGCCAAAGTAAGATGAGCTTATTTAAACTAATCTTTAAATAAATTTACCTGAGATAGCAAAAAAAGTATGCCTCACACATAGATAACCCTGACATCAGGTATATGTGAGTTAGTGAGATAACAGCAAGATAGCTTGAATGATATATTCCGATGAGTTATTAATTCATTATTATTGAAGGTCGTGTGTTCCATACTTTTAGAAATAGTATTTTACTATTAGTCAAACCAAGGGGAGTGCGCGATTAGAAAAGTGTGAAAGATATCCCCCCAGGTTGGACCTCTTTGACCCTGAAACACTGCCACAACAGTTTTGCGAACGGTTTTGCGAGATCATAATATTGCGTCAATCACTGGGTCCTGGGAGGTTCATACATAGATTCTGAAGCATTAGTTTACCCCCGCACAAATTTCACCGAGTGAGAACACCCGGTAAGAAGCTACAAAGTAACGCGAAGATGGCACCACTCGAAATGGGTTGCTTGAGTAATCTCGATTGTTAGGTATGTGGTCGTGTCTCGACTAGCCTTGGACCGTCTTGGACCAGCCGCGTCGGATACTAGCTCGGGGACATACCCATATTTAGTCTTTCACGAGGTTGGAGGTTGGGTGCACTGCCACAACGGTTTTGAGGGCTACCTTCTCGCTTTTCTTATCGCGCACTCCCCTTGAGTCAAACGTTATGAAACTGGCGTTCATCTACATCTTCCCACGTCCGGACTATACAACCTTGCATGATTATTCTAGGTAGAGGACGCTCTAATGTCCCCCCTTTATTCTTTGTCCCTATTCCCTAAGATTGATTGAATTTCATTCCCTCGTCCCACACCTTCACTCTCGATTTAACCCCGTACGCTTTGTAGGGCGGTCTCATTCCATCCTCCCGAGGTGCCTATCATCCCAAGTTATTCGCGACATTGTCACTTTTTGTGCATTGTAGGTAGTTCGAGTAGGGCATGGACCAAATTCTGTACATTTTTTACTATTCTGAGGCTTTTTTCTGAGGCATTCAACCGACTTTGGGAGGCCCGAAGACTCTCCAAAATTGTACATGTTACCGCCGACTTTCGCTAGGATTGAGCCTCCAGGCCCAAATCGGTGAGTACACGGAGATAATGCATTTGTGACATTGTCGTGGGTCCTGGTAAATTACCGTCTCGATCCAGCAGTGGCATCTATTCAGCGGTGAGACAATGCCGATAATTGATATTGTAAGATCTAGTTGAAAATCTAATGATTCCCAAAGAAACCCCGAACACGCCGTAAGGAAGGCCTCACATTATGGCGTAGCGATATTTTACCCTCGCGAATTACTGATCGTACTGATTGGACACGCTTCGTCCTTGCAGCAGGAATAAAAGAGGAAAGGGGGTAGCGATGGCGCAACATCCAGAAGGGTACGGGCACGGCCCATGCATGCGTTCAAAAAGTTGGGCCTAAATAAACCTAGTTGTTTATGGCACATTGAGGTGGCTTGGCAGAAATGAAAAGCAGGCCCACCTGGCAGCCTGTACAGGCCTCAGACTCCACAATTCAACGGGTAATTAGGCGTAACGTTGGGACATCTTTAAGGCTTGGATGGGAGAATGGCGACAGGCATGATCTCATGTCATCCACAGGGCATCGAATTACGTGTACACCGGAGAAAGGGAGGCCTAACATTTATATACATGACCAAGGGGGCTGGGTTCGTCTGGGGTTTGTTGTTAAGGGTGAAATTCCGGAATCTTGATCCCGGGTACAATACAAGTGCACATGGGCAAGTCGAGGTGGAAAGGCTCACAGCCCCAAAACTGGGCCAACCACGTCCGTGTGCCATCCAACTGTGGATAATCGCGAGAACTTGCAGCCATGAATACGATAACCAGAATGAAAGCGCACCACCATAGAAATTTCCTTGCCCTCGAGCTCGTCGTGAGCTGGGCGATCATCTTTGTGGAAAGCCGCAAAGGAAAGATACAAACAGAGGAGATATCGAACACGAATGATACAGGTTGACTTATTCGTCCTATATATATAAGTGTCTAGTCCTCGACAGCCTCCGGGTCCGAGGGCGCTGTTCCGTTCGAAGCGACGTCGCCGGCGGCGCTGTCCGAATATAGCCAGTTGCTGCAACTTCAAACACTATCATTCACTGTTGCCCTTCAAATTCCGTTGGGATACACGTACTTTGCCTGCGCACCCTTGTTTAGAGACGGGGGACTTGGTCATCTAGCTTTACAACTCGCGGTATCGACGGTAGGTTCGCTGCGGGCGCTAACCTGATTGCTGTGTCGGAGAATGAAATTTCGCCCACCTTTTCTTGTTTCCTTCCTTCCTTCCGCCTGACGAGGCTTCAATCAAATCCATCTCTCACTGGAACCCTTCCCCATCGTACCTCATACCCTTTCTACTATCATTTCCGTAAATCTAGACCCGCTGCGACACTTTGTTCGCGAATTTCTTTTCAACTTCAAGCTCAGCATTCTTGTGCGGATTCGTAATGTCGTTCCCCGTCTTCCTCAAAACTGGCGACCAGGTAAAGGTCAATGGTAAATTACAAACGTTTTCGATTCGCATTCTGCGAACACCATACTCACATATTTTGCAAGATCATGTTTATTGCTCGCCGAGTTGGTCGGTTCGAGACGGCACCCCTTATTCCATAGCACGAATCATGGAGTTTCTCCCTCCAGAGGGAACCCCCAAGGGCGCGGGAAGTAATTCGCAGCCGTACCTCTACACACGGGTGCGCCTGGCCTGGTATTATCGTCCTAGTGATGTAAGTGATCGCGCGGTCAGCGACTCTCGCCTGCTGCTGGCCGCAATATACTCCGAAGTATGCGACATCAATCAACTGCGTGCCAAATGCCACGTTGTGCACCGGGACAAAATAACTGACCTCGCTGGATGGAAGAAACGCCCGGATCGCTTTTATTTTAATCGGCTTTTTGATCCTTACATCAAAAAGGAATTCGAGGTCATCCAGGCAACAGACGTCCGGAATTGTGCGCAGTTTCCTTTCTGGGCTATGACCCTGGCGCTTATTGCCCTTTATAGTACCCGAGAACATTCGAGAGACTCTTATCTCCCGCTATGAATACGTCGTTGCAGAGAAGGAGGTCGTCCCCGAACTCACAGACGCCATTCGGCTCTGCGACACATGCACCGAGTGGTGTGAGAGGTATGCATCGCTTGTTTACTCTATTGCGTCCGGCCACTTATTCTTGGCACAGTCCCGAAACGGTGCAGTGCGATCGGTGCAAGAAGTACTTTCACATGCGATGTGTCCAGCCACCTTTGTTGGGGAAACCATCGCGTGGATACGGTTGGACGTGCGCCCCCTGTTCTAAGCAACACGAAGAAGAGGTTGATAGCCACGATGTCCGCCATCCCACCCCGACGATCACAAAGCCGAAGTCCAATGCTCCTCCGGTGCGAGGGAGGGGACGGCCGCGCAAAGATAGGGGACAAGCTGAAAGGGAGGAGAATCTGCCTGTTAAGCACTTTAATATGTGGCCCTTCCGATACTTCGGGTAAGTGGTTCATTCATTGTTCAATCAAACAACCGACCCTCGTTAGGCAATACACCAATGCGAAAGATACCCTAGGTTAGCTTTCAATTCTTCCCATTGGAACCTACTTCTAATTATTGTGTGTATAGATCCGGATGATTTGATCTTCCCCAGGACTGCTACTCGTCAAGGGCCCAAATATCAGGCCAATGTACCATTAGCTCCAGACCCAAATGCTATAATGAGCACTGGTGAGTGAATAGCAGTATGGGCATCATGTCCGATTGACCAACCTTGCTGGACAGACCCCGACGAGCGTGGCGGCGATAGCACGATCCAAATCCTCAGTGTTACAAATACGCTTACAGATGCCGAAGGTGTGAATGTCGTTAATGATTTAATTGTTGGTTGCTAACTTTCGCGGCTGGCTGTTCTAGTGGATGAGAGTGAGAAACTTCTTCGTCATATAACGTGTTTCGAATAAATGCTTAATCGTTCTCCAGTGGAATCATACAAGGATCATCTCAGCTCGAACGAGGAGCTAAAGCATGGGGTCGACTGGTTGACAGAAGTAATACGTAGATATTCTGACGCCATCATGACCTCGCGACCTCTTTCGACGGTGAACATGACGTCCCCCCTTCGCTACGAAAAGGTATGTCCGTTCACCGATGACGTTACGTGGTCCTACAATTAGTGCTATAGTGGAAGAAGAACGAGACTCGTTACACTGACAAAGAGTGGAGTAAGGAGGAGAAGTATGCTTTCGAGGAAGGCATATTCATGCACGGGGCCGAGCTTCGGGCAGTTCGAGAAGAGGTTGGCACGCGGCAAATGCCTGAGGTGGTTCGGTACTATGGGCATTGGAAGAAGTGTGTCTATCCAGTCCCACTTGCTGAGGTCCTAACACTCTGTATAGCTCCAAACTGGGCGAGGAGAACCGCCGCATTCTCCGCCAGGGCCAGCCCTCGAAGCCTCCAAGCGAGCGGTACAAGAGTATATCGGATGCGAACAACGGCCAGCGCGTGGGCCTACCCGACGACGACGCCTCGATCATCGAATCTTCCGCGACGCTTGTTTGTGGCGCATGCCGCACACGTGAATCCGAGACCTGGTGGAAGGCGCCCAAGCATATCTCCGCGAATGCGCTATGCGAGTCTTGCGGCATGAACTGGCGCAAATACGCAGATCTGAATGTCAGGCCGTCCAGAGAGGAGTCTTTGCCGGTGACCAAGACCAAAGCGGCGACAGAGAAGCGGGAGGGGACGCCCTTGCAGGGTCCGTCCGCGAAGAGATCAAAGGTTTGTTTAGATACTTGCGATGACTTCACAACCTTCTTATATCCTCTCAAGACATCGGCGTCAGCACATTCCACCCCTCCTCCCATCCAGTCCAATGTACCACAGCTAAGATGCATGTGCTGTCAACAGAGTGGTCCTCTCGGTAAGGTCCTGAAATGCAAGAAGTGCCAATTACGCGTCCACACAGGTACGTTTCTAACTAGTAAAATATTAGCTATACTCGTTTACTGGAGACCAGGTTGCTATGGTGCAACCGTGGATTCGGATAGTTTGGACTCGTGGAAATGCGACCTGTGTCGGAATGAAGAAACTATGGAGGCCTCCGTGGTACGTACATCCCACTTTCGATATCAAGTCAAGTATCTAATATCTCTTTGAAGTATTCTGATTGTCTTCTGTGTCCGCGCACACGCAAGAACAACAAATCCGCGCCCAGTGATAACTTCTTACGCGCTTTCAAGCCTACAGAAGGGCAGGGATGGGCACATGTCCTGTGCGCTGTATTCACGAACGAGCTCACCTTCACGGATGCATCTCGCTTACGATTGGTCGAAGGCATGAATACTATGAACCCGCGTCGATTCTCGACCGTAAGTTGCTTCGTTTGCCCTCCGGTAGTGGTCAACACTAACATCTATGCGTAGAAATGCCATCTGTGTGGATTATCGGATGGGGCTGTCGTCCGATGTAATGACTGCCCGAAAGATTATCATATTTCCTGCGCATGGAAGCATGGTCTCAAGTTTGGTTTTGAGATACAACCAGTAAGTCCTCGCTTGCTGTTCTGGCGCGCGCGCTCACGTCCTTGCAAGGTCAAAAACAATCGCCGGGAAATCACAAGCTTCAAAGGCGAGACGGGCTCCATGGTTGCAATCATTCTATGCAAGGACCATGATAAATCAAGACGGGACATCTATGATATTTGCGAAGCAGACGACACCGGCGAGGTTTGTTCTCCCCTTTTACAAATATTCCGTAGACTTGTTACTAATTCTTTCCCAGACTGCATTGCAGGTCTACTGCCGTACTTACAAGCAGGCACCTGTGTCTCAAGCGCACGGTCTGTTGCGCAAGGCCCGTCGTCTAGATCAAATTATCAACTTGCCGGATAATCTTGTCAATCCCGACCCCAGGAGCAAGGAACCCAAATGCTTCGAGTGCAAGACCGAATTTGCGCCCGCCTTCTACTCGTATGTCCCTCCCAAACAGCAGAACAAAGTTTGGCTGTGTCATCGCTGTTCGCTCGGATCGCCGCACAAGCGGGAAGCCATCCACGGTTCCATGTCGGACTCTACATAATCAATTGTATCATTAAACTAGTACTACACTTTCCATTGGGGCATTGCGGGGAGGGTATTGAATACAGAACATTGACATCAACAAATAGAACGATAAGAAACGCGAATGTCGTAAATATGCAAACAAACGGACATAGATTAGAATATGCAGTAACTCATACTTTGACTCGCTTGTAAAATAGGACATATGCTTTCTGATTCTGTGGCAATGTTAGCATCGACGCTTTAGGGTGGCTAAGCGGGGGGGGGGGGGGGGGGGGGGGACGTACGACAACTTGCTTAGGATCCGCCGGCCGAACGCTGCTATCGTCGCAAGACATCCAACCTCCCCGCGAAGCAATGTAGGCCGTGTCTGACGGCATGGATTAGTAAGCCGGTATACATTCAGACTGGGGGAACCTACAATGGCCGCTGCTGAGATTACCATAATGATTAGTTACGCCATACAGGTCGTATCTGTATGGCGGCAGTTGCGTTCGCGGGTCGCTCGGATCTATGCTAACTTGGCCCTTGTCCGCTCCAGTAGGGAGCGGAGGAGGCATAAAATTTGTCAGATCGAGCGCCTTTAATGGGTACTCGACGAAGGTGTCAATCTTGTCTGAGAATCGTCCCCGAGTTTCAAAGCGTTTGAGATGGATCAAGAGGATGGGAGGTAATCGGGCCAGGGAAAGTTGCTTAGTGGCTTTGCGCTTCGTTTTACACCGCGGACAGTCCCTGTTGGAGGAACAAGGGTTACCACAGAGCAGGCGAGATATGAAAGAATGGGACAGACCACGCATCATCCTTCTCCATGACCTCGTGGTTGAAGAAGGCGTCTAAACACTTCTGCAGATGTATCTTGCCGCTTCTGCTGGGGACAGGTAGTTGCAGCATGGAGAACACATTGTACGTTGTCGACGTCTACGAGAAATGCTGAGATCCTGCATTGGTTCGTATGAAAAGCTTCTCCTTACCTGATGGCAAGTCATGCACTCCAGACGATTCCTTAGCTGGCCCTGGAAGTAATCAACGATCAAACTATCATTCCTCATCTTCCACGCCTTCCACTCCCTTTCACTCGCAATCTGTGGGGGCAGCTTCTCCAGCTCCGCTTCTTCCTCCGGGGTCGTCTTCCATACTGGTTTCGTGATAACCCGGTTCAAATCCTCGTGTATGATGTCCAACAAGAAACTCAGGAACTCTTGAGAATCGTGCTGATCACAACCACTATATTGTTGGTTGAGCGAGACCACCATTTTCTAGTGACGGGAAATAAGAAAGAAGTCAATGAAAGTATCTAAACACCTACCCGAAAATCAATTGGCGTTATATAGGGAAGGTCGCCTTGCCACATGCTTCGAAGAAGAGATGCAAACGACTGTACGAGTTTCCCCTGAGAACCCATCTTGTTTAGCATGTTGATTGCTTCCCGCCATCTCCCGTCTTCACAAGGCTCAGTGGATTGAATGTGTACGAAGCCAAAATGAACCTACTAGTAAAGAACTGGGCGAATGGCACGGTCGCACTCAGACACTGTATCGGTGCGTTCATGTAACACGTATTCCCCATATTCTTCAGCCCGCTCGTCCCTATCTGCGTATCATACCAATACACAACTGAGTAATCCTGCTTTAGCCGTGGCGGTAAAGGTGCCATCACAGTGGGCTGCGGCATCGCAATGGAACGGTTATGATTATCCTGCCGATCCAGAGCAATGGCGGGAGCAGCGACCGGCGCCGGTCGTGAGATCTGGGTCGATAATTCTGGGTAGTCGATAGGGCCGCCTCGGGAAGCAATCCCGGACCCGGAGAGCGCTTCTTGAGTCTGGTCAATGTAGTCACTCCGGCGTCGAGGGAAAGAAGGGTTGATGGAAGCTTGCGGCGGAGATGCGATGTTGTCGTAGTGCGCGGGAGGGGAGACGAATGGGGAGCCGGAGAGTGAGCCAGTGGTATTCGGAGTGACGCGCGGAGGGAATTGAGGATATGTGATTGATGATGAGCCGTTGACAAGAGGTTGCATCATGCTGGGACCAGATAACTGCCGATTTGCGTCAGTTGCGGCCTCAACCCATCCTCTCGTAGAACCTACATTATTGGGATACGCAGCCGATGTCGAAACTGGTCCACGGGATATCGCAGGACGCCGTGCAAGTGCACTTCCTGGGGGTGAATGATAGAATGAAGGACTGGTTTCCGCGGGATGCCTTCTGGCCTTAGCGAGAGACTCTACATCACGTAGCAATGAAACTCACCTGGAATGAGATACATGATCCACAGACATCGTCGACCGATGCTCGCCATGACCCTGCCCAAATGATAGGCCAGCTGGTGTCCGCTGTTCTAGCGGTGGCGAGGTGGTAAGGTTGTCATACCGTTGTCCTGACGAGGACCACTGTTGCCGGGGGTCAATCAATCTGGGGGACGTAACAGGGCTTCCCATCGACACCGGGGGCGGCGACGTGGACCCATTCAATGTAGGAGACATCAACCCATTCATCAGTGCCCCTGAAGATGGAACTGAGCCTTGACCTTGTGTTGTCACAATTGCACCAGCTCGCAAGGGATTTGTGTCTTGGTACCCGGGCGAATGCTTCCCATCTACTAACCGCCGCACAGAATCGTCCCCCATCTCCCTTTTCCATCTATCCAGGCCGCCGAGTAGGAGCATCGGGACCCGCCGTAGCATCTTTGTATTGCACCCTCGTATATGGCCATCACTAAGACGTTGATAGGAGAATTCTGCGGTCCAAAGGTTTCGGAATTCTGGTCGTACAGCACTATCAGGTCGAATTTTTCCCGGTTCGAAAAGACGACGCCTTCGTTGGTGGGTGCGACGACTAGGGCGTCTTCCAGGCTTTGACCTGTAACACTTTCAGAATATATACCGCCGTTAGAACGTCGAAATGCCAATGACTTTGTTCAGTCGCGGATATTTACCTTTCGCGCATTAGTATGCTGGGTTCCACACACACTATGGGCTTGTGACTGATGTGTTCACGGTCGAAATCTCCACGGTGCCTCACGTCTAGAAGCAGTACTTTGTAGTGCTGCATGTATTGCGCTAATTCGCCTGGTGTCGTAGAGTTACTATTTGGGATAGGCGGTTTATCTACCGTCGGTGTTTGTGGAGTGGTGGAACCGGACGATGCAGGGCGTGACGAGCCCAAACCGAGCCCACTTAACCCGACGGTCGAAGGCTTAGTGGCGAGCGAAGGGGGAGCCGGGGAGCGAGTTGGTGAGGCGGGTTGGCTGCCGAATGAGTTGGCGATGGGGGTCAAAGGGGTGCTAGAAGGTCTGTCGACGGGTACATTGTACTCGGTGAATCCGTTGATCGAGGGCTTGTGTTTGACGTTAATGGTTGCAGCGGGCGGACTTGTGGGTACTGAGGGGAGCTTGAGGCTGGTTGCTTCGTCGAGTTCGTCGATGGTGGGGAAGTTCTGGGCGAATTCGAAGAGGCTCAGAGACTCGCGTTCGGGAATCACGGGCGACGTAGATACTGGTGACGGGGGACCGAGGGTTGACGGCAATACGAATGAAGTCGGCACGGGAGGTGGAGAGGGGAGCACCGATGACAAGGATGCGTTGATATGTGTCGTTGTCGACGACGACGATACCGAGAAAGACGGAGAGGTTGCCGGCGGAGAGGTGGGGAGTTCGCGAGATATTCGCTTGGAATTTGTTGTGAGGACAAGACCATTATCTTGCAAGGACTTGAGACGATCAGCAATGGTCTTCCGAGGAGGGTCGTCGCTCGGGCTGGCTAGGAGATCAGTAACAGCAACGGACGATACAGACAACGGACCTTTTCTCAAAGGCCTTGAGCTTGTCTTCTACAGCGTTCTTCCTTTCGGCTAGATCACTTCCTTCGTGCTGCGGTCTGGTGAGCGTGCTTTGATGAGCTGGGATGAAATGGGCACAATCACCTCGAAAAAGTCGTTGAACTCTTTCTTGAGACCACCACCTTTCTTCATCTCTGGATGATCCAGGGTCATTTTCGCCAGAGCAGCGGCTTGAGTGTATGCGGCTAGAGCACTCTTAAGATCCCCTCGAACTTCATAGTCTTTCCCCTGCTGGACCTGGCGTCGCGCTGTCTTGATCATCGACATGGGGGTCGCCCCGCGAGTCTCCCGGTTTACCGCATCCTTCGCTGACGATGTGATTTCCGATATGTTCATCTCATCGTACACACGGGTAGAACCATTGACTTTATTCATGGGCACCACGGTCAGACTTTGAGGCAAAACATAAGCCTGCACATACCAGAGGAATTCAAATTATTATTCGGTGATAAAACTGTGACACCGGGCATTCGGTCCCAGGATTAAGGTACGTTTTGGAGAAAGAACGATGATGAGCTGCTGAAAGTCATTCCTCAACTGCCTGCGGACCGCCAAAAAAACAAGATATTATGTCATTGCAGGGTAACTTATCTATTCCTGAGAGCTACAAACTGACTGTGTGATTACTACTTCTGAGTTAGCGTTAAAGTTTGCTAAGTCAGCGGTTATTGACCACTAACATGAAACTTGTTCGCTTTTCAACCCTCCGTCAGTGATCTCTTTTTCAGCTCGTGGAGGTGAGCAGAATCGCATCCATTGTGCAGTTTTTTTTTGCTGAAATACAGTGAACCAATTCCGATACGTATGATGAATGAGCTCCAGTATCTCGAACAGTCACTACTAATTCAACCCTCATGGCGCCGACAAGTACCGACCCTTCGAAAGCGAATCGCGATCATGCTTCCGGATATTATAGGACTCATATTCGAACATCTTGTATTGGAAAGCAGCTCCGGGTGGCTCCTCGCGACGCACACTTGTCAGACATGGCGGAAAATTGCGATTGTGATGCCTCCATACAGCTGTCCTTTTCTCCGAGCACGGTAAACATGTTTCTGCAGCGTTCCAAATCAGCCCCATTGCGTCTGGGGAATCGACCTGGACGAAACGAAACGACTCTTACAATGATGCTCGAACCTACTTCACGCCGGAAAGAAGCCATGATTATGGACCCCAGGTATGAAGACGGCTGACCGGCTTACTATTGAGTCCAATTCCTTTACTCCAAGAGCACACACTTGGCCTCTACCAATGGCGTCTGGACGTTCGGCATCGCGTTCCTTCTTCTGGACTAACCAAGGTTGCGAAGCCTGGATGTAACCGGCTGCATTTTTGGCCTGAACCCGCCGTTCTCCGACCTTAACCGCTTAGCCTTGCAGTAGCATCACGAGTACGCTAATTTACCATCTGCAGGACCTACACCTTCGTGAAGCGTTCGGACCCCAACGGGATGTTACCCCATGAGGGCTCTGCAATCTCCCTGCCGTTCCTATCGTCTCGCCCGATTCAGAGAAAGACATGATCACCCTCGGTGAATTTTTGAAGTACCTGATTCTTCCCTCTATCCACTAGGTGGTGGCATCTCTGCAGACCTGTCCGACACCCGTTGTACACGCGCTCCTCCCACCTCCGTGCCCCATTACATTATCATTGATCTGTGGCGATTCACGGACTATGGTCAAACTCAAACTTCAACCTACAAACAAGCCCTAGGTTGAATTCGGTTCAATAGTGCAACGCACAGAGCGTCTACAATGCGAACTTGCATCTTTTCATCCAATCCCAGACCCGGAGGTTCTTTATCTCGACGCGGAGAATGTGAGTGACAACGACCAAGATCCCACTGCATTATTCCCTTTCTTCCGCGACTTGATTCAAGTCGAAGAGCTACATGTCAGCCGCTGATATACCACTTGCCCTCCTGGACACGCCCGGGGGCCTAATGGAAGGCGACGTTCCTCCGCCTTACACGCTCCCTAGTTTGAACCGAATTTCTTTGTTTCCAGAGGGCATCCCGAAGAATACTTGTTCAAATCGGGAAGTGACTGATGGAGAGGAAAGCACTGGGTATTGCGGTCGACACATTGGTGATTACCCATAGGCTCAACTGGGTCTAAAATTTCTATTAAAGACCTTGGACCCCAAAATCATCGAAGTATTTCTCGATTAGGTAGAGGCGTGTAACGAGATTTATCCCTGTCGTCGTTTTCCTATGCCATGATAGTCTAGATAAATTCCATTCAAAATGCCATACGCACAAAGGAATTTCTACCAAAAGAAACATCTTGGCCAACGTGGGGATCGAACCCAAGACCTTCGCGTTATTAGCACGACGCTCTAACCAGCTGAGCTAGTCGGCCGACGAAACATGAGGTGTGATTCCAGCCCAGGAACCATTTCCATTTCGTGTCCTTAGGAGGCGGGACTCCCACGCTTATGAACCGCCCCTGAATGAACCTTCGACATGGGGGCGGGCAGGGTTTGAACGTTTGAACATTGATACTCTTACATCTTACCATCATGCCGTCTTCCAATGCAACCAACAAACGAAAGTCGCAGAGCACCGCATCCGCAAAACAAGGGTTTGCTAGGCTTTGCCTCATTGAAGCGAACCGCAACGGGGCATGTAGCTGGAAAGAAGAACGTCCCACGCACCAATTCCGCTCCTATCCGCGCCAATGTCGCCCGCAGTGACAGAGAGTCGATCTAGAAGCCCCGAAGATACGATAGAAGACTCTGATTCTTCCTCCGAGAACTCTGCGGATGATATCGAGGAAGAACGAATAACAGAAGATGACGCTATCAGCGCACCAGTCACTCGGAGGAGTGCACGTATATCCGGTGTCGCCAAGACCAAGGCAGAGAGCAAGGATATTGTTGCGGAAAATGGCATGTTCCGTTCTCGGAATTCGCTGGACTCTTCTCCTCGTAAGCGCCCTGGGCTCAAGAAAGCGGCGGACACTGGACTATCGGAGGCCTGGCGCAAGCATTATGGCGTAGCGAGGCAAAAGATGGGCGGCCTCCAACCTAGTGAGTTATTTGGATTGTCCTATTCCTTGTATGCGCGTAATTCATCGACTCGTAGTCCACGCCGAGAATGAGACAGCGATCCATCACATTTTGCGGGTGTTTGATCTGTATGTCATCCACCTATAATCGCGTCTCATATCGTAACTCTCTTTCAGGTCCTACGAATATGGACCTTGTGTAGGCGTTCCACGCATACAGCGTTGGGAACGCGCTAACAAGATGGGTCTGAATCCTCCTCAAGAGGTATGGCGCATTTATCTGCCTGCTCTGCATGAGAAATGACTTGTTGTTCCTCAGGTATACGAAATCCTGACAAACAAGGAGTACATGGACAAGGATGAATATTCCCAAAGTGTGTTCTACGGAGAGGAAATTTGACGATGATGTTTATTATAATGATTCTGGTGCGTATCAGTTCAATCTTACCCAAGTATTCCACTCAGCGGCTGCCATTCAATCTGCTTGTCTAGAATGTTGCTCCGTATTCTTTCCCGATCACGATTTGCTCCCTGATACTTGCTTGTGTGTATGTACATTACGCTTGACTGTACTTAAATGACGCTGCTTGCGTTTACCTTGCCATCGGTCCCTTCGGCCAATGGTATTCCACCCCATGGAATAAATCCCTTGTCTACCAATATCCTATAGTCTATTTCGCATTAAGCCTCAGGCGCAGACTTGAAATGAGAGCAGGGAGCTCTAGTTCAGAAAGTACGCCGCCTTACTAGAACCTGTGTGCGGTCCCCGAGACCAATTAACCTTCCGGCACAAATACATTCCGGTAGGTCAGAATATGAGTGCGTGGATTCGTTGATCTGATGCTGAGCCTGCCTGCTGAAGGTAAGTATTCGGGTGTTATCTTGAATCAGAGCATAGGATTTATGTGCTGTTTAAATTCTTCGACGACGCGCCGGAACACAGTTGTAATGCGTAGGCTCCATTAACTCCACGATGGCTAAGCACCCCATGACACACTCTCCTCAGCTTTACTAATCGCTTCTTCGACCAGGTGCTTAGTTTGCAATCCTTTCACAATTGTATGACAGGCCTGGCAGCGTTTCCGTGCCGTTAGGTTCGCGATTTCTCATGTCGCATCGATATAAAATAGAAATCATACCCTCAACTTCACCCCGAAGAGCCATGACGTCTCTTTACCTCCTCTCTTGGTTTACCTTCATCATCGCCGATCTTGTTTTTTACTTCCAGTACGCATCATCAGTATATAACGACGTGTGCGCGCAACCGAACGGGAATACGTTGGTCCAGCGTGTAAGTTCATACATCTATTCTCCTTTGCCGCTTACAAAGGAATCGCAGATCAACCGACTGTTGACCGATACACAAGGCTTCATTGTATGAGATGACGGTCGCAAGGAAATCGTTGTTGCTTTGCCTGCTAGGTGCGGCTACAAAACATGCCCGCCCAGCATGTTGGCCTGACTCTTTGAGCTTCGAAGCACGTCCCAAAGCGACTTATTGCTCGACAATGAGCTCTTCCTCGTACCTTTCCTAACCCAGGGGATCTCGCCACCACGTTTGTCTCTTTCTTCATGTTCTAAATATCGTGTGGGGTTGTTGGATCGCTCGTACACATAGGCTTCGCTACTACGTAAGCACCGCCTAATTTGCCCTCCGAGAATCTATCCAAAATTCCTTGGTCCATAGGTGGAACTCCACCGCGCTCCAGGTCATCTCGACTGTGCGACCTCAACCCAACGCATATCCTGGATACTCGCTGGTCACTACTGGACATTCTCTGGGCGGCTCCCTTTCGGGCCTTGCAGCTATCTCGTTGAAGCAGAACTTCCCGAAAATGTAAGGACGCTAACCACGCAATGAAGCTTGAAGCTTGAAGACCCACGCAAAGCCCGACATGAGACCAATTAGGATGTATACAGTTGAGGACGGCCAAAGACCACAAAAAAAACCAATGTTTTTTTATGGCTTCGGACTTGCTCGGGATAGATAGAGTAGTTGAAACGGAGGAGAATGATCCTTGGTTCAATAAATTTGGTCGAGCCGCTGACCCAAAAAAAGGCAATATATTATTGAGCAAGGCCTAAAAAGTTGGCCAACCCAGAAAAAATAGCTAAAATCACGAAAAAACCGGCAATTGCTTCCTTTTCATTTGTCATTACCTTTCCTTGATTATGAGAGCTTTTGGTTGAGCCATTCCATTGAAAATAAATCCACAAGTTTGATAAGATAACAGTAAACTGATGGCTTATCTGTGTGATACCATAGTGCCTGTCATGCTCGCAAACGATCTGATCCAATATTCATTGAATAATACTCTATATAAAATATGAAAGCTCAAGGCCGGCCCCCCAAGAAGCAACACTACAATCTCTCAAACCTCTGGAATCAGCCTGTTACAGGCTCTGAATCCGTTTCAGAGGGATCTCAAGCCCGCTCTGCTGGCGAGACTGCTGAGGACACCGCAAATTATCTCTGTACAATGCCAGACAGTATGAGGGTCGATTGGGAAGCTGAGGATGCTGCCTCAGATGGTTCTGATATTGATGAAGAACTTGGATTAGATGATCTTGATGACGAGGTTTTCGCGGAGAAGCTGGAAAGAATGCTTGCTGGGGAGGACACCAATGATGAAGAGTGGCTTCTGCCAAAGGAGCAGTGAAAACTAGATGCAAAGCGAGGTAAGAATCAGTTATTTAACCAATACAATAAGTTGACAACAAGGAAACAAATCTCATCATTGCAGAGCATCCCAAAGTGTACAAAACTGGGCCAGATGTTATGGCGAAGTCAGATCGCTCCATTCGACGCCTTGGGCTGAAGTTTCTGGGCAGGTCAGTCAATGTTGGACGCGTTCATTCACCCAAGCTCTGCATCAATTCCATCAAACCCTCTAAGCGTGCCGATTCCATCAAGCATGGTGATTGCTTCAAGCATCCAAGCATCATCTTGTGAAGTCATCAGCTTGGACAGTAGTGAATCAGAAGATGGCAATGCTGCGCAGGCTGTCTTTCGTGGCACTTCACAGCCAAAGAAAAATGTGTGCTGGGCCTCACAGCGTGACAGTTTGAGCCCACCCCAGTCTGATACAGATCTGAGTCTGCCACCTGGATCTGGGAGCTCTGCTGCCGTGTCTGAGGTTGAGAGCTTTCATTCTGGAAATGTCTCACATTCTATTGTTGTGATGGACCAAGTGGATGGTGCAAGTACGGATGAAGGGGAGGAAGATGATGTGAGGGAAATAGAAGATGATCTTGATGGCCCAGACCTGGATGACGAAGATGGAGAAGCCTGGGAGGAAGAACTTGATGAGGATGTGGAAAATCCACAAGTCGAAGTCCGTCCTTGGGATGTTTTGCGAGACAAGATCAAGGTGGAGCTGAAGAAGAACAGCAAAAGCTGTGCCTCTCGCAAATAAACCAGTTGATGATCCTCGCCAATTTTGCGACACTGCAATTGAAAGGTGTGAAGCAGATACAGGCCAGTACTGAGATTGCAAGACAGCAGCACGAAGGGGAGGGTCACTGGTTCGCAAGGCATGTTTGTGATCTTGCACGCCATTATCAAACATTTGAGCAACTGCCGAAGGAATGTTGCAGTGGGATGTGGATGTCTCGGTCCTTTCCTGAATGACAACGATGTTTGATTGCGCGTGCTTCACTATCTGAGAACACTGCCAACTGCAAAGGTCACTCCTGCGGCACTCGTTAAGCAAGTCAATAGCTTGATCTTTCCAGAACTTGGCATCAAACCTGCGAAACCACTGAGCATGTGTGCTGGTCGGCGATGGCTTTACAAATTAGGATGGCAGCACACCTTAGTGAAGAAGGGTGTATACATGGACAGACATGAGCGTGATGATGTGGTGAAGTACCGAAACGAAGTCTTCCTGCCTGCAATGAAGGAGTTCGAGGAACGGATGGTTCACTTTGATGGACCAGATCTTGTGAGAGTGGAGCCAAAATTGAAGCCTGGCGAACAAGAAATAATTGTGCTGTTCCATGACGAGTCCTGCTTCCATGCGAATGAGCAATCTAATACTGCATGGTCAGTGTAAAGTTTAATCCCTTGCAAGGCTCTCTGATAATGGTGTGCTTTAGGTTGCAACTGGAAGAGCAGCCTTTGCGCAAGAAAAGCCATGGTCAGCTCATTCACATTTCTGATTTCATCAATGTGATTACTGGAAGGCTTGTGATCATTGATGCAAACAGAAACATCAAGTGTGACGCAAGAAAGATCATACACCCTGGATTGAATGGCAACGCATGGTGGGATACAAAACAATTGATTGAGCAGATCAAGGAGGCGATCAAGATCTTCAACGATGCGCATCCAGTGTTATGGTTCGATATTTTCTTCTTCAATTCCCCTTATCTTATCAGTCACGACACGTATACACACGTGCCCGATGACGCGTCTCTTTACTAATTAGCATTACGTATCTATTACAATAGCCTTAGTAAGAACCACACCGAAACCACATGTCTGCAGTCAACCCGCAGCCATGACAAGACGCCATGCACAAACGGTGCGCTTTCCATGGAACGCTGGCTGGTTACGGTGTGTAGTAGTACATGAGGATATCGCATGTATAGTAGTATATATTCACCAATCCAATACCCAGAGACGACAGCTCGTTCTCTTGGGATTTCCGCTAGTTCCACTAGTTTTAGACTAAGTCAACCAAGCTACCCTTCTCCCATTTCTTTATCTTTTGGCTTTAGTATTCTTGTAGGAGCCACGTTAGTCTTGAACTAGTGTCGCCCTAACAGAAGAACGAGCTACCCTCTTAACGTCCCTCCTACACTTCTATCATCTTTACTCTGCAGCACTTACCTGAAGAACAACCACCTGACCTTGACACAAGATACGTTTCACATTGTCTCCTTTTCTATCACATAACCCCATTCGAAATTCCCACCAACAAGCCACCCAGGCCTTGATCATTTTTTTTCCACAGTAACCAGTTCCCTCTACGCTGTGTTTTGTGTTCAACACAATCCACACTCATCAAACCTTTTGCCGAAGAACTCCTTCCTCGTTGACATTGTCCGCTCAAGTGCCGGTGTGCACTAGCTTGAAGTTCAGTGTCAATTGACAGGGTAATTTTTGCCGAAGAATTCCTTCCTCGTTAACGTTGTCTGCTCAGGTGCCGGCGTGCACTAGTTTGAAATTCAGCGTTAATTGACAGGGCAACCCTTACCCATTTCTATCTATCTCTACCCCTCACCATGTCTCACGCCAGCACCTCCAGTTACGAAAACATCGGAGACCAGAACATGCCCAGCCCATCAGATCAACATCCTGCAAACCCGTCACAAACCACCCCCACCACCAACCACGGAACAAATGATGATGATGATGATGGACCGACTGGCACAAATGGAAGCTCGGTATGAACAACTGGCCAACTACGTACGAAATCGACCCGCACCCACACCAGCACCCGCTCCTGCCCCCATACCCGAACCAATCCCTGTACCTGCCGACGCTGCCCGACCAATAGGACCTAAACTTGCAAAACCCGAGATTTTCGATGGAGAACGTGCCAAATGCCGGTCATTTTTAAGAAGCATCCGGATGTACATCGCAGTCAATCAATGGCAATTCGCGAACGAAAACACCAAGGTCCTGTACGCCCTATCATTTATCCAGGGACAAAAAGTCGACAACTGGAAAAACGAAGTCATCAATTGAGCGCTCAACTGGCGAGACAACAGAGGATACGACCCAGTGGTTTCGGACTTCCGAAGGTTCTCGGAAGAGTTGGAGAAAATGTTTGGCGATCCAAATCCAAGAGAAACTGCCATCTCCACGCTCTCTGCCTTAAGGCAAGGCAACGAACCAGCAGAGGAGTATGTAATGAAGTTCGAAGCACTACGGGAAGACACTGGCTACAACGACGTGGCCCTAGTAGAATTGTTCAAAGCGCGGAATAAACCCCGGCTTGCTAAAACGGCTTTACAGCCTCCACCTGCTCCCCGCCGATATCAAGCATGGAGCGAAGAGGCAATCCGGTTTGACAGACAGTGGCGTGAGATGCAGTCCTACGCCAAGGGACACGGACAGGGGCGGCAACAAGGCCAAACCCAACAACGACAAGGCCAAAGACAGGGCCTGTAAGGGGACACTCCTATTTTCTCCTATTCCCCTGTCCCTGTCCCTTCCTCCTTGTTCCTTTCTCCTTTCCTTCATCCCACGGACTCTTACCTACATTCCCTTCATTCCCTTTCGTCCCCTTTTCCTTTCCATCCACTCCTTTCGCATCCGAGTCACGTCCGGTGACTCCGAAGTCTTCCCGCGCTTCGGACTCGCTCGGACTCGTATATACACTTCGGGGCTCGTCCGGGCTACCCCTATCCTCTTTCCCCACTTCATTACTCTTTGCTCTTACTCCCCCAGGTCGCTGGCACGACTCCTGTACATTTCCCTTCCACTTCATTATCACATGCCCCCTCGTACCTTGTGATATTCGTTCGGACTTGTGGCTGGTGTACTGTACAGTTATCCTTCATTCCTCCCACGCTACTACAGTATATACTTCGCTTCCTAGCATGGAGAATCCCTATCCTGTTCTCTTTGGATTCTCCCTCTGCTAGGTGAGCAGCTCTCTCATGTATTGTAGTTAGACTTATTCATATCTTTGGATTCTCCCTCTGCTAGGCCTGCGCTGTGCGGCCATCTTGAGGTTGCCCTTACAGCAGAACAGGATCTCCCATCCTGGCACCAGAGCCCTACGGAAAACGTCCTGCGCCACTCCGGACTCGTTCCCGACGTCTCTCCGGTTTTGCGGACATTCCGGACGCTCTCCTGCTACTCCCACCCACCTCTGAGGACACAAGGAACTCCATCCCTCGCTCCCCTGACGACTCCGAAATGACGGGCGGTTCTAGCCAGATCCCGCCATCCGAGCCAGCCGACTCAGGACCGGACTCCGAGACTTTGCAGACCTTGTGGGCTCAGACGTACGAACACCAAACCCAAATCCGTTCCATCCATGATACACTTGCCCGAATCGAAGAACTCCTCCTAACACCCCATCCGACTACTCCGAAAACGACTCCGGACTCCGAGCTGAGGGGCACCGAAGCCTCCCAGCACGCCCCGGGTCGATCCGAAAACACTCAGCGTTCCCGTCTGAAGCCTGCCTCTCCCCCAATCTTCGACGGAAACCGCAAGGATGGCCGTGCATTCTACAATGCGTGCTCCATCTACTTCCAGCTCTGTCCGGACCACTTTCCGAACGAGCAGGCCAAAATCCTCTGGTGTCTCTCCTTCTTTCAGAAGGATCGTGCCAAGGAGTACGCGGACATGGTGCTCCGGAGTCCGAAGGATCCGTACTTCGAGTCCTGGGCCGCCTTCGCAACCGAGTTCCGGACTCGCTTCCTTCCGGATCGGGAACGCGAAGCCGCCATGCTAAAGCTGGAGTCCACCCGGTACCACCAAGGCCGTCGGACCTTCCAAGAGTACCTCGATGAGTTCCGGGATCTCGTAGACCAATCCAGATACACCGAGGGCTCCAACATCACGATGAAGTTCCGCCGCGGATTGGACTCCATCATCCAGAGCCGCGTTGCCGAGTCCGCAGACTGTCCGGACGAAGATGACTTCGAGGAATGGTACAGAGCAGCGCAGCGGGTTGCTGACAATCGTGCTGCTAACCAGTCCTTCCACTTTGGCATGCACTCCGGTAACCCCGGACAGCTCGTCCGACCAGCAGCCAATTCCGGAGTCGCTCGGACTCCTGCGGGTGTACTTCCCGCGCCTCGGACTCTGCTCCCACCTCTGCAATCGCGTTTCCAACCCCCGCCTCCTCCGAAGGCTCTCTCACCGGGCGTCCCTATGGACGTCGACCACACCCGCTCCCGACCTGCCACTTCACAGCTCTGTTACCGATGCGGCAAGCCCGGCCACATGTCCCGCGAGTGCCCACTCCGGTACGATGTCCGGTTCATGACCACCGAGGAGCGGATGTCCGCCATTGAAGATCTCTTGACCGCGGCCGATGTTGTAGAAAGTGTGGAAACTTCGGAAGGAATAGATGGTGAGGGAACGGCCCCGGTTGAGGAATCGGGCACGGCGGATTTTGTCCGGACCAACGAGTGATCAGTGCGACCTCGTTGGTAAATAACCGATTTGCTTGTCTTAGCGTAGACGAAATACGAGATGATGACTCCGATCAATCCGATGATTCGTCCGACGTTAAGCAAGCGACTCCGATTACAATCCGCACACTCCGAAGGTTTCGCCCGCAGTGGGAACGGCGGCTACCCAGTAGCTATAAGATCTCCGCGCTGCCCGGCAAGCTTTCCTTAGATATACCCATTGAAGTGCAGAGCACGGATACACAACACAGATGCACCCTTCAGGCCCTGGTGGACTGCGGGGCCACCGGAGTCTTCATGCATCCGCGCTTCGCTGATGCCCATGGTTTCACCCGACGCAAGCTGTCCGCTCCGATTCCGGTCTTCAATGTCGACGGATCACCAAACGAAAATGGATCCATCTCTGAAGTCGTGGACCTTGTACTCCGGTTCAAGGATCACACGGAACGGATGCTTTTCGCAGTCACTAACATCGGACGGCAGGACATCATCCTTGGATACACCTGGCTTCGGAAGCACAACCCCGAGATCGACTGGCAGACGAAGGATGTGACCATGAGCCGTTGTCCGTCCGGATGCGACACCTGTCGCAAGGAGTTCCGCCATGACAAGCTGGCCCGACGCAAGGAGTCCGTGCGACTCCGGGAGTGTCGTACGGGTCCGATGCCAAGGGTTGAGGAACTGCACTCGGATGATCTCCCGCAGCTTCAGGACTGCGAGGACGACGACGATGATGATGAGACAACAACTCCAGATGACTCCGGACTTGAGAAGGGTGACCGTATCTTTGCAGCCATTCCTCCTCCGACTCCGGAGTACCTTCGGAGTCTTCAGGAAGAACACATCCGGGCTTCGGAGACGGTCTCGCAGCGCCTCGCATTGGCTTTCCAGCGCAACAAACCCCACAATCATCGGAACAGCGCAGTCCCGGACTTCCTTCAGGAATTCGAGGACGTCTTCGCAAAGGAGTCCTTTGATGAACTGCCCATGCCGCGTCCGTGGGACCACGCCATTGAGCTACTGGACGGAGCGGAACCGACCTCTACCAAGTGCTACCCGCTGTCCCCTGCGGAGCAGAAACAGCTGGACGAATTTCTGGAAGAAAATCTTCGGACTGGTCGGATCCGCCCCAGCAAGTCACCTATGGCCGCCCCAGTGTTCTTTGTCAAGAAAAAGGACGGATCACTCCGCTTGGTCCAGGACTACCGGAAGCTCAACAACATGACGGTCAAGAATCGGTACCCGCTCCCACTCATCTCGGACTTGGTGGACAAACTCCGGAACGCTCGATACTTCTCCAAGCTCGATGTCCGATGGGGTTTCAACAACGTCCGGATCAAGGAGGGTGATGAGTGGAAGGCCGCATTTCGGACTACGCGCGGACTCTTCGAACCCTTGGTGATGTTCTTCGGACTGACCAACAGCCCATCTACCTTCCAGACCATGATGAACGACCTCTTCCGGGAGCTCATTACGGAAGGTGTGGTCATTATCTATCTGGATGACATTCTGATCTACACCAAGACACGCGAAGAGCATCGCCGGGTTCTCAAGCGAGTCCTAGAGATCCTCCAGCGGAACAAGCTCTTCCTCCGAGCAGACAAGTGCGATTTCGAACAGACCAAGGTGGAGTATCTCGGAGTCGTCATCTCCGAGGGTAAGATCGAGATGGACCCCGTAAAGGTTTCCGGAGTCGCGGACTGGCCGACCCCTCGGACTCGGACTGAACTCCAATCCTTCCTCGGGTTCGTCAACTTCTACCGCCGCTTCATCAAGGACTACTCGCATATCGCTCGGCCTCTCTTCGACCTCACCTGCACAAAGGAATGGCAATGGAACGACTCCGCTCAATCCGCATTTCTTCGGATCAAGGAGCTGATCACTTCGGAACCTGTTCTGGTCTTTCCGAAGGAGGATCGGCCGTACCGGGTTGAAGCGGACTCGTCGGACTACGCTACGGGTGCAGTCTTGTCGCAGCTGGATCCGGATGATGGTAAATGGCATCCTGTCGCATTCTACTCTAAAAGTCTACAGGCTGCAGAGCGGAACTACGAAATACACGACAAGGAGATGCTTTCAATCATCCGGGCACTCGAAGAATGGCGGCACTACCTTGAAGGCGCGGAGACTCCATTCGAGATCTGGACGGACCACAAGAACCTGGAGTACTTCATCAAGGCCCAGAAACTCAACCGTCGCCAGGCCCGCTGGTCCCTATACCTCTCCCGCTTCGACTTCACTCTCCTGCATCGTCCGGGTCGGACTATGGGTAAACCGGATGCTCTCTCGCGTCGCTCGGATCACTCGGACGGTAAGGACGACAACAAGGATGTGGTTTTACTTAAGCCGTCCTACTTTGCCGTCCGTGCCACGGGTGTCACTCTTGAAGGGGAGGAGAAGGATATCCTCACGGCTATCCGGACTGGAGTGCGAGATGCGAAGTTCGAAGACGCAGTGGCAAAGGCGGCAGAGGAGTTGAAGAAGGCCCAGGGCAGTCGCAAGACAGTCCGGAGTGCGGAATGGTCTCAATCGGACGGACTCCTGATGTTCCGGGGTAAGATCTACGTTCCGGACTCACCGGACTTGCGTCGGACTATTGTAGCCCAGCACCATGACACCAAGGTCGCAGGACATGCCGGCAGATGGAAGACCCTTGAGCTCATTTCGCGCAGCTACTGGTGGCCAAACATGTCCCGGTACGTCGGATCCTACACCCGCCATTGCGACCTCTGTCTCCGGACGAAGGCCCAGAGGCATCCACCCATGGGTGAACTCCATCCGCTTCCTATTCCGGATGAACGCTGGGATCGTCTGAGTGTCGACTTCATTGTCGAGCTTCCGGAGTCCGATGGATTTGACGCTGTCATGAATGTGGTCGACTCCGTAAGCAAACGCGCCCACTTCATTCCGACTCACACCACAGTGTCCGCCCTCGGATCCGCGAACTTGTACCTGCAGAACGTCTGGAAGCTGCACGGACTCCCTCGGTCCGTAGTGTCCGACCGGGGTCCGCAATTCGTCGCAGAGTTCACCCGAGAAGTTTACCGGATGCTCGGTATCAAGCTGGCCGCATCCACAGCTTACCACCCTCAGTCGGATGGACAGACAGAGCGGACGAACCAGGAACTTGAGTCTTATCTCCGGATCTTCGTCGGAGAGCGTCAGGATGACTGGGCCCGACTCCTACCTATCGCAGAGTTCGCGTACAACAACCGGGTCCATGCGTCCACTCAGCAGTCGCCCTTCCTCCTAGATACCGGCCGTCACCCTCGTCTCGGGTTCGAACCTCATCAGCCGCCGTCTCGGATGGAGTCCGCAAACGAGTTTGTAGACCGGATGAAGTCCGCAGTTGATGAAGCTCAGTCCGCATTGGTCAAAGCTCAGGACGACATGAAGCGCTACTATGATCAGCGTCGGACTCCTGCTCCGGAGTACCAACCGGGTGACAAGGTTTGGCTGGACTCGTCGGACATCAACCTTGCGCGACCTTCCCGGAAACTCGGACACACACGACTTGGTCCTTACAAGGTCGTCCGGAAGGTTGGCAAGGCAGCATACCGACTCCAGCTCCCTCCAGGCCTATCCCGTCTCCATCCCGTCTTCCCCGTGGTCAAACTCTCTCCCTTTGTTCCGGACCCCATTCCGGGTAGACGCCCTGTCACTCCGCCACCTCCGCAGCTCGTTGATGGAGAAGAGGAACACGAGGTAGAAGAGGTCCGGAATAGCAGACGGTTTGGTCGGGTCCTGAAGTATCTGGTGCGCTGGCGAGGCTATGGTATTGAGCACGACTCCTGGGAACCCGCGAGCAACCTCCAGCATGCTGCCCAGAAGGTCAAGGACTTCCATGATCGTCATCCGGACGCAGTGCGCTTACTCCGGACGAGTCCGATGACTCCGACGACTCCTCTACCACTCCGGATGACTCCTACAGCACTGGACCAGTCCTGGGAGCGCTGGCGCAGTCGGAAGGCTCCGGGCTCTGCGCAATCGTACTTCGACATCTTCTCGCAGCAATCCGGAGTTTCGGGTCTAGTGAATTCATGGCGTGGCAGGCAGGAATCTTCGCGTCGGGTCGCCGCAACCTTAAAGGGGGGGTGATGTAAGGGGACACTCCTATTTTCTCCTATTCCCCTGTCCCTGTCCCTTCCTCCTTGTTCCTTTCTCCTTTCCTTCATCCCACGGACTCTTACCTACATTCCCTTCATTCCCTTTCGTCCCCTTTTCCTTTCCATCCACTCCTTTCGCATCCGAGTCACGTCCGGTGACTCCGAAGTCTTCCCGCGCTTCGGACTCGCTCGGACTCGTATATACACTTCGGGGCTCGTCCGGGCTACCCCTATCCTCTTTTTCCACTTCATTATCACATGCCCCCTCGTACCTTGTGATATTCGTTCGGACTTGTGGCTGGTGTACTGTACAGTTATCCTTCATTCCTCCCACGCTACTACAGTATATACTTCGCTTCCTAGCATGGAGAATCCCTATCCTGTTCTCTTTGGATTCTCCCTCTGCTAGGTGAGCAGCTCTCTCATGTATTGTAGTTAGACTTATTCATATCTTTGGATTCTCCCTCTGCTAGGCCTGCGCTGTGCGGCCATCTTGAGGTTGCCCTTACAGGGCCAGTGGCCAGGACGGGGACAAGGACAGCAGCAGCCAGCCCTGCAGCAAAACCAGCAGCAATCACGCCCAGCAGCAAAAGACCCCAACGCGATGGACGTAGACAGAACCCAACGAACCCCAGTCAAGTGCTTCAAGTGTGGAGGCCTTGGACACATCGCCCGGAATTGTCAGAGGAAACTGGATATACGGGCAATGAATTATGACGAACAATTGCAATACTGGCAGGACGAACTGACCCGTCAGGGTTTTTCCGAAGGAACCCAGGAGGCGTCGACCTGAGTTCCAAGAATTCTTTCTCTGTACTCGCAAATGAGCCGGACTCATCCTTAGCAGAATCCGATGTAACAGTAAATATTTATAATGAGGATTCAGCTTCGAAATCAGACAAAGAGACAAAGACGCATAAGGAACCCCAAGAAGCATATCTATATCGAACATCGTCCGAAAAAAACTATGTTCCCATCAGTATTACCATTACCTCGTTTGACATCCTCAAAAACACTGGAACCAAAAGCGATGTTGGATTGTGGAGCATCGGACTTGTTCATCGATCAGGCATACGTCAAAAAACACGGGCTCAAAACCAAAAAACTGACAAGGCCTGCGATCATAAGAAACGCTGACGGAACATCCAATAACGCTGGCCAAGTAGAAGAGAAGGTGGAATTGAGGATGAACTTCAAAGGGCACGCAGAACGGGCAACATTCTACGTAACAAACCTGGGGAATGTCGACGTCATTATCGGGCTAACCTGGCTCAAGCGACACAACCCAGAAGTAAACTGGAAAACCGGAGAAGTTGTCATGACTAGGTGCCCAAGGGAGTGCAAACAAAGGGTGAATAGGTGGGCAGAATGGGAGCAAAACGAGCCATACCCAGGAGAAGTGGAAACAGAGGAAGATGAGGAAGAAGTAAAAGAAGTACGACGAATGGGCCCGCGAGATATCTCGGTTGCAGGGGTAAGACAATGGAATCGACTCCGAAGTGAACACCTACACAACCTGAATGATCTAACACGAGAGTACCATGAAATCGTAGCTAGAATGCGGATCAACAAGATGTGGAAGAGCCACATGGGAGTCGAAGAGGAAGAGAGGGATATGTACCTTAGAGCAGTCGGAAAATATGACTACGTGATAGAACACAATAAGGAAAAGATGAAGGAGGACGAGAAAAAGACAGAGGAACAAATGGTCCCTAACTACTATCACGAGTTCATCAAGGTGTTTAGAAAACAAGACTCGGAACGGATGCCAGTGCAAAGGCCATGGGATCATACCATAGAACTGATGCCTGGATTTGAACCAAAAGCTTCCAAGGTCTACCCCTTGTCACCGGATGAACAGAAGGAGCTCAACGAATTTTTTGGATGAGAATTTGAGGAAAGGATATATCCGACCATCGAAATCACCACAGACCTCGCCCGTATTCTTCGTACAAAAGAAAGACGGCAAAAAACGATTGGTCCAAGATTACCGGTACCTCAACAAATTTACCATCCGCAATGCATATCCACTTCCATTGATATCCCAACTGGTAGACAAGGTGTCGAAAGCCAAGCTCTTCACCAAGATGGACCTAAGGTGGGGATACCACAACATCAGGATCAAGGAAGAGGACAGATGGAAAGCGGCTTTCAACACTCCAAGAGGAGCATTCGAACCCACGGTCATGTTTTTTTGGACTCACCAACTCACCGGCAACGTTCCAAACCATGATGAATGAACTCTTCAAGAAGTTGATCGACGAAGGAGTAGTGGTTATTTATTTGGATGATATCTTGATCTTCACGAAGGACGACAGGGAGAAGCACAGGGAAATAGTTCGCAGAGCGCTGAAGATCATGATGGATAATGATCTGTATTTAAAACCGGAGAAATGTGCCTTTGAGACGAAGGAAGTAGAATTCCTAGGAGTAGTGGTAAAGGACGGACAAGTGCAGATGGAGGAAGCGAAGGTCAAAGTAGTAAGGGAATGGCCCACACCCCAAAATGTACAGCAGGTCCAGCAATTCCTAGGTTTTAGCAATTACTACCGACGGTTCATCAAGGACTTCGCGGCCATTGCCAAACCCCTTCACGAACTGACCAAGAAAGATGAGGAGTTTGTATGGGATGAACGAAGGGAGACAGCATTTAGGAACCTCAAAAGGGCATTCACAGAGGAACCCATCCTTGTCCTACCTGACACTGACAAGGAAATGAAAATTGAAGCAGATTCCTCAAATTATGCATCAGGAGCAGTACTATCGATGCTGTGCGAAGATGGAAAGTGGAGGCCGTGTGCTTATTTATCTAAGGGGTTAAGCGAAACGGAAAGAAACTACGACATTCACGACAAAGAGATGCTGGCCATCATCCGAGCTTTGGAGGCATGGAGGCACTATCTAGAGGGGAACCGTCATCAATTCACGATCTGGTCAGATCATAAAAACCTGGAATACTTCATGACGACCAAGAAACTGAATAGGAGACAAGCACGATGGGCCCTGTATTTATCCCGTTTCAACTTTGTACTTAAACACAAGCCAGGGGCTTCAAACATGAAAGCAGATGTCCTGTCGAGATGACCAGACCTTGACAGGGGGGAGGACGACAATAACATGGCACTTTTGAAACCAGAATACTTTCAAATCAAGGCAATGCAGCAAGGACATGTCTTGATTGACGGAGCAGAGTCGCCGATATTGTCTAAAATCAGAAAATCCAAAAACTACGATGAGGCAGTGGTAAAGGCGGTGGAAGAACTGAAAAGGTCACCCACGAAGGTGTTAAGGAAGGCGGAATGGTCGGAAGAACAGGACTTGGTGCTGTATCATGGAAAGGTCTACGTTCCCAAAGACACAGACTTGAGAAGGGAAATCGTAAAACTACATCATGATTCAGCAGTAGCAGAACACCCAGGAAGGTGGAAAACCATTGAGCTGGTCTCGCGAAACTACTGGTGGCCAGGAATGAACAGATTTGTGGCAGAATACGTCAAAGGGTGTGATCAGTGCCAACGAAGTAAAGCCTATTCGCACCAGCCACAAGGGAAGCTTCAACCTAACCCAATTCCTTTGGAGCCCTGGACCGATATCTCGGCAGACTTCATCACCAAGCTCCCGAAATCGCAAGGTTACGATGCGATTCTAGTAGTAGTGGACCGATTCACAAAAATGGTTCGCCTAATCCCCACCACCGAAGAACTGTCATCACTGGGACTGGCCAAGCTGTACCAGGACCACGTCTGGAAGGACTTTGGCCTACCTAACACCATCATTTCGGATCGAGAACCTCAGTTCGCATCACAGGTGATGCAGGAGCTAAATAAGTTATTGAGGATTCAAACCCGGTTGTCGACTGCGTTCCACCTGCAAACCGATGGACAGACTGAACGAGTTAATCGAGAAGTCGAAACTTATCTACGAATGTTCATCAACCACAGGCAGGACGACTGGGCCGAATGGCTGGCCATTTGCGAATTCTCCCTTAATAATAAAACCCAAACAAGCTCCAGGCAGAGCCCATTCTTCCTAAATTATGGCCGACACCCACGAATGGGAATGGAACCCCGGAAGCAGTCGAAGGTAGAAGCGGTAGACGACTTTGCCAAACGGATGGCCAAAACTTGGGAAGAAGCGAGGTCAGCCCTGGTAAAAAGCAGGAGAAGAGATGAAGAAATATGCGGACCGGCGAGTAGGAGAGATGCCCGAGTACAAAGTGGGGGACAAGGCCTTTATTTTCACAGACAACTTAATTACGACCCGACCCTCACGCAAACTGGAACAAAGGAAAATCGGGCCATATGAAGTGATAGCGGTGCCGACAAAAAAAATGCGATAACCCTAAAACTTCCCAAAAAATCTATTTATTCACCCCACCATATCCACCCATCGAACCGAAAAGGCCAACCCCGCCACCATACCAGGTCAAGTAGTTCCGCCACCCCCTACCGGTAAAAATTGGAAAGGAGGTTGAATACGAAGTCGAGGAAATCCTAGACAGTCGATTGCGGAGGGGACAGCTGGAGTATTTGGTCAGATGGAAGGGTTATACAGTAGAACACAACTCCTGGGAGCCCGAGGCAAGCCTAAAAAACGCACCGGAGCGAATATGGGCATTCCACTCGAAACACGCAGCCGCCCCCAGAAGGATCTCGGTCGCGGCGTTCAATCGCGTTGGCTTTAGGCCCAAAAATCTCTATACTGAGCCGATGTTCGTTACCAACACCAAAATTTACGAACTGGAGGTACCAGACGGTAACGAAAATATAGCCTCCCACAACCAAGGCGGCCAGAAGGAGAACCAAACAAACAAAATGCGACGATGAGTGGACCAGGAAGAGAAAAAGGCGCCTTGATTGATGTCAGCCATGCGTCTATTGAGGAAATGGACTCGTCAATGGAGTAGACGAGTTCTAAGGAGGGGTGATGTTATGGTTCGATATTTTCTTCTTCAATTCCCCTTATCTTATCAGTCACAACACGTATACACACGTGCCCGATGACGCATCTCTTTACTAATTAGCATTACGTATCTATTACAATAGCCTTAGTAAGAACCACACCGAAACCACATGTCTGCAGTCAACCCGCAGCCATGACAAGACGCCATGCACAAACGGTGCGCTTTCCATGGAACGCTGGCTGGTTACGGTGTGTAGTAGTACATGAGGATATCGCATGTATAGTAGTATATATTCACCAATCCAATACCCAGAGACGACAGCTCGTTCTCTTGGGATTTCCGCTAGTTCCACTAGTTTTAGACTAAGTCAACCAAGCTACCCTTCTCCCATTTCTTTATCTTTTGGCTTTAGTATTCTTGTAGGAGCCACGTTAGTCTTGAACTAGTGTCGCCCTAACATCCAGGAAAGCAAGCACTTTTCATTTTTGATCAATCTTCAGCTCATGTGTCACTTCCACCTGACGCTCTGAAGGCATTCGAGATGAACAAAGGGAATGGGGGCCAACAGTGGAAGCAAAAGGACACAGTGATCCCAATGTCAAACCCCATCGCAGAATTTCAAGGCAAGCCACAGGCAATGACCTTACCCAATGGTGATGCAAAAGGACTTCTTGCTGTTCTCACAGAGCGAGGATTCAATGTCTCAAAGCTTCGAGCCAAATGCTCTCTGGTGTGTCCCATTGACAGCCAGGGGTGTTGCATGGCGCAATTGCTCAGTCAACAAGATGATTTCAAGAACCAGACATCTATGATTGAGACATTGATTTGGAAAGCTGGGCATGAGTGCATTTTCTTACCCAAGTTTCACTGTGAACTCAATCCGATTGAAATGGTAAGTGAATTATTCCGAGTCTGCACACCTGGTCATTGAAATATTGAGTATTTAGTATTGGGGTTGGTGTAAATATCGTTATTGCGAGGCAGACAAGAAGACCTTCCAAGATGCCAAAGACATCGCGGTCAAGCACCTAAATGAATGTCCCGTTGAAGTCATACGCCGATATATCAATCGTTCGTTCCGCTTCATGAGCGCATATCATTTAGGATTGACTGGAAAGGCTGCGGAGTGGGCAGTGAAAAAGCAGAAAACAGCATCGTGCAGTCTCGCGTTCTGCCATGATGGCTCTTGAGTCAATTGTAAACATGTAATTTCAAACATCATGAGAGCCTCACAGAGGTACAATCAATTTAATTTTTTTGCCTCAAAATATTTGGCCAACATGATATCTCGAAGGAAAAACTTCAGAGGGTGTTTTTAGTATGCTTTCAAGATTGCTGATCACAAATCTGAACTTGCTTTGGCCCAAAAAATTCACACCAAGCCACAATCAAAATTGTGGTCTTTGGCCATCCTCAACTGTACATATGGCCAACCCAGAACCTTCAATGCCGTTTATGCCCAATTCATCAATTCTCAATTTGATACAAATACCTTCTGGTGTACGTACAGATCTGCTTTTGCAACGGAAAGTGAGATTTAAAACACTTTCCCAATCTAGTTGTTCATGGCATCGACAGGTCTGTTCAGTTGGTCAATTCTATCAGCTTGACCTTCAATGGACTTTTACTTGAGTAGAGCAGCAAGTTCGATCTCTACGGTTCTTGGTTATCACCGCCATGGTTCATCTAGCCTAATTATCTATGGTGGCACCAGCTGATGTAGTGGTTGCAGGTGTAGAGTACTAGCAAAACCCAGACCCAGCGATTCCAGGCAATGTCAAGTGGTGCTTGGCCACTAATGGCGAAGATCCTACGTGCTCAGCATCCATTCCATTCCTTATAACACTGCTGACATAGTCCTATATCCCCTGGGAATACATTGTGATCACATCCGTTACCCCAGTGCTGAATATTTTATAGCCGTTCAATGCGATTACGATGCATTTACAGCGCACATTGGATTATGTCAGCAGTGTTAACATCGGTTCTTCACATTTGACTGTGAGTAAGTTGGTCAGTAAGGGCAACATGGCACATGCTGATTATATCCTTAGTACTATGGTACCACTGGCTTGATTCAATCACTTGACCTTGACTCCAACTCACTAGCTGTTAGTCACAACTCACAGATCGATCGGGGTGCATGTTATTCATAGGATGGATTGACCCTTAAAGACAGCCACTCCGAATCCAGGTTCATTTGTATATGTGTACCCTTGTGGGTTCATGGGTACTTTGTTGTGAACAAGGCCATATACTGCAAGCATAGCTATAGGACTGATTCATGGTCTAGTCGACATTCCCTAAGTATGTGGGCCAGGGTCTCAGCAAGAAACTTTCAGAACTCACGCACGACTTACCTCACCCATACAATACCAACACTACCACCGTTTGTTCGGGTTGTTGGCGGCATTGCATTGTACCTTCCAACTCCGAGCCTGAGGGACAATGGCCAGGATCATCGAGGTTCCGTCATCTCAGATCTCTAAAGGTTTATAAAGCCTTCGAAAGTGATGCTTTCATGAAACGTCCTCGAAATGCACGTCCCTGATATCACTTCAAGCATAGAAGTTGATCCCGCGCGCTTGAATGTTCGTTGGACTGATGGGGCCATGATTATCGATGGGACGTATGCTCAGAAAAACGAAGGCAAGACCAAGAATACGGTGAGCTCACATGCGGGAGTGGGACTGACACTGACACTTCCTCAAAGGCCGTTTGTATCAAAACAGACCCAATTGGTGCAACCCAATCTCGGGAACAGGTCGCTGCGTCGTTGTCTGTGAGTATTCGGTCAGTTCATTGTTCGGAGAACTGCTTGACGCATCTCGTAGCGGGTACAACGGGAAGCCGAGATATGGATGGATGCCAATCATCCAAATATCATTCCATGCTTCGGCATGTCCGAAGTTACTGATGAGACCGTTGATCCTCAGCCAGCACTGGTTTTTCTCCGTTGCCCCAATGGTTCTATTGTACAATATCTAACATCACATGAAGATGCAGACGTCCACACGTTGGTATGCCCACAATTTACCTATTTTCACTCGTCCGACAATTTTGGAAGGTTGTTGGCTTAGCTCGAGGCCTCCATTACCTGCATGAAAAAGGTGTTGTACATGGCAATCTGCGTCCTGTATGCATCGAAATTGACCTGTACAACCCCGATCTAACTCTGTTGCCAGCATAATGTCATGGTACTCGACAACGGCGAAGCCGCATTGAGCGACTTCTGCCGCTCGAAGTTTGGGGGGCATCGCGGGCAGACCACTAGGAGCCCCGCAGATGCCAGGTTCTCGGCTCCGGAATTACAACAATCTGGCAGTGCGAAGCCTACAAAAGAGGCGGACATCTATTCATTTGGCCTCATCGCCCTCTTCGTAAGCATCAGGACAAGAGTCCGGCAGCAATGCACTGACATGATTCAGATACATGCAAGGCAACTTCCACTGTCAGACCACGCTGGGGCTCTGTCCGGGAGTGAGCCGCGTTTTGAGGACTACCCTACAATCCCTAAGTGTAAATGGGATATCATTTCTCCGTGTTGGCAATACTCTCCAGACACTCGCCCAGCTATGGCAGAAGTGCTTGCGCAGTTGTTGGAGTGATTACTTCTCGTAGTCATCAAAATTTCGTTACGCGTACATTGTACAGGATGTACCACATGTGTTTAGGTACCTACAGCCCAGCATGCATATTCATTGACCATGCACTCATGCTTACCTCACCCGACTCTCTTAAGGCGATCATTGTTCTATGGAGTGCTTTTGCGGCAAACCGGAAGTCAAGACCTCCGAGTTTGAGGAGCTCCGAATAGAAGCGAGACGAGACGATTGGAGCTTCCTCGGCAGAGATAGGCCCGTAAGCCGCTACGGTAGAAGCAAACCCGACGGTCAACATGTCCTGAGGTAGTCGACATGTGGGTTTCGGATAATAATTCGCTGCCGGAACTTCGTCAGAATTCGCTTAGGAGCAGACGGACAAAACTACGTACATTCAGGATGTGCAGAGAGAAAGGCGAATGGAGGTACCGTTGTCTCAGCAAGGAGATCTGATAGGCGTAGGTGAACATCGCCAGGGAGTACATAACGGCAATCTGCTGGATCTGTGTGTCTCTGTTCTGCACGAGAAGTGATATGTATGCCGGTACAATTTCGCAGCTCGGAGATTATGTCGGGCAACGTCGCTGGCGGCACTAAATGAAAGTTTTGTTCAGGGATGGTGCTCCTGACTGAGTCGATCTCCTTTTCCGCTGGTCGGTCAAATAAACTTCGTGGAGGTTGGAGAAATACGACTTTGGAAGGGAGATCTCTGGTCTGTTGCACGGGCTCCGAATACATACTCAAGAAGGGGATGTACGAGGAAACAAGGTAACTGGTGAGATACCTAGGCGGATCGGCAGTATAATCTGCTGCGGCATGGATTGGAAGATCACACATCGGTCCTGGCGAACACCACCAAATGCGTGGAGGATCATCCGCCTCCTGGGAACATCAGGACACATCAGTGGTGAAACAGTGGTGAAACAATGGCAAATAATCTCTACCCACCGTCAACTGAAGGGCGGTGACAACAGGCAGGGCTATACCATCCCAGATGTTCTGGCAAATCGCTTTGATTTTGGAATCCTCAGTTGACCCCCATTCAAGCCTCGTGTCTGTGGCGAGTTCGTAAAGAGTCGAATATTCAATGGGGAGATGTACAACAGAGGTAAGTTCATCTGAGTTTGGCTGTATGAGGATGGCGTCACAGCTGGTAGGCGAGGCATTGATTATGACCACCCGTCCGTCGAGTTGACCGAAGATCCCAGTGGATCGACATACGGCTTCGGCTTTCGACTTCAATGTGGCCTTTTGCCCGAGCATGGGAGCCATGACGGTGTCGTAGTCTTTTATTTGTGCAGCCACATCCGATGGGAAGGTGATTATATCTTCATCGAAAGATATGGTACCTATGGGTTCGGGAAGTCCAAATACCTCCAAGGCTTGAGCAGACTCCTTAGCGCAGACTACTTCTGCATCGACCGGGAAGAACAGCGAGCGTATAGTCAATCCGTCGACCCAGTATGTGGAACAGCCTTGTTCAAAGCACTCAATCGCGGTCCAGATATCGTCCGCAATAAGAGCTTCACTCGCGGCCATGTGTGCGCAGGTGATTACATCCAGAATGAGACTTTGAGCAGCATAATCGCGAAGAGCTGACCACATGATTCGTTGAGCCTTTCTTAAGGCCTCTTGAAATAGAGGAAGTGCCGGTTGTTCGTTAAGCATCTTGACGCATTTCGCGCGGCTCCAAGCAGCTTGGAAGGAAATTGAAGGGGGGGAAGCGTTATCATGCGATGCGGCAGTAAAGAGATCAATAGCCGCCGATAGATCGGCCTTGTCACCGTATTTTTCGTGTCGTGCTTGGAGGGCTGATGCTAGGTTATTGGTAAAGACTGCGGTCAGGGAAGGGCAGGACACAGGCATCCTCGTAGCCTCGCGGAGGTGGCTGATGGCGTGGTCAAGGTCTGATCTCTCAGCAGATGCGCCATATAACGTAAGGTACGATAGTGCGAGGCTGTTGCAACAAACTGACTTATTCGGGGATTCGCAAGGAATACAGAGAAAGGCTTCCTGCAACAGTGAGATGCTTTCTTGTATCGCCTCGCGATCGTTGCCTGATCGAGAGAGGAGGCGTCGGCATATCGCTAGCTCCATCAAATAAAGGGGACGATCTGGAGGATGATTCAGCTCTGCGATTGCTGCCTCATAAGCCTTGATTGCTTCTACTATATGATCTCTGGAACGATGCCAATAATAGAACCTTCTGCGGACAGAGCCAAGATGAAAGTGGAAATACGAAGGACGCGGCCGCTCCGGATAGTGACCGATAGCCATTTCATGGAGCCCTTCAGCGATATTCAAGGGAACGGCGTAACGGATGTATTCGTGTCGCTGGGAGATTAACACTCCGAGGCGGTCTAATTCGTAACACAGGAAACGGGCAAGCCTGTGATCATTGGCAGGGAGTGTCTGACGGCAGGAGGTTAGTAAGAGGGCCTCTCCAGCACGGAGGCAATACCCACCGAACGAAAGATCTCTGCCACAGACATTACAAGTGTATTCAACAACTCGAGCCGAATCAAGGCATCGAACCATTTACGAATCGACGATTGCAGGAAATTGTTCAGATATTGAGGAAGGGTAGGGTCGGAGGTATCCGAACGGCAAAGGTGGTACGCCCACCGAGTACATGCGTAGCGGAAAAGTCGTAGGTGGGCATTCGTAACGCCTTCCTCGGTCTGCCAAGTGGGCCAGCCGACTTGAATAATTCTGGAACAAGCACGAGCCAGTCTTCCGTGCTGCACAGCAGGATCGAGGTAGAGATCACCAGCTCGGCCCTTGTTGGTCAAAAAGTCGTGAAAAGAAGGGTGGTATAAACCTGATAGGCTGTTCTTCATCAGACGGGATGGCTAGAACGGATTGTAGCCACTGCAGAGTCTTTTCAGCGTTTCCATCCTCAAGCTCGAGGAGAATCTCGAGTTCCATGGATGAAAGTGGTTCGAAAACAAGTAGGATGGTTCCAATGACAGCGTGTACACGGTCCAATTTGGGGTCCTGAAGGATGATTTGGCGATAGAGATCATCTAGGTCTGCGTAGACCTGAGATTGGCCTTCCCGATGGGCGTCTAAAACTATCCTGAGTTGCTCCATTGGATGCAAACGGGGATCTCCAACAAATTTGAGGACCAGCGCCGCGTAGATGAATAACTGCCCTGATCTCTGGAGAAGCTTTTTCATCTCGAACTGCGTCGGCCATGGCGCTTTACGGGTTCTGAAGCACCTTGGGTTCTCCGTCTGTATATTCTTGAACCCTTGCTGGAGATACATTGCTATGTCGTTTTTTACGTCCTCTTCGGAATCTATATCATGCGCGACGAAACGTTGTAAGTTGGTGGAGGCGGCTGCGTCGAAGGTGGCCTGGATATGAGGCTCCGGGCGACTAGTGATGAAAATCTTGAGGTCGGGTCGTTTGGGGCCCTGTATTTTACCGCTCAAGAGTAGACTGAGGACCCCTTTAGCATCTCTATTGTTTTCGCATTCGTCGATAGCGTCGACAACGATGGCCATCGGGAAGAAAAGCGAGGGGACAATTCGCCGGAGGTCTTCCAAAGGCTGCGTTATGAGAGGTCTGAATTGTGCCGAATAGTTGACGTCATTTAGCCGGGACTGTGTTTGCACCACTTGAGCAAGGAAGGGTATAAGGCGTATGTCAAATTCGCTAAGTTGGTGGGCCAATGTGGGGAAGAAATATTGCATCGTCTGATGAAGAGCTTTATCCCGAGCGAAAAAGTAGTTGGCGGCAAGGTAATTTTCCTCCGCACAAAGTTCTGCAATACTTTGCGCGACCGTCGATTTACCTGTCCCCGCCATCCCTTTCAACCAAAAGACGGCGGGCGCATTGGGGTCAAGAAGCCAATCAACAATCCGCCGTTTCAGGTTAGTCCTTGTATTGTCCAGGCACGGAACCACATGAGAACGTTCTGTGGAATTATAAGAGGTTCCTTTGGCAGTGGGGAGTTTGTCAACCAGAAGTTTTCTGTCTAAATCGTTGCCTTCGTTAGACGGAGGATCAATCCACAGACTAAAACTCACTGATAGACAAGGATTCGTGCGTCTGTGTACGACGGTGAGATAAATATCGCATATGGATGACGGATGTTAGGTTCACCTCTGCACTCATGAAGGTGCTCGTTGCGAGCTGTCACCCCACGGCCCATTATTATTTATCTTCGTACTTGGTGGTTTGCGTACCTGAAAGCGGGACAAGGCGTTACTTATGATACGAATATGGAATAGAAAAAGCTGAGCATCCTCGCTGCTTTCCATTATCCGTCGTGCACGGCCGTGACTGACCACCTGGTTAATGGCAGCGCAAGACGCTTGAATAGATCTGCGGAACGTCAAAATCAATCTTGTAGAATGCAAACATTAGTGATCGCTGACTCATTCAGCGTGGTGATGGCCTCTTTCAAAGGGGGAGGGATGGTTCCTGACTGATACCGAACGAAAACATTTTGGCAAGCTCCAAGATATTCTGTTAACTGCTTGAAATCATCAGCATTCTGCCTAGCACGCTAGAAACCATAAGGAAGTGAATAGGGATAGATCTTAGTAAGATTTCCCTACATCGATGTTATCAATAATGAACAGGACACCTCTGAGAGCGCCCTGTAGCCCCGGTGCGGGAACTCCATCAAGTGTGTCGGTGGCCCCCCGAATCACTAACTTGACCCCATTCATGGCCACCTTAGCGGCTTCATTCCGCTCGGTCTTCGGATGGGGACCGGGCTGTTTATTTTTCTTCTGGAATTTCTTGAAGACTTTCCGGTACCACTTCGACGAGTTTTGCGAGTTGCTAGCGCTAGTCATTGAGCGCCGCCTTGAATACGAGGATCGCGGAGATTCGCCCACTGTCTAGTGCCAATCCCGACGACGGCTAGGAAGGGGCGAAGGGCGTAAGCGATCCGGCGTCATTCCCCTCGATAGAGCACCAAGCCACGTTTGAAAGGACCCACGCCAGACCACACGGAAACTGATGGTAACTCCCAAGAGTAACAAAGGGTCACTATATATTACATAAGGAGATGGTGCTAGATAAGATAATTTGGACAACAGTGACAACAGTACGGGTAATGTATGCATTTGAGTTTTTTAGATGCAATTCTTAATGGCGAGTCCGGCGACCCGTGCGATGACTTCTTCTACAATGGGTCGGTTCTTTGGTTCAGCATTCCAACATTCCTCGATCAATCGCCACACTTCGAGAGTGAGTTCCGGTCCAGCGTGAGCCTGGCGCGACGGGCGATTTCCTGCCCAGAAGAATGCAGCGGTGGCGGTCCTGGCCTCGTCTGTGGAATAGGTAACTTCCAAGGTGTTCAAAACCTGCACGTGAAGGTCGATGAGTGATAATGAACTACAGACACCGAATGGTGCTTACTTTAAGAGCCGTAAACCCAAACGCATAGATGTCTGCTTCCTTGGTCGCCAATGGCGCGGAGGACTTGGAGGAGGCATTTTCAGGTGGACTATAGACGTATATCCCTTCGTGCCAATTGGACGACGTGATGTCACCGAGGATTCGAGCGGATGCAAAACTTGAGAGGACCGCACACGTTCGGCCATCAACGAGCCTGACGAGCACTTTTTTCTACATTGGGTTGTCAACACAGAGCTCTAGAAGAAGTACAAACTACTCACAGGTTCAATGCGACCGTGGGCGATATTATTACCATGCAGATAAGACATGCCAGTAACCATGTCATGAATCTAGGAGGTATTCAGAAAATGCGGCGAAACTTGCATTTACAGCTTACCAGAGACATACGATGAGCATTCTGATTCCTAGCAAGATAACTCGATATGTCCCCGCCCTCGCATAGACTGGTCACGATCCGAAAATCGGTGACGCCGGAAGATGTTGGAGGAGGCGTAGCAACAACACCATGGAAATGTACAATATTGGGGGTGCCTCAACATCCGCAGTACTTTGATCTCTCTCGCCATCATCTGTGCAAGGTTATATAGTTGGGGTATATTTTGAGTGTCTGAACTACCCACCTGTGCGTCAGCTTTATCAGTTTGGTAGACTTTCACCGCGACCTAGCGAGGATAACTTAGATACGTGTACTACGCGAGGCCAAGGAATGGCCAAACCTGATGAACTTGGCCGTCTTGGTTTATCTCTCCAGGAAAAACGAAGGAGCAAGACCCTTTGCCTAGCTTGACGTGGTGGCCTGTGAGCCTAATCTTTCCCTTGAACGACTAAATGCATTCATTCAGTATCCGAGAGGTATTTTCTTAAATCAGACTTTACTAAAGCAACGAGGGGTCGAGCAAGATCTTCCTGAATCCACTTGGAGTAAGGGAGGGAGGCAATGTCCGCTGCTGATAGTTCGGCATTGGACCAAGAAGGTGAAGGAATTATAGTGGGCATTGAAACAACTGAACGATGTAGATGGGATATGAAACGCCATTCTATTTAAGTATTTTTGAAGTGGCCACCAATGGAACAAATCTGCTAGCATAGCGATATAGTTCTATTGTGTATTGGAACAGCGCCCCAATGACAGAATGCAGGTAGTGACGGCAAATACCGACCCTGTAGCCAAACTCAGCACTCCGACAGTCCGACAGACTCCGACACAGTTATCTTTAGTACGTAAAAGGCAATTCCTGCCGACGATCGCAGATGCAGCCAGGAATAGGCTACGTGACTACACGGAGAAGCCAAGTACTACTATGTCACTTCCAGTTCCAAAAGCTTGAGTTCAGAAGGAAACCCAGTCCACTGGGCTGTGCTAGCCACAAAACAGACTATCGAGGGCGACCCAATGTGGTTTACCTATTGTTTTCTAGCCTTAGCACAAAGAAAATAGAACTCCGGAAAGTGAAATTTTCTGTATATGAACACTGACTTGGAGTGCCGTAGTCGGAGATTGACATCCTCAGTTAGACTGAATTCACTGTAATTTTTTTCCGTGCTTCCAGTGTCACACAGTATTTCATCACAGCTTCTCAATGTTCTTAAATTATATATTTAGTATTATGAGCAAATAATTGGTACATTAAACTGGCTGTCATCACTGGTGCAAGGAATATTTACCAGACCTATCTGGGGAGTGGTGAACTTAGGTATAACAGAGGACCTTATGGTGTGCTGTGGGTCTGGTTCCTATCAGTCTGCAGCTTCCATTTTTCTCAGCTCAGGGTCAATTACCATTGTTCACAAGTATTAGTGCAACTGCTGGACTTGACTTTCACAACACAATTGAGGAAGGGGAAACTTCTTCTTCTTGTTATAGATAGATAGGTAGGTACTAGATATACATGTACTACATGTAACTAAGCAGAATGTGCATGTATGAGTAAGTAAGATAGTACCTAACAAAACAGCATGGCCATGGGTGATAACAGACCCAAACAAGAAGTGAATGAAATGATAATACACATACAATATACCATTTGAACATCATGCAATCCCTACATGATCCTCCTCATGGTCCTTTGAACAGCTTCAACTGTTGATGGCACAGCATCGTGATATTTCCAGGCGCCCCATTTGGTCAGGGCCAGTGTACAATATGTATGTTCACTCAATCTGCTTCCCTTTTGTCACTGATACATGCTACTCCAGCTTCAGACCTGATGTCTGTAAGGGGACACTCCTATTTTCTCCTTTTCCCCTGTCTCTCTCCCTTCCTCTTCATTTCTTTCTCTTTCTTTTCATTCCATGGACTCTTATTTACTTTTCTCTTCTTCCCTTTCCATCCTACCATCCATCCAAGCCTTATCTGACACATCCGAGCAACATCTGACTCATCCGACACATTTCCTGCACCTCAGCCACACTTCAGCTGCACATCTGATGCATTCAAGCAATATTTGACTCATCCGGTGCATTTCCTGCACCTCGGCCGCACTCCAGCTGCACTTGCACATGCCCAGATGCGCTTCAGATGCACGTATACACTTCGGAGCATGCCCAGGTGACCCATACCTTCTTCCCACACCTCTTTACTTCCCGTTTCCACTTCCCTGGATCACCAGCACAACTCTTGCATATTCCCTCCACCTTTCTATCACATGTGCCTGCTCATACCTTGTGATATTCTCCGGACTTGTGGTGGGTGTACTATACAGTTCTCCCACCTTTCTCTCACACTTCTACAGTATATACTTCGCCTCCTAGCATGGAGAATCCTTATCTTGTTCTCTTTGGATTCTCCCTCTGCTAGGTGAGCAGCCTCTCATGTACTGTAGTAGCTCTATTTATCTCTTTGGATTCTCCCTCTGCTAGGCTTGTGCTGTCAGCCATCTTGAGGTTGCCCTTACAGCAGAACAAGATCTCCCATCCTAGCACCAGAGCCCTATGGAAAACGTCCTGCACCCCTTCAGACTTGCTTCCGATGTCTTTCCGGTTTTGGGGACATTCCAGACGCTCTCCTGCTACTCCCACTGTAAGGGGACACTCCTATTTTCTCCTATTCCCCTGTCCCTGTCCCTTCCTCCTTGTTCCTTTCTCCTTTCCTTCATCCCACGGACTCTTACCTACATTCCCTTCATTCCCTTTCGTCCCCTTTTCCTTTCCATCCACTCCTTTCGCATCCGAGTCACGTCCGGTGACTCCGAAGTCTTCCCGCGCTTCGGACTCGCTCGGACTCGTATATACACTTCGGGGCTCGTCCGGGCTACCCCTATCCTCTTTTTCCACTTCATTATCACATGCCCCCTCGTACCTTGTGATATTCGTTCGGACTTGTGGCTGGTGTACTGTACAGTTATCCTTCATTCCTCCCACGCTACTACAGTATATACTTCGCTTCCTAGCATGGAGAATCCCTATCCTGTTCTCTTTGGATTCTCCCTCTGCTAGGTGAGCAGCTCTCTCATGTATTGTAGTTAGACTTATTCATATCTTTGGATTCTCCCTCTGCTAGGCCTGCGCTGTGCGGCCATCTTGAGGTTGCCCTTACAGCAGAACAGGATCTCCCATCCTGGCACCAGAGCCCTACGGAAAACGTCCTGCGCCACTCCGGACTCGTTCCCGACGTCTCTCCGGTTTTGCGGACATTCCGGACGCTCTCCTGCTACTCCCACCCACCTCTGAGGACACAAGGAACTCCATCCCTCGCTCCCCTGACGACTCCAAAATGACGGGCGGTTCTAGCCAGATCCCGCCATCCGAGCCAGCCGACTCAGGACCGGACTCCGAGACTTTGCAGACCTTGTGGGCTCAGACGTACGAACACCAAACCCAAATCCGTTCCATCCATGATACACTTGCCCGAATCGAAGAACTCCTCCTAACACCCCGTCCGACTACTCCGAAAACGACTCCGGACTCCGAGCTGAGGGGCACCGAAGCCTCCCAGCACGCCCCGGGTCGATCCGAAAAACACTCAGCGTTCCCGTCTGAAGCCTGCCTCTCCCCCAATCTTCGACGGAAACCGCAAGGATGGCCGTGCATTCTACAATGCGTGCTCCATCTACTTCCAGCTCTGTCCGGACCACTTTCCGAACGAGCAGGCCAAAATCCTCTGGTGTCTCTCCTTCTTTCAGAAGGATCGTGCCAAGGAGTACGCGGACATGGTGCTCCGGAGTCCGAAGGATCCGTACTTCGAGTCCTGGGCCGCCTTCGCAACCGAGTTCCGGACTCGCTTCCTTCCGGATCGGGAACGCGAAGCCGCCATGCTAAAGCTGGAGTCCACCCGGTACCACCAAGGCCGTCGGACCTTCCAAGAGTACCTCGATGAGTTCCGGGATCTCGTAGACCAATCCAGATACACCGAGGGCTCCAACATCACGATGAAGTTCCGCCGCGGATTGGACTCCATCATCCAGAGCCGCGTTGCCGAGTCCGCAGACTGTCCGGACGAAGATGACTTCGAGGAATGGTACAGAGCAGCGCAGCGGGTTGCTGACAATCGTGCTGCTAACCAGTCCTTCCACTTTGGCATGCACTCCGGTAACCCCGGACAGCTCGTCCGACCAGCAGCCAATTCCGGAGTCGCTCGGACTCCTGCGGGTGTACTTCCCGCGCCTCGGACTCTGCTCCCACCTCTGCAATCGCGTTTCCAACCCCCGCCTCCTCCGAAGGCTCTCTCACCGGGCGTCCCTATGGACGTCGACCACACCCGCTCCCGACCTGCCACTTCACAGCTCTGTTACCGATGCGGCAAGCCCGGCCACATGTCCCGCGAGTGCCCACTCCGGTACGATGTCCGGTTCATGACCACCGAGGAGCGGATGTCCGCCATTGAAGATCTCTTGACCGCGGCCGATGTTGTAGAAAGTGCGGAAACTTCGGAAGGAATAGATGGTGAGGGAACGGCCCCGGTTGAGGAATCGGGCACGGCGGATTTTGTCCGGACCAACGAGTGATCAGTGCGACCTCGTTGGTAAATAACCGATTTGCTTGTCTTAGCGTAGACGAAATACGAGATGATGACTCCGATCAATCCGATGATTCGTCCGACGTTAAGCAAGCGACTCCGATTACAATCCGCACACTCCGAAGGTTTCGCCCGCAGTGGGAACGGCGGCTACCCAGTAGCTATAAGATCTCCGCGCTGCCCGGCAAGCTTTCCTTAGATATACCCGTTGAAGTGCAGAGCACGGATACACAACACAGATGCACCCTTCAGGCCCTGGTGGACTGCGGGGCCACCGGAGTCTTCATGCATCCGCGCTTCGCTGATGCCCATGGTTTCACCCGACGCAAGCTGTCCGCTCCGATTCCGGTCTTCAATGTCGACGGATCACCAAACGAAAATGGATCCATCTCTGAAGTCGTGGACCTTGTACTCCGGTTCAAGGATCACACGGAACGGATGCTTTTCGCAGTCACTAACATCGGACGGCAGGACATCATCCTTGGATACACCTGGCTTCGGAAGCACAACCCCGAGATCGACTGGCAGACGAAGGATGTGACCATGAGCCGTTGTCCGTCCGGATGCGACACCTGTCGCAAGGAGTTCCGCCATGACAAGCTGGCCCGACGCAAGGAGTCCGTGCGACTCCGGGAGTGTCGTACGGGTCCGATGCCAAGGGTTGAGGAACTGCACTCGGATGATCTCCCGCAGCTTCAGGACTGCGAGGACGACGACGATGATGATGAGACAACAACTCCAGATGACTCCGGACTTGAGAAGGGTGACCGTATCTTTGCAGCCATTCCTCCTCCGACTCCGGAGTACCTTCGGAGTCTTCAGGAAGAACACATCCGGGCTTCGGAGACGGTCTCGCAGCGCCTCGCATTGGCTTTCCAGCGCAACAAACCCCACAATCATCGGAACAGCGCAGTCCCGGACTTCCTTCAGGAATTCGAGGACGTCTTCGCAAAGGAGTCCTTTGATGAACTGCCCATGCCGCGTCCGTGGGACCACGCCATTGAGCTACTGGACGGAGCGGAACCGACCTCTACCAAGTGCTACCCGCTGTCCCCTGCGGAGCAGAAACAGCTGGACGAATTTCTGGAAGAAAATCTTCGGACTGGTCGGATCCGCCCCAGCAAGTCACCTATGGCCGCCCCAGTGTTCTTTGTCAAGAAAAAGGACGGATCACTCCGCTTGGTCCAGGACTACCGGAAGCTCAACAACATGACGGTCAAGAATCGGTACCCGCTCCCACTCATCTCGGACTTGGTGGACAAACTCCGGAACGCTCGATACTTCTCCAAGCTCGATGTCCGATGGGGTTTCAACAACGTCCGGATCAAGGAGGGTGATGAGTGGAAGGCCGCATTTCGGACTACGCGCGGACTCTTCGAACCCTTGGTGATGTTCTTCGGACTGACCAACAGCCCATCTACCTTCCAGACCATGATGAACGACCTCTTCCGGGAGCTCATTACGGAAGGTGTGGTCATTATCTATCTGGATGACATTCTGATCTACACCAAGACACGCGAAGAGCATCGCCGGGTTCTCAAGCGAGTCCTAGAGATCCTCCAGCGGAACAAGCTCTTCCTCCGAGCAGACAAGTGCGATTTCGAACAGACCAAGGTGGAGTATCTCGGAGTCGTCATCTCCGAGGGTAAGATCGAGATGGACCCCGTAAAGGTTTCCGGAGTCGCGGACTGGCCGACCCCTCGGACTCGGACTGAACTCCAATCCTTCCTCGGGTTCGTCAACTTCTACCGCCGCTTCATCAAGGACTACTCGCATATCGCTCGGCCTCTCTTCGACCTCACCTGCACAAAGGAATGGCAATGGAACGACTCCGCTCAATCCGCATTTCTTCGGATCAAGGAGCTGATCACTTCGGAACCTGTTCTGGTCTTTCCGAAGGAGGATCGGCCGTACCGGGTTGAAGCGGACTCGTCGGACTACGCTACGGGTGCAGTCTTGTCGCAGCTGGATCCGGATGATGGTAAATGGCATCCTGTCGCATTCTACTCTAAAAGTCTACAGGCTGCAGAGCGGAACTACGAAATACACGACAAGGAGATGCTTTCAATCATCCGGGCACTCGAAGAATGGCGGCACTACCTTGAAGGCGCGGAGACTCCATTCGAGATCTGGACGGACCACAAGAACCTGGAGTACTTCATCAAGGCCCAGAAACTCAACCGTCGCCAGGCCCGCTGGTCCCTATACCTCTCCCGCTTCGACTTCACTCTCCTGCATCGTCCGGGTCGGACTATGGGTAAACCGGATGCTCTCTCGCGTCGCTCGGATCACTCGGACGGTAAGGACGACAACAAGGATGTGGTTTTACTTAAGCCGTCCTACTTTGCCGTCCGTGCCACGGGTGTCACTCTTGAAGGGGAGGAGAAGGATATCCTCACGGCTATCCGGACTGGAGTGCGAGATGCGAAGTTCGAAGACGCAGTGGCAAAGGCGGCAGAGGAGTTGAAGAAGGCCCAGGGCAGTCGCAAGACAGTCCGGAGTGCGGAATGGTCTCAATCGGACGGACTCCTGATGTTCCGGGGTAAGATCTACGTTCCGGACTCACCGGACTTGCGTCGGACTATTGTAGCCCAGCACCATGACACCAAGGTCGCAGGACATGCCGGCAGATGGAAGACCCTTGAGCTCATTTCGCGCAGCTACTGGTGGCCAAACATGTCCCGGTACGTCGGATCCTACACCCGCCATTGCGACCTCTGTCTCCGGACGAAGGCCCAGAGGCATCCACCCATGGGTGAACTCCATCCGCTTCCTATTCCGGATGAACGCTGGGATCGTCTGAGTGTCGACTTCATTGTCGAGCTTCCGGAGTCCGATGGATTTGACGCTGTCATGAATGTGGTCGACTCCGTAAGCAAACGCGCCCACTTCATTCCGACTCACACCACAGTGTCCGCCCTCGGATCCGCGAACTTGTACCTGCAGAACGTCTGGAAGCTGCACGGACTCCCTCGGTCCGTAGTGTCCGACCGGGGTCCGCAATTCGTCGCAGAGTTCACCCGAGAAGTTTACCGGATGCTCGGTATCAAGCTGGCCGCATCCACAGCTTACCACCCTCAGTCGGATGGACAGACAGAGCGGACGAACCAGGAACTTGAGTCTTATCTCCGGATCTTCGTCGGAGAGCGTCAGGATGACTGGGCCCGACTCCTACCTATCGCAGAGTTCGCGTACAACAACCGGGTCCATGCGTCCACTCAGCAGTCGCCCTTCCTCCTAGATACCGGCCGTCACCCTCGTCTCGGGTTCGAACCTCATCAGCCGCCGTCTCGGATGGAGTCCGCAAACGAGTTTGTAGACCGGATGAAGTCCGCAGTTGATGAAGCTCAGTCCGCATTGGTCAAAGCTCAGGACGACATGAAGCGCTACTATGATCAGCGTCGGACTCCTGCTCCGGAGTACCAACCGGGTGACAAGGTTTGGCTGGACTCGTCGGACATCAACCTTGCGCCACTTGATACAGTGGCAGTTGTACACCACACAGTGGTAAATCCACATTGATCCTGGTACACTACTGTGGCCAATTGCCACTGTGAGTGTTCTATATAAAGCAAGTCTTTCCCATCATACTCAGCACCCTGTGCTAACACAGCGGGGTTCGTACTGCCTACCCTCACAGAGTTATTAGTTATTTTAGTTATTTTTGTTCAACAAAAATTAATTTATTATGCGCGCGTGCGCAATGACTACAAATGACTACAGAACGATGGTTTCACTGTTATCTCGGCTGGTCCCCTGATCCAGGGGATTGTGAAGGCGTAGGAAAGCCGGTACGCTGGCCCACTTTGAAGCGAAGCTCGCGGCCAATCTGAGTCGAATGTTGGATTGTCGGCGTGCATAAGCGTCCAACCCCTCGGCTATGAGTTCGGGTACCTCGCGCTGGCCAACCTGCCCTTGCCACCATGCTGCCTGCCACGTTAAGAATGCGAGCACACGTCGCATCTCTTCCTTCAGCAGGGCAACTTCCTCGGCCCACCGCAGAGCTCGCGCTCGGCTCTTGCACCACTCGAGGCGAAGCGCTACAACTGAAATTAGTGCCTGCACTGAACCAGAAAGATCTACTGGGACCGCTTACAGCTGTGTAGACATTTGTCCGTCTCTGCCACTTCTGCAACACCCGTTGTTCTCCAGATCCACGAGATCGTTCGATGTCCTTCGCTATCGTCCATCTCTCCCACTCCGAGGCCTCGTATGTCTTCGGCTTTCAGCTCGGCGAGCTCCCTACGCCATTGATCACCCTCGTCAATGAACCGCGATAACACCATAAGGGCGGCGTATGCCGTGCGATACCGATGTGTCGCCTCGTCTATCCTTGCCTGTATCCGCGAGATGTTGCCCGCCGTCCGTGTTAGTGCTCGTTGGCCGCGGTCGAAACGGTCTTTGTAGTGAAAGACAGACACACGTAGGTGAAGGCCCGAGCGAATGTCGTTGAGCGCGTCATGCGCCTGCGCATATCGCAGCTGCCATTCAATATTACGGAGGTCCATTGAGCAGCCCGAAGCGGATTTAAAGCTTGAGGGCAGGCAAAGGGCGAGGCGGGCTACGTCTTCGGTGACGCTGGAGGATGAAGTGCCAGCAGAATTGGCTCGGGAGACTAATACAAATGCAGCAGGGCAGTAAAGTTTCTGAATATCGTGGAAGTTGGTAATTCTCGCCCGAAGGGAATTTGCCCGATTGACGACTGCGAGACGCTGACGGTCAGTTGCATGTTGCCCGAGTGCCCGAAGTGATGATAGTAGCTGTTGCCTGCCAACATCATCAGCAGTCAGACAGCGAAAGGTTAGGTAGGCACCTACTGCTGCTGTTCGAGGTCCAACCCCATGGATATGTACATACTGGGTGTTACTTCATCGTGAAGCATAACGAGGGTACCGGAAGCGAGAGCGGTTGCCTCAGTATCACTCAGGCGGAGGCGGATGGCGTCCTGAGACAAGGCTGAAGAAAAGTACGAGTCAGCACCGGCGTGTCTGAACGAGAGAAAGTGACGAACCCGTCGTTTCAATCATGTATGGGTTTGTCTTCGATCGGTCAGCTTCCCAAGCCTCCACCACTGCACGCCATTCTCGAATGGTAGCTACATCCATCTGGGCCTCTAGTTCTCGATGGTTCTCCGTGTGAGTGGCGCATTCTGGTACCGCCTCTTTCATGCGACGCAGCAGGGTGTTTCCTACAAATAATATTGAGCTCGTCCTCCATATTCACCGACGACTCTATTATTACCTAGCGCGACTGTCTTTTTCCAATTTCTATCGCCCATCAGGTCCTCCAGTAGTTCTCGGCGCGATCCCGGTCCCATCTCTTTTGTTTGGTTTGCTGCTGGGTTCAGATAGTCCCATCCCCGTTCCGGTGCCTCCCCGTCCGTCCGTCCGACCTCGGGTGTATAGTTGAAAGAGAACTGGGCCTGACAAGCGCTAATATGCGCAGGAAGATGGAATTTTGGGACGAGTGTAGTAACGGAACTTGCGCCACCAGTGTACTTCAAATGTGTCGGCATGGAGTCCATTCGGCGCCAGAGATTGATGTGCCATTGACAGGCAATATCGTACGAAGCAACGATTCGAAGGATTTTCGAGTCGACGGACTTGATGCTGGAAAAAAAAATGTAATCCATGTTAACATATCTGTCAATGACATTATCAGCTCGTGGTCAATGAGTTCGTAATTATTCCATACCTTTCTCCGTATCTCAAATCCCCAACGGACAACGGCCGTTTGAAATCATGCCTGGTGCATTCCACAGTCCCTACTCCGTTCACCAGGAGACCTTTCGCAGGGCGCTTGTCAGCATCATTGACGGCCTTATGGGAGACGCAAGAACTCTTCTCGACGGGGGTTTCGTCACTTGCGACATGTGCTTGATATGCGGTGTCTTCGACAAAATACGCCCAGCCACGACTAAGGCCTGGATCAAGGGTGTCGTTCGATACATTCTTCCGCTTCAGGCGAAAGTTGGCATCAATGCCAATGAAAAGGGAGTGTAGCCAACTGACAACGGTGATGCCAGTCAACGGAGGTAGAGCTGATGAACGGGCGCGCATACCTTTGCTCTTCTATCTCTGCGGGTAGGTTCATTCCTGGTTGGGGACAAGCTGGGCAAAGGACTGCGAGTTCACCGGCTTTCGTACCCTCTGCGCCATCAGGCTGATGGCCGCGGGCACTGCGTTTGAGTTGGAGGAGATGCCGCCACTGGCGACTCATTCGAAGAAATTGGGGGTAGCGGTCTCGAGGAGGATTTAAGTCCGTTTTGTCGGTAATACGCGAGATGGCTTTGTAGAATTCGAAGGCGGACACCTGACCCTCCATGGAGAGCATTTGGAAGGTGTCCAGCACGTGGAACGTGGCTGCGGTCTGCGGATTGGTGACGGTCGATGGAAAGAGGCCTCGTTGGAGGAGCTGAACAGTTGCAGGTTGCCTTGTTTGACAATCACAGAAATCGAGGGCGACTTCGTGGATTCCGGTGGTGTCGAGAATTACAAAAGCGTCGCCTTTGGCCTTCGATGGGTTGAGGCAAGTTTTCCCTAAATCGTGGCCAAGTTGAATGCGCAACCCAAGCGCCTTGAGTGATGTTGCCGTGAAGAATTGTTCTTCTGTCCAGTGCTGGGTGCGATCAGCGAAGAAACTGATATTGTACGCGACAGAAGGCTTACCTCGATTCGGTGAAATGGTGTCCTGCTGTGAGAGTCAACTATGCACGTCCGGCAGTAAAGACTTTCGTCATAGCAGTCAGTGCAGCGGTAGAAAGCGGCACTAGTGAGGCAGCCTGGACAGCTAATGAGAGCTCGCCCACGGCCCTCGCGTCTAAGGAGCTGGAGCAAGTATTGCTCCCGAAAGGGTAGCCAAGTAAGCAACGGCTCATCCTGTGTGGTTATGAGTAATGAACATTTGGGTATGAAGAAACACCCCTACTCACGGCAGCTGTACGATTCCGTCTCTTTGGGTCACTCAATTCCAATTGGGCCAAGTCTTCAATATAAGCAACGTCCAGATCACCAAAATTGCCTGGGTCGGGGAGTATTTCGGATGGGTCTGATGAGTCTGTAGTGAGCTCGTCGTGCCATATTACATTGTCGTCAGCTTCGGGTCGATTTCGCGTGTGTGTAGGTGACGGAGGTAGGTGAATCCTGTGAGTCGCATGACGCAGGCCAGTTGAGTCGCCTTCGTACGAGATATGTGTATATGAAATGTCGTCACAGTTTTCGGGCTCATCCACGAAGAAGCTGAACGACCCAAGGGTTTGCGACAGCCGGGGACGCTTTCTGACCATGGCAGCCTGTGGGAAATCAGTGTTACTATTAGTGAAATCAACAGACGCGACTCAACATTAGGTCAGTCACGTGTGTCAGGAGATGGGACTAGGGGTATCTTTTTTTTTCTCACCAAAGTCAAGAGCTGACATTCAAGATAGTAACGAGGTACAGACAAGGCGGGGTATGCACCTAGGGATAATGGGGTACAGACAAAGCAAGGTATGTACCTAGATATATACAGAGAAACAGGTCTATCATGTACGGCTGCGAGCTTTTGACGTTAGGAGGCGATTCAACATCTGCTGCCCATTGGCCATCGTAACACGTGGGTATTCATTCACCTTGAACTCAGGGACCTTGTGCAAGAAGCACTGGGCCCCAAGGGGTTCCAGTTCGGCATTGTAAAGAACGAGACAAACGACGAAGGTCATCTCGAATGGACGAAGAGCGAGGAGAGCGGTAGCCCGATCCTTGCAACCTGGACGGACCATATCGAGGAGCTCCACACTTAGCTTGTGGGAATCCATAAACTCGAAGTCGCGGAACGGGTTGGAACGGTTCGCTCCTTGGCGGCGACGAATGTTGACGATAGCGACGTGCTGAGTAGTGATAAGTGACCAGAGGGTGCGGCGTTGGTGTGTGTCAGAGGGGAGGCGATCGTAGCCAAGGGTCTTCAGCCCGATAGCATGAAGGTAACGCCCGCAGTGGTAGTTGAATCGCACGGCCTTGCGAATGAACCGCTTAGCGGGGATCGGCTCGCAAACGATTCTATGCACAGGCCAGTCCGCTTTCTGGCAATCCACGCTCTGGTGGCAGTCAGTTCATATTTGTGATCGCAGGAGCAGGGAACGACTCACACAATAGGTAACCCGATGGCATGACGAACAGCGTTTCAGAAGCTTGCAAGGGATGGCGCGGCGACATCGACTGTTCGTGCAGCATCGATTTTCCTACAGAACGAAAGGTTTGACGGTCAGTGAGGGACAAAAGAGGACTGGGGCGCAGAACCCACAAAGAAATGGGGACCTGGGGGGTATTCGTCGGGAACGTCGAACTCGCTGGGCGATGGGTTCTCGGCAGGTTGGGGACCCTGGTAGCCAGGAGGGCATTTGATACGAGTCGCAGCAAGGGAACGACGGGGGGGTGCCATGATGCTGGGGCACGTCCTGGCCAGTCCAGCGAGTTTATGAAAGCCGTTTGCAAGCCGAACTACTTTTTTTCATCAGCTTCGGATTGGGATCATCCCGAAAGCTACTGGCATCGAGGCAACCCAAGTATTTTGTGAAGCTTCGTGACGTTTGTCGAAGTTTGTCCTCGCTTTGAGCAATGTGAAGAAACATGTATTTGGGAGTGGGTGCCAGGCTAACTAGTCATAGGCAGCCTCAGCTCGCTGTAAATCGTATCGGAACTCGTGCGTCAGCAGAAACTTAGGAATTCCACGATATCGTGTCGCCGTCAAAGCAATCTTCTTCTTGGCACTCTCTATTTGATCCTCGGCGACACAATCCGATTGGTCCATGTCTTCGTCTTCGTCGCCCGCATAGCCGCTATCACTGGGGGTGTCTGCATCAGTGCCGTCGCCTTCATCGTCTGGGTCATTGTCCTTTCTCCTCCTAGTTTGGACTGGGGCTCAAATAGGAGGGTAGTGAATGGGAAAAATTGGCTCACCGAGCACGTCTGTCAGCCTCTTTGATACGGAGCACTGCTCTGTTGCTGTTTGACTTGTCAGGGAAAGCTTACCGTCATAGCCAGAGAGACCTCACCGTTCACGGTATTTTGCCTGGGACGCCCTTGCATGCACCATGCTTTCTGCACGGTCCCCCGCGCTTTTGGATGCGTTGGCAGCACGTAGTTTAGCCATGCGTAACCGCGCTTTCTCTCGCAATGTGTCCTGATTGCTAAAGGCAGTGTTAGGACGGACCATAAATGTGATGAAAAATATGTGCACCGTTTGTAGTAAGTGGCTAGCGAGTGAGCTCGCTTTGCCTTTGAAGTCATGAATGTGGGTGGGTAAGGAAAAACTCCAGTGGAGTGGGTGGATAGCTTATACGAATAGCCCGCGGCTTCTTAATGGATGTCGGGGGATTGCGACTGACGTGGGCAGTTCGCGACTGATGTGGGCAGTTCGCGACTGATGTGGCCAGTTCGCGACTGATGTGGGCAGTTCGCGACTGATGTGGCCAGTTCGCGACTGATGTGGCCAGTTCGCGACATACAGTTTGAGGTATTGCCACCACGCAGGAGTGAATAGCCAAGGTATACGAGCATGGAATCTACGCCAGAGGTAAGCTAGCGTGTGCCCCCAAGAATCCAACATTGTCGGGACGTCTGTACGCACATGAATGCAGGCTCCTTGCTTTGCGAGTTCTAGCTGACCGGTGCGGGAGTGTGCTGCCACTGAATGAGAACATGGTATGGTGACATGGCCGGTATATCACAATGAGTTCCGGGGGTGATGCCCATGAAGCTGTGAGTTTGACGAGTGGTACTAGACGCTGAGGAAGGCAACACTATAGATTCCGAGCTCTCCTTTTTCGTATGTCTTAGCCCAAGTGCGTGACAGTGGCTACTGAAGCTTAATCCCACGGTCAGTAATCTATTCTCACAGTCAGAAAGCTTGAATCTCCGGTCGTACTTGTGCAACAACAGTTGGGCACTTCACCCACAAATTTGTGTTGAACTTAATGAACGTGTCGCCTCGTGCTCGTCAACTTTGTCACAATTCACAATTGAGAGGGGGGTTGATGACAATTCAATATACATTAACACAACGGGTACATTAAAAAGTCCAAGTAAGTCCGAGGCACAACAAGTACGCGCAAAAAGGTACGGTATTCCATCTAGTCAATGATACGGACCTGGCCGCTAGCGGCGGCAGCGTTGAAGGCAACGATGGCGGCCTCTCGGGTGGGCTCACGATTGAAAATGGAGCCAGTGACCCCCAAAACAAGAGGAGCTGTGTTGGTCCTAGGTGTCCCATGAGCGAGGGAGCGGCGTGGAGGGTGTTCAACTTACCAACCGCGGAAAACACCAACCTGTAGACCGACGACAACGACATACCACCGTCTGTGGGCACCAGTCCCTTGTTCTTCTTGGATTTCTGAAGAGGCGTGAGTACATTAATAGTACGTATTGAGCGGAATTACCTTGGTTTACCAGGGTTTGCTGGGAGGGAGATGGCGGCACTCGAAGTCGAGGCCAACAGAGCAGGGGTAACGTGGGACAAAGGGGCAGCGGGGGCTGCAGGCGCAACGTGGGCCGCAGGGGCAACGTGGGCCGCAGGGGCAACGTGGGCCGCAGGGGCCGCCGGGGCCGCAGGAGCTATAAGTAGTCAGATCGATCGAGGAGGACGTGAGAGTGAGGAACTAACAAGTGACTGGGACCGGATCACTGGCCTGTGTATTGCTACCGACGTTGGCGGCTACAACTGCCGAATCTCATCAATGGACGTGCGTGAGGGAAAGACTTCGACTTACAGGGGGCCAGGGCTGCCATTTGTTGGGCGAGGCTGGCGACGACGTCCGCAAGACGCGCAATTTCAGAGTCTTTGTTGCTGTGCATAGTTGAGGGTGAAGCTAGGGAATGGGGAACAGGTGCGAGGGCCCGGTATATGAGCTAGCCAGATAAAGTTAGGTCTCACGCACACGCACAGGCCATGAGTGCGGCAGCAATTTTCATTGGCTGCCGGAGGATACTAGTAAGGCCGATTGGCCGTAACAAGGCAAAACTGCTCGCCTATCCTGAAAACCGCCTAAAAGACCAAAGACACCGAAATCAGCCGATAATCTATATCTAGATGGGACGAAAGTGGACTACCAAGGAAGAGGAAACATTCCTGGAGGCTAGAAACGCGAGGTATAGGGAGGCCAGCGCACAGAAGAAATACGGCGCCTTCTGGGATGAGGTCTCGGGGGAATGGTTCGCAGAATTCCCCGACGACGGAGTACCAGCGCAATTGAAGGACATCGACCCTGAACTATGGCCTCAGGAAGATCGAGATACTGTCCAGGCGCATATTGTCTCGCGGAAAGCCGTAAGTCTCAGGAATAAATGTCAAAGAAGCCCACTCACCACCTGTGACATCGTTTAGCAGCTTAAAGACTGGTTCCGGAACCATAACCGCGTCGACTGCCGCGTTGAATCTGGAGAGTACCTTAATAAGCTCCTGAAGATGCAGGAGCAAGCGTCCAAGACTAGCTCGAGGCGCCGGAAGAAGCCCGTTGAAGTCTTTGCAACGCAATTCTACAAAGGATCGGAAGTCCAGAGGCAAGTTGATGAGAGTGTTCGCACAGGAGCACCTAAAAAGGCCGATGGGACGATCATTCGGGAGACGAAGGAGCAGGTATCGTCACGCCGAATGAAGATATACAACGGCGCAATCGATGAAGCATGGGCGCAGGCTACCGATGCCCAGAAGGAAGTGGTTGAGGAGGCATTGGCGAACACTGTGAACGCACCATTGGACGACGAGGATGTAGAGGATCCACCTACGAATGTTGCAGAGTAAGTGTCCAGTACGGATGGGTATAGAATCGGGGCTGACAGTACCTTCTCATAGGCAATTGAAGCGTCTCCCACTCCTCATGTTCACAGCTGCCAAGGATTTGCATGCGAACTCGGGATGGTGGTTCACTATTCTTGGGGGTGGACGAGATGTGGATGGGAAAGTCCAGGTGGCAAGGTTAGTGTTAAACATTTAAACCTCTTGCCCGGGGTGGCCTGCTTACCCACCATGATTCAGCTACAACTATGGGAAGACGAAGAATGGGAATACCTTTGAGCATGCATACGCCGGGTTCAAGCCAAATGTGATGAAGCCGTGGACAACGTTCGTTCGAAACCTGGAAGGTAGGCAGAATTGTTAAGCTAGCGCTGAGTGTCACCTGACTAACTTGGCGCCCAGGCGAAACGCAGAACCTTCCCGTCCAAATAGCCGAAACAAACACTGTGAACTCAGAAGTCCACACCTCATCGACTCTCTTTCAAGGTCTCCCAGAGCTCCCGACATCGCGTCGTGAAAGACGTCCCTCTCAGCGGGTCGAAACCCGTGTGAATACCTCATCGACTCTCTTTCAAGGTCTCCCGGAGCTTCCGCCGTCACATCGTGAAAAAACTCCCTCCCAGCAGGACTTGCCAGTCACTAACCCGTCAACGCTCTTGAACGAGCCACTTTCACCAAGGAACTCTCCTTCGCCAGAAGACGCCCGTACCGGAACACCGCAGCCGCAGCCAAGAAACTCTTCTCCAGCAGACGACACTCGTGTTGGGGGAGCACAGCCGAGGAACTCTCCTCCGCCAGAGGACATCCTTGTCGGGGAAGCACAGACGAGGAGATCCCCATTGCCAGCGGGACCACCGCCACCAAAGGACACCAGTGTCGACGTCGGAGCAGCTCCGACCGCCAGGACTGCTCTGGCCAATCTCTCGCCCCAAGCTTCGCTTTTGCGCCACCCCGGATACGCTGAAGAGCCTACATGGTTTACGGAAGCCCTCACTCGCTTGCGACGAGTTACGGGAGCAGACTGGGAGGTGGCGATCGAGCTTTGGGCGTCGATAGAACGACAAGAGAAATTTGGTGGATATAAGGTGCGCAATCCATTAACCGTAGCAGGCACTAACTTATTCGCTGTCCCAGCCATCCCGATTTGGCACGGATAACCGTCCACCCCAGGTGGCACGGTGGTTCTCCTATGGACGCTTGTATACATCGGATCCACCAATCCCCGAGCTCGTCGAATACGAGTCTGCCGTGCAAGCCTGGTGGAACTTCCTTCAACCGACTTGGCGTACCTCAACAGACCTCCTCCCACTTCCCATCTATTCCCCTCCCCCTGGCTCAGACTGGGGTGAACTCAAGATGTCCGGCCCAAATGGCCTTCTCCTTATAATGATGCTCTTCGCCTGGTGGAGAACGGCTATTGGGCCCAGCGGTGCCGTTTCGTCTTGGCTTGCCGCCATAGCTGACCTACGACAAGCTCTCCAGAGCATGCATGATGAAACAGCCAACGCCCCCCCCCCTAGGTGAGCCAAGATACCGCTGCCATTTCTCACTGACCAACAGTCCCTTAGAGCTTCGCAAAAGCGCACCAGCACAACCAAGGAAAACATGAGAGAGTCGTTGCGTAAGAAGACACGGAGCATGCCAGCGCCGACGTCGCGAGTTACGCGAAACTCGTCGCGTGTGCCTACACTTCGTAGCCATCGTAAATAGACTTGTATCGTAGCCTTGGAGGCAGAGGTTGACATTTCTTGACATTCGGCCCTACATTATGACTGGTAGATTGTGCATTGTGTAATAAACGTGGCGAATATCTTGTTACTTTTATACATAGAGAAAAAGACTTGTGAGATAAAAACTCTTGGCTTGGTGCAGACAGTCTGAAAAAGTCTATGTTTTGGGGAGAAGTAAGGTGTAAAAACTTGAGATGTGCGCTAGTGGGGACTTCGAAGTTTAAAGGTGGCAAGCGTGGACTTAGGATTCAGTGTCAGTGTGCGCAAGCGACTTAGGATTTACAGAAGGGAACACTAAGCTAAGTTAAGTCTATTGGGCTGACGTGGGCTACAGTGACCACAGACTTAGAGCTTTGTAACCAATGGACACGCCATGCAAGGAGGAAACGAAGCAGGCTGCCGCTTTTCGGAGGAGGCGGGGTGTAAAATCCTTCCTAAAGCAGAACGGATGGTGCCGGGAGAGCTCTCACGCCACCTTGACAGTGGCAGATGAACACCATGGTGTACCACGCTCTAGTGGTCCACTACCAGTGGATTGTATACTATAGTCACTGCATTGCCTGCTTGCGCGACCTTCCCGGAAACTCGGACACACACGACTTGGTCCTTACAAGGTCGTCCGGAAGGTTGGCAAGGCAGCATACCGACTCCAGCTCCCTCCAGGCCTATCCCGTCTCCATCCCGTCTTCCCCGTGGTCAAACTCTCTCCCTTTGTTCCGGACCCCATTCCGGGTAGACGCCCTGTCACTCCGCCACCTCCGCAGCTCGTTGATGGAGAAGAGGAACATGAGGTAGAAGAGGTCCGGAATAGCAGACGGTTTGGTCGGGTCCTGAAGTATCTGGTGCGCTGGCGAGGCTATGGTATTGAGCACGACTCCTGGGAACCCGCGAGCAACCTCCAGCATGCTGCCCAGAAGGTCAAGGACTTCCATGATCGTCATCCGGACGCAGTGCGCTTACTCCGGACGAGTCCGATGACTCCGACGACTCCTCTACCACTCCGGATGACTCCTACAGCACTGGACCAGTCCTGGGAGCGCTGGCGCAGTCGGAAGGCTCCGGGCTCTGCGCAATCGTACTTCGACATCTTCTCGCAGCAATCCGGAGTTTCGGGTCTAGTGAATTCATGGCGTGGCAGGCAGGAATCTTCGCGTCGGGTCGCCGCAACCTTAAAGGGGGGGTGATGTAAGGGGACACTCCTATTTTCTCCTATTCCCCTGTCCCTGTCCCTTCCTCCTTGTTCCTTTCTCCTTTCCTTCATCCCACGGACTCTTACCTACATTCCCTTCATTCCCTTTCGTCCCCTTTTCCTTTCCATCCACTCCTTTCGCATCCGAGTCACGTCCGGTGACTCCGAAGTCTTCCCGCGCTTCGGACTCGCTCGGACTCGTATATACACTTCGGGGCTCGTCCGGGCTACCCCTATCCTCTTTTTCCACTTCATTATCACATGCCCCCTCATACCTTGTGATATTCGTTCGGACTTGTGGCTGGTGTACTGTACAGTTATCCTTCATTCCTCCCACGCTACTACAGTATATACTTCGCTTCCTAGCATGGAGAATCCCTATCCTGTTCTCTTTGGATTCTCCCTCTGCTAGGTGAGCAGCTCTCTCATGTATTGTAGTTAGACTTATTCATATCTTTGGATTCTCCCTCTGCTAGGCCTGCGCTGTGCGGCCATCTTGAGGTTGCCCTTACACCCACCCACCTCTGACAATGCAAGCAAAGCACCCCCACTCTCTCCTGCTGACTCTGACATGACGGGCACATCTACACAGATCCTGCCATCCGAGCAGCCAGTAACAGACTCTGAGACATTGCAGACCTTGTGGGCTCAGACGTACAAACACCAAAATCAAATCAGCACTATCCATGACACACTCGCCTGCATCGAACAACTCCTCATAACACCCTGTCCCTCTACTTCCAAAACGACTCTGGATTTTGGCCTGCAGGGCACCACAGCCTCTCAGCATGCTCCAGGTTGATCTGACACCACCCCACATTCCCGATTGAAGCCTGCATCTCCTCTGATCTTTGACAGAAACCACAAAGATGGTCGTGTGTTCTACAATGCATGCTCCATCTACTTCCAGCTTTGCCCAGATCACTTTCCCACAGAGCAAGCTAAAATCCTCTGGTGTCTCTCCTTCTTCCAGAAGGATTGAGCTAAGAAGTATGTTGACATGGTGCTTCAGAGCAAGAAGGATCCATACTTTAAGTCCTGGGCTGCCTTTGCAACCGAATTCTGGATGCACTTCCTTCCAGATCGGAAATGCGAAGCTGCCATGCTCAAACTGGAGACCACCCAATACCACCAAGGCTGTTGGACTTTCCAGGAGTACCTTGACAAGTTCTGGGACCTCATAGACCAATCTGGATACACTGAAGGCTCCAACATCACATTGAAGTTCCGTTGCAGGTTGGACTCTATCATCCAGAGCCAAGTCATTGAGTCTGCAGACTGTTCTGGTGAGGATGATTTTGAAGAATGGTACAAGGTGGCACAGCAGGTTGCCGACAACTGTGCTGCCAATCACTCCTTCCACTTCAGTGTCAATTCTGGCACATCTGGGTTGCTCGGCTGACCATTTGTCACTTCCAGATCCACTTGGCCACCTGCAGGTATACTTCCCGTGCCTCAGACTCACTTCCCGCCTTCACAACCCTGCTTCCAGCCTCTGCCTCCACCAAAGGCTCTCTTGCCTGGCATCCCTATGGATGTCAATCATACCCGCTCCCAGCCTGCCACTTCACAGCTCTGTTACCGATGTGGCAAGCCTGGACACATGTCCCATGAGTGCCTGCTCTGGTTTTGACATCCGGTTCATGACAGCTGAAGAGCGGACATCTGCTATTGAAGATCTCTTGACTGCAGCTGATGTTGTAGAAAGTGCTGGGACTTTGGAAGGAATAGACACAGAGGAAACAGCCACAGCCGAGGAATCAGATACAGCAGATTTTACCTGGACCAACAAGTGACCTGTGTGGCCTCATTGGTAAACAACCGATTTGCTTGTCTTAGTGTAGACACAATACATGATGATGAACCTGAACCATCCAATGATTCATTCAATGCTAAGACACCTGACCCAGTTACAATCCGCACAATCCGAAGGTTTCGCCCACAGTGGGAACAGCAGCTACTCAGTAGCTATAAGATTTCCGCTCTGCCTGGCAGGCCTTCGCTAGATATATCCGTTGAAGTGCTGAGCACAGATACACAACACCAATGCACTCTGCAAGCCCTGGTGGACTGTGGAGCCACTGGAGTTTTCATGCATCCACACTTCGCTGACACTCATGGTTTCACCCGACGTAAGCTGTCTGCTCCAATTCCAGTCTTCAATGTCGACAGATCACCAAATGAGAACAGATCCATCTCTGAAGTCGTAGACCTTGTACTCTGGTTCAAGGATCACACAGAGCGGATGCTTTTCGCAGTCACTAACATCGGCTAACAGGACATCATCCTCAGGTACACCTGGCTTTGGAAGCACAACCTGGAAATTGACTGGCAAACCAAAGAGGTCACCATGAGTCACTGCCCATCTGGATGTGACACCTGTCGCAAGGAGTTCCACCATGACAAGCTGGCCTGACGCAAAGAGTCTGTGCGACTCTGGGAGTGTCATATGGGCCTGATGCCGACAGTTGAGAAACTTCACTCAGATGATCACCTGCAACTTCTGGAGTGTGACGAAGATGATGAGGACGACACTTCAGCCGATGAGGATCTTGAGGAAGGCAACTGCATCTTTGCAGCCATCCCTCTGCCGTCTCTGGAGTATCTTTGCAGTCTTCAGGAAGAACACATCTGAGCTTCGGAAACAGTCTCGCAGCGTCTCACATTGGCTTTCCAGTGCAACAAACCCCACAATTCTTGGAACAGTACAGTCCTGGATTTCCTTCACAAGTTCGAGGATGTCTTTGCCAAGGAGTCCTTTGATGAACAGCCCATGCCGCGTCCATGGGACCATGCCATTGAACTGCTGAGTGGAGCCGAACCAACTTCTACCAAGTGTTATCCACCGTCCCCTGCAGAGCAGAAACAGCTTGATGAGTTTTTGGAAGAGAACCTCCGGACTGGCCGAATCCACCTGAGCAAGTCATCCATGGCCACCCCAGTGTTCTTTGTCAAGAAGAAGGATGGATTGCTCCACTTGGTTCAGGACTACCAGAAGCTCAACAACATGACAGTAAAAAATTGGTATCTGCTTCTGCTCATCTCAGACTTGGTGGACAAGCTGCAAAACACTTGCTACTTCTCCAAGCTCGATGTCCGATGGGGTTTCAACAATGTCCAGATTAAGGAGGGTGACAAGTGGAAGGCTGCATTTTGGACGACCCAAGGACTCTTTGAACCCTTGGTGATGTTTTTCAGACTGACAAATAGCCCTTCTACTTTCCAGACCATGATGAATGACCTATTCTGGGAGCTCATTATGGAAGGTGTGGTTATTATCTATTTGGACAACATCCTGATCTACACCAAGACACGCGAGGAGCACCACTGGGTCCTCAAACAAGTTTTAGAGATCCTCCAAAAGAACAAGCTCTTCCTTTAAGCAGACAAGTGTGATTTCGAGCAGACAAAGGTGGAATATCTTGGAGTTGTCATTTCTGAGGGTAAGATCGAGATGGACCCTGTGAAGGTATCTGGTGTTGCAGACTGGCCGATGCCTCGGACTCGGACTGAGCTTCAATCCTTCCTCAGGTTTGTCAATTTCTACCACTGCTTCATCAAGGACTACTTGCATATTGCCTGGCCACTCTTCGATCTCACTTGTGCGAAGGAATGGCAGTGGAATGACTTCACTCAGTCCGCATTTCTTTGGATCAAAGAGCTGATCACTTCCGAACCTGTTCTAGTGTTTCTGAAGGAAGATAGGCCATATTGAGTTGAAGCGGACTTGTTGGACTATGCAACAGGTGTGGTCTTGTTGCAGCTGGATCTGGATGATGGTAAATGGCATCCTGTTGCATTCTACTCTAAAAGTCTACAGGCTGCAGAGCGAAACTATGAGATACACAACAAGGAGATGCTTTCGATCATCCGGGCACTCGAAGAGTGGCGGCACTACCTCGAAGGTGCCAAAACTCCATTTGAGATCTGGACGGACCACAAGAACCTTGAGTACTTCATCAAAGCTCAGAAACTCAACTGCCGTCAAGCCCGCTGGTCCCTCTACCTCTCCCGCTTTGACTTCACTCTCCAACATCGTCCGGGTTGGACTATGAGTAAGCCGGATGCTCTCTTGTGCCACTCAGACCACTCGGATGGTAAGGATGACAACAAGGATGTGGTCTTGCTCAAACCAGCCTACTTTGCTGACCGTGCCACAGGTGTCACTCTTGAAGGGGAGGAGAAGGATATCCTCATGGCTATTTGGACCAGAGTTCGTGACATGAAGTTTGAAGATGCAGTGGCAAAGGCAGCAGAGGAGTTGAAGAAGGCACAGGGCAGCCACAAGACAGTCCGGAGTGCAGAATGGTCTCAATCGGACGGACTTCTGATGTTCCAGGGTAAGATCTACATTCTGGACTCACCGGACTTGCGTCAGAAGATTGTAGCCTAGCACCATGACACCAAGGTCGCTGGCCATGCAGGTAGATGGAAAACTCTGGAACTCGTCTCCCGCAGCTACTGGTGGCTGAACATGTCCTGCTATGTTGGATCCTACACCCACCATTGCAACCTCTGTCTCCAGACGAAGGCTCAGAGGCATCTGCCAATGGGTGAACTCCATCCCCTTTCTATTCTGGATGAACGCTGGGACCGGTTGAGCATGGACTTCATTGTCAAGCTTCTGGAGTCAGACGGATTTGATGCAGTCATGAACGTGGTTGACTCTGTGAGTAAATGTGCCCATTTCATCCCAACTCACACCACTGTATCTGCCCTTGGGTCTGCCAACTTGTACCTACAGAACATCTGGAAGCTACATGGCCTCCCTCGGTCTGTTGTGTCTGATCGAGGTCTGCAATTTGTCACAGAGTTCACCCAAGAAGTTTACCAGATGCTCAGGATCAAGCTGGCTGTGTCCACTGCTTACCACCCTCAGTCGGATGGACAGACAGAGCGGATGAACTAGGAACTTGAGTCCTATCTCTGGATCTTTGTTGGCGAACGTCAGAACGACTGGGCTTGACTTCTCCCTATGGCAGAGTTTGCATACAACAACCGGGTCCATGCATCCACTCAGCAGTCACCATTCCTCCTAGATACAGGCCATCACCCTCGTCTTGGGTTCGAACCTCATCAGCCGCCGTCTCAGATGGAGTCTGCAAACAAGTTTGTAGACTGGATGAAGTCTGTGGTTGACGAAGCTCAGTCCACATTGGTCAAGGCTCAGGATGACATGAAGCACTACTATGATCAACATCGGACTCCCGCTCCAGAGTACCAACCAGATGACAAGGTTTGGCTGGATTCATCAGATATTAACCTTGCCCAACCTTCCCAGAAACTTGGACATGCATGTCTTGGTCCCTACAAGATCATCCTAAAGGTTGGCAAGGCAGCATACCAACTCAAGCTTCCGCCAGGCTTATCCTGCCTTCACCCTGTCTTCCCTGTTGTCAAACTCTCACCCTTTGTTCTGGATCCCATCGCAGGTCGACGCCCAGCTGCTCCACCACCACTGCAACTTGTTGATGGAGAAGAGGAACACGAAGTTGAAGAAGTCCAGAATAGCAGACGGTTCAGCCAAGTGTTAAAGTATCTGGTGCGCTGGCAAGGCTATGGCATTGAGCACGACTTCTGAAAGCCTGCAAGCAAACCTTCGGCATGCTGCCCAGAAGGTCAGGGACTTCCATGATCACCACCCAGACGCAATCCAAGTACTTCAGATGACTCCGACAGCCCTTGATCAGTCCTGGGAGCGTTGGCACAGTCGGAAAGCCTCTGGCTCTGTCCAGTCATATTTTGATGTCTTCTCACAGCAATCCGGAGTTTTGGGGTTGGTGAATTTGTGGCGCAGTGTCACACTAAGTTGAGTTTACGATTTAGTGCCCAGATGGTCGTGGACTACTACGTCGAGTTGCACCTGGTCATTTATTGATTTCGGGATTGATTGAAATAGAGAAAATACTCTGATAGGGGTAAGGATAGGGTGAGGTTGGTTATTAGAAATAGTATGTCAAGCAACAATACTACTCCTAAGTTGATAGGGGTGTGGTGGTGTATTTACTTGTATGATAGATATCAAGTATATACGGTAGTATAGGTCTATGTAATAAACCTATGGAATGAGCTAGATAACTATAAAACTGAAGTCAGTATGCCAGAATCCTACTCGTTTCAGATCTGGACTTGTAAGGGGTTTCCTACTTGTTTTGGAATAATCAAACTGTCAAATTAGTGTTACTAACACCTACTCGTTTTCAGTGCAGACTTAGCTGTCAGTGTGTTACTGTCACCTACTCGTTTCAGTGCAGACTTAGCAAAAGAAATAGACCTTACTTACTTTTCAGGTCTCTACAAACAGAAATGCTGGTATCCTACTCATTTCAGATACAGCTGAGCTTAAGTTGATACCTTGTATCTAGGGGATAAATTGTTATTATTTAACAGAGAGACCTGCTCCCTTTTATACCTACACTGTTTGTTCCTAAGAACAATGGTATCCTAGTGAGGTAAATACAAATAAATAGTAGAACAATAGTAAAAGTGTCCTAGACAATATATTCCATTGTACAGACAATGGTTGTCATTAAGGACAATGGATAGATATAGTGGAACAATGAATGTACCATTGTTCCCAATGGTTGTCAGGGAAACCATAACAATAGGCAATACTTTGGAACAATAAGAATGTGAAAGAACAATGGAAAACCATTGTCACTGGTTTCCATGGCGAATTTAAGAAGATAAAAGAACAATGAAACATTGTCATTGATTTCCATGGCAAAACTTCCATGGTGAACTTCCATGATGAATAAATGACAATGGAAAGGTAGGACAATGGCTAATTCTCCTAGGGGCTCCGCTCCTAGGGGTTCAGGGGTAACATTCTAATTTCTAATGTCTTTATACCGAACCCCTGTTCTGGTATGACAGCGGCAGGCAGGAATCTTTGCGTCGGGTTGCTGCAGGCTTGAAAGGGGGGTGATGTAAGGGGACACTCCTATTTTCTCCTTTCCCCCTGTCTCTCCCTTCCTCTTCATTTCTTTCTCTTTCTTTTCATTCCATGGACTCTTATTTACTTTCCTCTTCTTCCCTTTCCATCCTACCATTCATCCAAGCCTTATCCGACACATCCGAGCAACATCTGACTCATCCGATGCATTTCCCATGCTTTGGATGCACATATACACTTCAGAGCATGCCCAGGTGACCCATACCTTCTTCCCACACCTCTTTACTTCCTGTTTCCACTTCCCTGGATCACCAGCACAACTCTTGGCATATTCCCTCCACCTTTCTATCACATGTGCCTGCTCATACCTTGTGATATTCTCCAGACTTGTGGTGGGTGTACTATACAGTTCTCCCACCTTTCTATCACACTTCTACGGTATATACTTCGCCTCCTAGTGTGGAGAATCCTTATCTTGTTCTCTTTGGATTCTCCCTCTGCTAGGCTTGTGCTGTCAGCCATCTTGAGGTTGCCCTTACAATGTCACCCAAGGCAGCCAAGGAGAATCAAGGCCCCCCCATCCAAGAACAACCAAAGGCAAAGGGTCACAAGCACAAGGATATTGAGAGTGCCACAGCAGGTACGAACGAGCCAGCAGTCTGGAATGAGCCTGAAGGCTGAACACTCAAGAGTTAAGAATGAGAGGTGAATGGATCAAACATATAGAATTTGAGAGAGAAGGAGGATGGGGGTAAGATACAAGTGGGAAGTAAGTACTCGAAGGGTCAGGGTTGAAATATATATATATGGATGTACACATGATCAGGGGTGAAATAGGAGAGTATGAGTAAGTGCAAGCTTACACTCGCCCCTTCCTGGACTTGTTTGAGGATCCAGTTTTTTCAATGTCATAGCGTGCTAGTCGCAGGTGGAGTACAACAGATTGCGCTAGTGTTACCGGTTTTGCATTGTGCCTTCCAGACGTCCAGGGCCTCCAGTTCCTCAACATCACTTTGTTTCAACCAACAATTTTCCTCAGCTCCATAACCTTGCCATGACACTAGGTACTCCTGCCTGCTTTGTCTGTGTTTCTTGTTGATGACCTTGTCCACAAGCCATTCTTCTTCACCTGTCCCATCAATCTGCATGGCCTCCAGTCGATCAAGCTTGCAGCTTGGAAACAGCTTGATGTCGTTCTCAACAAATCACTGCAGCTGTGATGTGTGAAACGTCGGGAACACATCTGGAGAATTAGGCATCAGCAGGGTGTAAGTGGAATGTTCAGGAAAAACACCAGGTTATTTCATAAGGCCCATTGAATCTAGGCATGAACTTAGCAACACGATCATCTCCTGCATGCTTGTATTCTTTCCGGTAATTCACAGTCGACAGGAAAACTTTGTTGCCTGTTTTAAATGGGACTTTGTCTCTACGATGAGCATTAGCACTAATAGATTGGGCAATTTTAGAGGCTATCAGGGAGTCTTTAGCTTGCGCAGTATACTCCTCAATGTGTTTGATGATTTCCACGGCCGAGGGTATGCTAGCATCGACTGTCGATCTGAAGGCAGATATAGTGCAAGGTGAGCAACTGAGATGAAGTTGGAAAAGGGAGAAGCCAGTAGAAGCGTTGACTGTGTTCATGAAGCAGAATCGAACATGAGGTAGCGCCTTTACCCAGCCTGACTGATTGCAATTGACATAGTATCAGAGGGATTGAATGATTGTTTTATTTGTGCGCTCACTGGCACTGTCAGTCTGGGGATGGAAGGCGCTAGAAAGTTTGAGCTTAATTCCAGTCAGCTTGTGTAACACAGACCAAAATTTGGACACAAAAAGCTTATCCCTATCAGACACGATCTCCGTTGGAAGCCCATTCTCGCAGCACCAATGCTTGAAGAAAAGTGCGGCACATCGTTTCACAGTAAGACCAGCAGACGGATGTCGGCGCCCAACCTGTCAGTGATAGTCAGTAGATAGTTGAAACCCTCATCCTCAGATAACAGTTCGATGAAATCCAAGGCCATGCAAGCAAACCTATCGTCAGGCACAGTGGGTGAATGTAACAGGCTGACAGGCTTAACTGTTGGTGACTTGTTGTGCTGACATTCGGCACACCCAGGAATGTATGCCTGCTTGAGATCCTGATGCATGTTTGGCCAGTAGAATGAGTCGTGGAGGGCCAAGTACAATTTAGAAGTGCTGTAATGTCCTAAGGCATTGTGAGCAAGCTGAAACAGTAGTTCTCATACCTCAGCGACTTGTGGCATGACCAGCCTTTCTCCAATGTAGAGCAACCAGTTCTGCCTTGAGACTCCTGCGACATTACCACCCTTGGCCAAAAGTTTTTGACACCAGGTGTCACTGTCGTATTCCAAGATAATCTTCTCAAGAAGGTTACTGTCATTGTTGATCTGCAGGACTGGGGCCACAATAGCAGAAGAGGGAGTGCACGTCAATGAAAGTGCTCTAGCAGCAAAGAATGGGTGCCGCAATAACTGAATCATTTGAGAATTCACAAGACAAGGTGTCAGTGACTGTGTTGTCCTCACCTTTGATGTACCTAATGTCAAAATTATAGTCAGCAAGGAACGTTTGCCACCAAAGTTGCTTCTTATTGAGGTCGCACTGTTTGTTGAAAAACTCGAGTGTTCTGTGATCAGTGTAGACCTCAAACTCAGCACCCAAGAGATCCACGCGCCACTTGTGCAGGGCACAAATGATTGCCAACATTTCCTTATTGTGGGTCACATAGTTTCGCTCAGCGGGATTCAACTGCTTTGAGTCATAAGCCACAGGTCGAGAGGTAGCCCAGGTAGGCCTGAAGCTCAGCACAGCACTGGTACCAATGTCGCTGGCATTCATGGTGACAAATATCAGATAGCCTCTAAAATTGCCCAATCTATTAGTGCTAATGCTCATCGTAGAGACAAAGTCCCATTTAAAACAGGCAACAAAGTTTTCCTGTCGACTGTGAATTGCCGGAAAGAATACAAGCATGCAGGAGATGATCGTGTTGCTAAGTTCATGCCTAGATTCAATGGGCCTTATGAAATAACCTGGTGTTTTCCTGAACATTCCACTTACACCCTGCTGATGCCTAATTCTCCAGATGTGTTCCTGACGTTTCATGCATCACAGCTACAGTGATTTGTTGAGAACAACATCAAGCTGTTTCCAAGCTGCAAGCTTGATCGACTAGAGGCCATGCAGATTGATGGGACAGGTGAAGAAGAATGGCTTGTGGACAAGGTCATCAATGAGAAATGCAGACGAAGCAGGCAGGGATGTTAGGGCAACACAAATACTACAAGAGTAAATGTGGGCTCTACAAGATATCAAGTGAGTAAGTTGTTATAATGAAAGAGTAGGGGCTTAGTCTGAGGAGGGGAAAAGGTTGAAGACGCTGACTGGGCGCTAGTATAGTGGTAATCCCAAGAGAACAAGTTATCGTCTCTGGGTGTTGTATTGGGCTTTATATACTACTACTAGATACATAGGCCTCATGTCTACTACACGCTTCATCCTGCTGGTATTCCATGGAATGATTAGCTTATCACCATGAGGGATGATGTCATGAACTGCGCCCATGAGGATTAAAGTGAGGTTCTGACTAAAGCGATTATAAATATGGGGGCCGATGCATAAGTGTGATATTGTAAGGAGTAAGCACGATATGGTAAGCTACCTATGTGTTCATTACATGATGCATAGAGATAAGAGAAAAAGGGAAAAAGATAGTCAGACCGTAACACAGGAGTACCTAGTGTCATGGCAAGGTTATGGAGCTGAGGAAAATTGTTGGTTGAAAACAAAGTGATATTGAGGAACTGGAGGCCCTGGACGTCTGGAAGGCACAACGCAAAACCGGTAACACTAGCGCAATCTGTTGTACTCCACCTGCAACTAGCACACTACAACATTGAAAAACTGGATCCTCAAACAAGTCCAAGAAGGGGCGAGTGTAAGCTTGCACTTACTCATACTCTCCTATTTCACCCTGATCATGTGTACATCCATATATATATTGCAACCCTGACCCTTCGAGTACTTACTTCCCACTTGTATCTTACCCCCATCCTCCTTCTCTCTCAAATTCTATATGTTTGATCCATTTACCTCTCATTCTTGACTCTTGAGTGTTCAGCCTTTGGGCTCGTTTCAACGCAATGGACTTGATGACAATAGATATCTTTATGCAGATATTTTGGTGAGTAGCTGTGAGTGTCCCATGATATCAATAGCTATAAGTCATCATTTATCATTAGCATGCTGTTCGCTGTAATGCCAGTAGGGCCAGAGTTGACTTCAAGACACTCTACTGTGAACAAGACCATGGTGTACTTGCCAGGGGTGTTTAAAGCAGTATGTACAATCACTTATGTTAGCCATGTACACAAGCATCACTATTTTACACCATAGGGCAGACAACTATTTCCATACTTGATGCAGGAACGCTTCCCTCACAACTGGGCTCAAGCAGAGATACTGAAGCAGTTTCTCAAGAACAACCACTGTTCTGGTGCCAAACATGAATGTGACCACAACAGTGACTACACATTGAAGAAGCACAAGAACTTCACATACGGCGACAGCAGTGACACCACTGGCTCATCCCCCACTCCAGGTCCCTCTCGTCCAAGTAAATGCTCACACATTCATGATCAAATAGACAAACAGTGACAACAAGAATACACAGCACCCTGCTGATGAAGATGAAGACAATGATGACCTCTACAATTGATTGGTGTTTCCAGTTTCTCATCCCTCAATCCCTGTTCACTTGTTTGGAGTCATTCTCCCACTCCCTTGCTCTCCCCGTTCCCTTGTTCTCCCATTCCCTCATTCCCTCACTTCCTCTCTGACTATGTTACCCATTAGGCATGCTCACATGTCTATACTATTCCCAGTCACCAGTATGCATCTCTTCTGCACGCCTGGGGCTTCCAGCCTGCTTTCTTTTCCTTTGTTCCCTCATTGACTACTTTACATATTAGGCATGTGCACATGTCTTTACTATCCCCAGTCACCAGTATGCACCTCCTTCATGCTGGGTAGCTATAGTGTCTACCCATATTTGTGCTATTATTTCCCTATTCTATACTTTGTAAACTCAATACTGTATGAATCAACACAGTTAACTGAAGTAAAACCATCTTGCAATGTCCAGTTTTCATGCACCTTTTCACTCATTTAAGTGATTATTTAAAGCACCAGTTTACTATACATAATTCCCTGAACTAACATCAGGCTGTGCAGTGTGAAAGCAGCAAAAGTGAGGTGGTATATAACCCGATGATCAAGTGGAATCTACATGTATAAGAGCACCTGTTTTCGGGGTCCTGGCCTAGATATCTGAGTCATATTCACTCGGAGGGCTGGTTCGAGCAACGCAGACTTCAGGCAATTGCGTGGGTGATTTTAACTCAGCCTGAGACCCGTAGTGGCCCAAGTTGAGCCCCTAGTAATGTGAGCAGCAGAGTCCCAAAAGCACACTTGAGAAGCTTGATATTTGAAGGAATATTTGCAAGTGTAGCGAGCAATCTTGCTCTAAAGGGTTCAAGGCCCGCGCAAACAAGAACAAACAAATTTCTCGCTCTTTGGAGGCCAATTCGATTTTTTTCCTGAATGAACTGGCCTCTTTTCCGAAATTCTGAATCATGGGAAGTATGCATTTCGCTTGCCGTAGTTGGTTTGCGCCAAGAAAGTGGCACTTTCAGTGGGAATCTGATGTTTTACGACTGTAATTTGGTGAAGATTGTTCAAATTCCATCAATGAGGCTTGCTGATGTGGCACGCGCCTAATTCTCTCTGCCTTACTGTATTGAGTACTTGAGTATGTACTGGATGAGAACTCATATGTGTGCTAGAGCTCATAGATGCTTGCGCAAATATTAGCTAGCACCCATCTACTAGCAATATACACTGAATCCCTGCCCTAGCACTTCGAAGCGAGCTACCGCCGGCGCAGCCCACGGATCCATATTCTAATTGCTCGCTACGCCTACAAACTTGCTCTAAATGGGTTGATATGCCCATGCAAATACGAACAAACATTAATCAAGCAGCCTTGAGCTGACTGATTTTCTCTTTGTTGGCTTCTCTTGTGCACCCCCTCCCTTTCCTTTGCTACTTTTCGCTTGTTCGGACTGTAGTCGCCTCCACTTTACGCAAAAAGGCGGAATTGATTGGTGGCATTCAGCATGGTCAACATGTCTTTTTTGTGAGCATAGGGAGTAGGTTGTCACTTTTTTTCTGGCTGAACCATCTTCTTTGCCGTTATTCCGAGTCATGATATGTGTGGATCATGCTTTCCATTGTAGGGTTGCCCCAAAACCCGGAGTTTTCACCTTGGGTAACCATTTTCTTTGGTAACAATTGATGACTCGCAGCCAGGCTCAGCCTGCTGACGTATCACCGCTTTATGAACTAGAAACATCCCAACGTTGTGAACGACCTTGGAGTGGACTTGGGGTACCCCGCCACGGACATAACCAACTTTCCATTATCACCTTCGTATGCAATAGTGCAGATTGCCAAGCTACGAAAGGTATACACCTAAGTGTCAACGTCTCTCCCTTGCATGTCTATTTATTGTATTACTGGTGATTGCTGATTCGCTCTCAATAAGGTGCTTGACATCGCTCATGCTCTTGAGTATCTCCGTGAAAACAAACCATGCATGGTCATCTCAAGCTGGTGGGTGCACACATTCTTCTGGGCATTTTTCTCATGATCTCTGAGCAGGCAAACGTTTCTGTCACGAACCACAGGGGAGGTGTCAAGGCCGTACTTTGTGGTTCTCGTGTGCCAGAATTATAGGCAATGACGGCTTCATACCTTTGAGTAGCAAAGACAGATAGTATAGGGACACCCCTCATGAGATCGCCCGACCTTCCAACAAGGTCCCTGTCTATGCTTCCAAGGAAGGCGATATTTACGCCTTCGCGTTTGTCGCACTTTTTGTGAGTTTTGACATGCAGTTGATCTTAGAGTTATGTTAATGAAAGGAAAAGATACTCTCTGCGAAAGAAGCATTGGAATGTGACGGTGGGATCAATGTATGAGACATATCCTACCGCCTCTTACAAGGGGAGAAAACCCTTGCGAAAGGATTACGAAGGCCCCGAGTTGAGTGATGCCATCTAGAGTCTCCTGGAAAGCTGCTAGTCAACCAATGCAACCAAACGGCCCAGTGCAGCTTTCGTGGTTTCCACGTTGAACTCTTTAACCTATTGCTGGGTAATCTAATGGGCTTCCTTCGTTCTTCAGGACTATCCTTCTATTCAGTTGCTCATTGTCATTTCAACCTAAGTACTATTATACAAACCTCACGGTATAGTAAGAATTCGTTGTAATAATAGATTTTTACCTTGCTTGAAAAGCAAGGTCTAACACCTTGGAACTGTCCCGATTTGGGACAAAACAGCAGGTTTCCTTTTTTGGTACTGTGACTCACCAAGAAAGGGGTCAGTAAACACAACTGAACGCACTGACCGCTTGTTGATTTAAATTGTGCCACCAAAGTCTGTTTACAAGTATAATAGCACCTTCTAATAAATCTAGGGGATGTTTTATATTTTTAACTGGCCTACAAAGCCTGCTACAAATATTTTCTTGGTGGGTGTGCCAAAGGGGTAGTCACACAGAACTGGGTCACACTGTCACAGAATTGTAGAAGGTTCAATTTCGGAATGAAAAACATACATGGAGGGCCGGGAAGGGTAGAAAACACACTATGGAAGTAGGAATACATGGTATATAAAGTGTGTAAGTTGGTGTAGCAGTAGAAAAAGTGAAATACAAAAGTAAAAACAGCACAATCAGCAAGATTTGGCTGCTTGTGAGCATGTAACACAGCAGGAGGGCTTCGGAACAGCACCAGAATTGTTCAGAATGGAAGGGGGGTTGACTGGATCTGTGACGACACTGCGAGAATCAATGCTGGGCCGCAGCATGTCCATCTCTGACCTATTATTATCTATCTCAGCATGGGAAGCTGGCCTGGATGAATTCACAGCAGTGTCTGGGGCACAACATCAAGTTTGAGCTTACAGAGAAGCTCACAGATGCAGAGGGATGTGTGGGGATGAATATTGAGGTGAGGCTGGGTTGGTTGTGGCTGGGGGTGCAGGGGAAACTTGCTCAGTTGTGGGTACTGCAGCAATAGGGCATTGAAGGTGGCATGGGCGAGGGTGTGGGACTTGGAAGGCATCATGAAGGGTACCTTGGCAGAGGTTTTGTTCACTCTGCATCATCAGCACATCAACAGTTTTGATTGGGACCTGTTTCATGCTGAGGTCCTGAAAGTGGCTATAATTGGAGAAGTTGGGCTGCCTCAGACAGACATAGTGGGAAGAGGAGCAAGGGCTGTATGTGCAGAAGACATGTGGTTTCCCACAAGAGTGCCAGCTTGGGTGTAGCAGCATTGAAGAGGCCAAGTTCTATAGATGTTCAGCTGGTGGTAGACATGATGATGCATGCAAGTCTGTATTGTTTCATGGTCTTGCAAAGCTGTTATCATGTACTATAGATGACAATACTCAGATTGCTACTGAACTTTCAGGCTAGGTCATAAGATAGGTCACTTTGCAAGTGGCACTTGTTTTTGAAAACTTGAGGTGCATTACCATCGCACGCACATCTTATACCAAGCAAGGTACTTCTGAGCCAACGGCGAACATTGATTTTAGAATACTGTAGAAAATGGTGGTTCTGAACTGCGCCGAACTTTGTGCGCTAGATCCGTCGTAGAACGTGATTTGTCTTCTATCTTGTAAGTATTATACTATCTTCCCTCGGCGCGCCATGCACCTAAGCGCCCATATACTCTCATCACCCTGACACTCACACCACACTTGCCAGTAGGAGCGGCAACCGCTTGCCTTGTCTCAGCTCAAAGGACTAATGAGCAATCGTCTCAAACGGAAACTAGGGGACCTCGGTGTCGACACCTCTAGCAGAAGAGCTAATGAGTCATTTTGCTTGGTACGCATACGGATGGTTGAGTATGCACCCTTGTTCTGATGCAGTCTGTAGATCGGTACACCGCTACCTCCACTTGAGAAGTCCAAGGATACCGGTGAATTTGTTCCTCTATGGAAACAAGAAGTATGCATACTTGAAATCCGTTGATGCTGTTGCCGCTCATCGGACACGCGACTAGGTACGCGACGAGAAAGGTCGTAAACGATTGCATGGCGCCTTCACTGGTGGTTTCTCGGCGGGATATTTTAACACGGTTGGCTCGAAGGAAGGATGGACTCCTGCAACATTTGTGTCGTCAAGAAATGAACGGGCCAAAGCCAAGGCAGCTCGGCCCGAAGACTTTATGGACGAGGAGGACCTTCAGGAAATACGAGACTCCAAGAAGATTGTCGATACTACAGATGAGATGGACTTGACGGCGGGATTGCGGCTAAGTAAGGAAGGACTTGAAACCGAGTACGTCTGTTCTATCCAATCGTTTGTATGAAACGAGGATATATTCATGCCTACAGTTCTATTGCTGGTGTATTGGAAGCTTCTATGTTATCCACACCGCAGGACTCCGCTGGTGCCAGAATTCTGAAGAAAATGGGCTGGAAGATTGGTCAAGGTATCGGGCCGAGGGTGTCGTGGCGAGACAGAAAGCAACAAGATGCTCAGGCAGCTTACAACCGTGGTCTCAGCACATCAGTACCCGAAGATGACGAAGAAGCTAGCAAACACTCATATGCTCGTCGTGATACAACTGTACTGGCTATCACTAGAAAGGATAACTCCCATGGACTTGGCTATCGCCCCGGTATGAGTTTGAACGAAAGTTTGGGAGACAACGGCGCCGGGCCATCTTCTGGACCTAGATTGGCCGGTATGGAGCTCACGAGCCTATTCATATACCGGACTGAGCCCTGTTTTTATAGCCGGATTTGGTCTTGGAGCGCTGAATGATGCAGACGAAGACGATCTTGACGTGTATGAATCGACTATCAGCCATTCCAAACGACGCACAGCTTATGACGCATTGGATCGAAACGATGAGGACAAGACTTCCGTTAGTCAGAGGGGGCCTGATGCACCTGTTAGTTCTCTTTCATCTGGCTATACTCACTTCCTAACTCCTTCAAGAGGAAGACTACAGGATTTCAAACCTTCGAAGATGGCAAACCCGTTTTGCCTGGATTCATCCTCTCAGATAAACCTGTAGCCGAGGATAGATGGTACTTTTATATTGTTGTTCTACTTCAGCCGTCCTCACAATCGTCAGGTTTCCATTACCTGATCCCCCGCCGGGATGGCGCCCTGACCCCAAACGCGTTTGGGATAAAGAGAATCGCCAAGGCGTCCAGGCTCCACCTCCGCCAGCAGGGCCTGGTAAGTGGAAGTCGACAATATCAGCAGATACCGTAAGGTCGCGCATTACAAATTGACATTCAATATTGACATTCTCTGGTAGCGCGGCACAATACTAGGTGAAACGCCATTGCCTTCGGCGCCGAAATCAGTCTTCGATTACATGTCCCAAAAAGATGTCGAGCGCCTGAAAAACATAGCCACGGGCGAGGCCACAGCTCCGCCAGGCGCACCTGCCCCCGCTCAAGATGAAATCAACATTACTCGGCTAGATCCACATATCGCTCAAGCTGCTCTCAATGGCTTCCAGCCCTTCACCACCGATCCCGTGAAGCAGGCTCGGTATAACGCCTATCTACAAACGCAGATATCACCAGAATCCACCGTCGAACTGGTTCCGCTACCAGACCAAAATATCCCCGAATTTAACAAAGAACTCTCTGATTATGCAAAGGCTGCCCAGATTTTCAAACCAATATCCGGCGCTATGGCAGGGCGGTTCACCAGCGCTGCGGTAGTTGAGCACGCGCCCAAAATTAACGAGGGCCTACACATGCCGACGAAGGAAGAGATCGAGGCGAAGGAGGCAGAAGCGAAGAAGCTAGCAGAGAAGGTCAGCCCGAAGGTCCATGCTGCTCGGTTAGGTATGTACGGGCCATTAACTCGCGACGTGAAGCCTTGGGTACCTGCCAAATTGTTGTGCAAGCGGTTTGGGGTGAAGGACCCGGAAGTTGAGACCGAGGCGCCCGAAAGTGCTGCACACCATTCAACAACAGCTGGCGGAGATATGGAAAGGGAACAGTCTACGGTCGTAGACCCGGTGTCCGCGGCTGCTTTGGGCATCACTGAGAAAGGGTACAGTGGGAGGCGAGACCTCGCGAATATTGGCTTGGGCGATGATGAAACGCAGGGCAGGGATATCTTGACCTATACGAAACCCGCTATGGACATATTCAAGGCAATATTTGCTAGCGATGACGAAGATAGTGACAACGAGGAGGATTCACCCGATGCTATGGACGTTGATGAAGCGAAACCACCAGAAACGAACGGCCCTTCAACTCCTCCTGCGGCGAAGAATCCCGAACCTATCGACCTGGCCACCTTTAAGCCTGTATTCGTTCCTAGAGAATCCAAGCCGAAAGGTGATGAAAAGAAGGAGAAAAAGGAGAAGAGAAAGAAAGAGAAAGAGAAGAAAGCTGGCATGGTATCTTTCGCGATGGACGAGGATCAGGGAGAAGAAAGCATATCGGTCAAGGAGAGACCAAAGAAGAAGAAAAAGCGCGACAAGGAGAGGGGTAAAGAGAAGGGCGCCAAGAAGGAAGGGGACGAAGGTGTGCAGGTAGATAAACCCCCGCCAGAAGTTGTCAAGAGTCTACTCTCAGAGGTCCCAAACACCACCAATCCCGTAGAGCCCAGCCATGCAGGGGGCAATGCTCGGTCTCTGAAAGAAAGAAAAAGAGCCGTTGATTTCATGTAGCATGGCACACAATGCAACATTATTTACTTGTATCTCATTCACACTCTGCTTGTTTCTACGGTGGTAGTATGGAAGTGTTTCTGATACGACAAGGTCTCGTCGATACTCCGATGTCAGTCCTCTTCTCCCTCCTCTCCCTCCTCCTCCTCCTCCTCCTGCTCCTGCTCCTGCTCCTGCTCCTCCTCGCCCCACCTATTGCCATTTTCACTGTCGTCGCTTTCAACTTCTTCATCATGCTTGCGCTTTTTGGCCAAGTCAACCGCACTTGCCAAGACTTCTCCGTCTGCGAGTGTTACGCACGTAAGTCGGGTGCCCTTGGTGCTGTATGATGCCACTGGTTTGATTTCCAAAACCTCTTCTGAAGTCGAATCCAAGGGCAGGGCGGCCATATCGTACACGTGAACATTGCCATCTGAAGATACTGTAGTGACAATCGTGGTAGTTAATCTACCACTCGGCGTCGATGCAGGCAAGGATATGGCCAAGGTGTCGACTGCTTTAACACTGAGGTCTGTCAAAATCGTTTCGTACGGAAATCGAGATGTAGGGTATACATACCGGTTGCTATGTCCAGTCATGATCCCCATTATCCTTGGGGGAACGTCGTTTTTTGTTACTTCGTAGATCGAGGTCTTTTTGTCCTCAGCACAGGCAAGCAGGACCTCGCCTTCCCCGTTAATTCGTTTACAAAAGCGAACGTCGTGCAGTCGTGACGGGTGATTTATGGTACGGATCAAGGACATTGCCTGATGTTCGCGTTGGAGTCAACACATCGTAAATGTGAGAGGGTAACTTACTGTATCGTAGATATCTATCGTCGACTGAGCTTGCACGACGAACAGCGACCCGTCAATTGACCATCTGACAAGTTCTCCCTCTAATAGAGGTACGTCCATAAACGCGGAATATGCGGATGAGTTGTTCATGCGACGTACCTTTCCCGAGTTTTGTACTAGCAGATCCCTTTCCTCTCATCAAATCCCACATCCGTAGCATTTTGTCTTTACCAACACTGAGGGCGATTTTGCCGGAAGGATGGACTGCGACTGAATTAACTCTCCCCTTGTGACCTTTTAATGACCGAAGGACTGTCCAGTCGCGGGCTCGAAATAGACATAGTGTTCCATCCTCTGACGCAGATAATAAATGTGATCGTGAGGGGAAATTGAGATGTGTTATCGACCCTATTCAATCCATGCAGAGATTCAGTATGTTGAAACACAGAATGCTTCGGGATGACTTACCTTCATGGTACATCAATCCTCCGATCTCTTTCTTCCTCCTTAGATCCCAAACTTTTATTATTTCGTCCGTGCTTCCTGTGGCCAACCATTTGCCACCGTTGGGTGATGCTGCAACAGCTTTTATGCATGATACGTGGGCGGGGAACGCGAATATCGGTTTTATGTGAATTTCGTAACCAAATTCACCATCAGAGACCGTAGTAGAACCCTCCAAACCGTAAAGCAACTTCTCGTACGAGCCAGCGACAACTTTGAATGTCCTCGGTAGAGTAGTAGATTCATCGGCTAGAGATCCTCCATCAGTTGTAGAGTCTGCTGCTTTCTCCTTTCCCTTTGACTTGGAAGGTTTCTGAGGTTTCGGGGTTGCCTCAACAATGGTTATTCGTTCAGCTCGAGGACGAGAAGTCGGAGCACCTCTCTTCGCTGGTTTTTTTGAGACTTCAATGCGAGCTCGCTTATTTGAGTGCGTCTCGCTTTTCTTGGATGTGAGTTTGGCCATTCTGAGATGAAATTTAAATTTTGTGGCTAAGTCGAGAAACGATCAGAAGGTTTGTTTATATCGGAGGTTGTTGACAAATCTGGCGATCGGAGTTGGGCTCGGAGGCGGTTCCTTCCTCCACTACTTGCACATGCTCTCTAGATGCCTCCCCACCACCACCATTAGAAGACACGCCTCTACGTTTGGGCCAAAGGCTACTGATTCTTTGTGGCGCCAAGCTATCATCGATAAGAATGACTCCATAAACGCGATCGTCCATCTGGCGTCAGAGGACGGGTCCGGAGCCCTGGCAGATGGTCCTCTACAAAAGGTCGCGATTGCAGTCAAGGACAACATATGTACGAAATCAATGCCCACGACGTGCAGCTCCGCTATGCTTGAAGGTCAAAACAAATCCAATTTCCTTCTTTTTCCCTCAGTAACACAAAAGAACTGGATAGATTTCAGGTCCCCGTACGACGCAACTGTTGTAAGGCTATTGAAGGAGGCAGGCGCCGACCTGGTTGGAAAAACTAACTTGGACGAGTTCGGGATGGGGTGCGTTCGCCCGTTTATGTTATTGAGAGAAACTCAAATTGTCTAGCTCCTTAAATACTTATTCAATCCACGGCCCAGTCGTAAACCCATTCCAACTTCCAAATGAAAATTCGTCTTGGGAGAGCAGAGAGAAACGATCTGCTGGGGGAAGTTCTGGGGGAAGTGCAGCTGCAGTCGCTGCCGACATGTGCTATGCGTATGCTCCCCAGAATGATATCGACCTGACCGGGAAGTGACCCACTCTTCGTAGCGCGCTAGGAACAGATACAGGCGGCTCTATTCGACTCCCGGCATCCTACTGTGGTGTGACTGGATTCAAACCGTCTTACGGGCTCATTAGCAGGTCAGCAGTCACGAACATCCAACTCTGATCTCCGCTCACTTCCCGTAGATATGGTGTTGTCTCGTTTGCAGATAGTTTAGATTGCGTTGGAGTTATTGCTAAGACCACTAAACGGGTCCGAACGGTCGCTGGTAAGTGGAATCGCTTAATTCGCATCGCTCTTCTCTCATCGTCTATGACGAAGAGGTAATTATGGTCCCTGACCCTCGAGACCCTACGTCTGCTTCGCACGCGTTACGAAGTAACGCTAGTTCCCATTCTCCACATCTAAGTGCGGCACATCTGAATGGTTTGCGAGTTGGCGTTCCTGCGGTAGGTGCTAGCAGTCATAGTCAGTACATCACTCATCCCGCCACGTAGGAGTATTTCCCCTCAGAATTGGCAACATCCGTGATCACGCCCACAAGACGCGTTCTGTCTGCACTCCAATCACTTGGTGCCACCATTGTCTCAGTCAGTCTGCCCTCAACACCCTATGCATTAAGTGCATACTACGTCATTGCGTGTGCTGAAGCAAGCAGCAATTTGGCTCGTTACGACGGCGTAGAATATGGTTAGTAGTTTCCTTAATATAGGACCCTCTTCTCATTTTCCCCAGGTCTCAACGTCACGGTACAAAGAACGCGATCTGGTGACACGGCTATGCGCGGTTATGCCGCAACGCGGACGCAAGGATTTGGAGCAGAAGTCCGTAAACGAATATTACTAGGAACATATGCACTTCGCGCTGAGTAAGTCGTTGAGCCCATCATACACTGACCTTCGTTGATTGCCATTTGACCAGTGCGTTCGACAATTATTTCCAACAAGCCCTGCGAGTGCGCCAGCTTGTTCGTGACGACTTCAACAAAACGTTTCGTTCGCCTGATGTACGATTCGTGGAGGCTCCTCTTGCTGCTGCTCCTGATCAGCCTGGCGTCGATATCATTGTGCATCCCACTGCTATTCAACCTGCGCCACTGATAGATGGCAATGTTAAGCAAGGCTTGGACGCATACGTCCAGGACGTGTTGACCGTCCCCGCATCGCTTGCCGGGTTACCAGCGCTGTCTATTCGCAGTGAGTCCTCGATTAGGGACAGCCATGGGTGGCCAATCGGTGTCACTATTGTAGGGCAATGGGGATCGGATGATATGGTACTGAGGGTAGGAGAGATGGTAGATGTGTCCCTACGGAGTTAAAGGTCTTTTAAAGCCTCCATCCGTTATCCGACTGCACATCATCGAGACTCGTAGAGGCTCATTGATGAGTGCCGACAGTCGAGGGTTATCTTCACAACCAAGTACAGCCCGTTTGCTGCTACGCTGAGCCCTCCATTGGTACATATGTTATAGCAAGTGATGATTCTACCACTGCTTTCAGTTTCAATATGTCCGATAGCCTCTCAATTAACCTCTCTTCCGAACTACCTTGGTAGTAACGGAAGTTAGAACAATAAACACCGTAGGCGCGCTGCAAGCCCGTATTCAAAGTCCGCGAGCGCCCTAATTCCCTCTGCAGCACGACGAGTCACGACTACAAGGGCTTCCGAGATGGGCAAGATTTGTGGGTCCAAGTTGTTTACAAGGCTGTTCCTGCACAACAAGTGCTGTAAGCGAGTCGGAGGTATCTGAAAAGCACCAGGCAATGCTCGCCACTCCGTCTTTTGTTCTTCTCTGCCACCTATACTATGCATGTCCAAATCAAAATCACTCCTCCAGAATGGTACCAGCGGCTGGTCAATAAATTCACTGGCAAATCGAAGAAAACGAGCAAAGTGATGAGCCATGTGAGGATGGTTCTACGAGGTGTGGCAGATACTCTGGATGGCGTTCCTGCGCCGGGGTTGAAGGGCGCCATCAAAGGCGTCCTATTCATCTTGGACAACGTCGATGTAAGCTCACAGCCCGTCCTCAATAGATTCTGAGCACTAACACCAGGATAGCGTGCATCCCAGAATCTAGAAGATTTCAAGGCGTTTGGCGACTGCTTAGCTTCATACGAGTCTTTGTTCGAAAGCTACAAGTCCCCAAATCTTCCGCCAGCGCTGAAAGAAGCGATCGCAACCCTAACCAAGTAGGTTCTCTCAATACACCTTCGGTCTTCATCCCTATCCAATTCATCAGGGAGATTGAAGAGTCTTGCCAAGTGATCGAAAGAATCGTCGCGCATTGTCGCACACGTCGCATTTGGGAGAGCACTGATGATGCGGGACTGTTTACAAAGCAGGTCAGGGTTATAAACAACGCTCTGTCTCGGTTCCAGGTAATCGTAGCATCGTGCAACAGCCACTGAGCCAGTGACTTACTTACTAGTCTTTCAGATCGCAACAGCATCCTTTACGTCAGTCACGGTGAGGCCCATTACCGTGCCAAATAAGTCGAAACTAACACACGGAATAGATAAGTGGGTCACTAGAAATCAGTGAGTATCAATTCCACTATTCGCCATCTATGGTCTCATCACGACTTCACCTAGGTCAGCGCCTCCACGTGGATAGACTTCCTAATGTGCAAGGGGTTGCCTTCAATTCGGCAGTTCGGGACAAAGTCGCAGTGACTTGCATGGAAAGCACACAGGTACAAGTTAGGAAGCGGATCAACGACTGGATATTTGATGAAAATGGGCCCCCAGTATTCTGGTTGAGAGGGACAATCGGCAGCGGCAAATCGACAATCTTGCAGACTATTGCTGAAGAATGCCACGAGCAAGGATACCTAGCAGGCTCCTTTTTCTTCTCTAGAGACCTGCTTTCTCCTCACGCGGGCTCTAGTTTATTCAGCACGCTCGCTTTGCAGCTTTGTGACTTCGACAATCGGCTTATACCCATTCTATCCGAGATCCTGGGGCTCAACCCCAAGCTTACTTGTGCGGCAATTGAGGAGCATTACGCCGAACTGATTACTCGCCCCCTCGCCGCCTTGGAGGCAAAGATTCCCGCGTTCCTATTTCCTATGGTCGTAGTCATTGACGCGTTAGACGAATGTCATAACCCAAAAGACATCGCGACTATCCTATCTCTTCTCTTCAACTATCCCCTTATGCATAACGGTCGCCCGATCCTAAAATTCCTGCTATCAAGCCGGCAAGAGCTCTATATTCGCCAGGCGTTCGAACGCATCCCGGAACCCAGAGGGAAGGTCTACTGTGAACACAATCTTGATGAGGAGGCGGATGTGCAGAGTGACATCGAAGCGTATCTAAAGCAGGGTCTGGATCAGGTCTACCAAGATCATCCGGAATGCTTTAGGTCTCGACAAGCACCATGGCCAGGCCCTGAAGCATTGGCAACTCTCGTCGAGAGGTCAGGCGGGTCGTTTATCCAGGCGTCGGCCATCTTACGCTACGTTAGCGACATACGCCAATACCCCCCAAAGCAGCTCCGCGACATTTTGGATACGACGCCCGATAATCCGAATATGGGCGAAGTCTTCAGTGGTGTCGATCGGATGTACAAACAAACTCTGAGTCGAGATCCCAACGTCGACCGCGTATGTGCCATCGTGGGGACCATAATACTTTCCCCCGAGCCTGTTTCGGAAAACGATCTACAGAATCTCCTCAACCTGATAGACGGCGAGGCCCATGTTACCCTCCAGTGGCTACAATCTATCTTGACCATCCCTGCCAGCGACACTGAGCCGATCCACGTGGTTCATCGCTCTCTGCGAGACTTCATGACGACTAAAGCACGAGCTGGCGAATACTACGTGGACCCCAATGAGGATTGCACAATACTGCGGAAAAGATGGCTTGACAACCTTGCCTGCATGAAAGCAAAATACGGAGTTGTATGATTTACAGTAATCTTCGCCATAAGGATGGCATATTCATAAGGTACATTACCACTTCATCATCCTAACACATATATACACCTCATGTTGTATCCTAACATGCATAAATAGGCACATTTGCTTCTGTGAGTAGTGGTGGCAGTGAACTGGCTGCATTGAACCGCAACCTCAAGTTCCAGCCGTCGCGACTTTACTGGTTGAAACGGTGCCTAGAATGAATAACAACTACATTCTACGACAAAAAAAGACAAGCCTTGGTCCTTCAACATATCAAGGACAGTGTTCAAAGCCGAGTCAATCGCCCAACTATCCATGCGTGATGGCAAGGGGGATGTTCACCAGCAAAGTAAACGCCACGCTCATGCTTTGCTAGAACCCTTGCATACGCAGTATGTTGCCCAGGAAGAAACATGGCGTCCCCACAGGACAAGTTGCTCGACCCGTATATCGCCTTTCCCTCGATGAACTCGTCGTAGACGTTGATTTCTTTGTGCAAGAGTTTGGCGAAATCTCTCAAAGCCAAATCAATCCAGTCCTCATCCGACAGTGGCAGCCATGTATTCGCGTCTGTCATCCACGAGTGGGTCAACAGTACGCGGGCCCCTGAGTGCCCATCCCATTGGAAGGGTAGACGACCCAGCGGTCCGTGATGGATTGTCCCCCAAACGACGGACGATGAACGCGCTTCCCAAAAGCGCGTTTTGAACCGAAGACCGAGTTTGAACAGTGGTTTAAAATAAACGGCACGTAAAGCGGCCGCTAATGGGCGACCATCTCGGCCGGTGAGTAAACATGCTACGAATTGCTGCAGGGGAAGTGCTAGGATGACGCTGTCGAAGACTATATCCATTGGGTTGGTGGCGGCGGAGCTGTCGAAATTTATAGTTATACCACCGCTAGGAAGTTCAACGAAGCCGCGGACTCTGGCGTTGAGTGTGATGTTCTGGGGCCCGGTTATTCGTGTCATGGCGTTAGGAAGCCTGTCCATGCCGTCTTTGATGGTAAACCACTCTCGCGTGGAGAAGTCCATGTTTCGACCAATTACTTCGGTAAAGCCTAAGGAGTACTGATTGCTTTTGGAGAGCATAAGCTCTACGAAGTCTATGACTTCTGGGGGGCATTGAGCGGCTCACCAGAGGTACATACGGAAGGACAGGTCGTCGTATTTCATGATCTCGTAGTAACCGAATGTGAAATCGTTCTGAAGGGCCTTGACGAAGGGCTGTATAATGGGTTCCAAGAGCCCAGTGACTGTCATATTAGTATATGGATGCGGCGAGTCGAACCCCAGCCGGTGTGCGGTCAGGGAATCGAAGTCTGACAAGGAGAATTTGCTGCCATCGTCTCGGCGTCCGTCATTGACGTATACACGGTTGTTCGTCAAGTGGAGAATATAGGGCACGGTTTAGATCCAAGCCGCGAGTTGACAAACGAAATAATGTCAAGGACCGGTCGGTGAATGGGAGATTTAGGAATACGCGTGTCGCCAGCCTCGAAGAAGTGTTCCTTGTCATCGCTGAATCTGTAAGTCCAGACTCGACCGCCAACCCTGTCGTTGACCTCGAAAATGTGGACAGCTACCCCTTTAGATGGGAGAAGGAGGCCAGCATAAAGGCCAGCTATTCCGCCTCCAACTTTGGCTAACCGACGAAGAGGATGCCTATTGGCATTGTTAGTCCCAGCGAGATATTCCACGACGCCTAATACCCGCGTTTGCGTCTGACATGCGTTCTCGATCTTATAAAGCCAGGCTTCGAGTCTTTACACTCGCTTGACACTTGTTCACCCCGTCATGTTGTACAAGTGATTGAGTTCTCTTACGATAAAGAGGGATGTAGAATATCCTTATGGAATCGCGTTTGTATAGAGCTGGAGTCATCTGAAATTAATATTAGGAAACGAAATCCGAAGTAAGGGATGACGTACCGATTTATCAAACCACTAGCTGACTATCGGAGCCACATAGGTGTAGCTATGAAGACTCCGCTTCGTTACAGCGATGGTATACCCCATTGGTTATGGAATGGATATGGCGCAAAGGCGTTGGTCGAGGCCCGAAATTCAAGTTTTACATCTGGCTGATTACGCACTTCGCTAATGGGCCGCCTGAAACCTCAATCATAAGTATGTAAGGAGTTCAAGCAGGATTTGGACCATGTCATCACGGCACGCAGATCAGATTCAGCGCAACGTGAACTCCGCATAAGAAACGAGGTTAACCGCATGAAGTAGTACGCCCGTGACCCCAACGCTGAACCGCCCCACCAGCAATGCATGGGCATTTGAACAGGGACGGACCGAATGAAGCTCACGGAAATAGAGCAGACCTGTAGCGCAGAACAACCAAACATGGTTCTAATCTCGGTTCTGTCTTGAAGCGAAGTCGAAGATAGAATGATAAAATGACCAGGATCGTCCTACCCACTTGGTCTCGTAAGCCCGCGCACTATTAGAGTGCATGAATATTCCAATACCATATTCTGAGAAGAGATATGCGACCTTGAACATTTGAAGTGATTGTAGTTCAGTATGGTTCAGTGCAAGTGAGCGGAGTCTGAATCGCCGGAGTTGAACGCGCACGTGATATGAGGCGACCAAGGTCTCCGTACCTTCTGTTGACCCTCAACTTATTTTTGGACCCACCTCCCGATGCGCCTGACTCTGTATATTTTTCTGCTTTGCTCGGTATCGGGAGCTCTGTTCCACATATTAAAGGAGAAAGACTCATTAACCTCATGGAGAACACTACACTACCAACGCTGGCGAAAAGCAACGCGACACCCTGCGATGATTGAGGAACCAGCTCGGCTCTACGTCGCGTATGACTGCTATCACCTCGATGGCAAAGAAACTGGAGCCACGACCAACGCGTTTTCCACGTTAATTGAGAAGCCCCGGTTTCTGTTCCCGTTCCAATTCCGGAGTGATCTTTAGTCATCCGTCTTTGATGGAAATAGATGGTCGATGTTCTGTGCGGTCTCAAAAGATTCACCACGATTTCGCCATAAAACCGGCTAGTCGTTGCCTTACTCATGATCATCCCTTTTTCTCCAAGTCCCCTTCGAAGGCCGAGCTATGAGTAGTGAACGAGACATCTCCCCTCAAGAGCTAGGCGAGTATGCATCCGTCGATGCTAGTGCCAACACAACAATCTTTGCGAAAACTCCCTCTACCGCTTCGATTAAATCTCCGGAGACATTCCCTGAAGGAGGCTACCAAGCGTGGTTGGTCGCACTAGGATCGTTTCTAGCTCTCTTCTCCACTTTTGGCGTGGTGAACTCCTTTGTGAGTCAACGGCAGGGAAATTAGACTTCAGTCACTCATCAAGCATCCTCTCAGGGTGTTTTCCAAGAGTACTACCAAACGACGTTACTCACGAAATCAACGTCTTCGACGATCTCACTCATCGGGGCCTTGCAATTATTTCTCTTGTATGGACTTAGCCCCTTCATTGGTCGCATATTTGACGCCTACGGAATTGAGGTATGTCGCAATTCTTCGTCAATGGTATGCATTGATCACGTCTCTAGATCATCTTACCATTAGGGTCCTTTCTCACCGTCTTCTCCATGATGATGACATCCCTCTGCCAGCCTGAGCAGCCGTATCAGTACTTTCTAACACAAAGCTTACTTTTTGGCGTCGGAAACGCGTTGGTGTGAGTTGACTTTATTTTCAACCGCTGTATCTAATTTTGGAATAGATTCACGCCATCGCTAGCTATAGTGTCCCACTGGTTCCGCAGGAGGAGATCCTTTCTAATTGGCGTCATTGCATCCGGGTCTTCTTTGGGCGGGGTAGTCTACCCACTGATATTCCAGAATCTTATACGCAAGACAGGATTTCCCTGGGCAATGCGTATCGCTGGCTTTGTGACGCTGACATGTCTTTCCGTGTCATGTTTGACGATGCGTACAAGGCTGCCGCTACTTGGCAATATGTCGCTATCATCTGCGGTTGACTTGAGAGGTTTCAAGGATCCCAAATATATCCTCATCTGCGCAGCGGCATTTTTGTAGGTATTGCATATCCGCTCCCAGAATGAAGTTGCTGATGTCATTGGCTTGTAGATTATTCTATGCTCTGTTCATTCCGTATTTCTACATTGAGACCTACGCAAATTACCACGGGGTTGATAGCACACTATCAAGAAACCTGCTGGCGATCCTGAATGCCTGTGGTATGCCAGCACGAATCATTCCTGGTTTGTTGGCCGATCGCGTTGGCCCGTGCGTTCCGTCCGTATGAAGCCCCCCCTCCGTTACTCATCATCACCTTTAGCCTAAACGTCCTTATTCCCGCGACCTACATATCCGGGATCTTGGTCCTAGGAATGTGGTTGCCATCCCGCGGTACAGTGCCCATCACCCTTTTTAGCGCGCTTTACGGCCTATTTTCTGGTGACTCGTGTTATTATTCTACTTCTAACGGCTGTTGATAACGTGGACCTTAGGTGCTTTTGTATCGCTTCTCCCAGCGTACATCGCTACTATTGTCCCTAGAGAAAACTATGGTGCCCGGCTTGGTGCGTTCTCGTGTCAACATCATTGCATGATTATTGCTGATTGTTCGCAGGGATGGTCTATCTAGTCATTGCCGTCGCCAATATCGCTGGTACCCCGACTGCTGGCGCATTCCTTCCCGTGGTAGATCAGGCACATTTCAACAGATTGATTATATTCACTGGGGTCTTGGTTTTCTGTGGAGGTCTAGCTGCCTCGACGATATTGGTGTTCTGCAGAGGCAGATAGCCACCTCGCACGTAGACAACACTGTCAATCCAAGGATGGTTCACGTGGATGCATGCCCCGTGGCTTAGTTGGTTACGGCGTCCGACTGTTATTTCTCTTATGACATCGGAAGATCGAGAGTTCAAGTCTCTCCGGGGCAGTAAGAATGTCTGCTTGCTGTGTTTTTGCAGAGCGTGATCCAGGCCCAGCAACTTTCTCATTTACACCCCTACCAATTGAACTTGAAAGTAAGCATTGATTTGGCCGTTGGGCATTACACTATTCGCGAGGTACTCACGTGCGCAATGGGAAAGCGGTGCGCCGAGGTCGTAGGTCAGTCCTTACTAAAGCATGAGTGTGTCTGGTTTGACCACCTCTCCGTATTTTGCATTTCCGCATTCCAAACTTTACATAAGCAATACAACGTTGACCGCAGCTGCTAAGCGTTGTATTCATTCCCTGCAACACCGTGTACTCCACTTCACATGTCAAACACTAAACTGGCTTCCACGTTCGGAGGATCGCTTTTATACCCCCATTTCTATTGGCGTTCGCAACACGTTCTATCTTAACGCCGTAACGACTTCTTAGAGCGGGTGCCATAAGTGCGATTGCATCGAAACATAACGGTCCGAGCATAGGAATATCCGATAAAATCGTCTTATAGGCCGGCATCTTCACGAGTCGTCTCCGCGTGCTGTAGGCATACTGTAACAGCCGGCGTTCACACCAAGACACACCAACTTACAGGATTGCGTCTGGGCTCCTGACTTTTTTATGACCTTCTTGTATTGTATCTAGTGCGAGGCACACGGACGAGGCATTACCGCAGCGTGGTCAGCGTTTCGATAACAACTATCTATCGTGTTACTAATGAATCCATAGTGACGCGGTCATATGTGAGCTTCTTGATTTCTTTCTCGTTGAATGTTGTTTGGGTTCTAATAATTTACCGCTGTTCTTCGGCTTCATCCCCGCCTGGTCGTTACTGGGTCTACGAGCCCTTGAAAAGGTGTCAAGTTTATCTACCCAAGAAATAGACTCGCGGCCCCTCACCGTAGCCGAAGCATTGGCTCGACTTGCAGACACCGTTATTCAGCTTTCCCTTGGCCTAGCCGCCTAGGTCGCTTGCTGTCAACTATGAACATCGTCACTCTCCCTCTGGAGATATTCCTGCATATCTTCCTCTACCTCAACATTGAAGACATACTCGCCCTTCGGCAGGTAAGAGCAAATATCGTGTCACTTGAGAGGCCCCTGACCGTCCAACTTGGTACAGACATGTAAGGACTTTCAGGCAATGACCCAATCTCGAAGCGTGTGGTTTCTTCTCTACCAGACATATGTCCTCGAACAAGATATTCCTACACCACAAATTGGCAATGAACGCTCGATTGAGTCGATGGCTGCCCACGATCTAGAGGGCATGACGACTCGGAGTTTACGGCTGCGAAATAAATGGACGTCGGCGTTCCCTCTGGCAGCCCGGAAGACGACAATTATGTCTCAGCCCACCACAGATGGGAATCTCTTACCACGTGTTATCGGCCTACACTTCCTCCCAGATCACGGAGCCCGTTGGCTTATTTCCGTCCACGCTCTCCACATCGACGGACAGGTAGTATTCACTGTTCGCAATTGGGACCTTTTAGCCAACCCTCCCATTCAAACGTCCTGTTTGACCTCCTATGCGTTTGGTGGGTTGGCCATTAATGCACAGGCCGAACAGCCTTTTATTCTGGCCGTGCAACGTCCGCAGTGAGTTGTGCAGTTTCGTTTGCGGCTCTACCGATTTTCATCCGACTCAGTCTTGAAATCTACTCCATGGACGCTGAGGGTATTTTGGAGCGAGAAAAAGCCTTCCCCGATCACCGTCGCCGCTTGCTCGCCTTTTCGGATAGTACGGTCATCTTCACAGGCAACGATAATGGGTCCCTGGCTATCATGAACGTTGATGATCCTGCCACAGAGGCCTCGTTATTCAATCCCGCAAATCCCCAGGTGCCACATACATTCCTATATATTATACTTGCACACCCTGATCATGCACTCCAGCCTGACGAATGCCACAGTGTCTTCGTCCATGCAGATTTTCTAATGGTATTGCGAGGGAAAACCTTCGAAATATACGACCTGTTCATTTTCCGCAACGCAGACCCAGAGCTGGGTGAGCCACAGCGTACACTTGAAGCCATAGCATGCCATAAGTGGCAATGGCGACTAGACAGCGGTTGTCTCGTTCCTCAGGCTTCTCATTCCGCGGCTCGACATAAGAGTCTGCCTCCCATCTATATACTCGCTCGCTTCGGAAGCTGGTTTCCGTGGCCAGTAAACATTCTACACCATATCCAACTTACGCCAAACCCCGCATACAATAACTCCCTGGTTGTCAGCCAAACAAACCTCCCATATATTATGCCGCCAGCCATAATACAGACCATCGCATCCCCCATCCGCTTGTTTTCCATAACACACATGGTACTTGGAAAATACGGCTCTGCAGTTTGGATCGACACTCATACGGAAGATTATTATGCACCAGACCGTGGTCAAAGGCTGGCTGGCTACTGCCTTAAACACGTCCCGGACGACAACGACATCGGGGCCTCAGAGATACAACAAACCACCGTAGCGTCTACCATGTTTGACCTCAATGAACAAGACACTTGGGCTAGATTGGCCATTGACGAAGCGGAAGGGAGACTAGCTACGGGGCATTCAAACGGGAAGATCACTATCTACGACTACGCATAAAAACTTTGATGGAGCGAGGCATTCGTGGGATAACCATTCATTATCTACTTGGTAATGTGCTAAAGTACTTGGTAAGGTTTGCGAGTAAATGACAAGACCATAAGCGTGGCTACCGCCACCTTGGGAAGCTACGGTAAATACTATGTAATTGCGTCTGGACTCTGGGGATGAATTTGCGGAGATTATTCAACGATATCAGGAGACTAGTAGAAGCCACGAGAACACGCGACTGAGGCGGCTTTGGCAGGCTCGTAAAAGGCAAAAAGCGTCGTTACATGACGGACTGGCCGGCATCGTCGATGAAGGGACTATGTAAGCATGCATCTGGAGACTTGGGCTTGAGTGCAAGAAGGGGGTCACCAACGACCGTTGACACCGCGGTAGAGAATGTAACTACCACGAACCACAAGGAATGGTTGCTTGCCTCTAATAAGAATACAGTGAAGTAACTGATGCTCACCTCTCGGCACGTTTGCAAGCAATAGATCAACCCAGGCGATACGATTGACGACAGTCATGGTGGATGGAGGTTAGCCGGTATAGGGAGTAACTGAGGTCGAATCTACTATCCTGACAACCCAACAGAAGGCTTATTGAAATGTCCAATCGTAAACATACATGAACCTAAATGCATTGCAGGAGATCATGATAGAGCTTGCTGAATACCTGTTGCTAGTGATATATTGATATGTGCAAATAACAATTGACTCATGGAACGGAGGCGATCAAAACCTAGAAGGCCATTGTCAACACGATTTTGTATGATGAACGGGAATGACGACTTACAGCAGAAGGAGTAAGACCCAAGTCCCGAAGAGACTTCGAAAAATCGGCTCGACTAAATTGTTTTCTATATGGAATAGAAATGAGTAAGTTACTAAAAGTTGAAATCGTCGATGGCGGGAGGATGCTTGCCTCGGGAAGTGCTGGGCAAACGAGACGGACTCGACGTCTACGGAAAGGTTTTGCCCAGCCAAAAACTCGGCAACTTCTCGTAAAGCTAGTGGAGAATTAGTTATATAATCTTATGATCGCACTATTGCACCTACGGGCATCGCTTGACAGAGTGGTCGTATACGGCTGCCCGCCGCTGGCCATTCGTATCTGAAGTCTAGTTTCCTTGAAGTCCTTACCAGATACGCCGCTGGAGGAGCTAGCCGCTGGCCGGGCGGGACCAGGCGCGCTTGGGGCATCGACTATCTCCCTTCCCTCGCGGAGTGCCTTCTCCCTAGCGGCCTTCTCAGCACGCGCCTTCCTGTCAGCCTCGATTTGTGCTTTCACCGCAGCTCTAGCTTTGGCATCTTCAATCTTATCTACGGGTGAACAATTAATAACATGTAATAGAGAGGCGAAATAAGAGACCTGACCTCGCTTCCTTTCTTCAGCCTCCTTCAGCGCCTGCTTGACTTTGAGATTCTCCTTGATTTGATCCATTTCCTGTGAGGAGTGGATACATAAACGTAGGATCGGCAAACAAGGGGATTGTGTACCTTTCCTGATTTACGTCGCAACGCTTCGTTAGCTTTCGCCTCTTTCGCCTCCTCTACGGCTTTCACGGCACGCTTCTGAGCAAGTTTCTCGCGTAGCTCAGCTAATTTTTGGACCCTTTCTTCCTCCGTCAATGGTTTGACCTACGTAATGGTGAGAGTTCTTTGTGGATCACCAAAAGAAAGGGGAATCTACCTCCTCTGTAGACTCCTCGAATTGATCATGTCCACTCTTCTCTGCATGGAAGTTAGCTAGGGCGGTGTTCTTGAATATTTTGCCACAGAGGGAACATTTGATGCTCTATAAGTGAGGATTGGTAAACGAACTGTCCGTGTTCTCGGCGACAGAGCGCGTGCCTTTGCTTCGACAGCGTTCCCCGGCAACACCCAGACTCTTCAAGGCCTCGGCGTCTTCGTCGTCTTCGTCGTCATCTGCGTGCGCTTGAGTGGAAGACGATCCGGATGCTGACACTGAAGATGGATCAGGTACTGATTGTCCTTCGTGCTCAAGTATATGGTCCATCGCTGGTTGCAGACCACGGTTTCCAGTTGCTTTGAGTGCCCCTGCATTGCGGAAGTCCAGTCAATGGCGCAGGTTGGGCATGAACATGTTGATAAATGAGATCAGTGAAACGGGTATGATGAAAGAGAAGACGATGCCAACACTCTACTCGGGCACCATCAAACCCCATGCTCAGCAGAGTATCTTTATCGGAAGGCATGTTGACTAGAAGTTGTTCTCAAGAGTCAAGTTATAAAGAAGATCGTCGCCTCGACGCGTCACCGAGGGGAACAAAGCAGGACAAGCGCCCGGCAGCTGTAATTCAATTCAAGCACCAGGGTAATATGGCGAAGCAGTAATATGTATAGCACAGCGGATACATAGATACAGCGGAAGTATAATAACTACAGGCATGTCACGCTGGGGGTGGAGGAGGGGCAGCTCCTGTGGGGGCTGGTGCAGCGCTAGCTTGGGATGGGTCGACACTATACCCCTGCTGGGCGTAATATTGACTATACTGCTGTTGCTGCTGAGCAGCCCACTCCTTAAACTGAGGGGAGTTGACATCGTAGCCATAAGCAGCCCTAAGTTACGAGTTGGCATCGCTAAACTGTAGCTCGATTAAGACAACACAAAAAACGTACCAGTATTGGGCGTAAGCATCATGGCTAGCCGCGTCGCTTCCAGGCGGAGGAGGAGCGCCAGCATATCCCTCTGCTCCTGCTTGAGCACTCCCATCAGGAGGTGGCGGGGGTTGTTCTCCAGGAGGAGGGGGTGGGGGTGCGTTTGATGGGGGCGGCGGTGCGTATCCCTGCATCAGAAAGATCAACATACTGTTGGCACAAGGTTCAGCGAGGAGCCTACGCACCGACATGGTGTTGTAGACAGCATATTGTGCTTGTGCGTGATGCAACTCCATTTGTTGCTGACTGACCATCGTGGCCATTTTTGCGTGCTCCGATCTTACGACCTCTAACAGGTCCTCTGTCAGGACTTTAGCACGGGCGACCTGCGCTTCATCTGGTCCGCTGGGAATTGTCAACTCTAATTAAAAACGCGAGATGAGAAAAGCATACGTTATATGTATGTGCATTGGTTCCTCAGCCTCTTTTCCAGTCTGCAATGATTCATGAGTGTTCGACCTTCGAGGATTAGAGGCAGTGTAATCACCTCTTGGTCAACAAATCCAGAGCCTAAGCCCTTGATTTGGACTCGAGTGCTGGTTTCCTGCTGAATGTACTTCACAAACATCCCCTGGATAGTATACATTAGGAAGAAATCTAGGAACGCAGGAAGGAATACATACGGATGGACCAACGACCTTCGCTCGAACATTGAAGTTCCGTATTGATTCCAAGCCCACGGGTAGCTTCTCCTCCGGCCATTTTCGCTATTGAACAACGCAGTCAGTGGTCAGTTACAAACCATGCTAAACGTAGTATGGTCAACTGTCCTCAGGAGAGTTCAACGTACCTTTTCTCTTAATCGGTCTTTCTTATCCTCGACGAGGGGGCCGAGATCAACAGCGATAAGTTCGTTTATCTTTTCTACTGCGTTATCCAACATTTGTTGTGAAGAGGCAGAGATGTGCAGGTATAAAGGAGGGTCTTTGTCCGTGGCTTTGCTACGATCCGGGTACCATATTCCCTTCGTGCTCACCGATGCACCGGTGTCTTCATTAATCTACAAAGGATGTGATGATTGATATCTGAGGAGTTCAGATACTACGCACCTGAGCCTGAGTTGATCCTTTTGTTAACATATACCTGAGGTTATGAGATGACTCGTACGTTACTTTATTATGGCTTGAAGTACTACTCACCTATTCCGGACATCATTAATGTCAATATCCTTCGTAAAGTCTCCGTCGTGAGGGTCTTTCATTCCGCCCAATCCACCCAGACCACCACCAGCAAATTGTGCTGCAATTTTGGCGGCAATCGCTGCCGCTGCCGCTGCTGCATCGGATGCAGACTTGCTGTCGTCTGGTTTTGCGCTCGTGCTACCCTCTTCTGGGGCTGGCTGATCCCATTTGCGTTTGGACGACATGTTCTTGTGGAGAAGGAATTGTCAATGTCACACGTGACCGATTCAACTGATACCGTTACTCGTCACTGATGCAGTCACACCATACTTATGTGAAGAACAAGTCACAAAGAGTGCGCCTGAATCCATTCTACGATGTCGATGTCGGCGTCGGCGAAGCGGCCACGGACGCTTTCCTCATCGCATTCATCGTCCACATCTTCAACAACGACAACTTCTCCTCCTCCCAAGTCGTCGAGAACGATCCATTCACCCAATGGCGAAGCCACCGACCCTCATTCGAGCCACCCGTTTTTGTGTACCCTTCCTCCCACGTGCCAACGACGCCCGACGCCGATCGCTCACTCGAAGGATTTAGAGGCGCATTACGCTAGGTGTCATGCGCAAGTATGTGCAGAAGTGGGATGTGGTTGTGTCTTTCCAGATGACCGACTACTAGCTTTGGTACGTGTTTGCGCATTATGTGCTGCAGCGCGTCGCACTGCCTGGGGCCACGAATCAAGTGGTTGACATCAGATGTTGACTTGATCTGTTTTGTCATCGTAGCATCAAACGGAATGCCACGATCCACTCGCTGCTATACGAAAGGAGCGAGGGGAGAAGATCGTGCGTCGTGCTCCGTATTCATCATTTGATCGCAATAAAGCTGATTTCCACTCGAATAGTTCGCTTGCCACCTTGCCTCGTGTCCTCGATTATTCTCGACTCCAAAGACGCGACGCTTGCATCTCATCCAAGCCCATGGCTTCCCCAAAGAGTACTTCTTTGCTGTAACTAATAAAGGGATTGGTGGGCTTCTGAGGAAATGGGGGGACGGCGCCAGCATGATTCGAGGTCAATGGAAACCGAGGGAGAAGAAGACTGATCAAGGAGTTCAAGGAGGCTCCGAATCTGCGGATGATAGCGATGACAGCGGGTCTGACGAGTCTGAAGGGAGCGAAGTAATGGAAGTAGATGGGAAGGATGGATATGACCACGCCGACACAACCCCCAAAGCCAGCGCGAGGGCCACGAGAACACTCGACGACACTGACATGGACAACATTGCAGATAGTCTTTCTTCGTTGTCCCTTGTCCCGGCCTCGGTTCGATTCGGTCGAGGCGGTAAGACAACCGGGTTTCCTTATAATTCCACCGTACATACAGTCCACCCCGTGAACAGTCATCTGAACAGCTCAAATACACCCCGCGATGCTCATGGGCCCCACCAGAATGGACAAGACGAGCGCAGACATCAAGATCGTCGTTCTGGATCAGACGGTGGTAAAGGGCGCGCCAACCCTAGAGCCCGTGGAGCTATGCGCATCCGCGGTCGGGGAAGAGGGTCTGCACTAGGGCAGGTTAATGGAGGAGATGGTATGAAGGTTGATCAGAACCCCTCTATCGTCCCTTCAGCCCCTGGCGCTCTTGGCGCAGCGCATCCCAATCATCGTGGTCGTGGCGGCAATAACCAAGGAGAAGTAAAGGGCCTCGTTCGAGGCGTTCCGGGAAGAGGAAGAGGTCGTGGAAGAGGTCGAGGGTGATATTGAAACCTATGTAAATCGAGAGGGCCCAACCGACCAAAAGTTGCTAATGTACTAGGAATGTAAATGAAGGAAGCCTCATTGAATGGTTTGTGCTTGTTGTATGTATATGTAGTTCGCTGGTATCTGTAGTTAGACTGAATCCAAAGTGTTGGTTCGACTGCATATACTGGCCCCTAAATGAAATGAAATAAGAGACACTACCATCTGCGGCCGGTTGCGCTACATAGCCTTATCTCTTGAAAGACCCGCACCTCTTTTCACCATCACCATCACCACCACCACCACCACCATAAAATCATGAGCGGCAAGTTTTTTACCGCAGGCGTCCTTGAATCCGTGCTGACATCTGATACTAGTTGGCAAGAGTGCTTTGTTAGTTGGTGCCACCGGTCAGACCGGACGACATCTACTCCAGCAACTGCTGTCGTCGAACGATTTCTCCCGAGTTGGCGAATATGGCCGTAGAGTCACCTCTGTAGATAAGATTTCCGTAGGAAAGGACAAGCTGGAACAGAAAGCCATCGATTTCGAGAGCTTGAAAGAATCAGAGTGGAAGGATGGCAAGTGGGACGTCGTCTTCATCACGTACGTCCTTTCCTTGCGAAGGAGAAGTACGACTTGTTGACACAACGAGAAGTCTGGGAACTACCCGCGCTCTGGCGGGAAGTGCAAGCGCGTTCGAGAAGATAGACCGAGAGTGGGTATAAACAGCTTCTTGTGCAACCTTTGCCTGAGGAATTGACCCAGATACGTCTTGAAAGCTGCAAAGGCTGCCAAGTCGGATGACCCAGCACATGCGCAAAGGGTGGTCTACTGCTCCGTACGTCGTGAACCCTTCCATACGCCCACATAACTCACCTAAAGTCGTTATAGGCAACAATGGCAAACCCAAAGTCCTCTTCTCTGTATACAAGGTAGCTCCCGCGGCGCTGCTTTAAAAAAAACTGCTCATCCTCCTGTAGGAGTAAAGGTCTCACCGAAGAGGGTTTAGCCTCCCTCGGTTATAGTGACACGATCGTCTTTCGACCAGGATTTCTCAAGGGCGCAGCCAGAGAAGATACCAGAACAGCTGAAACAATGGCAGGGTTTGTCTCCCGCCATCGCCACCACCTTCTTCTGTCGTAACTACAACTAACGTACGTTATGCTTTAGGTATTTCATTGGCTTCTTATCGCACTTTACTTCAAGCCTGGAAATCGAAGTACGGAGCCTTCATGCTACTCCCCAGTGATACTGATCCTATTTGTTCAGATTTCGACACTCGCTAAGAGCATGAGAATCGCTGGCACTTTGGGTTCTTCTGCTCTGCCCGCCACCGCTGAGGCAGCGAAGGCTGGGCCATCCAATGCGCCCTTTACCGTCATAGGCAACAGAGGTGCTATCAAATTAGCCGAAAGCGAAGCTTGAGTTTCTATGTTGATCCGTCACTGTCTGTCGTCCGAAACGGTGTTTTTGGTGTATGCTGTAACATACCCATAAACTACTTTGGAAATTTGGCTCATTCCACAGGTCGGCGTCCTGGCAGCGACCCTCGGGACTCCCGATTGTGGCGGAGATATCGACGGAATCTAGTCGGACATGTCCGGCGATGTTGGGAGTTAAGAGATTCACCGAACGCTTCTGGGTTATTGGGCTGTAGTCCTCGATCACACGACTTCGACACGACCCAAATACGCAAGGCGAGGGGTCACATTCAAATTTTCTTTGACATCGGAAGCAGCCCGCCATGCAGCAATTGTCGCCTCTATCGCTCGGAGTGTTAACCTCCGATTCAGCGACAGCTACAGGGCCCGATGGTACTGCTCAACGTTTCTAAGACGATACATACCCCCGACCCAACGGCAACTCGTAAGCGGTCTCTAATGTTTACTTTCAATTCTGACTTCACCATAACATTCCCTTTCACGAGTCTACCGCGTTCTCAAACTATGTGCCTCAGATAACGTTTAACCATGCGAATGTACTTCCCCGGTAGCATCTGGCGCATCACAGCGGTCAATCATCGTATCTCGTCCCATGGAGATATCTCTACAGTTATTCACGTACCTCCAGCCCAGGCTGTAGTCTGCTGTGGCATGCTACTTATCGATCAATGAACCATGGAAGGGCGATACGAATTATACATTCTCATTGATGCCAAGAGATCGGCTGATTCCAGATTTCCGAAGGTCGAATCTCCTTTTAGTTTCCCATCACTATGCAAGATCACTTTACACCCGCACCAGCGATCGGTGCTCCCGATATAAACCATGTGACTCCTCTTATCTGTGGCACTCCCCTTCCGCTTATCCTAGTTCAACAACGGTGACCACACGGACCCCCAGATTAAATCAGGCACGCTGCTGCACAGAAATATTCTATATTTGGATCTCTGGACGTGTACAATATGTGAAGGCAAATGGCATCGAACTTCTCAAGGATTTGCCTTCCTCTTCCCCTCTTGGTGCACCTCGTCTAGTGTGCTCATCCGCTAGTACCCATTGTCGAGAGCGCCCATCATCACCACTAACAAGACAGAGATGGCGGACCACAAGGATCCAGCGTTGGCTGAAAAGGGCCTCGACGATTCCGAGAGTATACAGTATGACGACCGCCCAGCGCGAGGTTCAGACAAATACCATTTCGAGGTGTCCGACCTTGATCGAGTACAGCGAAAGCTTAAACAGCGCCATGTACAAATGTTCGTCGTATCATATCTCTTTGTATTCAGCCACTAAATCCCGTACAACAGGATTGCTGTAGGTAGTGTGCTCGCATCGTACTCGGCGCAGTTGTCTGACTTCTCTTCATATCCTCCATAGATCGCGGGTACCATTGGCACAGGTCTTTTCCTTGGTTCTGGAGGTGCACTCCGCGGCGCAGGGCCCCTTGGCGCCCTGATCGCATACGCCTTGGTCGGGACGGTTGCGTACTCGTAAGTAACATTTGCTTGGGGGCTTGGAGGATTGGGGTTGATTGTCTTCGCCCTTCGCCAAGGTCCCTATGCTCAGTCGGGGAGATGACAACGCACGCTCCAGTTTCTGGCACATTCCCCCACTTTGGTAGGACCCTTTATCTCCCCGCCCCTCACTTGTTTACCTTTTTCGTGCGTAGCTAGTCGCTGGGTAGATCCCGCCCTTGGATTCGCCGTTGGATGGGTACGTGTATAGGTATAGCTGATAGAGGGGCTAACAGCTCATGCTCTCCTCCAGAACTATTTCTATACTAATGCGTAGGTTCTCCAACCCCGCCTGGTTGTATATGGTAAATCTCAGAGCACGCTACTCTAGTATCACCGTCCCAGTCGAAGTCACAGCAGCAACTATCTTGTTGACCTTTTGGGATGACAATGTCAGTACTACAGCCACGCGACCCATTTTTGGACATCATCTAACGAGAATGGCGTTGCGCGTAGCATAACCACATGGCAATCTACACGGCTGTCATTTGCGTCGCTGTTTGCGCCATCAATATTTTTGGCGTAAAATGGTTTGGGGAATGTATGTTCATAATTATCATTCCAGACAAATGCTCAAGGGAGACACTACTTCTAGCCGAATTCATTTTCTCGATCATTAAGCGTATGTCCCGCGTCCATTCGTCAGCATGTCATTAAGGTCATATAACATCAGTTTCGATGATTACTGGCCTAATTCTTTGTGGCCTTGTCATTGATCTTGGAGGTGGCCCGGACCACGAGCGTATTGGCTTTCGTGTGAGTGCGGGGTTAACTCATGGAGAGACTGACACAGAGTTTATTTCCTTAGTACTGGAAGAATCCCGGTGCAATCGCGCGCGCCGGACTTGTCTCGAACATCAATACAGACAAGTTCCTTGCCGTCATCTCTGTGATCGTTCAAGCCGCTTTCTCTTTTCAGGGTATGGAACTTGTTGCTATGTGCGTGCTATCACGAGTTTCCTTTCCGGTCTCTGCTCACGCTCCACAGTGCCGCGTCGGAGACGGAGAACCCTCGCCGCAATATTGCGAAGGCCGTCCGCAGGGTGTTCTATCGTATTGTTATTTTCTATGTGCGCCCTATCTCGCGTTTCTGTTTGTCATACTTATCGACACTCCTAGATCCTGGGTCTCCTCATCATTGGAATGTGCGTATCCTCGGATGATGAAGCACTCCTTCAAGGTAGCTTTCAATTCTCCTACTTCCATCACGACGAGACAAATCCGCCTTCTCTCAGATACCGGAAACGCTGCGGAATCGCCTTTTGTTATCGCTATGAACCGCGCTGGCATCAAAGGTCAGTGATTTTAGCAAACGCTTCCGATATTTTGACCTCCCCTCTATGATTCTGTAGTACTCCCCCACATCATCAACGCCGGCGTGTTCACCAGTGCCTTCTCCGCTGGAAATAGTTTCCTCTTCTGCGCCTCACGTATCCTTTATGGTCTTGCGCTCCGTGGTCAAGCGCCCAGGTTCTTAACCTACTGCACGAAGAGCGGCTTACCCATTGCAGCCATCCTAGCATCCGTGAGCTCTTCTCCTGGCTAGTATGATCAAAGGCCCTGACACACATCTAGTCTATATTCGTTTTCCTCTCTTTCATGAATGTGTCAAGCGGTGCCGAAACAGTGTTTAAGTATGTAGTGTATATACTGTGTCATTTAAGGAAGCTCACCGGTTTTCTCCTTCGAAGTTGGTTCGTCAACTTGACTACCGTGGCAGGATTTTTCTCGTGGTGCGCGATCAACATCACTTATGCTCGATTCCGTCAGTAGTTTCCCCTTAGCTCAAGTTGTCTGTTCCTGAGTCTACCCCACAGATGCCGGTATGAAAGCGCAAGGATTCGACCTGAAGAAGAATATCTACAACAACCGTCTTCAACCGTACCTTTCATATTGGGGGATATTCTGGACTGTTCTCTTCATCCTTATCAATGGATTCACCGTGTTCTTCGATTTCCAGGCCGACGACTTCTTGACCTCCTGTAAGCTCCGAAAGACCTAGAGCAACATAGAACATACTAACCGCAACTGCACTGAGCAGACCTTAACATCCCAATTTTTCTTCGCGTTATTCTTTTGTTACAAGATCGTCAAACGCACCAGCTTCTGGAGAGCTCACGAGATGGACTTCGTCACTGTACGTCTACGTTCTAACTAAAAGGCCTCCGAAGCTGAGTTTTGGGAACTTTACCAGGGCATACCCTCCATTGAGGAAACAGAGAGCCCAGAAATTCCTCCGGGGACCATTTGGGAGAAAATTGCCGCGGTCTTATTCTGATGAGCTTAGTCCCGATATTTGTATGTTATTCGGATCCAACATTGGATTAATTGAGGCTTTCGCGTCGTTATTCTGCTATCGAATATCTAGCGATTCCACATCACGCCGCCCGACCGACCCACTGTGTCCGACATCTGCCGGCGTTCCTGATAAAGGCTATTGTGTCCTCACTAATACCGGTAGTGCCTACAGTCACATTCCTCTTACTTCAAAGAAGTATACCACCTAACTCGCTTCCTTGTCAGGATACTGGATCAGAATCGCCCAAGAAGGGTAAGTTTTGTCCTAAATGGATTGACCATGGCGCTGCTTCGAATCACTACTTACGGGAACGGAGTCGAACGCCCGCTTCGAATGCTACGTGCACATGGTTTGAAAAAGCTTCCTTGGATCAGATACGACGTAGCCGGCACACTGTATTATAAATAAACGATGGATCTAGTAAGCTGCTCCTTCTTTTTACCCTCGCGCGACTATCCTCCCACTAATCCTGCTCGTACCTCAAAAGTACAGGGATCAGGTTCATGGACAGCAAAATCGATCCAGCTCTGGCCGAAAAAGGTCTTACAAGTCGAAGTAGCGGCAGCCTCGATAACGGTTCGCCAGGAGTTTCGCAACATAAATCACAGCTGGACGCACGGAACATTGAAAAGTACCACTTAAATGCATCCGCCGACGACAAGGTGCAGCGTAAGCTGAAGCAGCGCCATGTGCAAATGTAAGTCCGACGTCGAGTTTGACTATTCGATATTCAATCATTAACCGCTCTCTAGGATTGCGGTAGGTGCCAGCTCAACTTGCCTTTGGTGAGGCTGAGTGAGAGAGTCCCCAGATAGCAGGCACCATCGGTACTGGCTTGTTTCTTGGGTCTGGCGCTGCTTTACGTGACGCTGGTCCGCTCGGTGCACTTATCGCATACGCTCTGGTCGGAACAGTGGCCTATTCGTGAGTCACCAGCCCTGTCTTACACATTCTGAGGTAACTCACTAATCGCTTCCTAGGTCGTTGTGCGCTATCGGGGAGCTGTCAACACATGCGCCCGTATCGGGCACGTTTCCACACTTTGGCAAGTTACCTAACTAGTAGCTGTGTAGCTGTTTCAGTCCCATTCTCACCACAGGAAATGTAGCATCCCGTTGGGTGGACCCCGCCTTCGGATTTGCAGTCGGTTGGGTCTGTATACCTATCTATCAGCGAACTTAGAGAACTGACAATATCCTAGGTTTACTTCTGGTCCAGCGCGTGAGGAGTTTTGTTGACACTACTGACTTACGCCCCAGCTCATCAGTAAGACTCCAATAGCATATCGACACCGGTAGAAATCACGGCAGCTACCATTCTGCTAACCTTTTGGGATGATAATGTACGTAATAACCGTTGCTTAAACTTCTGCTTCGTATTTACAAACGTCCACAGGCGGATCGTCTGCCTATATATACTGCTGTAATATGTGTTGCAGTTTGTGCTATTAATATTTTCGGTGTCAAGTATTTTGGCGAATGTAAGCCTGCTCCTAATGCTTAAACCGCACTTTCTGCTAGTCCTCATATACGTGTTAATTTAGCCGAGTTTGTGTTCTCCATCATCAAGCGTAGGGAGTTTTCCTTCGCCTTACAATCGGTGAGGCTAACTCAAAGTCGACCCAGTTACGTTGATAACTGGTCTTATTATCTGCGGCCTCGTCATTGATCTCGGTGGTGCCCCAAACCGAGATCGTATTGGCTTTCGTGTGAGTTACTATCCCTTCGAGCGCAGCTTGGCCTGACACTAGGTAAAATACAGTACTGGCGAAATCCTGGTGCCCTGGCTAGGGCCGGTCTCGTTGATAACGTCCACACCGACAGGTTTTTAGCCATACTCAGTGTGATCGTTCAAGCAGCATTCTCGTTTCAGGGGATGGAATTGGTTGCTATGTAGATGTCTTTATCCTCTGCACTTCGCAATTTGCTCACCGCCTTCACAGTGCTGCGTCAGAAACTGAGAACCCTAGACGAAACATTGCCAAAGCTGTCCGCCGTGTTTTTCTACCGCATCATCTTATTCTATGTGAGTCTTACTATGTTGGCCGAAGATCTATGCTTAACGAACTGTAGGTACTTGGTATCCTTATCATTGGCATGTGCGTCTCTTCAGATGATCCTGCTCTGTTGCAAGGTATGATGTACATTTCCCCTTTTGGTATCCCTCCTGAAACCCCTATGAAGACACCGGCAACGCAGCAGAATCGCCATTCGTTATTGCAATCAACAGAGCTGGGATAAAAGGTCTGCAGTGATAGCCCCTCGATGGAATTAACATTGCTTATAAAATAACAGTGCTACCTCATATCATCAATGCTTGTGTGTTCACCAGTGCATTCTCTGCTGGAAACAGTTATCTCTTTTGTGCCTCCCGGGCGTTGTATGGCCTCGCCCTACGTGGACAAGCACCAAGATTCCTCGCGTACTGCACGAAGAATGGCTTACCTGTCGCGGCAGTCATTGCATCTGTGTGTGATGGTATTTCTAACCACTACGAAGACTGACTGTAACTGGCTGTATAGTCAGCATTTGCGTTTCTGTCTTTCATGAACGTGTCCAGTGGATCTGAGACAGTATTCAAGTACGTAGTTTTGATACCAAAGGACGGCCAAGTGATAACATGGCTGCCAGCTGGTTCGTGAGTCTGTCTACGGTGGCTGGATTCTTTCTATGGTGGACCATAAACATCACGTATACCCGATTTAGTAAGAATTCTTTTCTTTCAAGCTTCACCTCGTCCCAATACTTCACAGACCGTGCCATGAAGGTTCAGGGGTACGACGTTACTGCGAACGTATACCACAATCGCCTCCAGCCATACCTCGCATATTGGGGCATCTTATGGACGACTATCTTCATTTTGATTAATGGGTTTGAAGTATTTTTCGACTTCCAAGCCGACACTTTTGTCACAGCGTGTATGTCCCATCACAATCCTTCCGGGGCTCACTGAACGGCGAGTCCGAGTCTCATAAACTCCACAGACATCAATATCCCTATCTTTTTTGCTCTATTCTTGGGTTACAAGATCGTTGGACGTACACGGTTCTGGAGGGCCCATGAAATGGATTTGTGGACGGTGAGTCGTACCTTGCACCCTGTACCTTGTTGCACGAGCAGGGTTGGTAAATGATTTATGAAGGGCGTACCATCTATTGAAGAGACAGAGAGCCCCGAAGTACCGCCCATCACAGTGTTAGAGAAGATCGCTGCTTTCCTGTTCTAAATAATGTATGTCTTTGACATATTTTGCGACAGTCTGCTGTTAATCCGTAATACAGCCACACCCCGCTGGCCCAAAGCCGTCCTGTATTGCTACATATTACTTAAATTACAATGGAAAATAGCGTTATGCACCCTCGGGTACAGTGCTCGAAGCGTCCAGCTTGCGGAACTTTCCCTGCATCCAGACACGGTACATTTTCAACATGCGTTTCCGATTAACTAGCAATCTGCGATCTACCCCGAGCTGTTCAATTGAGAACAATGGGTGTGGGGGGAGGTTAGGGAATGGGGATAGCAAATTGGGATGAATTGTCGGTGCTGCGACAGATGGAGCGGGCGGTTGGGTCGTCTCGGGTTCGCTGGGGGGTGGCAGAGGGGGTATCGGTCGGTGATACAAGAACCGGAGTGGATCTGTAGCGAACTTCAGGCGCAGGCATAGCTGCGCAAAAGGTCAGATAAGCGGATACTATTGATCAGACACCGGCATGCAAATTTGCGCACATACCTGCTACCTCCGCTCCATCACCGACGGTGCCGACATCGTCGACGTACACTGTAGTTTCGGTATTCTGAGTTACCCCCTCGGACCGGCGCCCTGTGAATAGCAAAGCGAGCTCGTCTGATGATGGTATGTTTGAGTACATCAATATCACTGATCGCACCAGCCAGTTACCTAGTTCAAAGAAGTAGACGCGTGTCTTATCTCCGCGAATGTAGAGGTTTTCGTCAAGCATGCGCCCAGTTTTGAACCGCAGTTGCGTGAGATCATGACGGCCATAGTCGCGGAAAAACACGAGGCCACCTGGTTTCAGCATCTTCAGAGTGCGCAATATGTCAGATCAATTGAGGTCGACAGTGGGTTTGGGTACCGTGTAAACATTCAGCAATGCTCGGTTCCACTCGTCGGGGTGGAGGGCGCTGAGGACGAACACCATTGTGACGATATCCACGCTGCCGGGGATCAAGCCATCGGGTAAGCCAGCGGCTGATGTGAGGTCCCACACGGCGGAATGGATGTCCCCCATCGGCGGAGAGGTGTATAGCGGATGGTTCTGCAGGCGCATCGGAATTAGAATTGAACATCAGCGACAAATATTCTGACCTGCACAACTTTGACCGCGTGCGACGAGTAGTCGTACGCCCTGATGCTCAGGAGGGGGTTTTGATTAACGGATAACAGTGGAAATACAGTATTTCCTGCACCGCATCCGATTTCGACGATGGTGATGGGCCCTGCCTATTTTCTATTGAATGTTGAGAAACATCCTCAAGAGAGAGCGCACTCCAGGTTTAGTGGCTTCGATCAGTTCGAGAAACTCGTTGGACAACCTTCTCCAGGAGGATTAGACGGTAATTACTACTCATATGTCAAAGTGGGTGTACCATTTTCGGTTCCTGAAGAAATTTCCTGCATTTGCTTTGTAGAAATTGTCCCTGGTGCAATGGCGGCCATGAGAAACGCAGGCGATCGTGCATGGGGATTCAACGCGTACCAGTGACGCGCCGGCTTATCGTTGTACTTGGATCGTTCCTCAGCGGGTACAGGCGCGGCTCTTTGCCGGTTGAGAGACTGGGCAATCTTCTCTGCCTGATCATCAGGGGGTGGGACATGATCCCAAGCGTTGTGGGACCAGACTTGGGCTTCATCAGTAAGAAACCTGGGGAGTAGGTGAAGATCAATCGTCGACTGTCGCTTATCCGACTTCATCTGACTTACCTGGAACCGAAAGGTGGTTTGTCTTCGCCAATATTATGGACCGACGATGTGGTCTTTGCGACCCTCGCTTCAGTTGCCTCGCGCATGTTTGCGACTCGGACTCGATATCCTCAGGCTCAATTACCTTGCTTGAAAACCAAACGACCAGCACTCACCTAGTAAATCGCCTTTTCTGGACTCCTTCTGCAGGCGCCCCATGATAGGGGAGCTAACAGGAGTTAGCTCTTGACTTCTGAGATGCTTTGCAATATTGCGCGTTGAACTTTGAACGTCCTTTCCATCATACGGTATCATATTTTCGGTTCGAGTAGCGCCAATACGGCCGTTTTTTTCTTCCGTTATTTTCCAGAATTTATTCAACTATTTGTCTTCACCGCCTCCTTTATGGAATAGAATAAGTGATAACTAATTGAGTCAGCAGAAGTGTGAGTTATCAGCGGTAGCTAGTGAGTTATCAACTATCGCGGCATCAACGGTTAAGCGCTCTTCGGCTGATCTACAGACTCACTCATACCAGCGCCCCGGTGTCGCTTGTTCATGTCGACGCGCACCTGATTTTGTTGTCTGGAAGCTGCTGCGCCCAATCGCCTTATCTCACCATTACGAACTCTAACATCAGATTTGGACTCTTCCTCCACCATCACTATGTCGATAGCGGCTGCGACGATGCCCCTGGTGCGCCCACACACCCCAGGAGACGAGGAGCTACAGGAACTGTACGACGAGGTCTGGGAAGGCTTCAAGCCTGTCCAGAGTGACCAGGATGCTGACATAGTGGACTCGTACGACTATATACTGCGTCGTCGCCGAACACTTCGCCTACATCCCCCGCGCACTCTTCATCGCGTGCGTGGAACCCTTCAGTTTCAGCTGATTTGACGGTCTAATTGGGTTTTAGAATCGACGCCGGTAGAGAAACCGAGACAGACATCTAAAATCTACAGACCCCTACCACGGCCACCAGGAACATCATCGTCCGCCTCTTCGCCAATGAATGGCATGCCTGAACCAGAACCATACTACGACCCTCCTAGTGCGCAGCGTTCACCCTTAAGCGCAGATTCAATCAATGGGTCCTCGGACCTCTTACGAAAGGTCACCACGGGTAGCACAGGTAGTAGTGGACGAAGATTGCCTGCACCTCCCTGGGCGGGGAATTCATCAGACCGCCCATCATCTGGCAACTCCTCCTACTTTCCAAGATTCTCCTCCGCAAGTGGAAGCAATCTGGATACCTCGTACACCAGTCAAAATGGGACTGGTAGGACAAACGATCTTGTCCCCTCACCCTACGATACTTCTCGGCCATATGGCACTTCCGCTCCTAGAATCCCCGGAGGATCGGTAGACATTGATGACATTTACGGTAGCGACGCAGACGACAGTTATGTTTACGGAGACTATCAAACTGTACCTCCTCCGCCCAGCCTTCTTCCGACAACTGCTTCGACTTCTGAACACACGAGGACTTATTCTGACCACACGGTCTCTGGTAATTCGTTCACGGGTCAATGTGAGTTGTACGTGATTTACATCGTGTGAATCCCATTAAGTCAAACCCGCCAGATGACCCACCCCCCATGGACAGGAACGTCTCGGGTCCATCAATAGTACGCGATGCATCTTATTTGAATGGATACGCTTCGAGTCCAACGACATATCTTGGGCTTGGCCCTAAGGGCTTCCCTGCCAGCACGTCGACGTTGAATAGGGGGCTTTCCGCTGGCTCTGCCGTTTCTCAGACTCCGTCAGATTACTATACATACGGGGACGCGACCACTGGACCAGGTGTAAATCGTCGACCTACAGACTTGTTAACGGACCTCGCTAACGGACAACAGTCGGTGTATGCACCTGAAGACGAGTGGTCGGACTCTGAAGACGGCGACGAAAGCCGCTTCATCACCTACTCTTTACTCTCAAACTTAGCGATGCAGTTGCGCGACAAGGTGCCGAGGGGTACCCACGTGAAAGGAAGTATCCCCTATCCTAGAGCGTTCACTGGCAAAGACATCGTGGTATGTATGATTTCTACGCCGAGGTTCTACCGCACCGCTGACTGTATCTCTACGCGGATAGTCTACAATCCAATCACTCATACAACGTGAACTACTTATAAATCACAACGTCCCCACCAGTGACCGAAGGGCAGCCCTGCAAGTTGCTCGCAGTCTGCAGAGCCAGTTGTTCTTCTACGAGGTTGAGTGGGGAAGCCGTGTCCTGCAAGATGGGGTAGAGGACGTGTACATGTTCCTGGACGATGTCGAGGGTTCGTCAGACGCTCCTCCAGACAGGCAGGAACTTCCAACAGGAGTAATCACTATCCTCACCACATGCTATACGACGATGTGTACGGGAGAGGGTCCATGCTATGCTTGGTCGTGTCCCAAGAGGGTTAGTTGGAGCTATGAGGTGTTAATATCTTGATTGACGTTGCCTTCGTAGGGTAAATTTACTGTAGACATCACCGTCGACGAGGATGTCGTACCCCGCTCCGCAGAAACGGGTTGGCCAGAGAACGTACCTCCAGAGGTGATCGACGCACTTCCTCCGAGCGAGGTCAATCGGCAAACGTAAGTCCCTCCTGTTCGAGGGATATTGACGTTATTAATGATCCTCCTAGCATCATCCACAAACTTATCAGCAAGGAGGTACAGTACCTTCAAGATCTTGACACTGTCGATACTGTGCGTACTGTCATCTGCTAGGTTTATTCGTTAGCTTATGCTCACCATTCCGACAGTGTTTCCTCAAGCCCCTTCGCGCCTCTAATCCACCGGTAATCCCACGCCAAGACTTGGAAGATTTCATCGACGATGTGTTCAGCAATATTCTGGACCTCCGAGAATGCAACAGGCGACTATTGGATGTGATGTATGTCAGGCAGCGTGAACAGCACCCCGTAATCCAGAGGATAGGTGACATCCTCCTGGATGCAGCCACTGAATTCAGGCTAGCGTACCCCGAATACGTGGGGCACTTGCCTTTGGCAGAGAAGCGGTTGAAAGATGAAACTGAAAGTAATGCAGAGTTTCGGCTGTTCCTTGAGGTATTCACCATATGGCCATTGCCTCGCCCTCAACTTATATAATTTTCTCGTAGCAATGCGCGAGACAAGTACCCCATCGTCCTGGAGAAGCCATGCGTCTCGATCTCAAGCAATTGCTCAACCGGCCTTCTGAGCATCTGCAGAAATATCCTTATCTTCTTGAAGCCATCTACGGCGAGACTGCTAACGGGAACCCTGATGCGGATTTCTTGAAAGAAGCTATGGCTGCGTTGAAGGGCCTGCAATCTGTCGCTCAGCTGCGCACGTTCCAGTCTGCCATGGGCAGAGGTGTCACTGGGAAGTGGGAATGGCACGATTTAGTGTCTGCTGAGGCTCGCAAAGCTTTGACGAAGGACGTGATCAAGCGACAATCGTGAGTTCGTTGCGGTCTCTTACGAGTTCATTGTGACATTGCTCCCGTAGTATCATATTCGAGTTGATCAAGGGAGAAATGGCGTACGTCAAGGATCTCGAGAATATCGAGGTGGTCAGTAATATGCTCTGTGTCCTCTCCGTTGTTCTCAGTTTCATCAGATGTACATCCGTCCCCTACGGGCCGCGGACCCTCCGATCATCGAGAAGGAGAGATTACAGCAATTTATCATCGATGTCTTTCACAACTTCGCGGAGTTGCACGCGCACCATCGTCGACTCGTCGAGAAGTTCCACGAGATCCAACGAGAGCAGCATCCAGTAATCAGAAGTGTTACAGAGGCTATGCTCGACGCTGCCCTAAACTTCCGCGACGCCTACATGGAGTACATCCCAAATTACCCCATAGCAGCCTATCGAATCGACGAAGAAATGAACAACAACCCTGCGTTCAAGGAATTCGTGGAGGTGTGTTAATCGCTATTAGAACAATACGACAGCAGTATAACCTAACATATTTGTTAGCAATGCGTCAAACATCCTGATGCTCATAGATTGGATATGAAGAGCTTCGTTAATCGACCCATTCCTCGATTACTTCGGTATGAATTGCTACTGAAGGGAATCATGGAAGAATCCTCTCCCACCCATGAAGACCGTGCATCGATTCCGCAAGTTTTAGAAATCATCAAATCCTTGGGTAAAGAGACGGAACCTGGTGTAGAATCTGCCAAACAGAAGGTTGAATTATGGAGATACAACTCGAATCTCGTCTTCAAGGCTGGTGAAGTCATAGTACGTACGGTCCACCTACCCCTTGTTTGTTTCTTACCTTTCGAAGGATATGGACCTCCTCGACGAACACCGTTCGTTGATTCATACCGGAAAACTTCTCCGTCAACCTGAGACCGGCTTTGAATGGAACGGCTGGAGCGAGCTATTCGTGCTTCTATTTGATAATTACTGTGGGTATATCGATTTTCGATCAGCCACTAGTCTCACCATCTCGTATAGTGGTTATGACGAAGACCAAGGAGAGGGATAATATCACCAAATATCATGTCAACCGACGCGTGAGTAAAGCGCGTGGCTCGATCCTTATTACTCCTTACGCCATCTATAGCCCATTCCCCTTGATCTTTTGACTCTGGTCAACTTTACTGACCCCCCCACACAACGCGGTACCGGTATTCTGCGTGGCCTGCGTGGTGGTGAACGACACGACACTGCTCCTCAAGCAGGTCCCAACGGAGTGTCGCCAGAGTCAGCAACGGATTCCCGCTCGGTCTATCCACTGACTTTGCACCACAACGGTCGTCTTGGGGGACCTTACATCTTATACGCAGAATCGCAGCAGACGAGATTGGAGTGGAAGCAAAAGTTGGAGGAAGCACTTGGTCTGCGCAAGGTAGTTCAAGAGTCCAACAAGGTGTTTGAAGTGGAGACACTTAGTGCCGACACCTTCTTGGTCCCATCGCTCGTGAACGGTACGACATCACCTGCATGGACCACGGAGAACTCGTTCACTGGAAAGGTTTCTTGCTCTGTGCCGTTCAGTGCGTTGGAATCCTTGACCGCCGTCTGCTATCATATTAATTGCACTTTCAGCCACTGCTGATGGAAGAGGACTCGTTGCCATCGGTTGCGCTGAAGGAGTATGGATTGGCTTCCGACACGATTCACGATGTGAGTTCACTAGTTCACTAGCAGGTAACGCTATGATCATTGCTGATTTCCATCCCAGCTTTGCGACGCGTGCTTCATCTCAAGCAAGTCACGCAATGCGCTATGCTTGAAGAGTTCGGGATATTCCTGGTTCTAGCTGATAAATCCCTCTTTGCCTATCATATCGAAGCTTTGGTGCCGTCGTCACCTCAAAGTACACACGCCTCCCAGACACCGCAGAAGCTGAATGGAACCAAGGACGTTCACTTCTTCAGTGTTGGCCAGCTTCGTGAGCGAACGTTGGTCATCTATATGAAGAAGAAAGGGGTATGTATCTATTTCTGTTCTTTCTACCGCTCATACACTAACTGCATTGCAGCTCGACAGCGTGTTCCGTGTGCTTGAACCTGTGGTAGACAAGATCAATGAACGAGCAAAAGCGCCAGGAGGGTTGAGCGGTCTCTTGGGCTTCCGCCCAGCGAAGTCGGAATGGTTCCGTATCTACAGGGTACTGGCGCATGTTCACATAACATCGCCAGCGTACTGATATTTTCGCAGGACTTCTTCCTACCCTCAGAGTCGTTCGATCTCATTTTCCTGAAGGCAAAGATAGCCATTCTGTGCACCAAAGGCTTTGAGATCATGGACCTCGCCGAGTATGTTCATTTTTACTTTGTTGAACACCTGTTATCCAACGTTGCTCTACAGCTTCAAGAGTGTCACCATCCCTCAACGGGATGACCCCCGCATGGAGAAGCTTGCCAAGCGTTTGTGAATCGTCTCGACCCCTTGGGATGTTCCGGTCCAAAGACGACGAATTCCTCTTGGTCTACGACGGTGAGTTTGTCTCGGTGCTTTAAGGCGCTATCCCTAACTTTCTTCAGCGTTTGGTTTGTACGTCAATAAGCATGGTGACCCGAGTAGAGGGATGGGTCAGATTGAATGGGAAGGCTCCGCCGAACGCGTTGCTCTTCACCTCCCTTACATCCTGCTATTCGACCCGCGATTCATCGAGGTACGCCATGTCGAGACTGGTCGCCTAGCGCAAATCATCCCCGGAAACGACATCCGTTGCATATGGGATGGCCGTGGGCTGAACTCCAATGCCTCCGTTACGCCTATAGTTGGTCCTTCAGGGGAAGCGGTCGTCCAGGAGGCGAGAGTTCACGGTGTAATGAATGCCACGGAGACCGTTATACCAGGAGTCGGCGGTATGGCGGGAAGGCAGCCCAGAGCTGTGGCCCAGCACATCTTCGAGCTCATTCCGACGATTCCTCTGTACCTTCCTGGCTCTCTAGCATCACCATCTACGACAACCTATTTCCCCCAGTCATTGTCACCCCCACGATCTCCTCAAATGTTACCGACAGCCGGTCCTTCTGGATGGAGGGGATGAGATTCACGATATATGGACCAGTTACTTACGTTTTGATAAATCAGACTTATCGTTTTTGCATTGCTCTGTCCATGTATATAACATCATTTTTTTGCTGTGGAACTCATTCTGTGCTATTTCTCTTTTTGTTCTCTTTGTGGATGGATATCCTTCTTGAATACATTCCCACGCCTATTCTTTCTCCGAGTGGCTTCAAAGTGCGCGATCACGCTTTCTACTTTCCACAATGTCCTACACGCCATACACGCCCCCTACGAGCTCGACGCCGCAGCCACCGACGTCGAATCAGTATCCATATGGGACTTACTTCGTTCCAGGGCCCTATGCGACCCAAGCAGGTGCATACGCGGCTACATATCCTCCAGGAACACCATATCCAACAACTGGTTTGTCTTTCTGTCCGGGAACATTCATGGGGCCAATTTCACTGCAGGTACGACTGCGTATGGAACTGGAACTGCGGCGTATGGAGCGAATACGTATCAGGCGGGTGTGACTGGATATGGGTGGCCGTATCCATACGGATATCCTATGCCCCAACCACCAGCAAGACAAGCAGGGACACCGACGCCTACAGCTACACCTGCTACAGGGCAAACTCAAACGCAGGCAAGTGGGAGCGCACAGAATACTACTGCTACCTCTTCGACGCCTGCGACCTCGAATTCGACGACGATGACGATGCACCCTACTACGTCCACCTCGACATTGGCGTCTGCGCCCACGACGAACACGATGCCGGGATCTGTTAATCGGACGAATACGGGGACGTTCTCGACGTTCTCCCCATATGCAAGAGATACGTACGCTACTACTTCTAGCAGTGCTGGGACAGGTGGAGGGCGAAATGCGAGGAGGGGAGCTAGCTATAAGGGATTGTTCACGAAAGAACGTGAGTGCGTTTCCTTTTCTCTGTGTAACTTCTACTTAATGAGCCCTTTGTCGTGTCGCACAGTAAAAAACCTGATGTACGGATTTGGCGACGATCGCAACCCAGCTAGCGATACTGTCAATGTCATGGAGGAGATACTAGTGGAGTTCATCTTGGATGTGGTGCGTGCTTCCCTCTTATTTCTTTCAGTGTCCTGTGACTATCACCCGTTTACAATTCACTTCCGCATTGCGTTTGCATCAGTGTACGCAAGCATCCCAGTACAGCTCCTCAAACAGAAAGGCGCGCTTGTCAATAGAAGATCTACGACATGTTTTGTCGAGACCCGCAGACGCGAAGAAGCTAGCAAGAATGGAGGAGTTGCTCTTCATGCAAGAAGATATTAAACGAGCTAGAGCAGAATTCGACGATAACGAGATGCAGGGCGGTGGCAAGGCCTTCTAAGTGGCTGATGATGAAAATCTTCTGTCTTGCCCCACTGGTAAGTACGGACAATACGCAACATTGCTATCGTATTGTACTTTTACATATATTATCCGTGTATCCACGTAGACCAAATCGTCCAACATACATCGGGCGCATGAGGAGCCGCTTGAGGGAGCGACAGCTATCGCGAGCGTACCTCATTGCAAAATAAACAATGTGTCGTCTCGAGGAGGATCAAGAGTAGCCGCACTGCTGAACGTCTCCGATTGTCCGTATTCGTCTATTCCTCCATAGCGTCCCCATCTCCGTCTGCCTTTTGTTCGCTCGCGTCCTGGCCGTCTGCGTCCTCTGACCCCCCTCTTCGTCCTTGAACACCTCCGCTCTGAGCTAGAGGCTTGACATACGTCTGAAGCCATTCCTCTGACTCCCAAACTGCGGAGACGCGAACACAGAAACAAGACGAGGTTCAGACAAGTAGTTATTAAGGAAAGATGAGCACGTACTAGCCCGATTTTGTCCTGGTTGCACTTGGGCCTTTATCGGTCTGGCTAGGTTGACTTTGAGGACGCGACCACGGAGTTCGTTGAGATCCATGTTGTCTATGGCATCCTGAGCATCTGCACCAGAAGAAAACGTTACGAATGCGAAGCCACGGTGTTTCCCGTCTGTTCCCAGACGTTCAACAGCAATAACAGGGAATGAGCCATCGTATGCTTCGGCTACGAACAACACGCACCAGGTGGCTGGTTTGGGTTTGTATTGGCCGGGGGAGCTGCACTTCCAAAATATCACCTAGACGGTCGAGGTCAAAGACAGGTCGCGTCGAGGTCGAGTTATGGACAAACCGAACGTTGAGAATGTTTCGTATATGATCGCTTCATCAACCTCGTCGCCAATGCCTCCTACGAAGACGGTCTTTTTTGCGGTGACGGTGCCTTCTTCCATGGATCTTATATTAGGAAGAATGGCAAGGCCCTTTGCGTTCAGAGGCAGGCTTGCTGATTTCAACAGAACACAAAGATTCGTGAGAGCCATTGTCATGTCTGCCCCGTGGCTTAGTTGGTTACGGCGTCCGACTGTTATTTCCATATGGCATCGGAAGATCGAGAGTTCAAGTCTCTCCGGGGCAGTTCACCATGGTCTATTGATAGTATTTTTTTTCCGAAGCAACCGCAGCGAAAAAATCAAAGGTAGAAAATGAGGGACGTGTTTCAAACATCAAACGTTCACCCACTCTCCATCAAAAGGCCAAAGGCTTACAATGTCATTGTAAAATTCCACTATGATTCATGTCGGAGATGTGTCCATGACTTGAGCACTGCACGGATAAAACCAAAATAATCTATCGAGTTTTATCTCGATTAGACTTCTGGAAAGGATGAATGTTGCTGGCTCTTCAGCTCCCACTGCGGATCATCCTTTCCGCCAGGTGGCCACGTTTCGATTATACGAGCTCGTTCGGACAGCCAACTAAAAGAGAATGGACTCATCAACGCCTTGATATTAGAAACGGCCGTTGGCCTGCTAGTAGCTTTGACTAAACCCGCTGTAACTCCTGTTATGATTACCAAGTGAGGTATGCTAGGCTCCTTTGTCTAGATATTGAACCAGAAATAAAACTCGACTAACAGAAGGATCGATGGTGTAGTCTGGGATGGAGTCTGGATAGGGTAGTCGATATTCCAGAAATAGATCGTGAAATAGGAGATAATAGGAGAGGCGATGAATGGACGCTCGCCTGTCGTTAGGGCCAGGCTAATGCGTGGATTTGTTGCCGCTGAATGGTCACTTTAGAGCGATTCAGCACCTTCAATTCCATGATAGTTTGTCAATACTCCAATAAAGTGGAGTAAACCCTGGGCTACGAGACATTGACTTTGATGGATGGCATGCATGGTCAAGCTTGCGCGCAGGGAGCACACTACGACTACGTGCATGTACCAACATAGAAACATATAAAAGGGCACATAATTCAACAAGTATTTCCTCAGCAACCTTTAGCCACTCTTCGGTAGTAAGCTCTCCCTTCTCCTATATTTTGCAAGCGATATTGATTTGACCTACAGGCTTAACGTCAACCAACCTATTCACAATGCGCGCAGCACTCTTCCTCCTCGCTTTCGCCGCTGTGTTCGTCGTCGCCAGCCCATCCAGCGACAAGGGCAAGAAGAAGAAGCCCGCCGCTCCAGCTGCCACCGCTGACCCTGCTGCTAGCTGCTACCGTCTAAAAGGTATGCGCCCATTAAAATGTATTTCAAGGTCGGGTCGAGCTGATCCTCCACGTAGCGCCGCTCCATCCATCAGAATCTCAGGCTGCTGTATTGAGAATGGACCGTTGGAATGGACCGTTGTCAAATTTAACGGGCTATTTACGTATCATTCATTGCTTACGGTCTAGTCGGACGTGATGGTACAACAACCTGGAATATTGATCCGTCTTTCCAGCGAGCATTACCCAGTGAGACGCTGGAAGAACAAAGGTGGTGTGCAAGAAACTAAAATACAATCGACAAAAAATACAATAGTACATAAAGTGGTGATTCATGAAAGAAACGAACGAACTAACACCGTAGCATGACGCCTAGAAGTGGGACACTATTAGCATCGTATCATAGAGACTCACGGTCACCGTGCTTACCATCAAATGGCCCGAAGTGATCGCCGGAATTACTGCTGAAGATATTAGGGACTTCGTCAATGGTACAACCAGCTGCTGTGCTATCTTGACCTGGACAGGAAACCCATGCAGAGTCTGAGTTCCTGACGTGCTGGAGTATGAAGAATAGAGTCAATATCACTGAAAAACTTAAGTCCTAGGTAATGATATTCGTACCACCTCGCCGCTAGTGTGTCGGAAGCCCAGGAACCGACCTGGCAAGATGGTCACTATGTCTTTCCTGATCACATAGCCATCAGTATGGGTGCTATAGCTTCGTATAGTAAGTGAAGGCCTTACTTGTAGTTGATACGCGTCAAAGAAGAAACATTTTTGTCCACATAGTCGGCAAAGGCCCGATTACCCACCTTCATTCACAGCAATGAGCGCTTGTTGATTAGTAAATTACTGAGTAAATTCTCACCCGAGGCATCCCGTACGTCACTGTCTTGAACCGCGTGTCTAAGGGAAGATGCAATGGCAAGTAGATGGCATCCAGTAAGGCTAGAGCGCCGCCCAGAGAGTGGCCGACCAAAGTCACTCGGTTCGAGGAGAACCCCTGCATAGTTTTCTCCACGGCTGTTAGAATAGCTGGCGCTGCCCTGAAAGCGAAACAAATAAGAAACTTATCCGAGAATGTGTCTCTCGGAGGGCCGACCTTGCATGGGCATCCGCAAAACCACTGTGCACCTGAATATCCTCGCCGAGTCCAGGGAACAGCTTCGAGTCAAGTCCGTCCAAGCCTACGTCTGCGCTTACTAGGATCGATGTCCTATGTACAAGCGCCATATTCAAGTCAACGGCGTGTCATGAAAAAGACAGAGAAGTTGGACCCACAGCTTCGAAGTATCGGTCCCTTGATGTGCAACGACGACAGACTCGAGGAGGCTATCGTATCCCACAAACCCTGTTCAGTTCTCCAAGTTAGTATTTTGTGGAACCAACAAAGATACGAACGCACAGAATTGGATCATCTCCCCATCGCCACCGTTAGCGATTGGGGTGAACCCTGGGTTGCCTTCGCAGTTGGCTGATTGGCAAAGGAGGCTCATAATCAGCGCAAGAGGCGTTACAAAGATCTAAGGTACGCACTTCCACACGTCCATGTCAGCGTTGTTGCAGGTTGACAATACGCTGCGGAGGCGAAATACGTGTACGTCTTAAACTTCGATATTTCGTAGTTCTGTAGGACAGTGACGCCTCCCTGCCGCGGCTCCAGCAGCGGTGCAGCGGCCACGGATGCAATGAGGGCGGAGAACACCGCGACGACTGCCAGAAACTGAAGGGACATATTAGTGGAGCTGCAGGTATGGGGGTGCAGGTTGATCTTCCTCCGTCCGATGTCTATCTCATTAAGTATGCTGCGAAGACTGCTGCCGCCGCTTACGCCGCACGTTGGGGTGGTACAACGTGCGACGTATACTCGTCCCACCTTGCGATAAGGGTGCTCCCTAGACTTTGACTAAGTTGGAAGGCGGCGCGTGTGGTACAGTGGTATGAGCAACCTCCTACCAGATGCGCCGGAGCATTAGGCGGATCAACGACACATCAAGAAATCACTGTAAATCTGTAGTTGAGCGAACATTCAGGTCAATCCACAACCTTATTATCCAGAGAGGCTGATAAGCGAACGCTCCTTGCGTAGAGTAGACATGGGGACTGACCATCAGGTGATGCGGGAGCGAAGCCTCTTGTACGGTGCAGCACGAGAGCAGAGTTGACAAGTGACTGGCGAAACTCAGATATTGTTACGTTGCATGTGGGTTGTTAAGTTGGATATTCCATCCTGAAATTCGGCCGGGTGGTCCAACTTGTACACTCTATTAGATACCATGTGGATGCTGTGGACGTCACTTTCGATTGCTTGTGGACACAGGGTTGGCCAGGGTCGGTCTGGGGTCGACGATTGAATTGCGTCACTTAGATGACGCGCAATGGATTGGCGATAGAGGCACATTGGGCGTACCATACTGGCTGGTGTGATGAAACAAAATGGAAATACACAACGATTTCGAATTCTGGTTTCGTTCCATCTAGCAACCCATCGTAACACCTAGAAATGCAATACATAATTTGTGCCTCCTCAAGAGATTACAGAACAACCAACGCACCGTTATAAGGGCCGGAGTGGTCAGACGGTTCGCCTTCAATGATATTAGGCACCTCGTCGATCGTGCACCCATCACCTGTGTTGTCCTGGCCTTGCCGGACATGAGTGCATATTTTATGCCACACTTCTCAATTGAAATTACCTGAACAAGACAGCCACGCTGCATCCGATCTTCGGATATGCTACGCAATAAATAACGGCGTTTAGTCTTCTGATTGAACGGCACAATTAACAGACTAACCACTTCTCCGTTCGCGTGGTGGAAACCCAGAAAACGCCCTGGAATGATAGGAACAATATCTCCCCTGCACGCGTTAAGTCGGTGTCCAATTCGACCAAAGATGGGAGATTAACTAACTTGTTATTGATATGTGTAAGGGAAGTAGCATGGGAGTCGACGTAGTTTGCAAAGGCTTGGTTTCCGACCTAATTCGATATAGTTGAGACGGAAAGACTACGATAAGAGAGTATTCTTACTCGCGGCATGCCGAACGTGATGGTCCTAAAGGTGGTTCCGGACGGCAAGTGCAAAGGCAAGTATACCGCGTCAATCAACGCAATTGCTCCACCTAGAGAATGGCCAACAATAGTGACACGGGTAGCTGAGAATTGGGACATTGCGGTCTTGACAGCCGCAAGGACAGCAGGAGCAGCTCTTCCCATCGAAATAACTTCAGGAAGTGTCATGGCAAGAGATGCGGTGATCACGTACCGTGCTTGTGCTTCAGAGAAGCCATTGTGTACTTGGATGGATCTACTGATTCCAGGGAATAAAGTTGGATTAAGGCTGTCAAAGAAGAAATCTGCATCTGTGAGTAGGGGTATTCTGGGTTTATGGTATCAGATCAGCGCCATCCTTAACAGGAAGGTAGAGCGTGCTTACAATTTTGAGGTATCTGTGCCCTGGTGCGCCACGATGACGGACTTGAGACTGGCATCGTATCCAACATACCCTGAAATATATCTTTGAGAAGTTCGCTAGCTGAACGGTTACAAGGTACTAACAGAACTGGATGATCGAGCCGTCGCCGCCAGAGGCAACAGGTTGGAACCCGGAGTTGGCGTTGCAATTAACTGCGAGCGAGGTTAGTGAAGTATATAGCTTTAACAAGATATATGGTCCTTACCACCACAAGTCCCACGTTTTTTGTCGTTGCGGGTTTGCAATACGCCGTAGACGCGTAGAACGAGTAGGGTTTGAATGCCGAGATTTGCGCACTCGAAAGGACGGTAATACTCTGGCGGGTTTCGAGCACCGGTATAGCAACGACGGCTGAGATGAAGACACCAAGCGCGAGAGAAAGAAGGGAGAGGGCCATCATGACCGAGAGTTGTCCGCTTGGACTGATTCAACCTCGCATCATCCATTAAATACTTCACTGAACCGAAATCCACCTGTTCTGTGACAGAAGCCTGACGGGAGAAGGCGGGATGGTTCACCTAGCGAGCATCTCAACCAAGACACGGTCCAGCGCTTCCAATGCCGTAACACCAAACATAGCTTGATGAACCTTATCGGGAAAAGAATTAGCACCATACCGCGATCATCAGGCCGCAATAACTTCCTACCAAGCTGACACACGAACCCGGGTATGGCATGGAGGATCCAACACGAGTAATGTAGGCATGCGGTGTTCTGACGCTAGGCAATGATTGGAACAACTTCACCAACGATGAACATCTCCGAACGTGCAGATTGTACCCTGGGACATATGGTCGTTCTCGTTATATAATGGCGGGCTCTCACAGTTAAGCGTATACATGGATCTTCTCATGTGGAGCAGCGGACGTTTTGGCAGGCTTCGCAGGATCAGCTCCGTGTTTTGCACGGCTATGTTTATCTTACAACTACCGAGCAGGCACGTTCAAGTACGTGTGGTTGCGAGTTGCGTTGATGAACGAGCATCATTGCTGAATTGACATGAATTCACGGCGCGAACAACGGAGTCATCATACAAGCGTCCACCTAGCAACCCATGTTGACACCTTTCAAAGCGGGTCAATATCAATCGCGCTGATTATCAGATGCGGAGATAGCAGATAGCTCACCATCATACGGGCCACTGTGATCACCCGCGTCCCCCTCGAATATGTTACCGACATCACCAACTGTGCAAGCACTATTCGTATTATCTTGCCCTATGGACAGGCATGAGACCGGCACATGGTTATCTGCAGCAGGACTGACCTGGGCAAGAAGTCCAAGCGCCCGAATCTTGAATATGCTTGAAAGAGGTCAGAAACTGACTGTGAAAATGGAACCAAGTAACATACAACTTCACCCGCCGGGTGACTGTAACCTAAGAATCTTCCTGGCAGGATGGGTACGAAATCCTCCCTACTCAAGTTAAGGTGATGTTTTCATTGAGCAAGAAGGCTAATGGTGCGTACCTATTGTTAATATGGGTCAGAGAGATGTGAGAGTCGACATAGTTTGGCGAAATCCTGGTTTCCGACCTATTGCCAGTTGCGTTAGTAATATTTGTTAATGAGGGGCAAGTTTGATTACCCTCGGCATGCCGTACCCAATGGTACGGAATGTGACACCAGAAATGTGAAGTGGTAAGTAAATTCCATCCAAGAGAGCCAGAGCAGCGCCTGCGCCGGTATTTAATTACTGGAGAAGGAAAAATGAATCGGGCGTACCCAAGGAATGGCCGACAACGGTGACTTGCTTCGACGCAGGATGAGCAGACAAAGTACGTTGAACAGCAGCGAGAATCGTTGGTGCGGTCCTGCAATAACGGATGAGCCATGAATTAGCTGTCACCGTACGAAAGTGGCTTACTTCGCGTGGTCGTTACGAAAACCATCGTGGACGGTTTACTGCGCTCGGGACACCCGGAAAGAGAGAAGCGTCTAGTTGCCCTCGAACGGCCTCCGCATCAGTGAGCAGAGCTTGGCTACGTGGTAATGGAGTGAGAATATGTACACTCCTAAGTGGTAGGGCACTCACATTTTAGACGTATCCGTCCCTTGATGGGCTACGATGACCGAGTTCTGCGAGGGCGAGAAGCCAACATACCCTAATCATAGTATAACATCAGCAAATGATTTCTCGAAGTGAACAAACACGTACAAAACTGCGTCGAAGAGCCGTCACCACCGGATGCAGTAGGAATGAAATCAGCGTTCGCGTTACAGTTAGCTGGTTATATATATATTAGATATGGTGCCCCGCCCCGGCGATGGTACATATATTTCACCTCCGCAAGACCACGCCAAAGTTCTGGTTGGTTGGCAATAGGCCGCACTTGCAAAGAACGAGAATGGTTTGAATGAAGCAATCTGGGCTGTCGATAAAGTGCTTATGGCCTGGCGGGCGAACAAAGAGGTCTCTAGGGTCGGGGCCGCCGAGACGACCGTCGCGATGAAGACGATGGATTGTAGTAGGCTGGATGCGGTCTTCATCGTATCGCTGACCAGTTACCCGTCCACTAGTGTGTCTGGAAAGCTGCCTGTAACAATACCCTTCATCTGTGCCCTTTATAACATCTCGCAAAATACCATTCCAGGACCCATGCTATCAAGAACCGATATGGTGGGAAGAGGGAACATTGGGACCATGAGCCAGGTGGTTGTCACGGTGGATGACTGTAAGAGCCCATGTGATGATTTCTGCAATATGTCAAGGATTAGAAGAACGAACACTTTGAGCATGGACACAGGCTGAGTTGGTGGACTAAAAATAGGTTCATAATTGACTTTCGTGTGAGAACCGGTTCCGGTTAGGGGCTATCCAGTCACTGAATTCGTAAAGTGAAAGATATCTATCGAGACGAACAACATGCCGGAAAGAGGATAGTACATGCGGAGCACCAACAGAACGTGCTACCAGGCTCGAACGTTTCAAAGTGGAAGGGAAAATACTTCTACTGCTCCACAAAGTCATCGCACACATGTGGGTTGTGAAGCTCGGCTGGTTTCCGGGTAAGATATCCACGCTTCACACCTTCTGTATAGGACCTGAGAAAGAAAGGATGTAAAAGGTAGCTCTGGATGATAAAAATATAGAAGGAACCCACCACTGACGCGCCGTATCACCGGCCTCTGGCGAAATTTCGATCTTGAAGCTCCAGAACTACAAAGATCAGCCATCCATTATAAGGCTCCTACGCAAGCAAGGGGGCAACGCACTATCCAGCCTTGACCCTTGCTATACGCCAATTTCTGGGCATCTGCCCAATCACGAAGGAAATTGTTGGAAGCGTCGAATTGGGTCGAGAGCGCCCACTCTCCGAACCAAAGGGGAGAATTGCCCACCGCCGCGTCGTTCTCTACGCGGCGTAAATCTATATAACTTGGGGTGAGCTCGACGAATAGTGGGAAATTAGCGAGAAACGTACTGCAAATGCTTCGTAAGTAAGCGTTTGGGTTGGGATCAGCCACTCCCTTGGGATCATGAGTACGCAAGAAACTGATGTTGGGCTGATCAGAAACCCACCCCAAACCTAATCGAAAAATATGAATGGGAATGCAAGATTACTGAATAAGAAGCAACGTACGAGTAATATAAATGGTTGTCGTATCCCTGAGGACCGAGGGTGGCATCGGCAGGATTAGGTGGGTCGTTGAACTGCAGTTGATATCCATGAAACTAAAAAATTGCACAAGAAGACAATGATCGATGGTCAGCCATATGCCATGGCAAAAGGGTCAAAGAGTCCTTACTTAGTGGTGAGTGGCTCGCGCTGGCCACCGTCTTGAGCGTGCACGTTGAACACTGGCTGGATATTAAATTCCGCCCCTATCTGAAGCAGAATAGGGCCCGCAGCAGCGAGTGCATCCTGGACTTCGGGGTTGAATTGGTCGGTAGTCGATGCTTCTATCAACACTGTTGTGAAGTTGGCTGAGGAAAAATGGGGAAATCCAGCGTGTACACCGATTCCTAGGAGTGCTTCGACCGCGCGAACAGTCAAAACGAAGTTCTTTTGGACTGGTTACACGAGGGTCAGCGAATGAAAGAAGATAACGCAGATACGGAGCCGCACATTCACCGTATCCAGGAGTCAAGGTCGCATCCATGATAGGTTCGTTGACTGCCTGAATTGAGACGGCGCCTTTGAACATTGGATCAAGATGTGCCAGGCCGGTCATTACGGCCGTCCACACCAAAGCACGGTGATAGTTATAGTCAGTCTAAGTTGGACTACTTGAGCTTCTCTCCACGTAAAATTAGGATTCGCTCACATAGAACTCGACATCTCTCGTGCATCTACTCGTCGAAGGTCAAACACAGAGCAAATAACCCTACTAGTGAGGCTGACCTTCCGGTGAACATTTGCTGAGCGGTCTGAACACCGGGTAGAGCGTGATGGTCCTATACGCCCAGATGAGCGGCATATTGATGGAGGAGGAGAAAGGTAGCTACCAAAATCGCGACGATACCAGCATCATGGAGCTGACGCAGCCCTCTCCGCTATGAAGACAGTTTGAGACAATAGACATGCGTCCAATCAACGGAGTAGCAAACCAGATGTTTAAGTCCACCTTTGGGGAAGAATTCGTCTTTATCGACTAATTGTTCTATTATCCAGTATCCTAGCTAGAAGAGCCTCGTCAGTACTAATCCGTTGATTACATCGAGAATGAAGCCTACGGGAATGCGAACTGTGTTGATGCCGAGGGAGGCCAGTTCGTTGACATCATCTTGGTTAAACCAAGTGGTCCTGTTCGCAGCAATTCAATGTGAACTTCGTGAAGTCAGGACGTGCTCATCCAAGCGGTATCTTACCAATGTTTATTGAATTCAGCTGAAACCTTTTTCTCAGGATATGCTTCAGCAAAAGCGCTACGGCACGGAACCACCTTCAGTCAACCAAGCATATCGTTATAAATGTTTAGGACATACGATTCACTCGCTATGCATATTGAACAATCTGAACACATCTCTCCACCCATTGCCAACCATCCTAGATCCATGTGAGATCCAGGCAGAACCTGGTTTCGTACGGCTGGTAGGCATACCTGCTGGTAGCATCCACGGCTCGAGCAGTAGCCTAGAAGTGAACTAGTTTGAGAAGGTCCTGGGAGGTTACGACTGCAAAGCTAGTGCGCTAACCAAGAACCAAGGTTGACGCCATATATTTTTTTGGGTAGACCGGCGAGGACAATCCTCAGAAACGAAAGGAACAAGGCCCCAGACAAAAATCGAGAAGCGAACATGGGGCGAACGAAATAAACAAGGTTTCAAGACAGCCTCCTCGGGCATTGCTTTAGTACAGATGAGGTTACGCACGGGCTGGCTAAGAGTCGCTACCGGGTATTATTATATCGGACGGTGGCTAGCACGACACTAGCTTCGTTTTACATGATTTGCGACGTGGACCAACCCGGCACGATTGCGACGTGTGGTATTGACTTCTACGAGGGCCCATAGAGGTCATGAGAGTAGGATCGCCAGTCTTCCGATCGCAGTGTGTCCATCTGCTCGCTCGTCCTGCCGTACAATGGCGCGACCTCATGGTGGTGTCCTCATGAAAGGCGCTTACCCTCGCTTACCCTGCGCCGGTCATGCGCACGTCTAGTCACGAGGACACACAATAGTGTTCTCCCTTTCCCTCTTTCCGCCATGTTCACGATGTCGGATCGCGACAGGAGGTCTCTCGACTCAAAATTGTCTAGCTGTTGCTTGCAAATATCATGTCGAACACGTCGTTATAACCAATGTCAGCTGGAATGACAGCCGACAGTCGAAGTTGCTACGTGTCCCAGGCTTGCTATAATACACGCTAGAGAAGCGTCCTTTACCTCACGCTTCCTCTACTACACCTGCCGCATAACATAATGGCGCTTCGATCCCTTGCTCTGACTCTGGCTGCTGCCTATATTTCCCAGCCACTGTCCCTCGTGATATCGATGAAGATATACCTGCCGAAGATATCGCGGCGCTGAAACCTTATACATATTACGCGAGTACCGGGTACTGTAAGCCTGAAGATACTCTGACATGGAAGTGTGGAGGTATATTTTCAGCAATTTACCGTGTTTACACGGTCTAAATTTGACGAACCGTAGAGAACTGCGAAGCAAAACGCCCAATTCCAGCCCTTTGCCTCGGGAGGCGATGGGAATGCGACCCAGTACTGTAGGTTATCATCCGAAACTGCCCTGTTCTTATGGAATAAAATGTGCCGCTCTAGGGTATGCGGGTTACGACCCCAAAATCGACTCGGTCATCGTTGGACACCAAGGAGTCGACATCAACTTAGAGTTTGTGGCCACTTGCCAAAATCATACTCTCAGAGACTGATTTATCCTCTTTTAGACACGTCATAATGACAGTAATGGATATCGACATTGTTGACCCAGATCCAGTTATGTTTCCTGGTATGATTAAGAAAGGTGTAGCGATGCACGCTGGATTCATGAGAGCACACGCTTCGTAAGGGGATACGTCGTGCAGTTGTCTGTGCTCGCGCTCATGGTCACATAGTTCCGCCGCCGATGTGATGGCCGCAGTAAAACAAGCCACTGAAAAACACAACACTAAGAACGTGACATTCGTTGGTCACTCCTTAGGTATGTACCGCTATGCCGTTCGTATTCACTTCCTCGATACTAACGGCCTTTAAGGCGCTGCACTTGGTTCGCTGGACGCTGTTCAGTTGTCGTTGCAAGACCCCAGCCTCAACATCAGGGTAATTGGGTACGGCATGCCTCGGGTTAGTTGTTCCATTACAATGGCTGTGAACTATGAATTCATACGTTCCGCTCAGGTCGGGAACACTGCATTCGCTGACTACGTTGACGAGAAAATCAAAGTCACTCGTATCAACAACAAGTAAGTTCTCCTTCGCCCTGCTCTACCCATATATTTACCTTGCTCTAATAGACTCGACCCCATACCCATCGTACCTCGTATGATTTCTCTATCCGACTAGATTCCGACATTCGTTGACGCCAACCCCTTCTAGCTACGGAATACGGTTACTACCACCCGTCTGGCGAGATTGTCCGTGTTAAAATTATCATTCTCGGGCAAACAGCTGACACCCCCTCTCTTGATTTAGCACATCCTCGAAACTGGAGACTGGGTAGTTTGTGCAGGTAAAGCCATTAATCATGCTTGTCTTTCTCTATGCTTAGTAGCCAACAGGTCAGGAAAGTAACGATGGGACATGCTCGGCCGGCGCCGTAGAACACATGTTCGCAGGCGCCATAACAGATCACTCTGGCCCATACGATGGTACGCTCATCTCTGTCCTCCATTCCTCGCAACATAGACGCTTACCCATCGCGTATAACAGGCGTCGTTTTCGGCTGTGGTCCATCCACGCTGGCAGATATATTATCGCCGGCTGATTCTAACTCGACGCCTCAAGGAGAAATCAACGCGTCTACGCCGGAAGTACCAAAGCTCGTGGAACAAGACCCTGCTGGCTCATCTCATATTTTCTCCACCAAAGACAGCGAGCTATGATTGCGGACATTGCATCCATGGAACTCATACTTTACTGTATGGTACAAGCTTGCGTGTATCCATATTTCTTGATCAGTTGAAGTGTTTCCGTGACGAACAGGCACAATATAGTACGCCATTATACGTAGTAGCGTGGGAAGGGTTTCGCTAGCACACAATCGAGAATTGGATGACTTCTTCGCAGCATGCTGCTTCTGAAAAGCTAATGTCAAGTTATAGCATATATAAGCCATGACCAGACTTCCAAGGGCCCCATTCTTCCGCCCACCCGAGTCTGCTTTGTTGCAGCCTTCGTCCATACCGGTCTGAACGTCGGGCCGCCACGATGGTTTCCGTCATCGCCAGGTTGTTCTTGCTGCTGCTGGGCGTCCTGAGCGTCCGCGCCGCACCTCAGACGAGCCCAAGCGCCCTGACGGAGGCGGAAATCAGTAAATACACGCCTTACACGTATTATGCCCGGGCAACGTACTGTGGCGTGCCAATGAAGGAGTGGAATTGCGGAGGTAAGTTGCTCCTCCTCTGATCGGCTCGTTTTACGATCAACTAAGCGTTGCTTCCCTTCCCTACTTTTTAATCACGTCGCGTACATTTCTGTGTTGTAGAGAGCTGCACGAAGAACCCAACGTTCAAGTTGACTCACGCCGGCGGGGATGGTAACCTGACACAGTATTGTGAGCTCGAGTTTCTTGAATATCCGTATATATGTAAAGGGCGATGACTTCCTTTCTGCTAGGGTATGTTGGATACGATCCAACCTTGAAGACGGTTATCGTAGCCCACCAAGGGACGGACACATCCAAAAGGTGCGTTTCAATCCGGTAAGGCCCCAGTGTTTTCGCGTCCATTGGCTACCTGACAATCAACACCGTGTTAATTGCTCATCTTGCAGTGGTGCCATAGCAACTATAATGGACATTGCCCAAGTTCATCCCAGCAAGTCACTCTTCCCCGGTGTCAGTCCGAATATGTTGGTCCACAAAGGATTCGCTGAATCTCATTCTAGGTAAGCCGAATTCAGTAGTAAGTGCTATCGTCAGACCCGCCAACTTATCTCAGGCTGTATCAGGTCTGCATCTGCTGTGTTGGCAGTCGTGCAAAAGACCCTCAAGGAACATAGTACGACGAAACACGTAACACTTGTCGGACATTCTCTGGGTGCGCATACATACACCACCCACCCTAATAACACTCGTTGACATGAATGTATGTTTTACACGTTGGTAGGAGCAGCATTGTCGCTTCTGGACGGGGTATACCTCCCCCTCCACGTTCCAGGCATCACGTTCTCAGTCATAGGCTACGGAATGCCGCGAGTAAGCTTCCGTTCCTTCCTTATATCATGCGCCCTGAGATTAATCACCTTTCCATACACGTAGGTTGGAAATAAAGCATTCGCTGACTACGTCGACGCTCGTGTCAAATCTCTCGTGCGGATAAATAACGGGTATGTAGTACATCCCATCTATTCGACTATTTTCTCCTATTGCTTTATTTCGTTTCCTCCAACGTGATTGCTTTTGTGTTGACGGATCGTTGTGCGATAGACAGGATCCAGTGCCAATTATGCCCGGTGCGCGTGGTCTTATAGCCATCTTCAATTCAGGGACTAATACGAACTTTCCGTAGATGCATCATCCGGATATCGACATCCCTCTGGCGAAATCGTACGTCCACTGCTGTCTTCACCTTGTCATGAAAGAGAAATCCTGATGCTTATACTTGTTACGGGCCCCTCGAACAGCACATTTCTAACAAAGGCAGAAAATGGTACAAATGCGCCGGCCAAGAAAACCCGTCTACAGAGTGCTCGGACGGTAGTGGTGCGAGTATCTTTTCGGGTACGTCTCTATAAATTACGGTATGGAGTTACTTATGCTGGAATGTGTGGTGTCTCTCAGCGTTCACGGGCGGGTTGGATGACCATAGTGGGCCTTACGGAAGTGGGTGATTTCGTTGATTCGTTTGAGGATATACTCCAATGGTCTCTTAGGTGTCTCATTTAGCAAGTGCTGATGGTAGTTACGCGGTGCAACGTAACTACCTCAATCCGAGTGTTTGCACATCATCTAACCGTTCCTCCTTGGTGAGTCGCTGAAGATGGCTGACAGTTGTCGAACATGCCAACTTCAGTTTACGCCATCGGCGCAGTAGGGACGTAGCTGTCATTTGTGACATCCATAGCAGTTGGTCACCTTGCTAGTGTGTTGTCAGAGAGGTGTTCCCTGTCCATCCGTCCTTTCAACTCGTCGGCTGGACTGATACTCATCTACATTGAATGCGAGGGTGTCAGACCTAGTGCTTCGTGGCTTTCAATTCTGCCAACGTCAACGTGTCTCTTGGATCCATGGTACTTAGCGTGGGAAGTCGCGACCAACACGAGCTTAGGCTCATCTGGGTAGTGTGTACCGTCGAAGGAATAAATTGATAAATCGGAACAGACAACATGGTATATCAGTAATGTAACCAAGAAAGACTCGACAGAGCGATGATATAGATATATGATAACGACATTGGGAACGTACATACTACATACATAGTACGCGAAAGCAAGGGTGTAGCAACGTCGTGAATGAGCAATGGCATCAATTCAAATACTGCGCAGACGACGCAGGTCTCACTTTTGGCCCTAAACCCAGCCTTGACGTCGACGCGGATGGCGGCGTCGAATCAGGGATTGTTGCTGAAGAAGCTGCTGTGTTTGATCCAGTAAAGAGAGGGAAGGACATTGTGTATCGTTTTCGTGCGCTGTGAAGGATTCCGCCTGGACTTGGCGTCGATGTGGTGGTGATACTGGAGGCAGAAGTGGAGGAGGATGAAGAGCCGTTCACGCGGTGGAATAGTCGTTCGGGGGAGGTTTTGAGTGAGTGGAGAGCTTTTGAGGTAGCGCTGAGAGGGTGGTGGTTGCTCTCTTGCTTGACTTCCTCCTTTCCCTTCTCGTCGCCGCCGCCGCCCGGTGCGCTTTCTGCACGCGCCCCCTCAGTTCCTTCAGCCTCGCCTCCCATTACCCACTCCAGCCTCTTCATCAACCCACTGACTCCACCAATACCCCCAACGCCGCTCATCCTCCTCCTCATGTGCGCCCCACTGCGCGCATCAATACCAATGTCATCCACGGCACTCGGCCGACTCGGGGCAACATCGTATCGCGGAGAACGTGGTACAACCTGGATATCATCCATGCTCATCCGGGGTTTACGCGACCTCAACGACGCTGACACTCCTGGACTCGCGCCTGCTTCTGGAAGTGTTGCGTGCGGTCGTTGGGGTTGAGGTTGGGATTGTAGGAGTAGATTCGGGTGCTGGGCTTTACCGTGTCGACCGAAGGAGAACACTCTGCGTACAGATGCGGGGGACACCACCGACGAAGACGAGGAGGAAGGCGGGAGCGTGGTCGAGGGTGATTTTGAGTGATTGGATGCTATCGTTGTGATCGAAACGGAAGGTTTCCGGATATATGCGCTTGGTAGTTCTGGGACGGGTGGACGATTGCTCTTTCCTTCTGGACCACCAACACCGTCGCCGACGTCAACATCCGCAATACCTCCTGCGCTCATTGAGCTCGCATGTCTCGAACCATGACGCAGCTTAGGAATTCTCAAGCTCCCCAACGACGCGCGTATACTCCGTCTCCTCGCAGCGAACACCTGACTGACGCGGCTCGTCCCAGGAGGACGAACACTTTTGGTGCTCTTCGTACTCTTTGTGCTCTTCGCGCTTTTGGTGCTCCGGAGGCTTCGAGAGCTGTGGATGCTGTGGATTGTGGCGGTATCGCCGTCTTTGGCCGGAGGTATGGGGGGATCCGCCTGCGCTACGATTGCTGTTGTAGCAGTTGGAAGAGGCGGAGGCGAACTGGCAAGAACTCTCGAATCCATTGAGTTTGCGATCTGGTAACTCATCTCCGACGCGATAGCAGAAGGATATCGCGTATGCTGTGCTGGGCGGGGCGTGTTAGGCTGACCATCCTGCGCATATGGTGTTGGCGTGTTTGGGGGTGATGAGAATACATGGACATATGATGTGGGGACTGGGGACGCGGGATTCGAGCTCGAGTTGGCGCTGGCGCTGGCCTTGAGGTCAGCGAGGGAAGGAAGGTCATGCAAAACCGCAGGTGGTGATTTGAGGATTGTGAGATGCTCGGCAACAATTACGTGGGCTTCTTCCTGGTCTTCGTCATCTCCTGTGAGCTCTCCTGTATCGCTTCCTTCGCCACCGCGGTCCACGCTACCCATGAGATCCTCTGTCAAATCTTCTTCTCCCGCTTGTTGATGAACCTCTCCCATGATATCTGCGGTCACCTCCCCTTCCTCCTCCTCAAGTTCATCTTCTTGATCATCCAGCTCCCGCGCGATGGTCTCCGCCTCTTTCCACGCTTCCTCGAGTTCGGCCTCTAGCTGCGATATTCGCTCCTTTGCGGCCTTGAGCTCAGCCGTCCGTTTTCCCGTAACTTGTATTCAACTAACATCCACGCAACGGATATCAATCGTTGACAGCGTCATCACGATTGTTCAACACCAGGATCAACGTGCACAGCAAATACAGATCGTTCAAATAGCGGAAAGATACCATGGCGGAGAATGGAATGCATAAGAATGGAACGTCAATCAGTTGAATAAAAGCCTCCCGGGACAAAAGGAGTGATATAACAAACAACATACACACCTTACGAAGAGCAACCGCCAATGCGCTGGCCCAATGCACATCCTGTAGTTTAGCACACTGCGCCTGTTGATCGACGATCCGCATCATCTGTTCCAACAACTGATCGCACTCGGCCGTAGTTTCGGATAACTGGGCTGTCAGTTGCGCAATATGTCCCACACTCCCTCCACCTCTGGTGTTCGAGCCGCTGTGTTGCTGCATTGAACAAGCGTTGACGGCCTGCAAGAGCATCGTGCGTCTGTGGACGCAGAACCGATATCGGGCTTGGGTAGTGACTTTGGCGTGTTCAAGGCGCTGGAGCTCGTTCGGGAGTTCGTTGTCGAGGATGTCGAGGGAGAGGAGGCGGATAAAGTGTTCGCGCGCGGAAGTACGAATTGCGCGGGAGACGATGTGTTGGAGTTCTTTGGATGTGAATGTCCCTGTCGGATGAAAGGGAGAGGTAAGATGAGAAGAAGGGGAAGGGATATTTGCACGTACACATAGCAGCTTCTAGTGGTAGCGATTTCCATTTCAGAGGGACGGAGTCGTAGTTGATCGGTGGCGGGGGTGAAAGGTGCTGGACCGAGGGTTTGGGTACTGGCGAGGTGGCTGTCGTTGGGGTCGGGGTCGAGACAGTAGTGGATCTCGGGGGGGTTGATTGGGGCGAATACGAATGCAGAGGGGGAGGAGTAGGAGGGTGCGGTGGCGGCGAGGGCGAGGGCGAAAGAGAGGGACGATGATCGGTTAAATCATCGTCATCGGAGTCAACCAGCGGGGGTGGGGAGAGTGGAGAGATCGGGGAGAGAGGCGATTGTAGTGCGGAAGACGGACGCACCCTGGCTCCTCCACGTCGTTCCTCAACTTGAACACCGACACCATCACTATCCTCCTCCTCACCGATATCTCCCAATTTCATTCTTGGATACTCAGAGTCTCGCTCTTCGATTGCCGACAGCGAAGTTGGTAATCCCTTGCCATTCCCGTTCCCAACGTGTTCATTGATGCTTGATGCTGACGTCGGCGAGGTGCTGTTAGACTGTGGTGGCGGCGGTGAAGGCGAAGACGTCGGGCTGGTTGTGTAGAGAGTAGACGAGAATACGTGACTAGAGGTTGAGGTTGTCGATGATGTTGCTACGTAGCTACCGACCGTCGGCCTCATGAGATTCGTCTCCATCTCCGACCCCTCCTCCTCCTCCCGCTCCCTCGTCGCCAGCGTCGAAGTGGCAGGTGTGTTAGCTACAGCAGCGGCGCGGAATGAACTCGAATTTGAATGGGTCGAAACAACAGGTGATGAAGGAGGCTGGGAGTGCTGCTGATAACCTGGAGAAGGACTAAACGGCACCGGCGCAGCCGGCGGCGACCCAGCATCACTCCCATTGTAACTCAAGCCACTACTGCTATTGTTACTATCGAAGAGAGAGAGATCGGGGTGGCTAGTGCTGATGATTGTCTTCCTCGAAGACGGGGCCCGGAAGGAGGTGGTGGGCGTCGGACTCCGCGCTGATGAATACTACCGCTGCTCGTGCTAGGACTGGACAGCGACATCGACGTCGATATTTGTGGGTGCGGGTACGGGTGCGGGAAGGCGAGCAGATGATTGTGTTGTCTATGTCAGGATCTGTCACATGCCGTTATTTCTCAATCATTATGGAGACTTCGGTGAATACTTGGGGCTGTGGCCACTGCAGAGCATGGCATGTACGGGTCCTTTTTCCTTGAGATCATAATATATGTTTAGTCAGTTCATACAATGATACAATACATACAAATACAATCAAATACAAGCTGACCATCATTGTGTCTTTGTGCTATCAACCAGTGGCAAGGTGTACTTTTGATGACCTTACATATATTGCTGCAATTGCATCCATTGATCTACATGCTGAAAAATCATTATCTACATGTTGTTTATCATACTCCATGAAGCCTCCATTTGACATGCCATCATAAATCCAAGTGCGATGTCTATGATCAATGTATCTACCAATAAAATGTGATCTTCCATAATACACAATGCATTTCAGAAAATAAGGAATGGTATTGTTCTGAACAGTTAGGTTTATCTTACGGTCCAAATACATTGGTCTTCCAGAGAACTCAAATGCTAAGAAATAAGGCGGTACTTCATAAACATGTTTGCAAATGATAGGCTCTGAGCATACTAAACATAAACGTCTTGTAGCTGTACCCATGTTGGAAACCCATGCTTTCACAGAGTCATGAGTATCTGCACCCAGAGAAATGATAAAACTACATTTTGCTGTCTGTAATCGAGTGCCTAAATGGCCTGCACCACACTCATACTGTAAATTGACAACATTATCCTTTGCAGTGAACAAAACATTCAAGAGGGATGTAATTGAGGCATATCTACCATATTCAAATTCATCGGGATGCTGAATCTGCAAACATTGACGCATGTACTCTCTTAAGTCTGTAAGTCTTGCTTGGTTATATTGTACATTTTGGAAAGATTTGATGAGAGTCACAAACAAAGGATCTGACATTTCCAGAAATTCAGTCAGTGAAGATGGCCTATCCAACCACATATTGTATAACAGGGTAATGACTGTATCATATGCACAGCTATTGTCATTCCATTCACAACCAACAGGTATGAACTGATCGATACTAGTAGCCTGACATGTATTCTGAAAGTTAGCAGACTTCAAGCGTTTTCTGGCTTGTATATTTCCATCATTCTCATCACCTTTATGTTTGCGGTCACCTTTAGAAGTTAGTTTACTCTCTATGATAGTAGAGGAAGGTGATATGACTTGATGTGGAACACTACTTGAATTCAGGGAAACATCACCATTTGTATCAGAAGATGATGGATTTTTCCATTTCTCAGCTTTTTCATTCATCCCGTGGACATAGTCAGTAGGCAAGAATCGATTTACTTGCTGATTGGGAATAACACTCCAGTCCATGTCATTGAAGTCAGGTTCAGTATAAGGTTGTTTTTTTATTCCAGCGGATTGCAGCATGCATATGGTGTGGAATGTAGGAGTCAGACTTATGTTTTCTAAAAGATTGTATCAATGTTCGTCTTGTATCACCAACAACAGCACTTGGCAGTTTGCTTTCAAACTGAAGTCTAGTTATATCATCCAATAGTTCCAAGTCTCTAAATTCTTGTCTCAATGCACCTGAACATTTACGGTCTGAGATAAGAGTTGCATTGAAACCTTGCAATATCAATGTTCCTGCAGCACTAGCACTCCGTGATAAAGCTGTGTAATACCCTTGATGGGTTGTTGTATCATTCAGGTGAACAACATTGTTGATTCGTGTTTTTCCCTGTGATGCAAAATCTGTCATTGCATAATTCACTGTAATCTCCACTTGACTACGTGAGACATGCAAACGTTTACCAGAAGGCAAATCACACCAAGTAGGTGTTGCAGTTCTCATGATAGGCACAACATTGGTTGGAAGGTCTTTGAAATTAACATCAGTAGGTGGGTTTTGTCAACTTTACAAAAAGAACTTCAAGCACTGGCTGCCGAAATGCACCAACTGAAGCTATCCAATCATATACAGTACCTTCTTGACCATTTGTCATGCATAATTCTGTAGCACTATTGTTGCGGAGCATTACAGGAAGACCTTTGCAAAGGTTCAGCTTTCCAGGGATTTTCTTTTCTACAGAACATGCTGGTTGTTCCCACAGAAGACGCTGAAGATTTTCATCAAGTCTCACTTTTGCTGCTCGTTTTTTCCCTTTAACTTCCTCAGAATCTCCAAGTGGAGCAACAGAATCCTCACAGTAAAAAGTGGACAGATGCACACCATGCTCAGAAGCAAACCTTTGCTCTCCAAGATCATTGATGGCATCTTTGTTGATATGCCTAGCAGTGATTATTGAGACATTTCTAAAGTTTGCATCACATACAGATGGCCGCCCTTGAATAGTGGTAGAAATACGGCTACGTAAGAATTGAATATCAGCAGCTGTGCAAGCTCTGTATCTCATATTCTCTAATGCTGTGCGGAATTGAGCATCATCTTCTGACTGAGTTTTCTGCCGCATGTTTTGACGCAAAATGACAACTGTCACAACCTGATGCCACAGAGCTTTACCAAAGGCCTCTTCTTGCTGTTTTAACTTTCCAAGAGATCTCCCAATCAAGTGACTGTACAAAGACACATTCTCACCACCAATTGGTGGAGGTAGTTGCGCAAAATCCCCAGCAAAAATCATGTTGAGGCCTCCAAATGGTAAGCCAGGTGGCGCATTTAAGGCCAGGCACATTCTAACACTTATGTTATGTAGGTCACGAGCTGAACACATAGATATTTCATCAAAAAAGACATAAGAGACACCCTCAAGCCTTTCTTTGGTAGCCTTCAAAGAACTTTTGGAAACTGCAAAGTTCATGGCAAATGCAGAGTGATAAGTGACTCCTCCAGGCAGTAAGCATGCTGCACTTGCAGTTGGGGCAACAACAAGTAGTTTCTCTGATTCATTTCGGGCTGAAAATAAATGGACTAGTGCCTTAAGAACTTGGGACTTACCTGTGCCACCCATGCCACCAATATACATTTTGAGTTGACCACTATTCTCAGTAACAGAGTGGTTTGCTACAATTGAAAAGGCTCGGTTTTGTTCCTTATTCAAAGAAAATATTGTTGAACAGTCAACTACTAGTTGCTTGTGGATCTTTGGAATGTATGATGATTCGAGATAGGACTTATCAACAACTTTAACATTGTCAAAATCATGAGAATGTGATGAAACCGCTGGATTCCCTGAGAAGCCAGTTTGCTTGCGTGCATCAATTGTCTCTTGACGCAATGTCATTACAAGTTGGCGCCATTCACGTGCACTTTTAAAAGGTATCTCCACTGGTGTGTCACCATCAGAAAGGCCCTTGCTAATGGGTAAAGGCTTTGACCAATTTGAATTTTGCATCAATGCCTTCATATCCTTGATTCCCTTTTGTCTTTTGATGGCACTACTACTCATCTTCTCAGATTCCAGTTGAATCATCATATCATCAGCATTTGGTAACACACCTTCAAGATTGTTACTTTTTTCTCCTGAAGTCATGTAGTCATCATCAAAAGGGAAAGGACACATTTGCATTGGCGTTTGTCTTCATTTCAGTTCTAAAATCATCTTTGGCATCAAGACACTCATATCGTAAATTGAAATTATTCATAATCCGTGAGTGCTCTTCACTAAATGTGTGTTTCAAAAAAGCCTCATCCCATGTCTCTTCTGAACTCTTTAATTCTTTCCCAGATCGCCATGGCACAAACAAAGCAAGCATTGCACTGCAATAATACTCTCTATCTCCTTGATCTCTTCTTGGAGGGATACCCATAAAGTTTGGTACCATAAACTTAGCCCTCTTATTTGTTGGCAGTAATAAAGAGCATTTATGTGTTGAAGCCAGTGGATGATCAGCCTGATAATCAAGCAAGACTTGCTTCAATCTCTTTGATGTCACCAAGAAATTGTCTGTATCATCAGGTTCTTCATCTAAGTCATCCTCACTACTAACATAGTCATCACAGTCTGTAGAGTTGTTGGAGTTTTTCTTCTTTGAGGCAGTAGGCTTTACTCTCTTACATCGAGTGACCCAATCATACAGACACATTGTGTCCAGTGTTTCTGGACGGTAAACATAATCAAAAACTGGGGACAAGCCTATAACTCTGTTATTTTTCTTAATTAATGCAACTTTCTCTGTGGTTTTGTATGCATCATCTGGGTGCCAATAGCTACGTGCTTCTGACACATATGTTGACCAGTAAAAGGTGACAAAGTCATGACTTGTGTGTAGTGATCATCATAGCCTAGCAAATATGTACATATCATGGGTGATCCAAGTTCAAGTTTTGCACCCATCAAATTGACAACCTTAGTCATTATTTGGCGTGCCTTGGTAGCTGCCTCAACACCAGTGTTGTTCAATATTTCAGGATTTCGACTCAATACAGCCTGAATACATTCAAAGACAACATGAGTTTTTAATCCACATTTTGTGATGTAATCAGAAACATATGCTACAACTGCTTTAACTGCAGTGCCTGAAAGCATAGATGTTACATCAGTATTTGATCTAATTATATATGATATTAGAGGAGTAAAGGTATTAATCCATGCCTCATGTTTTTTCAGAGTGATTGATCCTGTCTCATCATTCACAGTTGTTTGTTGAACAACAGGCCTGGGAAATCGAGCTTTACATTTTCCCCATTTATTATCTTTGCATCCTTTGTAGACATGAGCTTTATTCTGAGTACCATCCTTCTTGAGATACCGGTCACAACTGTGCACATTGGATTGCAATATAATATCATCAGTAACTTGTGAGAATTCTGACCACCAATTATTCAATGTAATACATGATGAACATGTTTCATCAACACATGAACATTCAGAAGTATAAGGAGGCACATCTGGTACTTGTAGTGTAGGATCCACGTATGTGTTATTTTCCTTTCGTTGATTGACTGATGTAGTAATGTCATTTTGTGAGCCAGTCAGGAATTCACCAACATGGCAATTCTCTAACCATTTAATTAGCTTTTGTTTCCAGCTACCTTCTGGGTTTAGGATGTTATCTCTAATTTCCTGGGGAGACAAAGATCCTCTAATCCACACCATAGCATGAAGATGTAAAGTCAGTCTACCTTGTTGCTCAACAGTGCCATAATAACCTTCAACATCTCCATATATTCCCTTACACTGATCATTATCAAACCCCAATATGTCAGAGATAAACATGTCTACCATGAACTTAAAAAACCTAGCACATGCTACAGGATTTGATGTGACAGTATGCATACGCTTGTCTGCTGGCATGGCAGGTTGGAAGATTTCATCAGAGCCAGCATAGTAAATACAAATTGGATGTTTAATATCAACTGGTGATAGAGTGATATACCACAATGGACTTCCTATCCGGTATATTAAAGACCAAATTTCATTACGTTGGTATTTCTTTGATGTTGATGAGCCATTGACACCAGCAGCAACGTGGTCAAGATCCTTGACTATTTCAAAGCAGTTCTTTTCTTCCTCACTCTCAGGCTTTATGTGCTCACCACTGGCCATTCTAGTAGCAATAGATGCTAGTACATCTTCATCTAAGTTCATAATGCGCTGTGTAATAGCAGTGAACTTCGACTTCTCTGTTAATAACAAAGCACGGTTTGAACTCTTCATTATTTGTTCATGGCTGAATGCAATGAATGGAAATGCAACATCTCTTTGGAAACGTTTGTCATGATACATCAGAAGCCATTTTTTATGAGCTGTTGGTGACATCCGATATACAGAACCAATTCCGCCTACACCATATGGGAACAACCAAGGAAACATAGAAGGATAAAGTTGAGGATTGTTCCATATGGACTCAAAATTGGATGATTGCCCAATGGCAAGTACTTTTCCTGATTGGCTAAAATATTGCAGTGCTAATGTTTTCAATGCATTATTAGACATTTCTTCCATTTGACCACCAGTGAGACCATGCATAATGAAAGGGCATGGACCTTCTTCAGTACCATCTTCTTCATCCATGTCATTGACAGCGGGTGTTCCACTCATTTTAGCAGATAAAGTCTCTTTGTATTGAATTGTTACTGGTATGTCATTATCATCATACTCTGCCAAGTTTTTCTCATCAATGGTAACTTGAGCATAGTCTGAGTGGTTTAATATCAACCAGTCAAGTGCATCTTTGATATTTTTCTTGCGGACCAAGAACGGAGTACGTTTAAGGTCATCTTGCACAGGCCTCTTTGGACCTGTGAACAATACAACCAAGACTTCATCTAACTCTGCTTTTGAGATTGGCAGGAAATTATATATTTTCGGAACTGGAGATTCAAAGCACAATGCGTTTGCAGTCATTTTTCTAAATCCACTGGACACACGGACAAAGCAGTTGCTATAACGTATACGAGCAATTACTAGTTTCTCAACAAAACGTAAGTCTTGCAGGACAGCTGGTACAGCACCCAACCAAAGACCACGAGCAAGTGCCTTCTTCGGCACTTTTTCATTACGTAATGAAGACCTACATTGTTGACACACCATGTTCAAAGAATGATCTATTACTGGACCAGAAATGAACTTAATTGGATCTGTAGGTTTTTTTCTCAGAGCTCGTGTCACTCCAGGGGCCTCCAATACATGTAGCAAATTCTTTATAGCTTTTATTCTTGATAACTCAGTGTTAGGAATGAGTTGGCCACAAACTGCACATCCATTTTCTGCTATTGCTGATGCCTCCATCTTTTTAGCACATGCAGTTACTATATTTTTAATTGCATATTTCGATAACGGTGATGGTGGAAAGATAGTAGGCTCAGTATCCTGATCAGTCTCATTTTCTTTTGCTTTATTTTTCTCCTTGGCATCTTGTTTTTGTTTATCAGCAAATTTCCGAGTAGTCTTCAACTCAAACACATATGTTAGTAAATAACATACGACACATGAATGATCTTGAGCCATATCCATAACAATAGCTTTTGAACACTTGAATCCACACACAATCCCATGCTTGCGGGCAACAGAAACACATTGGCCAGCAGTTAGAAAGGGTAAAATAGAGGTGATATCTGCCTTGATATGAATATAAACACTTGCTGGGAACTGAAGAACTTCAACATCAGAATAAACGCCTTTGAACACAAGACCTGTTCTCTTATTATCTAAGATAGCAGGACCATCAACAATGAAATCTTGTAATTCCTGATAGGAAGCAATAAAAGCATGATGCCCACCATATACTTGGTGCTGAGATCTGCTCTCTTCATGTGAGGAGATAAACATATGTGGAATTGAGACAAAGTACAGAACAGCCACTACACAGGTAATGAACAACATTGACAGGAGATGCCAAGACACCAAGACATCAACAGAGAAAACATATGTAAACATTGAACCGGCATCGCAGAGTTCATAACAACGACGGATGTACATGCCCGCAGAGAGAAAAAACATAAGGCCATTGCAGGCCATGAAAAGTACTGCCAAATGTGAGTAAAACATTGCATTGACTAGAGGAGACCACATACCTTCTTGCAAAATATATTCATACTTAAATACAATCTGTAAGGCTGGAATAGAGCTACATTAGCAGGTGAAGCATAACAATCACGGACAATAGTGCTGAATCAGTGAAAATGGCAAGGAAAGAAGGTAGTACAGATGATATTTCACAAAAGGAAGTATGAACAAGATGGAGTGACGAAGATGCATACAAAGAGTGCATAAACGGTGGGGCGTAATACAACGAAAACGGCGACGAAGGTGCGTGCCACGCTCGGCCAACGGCGGGGGGTAATACAATGAAAACGGCAATGGAGGAGAATGGTGCACGAATGGCGGGGCGTAATACAACGAAAACGGCGACGAAGGTGCGCGCCACGCTCGGCCAACGAAAAGAACCGGGAAGGGATGGAGGGGAATGGTGCACGAACGGCGGGGCGTAATACAATGAAAACGGCGACGGAGGTGCGTACGAAAAGAGCCGCAAAGGGATGGAGGAGAATGGTGCATGAACAGCGGGGTGGTGATACAACAAGAACGGCGACGAAGGTGCGTGCTACGCTCAGCCCACGAAAAGAGCCGCAAAGTGATGAAGGAGAATGGTGCACGAACGGCGGGGCGTAATACAACAAAAACGGCGACGAAGGTGCGCGCCACGCTCGGCCAACGAAAAGAACTGGGAAGGGATGGAGTGGAATGGTGCACGAACGGCGGGGCGTAATACAGCGAAAACGGCGACGAAGGTGCGCACCATGCTCGGCCAACGAAAAGAACCGGGAAGGGATGGAGGGGAATGGCGCACGAACGGCGGGGCGTAATACAATGGAAACGGCGATGAAGGAGAACGGTGCACGAACGGCGGGGCATAATACAACGAAAACAGCGACGAAGGTGTGCGCCACGCTCGGCCAACGAAAAGAACCAGGAAGGGATGGAGGGAAAATGGTGCATGTCCAGTGGAAACGAGAGTCGAGGCCATACCAGTTTGAGATTCAGAATAGCCTGCAAGGCTCATGAGGCTCCGGAACAACGAAGTTCCATGTTCAACTAAAGGGGTCGTGTTACTGAATATCATGTGCATGGGAGGCGACGTACCAGTAGAGTATTGCATAGGTATGAGCTCCATCCCTGCGCGCAGCTGTGAAGTAAGGAGATATTGTGTAGCTAACAATGAAAAGGTGAGCATTCAGTGCGAGCAGGTGAATGCGAGCGGACCTGCAGCCAGGAAGAGCGCAAATAATCCGCGAGGGTGACAGGCATTAGAGGGAAAGCAAGTTGCGACAGCGGTGGAAGAGGTTGCGAGACAAGTAGCGCACCACGCAAGTTGAACTTTGAGCAAATGGGAACAAACAATATGGTTCACACAGTCACACAGTAAACTCAAACAGGGGGAAATCACATGACATACTTAGAAACGACTAGAAACAGCTATTGTGCGCGTACGATATTCGACTGTGTGCTACGCTCGACTACTGTATACACCCCTTCACCCCATGGTAGCACGAATGTGATCAATGTACCCCCTTCGTCACCTTGCGCGGAGTATCAAGTGCCTTGTATAGGCCGAGGAGGATGGAGAATTGAAGGTTGAAAGACACCGCCGTGGCCGTGGGGTTCTCCTTGGGATTGAATGTACCAATGGTAAAGCCAACAAGGGCAACAACGAACTTGTTGCCCTTGCTAGAGGGTAACTCTTGGGCGTGGCTGTTATCTGGGAGCTCGCCGGCCGCAGGGGTTGGAACACCGTAACGAATCATTGAAGGTAGTCGATCCCAATCTTCATTATTGAAACGGAAGTTTCCGCGCCCGAGACGGCCGTCATAAATAGGAACTACCGTAGCCGTAATGAGTTTGCATCATAGGTATAACCCAGAAAACTCACTGGTATCTGTGGCTGCGAGGGAAGACGGATACCGGATGGTGAGAGCAGATGCGGAAAGATCTTGTCGCGCCTTGTTCCTTGAGCTACCGACAACCTTGAAGGCCGCCGATGCCTTCGACGTGCGCTGAGGAGTGCTCGGAGCAGATCCACCGGGGTATGAATTGTTTTGAGCTTCCAAAACCATTAGCTGGGCAGATCGGGTGAGATATATGAGACTTACAGTCAGCCTTGTGGAATCGAGAGCTGAATTGGAGACAGCAATTGTTCATGTACGCGTAGATAAGATCCGAATTGAAAAGGCTGCCAACGAAGCAGGAGAAGAGGCCAAACATTTCGTCAAACATCCAGCCATTGAGGCGGAGGTGCATGTCATCTCGATTGACCGGAACCATGTTGAGTAGCGCGCAACTTTCAACGACGACTGGCATGACGAAAACGGCAGGCGCCCGGCTTCCCGAAGCAAAAACGACTCGTTTGGCGAAGATAGTGAAGTCGCGTGGATTCGCGATTAGGGGATTGACATACATGCCTCTTCCACGAAAGAGCAAGGCATCATAAATAGATCTAATAAGAACAGGGTGAGAAGGTTAACCAGTAGTAAAGAAAATAGGACTTACACCGCCGCGTATTCATCAACCATGCAGCCCATGACATGGAGCACGTCCGGCACAAGCCCCTCTTCGGAATCTTGAGCCGTATACTTTGGAACGAGTTCGCTGGTTCTACAAAACAGTGAGGCCCGGAGAAAGCTTGGTGGAAGCTGCGACATACCGCAATTGGCGTAATATGCCCGATGACTTCAACGCCGAAACGATCCCGTCGAAGAGGGAAGGGATCTCAGGAAAGGTAGGTTGGTCGTGGGTATCGACAGCAGACCCAGCAGTCTTCTTGTCTTCCTCGTCATCGGACATGTCCAGTAAAATAGGGTTGTCGCTATACTAAAGTCAGCATATATACAAGGAATATAGGGAAGGGCGTACACATGGCCTATGCGGACGACCTTGCCTTGAGGGCTCGCTTTGCCTTTGCGCTCCACACTACGTTCTACGGATTTTGCGGGCAACCCGGCGAGTGATTGAGAGGGAGATGGGGACGGTGAGTTCCAGTCGTCCGCAATATCGTTGTCTTCCTCTGCCTCATTGTCCATGAAGAGCACAAGATCTCGCTCGATCGCGGCTCGGGTCGGTGTTTCAGGGGGGACTGGAGAGTCTTGAGAAGTGGCCGTAGCTTGCATACGTGAGGGATATTCATCATCGGAGTCGATTCGATCAATTGCTTTTCGCCGTTTAGCGGGATTGGCCATCCGTGCGGCCTTGCGTTCATCTGGGGATAAAATGACTGGCTTCTTTGCACCTGTGGCAGGCCTATTTGGAGAGGGAGAGGCAGTTGAGGCAGCTCGCCTGGCGATCACCAATGAGAATCGACACCATAGCATAATGGCATCCCATACTCACTTGCGTTTGGCATCCGACGCTTTTGGTGTCGCTTGTGTCGGCGTCGTTTCGGTATCCTCTTCAATGTCGAGTGCCGCATCCACGGTTTCAACCACCTTTCCAAGAGCCGATGGTTGATCGACATCGTTATCGTCGTCGAAGAGCGCAGCACTGCTGGAGAGTGGTGCATCGACGACCGTTTGGGGAGGAAACAGGCGTAGGATCAGCCTCAGTGTTTGACGCAGTGCCAAACGAAAGGCGACGCCCGATGGGAGGGATGTGAAGCGAACCGCTGTAGATACAAGCAACACAGTTAGCAACGACCGTTTGATAATGAGAAAGACAGACCTGATCTGAACGGCTGGGGCGTCAGAGGGCGTGGCGAGCTTCTTCGGTGAGACCCTTTTGGGGCGAGGTGTGGGCGGAACAGTGACTGCAACACTGTGCGAAGACGTTAGCACAAAAATAAGGTGGAACGAGCCCATACATACACAGAGGTTGGGGGGGTCACATTGGTTGGAACATCGGGCGCGGGGACGGCAACCTTCTTGGCCGATCGAGGAGTCCTGCGGCCACCACAAGGGAATCAGAGGAAGCACACAATGGGAGGGGGCGACGTACGTAGATTTCGAAGTTTTGGTAGCTTTGCGAGGCATTGAGAAAGATGGTAAGGTGCAGAAGAAAGACAAGCAAGTAGCTGGAAGTATAGCAAGGTGCGAAGGAATCAGCACCCAGCAAATAGAGTACTTATACAGTACATGTAGTATAGCATGCGTCACAAGCTCTGGCAGGGGGAGGGGGAGTGAATACAGCAAAGATCGCATGCGGAAGCCAGCGGGAGGCGGGGGAGCGTCTGCATGAGGCAGATGGAAGCCGAATGAATGCAAGATTGAATGGTGAAAAATCAAAGACAAGGTGATATCCGAGTGGTAAATGGACACCGAGGTAGCAGTTGCGAGGGATGCAGTAGGAAGGAGGCCCAAGGAAGCGAAGAAAATGTTGGGAGGACACAAAAGAAGCGGGAATGTATGAGAATGCTAAACGTACCACAGCCGCCAAGTCAAGCAACAAGGCGGCGCAATATGTTGAAAGAAGTGGAAATCAGGTAGAGAATGCAAGTTAATTGAAGAGATTCAGTAGATCGAGCATGAGATGAAGACGAAGGCCCGGGAGATGACTGTCAAAGAAAGAAAGATGGTGAGCGGGAAGAAAGCGGGAAGGAGCTGACAAACGCAAACCGTTATCGCCTGTCACATATTCTTGTCACACGCCACCTGCACTAAGCTGCGAGACACTGGACGATGTTGCAGCCAGAATCCTATAAAGGCTGGGGCAGCTACACCATGGCGGATATTCAGCACACTCACCATGGATATATTCTACAACAAGACTGCCACAGGTAAGGCAAAACCATCCCGCCTTATCCACTACTCATAATTGAGAACGTAGCGCAAGTACTCGATGAACTTATTGCCGAACGCGTAAACACCGCATCAAGCCCACAGATGTATGGGATGAATAGTGTAAGCTACGGCATTGCGATGGTTACAATCTGCGTGCTAATGCAGAGAAAACTCACAGGAAGGGGTGGAGAGATTTGGCCTGACAATCTTGAAAGAAGGTACCGACGTTGCCTCGAAACTGACCCAGCACAATGAGGCTACCGGCGACGCGGAAGAAGCTTCGATAGCTATACAAGGAATTATTAGCGGATGCCAACTTCCGCCGTTTGACCTCAAAGCGAAGTGAGTAACTTAATAGTGTTTTATAATTGATCTTACTTCGTTCACAGTCGACCCGATGAAATCAGGCGCTTGGCTCACGTCAGACAGAGCGTAACCATCACAGGGCTCGGCTCGACTTCCTTCAAGAGTATAGCAGCAAATTGCCGCCACATGCACACAATGTTTGGGCGCTACACGCCCAACGCCTTGCTACAATCGCTCCCAGAGTACATGGGGAAGCTTCGAAACGAGAATGGTTGTGACGACGACTACCCAACCATCACCGCCAGCACCCGTTTCTTCACGCCTGCCAAACAAGCCCAAGGTTTCGCTACCGTCGACGTAAATCCTGAACTCGACCCCCGCGGAGTACTCGGCAAGGTGGACGCAGCGAAGTGGGTTCATACGGAAGATAACGAAGTCGGCTATTATATTCTGGCTTGCTCTGATACCGAGGCCAGGTAAGTGTATTTACTACAGGAGCGGAAGAGTTCTGACACCTTATTTAGCTATAAACCTACCACGCCGGTAGTTTTCCAGATCGGCGATATCGTAGAGCTTCAAAACTTCGATGTTAAGTGTCCCGACGAAAGGAAAATACTCCGTCAAACTCATTCTCAGAAGCATCGTGCTGCTGAACGGCCATTTCACCACGGTAAGTGCCTGCAACGGATACCGAGTAGTGGAGCTAAATTCAATACAGGAAGCTATATCAGCACGAACATTGGCCGCGGAAGCCTCTCGATCGGTACCTGTGCCTCGTCGATTGAAGCGACGAAATCCTTACGATGGTCGGATCTGCCAGTCCGTCGAAAATCGTCTTATGCAGCTCAATACACCCATTGCTATGGACACCGATTTCGATCTTGACCAAGATGTTGAAGTCGAGCAGGAAGTTGAATTTCAACCCGAAATTGAGGAGTAGTTCAACGGAAACAGCATGTGATGATTTCAAATTATAGACTAAACAGCACCAAGGTAGCTACAGTAGTAGATCAATTCAGTAGACAGTTTTGTGTGACTGCGAGATTAGGAAAGTAAGAAATGTCGGACATGCTCTAAGAATCTGGTTAGTTTTTATTGGGGGATGCAAGCAGTGAGCGCACCAAGTACGAGGCTTAAGATAGCATATCGGATCGTAGCGGACTCCATTGCGACGTGGTATTGATACTTTACAGTCATGAGTGAGGACATAAAACAGATCGGGGGACAATACTTGCCAACGATCAGCCAACGAATCTGGGCAACGAGCCCGCGCCCTTCTTGCGAGTCGAGGGAGTGTTGGGACCAGTTGAGGTAGTATTCAACGCGTCGACGGAGCGACTCGTCGCTCATGGTGCTGAGGAAATTTTAGATTTGTGTGGAACGGGAACGGGACGGACTCACGAGAACGCCCCAGAAGTGTACGCTTCGATTAGGACATTCGCCGCCATATGCTGAACCTGGCGCGCTTGGAAGGGAGTCAAGGCCATCGTGCGAGTGGGTTGAGACGACATGATGAGTTCGAAGGTGTTTTGGGTTGAAACGACGGCCGAGAAAGCTGTTCAGCAAAGGGCCACGAAACGAGCACATTTATAGAGTAGAGAGTGAATGAAGAAGGGAGCGGGATGTGTTTGCGTTTGTAGCAATAGCAACAGGAATCGTAAGAGGTTTGAATATTTGAATGGTTTGAATTGCTAGGAAGAGTTGAATTGAAAGGTAAAAGGCGAGAATAAGAAGGAAGACGGAGAATGGGAGATAAGCGCGGAACCGTCATTTATTTAACTAATTCAATTAATTTGAATGAGATTCCCGATGACCGGCAGTCGGCTACAACAGTAGCCGTCCACTTAGCGAAGCGCCCAAAGGTCCCACCCAAGTAAAGAACGGAATCCTTACATTCATTTCAGGACCCGTAACTGCACCAGTGTCATTGTCCCCATCCTCATAATTTCCACTGATGAGAGACTTCTTGTGAAGATTAAATCTGGTTATGATTCTAATCCTTGGTTCCAGAAATTGCTGGCCAAAGGTGTCAGCATTGCAAATGTCAGCAAAAGGAATGTGTAAGTACACTTGTACTTACTACACTCCTGACTCCTATCAGGAGTGCACGATCACCTAACATGGAGCTATATAAACCACATCTCTTGTAGTTGTAACTCTAACTTGTACTGTTACTTACTCAAATTCATACTCTGGTCCTTGTAATGTTTCTAGTGTTTCCTGCCTCTGGTGGGTTTCCACTTTTTTTTATGACCAACCAGGTCTACCTTTCTTCCTTGGCGGATTGATTCCATCATACCACTGTCAACCCTGCACAAGCAGCTTCTCAATTAGGACTGCTTAACACTGTTTCCCTTACTGGTGGCTTTCCAGCTGCATTACTGTACCAGTGGCCTCCCAGCTGCACAACTGTCAATCTGTCACCAAATGTGAGTTCAACCTATGTCTCTCCAAAGACCTCGTCTCATGCTATGCTCAACTCTTGTAAATGCCCTATTGTCCAACTGTTAGGAACTGTGCCAAGTACTTGAAGGTGTTCCTTATCTTCCCTGTTGAGTACCTTCACACTCTCCCCACCTTCACCATCTCCCCCTGCACAAGCAGTATCAGCTGAGCCAAACCTTGGCACAACAGCACATTGCAGTGCACACATACAACCTCTTTCTACAGAATTGACCCTGCTTGCATACTGTTCTCATTTCAGGATGCAACAATGCCTTCTACAAATGCTTCCATCAAGCAGAATCACCTGGAACACTGTCCTGTCATCACGGCAGGCTGTATCTCACCAGAAATCTTGTGTCATTTCAAAAATGCCACAGCTACCCATTTTTGTGTCAAAAACATCCCTGAAGAAAGATGGGTCGCAACTGTGGCCTTCAACATGGAGGATCTGTTGGCAATCAACTGGCTGGCTGTTGTAGGATCAAAACTTCTTCAGATGTCATGGGGGGGAGTATTTGACTATGCTCTGTGCAAAGTGGCTCAAGAAAGACTGGGAGCATACAGCTCATAGGGAGCTGCTAGCACTGGAACAAGGTAGTAAGAGTTTTGAAGATTTCGTGTTTGAATTTAGATCCAAAAATGCTCTGCTTATCAACACCACCTCTCAGCTTGACAAGATGCATACATGACACCAACTGGAGTCCCATATGGAGAAGAAACTTGCTGCTGACTGCATGGTTGCCAAACTCTACCTCATTAACGATTTTGATGACTGGCTGGAGGCTGTAACCGGTCTTGATGAGAAGCACCAACATCAACTAGTGATCATCGCGAAAGAGCTGGCCAAGCATAACGACCACTATCCCCCTTGGCCCCACGTCCCTGCAGTTGCAAGCATGGTGCTGTGCACAACATCAAGTGGAGTGGCGAAAGAGGGAGAGGAACAGTTGCCCTGCTTGACCCCAAAGGAACACAAACTGCTAAAAGAACATAATGGGTGTTATGTTTGCCAACAATTTTATGTTTACCATTTCTCTACAGAGTGCCCCAATGGTTTCCCCTCCAAGGCTTCCTACAAGACCTTGACACTGGAGATGGCAAAGAAGGCAAAGAAGCCAAGGCCAGTTGCCACCATTGGTTTGCAAGAATCCAAGGATTTTCCCATCACTGACAAGTCCCCTACTCCGACCATGGCTACTGCTGCTGCCTCGGCATCAATCGCCACAGTTTTGCCCTCATGCTATATTGATGACAACACAAGCTGGAACTCAGATTTGGATGGGAGTTTAGGGTCTCATGCAAGGTGTGCACCACTGTCTATGCCTCATTTCCTGTGGCCTTGCCAGATATTGAATCCTGTCTCCTCTGCATCTGCACATGTGACAGCCCTTATTGACCATGGTTTGCCAGTAGTCTTGATTAAGAAGGCACTTGTTTCGCAATTAAAGCTGAAGTGCCACATGCTTGAAGAGCTATTCCTGTTGGGTGGTGCTTTTTCTGGTAAAAAGGCTGATTTTGAATCCTATCATTTTGTTTATATTTGGCTGCATTCTATGGATGGTCTCTTTAATTCTTGCAGCTTGAAGGCTATAATTTCTCCATCCCTTTGTTCTGATGTTATTTGCAGTGGACCTTTCCTGGAATCCAACCATATTGTACTTGATCACTCAGTGTGTACTTGTATTTCAAAATTGGACAACACTTGTGGTTACGATTTATTGAACCCTCACACTGTAATTCCACCTCTGGCAAGAAGCCATCATTCAAAGTGGTTGCATCTGACAGCGTCAAGTGTCCAACGCAGTCTCCGGGAGGGCAGAAAGGAAGCTGCTCAAGAAGCTTGCCAAGGTCAAAGTTCGCCTTACAGTCTGTCTGAAAGAAATCTGTGCCATCTCGATAGCAGCTGTACAGAAACACATTGCGAACCTGGCCTTGCTTGACAAGTTGAAGTTGATGGATACTAAGATGAAAGAGAAGTTAAAAGATCTTTTCCCTTCAGACATCCCACCTGTGCATTGCTTACCCAATGTCTACTACAGGATTTCTGTGAAGGATGCAGAGAAAGTCATCAATCAGCATTCCTACAGTTGCCTGAGGAAGCTGCTCGATGCCTTTTGGACACTGATTGAGAGTCACACAGTGGCAGAACACATTCGACCATCTAGCTTGCCCTATGCATCCCTGTGTTTCCTGATCCCGAAAGTGGACACCTCTGCACTGCCACATTGGATCAATGATTTTTGGTTGCTCAACAAGAACATGGTGCTGGACCGCTACCCCTTGCCTCATATTGATGACATTCTAGCAGATTGCGCAAAAGGTAAAATTTGGAGGAAGATTGACATGACCAACACATTCTTCCAGACAAAAAGTACACCCCAACAACATCCCCTTTATGGCTGTGCTGACACCTTTTGGCCTTTGGGAGTGGGTCATCATGCCCATGGGACTCTGTAATGTGCCCTCAATGCACCAACAGCAAATGATGGAGGCCCTCCATGAGCACATTGGGAAGATCTGCCATGTTTATTTAGATGACATTATCATCTGGTCTTCGTCATTGGAGGAGCACATCAAGAACATTGAGACTGTGCTGCAGTGCCTTCATGAGGCAAGTCTTTACTGTTCCATGAAGAAAACCTTGCTGTTTTGTCTCAAAATAGACTTCTTGGGCCATCACATCTCTCAAGAGGGTGTATCGGCTGACACATTGAAGGTGGAAAAGATTGCAAACTAGCCACAGCCTAGAACAGTGGGTGATGTCCAGTGTTTCTTGGGGCTGGTCAGATACATCACAGCATTTCTGCTGAAGCTAAGTGACCTTGCATGCATTCTCTCCACACTGACAGGGAAGGCAGAAAGCAAACAGGTCATCAATTGGCAGGAGGAACACCAAGTGGTGTTCGAAGGTATCAAGAGCCTCGTGGTGTTGCAAGAGTGCCTCACAACCATCAATCACCAAAATCCAGGACATAACAAGATATTTGTGATGATGGATGTGAGCAAACTGGGAACAGATGCTGTCTTGTTGTTTGGAGAATCCTGGGAGACGGCCCAGCCAGTGGCATTCAACTCCAAGCACTACAATCCTGTGGAGGCGAACTATCCAACACATGACAAGGAAATGCTTGTGATTGTGCAAGCTCTCTGTAAGTTTCATGTGGATCTGTTAGGTGCTGAATTCACAGTATTCACTGACCACCACACCCTGGAGTACTTCAATAGTCAAAAGGAGTTGTTGAAGCATCAACTTTGATGGCAGGAGTTTCTGGCAGATTACTGCTATAAGATTGTTTATGTTAAAGGGGAAAACAACACCATTGCTGATGCATTGTCTAGATTGCCCCCAGCTGGCTGAAGTCACATCAAGATCGTCAAGTCACAGGAGGTTTGTGTGGTGGCTAGCATGCTGTCACATATGCTGAGGGTAGCTAGGGTGGATAATGTGGCAGCTACACTGAACATCGCGTCAGATTGCACAATGTTGATGAAGATCAAGGTGGGGTATGAGACAGATGGCTGGTGTCAGAAGTTGCTGAAGAATGGACTGACAATCAAAGGTGTGAAGAAGACAGATGGGCTGCTTTACCTCACAGATCATCTGATCATTTCCCAGGTGGGGAACCTTAGGGAGGAACTGTTCCAAGTGGTGCACAATGCCCTTGGGCATTTTGGCTCGACGAAGTCATATGCTGCCTTGCGAGACAGTTTCTATTGGCTGAACATGTGAACAGATTTGGAGAAAGGATATATATCCAGCTGTGCAGAATGTCAACACAACAAGAGCACCACACTACCACACTACTGACTGCCAGCCCCCTCCATCCCTTGCCAGTGCCTGACAGTCGCTGCAAGTCTGTTGCGATGGACTTTGTTGGCCCCTTGCCAGAAGACAAAGGATATGATTTCCTCCTAACAATCACTGACTGTCTCAGGTCAGATGTTTGCCTCATACCATGCTGCCAAGATATTAACACTGAACAGCTTGCAGTTCTCTTTTTCAACCATTGGTACTGCGAGAATGGGCTGCCACTTGACATTATCAGTGACTGTGACAAGCTTTTCGTGTTAAAGTTCTGGAGGGCTCTCCATGTACTCACCAGCATCAAGTTGAAGATGTTGACAGCTTTCCATCATCAGACAGACAGGACTAGTGAGCAGACTAACAAAACGGTTGTGGAGGCTATCAGGTTTCACGTCGATCGAGACCAAAAGGGTTGGGTGAAGGCACTGCCTCAGGTAAGATTCTCTCTCATGAATACAAAAAATGTCTCTACTGGTTTCTCACCTTTCCAGCTGCATTTCAGACGGTCACTGTGCATGCTGCCACTGCTGCTTGGTACTGGTGACATTACAGATGAACCTGAATATGAGTTGGCAAGAAGGGTGTTGGAGAGGATAGGGTGAATGTGATGGAGGCCAAGGACAACCTTTTCGCAGCTAAGCTGAGCCAGGCGATGCAGGCAAACAAGCACTGGCATGACAAAATCACCTATCTCATGGGGGATTCTGTTTATCTTTCAACTGCTAATCGTCAAAAGGAGTACATGCATGCTGGTGATGGTTGTGTAAGCAAATTCATGCCACACTTCGACGGACCATACAAAGTCCTGGCAAGCCACCTGGAAACATCAACATACATGCTGGAGCTACCTAATTCTAATGTGCATCCCACCTTCCATGCCTTCCTGCTTAAGCTAGCGCACACTAATGATGATGATGCTTTCCCTACACGCAAGTACACTTGCAACCCTCCAGTCTTGGTGGACAGCACTGAGGAGTATTTTTTTGATCGCATCCTCAATGAGAAGAAGGTTGGCCAGGGCTATAGGTATCTGGTCAGATGGGTGGGCTGGGGGCCTGAAGAAGACTGTTGGATGTTGTGGGTGGACTTAGACAAGTGTGAAGTGTTAGACCAATGGTAAAGGGTGAAGGACTGGCTGTGAGCCTGTTTCAAGAGAGGATAGGTGAGTGTAAGTACACTTGTACTTACTACACTCCTGACTTCTATCAGGAGTGCACGATCACCTGACATGGAGCTATATAAACCACATCTCTCATAGTTATAACTCTAACTTGTACTGTTACTTACTCAAATCCATACTCTGGTCCTTGTAATGTTTCTAGTGTTTTCTGCCTCTGGCAGGTTTCCAGAATGGTCTTCTCTATGTGGCTGATTGCCTTGTTATTCCCCACATTACAGATACCTATTCTGACTTGCACACAATGCCCTTGGCCATTTTGGTGCTTCAAAGTCCTATGGTGCCCTGCATGACTCCTTTTTCTGGCCTAACATGCACAAGGATCTTAAGGGTGCCTACATTCCCATGTGCATACATTGTCAACAGAATAGAAAATGGATTACCTGTGGAGATTACCTCTGATTGTGATAAGCTTTTCATATCTCAGTTTTGGTCCGCCCTACATAAGCTACATAAGCTGACTGACATTAGAGTCAAGCTTTTCTCCTCATTCGTATATCTGGCAGTTCACCACGTCTACAACTGAACACCAACTGGATTCAGTTGGTCAGGTCCAACCAGTTGGACACCAACTCAAGTCAACTGAACTACCAACTGAACACCAATTCAACCAAGTAAGTTCACTTACATTCAGTTCAGTTCAGTTCTCCACCAAGTGGCTACCACTTGAACACCACTTCACATAGTTAGAGCAGTTTCAGTTGGTGTCCAGTTGAAATACAAGTGGTGTACATGTGAACTGTGTACCATAGAGTTAGTAGAGGTAGAAGGGGTTGCCCAGCTGGTGTTCAGTTGGTGTTCAATTGGGTTTCAAGTGGACTTTTGACTTTGCAAAATTTACACAAGTCCAAATGGTGTTCAACTGGGCCCCACTTGGTAGTCAAGTGGTGGTCAAGTGGTATGTGTGTGAGTACAGACATAGCTACAAGTGATATTGGGAAGTGTTCAGTTGAACCCCAGTTGGTGTTCAAGTGACCACCAGCTGAACACCAGTTGAGTGTTATATTCTACAGATAGAGACAAGTTCAATGATATATTAAATAGTGTTCAGTTGATACTCAAGTGAGATTCAGGAAGTGTTCAAGTGGTAGCCAAGTGGTATTCAACTGAGGTTCAAGTGATATTTAAATGGTGTTCAACTGGGGTTCAAGTGATGTTCAAGTGGTATACAAGTGTTGTTCAACTGAAGTTCAAGTGATATACAAGTAAATGCTAGGTGGACTACAAGTGAACTTGCTATAATCCTTCAATCATCATCTTCCTCTCCCTCTTGCTCTCTATTCACAACTCCATTCTCATCCTCTTCATCCTCACATTCATCCCCTGCTTCATCCTGCCTCCCCTGCTGCCTAGCAATAACATGTCGAGTGTGCAAGAAGAGCAGCACATGCATGGTGAAGTCAAAGTTGCTGACAGTCATTCAGTTGAGGACTGTCTGAAACCCACCTAGCCATGTGTTGAGTTGTTCATAAGCCTAAGTGAACAAATTAGGCAAGTACAAGTAACTGAGTATAGTCACTCACCTGAGTGTTGAAGGCCCTCTTGTAGTAAGGTCTCCCCTCCTTATCTTCATCAACCACCACCAAGTTGGCGGCATCTCCATTAAGTGGTGCTGGATTGCATTAAGTCTGAAAGAGGTGGTCAGTAACCCAGTGATTGATGTAGTGGTAGGAGTCAACAATGATCCAAGTGGTGGGTTCCCAAGCAGGCCAGTGCCCTTGCTTAACAATATGCTTGAGCAAGGCACATCCCTTATCAATAGCAATGTAGCTGGGTCAGGAGTTGGGGTCTTCATAGACATCTTCAAGGAATCAAAGAATCTTGGCCACCCCTTCAGCCTTGGCAAACTTGCGCCAGGCAATCACCACACCACATGGAGCACAGATGGTCTCCACACAGTAGAACCTAGGAGCAGAGAAGTAGTTGTTGTACTTGGTGCCACTGACCTGTTCAACCTCCTGCTCCTCCAGGTTGTCATGTTCAAGCTCCTCTGCTCCTGCAGCATGTGGAAGCCAGTCCTGCCTCTCCTCCTGAGCCCTCCTCAACATCCTCTAAACTCCTAAAAGTGAGGAGTTGGCATAGTGTGCCCAATACACCCTCCACTGCTCCTGGTGATCAACACATGCCTGAGTCCCAGCAACCTTGACTCTGACAAAGTCTTTCATGCGACAACAGACCTCCATCTCCTCCTGATGGGCATTGCAAAACACTCCAGTCTGAGCATTGAGCAATTCCATCTTACAACCTGGCATGGCACAGTGGCAAGGCCCCATGACAATGCCATCAATAACAATCATGTGAACATCTGCAGGATTGTTAAGGGCAGCACTCCCAACAGGTTCAGGTATATTGGCTGGGACATTGTCAATATCCATGGCCTCAGCATCTGGAACAGCTGCCTGTAGATCAGGGCCTGCATACTATGGGACAGCATGATTTTCATCATGACCAGCAAGAGCAGCAGGATTGTCAGGCTGATTAGGGATTACATTAGCCACATCCTGAATGCATGACAGCACTCATCGCAAGAATGCCCCTCTACACTGCAGATGACTCCTCCATCTCCAAGGTACTTGTAGGCAGCAGTAACAAGGTCCTTGACAGCCATGTTGTCCACAAAGAGGAGTTCAGCACCACTGGGCTCTGCAAGCAACTGAATGGACTCCAAGACAAAAGCCTTCCAGGTATGTCTGCAAGTGAGCTTGAATGTAGCAACACTGGGCTGGACAAAGAAGTAGTTCCAGAACTCAGTCACTGCAGCTGTTGAGGCATGAAAACTGGACAATAGCTTTAGAGACCAGGCAGTCAACCTAGACCTGAGTTCCAACTTTGAGGTATTTGGCATCTGGAAGATGAACAGCAAGGCGACAATCGTTGGGAGGGTTGTTGAAGCTCTCATGGTCAGCCCAGAACATGGAGGTCTACAAAGGGGATGTCTAGAAAAGGATCTTCCAGTAGTTTAGCAGAGACACATGGAAGGAGTCTGAGGAGCAGCCACAAAGAGAGCGGCATGACAGCCTATAAAGAGAAACTGTTGAAATCAGTACAAGTTGAAACACAAGATGAGGTTCAAACAAGAAATGGCAACATGAAGTTACTTGAATTCAGTCTAGTATCAACAAACAGACTACCTACTTTGAAGTAGAAGCCTTCTTGCCCTTCTTCTCCTTGGCCAGCCTGGCCTTCTCTGCAGCCCTCTACTCTTTGTCCTTTGGACTTTGCAAAATTTACCCAAGTCCAAACATTGTTCAATTGTGTAAATGGGCCACTGCTTATGCATGGCAGGTTACGGGTTCTAGGCTTGCTAGAGAGAGATGTACTATACATTCTAATCAAGTGTTCAGTATTTACACAGAATGAACAGCCAGACATATGAAACATAGAGTAAAAGAAAGCAAGAGACAACTGTGACCTACTGAGCATCAGTTTAATTATAAGATACCCTTCCAATTTCCCAATCACTGGCTATCATCTATTTCAATAGCCACCCTCATTTTGTAGTGCTTGAGCATCCCATCCCAAGTAGAGAACAGATCATTTCATTTCATTACAGAACCTGTAACCTGAGCAAAATCTGAATGTAAGCTCTCACTTACTCCTTTTGCTTCCCCTGTCTCCCCCTGAATCATGTGTACATATCACATCCATGACTTATCAGATACTTACTTCCTACTTGTACTTGTACTACTGTCTTCCTCATTTGAACCCCACATGTTTGATCCATTCACCTTTTTGTCCTCATTTCCTGAGTGTTCAGCCTTTAGGCTTGTTCCAGAGGGTTAGAAAGCAATACAGTGGGTGCTCCTTATATTCAGAAGGATACATCATCTAAATGCAGTACTTAAATACCTAATATATGCACTAGATACCATGTGAGATGCCTGTTTGAGAATACCATAATGGCAAAGTGGACTCACAGTAGCTCTCCACTAGCCCAAATTCCAACACTGTTCATGCCTGTAACATGTTATGCAAACCATTCACAGCCCAAAGTGTTCATTTTGGTCTTCATCACCATGACCCCAGATAGAAAATGCCTTGAAGTGTTTTTATTTTGGCCATTGGCTGAGAGAAACTTTGTCATTTTGAGTGTTCTGCTAGTCTGATTACATGTAATCACAACTGAGAGGATAGATGTAATTTATCCACAGTCTATCTGTGAGAGCATGTGAACACTTATTCCTCTATCTCCCCCTTTTTGCCTTTTTGCCCTTTTGCCTTTGTCCATATATATAAAACAGATTCCCATATATGCTTCTCATCTTCTTACATTCATGCTCAATAGGTAAAGCTATTCTTAGCTTTACCTTTTTCCTCATTTTCTTATATTCACACTTGATAGTACATTGAGCTGTTCATTTTCTTTCCCCCATCTATATCACTACCCTTCTCTTTCACATCATTGATTTGTCATTTCTACTTTCTCAGAAGTTTGGTTGTGTTCCACATCTGGGTTCCATTTGTTTCCAGACTGTGAGCCAGCTGTCAAACAAGAGAGCTCATGGTAACAAGAAATACATTCTTTGTTATCCTAAACAAGGTGGATGGCCACCCAAGTATTCATTTGAGCTTGGTGTGACATGTGACTGAATGTTAGAGGTGTATCCAGGAGGCTCCTTAAGGACTATGTAACGGTTGAACTCCCCAAAGCCTCTCAGGTGGTCACAAGTGCATTAGATCCAATCTATAATGGACGAAACACAGGCGTAGTGACGGTAGTAAGGCTAGGAGTGATGCTTATGTAAGTACTAAGCCAGTAGCTAAACCCACCTGTTACAGACTACTAGGAGTACAATCACACGCACTATTGGCATGGATTCAGGCTGCAGATACATGTGGCTACTTGGACTTCTTGGATTATGGACTTCATACATATTCATCCTGGCTGTAGTTAGTAACATTGAACCCCTTACTGTTTCATGGACACATGGATGCCACATGTTTCCCAGTATATAGTTCTGTCTCATACTTACAGTACCTTAGTTCAAATATTAGTTCTTTCTTCTGCACTTGCCCTCGCACCACTTCACTGTGGTTCTCTTCCATCACCCTCACCTTCACTTGTACCCCTGGTATCTGCGCAGGTCCCCCCAAAAATACAGGGCATGCAAGAGTGTGGGAGGCATAGCCAATAGCTGAAGCTGAAGCCTGTACATCCTTGCCCTTGTCTTTCCCCCAAACCCCCTATAAGAAGCCTGTGTACCTGTGGTCCACGTAGCCTGAACCCCCTGCAAGTGTGGACCTTAACACTGAACAGCAGTCAGTTGTAAGAATACAGTAGTTCTCAGAACCAGCTGTTACTACATGAATACAAAATGAATCTAATTGATGCATCAAAAGGGACAGGTTAATACTATGCATTTGGTTGTGTAAAGCAGCTAAAGAGCAGCTATAATTATCTCAATCATTCAAAGGAATCTCACAACTATCATGCTTTATCCAAACAGCTGTAATACTATCCATTCCAGTTGAGGAATAGAAGTTTCAACTCTGCATCTTGCAGTTAGCTACATATTTGGGAAATATATTCAGACCTCTCTAATATGTGAAGACAGCATATCTATATGGGAAATAGGTGTCCTTTGCCTATCTAAGAAAGACCCCCACAAGTTATGTTGTAATTGCTCTTTAGTGTTTATCCATAGAGATAGACCCTACTCACATGTGCTGAATGAGTCTACAGTGTATGAAAAATAAATAAAGCTGGCAGCAGGAGCAACATTGGACATCTCAGAACAAAGATAGAGAACAAGAAGACACCAGACTGGATGAGATACAAATTAAGTGCTAATTAATTATTGTTTAATCATCTCACACTCAAAGTTCTCCCATTGTCAGTTGAAGGAGAATTGTGCTCGAAATCATTATGATCTTAGGGGCCTCAGGAGCGCCCCCTGAAAGAGCTCAATATGGCAACTCACATGATCCAAGAAGTTGGATCACAGTGTCTAGTTAATTAATTTTGATTCCGAGATCCAGATCATCGATCCACCGGCTACTGGGTACTGCAATAGCCACCCTCTTTTGTAAGCGCCTGCGCAATCCCCCAAGTATAAAACAGATTCTTTCATTATGTAAACTTCATTACAGAACCCGTAACTAAGCTCCACTTTGGGGTCAACTGGTGGACAAGTGGTATGTATGTGCTTACAGGTGTAGTTATAAGTGATGTATCAGTTGAACACCAGTTGAATGTCATGAAGTAGAAATACACACAAGTTCAACAATGGATTAATTGGTGTTCAGTTGGAGTTCAAGTGGTATGCAAGTAGTATTCACATAAGAGTGATATACAAGCTATATACAACCATAGACTTATGCCCAGTTGATATTCAAGTGATGCTCAAGTTGTGTTCAAGGTGGTCAATTTGAAAGAGGTGTTGTTATTTTATTTGGATTTAAAAGAAATTTATTTAAATTTATTCCTATGCCACTAATAATAATACTAACTACTGATATGCATGAGAGATGGTGGGACTCACTCACTTGAGAGCCTCCTGCAAGGCCTTGGTAGCAGACATGGTGGACCTGGGTTTGTTGATAGTGCTGCTAGTGGTGACCAAGGGGAATAGACAAGGGATGAGGGTGGGGTGCAAGGGCATTGTGGCCACATTGGACGGGCGGTGTGGTGGCATTGAGTGGGGGGTGTGGCATCCGACAGGCATATGGGGTGTGCGACGGCATCAGGGGGATGTTGGGGGGGCAACAACGATGGGGGGCGCGTGCTGTGGTCATCATGGATGGGGGGTGGGTGTGGGCGGTGAGGGTGTTGGGGGCGTTGGGGCGCATGCATTGATGTTTGGGCATTGGACGACGTTGGGGGACATTGTCGGACGTGCAACGATGTTGGGGGATGTTGGGGGGCGTTGGACGGTGTTGTTGTCGTCGGGGGACGCACGTGGACGTTGATGGCATTGGGGGGATGTTGGGGGCGCGCAACGGCATTGAAGGCATTGGACGGTGCGCATGGACATCGACGGCGTTGGGGAACATGCACGTCGGCATCGACGATGTTGGGGGAGTGTTGGGGGCATTGGGGGCATGAGCGTTGTCAACGACAACATGGGGGCGTAGGGGGGCACACGTCAATGTTGGTGGGTGTGGGGGTGCATGTGGACGTTGGGGGGGCGCGTGCGTCGACGATGACGACGTTGGGGGTGTTGGGGGAATGTTGGGAGGCGTGGGGGGTGCGGAGGTGGTGGTAGTAGAAGGCAGGGCAGTTGTCAGAGAAGAAAAAGAGGTGGGGGGGGGGCGGGGTACTAACCTGAGGCGTGCCTCCTCCTCATTCCCTGCCGTTCCTCTGCGTCCTCACGACATTGGCTTGCATGGGGGCATCCTGGTGTTGTGGGGGCGTTGAGGGCAAAGCGAAGGGATGGGGGGTGGTGGTGGTTGAGAAGGAAGAGACGACGTGCCTGCATGGCAGCAGTCACATGCGCGTGTTGTCACGCTGATTGCCGGAATTAGCGCCCATACAAGCGCCCATCAAAAAAGACAAAATAAAATAAAGTAAAAAGAATATTCATAATCAATCATAAGCACTCAATAAGCACCTGTCCGAGAATAATGACTTATTCTCAATTAAGTCCTGCTAACTCATTTTTGGATGTCACAAAGTGGAAATTGCCTCAGAAAACCTCCAATCAATTGTAAGAAATCCAAATAAATTCACAGAAATTGCCTAAAAATTGTAGAGAATATATATGTATATACAATTTCTTATTATTCAATTGGTGTTCAAGTGACATTCACTTGATCCCCAATTGTTCTCCACTTGATGTTCTACTGACTTTTCAGATGAACACCAACTGAACACCAATTATTCACTTAGTTCACTTGGTGTCCAACTGGTGTCCAACTGGTGCTGAACTGAACTGAACTGGTGTTGAACTGAACTTTCCCAGCCATTTCTCAGCCAAACTAAAAAAGTTGGAAGTTCAGTTGAACACCAACTGAACACCAAACTGCCAACTGAAGACGTGGTGAACTGTCAGGTGCTCCCTCATTCCATCTGCAGATGGATGGCTTGAGTGAATGGACAAACAAGATGATCATCCAGTTCTTATGCTACTTTGTCGATAGGCAGCAGCAGGGTTGGGTTAAGGCCTTACCTCACATCTGCTTTGCATACATGAACACCATAAACACATCCACCAGTTATTCACCTTTCCAGCTTCACCTTGGCTACTCACCTTGCATTATTCCTTCCTTCATACAGAGTGGATCACCTTCAAACATTGATGCTGAGAAGTTTATTTGGTCTATTAAGGCATTGACTATGAAGGCTAAGGATTCCCTCCTAGCTTCCAAGATTTCACAATCACTACATGCTAACACTTCTCATTCTCAGGAAATCACTTATAATGTTGGTGACATGGTATACCTTTCAACAGCTAATTGAAGATGAGAATATACACATGCTGGTGATGGTCGTGTCACCAAGTTTATGCCACACTTTGACAGTCCTTATTCAATTATCAAGGCTTATCCTGAATGTTCTACATATATGCTGGACCTCCTGAACTCCCCTAACATCTTCCTGACATTCCACGCTTCATAGCTCAAGCGCTTCCATTACAACAATGCTGCTCTATTTCCTTCTCACAAGCTCAAACAACCTGAGGCCCTGGTTAACAATGAAGGCAAAGATGAATGGCTAGTGAAATTGATTGTTGATGAAAAACACGGACAACGTGGGATGGAATACCTGGTTCAGTTCAGAGGTTATGGTCCAGAGCATGATAGGTGGATGGTTCAGCTAATGCCAAGGAATTAGAAGTTTTGGACACTTGGCTTGAGTTGAGACACTCCAATCCTTGCTATTCTTCACATCTTCAATGAAGATACACTGTTTCTTTCAGGTGGGATCAAGTGTAAGCTCACACTCACTACTTACCTTCCCCTAGCCCCTCTCTCCTATCTGCGATCATATGACATATCCCTTATATATGTGACCCTGACAATGATGTTACTTACTTCCTCCTTGTATCTCTCCACCCTTGTTCACCCCCTCAAATCTATATGTTTGGTTCTTTCAACTGCTTTGCCTGTCTTAAGTGTTTTTCCTTTGGGGTTACTTCCACCTAACTTGTTTGATAAACTTGCACTTTGTGTGGTTCTTTTATTTCAGGGTTTTGGTTGAGGAGCCACAATTTGATCAGGTGATGTGCTGGGTCAGTTTGGAGAGGCAGAGATTGCCTCTGATTCTCAACTATTGGAAGCCTGCTTATATTGAGCATCTGGACGAATCCACTGCCAGACAGGTTAGGAATAGCTATATGCATATGTCCTTGACCTTGACCTTTTGTGCCTCTGTGAACACACTTCCTCTTTGTCTGCTGCTTGTTGTTAGACTGTGGCAGTTTAGAAGGACCAGCCTTAGCATTTTTATTGCCTTGCTGTTTCTGCTGTTGGAATTGGAATGCCTTCCCTTTTCCTTTGATGGCAGAAAGTTTGTTCACATTGCCCTGGTGTGACAGCTGCTTCTTAGAAAGCTGTTTGTACTGCCACTCTGCTTCAATGTACCCAATGAGTTCATTGAGGTTCAGATTCTCCAATTTATTGAAAATCCAAGTTTGGGCAACTAATTCATACTCTTTCAGTAATCTGGCAAGTATGATTAGAGGAAGGAGTTCCCCTGTCCCCTGTCTCCTATATCATGTGATATGCCTAATACATATATATACACAACCCTGACCATTTGAGTACTTACTTCTTCCTATACTACTTTCCATCTTCCTTGAATCATACACAGTGATCCTCTTATCTCTGATTCTGTTCTCTAAGTGTTGTACCCTCTTGGGTATCTTCCACTTTTTTAAAGATCAACCTCACTGATATTTTGCTAGAAATTGCTATGCTCACATTGCTGGCATTTTCCCTTACCCATGCTTCCCAGCTCTGCCTCCCCATTCCCAGCCATCTGTCCCAGTCTCTCAAACAACTAGAAGTTGCCAAAACCAGAATTGCCTTTACTATTCATCCCAGTCCTCCTCTCCAGTCAACTGCCTTGTTTGACTGCCTAAATGTTCCCACATATAAGAGCTCACTAGTCACCTGGTCTCCTCATTACCTCACTTCTGTACACATTCAGCCTCAGTCAGATCAGAATTGAGTACAAGCTTGCCCTTATTGCCCTGTCCCCCCTCACCTTCACCCTTTTTCATGCATATATCCAACCCTTCCTCATGCATTCCCCTGGACCCTTTATCACTTCCCTTCCAGGCTTGTGTTGACATGGGTATCAAGGCCAAAATAGAGCAATCAAACCCCATGTGTCCTCCCATGATGGAGGATGGCAATGTTAACACTAGTCTTTTATGGGAATGGTTCAGCAAATCTGAAAACTTTTCCACCATAAGTCTATTGCCTCTGAAGCTGAGGTTGTCTCTGTTGCCTTTGGCATGAGTGGTATATTATTTGATGGCTTTCTGCTAATTCTCCCAGCCCTGAACTGATGACCTGGGATGAACACAAGACTTGTATGCACAACCTCTTCCTGCCATCTGATTGGGAACACTTGACACATATGGATGTATTATGGATTCAACAGAATTCAAAGACCTTCATGGAGTTCTCTCTTAGGGTGGTGGGGAGGGGGGTGCAACTTGTTGGCCAGAATGGATAGTTTCCTCAATAATGAGTTGCTTCATGACACACTTGAAGTTAACATGGATAGGGAATTAGCTTGTGAATGCAATCATAAGAATTTGTCTTTGATTATATTCTTTTGTGACTGGCTCAATGATTTCAGGCAATTTGAAAAATGCAAGAGGCAAACATCTTGAAGAGATTACACAGAAGTTCTCTCATCTTAACATCAAGGCTCCCACTACTCCCCATATCCATTTCTGACCTCTTGTCCCTTCTCTAACTACTGGCCCATCTACCTCTTCTTCAAGCTCTGGTCCTTCTGGTGCTACCTTCATGCCAATTCCCAAACTTCTTGACAAAGGATACACTCTCCTTACAAACAATGGAGGCTGCTACAACATGTTGGTGCTCATTGCATTGCCCTGCCTATTGATGGATTGAAGTATAAAACATTGAATGCTAAGGACATTCCTCCTCATCTTGCTAATTATGCAACTAGGGGTGGTGTTACTACTAGGCTCCCACTGCTTCCTTAATCAATATCAATGAAAACACAGTTGCTGAGACCCCTCCTGTCATGGCTGCAGTTCTCCCAAATGTCTCATCAATTGTCACTGATGGAAATTGAGCTGACAATGAGTATGTGCCATTCTCTTGCTTCAATATTTTTTGGTCTTGCAATTTGGCTCCTCCTTCTTCATTGTCACCTACTGTTAACAGGGTTATTGATGATGGTTCCACTATAGTTCTTATTAGATTGCAACTTGCCAAGTCCTTGAAAATTAAGCAGTTCCACACAGAAACACCTTTCAAATGCAACACTGCCCTCTCTGGAGTGGGGAAGGAGATATCACTTAATTATTACATTAAAATCCAACCTCATTCACCTAATGGACTTTTTATTTTGAAACCCCTTCATGCTTTCATTTCACCCTCTCTTGTTTCTGATTTAATTCTCAGGCTTCCTTTTTTCAAGGCAAACAGCTTAGTTATGAACCATGGACACAATTCTTGTATCACTAAATTAGACAATGTTGACTCTTACAATTTATTCTGCCCCTCTGTCCCTGTCTGTTCAATGCATCCTCCAAAATGGAAAGCCGCACACATACACACTAGTGACATTTGTGCCACCTGTCATATTGCTCACACTGAACACACACACACTTGTTTGCTAGCTCTGAGATGGCCAGTGCACTGAAGAAACATCACCATTGAGCTGTGCCTTTGCAGGGCAACACTATCATCACAGCTATCAAATGCCATCTTGAAGATATGAGCACACTTGCAACTTATGAGGCCCAGCTAAAGTGGATGGATGGAGTGATGAAATGGGAGAGTACACTAATCTGTTCTCTAGCAAGGTTCCTCCTGTTCATAGGCTACCAGATCAAGTCTACCACCATTTCAAACTGAAGGACTACACAAAGATTGTTAGCAAATGTGGCTACACTTGTTTCTGGAAAAAGCATGGAATGTGGAAACAGCTTCTGGATGCAAACCTTGCCTCTGGCAAGATGTGGCCCTCAAACTCTGAAAACACCAGTTCCACATTCCTGGTATTCAAATCTGACCCTACTGCCAACTATCATTGGGTGAACAATTACTGCCAACTCAGTCAGAACACCATGCCAGATCAATTCCCCTTACTCTGAATTGATGAGATTCTTGCTGACTGTGGATGAGGCAAGATCTGGGGTAAGCTTGATATGACTAACACATTTTTTCAGACCAAAGGCCATCCAGACAACATCAAATACACCACCATTTGGACTTCATTTGGACTCTATGAGTGACTGGTATTGCCCCAAGGCTGTTACAATGCCCTATTTACACATCAGCATAATATGGTGGCCACCTTGTGCCATTTAATTGGGAAGATTTGCCATGTATACTTGATGTGATTATCTGGTCTTCCTTCCTTCCTGAGCACATTTGTAATGTTCATGCCATCTTAAATGCCTTGCACAACACCATGCTTTACTGCTCCATCAAGAAGACAGATCTTTTCTGTACATCAATAAACTTCATAGGTGAGCACCTGACAGTTCACCACATCTTCAGTTGGTTTTCAACTGAACTTTGAACTTTTTTAGTTTGGCTGAGAAATGGCTGGAAAAGTTCAGTTCAACACCAACTGAACTAAGTGAATACTTGGTGTTCAGTTGGTGTTCATCTGAAAATTCAGTTAAACATCAAGTGGACATCAATTGAAGACCAAGTGAATGTCACTTGGACATCAAGTGATTAATATGGAAATATGTAGATATATATATATATTCTACAATTTACTAGTAATTTATATGAATTTCTGGAAATTATTTGAGTTTTTATAGCTTTTCTGAGATCAATTTCTGCTTTGGAATGGCCAGAAATGGATTAGCAAGACTTATCTAGAAATAAGTCATTTTTCTTGGATGGACGCTTATCGGGTGCTTACACCTAATTATTAATATTCTTTTTCTTTTCTTTTTCTTTTCTTTTTAGACAGGCGCTTACTTTTCGGCAATTAGCATGACACCACACACATGTGACAGTGGTGTGTCATGCTGGCATGCCATCTCTCTTTGCTCAACCACAACCATCCTCCATTCCCCTGCTTTTCCCCAACACCCCCACAACACTGCCATGCTCCCACGCAAGCCAACGTTGCAAGGATGCAGAGGAATGGCCAGGAATGATGAGAAGGGACAGCCAAGGTAAGCACCCTGCCCCCATTTTTTTTTTTCATATCTGATGACCCCTCCGCCTTCCACCACCCTCTCCAACACCCCCCAACATCGACGACGACACTGTGTATGCCTGCAACATCCCCCCAACATCCCCCATTGTCCACCATTGTCCCCCAACGTCCACGACAACCTGACCCCCCCCCCCCCCAATGCCCCCAACATCGACAATGATGCCGTGCACACCCCCAACATCCCCCAACGTCGATGCCTGCCCCTCATTGTCAACGACGCTGCTGCGTACCCCCCTGTCCCCCAATACCCCACAATACCCTACCACCTCATCCCTATCCTCTGAACACCCCTATCTGCCCCTTGGTCACCACCAGCAGCAAATGATGTTGAAGAGAAGGAGAAGTCGTCAAGTGAGGAGGAGAAGGAAAAGACGTTGAGTGATGAGAAGGACTCGGACGCTGGTGACAACCAGAAGAGTGACGACTCTGCTGATGACAAGAAGACTGACAGCTCAGGTGAGGATCCCATGGACCTTGACCCCAATGTCACCCCTCGCAACCTGCCTGCTTCCAAGTGTCAGGCTAGTGCCTCCCCCATTGCCCATCACCATATAGCTCAGTGCAGCAAGGCTGACCATGCTGATGATACTACTCCATTGCCTGCACCCATGTTTGCTAACTTGACGACTATCTCCTGCCTTCCTCTCCCATCACTGATGATGTCAATGACTTGCAAGGCACCTCTTGTACCATGGGTGGATTCACAAGGGGCAAGGGGCATGGGGTGGCTGACTTCAGTAAGTTCTTGCTTGTCATATTCAGCTCAGCTACTGACTCCTGCTTAGATACCTAGCCAGCAGACCTTGTCCCTGTCCGCAATGAGGGCAGAGTCTTGGTGTACAAGAATGAGGACTGCACCAGTGCTAAGGCCTGTGCTGTGAGGGTCCCTTTGGCTTACACCTTGGGGCCTGTCCTCAAGGCTATGGTCAAGAAAATGACCACTCTTGCAGGTATGTCACATATTTTGACTTCGCGTTTTTTGCTTACCATTTGTTGCCACTTAGACTCTGACATCTCATTGTGGGTTAAGGATGACTGGGAGATGAAGGGCCTGTTTGCTGTGGCTGTTGAGGGGGATGAGCCCATAGAGTAGGACAACAACAAGGAAATGGAGTTGTTAATGGTAAGCAAAATCCAACTTGACTTGAAAAAATTCTGACTCTATCTAACTCAGGAACCTTCAACCCAAGGCTCTGGCTTCCATCCCCCTCCCTTCCCTTCTGTTTACTCTGCTGCCACCCCATTGACCATCTCTTCCCTCACTCCCTCTGCCTCTGTCTCCACTGCTGACATCGACACTGCCTTGCTTACCATTGTCTAGCAACTTGCCACTGCCTTCTCTGATCCCCCCTTGCTTCAGCTTGCCATCATGTTGAAGGTGCCCTTCAGCATGACACCCAAGGAATCTGGCAAGGGCAAGATCCCTCAGATCTTTGCCAGGATGAAGGCAGCTGCCCTAGTCCAAGACCAGTGGCTGGAGTTGAAGAATGCAGGCAAGTGGACTGGCTGTGATCTCAACATTGACGAACTTTGCTCGCTCTACATCTGCAAGACCAACTACAACACCTACGCCAAGAGAACTCAGGTCTGGGTTGACCACCTGGTCTCCAGGGCTATTGTCAATGCCAACTACAGCTTTCATGCCTCGACAGCTGCAGTGACTGAGTTCTGGAACTACTCCTTTGTCCAGCCCAGTGGTGCTACATTCAAGCTCACTTGCCGACATACCTGGAAAGCTTTCATCTTGGAGTCCATCCAGTTGCTTGCAGAGCCCAGTGGTGCTGAGCTCCTCTTTGTGGACAACATGGCTATCAAGGACCTTGTTACTGCTGCCTACAAGTATCTGGGGGATGGAGGAGTCATCTGCAGTGCAGAGGGGCATTCTTGCGATGAGTGCTGTCATGCATTCAAGAATGTGGCTGACATGATCCCTAATCAGCCTGACAATCCTGCTGCTCTTGCTGGTCATGATGAAAATCATGCTGTCCCAGAGTATGCAGGCCCTGCTGTGGAGGATGCTGAGGCCATGGATGTTGTGTTGGATACAGCAAGCCATTAGATGGGCACGCACATTAGTGCCCTATTGTACATATCGGGAAGGACCCTGTAATTCAAACTGTATGTTCGCGTATGTGTCCTCTTCACATCTCAGTGACCTTAACACCACTGAGATGTGAGTACTACTTATCTACTATTTTATTCTCCCTTAACTCACCTATAGTAGATATTCCTTTATTACAGGTACCTATACCATGTACTTAGTGACCTTAACACCACTGAGATATATTCCTTTATTACAGTTCTACTCCCAATGGTTTGATCTCCCACCTGAGGTCTTGCGTGGTTCCCTTCCCACTCGCTCACACTCGTTCACCCTCTCTGCGCCGTGAGTCATCACGCGTGAGGTTGTGTTCACCCCGTCTCGGCCCCAGCACTCAACAGGTTATGGGCCCTGTGCCTACCGAAAATATGTCTGGCTCTCTCACGTCAACTATCAAGGTTCTGTGGACACCGATTCTGGAAAACGACGGCTCGAACTGGATCACATACAAGGAATGGCTCCTGAACGTTGTCACATCCAAAGGACTTTGGCGCCACATCACCGGGACTGTGAAACGACCCAAAGCATGCTATTTGGGGAAGGACAGACACTACTATCTGGAACCCCCATCCTCGAAAGCCACGGAGATCGATGAGAAAGGGAAGAAACCGGAACTGTCACCTCTCAGTGACGACATCGTCGAAGCAATGTTCACCAAGCTCGACGAATTCGAACAGAAGGAGGTGCAGCTACGCGAAATCATTTACGAAACGGTCAATAAGACTACATTCCTGCAGATCAAGAATGAAGAACGTGCTTCTGATGTCTGGGCACGTCTCGTCCACATCAACGAAAACAAAGGGACGCTGTACCAGCTCGACACGCTTGCCAAGCTTCAGGCAAAATGGCTCCTTGAAGGTGCTGACGTTCATGCGCATCTCGCTGAAATGGTCGAGATTGCGGAGAAGCTTGCGGGAATGGGCTATAACATGTCCGATGATCAATTCTGCGGCTACATCCAGGCCTCATTACCATCAAGCTATCAACCACTCCTGCAAACCATCAGCCTCACGACCCGACTTAACGGCAAAACACTATCAAGCGGAGATCTCATCAGCGAGATATTCGATGTGGCCGAAGTACAAACCGTAAACGCCGCCAATGACAAGAAGACATCTTCGAGCTCAAATGCGGCGATGGTTGCTACGCAGTCAAAGGGAAAGGGCAAAGGTAAAGCAAAGTCAAAGTCAATGAAGAAATGTGATAACTGCAGCAAGAATGGCCACGAAAAGTCGGACTGCTGGGCGAAAGGAGGAGATAAGGAAGGACAAGGACCACAGCAGATGAAGAAGGCTTCTGTCTCGTTGTCGAAAGCTAACGCGAACGCTGTCGAAAAGCCAGAAGATGAAACCAAAGCAGACAGCAGTCACGAAATCGACTACGTGCTTATGGTTGGACTCGCTGCACCTAAGACTCCCTCTCTGCCGCTTTTCATTTCAAGCAATATCCCGGCCGCCATGGCTACTTCGTCATCGCCATCCGCTACCTCCGAAGCCATTGCAGATTGTGGAGCTACTCTCCACTTCACGCCAGATCACCATCTCTTTCTCAATTATACCGAGATTGAACCCGAACCAATCAAGACAGCTGATGGGCAGACTCTTTGCGTCGCGATCGGTCGAGGCGATATACGTCTCGAATTCCCTATGGGAAAGAACGCCAAGCCTCTGAGGATCAAGCTCATGGGTGTTTATCATGCACCCGGCATCGCCTACACCCTCGTTTCTGTCAGCCTCATGGACGAATCTGGCCATATCATCCACATCAAAGGAGGAATCATGACCATCCAGACTCCAAAACCCAATCCCAGAGTTATTGCGCGAATACCCCGCATTGGAGGACTGTATCGAATCTGTCAAGGATCAGCAAAACGTAAGACTGTCGCAAACGTCGCTTGCGCCGCCATATCCATTTCCGAACTCCACCGTTGTTTAAATCACGTCAATCATGAAGATCTCCGACGCATGGTCAAGCATAACATGGTAGATGGATTAAACGTCGACCTCTCCACTACTCCGGAATTCTGCAGAACATGCATGAAATCCAAGATCATCCGGCAGTCTTTTCCCAAAGAGAGCAGTCACGCTTTGATCAAGAGTTACGGTGATAAAGTCGTCGCAGATCTCTGGGGACCTGCTCCGAAGCGCTCGCTAGGTGGCAAGTACTACTACATGCTTCTCAAGGATCTCTACACCTGTGAAGAACGAGTCTACTTCCTTCGGACAAAGGACGAAGCTTTTGACTTCTACAAGAAATACAAAGCATGGGTTCAAGTCCAGCGTAATGCCTTAATCAAGATCTTTGGATCTGATCGTGGTGGTGAATTTATGTCCACAACCTTCAATGAATGGCTCGAAAATGCCGGTACCGTTCGCCACCTCACCGTCCATGATTCCGCACCATCTAATGGAGCCGCCGAACGCGGTAATCATACTTATCTCAATGATGCTCGCGCGTCTCTCATCTCTGCAGCCATGGACACCCAACTATGGGCTGAGGCTGTCAACTACTCTGTTTGGATCCGGAATCGAACTCCTACCAGTGCTCTCTCTGCCAACAAAACTCCGTACGAAATGGCTACAGGCGTCAAACCAAACCTCTCGCTTGCTCGAGAATGGGGATCTCTTGTCTGGGTGAAGCGTAAAGACGCTACAAAACTGGAACCTTGAGCAGAATCTGCTAAATTCGTTGGATTCAACCAAGAGTCTAAGGGCTACAGGTTTACTGGCCAAGCAAACGGACTATCGGTATTGAACGGGACGTCTACTTTGACGAACTCGCTGCTCTTACTCCTGAGGAAGCTCAGATTGAGGAAGAGTCAGCTACACCAGCCAATCTGACCATCCCCACAGCGCAAGACCATCTCCCTGATCCACCCGCTACTCCTGAAATCAAACCTGAACATGTTGATCTCCTGCCACTGGCCCCAGCTCTAGCTCCCATTCATGACCCACCAGCTCGTCTCCACATCCCCGATGGTCTAGATGAACCCGAACCGAACACTGGAAGAGGATTTCGCCAACGACCGCCACCTGGCCACTTCAAACGAGTCCAAGAAGGGAAAGCAAACATTGCAACTTTACCTTTCGTTGCCGCTGTACTTGACACGATTGGACGACTCGAGAGCGATTCCTTGGAGAATATATACAAGATGGAGGACAGAGATTGGTTTGGAGGTGTTAGAGAAGTCGCTGCACTTCATATTACAGGCCGAGAACCCTCACGACCTGAAGAAGCGTTCTATGGGCCTGAAGGTGAACAATGGAAGAAATCAGCACTTGAAGAAATCTCCCAGATTGAGAAGCTTAAAACCTACGACATTGTTGAAGTGCCACCAGATGTCAATATCGTCGGATCTCGATACATCTTTCACTACAAGCAAGACCCAACTGGGAAAATCATCAAGTTCAAAACTCAGGTAGTAGCTCAAGGCTTTTCACAGGTATACGGTGGTCGACTACATGGATACCTTTGCCCCTGTCGTCAAGCTATCTACTCTACATGTTCTACTCGCCTTCGCTGCTCAGAATAACTCCATCATTCATCAGGCTGATGCCAAGAACGCCTATCTCAACTCAAACGGACTTAAGGAAACCATATATATGGCCCTACCTCCGATGTACTTGCTTTTCAAACAACTGCCAAAGCACCTTGAAGCTCTTCGACGTCAAGGTTGATGACTTGTCTGCAGACTCAAGAAGCCTCTCTACGGCACTAAGCAAGGTGCCAATGAGTGGTATCAGACCCTCAAAGGAATATTCATATCCCTCGGTTACACTGTCTGTTCAGCTGACGAAGCCGTCTTCTACAAATTCAACGACTCTGAATACACCATTGTCGGCGCAGCTACTGATGACTTCACCATCATTTCGGAATCAGTCAAAAGCGCCAATCTCATCAAGAAGCAGCTTAGCAAGCATTTTGAGCTCATCGACTTCGGTGACATTCACTGGATCTTGGGGATTAATGTTAACCGTGACCTTTCGGCCTGCACTATCAGTCTAGGTCAGCAATCCTACATTGATCACTGCCTGGAGATCATGGGACTTCAAGATGCTCACCCCGTTGTCACTCCACTCGAACCTGGAGTTGATCTCAGCATTGATGCACCCGGTGTATCACCCAAAACGCTAGATCAATCTGGGAAATCTCGATACCGCCAGGCGATAGGACTTCTCATGTACCTATCACTTGGAACTCACCCCGACATCACATACGCTGTCTCGACTCTCTCTCGCTTTTTAGATGCACCACATACTACCCACATGGAGTCAGCTAAACGTGTCTTCAAGTATCTCAAGGGATCTCGAGATCTTCGGCTGTATCTCAGAGGTGATCAGCCTTTAGACTATTCCGACACTGATTTTGCATCCGACCAGGACCGGTACTCAATATCAGGCTATGCTTTCTTCATTGGACATGGAGCTATCTCCTGGAGTTCCAAGAAGCAACCGCTAGTCACTCTCTCGAGTTGCGAGTCCGAATATGTCGCGCTCACTCATGCATCGAAGAAACTACTCTGGCTACGGAAACTCGTTGAGGAGATTTTTGCACCGCTGAAATCTCCGACCACTCTTTACTGCGATAATCAAGGCGCCATCATTCTTTCCAAAGACTCCACATTCCATGCTCGCACCAAACATATTGACACTCGTTTCCATTTCATCCGCCAGACCGTCATCAATAATCAAGCGCAGCTGATATACTGCCCCACCAATGAGATGGTTGCTGACATATTTACGAAATCTCTCACACGCATTAAGTTCGAGAAGTTTAGATCTTTGTTAGGTCTTTGATACCCGTCGTCAGCTTGAGGGGGAGTGTTGGATACAGCAAGCCATTAGACGGGCACATGCATTAGCGCCCTATTGTACATATCGGGAAGGACCCTGTAATTCAAACTGTATGTTCGCGTATGTGTCCTCTTCACATCTCAGTGACCTTAACACCACTGAGATGTGAGTACTACTTATCTACTATTTTATTCTCCCTTAACTCACCTATAGTAGATATTCCTTTATTACAGGTACCTATACCATGTACTTAGTGACCTTAACACCACTGAGATATATTCCTTTATTACAGTTCTACTCCCACTGGTTTGATCTCCCACCTGAGGTCTTGCGCGGTTCCCTTCCCACTTGCTCACACTCGTTCACCCTCTCTCGCGCCATGAGTCATCACGCGTGAGGTTGTGTTCACCCCGTCTTGGCCCCAGCACTCAACATGTTGATGATGATGTCCCAGCCAATGATGCATCTGAACCCGCTGGGGGTGCTGCCCTTAACAATCCTGCTGATGTTCGCATGATTGTTATTGATGGCATTGTCATGGGGCCTTGTCACTGTGCCATGCCAGGTTGTGAGATGGGATTGCTCAATGCTCAGACTGGAGTGTTTTGCAATGCCCACCAGGAGGAGATGGGGGTCTGTTGTTGCATGAAAGACTGTGTCAGAGTCAGGGTGGCTGGAACTCAGGCATGTGTTAATCACCAGGAGCAGTGGAGGGTTTACCAGGCTCACTATGCCAAATCCTCACTCTTAGGAGTCCAGAGGATGTTGAGGAGGGCTCAGGAGGAGATGCAGGAGTGGTTGCCTGCTGGTCATGGAGCAGAGGCACCTGAGCATGACAACCTTGAGGAGCAGGAGGTTGAAGAGATCAGTGGCACCAAGTATAACAATTACTTCTCTGCTTCTGGGTTCTACTGTGTGGAGACCATCTGTGCTCCATATGGTGTGGTAATTGCCTGGCGCAAGTTTGCTAAGGCTGAAGGGGTTGCCAAGATTCTTCAGTTTCTTGAAGACATCTATGCAGATCCCAGCTCCCATCCTAGCTACATTGCTATTGACAAGGGATATGCCTTGCTCAAGCACATTGTCAAGCAAGGGCACTGGCCTGCTTGGAAACCCACCACTCAGATCATTGTTGACTCCTACCACTACATCAATCACCGAGTCACCGACCACCTCTGCTGGACTTGGTGCAACCCGGCACCACTCAATGGAGATGCCCCCAACCTGGTGATGGTTGATGAAGACAAGGAGGGGAAACCTTACTACAAGAGGGCCTTCAACACTCAGGTAAGTGATTATACTACTCAGATACTTGTACTAGTCTAATTTGTCCACTTAGGCTTGTGAACAACTCAATGCATGGTTGGGTGGGTTTCAGACAGTCCTCAACTAGATGACTGTCAGCAACTTTGACTTTACCATGCATGTGCTGCTCTTCTTGCACACTCAATATGTTATTGCTAGGCAGCAGGGGAGGCAGGAAGAAGCAGGAGATGAAAGTGAGAATGAAGAGGATGAGAATGGTGTGAGATATGGGCAGCAAGAGGTGCAGGATGATGATGATTGAATAATATGAGCAAGTTCACTTGTAGTCCACCTGGCATTCACTTGTATATCACTTGAACTTCAGTTGAACAACACTTGTATACCACTTGAACATCAGTTGAACACCATTTGGATATCACTTGAATACCACTTGAGTACCAACTGAACACTACTTAATATATCATTGAACTTGAATCTGTCTGTAGAATATAACACTGGTGTTCAGTTGGCAGTCACTTGAATACCAACTGGGGTTCAACGGAACACTTCCAATATCACTTATAGCTATGTCTGTACTCTCACACACATACCACTTGACCCCCAGTTGACCACCAAGTGAAGCCCAGTTGAACACTATTTAGATTTGTATAAATTTTGCAAAGTCCAAAGTCCACTTGAAACCCAACTGAATATCAACTGAACACCAGTTGGCCAATCTTTTCAACCTCTACTAACTCTATGGTACACAGTTCACATGCACACCACTTAGACATCAACTGGACACCAACTAAAACTGCCCTCACTATATGAAGTGGTGTTCAAGTGGTAGCCACTTGGTGGAGAACTGAACTGAACTGAATGTAAGTGAACTTAATTGGTTGAATTGGTGTTCAGTTGGTAGTTCAGTTGACTTGAGTTGGTGTCCAACTGGTCGGACCTGACCAACTGAATCCAGTTGGTATTCAGTTGTAGATGTGGTGAACTGCCAGATATACTCATAGGTCATACAATCTCACAGAAGGGTACTGAGGCTGATGCAAACAAGGCTCTGAAGATTGTGGAGTGGCCTACTCCTAAGATGGCAGCTGACATTCACCAGTTTTTAGGTCTCATTCATTACCTCTCATCCTTCCACCCCTGTCTTGCAAATTTCACCTCAGCCCTCAGCCCTCTTATGAATAAAGTCAACAGCAAGGACCCTGTCACTTGGCTTCTGTTACATCAGCTTGCTTTCAACAGTATCAAGGCCTTGGTGACATTGTGTGAATGTTTAACTATTATCAATCATGATGAGCCCAGAAATAACAAGATCTTCGTCACCATGGATGTAAGCAATGTAGGAACTGTGTTATGGTTCGATATTTCTTTCTTCAATTTCCCTTATCTTTCTTTACCTTATCAGTCACGACACGGGTATACACGTGACCGATGACGTGTCCCCTTACTAATTAGCATTACATATCTATTACGATAGCCTTAGTAAGAACCACACCGAAACCATATGTCCGCAGTCAACCCGCAGCCATGACAAGACGCCATGTACAAACGGTGCACTTTCCATGGAACACTGGCTGGTTATGGTGTGTAGTAGTACATGAGGATATCGCATGTATAGTAGTATATATTTGCCAATCCAACACCCAGAGACGACAGCTCATTCTCTTGGGATTTCCGCTAGTTCCACTAGTGTTAGACTAAGTCAACCAAGCTACCCCTTTTCCTATTTCTTTATCTTTTGGTTTTAGTATTCTTGTAGGAGCCACGTTAGTCTCGGACTAGTGTCGCCCTAACAGAAGAACGAGCTACCCCTTAACGTCCCTCCTACAACCTCTATCATCTTTACTTCGCATTTACCTGCAAACAACCACTCAACCTTGACATAAAAATATGTCTCATATTTTCTCTTTTTCTATCACATAAACCTGTTCGAAATTTCCACCTCAAGCGCACCCACCAGACCTATCACCATAGTCATCGACTATCGTGCACCACCCATAATCATCGATTATCGGTGAAACCCCTTGCCGAAGAATTCCTTCCTTGTTGACACTGTTCGCTCAGGTGCCGGCGCGCACTAGTTTGAAGTCCAGTGTCAATTGACAGGGAAAATCCTGCCGAAGAACTCCTTCCTCGTTAACGTTGTCTGCTCAGGTGCCGGCGTGCACTAGTTTGAAATTCAGTGTTAATTGACAGGGCAACCTTTACCCATTTCTATCTATCTCTACCCCTCACCATGTCTCACGCCAGCACCTCCAGTTACGAAAACATCGGAGACCAGAACATGCCCGGCCCATCAGATCAACATCCTGCAAACCCGTCACAAACCACCCCACCACCAACCACGGAACAAATGATGATGATGATGGACCGACTGGCACAAATGGAAGCTCGGTATGAACAACTGGCCAACTACGTACGAAATCGACCCGCACCTGCACCAGCACCCGCTCCCGCCCCCATACCCGAACCAATCCCCGTACCTGCCGACGCTGCCCAACCCATAGGACCTAAACTTGCAAAACCCGAGATTTTCGACAGAGAACGTGCCAAATGCTGGTCGTTTTTAAGAAGCATCCGGATGTACATTGCAGTCAATCAATGGCAATTCGTGAATGAAAACACCAAGGTCCTGTATGCCCTATCGTTTATCCAGGGACGAAAAGTCGACAACTGGAAAAATGAAGTTATCAATCGAGCGCTCAACTGGCGAGACAACGGAGGATACGATCCAGTGGTTTCGGACTTCCAAAGGTTCTCGGAAGAGTTGGAGAAAATGTTTGGCGATCCAAATCCAAGAGAAACCACCATCTCCATACTCTCTGCCTTGAGGCAAGGCAACGAACCAGCAGAGGAGTATGTAATGAAGTTCGAAGCACTACGGGAAGACACTGGCTACAACGACGTGGCCCTAGTAGAATTATTCAAGCGCAGAATAAAACCCCGGCTTGCTAAAACGGCTTTACAGCCTCCATCCGCTCCCTGCCGATTATCAAGCATGGAGCGAAGAGGCAATCCGGTTTGACAGACAGTGGCGTGAGATGCAGTCCTACGCCAAGGGACACGGACAGGGGCGGCAACAAGGCCAAACCCAACAACGACAAGGCCAAAGACAGGGCCAGTGGCCAGGACGGGGACAAGGACAGCAGCAGCCAGCCCCGCAGCAAAACCAGCAGCAATCACGCCCAGCGGCAAAGGACCCCAACGCGATGGACGTAGACAGAACCCAACGAACCCCAGTCAAGTGCTTCAAGTGTGGAGGCCTTGGACACATCGCCCGGAATTGTCAGAGGAGGCTGGATATACGGGCGATGAACTATGACGAGCAGTTGCAATACTGGCAGGAAGAGCTGACCCGTCAGGGTTTTTCCAAAGGAACCCAGGAGGCGTCGACCTGAGTTCCAAGAATTCTTTCTCTGTACTTGCCAACGAGCCGGACTCGTCCTTAGCAGAATCCGATGTAACAGTAAATATTTATAATGAGGATTCAGCTTCGAAATCAGACAAAGAGACAAAGACGCATAAGGAACCCCAAGAAGCGTATCTATATCGAACATCGTCCGACAAAAACTATGTTCCCATTAGTATTACCATTACCTCATTTGACATCCTCAAAACACTGGAACCAAAAGCGATGTTGGATTGTGGAGCATCGGACTTGTTCATCGATCAGGCATACGTCAAAAAACATGGGCTCAAAACCAAAAAACTGACAAGGCCTGCGATCATAAGAAACGCTGACGGAACATCCAATAACGCTGGCCAAGTAGAAGAGAAGGTGGAATTGAGGATGAACTTCAAAGGGCACGCAGAACGGGCAACATTCTACGTAACAAACCTGGGAAATGTCGACGTCATTATCGGGCTAACCTGGCTCAAGCGACACAACCCAGAAGTAAACTGGAAAACCGGAGAAGTTGTCATGACTAGGTGCCCAAGGGAGTGCAAACGAAGGGTGAATAGGTGGGCAGAATGGGAGCAAAATGAGCCATACCCAGGAGAAGTGGAAACAGAGGAAGATGAGGAAGAAGTAAAAGAAGTACGACGAATGGACCCTCGAGATATCTCGGTTTCAGGAGTGAGACAATGGAATCGACTCCGAAGTGAACACCTACGCAATCTGAACGATCTAACACGAGAGTACCATGAAATCGTAGCTAGAATGCAGATCAACAAGATGTGGAAGAGCCACATGGGAGTCGAAGAGGAAGAGAGGGATATGTACCTTAGAGCAGCTGGAAAATATGACTACGTGATAGAACACAATAAAGAAAAGATGAAGGAGGACGAGAAAAAGACGGAGGAACAAATGGTCCCTAACTACTATCACGAGTTCATTAAGGTGTTTAGAAAGCAAGACTCGGAACGAATGCCAGTGCAAAGGCCATGGGATCATACCATAGAACTGATGCCTGGATTCGAACCGAAGGCTTCCAAGGTCTACCCCTTGTCACCGGATGAACAGAAGGAGCTCAACGAATTTTTGGATGAGAATTTGAGGAAAGGATATATCCGACCATCGAAATCACCACAGACCTCGCCTGTATTCTTTGTACAAAAGAAAGACGGCAAAAAACGATTGGTCCAAGATTACCGGTACCTTAACAAATTCACTATCCGCAATGCGTATCCACTCCCGTTGATATCCCAATTGATAGACAAGGTGTCGAAAGCCAAGCTCTTCACCAAGATGGACCTAAGGTGGGGATACCACAACGTCAGGATCAAGGAAGAGGACAGATGGAAAGCGGCTTTCAACACTCCAAGAGGAGCATTCGAACCCACGGTCATGTTTTTTGGACTCACCAACTCACCGGCAACGTTCCAAACCATGATGAATGAACTCTTCAAGGAATTGATCGACGAAGGAGTAGTGGTTATTTATTTGGATGATATCTTGATCTTCACGAAGGATGACAGGGAGAAGCACAGGGAAATAGTTCGCAGAGCGCTGAAGATCATGATGGATAACGATCTGTATTTAAAACCGGAGAAATGTGCTTTTGAGACGAAGGAAGTAGAATTCCTAGGAGTAGTGGTAAAGGACGGACAAGTGCAGATGGAGGAAGCGAAGGTCAAAGTAGTAAGGGAATGGCCCACACCCCAAAATGTACAGCAGGTCCAGCAATTCCTAGGTTTTAGCAATTACTACCGACAGTTCATCAAGGACTTCGCGGCCATTGCCAAACCCCTTCATGAACTGACCAAGAAAGATGAGGAGTTTGTATGGGATGAACGAAGGGAGACAGAATTTAGGAACCTCAAAAGGGCATTCACAGAGGAACCCATCCTTGTCCTACCTGACACCGACAAGGAAATGAAAATCGAGGCAGATTCCTCAAATTATGCATCAGGAGCAGTACTGTCGATGCTGTGCGAAGATGGAAAGTGGAGGCCATGTGCCTATTTATCTAAGGGGTTGAGCGAGACAGAAAGAAACTACGACATTCACAACAAAGAAATGCTGGCCATCATCCGAGCCCTGGAGGCATGGAGGCACTATCTGGAGGGGAACCGTCATCAATTCACGATCTGGTCAGACCATAAAAACCTGGAATACTTCATGACGACCAAGAAACTGAATAGGAGACAAGCACGATGGGCCCTGTATTTATCCCGTTTCAACTTTGTACTTAAGCACAAGCCAGGGGCTTCGAACATGAAAGCAGATGTCCTGTCGAGACGACCAGACCTTGACAGGGGGGAGGACGACAATAACATGGCACTTTTGAAACTGGAATACTTTCAAATCAAGGCAATGCAGCAAGGACATGTCTTGATCGACGGAGCAGAGTCGCCGATATTGTCTAAAATCAGAAAATCCAAAAACTACGATGAGGCAGTGGTGAAGGCAGTGGAAGAACTGAAAAGGTCACCCACGAAGGTGTTAAGGGAGGCGGAATGGTCAGAAGAACAGGACTTGGTGCTGTATCATGGAAAGGTCTACGTTCCCAAGGACACAGACTTGAGGAGGGAAATCGTAAAACTACATCATGATTCAGCAGTAGCAGGACACCCAGGAAGGTGGAAAACCATTGAGCTGGTCTCGCGGAACTACTGGTGGCCAGGAATGAACAGATTTGTGGCAGAATACGTCAAAGGGTGTGATCAGTGCCAACGAAGTAAAGCCTATTCGCACCAGCCACAAGGGAAGCTTCAACCTAACCCAATTCCTTCGGAGCCCTGGACCGATATCTCGGCAGACTTCATCACCAAGCTCCCGAAATCGCAAGGTTACGATGCGATTCTAGTAGTAGTGGACCGCTTCACAAAAATGGTTCGCCTAATCCCCACCACCGAAGAACTGTCATCACTGGGACTGGCCAAGCTGTACCGGGACCACGTCTGGAAGGACTTCGGCCTACCTAACACCATCATATCGGATCGAGGACCTCAGTTCGCATCACAGGTGATGCAGAAGCTAAATAAGTTATTGGGGATTCAAACCCGGTTGTCGACTGCGTTCCACCCGCAAACCGATGGACAGACTGAACGAGTTAATCGAGAAGTCGAAACTTATCTACGAATGTTCATCAACCACAGGCAGGACGACTGGGCTGAATGGCTGGCCATTTGCGAGTTCTCCCTTAATAATAAAACCCAAACAAGCTCCAGGCAGAGCCCATTCTTCCTAAATTATGGCCGACACCCACGAATGGGAATGGAACCCCGGAAGCAGTCGAAGGTAGAAGCGGTAGACGACTTTGCCAACGGATGGCCAAAACTTGGGAAGAAGCGAGGTCAGCCCTGGTAAAAGCAGGAGAAGAGATGAAGAAATATGCGGACCAGCGAGTAGGAGAGATGCCCGAGTACAAAGTGGGGGACAAGGCCTTTATTTTCACAGACAACTTAATTACGACCCGACCCTCACGCAAACTGGAACAAAGGAAAATCGGGCCATATGAAGTGATAGCGGTGCTGACAAAAAATGCGATAACCCTAAAACTTCCCAAAAATCTATTTATTCACCCTACCATATCCACCCATCGAACCGAAAAGGCCAACCCTGCCACCATACCAGGTCAAGTAGTCCCGCCACCCCCCCACTGGTAAAAATTGGAAAGGAGGTTGAATACGAAGTCGAGGAAATCCTAGACAGTCGATTGCGAAGGGGACGGCTGGAGTATTTAGTCAGATGGAAGGGCTATACAGTGGAACACGACTCCTGGGAGCCTGAGGCGAACCTGAAAAACGCACCGGAGCAAAAACAGGCATTCCACTTGAAACACGCAGCCGCCCCCAGAAGGATCTCGGTCGCGGCGTTCGATCATGTTGGCTTTAGGCCGAAAAATCTCTATACTGAGCCGACGTTCGTCACCAACACAAAGATTTACGAACCGACAATACCAAATGGTGACGACGATGTAACCTGCCAAAATCACGACGGCCAGAAGGAGAACCAAGACCAACAGAACGCGACAATGGACAGACCACGACAAAAAGAAAGCGCCCTGGTTGACGTCAGTCATGCTTTTATCGAGGAAATGGACTTGTCAACGGAGTAGACGAGTTCTAGGGAGGGGGTGATGTTATGGTTCGATATTTCTTTCTTCAATTTCCCTTATCTTTCTTTACCTTATCAGTCACGACATGGGTATACACGTGACCGATGACGTGTCCCCTTACTAATTAGCATTACATATCTATTACGATAGCCTTAGTAAGAACCACACCGAAACCATATGTCCGCAGTCAACCCGCAGCCATGACAAGACGCCATGTACAAACGGTGCGCTTTCCATGGAACGCTGGCTGGTTACGGTGTGTAGTAGTACATGAGGATATCGCATGTATAGTAGTATATATTTGCCAATCCAACACCCAGAGACGACAGCTCGTTCTCTTGGGATTTCCGCTAGTTCCACTAGTGTTAGACTAAGTCAACCAAGCTACCCCTTTTTCTATTTCTTTATCTTTTGGTTTTAGTATTCTTGTAGGAGCCACATTAGTCTCGGACTAGTGTCGCCCTAACAAACTGGCACTGTGCTCTCCTGTAGTCCCACCTGGGAAACTAACTGTCCTGTGGCTTACAATTCCAAGCAGTTGTACCTAGCTGAATGTAATTACACAACACATGATAGGGAGCTCCTTGCTATCATGTGTGCCTTGCATAAGTTCTGTACTGACCTCCTGGGTGCAGAATTTGAAGTTTTATACTGACCATCAAACTCTGTCCTTGTCTACTACACCCAACATTTCTGCCATCATCACTCTGGTGTTGTTTGTGGCTGCTAATGAAGAATTATTTGCACTGGTAAAAACAGTCTACAAGAATGGTCCTTGGTGCCAGGAATTGCTCTCAGAGGGTATTGGTATTGCTGGTGTGGCCAAGCAACACAGTCTCTTGTATGTTGTTGATTGTTTGGTTGTTCCTAGAGCTACAACTGTGCAGGAACATCTGTTCATGCTTGCCCATGACACTCTTGGTCATTTTGGTGCTGTAAAGTTCTACTCTGCCTTGCACAATTTGTTTTATTGGCCAAATATGTCTCATGACCTCAAAAACACCTACATACCCAGTTTTGTTGAATGTCAGAAGAATAAATTACCAACTACTAAGCTGGTCAGTCCCTTGCATTCTGTTGGAGTCCCTGATGCTTGATTTAGCACTGTGGCTCTCAATTTCATTGGACCATTGCCTAAAGTTGATGGTTTGACTATTTGCTTACTATAACCTGGTGCTGATATTTGCCTGATCTCTTGCAAAACTGATATTAATGCCAATCACATCACTGCTGTGTTTTTTAAACATTGGTATTGTGAACATTGTTTGCCTACAGAGATTATTTTGAATTGAAATAAGCTTTTCATATCTCAAATTTGGTCTTCCCTGCACAAGCTGACTGGTGTTAAATTGAAGCTGTCCACAGCCTTCCACCTACAAACTGACAGTGACAGCAAAAGGACAAATAAACTGGTTATACAGGCCCTTCATTACTTCATTGACAGGAACCAACATGGATGGGTTAGGACCCTACCTCATGTCTGTTTCTGTTATATGAATACAACAAACACATCAACAGGTTTTTTTGCTTTTTATGCTCCATCTCAGTTGCTCACCATGTTTGGTCCCTCCTTTAGTCCCTCACAAAGGCTCTCAAGACACTGACACTCATGAAATTATCAAAATGATTGAAAACTACATGCTCAAGGCCCAAGATTCACTTCTTGCTATGAAAATCTCCCAATCATTACATGCTAATGAAACTCATTTGCAACTGTTAGCAATTCTGTCTACCTGCCAATTTCAAACTGCTGTCAAGAGTATACACAGGCTGAAGATAAAAGAGTGGCAAAGTTCATGCCATAGTTTGATGGATCCTACAAGATCATGAAAGTGTTTCCAGAATAATTGACCTACACACTCTTGATGCCTAATTCCAAGATGTTTCCTACCTTCCACACATTGCAACTGTGTTGCTTTGTGCCTAATGACCTAGACCTATTCCCTTTGTGCAGACTGGAATGTCTGCCTGGAATCAAGATGGATGGAGGAGATGAAGAGTGGTTTGTCAAGGACATTATTGACTAAAAGAAAGGTGCATGAGGTTCAAAGTTTCTGGTGTGATACCATGGCTACAGTGCAGAAGAAGACCAGTGGTTGTCACAATCCAAGGTTGAAGACCTCAAAGCTTTCAATAGATGGCTTATCAATCAACCACCTTCAAACAACACCCCTCCCACTTTTTATTGTTCACCATATTTCAATAATTCAGCATCAAACAGTTCTAAGGGAGGTTGAGTGTAAGCTCACCACTTACCTTCCCCCTGTCCCCTGTCTCCGATATCATGTAACATGCCTGATACATAGATTGTATCATGTACTCACCACATGCCCATGGTATGCACCCTGTGACCACAGGGTACGCTGTGGTAACTTACCTATGACAATACCCCCCCAGTTCCTGTACTAGCCACTATCAAGCCACTATGGAGCCTTCATTGTTCTTGATTGAGATCTCATGGTCACAGCAAGAGGAGTAATCACTTCTCTTTACCTCCTACATGCTTAATACCATGTTCGACATTCATTATGGCCTCCATCCTGTCCCCATAAATTAATATTAGCATTATATTCTGCTCAACCAAAACTCTATGTTGCAAACTTGCAAGTTATGTCTACTACCCCTAATTTGTTTACAGTCAGTGGTCTCAGCTGCTGCAGCCACACTGACTTTGAGCCACATCAACAATGGCCATGGCCATGACTGTATTTCTGGCCACATTGCATCATTTATCATGAGGCCAGCACACACACCTCCTACTTTCCTTCAGCTTATCCTTTCATCACCAATGAGTTCTCCACTCCAGACACCCTGTAAACAACACTTTGAGGCCCAACAGACAGACACAATATTCCCCCACCAAGCCAAACATAAAAGATCATGCCAGTCTACCTCTCTTATTATGCTCACTCCACCAGCAACAAATGACACTCTAGAGCAGCTATACAAATTCTCAGAACCTACTGATGATAGTGATGTCATGCAAGTCGCTGTTATCCCATTTCTTCAAGTACTGGAAGGCTCAGCTGCTAGCCACACCTTGTCAAACGCTGAGCTCAAAGCAATCACCCATACCAACCACCTCACATTGCAGGCTGAATTAATCAAGGGGAAGGGAACTGAAATTGCATACACTCAACATATTCATGACTATGAGGCTTAATGATATTTGATCAAGCCCTATGGAGTGCTGACAATAGCTTATATGCTCTGGTTCCCATTTTTCCAATTATGGCAACCAAGGTTGCTATCTACCTTCAGTATGCTACAAAATGTTGCAAAGTGAGTTCTGAAGGCAGTCTAGATGTGGGATATCAATTAATGTTCCCTTTCTGTATAGTGAGCACAAGATGGGTCTGAAATTGAAGGGACGACACTAGGCTGGGAGTCAGTAAAGCAAATGATCAGCACACTTGAATGCCATCACTGAATAAATCAACATGAAGCCATATGCCATGAATGCCCTGAGCTGAAACAGCCATTGCAAAATGATGAACAGATCACAATTTATGAGAAAGCAGTGAAGGCTACCAAATCACAGCTGATCACTGAATCCAAGCATACAAAGGCTGTCAGCACTGTCAATGGTAATTCATTTCACTTTGATTATGTATCTGTTTACTCACACTTGGGGCTGGTTTTAGATACCTTTACAAATGATGAATTGATTTGTGCATCAATGTGGTTTCTATGCAGCTCTGGCAGTAGCAAACCACAGATCCATACTGGTGCACATGACCATGTGATGCTGCTTATTTTGACAGCAACAGCATACCACAGTGATAATACTTGCCAGATTCTGTGGTCAGATCTCAAATTAAAGAAAGTCCTGCTATTAAATGTTGGCTTGGATGTGAAAGAAAGGGTGGACATTATGAGCCAACATGCTACAACATGTCTAATCACTTTAATAGGTGCTAGCATTTGTGTTAAACCAAGGGAAGACCAATACTAGTGGTCATGCTGATGAACAAGCTGCCTTCCAGCATCATCACACTGAGCTCTGTGCCATTGGCATACTCAGTTTCTATTTCTTCAGTCATTTCCATATTCTTGCGAAGGCACCATCAGACTTTGCACCTGTTTTTGGCACTGAAAATACTGGAGACCTTGATGTTCACTCATGGTATGACATCTGACTGTTTCCTGGCAATGACAGTGAGATGTCTGAAATGTCCTATGAGAGGAAGTCAATAGTGCATACTTGAAATGGTCTTCTAAGCCTTACTTGTAGATCATCACAAGTGTATCATTAGGATGAAAGTGGAGAATAATATTTCCATTAATAAAGTAACTCATGTGGGGCATCCATATGCTGCAACTGCTGCTTGCCAGCACCAAGCCTCAAGGGATGACACTAAGGGACTGGGCAGATGGAGTATGGGTGGTTCATTCCAAGCCTATGATCATACACTACTGGTTGATGTGATGATGGGTGCAGCTGGATTCAACACACAAAAGCAAGAAACATACATGATTGTGTGTAGTAAACTAGGTAAGTTAATAGCCCTTATGGCTATGCCTAAAGTCAATACTAATGTTGCTGAAACTTAGTTCCTCCTGCAGCCATGGTGGACACAATCTTTTCTTGAATACCTGCAGAAGAAGAATCATGACAATGACACTGTCAAGCACTTAGGAAGCACACAGACAACATGGCATTGAAGAACTTCCTTGAGCTGCTTACTTTTCTACAGAATGTGATACTTCAAGATGCTGCTGTCTTGTGGGTGAAATACCCAGATTGTCCAATATTTCGACACCCACCGTTCACAACACCCACCTTTCAAGAATGGGCTGCATCCACAAGCACCATTATGGAAGCTGCCACCAAAGAGAGCTGCCTTCTTCTTCAAGCATATCCACCTCATGTTGCTGAATCACTTCATGGTATACTCAGTGAAAGTGTTGTAAAGGCACAACAACATTATAGTGTGCTACATTCACAACAGGTGCAATTGCAGGACAATGTTGTAACAGTCAAGAACTTTCTTGAGGCTATGGCACCTGCTGTTATCACTCAAACTGGTCTACATTGTCACACTTGAGTGGAGCTAAACACAGACACCAACACACTAAGGACTGCACCCAATTCTATTTTGCCTGCTCTGCCTACACCAGCTGCTATGGTGCCAAATAGTTCAAGTTTGCCATCAACACCTGCTTTGCAACCCTTGCTTTTATCAACACCATCTACACAAATTGTCAGTGGTGGAGGAATCACATATGCAAGCAGTGTCTTCAACCTGTTGAACAATTCTCATGAATGTGGCATACAGCTAGATGCAATCAACAAACTCAAATCAAAATTCACTCCAGGCCAACTAAAGTGACACACTTTTGAATGGATCATTGTGAACAAGGAATGGCTCCTAAACTTCCAGTGGTGGAAGCCCAGCAAAAACAGATATCCATCCATTGAACAAATATGGGTGGAGCATGAACTTGGCATGGATGGTCAATTTTCAATATGGCAGTTGATCACTGGCTGGGATGCTCAGTGGAAACACAAAAAGCAGAATATCAAGTCTGAATACTTACACACCATGCATGGATTCATATTTTCATGCTGGAATGCATGAAAGTAACGAAGAAGTAAATGGATTATTTTCACCTTACTATTACTGGAAGTATTGAGCACTGCCACAATCAATACTGCGCCCAAGAGTAAAGATCACATAACCAATTAGAATTTGTAAATGATAATTCTTTTGCCCATATATAGTATCTCTTTCCTTTCTTGATATTTTAATGCAAAGTAATGAAACTCAGACAATTAGTTACTGTGTGTGAGAATAACAAAGTACTACAAGGGAAGTAATGTACAAACAAAGACTGTTTTGTTACTTCTTTTTTTGAAGTAACGAAACAATAGTGGGTTAGTATAAGTCTTTTGGTGATTCATACTTTCCGAGCCTGCCGACTCAGGACTGGACTCCGAGACTTTGCAGACCTTGTGGGCTCAGACGTACGAACACCAAACCCAAATCCGTTCCATCCATGATACACTTGCCCGAATCGAAGAACTCCTCCTAACACCTTGTCTGACTACTCTGAAAACGACTCCGGACTCCGAGCTGAGGGGCACCGAAGCCTCCCAGCATGCCCCGGGTCGATCCGAAAACACTCCACATTCCCATCTGAAGCCTGCCTCTCCCCCAATCTTCGACGGAAACTGCAAGGATGGCCGCGCATTCTACAACACGTGCTCCATCTACTTCCAGCTCTGTCCGGACCACTTTCCGACCAAGCAGGCCAAAATCCTCTGGTGTCTCTCCTTCTTTCAGAAGGATCGTGCCAAGGAGTACGCGGACATGGTGCTCCGGAGTCCGAAGGATCCGTACTTCAAGTCCTGGGCCGCCTTCGCAACCGAGTTCCGGACTCGCTTCCTTCCGGATTGGGAACGCGAAGCCGCCATGCTAAAACTGGAGTCCACCCGGTACCACCAAGGCCGTCGGACTTTCCAGGAGTACCTTGATGAGTTCCGGGACCTTGTAGACCAGTCTGGATACACTGAGGGCTCCAACATCACGATAAAGTTCCGCCGCGGATTGGACTCCATCATCCAGAGCCGCGTTGCTGAGTCCGCAGACTGTCCAGGCGAGGACGACTTCGAGGAATGGTACAGGGCAGCGCAGCGGGTTGCTGACAATCATGCTGCTAACCAGTCCTTCCACTTTGGCATGCACTCCGGACCCCTCGTCCAACCAGCAGCCAACTCCGGAGTCGCTCAGACTCCTGCGGGTGTACTTCCCGCACCTCGGACTCAGCTCCCGCCTCTGCAACCTCGTTTCCAACCCCCGCCTCCTCCGAAGGCTCTCTCACTGGGCGTCCCTATGGACGTCGACCACACCCGCTCCCGACCCGCCACTTCGCAGCTCTGTTACCAATGCGGCAAGCCCGGCCACATGTCCCGTGAGTGCCCACTCTGGTACGATGTCCGGTTCATGACCACCGAGGAGCGGATGTCCGCCATTGAAGATCTCTTGACCGCGGCCGATGTTGTAGAAAGTGCAGGAACTTCGGAAGGAAAAGATGCTGAGGGAACAGCCCCGGTTGAGGAATCAGACACGGCGGATTTTGTCCGGACCAACGAGTGATCAGTGCGACCTCGTTGGTAAATAACCGATTTGCTTGTCTTAACATAGACGAAATACAAGATGATGACTTCGATCAATCCGATGATTCATCCGACGTTAAGCAAGCGACTCCGGTTACAATCCGCACAATCTGAAGGTTTCGCCCACAGTGGGAACGGCGGCTACCCAGTAGCTATAAGATCTCCGCGCTGCCCGGCAAGCTTTCCTTAGATATACCCGTTGAAGTGCAGAGCACAGATATGCAACACCGATGCACCCTGCAGGCCCTGGTGGACTGCGGAGCCACCGGAGTCTTCATGCATCCACGCTTCACTGATGCCCATGGTTTCACCCAACGCAAGCTGTCCACTCCGATTCCAGTCTTCAACGTCGACGGATCGCCGAACGAAAACGGATCCATCTCCGAAGTCGTGGACCTTGTCCTCCGGTTCAAGGATCACACGGAACGGATGCTTTTCGCGGTCACTAACATCGGATGGCAGGACATCATCCTCGGATACACCTGGCTTCAGAAACACAACCCCGAGATTGACTGGCAGACGAAGGAGGTGACCATGAGCCATTGTCCATCTGAATGCGACACCTGTCGCAAGGAGTTCCGCCATGACAAGCTGGCCTGACGCAAGGAGTCCGTGCGACTCCGGGAGTGTCGTACGGGTCCGATGCCAAGGGTTGAGGAACTGCACTCGGATGATCTCCCGCAGCTTCAGGACTGCAAGGACGACAACGATGATGATGAGGCTACAACTCCGGATGACTTCGGACTTGAGAAGGGTGATCGTATCTTTGCAGCCATCCCTCCTCCAACTCCGGAGTACCTTCGGAGTCTTCGGGAAGAACACATCCGGGCTTCGGAGACGGTCTCACAGCGCCTCGCATTGGCTTTCCAGCACAACAAACCCCACGATCCTCGGAACAGCGCAGTCCCGGACTTCCTTCAGGAATTTGAGGACGTCTTCACAAAGGAGTCCTTTGATGAACTGCCCATGCCGCGTCCGTGGGACCACGCCATTGAGCTACTGGACGGAGCGGAACCGACCTCGACCAAGTGCTATCCACTGTCCCCTGCGGAGCAGAAACAGCTGGATGAATTTCTGGAAGAAAATCTCCGGACTGGTCGGATCTGCCCCAGCAAGTCACCCATGGCTGCCTCAGTGTTCTTTGTCAAGAAGAAGGACGGATCGCTCCGCTTGGTCCAGGACTACTGGAAGCTCAACAACATGACAGTCAAGAATCGGTACCCGCTTCCACTCATCTCGGACTTGGTGGACAAACTCCGGAACACTCGCTACTTCTCCAAGCTCGACGTCCAATGGGGTTTCAACAACGTCCGGATCAAGGAGGGTGACGAGTGGAAGGCCGCATTCCGGACTACGCGCGGACTCTTCGAACCCTTGGTGATGTTCTTCGGACTGACCAACAGCCCGTCTACCTTCCAGACTATGATGAACGACCTCTTCTGGGAGCTCATTACGGAAGGTGTGGTCATTATCTATCTGGATGACATTCTGATCTACACCAAGACACGCGAAGAGCATCGCCGGGTTCTCAAGCGAGTCCTAGAGATCCTCCAGCGGAACAAGCTCTTCCTCCAAGCAGACAAGTGTGATTTCGAACAGACCAAGGTGGAGTATCTCGGAGTCGTCATCTCCGAGGGTAAGATCGAGATGGACCCCGTAAAGGTTTCCGGAGTCGCAGACTGGCCGACCCCTCAGACTCGGACTGAACTCCAATCCTTCCTCAGGTTCGTCAACTTCTACTGCCGCTTCATCAAGGACTACTCGCATATCGCTCGGCCTCTCTTTGACCTCACCTGTGCAAAAGAATGGCAGTGGAACGACTCCGCTCAATCCGCATTTCTTCTGATCAAGGAGCTGATCACTTCGGAACCTGTTCTGGTCTTTCCAAAGGAGGATCAGCTGTACCAGGTTGAAGCGGACTCGTCAGACTACGCTACAGGTGCGGTCTTGTCGCAGCTGGATCTGGATGATGGTAAATGGCATCCCATCGCATTCTACTCTAAAAGTCTACAGGCTGCGGAGCGGAACTACAAAATACACAACAAGGAGATGCTTTCAATCATCCGGGCACTCGAAGAATGGCGGCACTACCTTGAAGGCGTGGAGACTCCATTCGAAATCTGGACGGACCACAAGAACCTGGAGTACTTCATCAAGGCCCAGAAACTCAACCGTCACCAGGCCTGCTGGTCCCTGTACCTCTTCCACTTCGACTTCACTCTCCAGCATCGTCTGGGTCGGACGATGGGTAAGCCGGATGCTCTCTCGCGTCGCTCAGATCACTTGGATGGTAAGGACAACAACAAGGATGTGGTTTTACTTAAGCCGTCTTACTTTGCCATCCGTGCCACGGGTGTCACTCTTGAAGGGGAGGAGAAGGATATCCTCACAGCTATCCGGACTGGAGTGCAGGATGCGAAGTTTGAAGATGCAGTGGCAAAGGCGGCAGAAGAGTTGAAGAAGGCCCAGGGCAGTCGCAAGACAGTCCGGAGTGCGGAATGGTCTCAATCGGACGGACTCCTGATGTTCTACATTCCGGACTCACTGGACTTGCATCGGACTATTGTAGCCCAGCACCACAACACCAAGGTCGCAGGACATGCTGGCAGATGGAAGACCCTTGAACTTGTTTCGCGCAGCTACTGGTGGCCCAACATGTCCCGGTACATCAGATCCTACACCCGCCATTGCGACCTCTGTCTCCGGACAAAAGCCCAAAGGCATCCGCCCATGGGTGAACTCCATCCGCTTCCTATTCCGGATGAACGCTGGGATCGTCTGAGCGTTGACTTCATTGTTGAGCTTCCGGAGTCCGATGGATTTGACGCTGTCATGAATGTGGTTGACTCCGTAAGCAAACGCGCCCACTTCATTCCGACTCACACCACAGTGTCCGCCCTCGGATCCGCGAACTTGTACCTGCAGAACGTCTGGAAGCTGCACGGACTCCCTCGGTCTGTTGTGTCCGACCGGGGTCCGCAATTCGTCACAGAGTTCACCCGAGAAGTCTACCGGATGCTCAGAATCAAGCTGGCTGCCTCCACTGCATATCACCCTCAGTCTGATGGACAGACAGAGCAGACTAACCAGGAACTCAAGTCTTATCTCCGGATCTTCGTCGGAGAGCGTCAGGATGACTGGGCCCGACTCCTACCTATGGCGGAGTTCGCGTACAACAACCGGGTCCATGCGTCCACTCAGCAGTTGCCCTTCCTCCTAGATACAGGCCGACATCCTTGTCTTGGGTTCGAACCTCATCAGCCGCCATCTCGGATGGAGTCCGCAAACAAGTTTGTAGACCAGATGAAGTCTGCAGTCAATGAAGCTCAGTCTGCATTAGTCAAAGCTCAGGATGACATGAAGCGCTACTATGATCAGCATCAGACTCCTGCTCCAGAGTACCAACCGGGTGACAAGGTTTGGCTGGACTCGTCGGACATCAACCTTGCCCGACCCTCCCGGAAACTCGGACATGCATGACTTGGTCCTTACAAGGTCGTCCAGAAGGTTGGCAAGGCAGCATACCGACTCCAGCTCCCTCCGGGCTTATCCCGTCTCCATCCCGTCTTCCCCATGGTCAAACTCTCTCCCTTCATTCCAGACCCCATTCTGGGTAGATGCCCTGTCACTCCACCACCTCCACAGCTTGTTGACGAAGAAGAGGAACACGAGGTAGAAGAGGTCCGGAATAGCAGACGGTTTGGTCGGGTCCTGAAGTATCTGGTGCGCTGGCAAGGCTATGGTATCGAGCACGACTCCTGGGAGCCCGCGAGCAACCTCCAGCATGCTTCCCAGAAGGTCAAGGACTTCCATGATCGTCATCCGGACAAGTCCAATGACTCTGACGACTCCTCTACCACTCCGGATGACTCCTACAGCACTGGACCAGTCCTGGGAGTGTTGGCGCAGTCGGAAGGCTCCGGGCTCTACGCAATCATACTTCGACATCTTCTCGCAGCAATCCGGAGTTTTGGGTCTAGTGAATTCATGGCGTGGCAGGCAGGAATCTTCGCGTCAGGTCGCCGCAACCTTGAAGGGGGGGTGATGTAAGGGGACACTCCTATTTTCTCCTATTCCCCTGTCCCTCTCCCTTCCTCCTTGTTCCTTTCTCCTTTCCTTCATCCCACAGACTCTTACCTACATCCCCTTCATTCCCTTTCGTCCCCTTTCCTTTCCACTTCCTTTCCATCCACTCCTTTCGCATCCGAGTCATGTCCGGTGACTTCGGAGTCTTCCCACACTTCGGACTCGCTTCGGACTCGCTCGGACTAGTATATACACTTTGGGGCTCGTCCGGGCTACCCCTATCCTCTTTCCCCACTTCATTACTCTTTGCTCTTACTTCTCCAGGTCGCTGGCATGACTCCTGTACATTCCCCTCCCACTTCATTATCACATGCCCCCTCGTACCTTGTGATATTCGTTCGGACTTGTGGCTGGTGTACTGTACAGTTATTCTTCATTCCTCCCACGCTACTACAGTATATACTTCGCTTCCTAGCATGGAGAATCCCTATCCTGTTCTCTTTGGATTCTCCCTCTGCTAGGTGAGCAGCTCTCTCATGTATTGTAGTTAGACTTATTCATCTCTTTGGATTCTCCCTCTGCTAGGCCTGCACTGTGCGGCCATCTTGAGGTTGCCCTTACAGCAGTGCTCAATACTTCCAGTAATAGTAAGGTGAAAATAATCCATTTACTTCTTCATTACTTTCATGCATTCCAGCATGAAAATATGAATCCATGCACAGTGTGTCATGTCAAGTGAAAATCATCACCCTTGTTGAAGCACTAACCACAAAGCCCAACTGGAACAGTTCAAAGACAGTTCAGTTTCTCTCTGCAAAGTATCCTATTCCTACCACGACAGTTCCCCACCTCAAATCTATGCATACATTCATCAAGCACTTACAGAAGTCCAGCAGGTTTCTATGTGAGGAGATACTGAATGCTGCTCAATCATATCTCACATAGTAACATTCACATAGTCAATACAAGTACAATAGATTGGGTTATTCAGTATTGTACACCTGCTAATTTACTTATTCTTGCATCTGTATCATACACCTATCAATTGGAAGGTTCACTGGAAAATGACAAGGAAAGGGGTTTATATAAGAATGTGAATCAGTGGAAGGTTGAGCAAAGATATGGGAAGTCATAGTGAAGAGGAATGAGAGAATGAAAAAGCGATTGAGTAACTGAAAGAGATATTGCACACATCAATTGTTTGGTGGTTGAGGTTTCAGTGGTTTCCAATCACGAAGGAACTTTCCTAGTGCCAGACCTTCAAGGAGAGCAACAAGCAAAGCATGGATAGAATTACCAATGCACTGGCCTTATGGTAAAAGTTGTCTACAACTACCACCACAAACATCCATTGGATGACAAGGGCAGGGTTACTGAGGTGGCAGTTGTGGTTGTGGATGCACTCAGTATAGCCTGCCCTCTCCCTGATAGCACTCACGAGGCATTAGAGGTCTTCGAAATATTCAAAGAATATTCAAAGATTCAGAGGAAGTTTGCTTACTAACCTTTGCTCACTTCAATGCAGGTAACTTGCTTGTGTTGCTGTCATCTGTTGTCCAGTCTGTTAGTATGTTGGATAGGCTGTAGATGCAAAATACGAACCATCAGTGAATACCTCAGTATACGACCTTGCTGACTGTTTCGAAGATGAGGGTGTGGAAGCTGAGGATTTCATGTGTGATGATTTCAAAGGACTCAGCTTCACAGCCTTAGCAGGGGTTGTGTGCCCATCCAGCCAGAACTAGTACAATATTGAAGTGCTCAAATTAAAGGAAGGGAGTAGGGTAGGTATGTACCAGTGCAATCCTCAAGATTAGCTTTGAATCTGCTAAGACTTTGAGGTGGTCGGGATTGGATATCAAGTACACCATAAAATGGAGGTCACCTCATAAGAAGAAATGTGTGTACTCCAGGTTGTGTTCATCAGGAACTCCAATCTTGACTGGATCTATGGATCTGATTCTGTTCAGTATAATTGGGTTGAGTAGATGGGGTGGAAGCACCTACCACATCTGGTGATGGCAGTGTTGCTAACTTGCAGCTGCTGGAAGACCTCCATTGCACTTGCTCACCATTTGCCAAGCAAGCACCCAGCCTGGTCCATTATCATAGCCTTGATTTCTTGTGCAGTCTTTGGAGTGCCATGTGGATGTTCATCATAAATGTATAACTTGATAGACTTTGGAATGCATGTGTAAGTAGTGTAATGAGTAAAATGTGATGATCAAGTTCACCTGCTTAACATGTGTCTCAGTTGGGGGAGTAGAAATGATTGGGAAAGTCAATATGGTGGAACAGGTTGGAACAGGCACCTGGGGAGTGGTCATCAAGTTGCTAGGCTGTTGCACTTGGGGCAATGGCAATGGCATGGTCATCTTAAAGCCATTCTTAGGCTTTAGTAGCTTAGTCCAGAGCTGTTCCTTCAGGAGTTTCTTGTTGAACTTCTTCTTTGGCCAATGGCTCTTCTAAGCTATTACAAGTTCGTACAGGTCTTCCTGACACATGTTCTTGAGTGCCCTGTGTATGAATTAGTGAGTGGATGGTGGATTATTAGCAATGCAACACACAGAAGGTTGCCTGCAACAAAAGCCCAGTGAGACATTCTCTCCACTCAGCCAACAGTGAATCAGACTGTAGAGGTTGTAGTTGCGACAGCCATAAGGTGGGTTCAATCAGGATCATTGGGTGTCATAGGTGGTGGTATGGTCAAGCAAGTGCTATGTTCTGTAGATGACAAGAAAAGTGAGACATTACAGAAATGCCAAGTCACTGTTATCGGGGTTGGCTTGATGGGGGGTAATAGTGTTTCTCCTTCATCAGGTAGTAGCCACACATGAACTTGCTTTTCCATGGCAGAGGACAATGATGTTTGGAATGCAAAGCAATGACAGAATGCTGTATCTGTGAGAGAGCCCTGATGGACTAGAGAAAGGTCAGTAGGAGGGAAAGAGGGTCCAAATGAAGCCATGGTGGGGTTATCGAGAGGGTTGAAGCACCCTGATGATCATGGTCAAGGTTGATCTCACTTGATTGAGGAGGAGCAAGCATCACATTCAGGGTATGTAGACAAAAAGGGTCAAGAATACATGGGGCACAACTGGCAGGATACCCAGGTGTGATAGCACTTTCCACTTATGGCAGGTCATGTGGGGTGTCCTCTGTGAGCCTCTGAGTAACCAGGCCACCTCTAAGGTTGGGATACATGCCTGTCCAAGATATATTGCAGACAAGCAAAACTACAAAGCATGGAACAGGGATGGACATAAGGACAGCAGCTAGATGTGCTCACTGCTTGTTAGTCCCCCTCTGCAGACTTTCTGTGAGATTCAGATGCAGTGGATGGTTGCTTATGCCTGAGACTGAGTTGTGTGACCCCTCACCAGGGCCCTCATTGTTACCCTCACCCTGTGCCTCAGTGATTACCTCCCTGGAAGATGCCTGCATTAACATCAAAGTTTCCATTATGTAAAATGCAAAGTCCTCCATCTGCTCAGTTATTATTCCAACTTTGCCCTGTGGTATGATTCTAGTTGCCTGGAAGTGCATTGATCTGAGTGGCACCTGACATGCATAGGATATGTCATTGAAAAGCTTGTCATTTTCCATTCCCTTCAAAAGTCCATTAACTTTAGTACAGAGAGTGTTGAAGTAAAATTTTACTCACTTGGTCTTGAGGGCCAATACCACCATTGACTTCAACACTGTTCACAACATCAAGAATTTCAACACTCTTGCTAAGAGAATGGAGGATAAAGGGCACCACTGATGCTGCTTTTGTTTGAACCTCTTGTAGTTGGGCAACAATGTTTCCAAATGGAATTTGAAATAATGTTAAGAAACTATTGACTTGTTGTGGTGACCAATCCTGCTGTCTGTCAGTGACATAGATTTCCAAGTCCTGAAGTACATGATTAGATGAGAAACACTGTGTAATGGAAGGCTTATGCACCATTTCACATTCAATCAGTCTGTTGGGTGTTATGATAGCTGATCCTGTATCAATTGTTCTGGATGTTTCGCCAGATATCCTGTATGTAAAGTTCTATGCTCAGCAATGATTAAGAAGTTGATTAACAGTGGGATATACCAGTGTGGTGGGGAGCCACCTGAAATGACTGTTCTATGGTGAACTTCAGCCAGTACCAAGAGATAATGGTGCAAGCCACTTACTGTTGTGAAGGATCAGTCATTTTGTGGTGTTGCACTGTGGTATTTGGTTCTTTGGTGACAGATATCTGAGGGAGCCCATTTATATGGGATAAGGGCATTTCAAACAGTAACTTGAGAAGAACCTTGTCAGAATGCATGTGCTACAGGTCTTCATCAGCTAGATTATCCTTGGGAAGAAGAACATGATATTCTTGCACTTGTACTGCTTCCTGTCCTGCTGGATGGCATCTTGATGGATCCATCACATAGGTAAACAGGTTGTATCAATTGATCTAATTCATTCACAGCATGTAGTTGGAATCTGGTATTTATACAGCTATGAATGTGCTGCATGGTCACAGAAGATGGAATCCTCTCTGTGGCTTTCAGTACAAGCCTTTCTGGAAGTCTTGAGCAATTCTTGCAGTTTCTGGCATGTGTCATTTTGTTTGGGGATCATGGGCATAATAATGTAATCAAAGCTACACCTGCAGCTCATGCTGTGGGATCAATGCATTATTGACCTGGCTCTTTTTACAAGTCCATTACATTGTTTTGTGGCCAGCCTATAAAACAATGCATTAACTGCTAGCTGCAATGTTTTGATCATTTGTGGAACCACATTGACATGTGGAACACTCAAGGGACAGAGAATGAGAGGATCAGAGAGGAAGATTGAAAATAATGGTTCAGAAGTAAGTATATATAGGTACCACCTAGATCACATGACAGGCCGCTCTTGAACTCAAACCATCACCATCTCGTGGTTTCCCACGGTTGACTGCCAGTTCTCGGGGCTCGTCGTCAGCCACGCACAGGCTTCTACAGCCATTCTTGCACTACGATGATGAGGGAAGGCAGCACGGTCTCCTGCCAGAGGGTGCTCCTTCTTTAAGGAGCTTAAATGAGTGTTCACGCCTTCTGAGTCCCGGAACGACTGAAAACTTCCCAGTGTTTGCCACTGTCGGTGCTCCCTTGGTAAAGGAGCTTAAAGTGGGTGTATCCACGCCTGAGTCCTGGAATGACTTTAAACTTCCTTCATTATGCCTCTATGTCGAACACTACCTGACCAACCATTATTATGCCCACCATCCTTGCCCACCTCGGGAACTACTCCAAACACGGCCCAACCCCAACCTGCCCAAACCAACCCGTATCAACCGGGTGCAGCGTTAATTCATTGTACTCAACCCACACCGCGTCTTAGTAGCTTTAGCATACTCGTTGCGGTATATAAATGCAGACATAAAAAAAAAAAAAACCTAGATCACATGACATTAGAAGTCAGAGAAGACAGAAGAGATGTAGCTTGTTTACAATTTGATCATGTGATCAGATCATTAATAGAAGATTGTGATTAGGTCGGACTCTGAAAGATCATTGATCTGTCTGGTCTGTAATTAGATTAGATCGGACATTAGATTACAGATAGATCAGATCAGCTTGATCAATGATAGATCAGTTTGATAATCAGCTGCCTTATGGATTTAGCCACATGTTTCAGAGTCTGGCCTTTGATTTTCAGTAACCATGAGAATACTAGCAGTACTAATACCATTAGAACCTCATTTTTTACTATTGACTGTGGGAAAAGTACTGAAAAGCCATGTTATAGCTTCACAGACTGTGGGAATTCTTTTCTAAAAGCTATTAGAACCACATCTTGGGCCTATTTTGCTTTGTAAGTGTGGGAAAGAGATGTATCATGCAACTGTTTGCAGAATTTTCTTAGCTATCTCTGTTATTCTGCAGTTGTCAAAACGAAGTACACAAAATGTCAAAATCACTTCAAAATGAACATATACATATCAACCATATCCTGGTTCTGTATTTGCATAGTGTGATTACATCTTTGATACATCTGGTGGGGATGTTTGAGCCACTTCCATTTATGCTTAGTATCATATTGACACTCATATCATGGAGAGATTCCCATCAATCTTGTAATTCAAGATTGATTATTCATGTATTTCCATTGCTACAAGAAATTGCTGAAAGAGAAGATTCAACCATGAATGAATTGGTAGACCTTCTTCCATCATTCTAAATGAGCATGCACATCTGAATTCCATGCAAGAAACTCTTGCACTATAAATTCTTGCATCAGACACTGGGATTCCACCAAAGCCATACATAATAGTACTGTTATAGTCATTATATACTCAAAATTGTGAAGAGTGATAGAACTCAAAATGGTACAGATGGATACAGTGTCCTAAGGTCAATGAATAGCTGTAAAAAGCCCATTATTTACATATGATAACTAGGTGAGACACACAGACTACATCACTCAAAGGGAATGATGATATGGCATGTTCATTTGAATTGATTTTGACATTTTGTGTACTTTGTTTTGACAACTGCAGAATAAAGGAGATAGCTATAAGAATTCTCCAAACAGTTGCATAATTAGAGAAGAATACTCTACAAAAACACTGTGATATTTCTCACACTTACAAAAACATTCTCATGGTTAGTAATAATACTGATTAATCACTGTTTGTCACTAGTACCAAGCCAAGAAAATCACTATTTAAAGATAGAATGATTGGTTAGCTACAATGAAAGAGCTACAACAGTAAGAAAACCCATCTGAACCATTTTGTTATGGTTCGATATTTTCTTCTTCAATTCCCCTTATCTTATCAGTCACGACACATATACACACGTGCCCGATGACGCGTCTCTTTACTAATTAGCATTACGTATCTATTACAATAGCCTTAGTAAGAACCACACCGAAACCACATGTCCGCAGTCAACCCGCAGCCATGACAAGACGCCATGCACAAACAGTGCACTTTCCATGGAACGCTGGCTGGTTACGGTGTGTAGTAGTACATGAGGATATCGCATGTATAGTAGTATATATTCACCAATCCAATACCCAGAGACGACAGCTCGTTCTCTTGGGATTTCCGCTAGTTCCACTAGTGTTAGACTAAGTCAACCAAGCTACCCTTCTCCCATTTCTTTATCTTTTGGCTTTAGTATTCTTGTAGGAGCCACGTTAGTCTTGAACTAGTGTCGCCCTAACACATTTGTAGACAAGATGAAATGGAAACTTCCAGTGTTTTTTCAAGTATTTTGTGTTTTTCTCACCAATGAAATAAGCTCTTGCAATTCCAACTACAGAGGTATGATTAGAAATAATGGCTTTATAGTTATTGTTTTGGGTAATATTTTCCCACAGTCACAACCCCCTATAATTACAATCCATTTCTGTATCTTTCTTAGACTAAGTGCCTTAAATGTGGTTTTAATGATTAATGTACCAAGATACATGGTAAACAATGCTATTAACTTTTCTACTGCCATTTTCCATGCTTACAAAGCACAAGAGCACTCAAGAAGTGGTCCTAATAGCTGCTACAAAAGGATTCCCACAGTAAGAAGCCCTACTATGTATTTACATTTCTTTTCCATGCTAAAATTCAAAAAAGCCCCCAAAGCAGTTCTAACAGCCCCTAGAAAAGAATTCCCGCAGTCTGTGAGGCTATAACATGGCTTTTCAGTACTTTTCCCACAGTCAATAGTAAAAAATGAGGTTCTAATGGTATTAGTACTGCTAGTATTCTCATGGTTACTGAAAATCAAAGGCCAGACTCTGAAACATGTGGCTAAATCCATAAGGCAGCTGATTATCAAACTGATCTATCATTGATCAAGCTGATCTGATCTATCTGTAATCTAATGTCCGATCTAATCTAATTACAGACCAGACAGATCAATGATCTTTCAGAGTCCGACCTAATCACAATCTTCTATTAATGATCTGATCACATGATCAAATTGTAAACAAGCTACATTGTTCTGCAGTACATTCTGATGCCAGACCAGCAAGCCAAGTCCCAGTAGTAATAAGGAATGTGCTGGACAAGATATGCCTGGTCATTGTGGAGAAAAGGGAATTGTTACAGCTTGGCTTTTTCCTTTTCTCTTTCTCCTATGTATTATCAATCCTTGCTGTACTACCAGATCCTAATACCTGGAATAATCCACAGGTCCATGAGACTTAGCCAGGGGGGTTGTAGACTCAAGATTGGGGATTTATCCTTAAGGAACTTATTGCCATGTTAAGCATTAATGCACACAAAAGTATGACCATATTAGGATATGCAGCAGACCAAAACAGCTGCTTGCTACAAGAGATGTATTTGTGCTATGTGTAGTTGATCTAATCAATCAATGGCCATCCCATCATCAGTGGTGATCTTAGAGATGTTGAGCACTGTGCTAGTGGTGGAAGTGACAGCAGAAGCACTGGGGATTTTGGGTTTTGGGGGCAGAATCAACAGCAGAAGTGTTGGGATTGGCAGAATCAACAACTTCATTGTCATCTTATTCCTCATCATGGATGTCAGCTTCTTTGAAAGATGATGAAAGTGGTAGCCTTGTTTTCAGCTTGGATGTGAGTGGTAGCAGCCATAGCATCAAGAAATGTTGAAGAAGACTCTTGTAGACTTTCACTTGTTGGTGGGCATACATCTTTACCCCTTCCACCATGGCTGGGTCCAATCCTACCCATGGTGCTTCCTGCAAGTGTCACCATTTGGCACATACTTGTAAAGTGACATGAACATGGTGCATTTCCTCTCAGAGCAGGGCAACCTCTTCTTTCCAGCACAGAGCACAGAACTGAGCCTTGGCCCATTCAATCTGAATGACTGCATTTCATTAGGATTCTGGTCATGGAGCATGAACAACCACAGACCTTCACTCATCTCAAAATCACTGTCATCTTCATCTGGCAGGGCACCAGTGGTTGTCTACACCCATGAAACCTTCTTATGTTCATTCCTGAGTTGGTGCAGGGCTTGGAGCTTCTTCTGGCCCTTCTTTTTCCCATCAGCACCAATAGCATCATCAGGATTGTCAATGTCAAAGGCAGATGGTGGATGTAGATCACCATTATTAAGAAGCTAAAGTGCTGCCTCCCAGGGACCATGGCTGCAAAGCCTGAGCAAAGCTGTGCACACATCCCAGTAGTGAGGTAGTGAGCAACCTCCATGCAAATCCTGTCATCATGCCCATGCAATATGCCTTGTCTGTGTGTCATATTCCAGGATTGCTGGATAGTGTTTCATGCTCACCAGGGCTCTGTTTACATCTATTGTGGCTGGTTCTATTCTCATCCTGAGCCTTTCCCTGGCTGCTCAGTGTGCTGTGCATTTGGCTAGGTAGTGTGCAACCATCTTCTCATATATTCCACATGCTGAGCACATTGGAGATGGCACTCCTCTGATCCAGTGAAGGTGCTTGTTGAGTGGGGCATGCCCTGTTATGAGCTGGGTTATAACACTTGCGTGCTGCCTTGACATGCTGGCTAGTGCATTTTGGTGTGCCTTCAATGTCTTCTTCATTTCCAGTTCTGCCATCCTCCCATACCTCTCCGACAGCCTCCACCTCCTCTGTGCCCTGTTCTTCAGCCTCCTGCTGGATGCCTGGAGTAACACCAACTTGCTCTTCTTGATTGCTGCATCCCCCTGGAGTATCCCTGGTAGCTTCTCCCTTGTGCTCACTCTCCCCTTTGCTGCCTCCTTCACTGCTATGTCCACCCTCTCATTTCCCTCCACATCCTCATGCCCTGGTACCCAGCATATCATCACCTTTATCCCTGCATTCCTCCTCCTTGCTGCCTTGTACACCTCATGTGCATAGTCCAGGAGGTAGCTTCCTGGGATCACTTTCCTGGACCCCATTGCAATTATTGCTGCTTGATTGTCAACATAAATGCTTGCCTTGGCCAGTCCTGTCTGCCTGCAAATCAGTTCCATTGCCAATATAATTGCTGTGCACTCCTCATTGTATACTATGCACTCCTCATCTGACCCCAGATTCATCTTCAGCCTGCCCACCTGTCTTCTGTACCTCATCATCACTGCCACAGCCCTAATCTGGCCCTTGTATCCAAATCCATCTGTGTATATCTTCACCCTCATCTTGTCTGCACTTTCCCTCCACTTTGCCTTCTCTCTTGTGCCCATGATCTCAATCTTCAGCTTTGACCTCCATGTTGTGTCCCATCTTGTCATTTGCACCATCTCCACCCCCTGGATGTCTTGCTTGTTGTTCATCAATGCATGCACCAGTGACCTGAACTTTCTCATGTCAACTGCTGCTGCTCACTGTAAGGGAATACTCCTATTTTCTCCTTTCCCCCTGTCTCTCTCCCTTTCTATTCATTTCTTTCTTCTTCCTTTCCTTCCACGGACTCTTATTTACATTTCCCTTGCTTCCTTTCCATCCTACCATGCATCTGAGCTATATCTGATGCATCCAAGCCATATCTGACACATCCGACATATTCCTGCAGTCCAGATTCACTCAGCTGCACTTGCACACACCCAGACATGCTTCAGATGCACATATACACTTCGGAGCATGCCCAGGCAACCTATACCTTCTTCCCCCACCTCCTCACTTCCTGTTTCCACTTCCCCAGGTTGCTGGCACAACTCTTGCATATTTCCTCCACCTTGCTATCACATGCCCCTGCTTGTATCTTGTGATATTCTATGGCTGGTGTACTATACAGTTATCCCACTTCCCTCCCATGCTTCTACAGTATATACTTTGCCTCCTAGCATGGAGAATCCTTATCTTGTTCTCTTTGGATTCTCCCTCTGCTAGGTGAGCAGTCTCTCATGTATTGTAGTAGCTCTAATCATATCTTTGGATTCTCCATCTGCTAGACTAGTGCTGTTAGCCATCTTGAGGTTGCCCTTACACTCACCTAACATGTGAAAAAAGAGGGTGCCCCTCTGGTAGTGTGGCAAGATGCACTGCTGCCTTGAATCAGTGACATTCAACCACCAGATGGAATGGTAGAAAGCCTGTGAGAACCTCTAGGACATCAGTAGCTGTTGTGCTCATGCCCCTGATTACCATTAGCATCGCCTTGCATTGGGCACTGGCCAACCTCCCAACCATAGTCCTTTGCACCCTGATCCCCCTAGCCTTCTGCCTCTCAGTGGCCTGGCACTTCAGTGGGATGAGGTAGATCTCCACTCTGTAGAGTATCCTGGGTACAGCTATTAACTTGTACAGCTAGCCTGCATATTTTACCACGATGCTGAATGACAGTCTTGCAAGGTGTACAAAATGGAAGATCCAGTCCCCTTCCCTTTGCCAGTGCAGCAGCAGCGCCCTGTTGGTTCCACCATAGCTCTCTGTCCAGCTGTATTCCCAAGAAATGCACCTGCTTGCTTGATACCACTCAGTGGGCTCCTAGCACTAGATCCCTCCTTGCTAGGGTTGTCTTCTTCAGACACATTGGATGTGGCACCTTTTTTCTTGACATGTTGAGCAACTGGAAGTTGTGAACCCCAAACTCACAACTGTGATCTCTTGCTTACTGAAATATCCCACTGTCATCCATCATGATTTCCTTGAGACATGCATGGATTTGTACTATTAAAAATGGGGTTTAGTGATGACCAGTCTTGTTCAATCTCCTCTCCATCTGTTCTACCAACACCCAGCATGAGGTTCAATGAATGCAGGGTCTGGCATTTTTTGCTTATGCACTGGACAATGGCATTTTAGAATTGTAAATTGAGGTTCTATTCCATCAGGAAGTTGAAGTTTGTCTGGAACCTGGCACATTTGATCCTTGAAGTGGATCTTGAACTGACAGGCAATGTTGTATATGATGTAGAGTGTGATGAGGGCAAATGACAGAAGTGTGGTAAGTAGCACCCAGTCCATGTTGTGGTAGCTAAGGATCATGAGCAAATATGCAACAAGATAGAAACACTTCATGAAGTACTCATTGCTCACCCCTTTGGATGTCCCCAACAGCATGAATCATTTCATGCTGAGCACATACACACATTCCTACTCCCGTGCTTCTTATGCCGCTCAAAATTTTTGTTTTGGCTGAGGTTATTGCTTTAAAACCATTGCAAGTGCTTGTCTGCATGAAGGTCAGTGCTTGAGTCTGTTAAGCTATGACTTTTCCTCACATCAGTTTGTGTGGCAAGATGCTTGAGGTGCTGAGAGTATCCCATTGGCTTGACAAAGTAAGCTAGCCCAGTGACAAGACCCAGATCAGCCTCATTGGCAGACTGCATGTGGTTTTTGAGTTTAAAGTTTGTATTCATCAAAACAAGCAAAGCATAAAGGTACCTGTGAATAGTAAGTCCATGATTTGCACCTGTTTGTGAAACAGGTGCCTAACTCACTTGTCCTCCCCATCTACTGATTCCCATCCATTGGGTATGTTAACCCCCAGTTGTGGACAAGCTAGACATGCTATCAACAACTGCCCAGCCTATGTATCCTTGATTCCATCCCTTATACAACCTCTTCCAGTGCCTTTAAACATTCTCTCTGTTCAGAATTGGTGCACCATTCACAAGAAGGCCTTATACCTTGTCTGTTGCCATATTGCCATAGTCAGTAGGTGTGACCATTCAAGGGTCCTGTACACACATTTGGTGTGTTTATCTTGACATTATCAGTTAAATGCTCCAACAACAGATAAAATTCTTGGTGTGAGATCTTCCCTGCAAGTGTGAGGAAGTGAAACTGATTCAAGAGCTCAATAGTTGAACAAGTTCTGGAATAATGGACCATAGCTAGATACCACCGACTTCAAAGGAGCTGTTGCTAGTCACTGATGTGTTGATCACAGTGACACCAGTCAACATTGACCAGGTGTATCCCTCCTTGACTTGATCCAATATGAACATGAGAAGGAGAAGATAAAGGCAGCAATAGGACCTGACATGATGAACGATGATGAGGTACTGTTAGCAGTGGATGTGAAAGATGCTTTAACTCAATTCATTGAGGAGTAGCTTTCCCTGATTCATGGGGATATGTTCTTCATTGGTAAGCATGAGATCCAGATGCTGGCAAACCTGGTGTGATGTCAGTGTACTGACAGACAATAGCCACTAACAATGATTAGTCTCTCACAAAGGCACAAATCACCAAGTTGCACTCATCAGTCAAGGTGGCACAGGAGCATTGGGGCTTATCCTACAAGAACACTGCTCACCAGCTGTATCTTCAAAAGATGGCAAAAGTTCAGGCAGAGATGGCTAAGGTTGAGCAACTCAAGGGAATGATTATGGAAGTTCATCAGTTAATCAGTGAGACAAACTGACAGCACTGAAGTTGGGGCTGAGTGGTACTTCTCAGTGTTGAACAATATTTTTGTAGTTGGTCATATATAAAATGGAACCTCTATTGAAAGCTGACCTCTGTAAGGAGCAACTGACAGAGCTGACATAGTAGCCAATGTGCTTCAACAATGACAGTCACAAGTCACCCACACTGGAGGACCAAAATGCAGGTGCTTTGCCTACTTGGGCTGACACTTTGGCCTTGGTATAATATATCATGCTATAGTACATGCCCAATACTCACTAGCTAATAGCACCAGCCTAAATCACAAACCCTCTGCCTCTGCCAAAGGTCCAATATGGAAATCATTTAGACTTGATATTGTATACCACACCATAGAACATGCCCTCTACTCATTATCTGATATAAATTGGCCAGTACCACAAAATATCAGGCCCACTTGGGCTGACATTTTGCACTTGCTATTGTTTACTTAACAATCAGACATACCCACTACCCACTGGCTGAGACTGTCAGCTTGTTTTGCAAAATGTCAGTCTGCACCCAACATCCAATGTGCAGACATTCTGCCTACATCCATGGGTACCTTCACCTGGGTATTACATATAGCAATATGGTACATAACTGCTACTAGCCAGCTGAAAGCATCAGCCTGTTTCACAAAATGTCAGCCTGAACCTGATGTTGAACATGCCAGCTACTCACCAGCTCAAAGTGTTGGCCCATTTCACAAAACATTGGCTAGCACTGAACATTCGAGAGGGTGATGTTTTGTCTAAATTGGTGGAGGCTTTGGTCTGGGTATCATGTATAACAATACAGTACATACCTGCTACTTACTGGCTGAAAGCGTCAGCCTGTACCAGACAGTTGATGTGCTGACATTTTGGACTTGGTACTGTGTACTTCACAATCAGATGTGCCAGCTACTCACTGGCTGAAAGTGTCAGCCTGTTTTTGCAGAAGGTTGGCCTGCACCAGAAGTCTGTGGTGCTGATATTTTGGACTTTGTATTATATACTACATCATGCTTCAGATGCATGTATACACTTTGGAGCACTTTTGGGTAACCTATACCTCCTTCCCTCACTTCATTACTTCCTATTCCCACTTCCCCAGGTCACCAGCATGACTCTTGCATACTTCTTCCACTTCATTGTCACATGTGCCTCCTCGTACCTTGTGATATTTGTTGTGGTTATATAGTGGCAGAGGGATGAGAGCAGGGTGCATGAGACAAGGCTGCACAGGATCTATAGTAAATGAGATGTATTCTTCAGTAGCTGTAGTAGATACTGAAGAAGTCAATGCAACATGTACAAAAAGGTATGAAAATAATTAGGTAAGTGAGCACCTAATAGCACTCTTTTGGATTGAATGTTGACACTCCCCCCTCAAGCTGAAAGAGGGCTCAGTCCCATCTTCTTCACAAATTTCTGAAGCTTGGAACATGCAAGCAGTTTGGTGAGTGCGTTGGCAGTCATTTTGTCAGTAGGGCAATAAATGAGAGTGATTTCTTGATGATCAACAGCTTTGTGGATGAAATGGAAATGAATGTCAATATGTTGGTGCATGCATGGTATACAGCATTCTTCAAGAGTGCAACAGCACCTTGATTATCACAGTAAAGAGTGGTGGAAGTAGGTAAATGAGGGAATAATTCAGAAGTGAAACAGTGGAGCCATATAAGCTCTTTTGCAGCATGAGTGAGTGTGACATATTTGGACTTGGTGCTTGAGAGTGTGACAATGTGGGTTGCTTCTTCAAGCTCCAAGAGATCACTCCTCCTTCAACAAGGAATAAATATTCTGATATAGAGTGGTGATGTTCCTGTGAAGCCCAATCTGCATCTGAAAATCCCTTTAAGTTGGAATTATCTGCTTCAAGTGTTAGCCAGTGGTTGCAAGTGCCCTTAAGGTACACAAAAACATGCTTAACAGCTTCTCAATAAGGTTGGCCAGGGTTCTGCATGAAACACAAAAGCATTGAGACAGCAAATGTGATGTTGGGGCAAGTTCTGAGCATGGTGTACATGAGAGAGCCAATTGCACTTTGGTAAGGAATGTCCTTCATTTTGTTAAGCTGGTGGGTGGTGGTAGGAGATTGGTCCTTGGAGAGCAATGCATGAGGATCCATCAGAGTGGTAATGAATTTCACATTCATGAAGGATGGTGTCAAGGTATGCCTGCTGCCCAAAGAAGATGGTGCATGCATCATGATCCTGCTTGATCTGGATACCTAAAAGCCAGTTAATCTCCCCCAGATCCTTCATCTCAAAGATCTTCTTGAGCTTGGACTTAATCCAATTCATGGAGTCCATGGAGTCCATAATAAAAGTTAGATCATTGACAGCAGCAGCAATAATGATATAGTTGTCACCATTGAACTTATAGAAGATGGCTGTGTCAGTTTCACAGACAGAGAAGCCCAGGGCAAAAAATTCAGCCTTGAGTTTCTTGTACCACACCTAAGCGCCTTGCTTAGTGTCATAAATGGCTTGGAGTAGTTTGAGGATGAGTTGAGCACCCTTGGATTTTGGGAGTTGGTGAAAGAGAGTGTAGCATGGTGGCAATTCCATGTAGAGCTTTTCATCGAGATCAGCATTGAGGTATGCACTTTTGACATCCATTTGGTGAATTTTTGAAGTTGTTCCTTGCGGCCAGGCCACATAGAGCTTGAAGCAAGGCCATTTTGACAACAGGGGTGAAGGTGTCATCGAAATCAACACTGAAAACTTGAAAGAACCCTTTGGCAACCAATCTTGAATGACATTCAGTTAGATCACCTTGTGGGTCATGCTTGTTACAGAAGACATATTGAGATTTGATGACATTGATGTTTGGCGGAGCTTTAACAATGTCATACACATGTAACTTCTCCATTTGTGAGAGTTCCTTCTCAATCGCTTTGTGCCAGTCTGCAGCTCTTTCACTTGGCTGGTTGAGTGCTTCTTCCACAGTTTCTGGTTCTCCATCTACACCCACCATTGCATGAACAATTTCTGCAAAATCTTCCTCCTCCTCCTCTTCATCAGCTTCAACGATGTTGGCAAGTACTTTGCCATCAGTGAGCTTCTTGTAGAAGCCAGCAGCTGGTGCTGCATTACAGAAACCTCATCCTGTATTAAGTTCAGGCTTGATTAAGCCATTGCAGCACTTGCGAGAGGTTAGAATGTCCATTTCAGGCTTGTTTGCAGTATCAGATGTTGGGGATTGCTGTTGTGCCACCTCATTTTCAGCTGGCAAGTCCAGTGGTGGTGGAGTAGGCTGGCAAGCTGGCTGGGAGGTGTTTGGATTGGATGGTCCAGTCTCCCCCTCAATCTGAACATCACCCTGGATGGTTATCACTGTTGGTTTGAAGTAAACATCACATTTGATGGAGATAGTGCATTTTTTGGGCCAGTAGATATGGTATGCCTTGCTTTGTTGATCATATTCAATGAATTTCGCTTTTAGCACAGTGTTCAAGTTTGCCAGCAGCTATATTTTTAATGTAGACATCGCGTCTGAAATCATGGAGATCTGTGAGGTTGGGTTTCATTCCAGTTGCCATTTCATGAGGAGTTAGGTTGTCTGGTATTGCAGTGGTGGTAGTACAGTTATGAAGCCAGTTGGCTTGGATTACAGCTTCACCTCAGAGAAACATGGGTAAGCTTGCACCAAAGAGTAGCATGTGAGTGGTGTCCATGAGGGTTTGATGACAGTGTTCCATGACACCATTAGATTGAGGTGAGCTGTGAGAGGCAGCACAGTGAGTGATGCCACTCTGGTCCAGATAGTCCTGGTACTCCTGCATGAGCCACACTTGGTAGTCCTTGTGCTTTTGGAGGACTTCCAATAAGGTATGTGATCCATTAGGCAGTGCAGCTCATTGATGTCAACTTGAAGAACAGCTACATTCACCATTATCTTCATAGTGTTGGTGGAGGCATCATTCTTCAGTTTGACCATATGGCAAAGCCCACATGAGAAAGGGATTTGTGTGATAATTTTGCAGTTGGGTTGAGGTGTAGCAATTTTGGCTTCTCCTCCTTCCAGTAGGATTGCGAAGCCTGCTTTATCAAACTAGTTGGCTGATGTGAGAGTGAGTGCGAGCTCTTTGGCATAAAGAGCATCCTTGAGGATTATCATGACCATCTCGTTTCCATTTGGAAAGTCAATACTGACATCTTTACAGCCAGTAGCCATGAAGATCCATCTGTCTGTGCCATGAATGGGTTTGGGTGTGATGTTCATGAATGTGATGAACCAATCATGTTCTGGGGAAAGATGGCACAATGCGCCACAATTCAGAATGATGCCACATTTGTGGAAACCTGTGGTGCAGGTAACACTAAGACAAGACAGTAGAACAAGGTGAGAGGACCAATATGTGTAATTGATGATATGAGTATGCATACAAGCAAGTTAAGTGTACAGTTAGTCAATGGTGAGCCTTATATAGTCAACATCTCATGACTCCAGGGCCAATCAGGGGTTGTAAGGCTAGTCATAGACTTACACTCGCCCATTCCTTCTAAAAGAGGCCCTACTCCTATTCTCTTGCAGCCAGCCAGATGTCCAACACTTTGCAATCTTCTAAATCTCACCTCAACATCCACCTATCCTCCTCTGGACCCCACCCTTTCCATCACACCAAAACTTCCATCCGTGGCTGACCCTCTTCCCATTGACAATCCTGTCCACCACATATTCCTCCTTGTTATTGACCTTAACTGGTGGTGGCTGCTCAAGGTGCTGATCAGGGAAGGTGTCATCATCATTCAAGTGGGCATGCTTTAGCAAGGAAGAGTGGAACAAAGGGTGGACATTGCTGTTGGGTAGATCAAGTGTGTAAACAGACAATCAAGGGTTTGAAGCAAGTACTTTGTAAGGACCATCAAAACATGGTATAAATTTCCAACATGTCTGTCCCCACTCTGCATGTAATCCTGACAACGATGCACTGTGAATAAGTAAACAAGATCACCAACTACAAATTCTTTGTCAACATGTGGGTGTTTGTTAGCCTGGGTCATTTGATCCACCTTCACTGCTAGTAAGTTGTCCTGAGCCTCCATCATGTTCAACTTGAGCTGCTTGATGACATGCAATGCTGCGTTTTCACCCTCAACAAGCTCAGAGCACTTGCCTCTTGACAAGGGGGGTAACACCCATGGCGAGTGCCCAAAATGAAGCTAAAAAGGACTGAAGCCAGTAGAAGCATTATGAGTGTTCATAATTGAGAATCTCACCTGAGGAAGTGCACAGACCCAACCTTTTTGCTTGTGATCAACATGGAAATGCAGAGCCTTGACGACCATCTTGTTTGTTCTCTCACAAGATCCATCCATTTGTGAGTGGAACAATGTGGACATTTTTAACTTGATTCCTGTCAAACAATGCAGCACCTTCCAGAACTTGGAGAGGAAAAGTTTGTTGTGGTCACTGATGATATCCAAGGGTAATCCATTCTTGCAAAACCAATGGTCGAAGAACAAGACAGCAAGCTCCTCAGCCATGATGTTGCTTTTGCAAGGCACCAGCCAGATATCAGAGCCCAGATGGTTGCTAATTGTCAGCAGATAATCAAAGCTGTCATCTTCTGGCAAGGGCCCAATGAAGTCCATCACAATGGACTTACAACAACCATCAGGCACAGGCAGGGGATGCGGGGGGCCCACCAGCACTGTAGTAGGACTTTTGTTTCATTGGCACTCTGCACAACCTGGTAAATACCCCTTCTCCAGATCTGTTCGCATTCTGGGCCAGTAGAACAAATCACAGAGCACAGCAACAGACTTTGGACTGCCAAAGTGACCAAGTGTGTTGTGCGCAACCTGGAACAGAAGTTTGTGCATGTTACCAATCCTAGGAACAATGAGGCGATCAGCTAAGTAAAAAAGCCCATTTGTGCAACCCATCCCTTTTATGGTCATGCTGTCATGGTTCAGTCTCTGACACCAGGGGTCCATCCTATAGCCATCCCTAATCATCTTCAGGAGCATCTCATTCAAGGAGATGGATAGTACCAGTGCAACAGGGACAGCAGTGGGAATGGTATGTGCCAGTGCTGAAGCTGTGTGTGTGACAGCGCTGACATGAACAATCTCAATGGCACTCCAATCTTGGGGTGGTAAATGTGACAGTGCGTCAGCAACTGATTTATCTTCACCTTTCACATACACAATCTTGAACAAATAATCTGTGAAGAACTCCTGCCACCTCAGTTGCCATTTGGACAGATCCTTCTTGGTATGGAAGTACTCAAGTGTGCAGTGATCTGTATAGACCATGAAGTCTTCACCCAGGAGGTCAACCCAAAATTTGCATAATGCATGAACAATCATGAGCATCTCTTTGTCATGCATTGGGTAGTTACACTTTGTGTCATTGTAATGCTTGGAGTCAAAGGCAACAGGTCATGCCATCTCCCATGTCTCCCCAAAGGACAATACAGCACCTGTACCCAATTCACTAGCATCTGTTGTAACAAAAATCTTGTTTGAACCCAGATTTTCATGGTCAATGACAGTCAGGCAGTCTCTGCTCACCACAAGAGTTTTGATACCTTTGAACACCACCTGGTGGTTATCATTCCATGCCACCACAGCCTTACTATCTGCCTTGCCAGTCAATGCAGACAAGACCAAAGCAAGGTCACTCAGCTTGGGTAAGAATGCACCAATGTATCACACCAGGCCCAAGAAGTGGCGCACATCACTGACTGTTCAAGGACAAGGCCAGTTAGTGATCTTGGATGCCTTGAATGTGTCAGCCAAGATTCCATTTCGAGAGATATTATGTCCTAAGAAATCAATCTTGAGGCAGAACAGTGAGGTCTTTTTAGTCGAGCAGTAAAGACTCACCTTTCAATGAGCCATCAAGACTGTTTCCACATTCTTCACATGTTCTTCCAATGTTTGCGACCATATGATGATGTCGTCCAGGTATATATGACAGATCAAACTGATGTAGGGGCATAACACAGCAAACCATTCATTGCTAATAAGTAGACAGCACATTTCAGAGTCCCATCAGCATGACCACCCATTCCCAAAGACTGAATGGTGTACACATTGCTGTGTATTTGATATCATCTGGATGTACCTTTGTTTGAAAGAACACATTCATCATATCAATCTTACCCCAGATCTTCCCCTTTGCACAGTCAGCTAGGATATCATCTATGTGTGGCAAGGGGTAACAATCTGGAACCATATTTTCATTGAGCTGCCAGTAGTCATTTACCCATCAAGGGAGCACTGTGGGTTCTGCCTTTGGAATGAGGAACACTGGACTCACATAGGGTGAACTAGACAGGCATATACAGCCAGCTTGGACATGTGATTTGATGAGGGTCTTCCACATGTCCTTTAACTTCTGAGGACAAGTGTATTTATGATGATTAACCACTTTCTCCACATCCTTCAAGATGATCCTATGGAAAACCTCATCAGGCAGATGGTGTACAGGTGGAATGTCAGAAGGGAACAGATCACTGAACTTCTTTTTCATCTTCGCATCCATGTTGTTGAGCTTGTCAAGGAATGCTAAATCAGTAATGCAAGATTTCATTGAGAAGATGGCTAAGCAGCGATGAGCACAGTCTCCTGCCATAACACAACTCTTTCTAGCACTGAGTGTCTCAAGCATCTCCCTACCCATGAAAACACAGGATTTGTTACACTTACCTTCATGCATAGCATGACTTAGAACAGCTGCTTTTGTTTGAGCAGGCTTCTTGGCAGGTGTCAGTGGAGGCAGCTCAGCAGAGGTTGAGTTTAGAAGATCGTAGCCATGTGCATTGTCAAGCTTGGAGATACAAGTTCTATCTGCATGGTCAAGGACAAGCCGGTTGGCCTCCAAGAAGGGGCCACCACAAATAATATCAGAACAGAGAGTGGGCATGATGATTGCCTGCAAATTACAAGAGCAGAAGCATCTGTTACAAGAGACTGGTCAAATGTATATGAAATGAAATGATTGCAAGTCTGTCTCTCCCCCAGAAAAAGTGCTGCCCAACAGGAACAGCTCATCAAGTTTGTGCCTTTAAAGGCTCAATTGCAAGACCAAGGATTCCTTAATCAAGACTACTGGGGAGCTGTGATCAATAAGACTGGTCACCTGCAGTTTAGAAGCAGAATGTAAAGAGGAAATGGTACAAGGCCACATAAAATGATTAGTAAAGAGAGGTGCACACCTTCCCTCAAGATTGGAATTGAATGAAGTGTTGTCCTCTTCAGACATACAGGTTGGCAATGGTAAGATGGCACCCACAACCTTAGGTGTTGCATTGATGATCTCCTCCATGCCAGACACAGAGTCATCACCGGTCCTGTTGATGTTAACAGTGGTGACCAGTTTGTGGTTGCTTCACCTTCTTCACCATCTCCAAGGTCCGCTGAACATACCCAGCACCAGTGGGGAAACTGTTAGGACACGCACTTGAAATATGATAGATGTAGAAGCACTAACAAGTGTAACATCCATGGTGATCCCTCAGCAGTTCACGTTCCTTCAGAGTGAGCTTCAGAGGGCAGTCTTCAGATGCTGATGATGTGCCAGCCTGTTTCTTCTGAGTGAAAGTGCCAGTTTTTGTAATGGCAGCATTGCTCATGAACAGGCAATCAGAGTGACAGGTGACCTCATGGTTGATGATCCTTTTCTCATCCAGTGTGCAAACCATGTCAAGCCAGTCTGCAAAGTCATCAATAAGGTATGTTTTCTCCAGCACGCAATCAGCCACTAGCTCCTTGTTCATGTTCACCTCCAATTGGTGGCATATATGCTGTTTGTTGAGCTGTGAAGTGGTGTTAATAAGCAGGGCATTCTTGGACCTAAATTCAAAACTGAAATCCTTGAAGGATTTTGTTCCCTGTTCCATTGCCAGCAGCTCACACCGAGTGACATGCTCCCAGTCCTTCTTCAAACCACTTCCCTTGTAGGATGCTAAGATGTTTCTTCCCAATTGAGCTTCAAGAGGGACTGACTGATGATGGAGAGTCAATCAATTGTGAGTAGATCCTCCATATTAAAGGTGACAGTCAACACCCATTGCTCCTCCGGAATATCCTTCACACAGAAGTATGCACTTGTGCATTGTTCAAAATGTCAAAACATTTCTGGCTGTATGCGCCTGCAGATGATCAGGGGTGCATGTTCAGGGCAATCTTGCTTCACCATGGCATTAGTAGAAGGCATGTTTACATTGAGGAACAAAAACAGAACAGCCACAGAGTCTATCTCTTCTGCATGAGAGGGCACATGAGAAGTGTGCTGTTGTGTGCCCAAGTCAGGTTCTGCAGAAACAGCATGGGTTTGGTGGTGAAGGTGGTGGTGGAGAGAGTGTAGAAACAGAGAGAAGTGAGTGAACACTTGAATTACAACAGTTGTGTAAGGGCAGTAAGGGTAGATTAAGTAAAGGGTGTGAAAGGGAGTTGATTGTACAGCAAGACGAGGGACCAAGTGAAGTAGATAACAGTCCTTTCTTCAGTGGCATGAATGCCACCAGTAGGGGCAGAACAGTGGTTGTAGCTAGGAGGCCACCAATGTGGAAACACAACATTACATGATCTCCAGGATAAGGGTTGACCCTCAGTGGGTATATGGAAGTGCACTTTTGCACGAGATGACACAAGGTTGATCTCAGAAAAGAAGTAGAAACCTGTGGTGCAGGTAACACTAAGACAAGACAGTAGAACAAGGTGAGAGGACCAATATGTGTGATTGGTGATATAAGTATGCATACAAGCAAGTTAAGTGTACAGTTAGTCAATGGTGAGCCTTATATAGTCAATGTCTTGTGACTCCAGGGGCAATCAGGGGTTGTAAGACTAGTCATAGACTTACACTTTGCCAGGCTTCAGCTTGGCAGTGATAGCTTTTGTGGCTTCTTCAAGGTCTGTGATGGTGGGTATGGCCCACTCCTCAAAGTCATCATCATTGTTGTTGGTTTCGGCACTAGCTGTGGTGAGCTTCGCATTATTGCTCTTCATGCTGCCTTTCTTTTTGGTTTCACTGTCAGATTCGGCTTGTTTCCAATGTTTCAGCTATTGTTCTTCTTTGCCTCCCCCTTTGGCCAAGCAGTCTGCCTATTTGTGACTGGTTTTGGCACAGTTTACTGCATTTCTTGCCATTTGTCAAGGCTTTGCCCTTGCAGCTTTTGCCCTTGCTGAACATGCTAGCTGCTGCCACGGTCTCATTTTGGTGTTCAATACAATCCTGGATGGTGCAATGGTCCGCTTCTTCAAAGATATGGTGGATGAGGTCATCAGAGCTGATTTGGGTCTTCATCATGTGAGTGGATGCTGTTAACATCATGAGAACAGGGCAGTAGCTATTGGGAAGCAATCCCATTGCGATGCTTGTGAACTCTTTGTCCATTATTGAGCTTCCAAGTTCCAGAAGTTCTTCTCTCATCTGAATAAGTTGGCTGACATGGGCTCGCATATTCTTGTCCTCAGTGCAGTGTAATTCTTGAAGTCAACACCATAGATCAACTTGTACAAGGCAGGAGCAACCCTCATACTCTTCACAGAGTTTCATCCATACATCTGCAGTGGTGGGATGGTTTTGCAAGATGACCAGCACTCAATTGCTGATCATCTTGTAGATCTGTTGTTGCACCTGGTCTTTGTGCTGATCATAATGATCTTGCTCATCATCTAGCTCCACTGCCTTGTCATCTGAAATCACCTTGTTCTGGTTGACAATGTAGATTTTGCTGTCCTTGTGAGTTTCAGTTTGATGTGGTTTCTGCACACAACCTTCAATGTGCCATTTTAGGCCCTTCGCTCCAAATGTGGTAAGAATCTGGACTTTGTAAGTGACCCAATTTGAACCATCATCTGCTAACCTCAGAACATTGTAGAGTTTGATATTGGCAGTGGGAAATGGCATGGGGTGGTTGGCAGGGCCCATAACCTGTTGTGGTTATAGAGTGGCAGAGGAATGAGAGCAGGGCATACAAGACAAGACTGTGCAGGATCTATAGTAAATGAGATGTATTCTTCAGTAGCTGTAGTAGATACTGAAGTAGTGGTTGCTATACCTATAGTAAATGAGATGTACTACACTTTGTTAGCTATGACAGATAAGGTAGAAATAAGGACTCACTTCTTCAGTAGCTGTAGTAGATACTGAAGAAGTCAACATAACATGTACAAAAAGGTATGAAAATAATTAGATAAGCAAGTGCCTAATAGCACTCTTTCAGATTGAACATTGACAATATTCTCCAGACTTGTGGCAGGTGTACTATACAGTTCTCTCACCTTTCTCCCATGCTTCTACAGTATATACTTTTGCTTCCTAGCATGGAGAATCCTTATCTTGTTCTCTTCAGATTCTCCCTCTGCTAGGTGAGCAGTCTCTCATGTATTGTAGTTAGCTCTATTCATATCTTTGGATTCTCCCTCTGCTAGGCTCGTGCTGTTGGCCATCTTGAGGTTGCCCTTACAATCAGCTGTATCCCATATACACTGATAACCAGGGTGCAATCTTCATTGCACCAAACCCTGTGTCTGACAGACAAACTAAACATATCAATATCTGCTATCACTATATTCATGATCACATTGAGCTCAAAGATGTCAAACTCTTCTTCAATGGTGCAGAAAATCCTGCAGATATGTTCACCAAAAATCTGGGCTACCAGAAGTTCGAACTGTTCAGGTCCATCCTTGGAATCAAATTTTTTGATTCCATACAATTTGCTTTGAAGTTCCGAGGAACATCTTAGCAAGGGGAAGTGTTGCACATGCACCTCCACATGACCATGCTTCCATCAGGACATGAGTCAAGAGCACAGTCTGCAGTAGAACTTCATAGAAGGTTCTTACTAACAATATGAGTCATATACACTTAGTATTGACTGCACATCTATTTATACCATAGGTAGAATACAGTATATAAGGAGCCTGTATCTGCCTGTATTCTATCAAGTACTCACCCCAGAGAACTTACTAAGAGTGTGCATCAAGCTACTTAGCTACATAGTAGAACTAGCTTTATTACCAAGTGAGTAGACCTAGTCTTTCACTTAGTGCACACTCATCCTCCCCACTTAGGGTTGTAGGACAGATGCTCACTTAACAACATGTCCGAGGGGGGTTTGGTCTGCAAGCCCGAGTCGCTACACTATTCCACATCTACTTCTCATCCAACTTGGCAGGTTGACAGACCCTTCATTGTGCTGGGGTAAGCCATTCTGTACCATACCATATATTGGTGGGACATTACATGTTTGCCCACATGGAGGCCTGAATCACTATTTGTATTCTAAATTTAACAATTAACAGTGTATTTCTTGTATTTCTACTTGTCATCATGGATCGTTGCGACGACGTCTACCTCCCACTGACATGTGCATTCTTTACTCTCATCCGATTGCACGCAATACTACTTATCCTTCTGCCAGTATCCAGTTACATATATCCACATATGCATATATTCACCGTGTAGCTTTGGTTCCGTACCCATCGCCGAGGCCAGGATATCAGGATTTCTTTCGCTATTCGCCACAGCTGCAGTGTTACACCGCCGCGAAATTCTTCTCCTTCTCGCTGGTGCGGGTGTGGTTGCGACCAGCAAGTCTTCGCATTCATTGCTCCAGCTGCAGGCCAATCGGGGGTCTGGACTGCCTGCGAGTTCGAACCTCTTGTCGCCGCGCTGGCCAGCGTCCCACAGATTCGCTGCGGCATGCTTCTTCGTGTGCGGTTACCGGTATATGCATGGCCTATCTTTTTCATCGGGCACCTCGTCACTGTCATCTACAGTATCTTGGGGCAGCATGTAATTCGTTGCTATTGGTATCGAAATGCGCCATGATGGGCAGATCGAGGAGTGGATCGTCCTTCGCCCATCTCTATATACATATACCATCTCTACAGATACACCGTCCATTCTCAGTAACCACGCTGGGTGACTCGGCTTGGGAGGGACCCAACCAGTAGGGGGCGTGTATGGGAGTGGGAGTGGGAGTGGGTGGTGTTACCGTAGATAGTGCGAGATGGCGTACGCGCATGCGTATAGGAGTGCCTATGGGAGGCGGGGGAGACGCCGGGGCGGGGAGCGGACGGTGTAGTGGTGATATGGGTGTGGTCGTGCGATACGATCGAGTAAGGAGGAGCATGCCCTCTCTCTGTACTGCTCTGAACTTTACTCTACCAATCCGCAATACGGAGGAATATTGATGGAGGACCTAGACGAGTAGACTCGCGTGGGAGGAGTGGGAGACGGGGGAAGGGAGGAGGCGGAGGGCCAAGCTAGACGTGTTGGACATGTTTGGCGCGTGCGCAGTGAACTAGTGACCGTCGAGGGCAGGCACCGTCCATTATATACAACCACTTTTTAGACGCCGTCACGCTAAGCAGTTGCCGTTTTACCTAGTAGGCAAGGACAGGTTCGCGATCGTTGGTGGCAGAGACCAAGTAAGGAGAGGGAGAGCTAGGTTGGACGGGTTGGGTCAGTTGGGTCGGTTGGCAGTACTTAGTGATCGTTGCGAAATGTGTGTGACTATGCATGGAGATCCGGGTGAAGAGTAGTACGGATGCGCGAGAGTGAACGTCAATTGTGCACCTTGCATCAGACAACGACGCCTCTAGCGGACTTCCAAACCCCCCTCCCTATTGTGGCTATTGTGGCGAGCACAGGCGGTTGTTTGCCTCTGTTTGCATCCCAACCCGGGTTCATTGTCCTCGCTCATTGTCGCTCTCATTATGCTCTATTATGTGGGTGTAGGTGTATATATAGAGACGGCGGAGGGTGGGCAGGCAGACAGCTGAGCTGGTTTCCTCGACTCTCTACGACTTCCCCACTTCATTAACATCACTCGCGACACGACGCCTACACCAACGACGCCTACACCAACAATGTCCTCCTCTGCTTCCACAATCACGACCTGGGCAGCGCACGTCCAACCGGGCTCGCCCTCCTCCCCTTCCCACCAAACCCCCACCCAAAGGACCCGCAAACACCGCCGCCCCTCCATCTCGCGCCTCCACCTCAACCTCGCGCCCTCCCTCCCATCCCTCCCGCGGCACGCCCGCGCGCGCTCCGGCTCCGCGTCGTTCCTCCATATTCTCGATACGCCGTCTACGGGGAGTAGGGTGTCGCCTACTAGGAATAATGTTAATGTTAATGTGATGAATAATGTATGTTTCCCCATCCATCAATCTAGATACGAACCCCAACTAACCTACTCTTCTCCTCATTCGTGTTATTCGTAGACCCCCAGCAACTCCAAAATCCTCCCCTCACACCGCCGACGCCGACGCTTTCGACCTCACGGCGCTCGGGTACACGTCCCTCTTCCTGCACCTCCCCACGCCCGCTACGCCGCACTATCCTACCCCTACTCTCCCTTATAATCTTCCTTCCGATACCTATTCTACCACCACCCATATTTCTAATCCTATCAACAATTCTAATGGAAACACTACCGCTGATGATAACACGGATCATAATGCGAACACGAAGGATACGAAGGATACCACGGACAAGACGTTCAAGTCCGCCTTCGCGCGCCTCAGATCGCGCTCGTTCTCTGCGCTCCTACGGCCCCGCAAGCCGTCCTCCTCATCCACCCCTCCTTCTCCCCACGCCCTTGCTCCCGGTAATAGTACCGCGAACGCAACGGACGTCCCGCCCGTGCCCGCCATCCCGCCCCAGTTCCGCTCCCAGGTCAAAAACGCTAAAAACGCTGCGAAGGACGTGAAAACCAAAGATGTTAAGGAATTGGACGACACGAAGAAAGTAAAGAAAGCGAAGAAAGAGAAAAAAACACCCCCTCCCGCCGACGCTCGCCTCCGAGCTCGCCCTCCTGCAGTTCCTCGACGGCGGCTCCCTCGAGGATAACATCGCCGCTCTCAATAACTCCTCCCTTTCTACCACCGCTTCCACCTCCGTCAAAAATACTACTACAAATAATAAGGGCAATAGGAATGGTGTAGGGTGTGGAGGGGAGTGGGTATACACCGACGCCTGCGGAAGGGTGTGGCGCGATGCGGACGAGGCGCTCGAGTATGTCCACCTCCTCGCGCCCTCGCCCACGTCGTCGACGTCGTCAGTCTCGCCGACGCCCTATTCACCCGCGTTTTCGATCGTGTCGATCTCGTTCCCGTCGTCGCCTCTGAGCGGAGGGTCGTTCCCCGCCTCGTCGCCATCGTCTCCGTTAACGGGGGGAGTGTTTCCCAAGCACGCCAACACGTATGGACGCGAAATGGATCACGTTCACGGCCTACTCGCCCTCTTCGCCTTCCTTCCCGTCCCCGTCCTCCTCCAGTACTTCTTCTCTCAACGCAAATTTCACCAAACGTAGAAAGTCGTCGTTGGTGAAGCGGGACTCCTCGATGCACAAGATGACGATGCGCAAAGAGTCGATGCGCAGGACCCTGGGCAGGCGCGGCTCGCTGGTCAGGAAGATGCCGCGCACGCCGCCGGGTACATCGCTTCCGCCTACACCCTACTCTCCCTACTCTACTACGCCCTACTCTACTTCAACTTCTGATGTGGAAATGAACGGGGAGAGCGGGGACGAGCGGAGGGAGAAGAGGATGGGCATGGCCGGACTCGGGTTCTGGGCGATCTGATTCTTCTTCACCACACTTCCTCCTCACGCTCACGGCTCCTACGACGCTCCCGACACCTACGAGAGGCCTACGCCAACGAAACTCCCGACGCCTACAAAACTCCCCGCGGTAAATCTACTCTCGCAACCCAACGCTCTCTTCAAAAGACTCTGTTTTCTTGTCATTTTGTTATTTGCTGTATCAGTCGCTCCCGCTTTCGCTTCCGAGCTGTATTTCCTTCGTTTTGGTGGCTCTCGTTATATTGTTATCTTGTTTGGATAGAACGCACGGAGCGCAGCGCGCTGTATACCTCCCCTTTCCCCCATCACCTCCGTCATCACCCCTGTCTTGTATCCCACTAGCTGTTCTCGTTCACGGTGTTCTTTGTATACCTCAATGTATTGTGTATCGTTTCGTGTATCTGCGCAGTGTATGTATCGTATTGTATGTATCGACTCTGCTAATCATGCTCTTGCCGTCAATTCAACCATCTAACGCCTGTCTCTGTCCCCGTCTCTGAATCCCAAACTCGACGAATTCATGGATACCCGGATTTACGACTGCACGGCTCGGCGACTCGCCCGCGAACCCGAACCCCCAACCTTGACTCGCACGGTTCCCGGACACCGCGCACTTTGCACTTTAGTACGCGTACGCGACTACAGTTGGGGACAGTCAAAGGCAGCCAAAAATATCAGTGATTTTTTTTTTTGGGCCTTTGGAATTGTTCGGGATAGAAAGATGTAGTGGAATATTACACTTTTTGTTATTGGTTCATGAAATTTGGACGAGCCGTTCTTCCGCAAAAGTAGATTTACTGACAAGGAGCTGAAAAAAAATATTGGCCACCCCCTGAATAATTAGATAGAAATATTTAAAAAATGTCCGTTGTTTTATTTTGACGTCTAAAATCGCCTATACCGCTGACTAATATTGATCACTGATCCGATGATGAAGTCAAGAGGCTGTCCTCTGATGTAAGGGGACACTTCTATTTTCTCCTTTCCCCCTGTCTCTCTCCCCTTCTATTCATTCCTTTCCCCTTTCTTTCTTTCCATGGACTCTTATTTTTCCATCCTACCATGCATCCAAGCCATATCTGAAGCATCTGACATATTCCTGCAGTTCGGATTTGCTCAGCCGCACTTGGCTGCACTTGAGCATGCCTGGACATGCTTCAGATGCATGTATATGCTTCAGGGCATGTCCAGGTGACCTATACCTTCTTCCTGCACATCTTTACTTCCTGTTCCCACTTCCCTGGGTTGCTGGCATAACTCTTGCATGTTCCCTCCACTTTGCTATCACATGTGCCCACTTGTACCTTGTGATATTCTATGGACTTGTTGTAAGGGCAACCTCAAGATGGCCGACAGCATGAGCCTAGCAGAGGGAGAATCCAAAGAGATGAATAGAGCTACTACAATACATAAGAGACTGCTCACCTAGCAGAGGGAGAATCTGAAGAGAACAAGATAAGGATTCTCCATGCCAGAAGGTGAAGTACATACTGTAGAAGCATGGGAAGAGAGTGGGATAACTGTATAGTACATCAGCCCCAAGTCCATAGAATATCACAAGGTACGAGCAGGCACATGTGATAGCAAGGTGGAGAGAATATGCAAGAGTCGTGCCAGTGACCCAGGAAGTGGGAATGGGAAGTAAAAAGGTGTGGAAAGAAGGTATAGGTCACCCGGACGTGCCCCGAAGTGTATATGTGCATCCAAAGCGCATCCAGGCATGTGCAAGTGCGGCTGAGGCATGGGAAATGCATTGGATGTGTCGGATGTAGCTCAGATGCATCAGATGGGGCTCAGATGCATGGTAGGATGGAAAGGGAGGAAAAGGGAAGTAAATAAGAGTCTGTGAAACGAAAGGAAAGAGAAAGGAATAAAGAAGGAGGGAGAGAGACAGGGGAAAAGGAGAAATAGGAGTGTCCCCTTACACTTGTGGCTGGTGTACTATACAGTTGCCCCACTTTCCTCCATGCTTCTACAGTATATACTTCCCCTTGTAGCATGGAGAATCCTTTGTAAACATATGTACCCCTTTTCCCCTTATTCCCCCTGACACCATGTGACCTGCACGCTAGTATTTAACCTGCGTTCATACATGTACGATACTTACTCTCCAACCACGACATTCCAATAATACCCTTTGATCCTCTCATTCCTTGTCCTGAGTGTTCCACCAATGGTGTGGTTCCACTTTTTTTTTGAGAACAATCAGGCTTCTGCCTCCATCTCTCAGAGAAAAACAATCTCAACGAGCTGGGAAGTAACAACCCTGAATCTCGCCAAAAAAAAAAAACACCACCACTGTTCCCACCATCGTTCCCAGCCTTCCCCTCGTTCCCTGCCTTATCCCTGCTCGCCTGTAACCCTGCCCCTGTTCACACTGCCTCCCAGATCCACCCCATCCCTGCCCTTCTGGCTGTTGACACGCAGTTGCAGTTGAAGCAATACCAACAGCTTTGTCACCATCACCACTGAGGACCTTCCTCGTTCTTGTACCAAGTCCGCACCTGTTGCTGTACTCAGACTCAAGCGTATCTGCCTTTCCTCGAAAGCCTCACTCTTGCTGCCAGTGTCGGGAAGCTTCGAATGCCCTTCTTCGCCCGATAACGTGCATATATCTACTGTCCAGCCATGTCCTCCCATTGCCGAGCCCAGTTCTCCCCGTTCTCAGCCACTCCGTACCTGCTCCCCCTTCCAGTCACTCTCAGTTATGGGTGTTCGCGCAAAGGTCGATCAGTCCACGCCCAATCGCCCTCCCACCATGGGCGAAGGCGATGTTGACACAAGCATATTGTGGGATTGGTTCACGAAGGTGGAAAACTTCCTTCAACACAAGAATACGCCTCCCCAGAACATGGTCAAGACGGTTGCATATGGCATGAGTAGCATTCACGCTATCAGATGGCTCACAGCTAGTGGTCCCTCACTTTCGGGCATGGACTGGGACACATACAAGGACCAGATGAGATTGCTCTTCTTACTGACAGATTGGGAATACACGGCTCGCATGGCGGTTCTCCGACTGAAACAAGGCTCGCGTCCATTCATGGATTTTGCCCTTGAGGTCATGGGGAAAAATAACTTATTGGCAGATACTGTGTCCTTCATGAATGATGACTTTATCAGGGACGCCATCAAGGCGGGCATGGAACCAGATCTCGTGCAAGAATGTCACCGGAAGAACACAAATCGCCTGTCCGACTTTCGCCCATGGTTGGATGACGTCAAGCGCCTTGACGAGTGGCGTAGGCAGCAATTTGTGGAGATTGCAAAGAAGTTTGCAAGGATATCTGTGGCTCGGGTTCTGGAAGTTCCGCTTATGCTAAGTCCACATCACGTCAGTCCTCTAACGCTGGTGCTGCTGAGGGCGGCCTCAGTGCTCAGCAAACATTCGTTCCCATTCCCAAGCTACTTGAAGAAGAGCGCAAGCTTCTTGCCGCCAATGGCAGGTGCTTCAAGTGTCGACGCTCCTTTGTGGGCCACATTGGCCCTTGATGCCCAAACCCTATGATCGATGGTGTAACATACAAGACCTTGACGGAACGTGACATACCTCCCCGCCCTGCCAACTATGCCCCTTGTGGCGCATCTTCCGGTCGTGTCACTGCTGTCGTTGAAGAACCCAAAAGCGTTGAGGAGGAGCTGATCTCCTTTGAAAGCTGCGTTGAGACAGTCGCCGCCGTCCTGCCAAACATTGTGTCCACTGTGGTCGATATGGGGTCGCCCAGGTATTCCGATGATGAGTGCGCCCCATTCTCATGCTCTAATTTGTTTTGGTCATGCCTTGTCCCTTTGACCTCCCTTGATACCCCCTTACCTGTGAAGGGATTGATTGATGACGGTTCTTCTGTAGTACTTATTAAAGAAGAACTGGCATGATGTCTCAAGCTACCGATTTTGCAAGCCTCCGAGCCTTTTTGATGCCAAGCCGCATTCTCTGAAGACAAGGTTTCCCTTTCGCTTTCTTCTTTCATTAAAATTCAGCCTGTTTCCCTCGATGGTCATTTTACCTCCCATACCCTCCGCGCCTTCATTTCACCTTCCCTTGTTATGGACCTTATCCTTGGACTTCCGTTCCTCTCTTCAAATTCCTTGTTAGTTGATCATGGCTTGAATTCCTGTATTGCCAAAGTGGACAATTGTACTTCATACGACCTCCTGCACCCAGAGTCTGTCATTCCCTAGAAGCTGCCTCCCCTCTGGAAGTCTCACCATGTGCGTGCCAGTGAGGTGTGTGCTGCTCGACAACGAGCTCAGCCAACTGTGCGGGATGTCCTGCTTGGCGCCAAGATGGCTTCTTGCCTACACCCCAGGCTTGTGTGACATCCCGCGAGAGGCCAACATGGTTCTGCGAGCGCGAATATCATCGCTGCTGTCAAGGAGCGTATTGAGTCACTGAACGCTATCGAGACTTACGAAGCTCAGCTTCGTCGCATGGACGCGGAAATGAAGCACAAATTCGGGGATCTTTTCCCTGATGATATCCCTCCTGTTCATCACCTACCCGATACCACCTACCATCAATTCATTCTCAAGGACGCACATAAGATCGTTCGTCATCGCAAGTACGCCTGCCCAAGGAAGTGGCAGGATGCTTGGTGGACTCTCCTCAAGGGGCATCTCGTGGCATCTCACAGCGGGTAGGATGCAGCCCTCGGATTCCAAATACTCAAGTCCTGCTTTCCTCGTGCCCAAGTCGGACCCGAACACTATGCCACGATGGGTTAATGACTATTGCGAGCTGAACGAAAAACACGATCCCAGATTGTTTCCCTCTACCTCGGATCGCAGACATACTGGCGGACTGCGGTAAAGGTAAGATATGGGGAAAATTGGATATGACGAACGTGTTCTTCCAGACCAAGGTGCACCCTGATCACATCAAGTACACGGCCGTGCGGATGCCATTTGGTTTGTACAAGTGGGTCGTGATGCCTCAAGGCTGCCGGAACACGCCCTCGACTCACCAACAATGTATGGTGGCCATGCTGCGCCCTTGGATCGGGAAGATCTGTCATGTATACCTGGACGATATCATTATATGGAGCTCCTCCCTGCTTGAGCACATTAAGAACGTCGAGACGATATTGCAGGCCCTCAGAGAGGCAAGTCTTTTTTGTTCATTGAAGAAGACCTTGCTGTTCTGCACCTCTATTGATTTCCTAGGTCATTGCATCTCTGCCGATGGGATCCAGGCGGACACCACAAAAGCTGCCAAGATCTCCTCCTGGCCCATGCCCTGTACCGCTTCCGACGTCCGACAATTTTTGGGCCTTGTTCGCTATTTGGCAGCCTTTCTCCCCCGACTGGCACAACTGACTTCTGTGCTTACTCCCTTGATGGTCAAGACAGGTACGAACGACGGTATTGACTGGAAACCGGAGCATCAGAAGGCGTTTGAAGGCATCAAAGATCTTGTCACTTCTCGCAATTGCCTCACTGTCATCAACCATGAAGACCCAGGGGACAATAAGATCTTCGTGACGACTGATGCCAGCGACTTGGGCACGGAAGCCGTGCTGTCGTTTGGAAAGGACTGGGAGTCGGCGCCCCGTCACCTTCGAGTCGAAACAACTATCGCCTGCAGAGAAGAACTATCCTACACATGACAAAGAGATGCTAGCTATCATCCGGGCGCTGCACAAGTGGCAGAACGACCTTCTCGGCGCTGAGTTCATCGTCTACACAGACCATCAGACGCTCGAGTTCTTCAACAAGCAGCGTGACCTGTCAAAGAAACAGTTACAGTGGCAGGAGTTTTTAGCGGATTTCAACTTCACCATCAAGTATGTACATGGGGAAGACAACACAGTCACCAATGCACTTAGCCGTCGATTCCCATGCGACGGTGCCATTGTCGCTCCTGTCCTTTCCATCTCTGCGGACTCGGCCTTGCTGAAATCCATCAAGGATGGGTACACAAACGACGCTTGGTGCGCTAAGCTCTTGGCCAACAGTATCAATGTCGCGGGCGTTAGCAAGCGTGCTGGACTGCTCTACGTGGCAGATAGACTGGTGATCCCCCATGACAACAATGTGCGTGAATCGATTTTTCGACTTGCTCACGACTCTTTAGGTCATTTCAGTGCCTCGAAGTCATACGACGTGTTGCGGGATTCGTTCTACTGGCCGAATATGCGTCGGGATTTGGAACAGGCATACATACCCGGCTGTGTAGAATGCCAGCGGAACAAGGCCCCAACATCAAAACCTGCAGGTCCCCTGCACTCTTTGCCCGTTCCTGATGGTCACTTGCAGGACATTGCCCTTGATTTTGTCGGGCCACTGCCTGAAGATGAAGGATTTGATTACCTTTTAACTATTACAGACAGACTGGGCACTGATATTCGTTTGATACCCTGTAGGAAGGTCGTTACAGCTAAGTGCGTTGCAGCCCTGTTCTTCGACTTCTGGTATTGCGAAAACAGTCTTTCAAAGACGATAACTAGTGACTGCAACAAGCTTTTCGTTTTGCGGTTCTGGGCCGCACTACACGAGCTTACTGGTGTCAAATTGAAGTTGTCAAGTGCGTTTCATCCTGAAACAGATGGCTCGAGCGAAAGGACGAACAAGACTGTCATTTAGTGCCTGTGCTTCTTCATCGACCGCAACCAGAAGGGTTGGGTGAAGGCGCTGCCTCAAGTCCGCTTCTCTATCATGAATACAATTAACAATTCGACAGGGTTCTTGCCATTTCAGATGCATCTGGGCGTATCACCTCGTATCGTTCCTGCTTTGGTTGAACCTTTGACTAATGCTGCCCCAACCTCCGCTGTAGATGTTGTCAAGAGTATCCTCACGATAGAAAAAGAGGCCAAGGACAATCTTCTCGTGGCCAAAATTTCGCAGACGATTCAAGCTAACTCACATCGCAAACCTGACCCTGAGTTCGCTGTTGGAGACTGTCTTCTTGTCGACATCCAATAGACAGAGGGAATATATGCACGCCGGTGATAATCGTGTTGCAAAATTCATGCCCTATTTTGACGGTCCTTACAAGATTGTTCACGCAAACCCAGAGAAGTCCTTGTATACTCTTGATTTACCTAACGCTGACGTCTCCCCTACGTTCCATGTTAGCCACTTGCGTCCTTTCCTCCTGAACGACAGTAACCTGTTTCCTTCCTGTGAATTCAAGCACCCTGCTGCGATCACGTTGGACTTGGGTGATGATGAATGGCTGGTGGACTCGATTATCAATGAAAGACGTGGACGTCGGGGGCAAGAATTTTTGGTACATTACAAGGGCTACAGGCACGAAGAAGACTGCTGGATGGTGTGTCGTGATGTGGAGGAGCTGGAGGCCTTGGACAAGTGGTTAGCATCAAGACCTGGTGTGGTGGATGTGATGCAACGGAAGGCCTGTGGGTCGATGGAGAAGATCTCTGCATCCGTGCTTGCGGACATTTTCGCTGGTCTCCCTTCAGACTTGGCATTCTCTCTCAATGGTGATTCTCTATTTCTGTGATCAACATTCTCACCTCACCCGACTCCCGTTGCCTTTTCTTTTGAGGGTGGGCGAGTGTAAACATATTTACCCCTTTTCCCCTTATTCCCCCTGACACCATGTGACCTGCACGCTAGTATTTAACCTGCGTTCATACATGTATGATACTTACTCTCCAACCACGACATTCCAATAATACCCTTTGATCCTCTCATTTCTTGTCCTGAGTGTTCCACCAACAGTATGGTTCCATCCTTATCTTGTTCTCTTTGGATTCTCCCTCTGCTAGGCTCATGCTATTGGCCATCTTGAGGTTGCCCCCACAGATACAATAGGAAGGGACAAACAGAATTCCCCAAACACCAACATAAATGAAGTATCTACCAAATGAAGGAGCAGACAAAAGCAGGAGGACATACTCACTACATCACACATGAGTGCTGCCAGTGCACACACCCCACCCTGCCACCCCACCACAATATTGACCTGATGTGTAACATTCAACATCTCGTGGAGCCCCACTGGGTCAGATTGCATATGTAGGTCCTCAATTCAAAGATGAAGGCACAATCAACTTTTTGTACACAAACTATGGACTCAGGTACACCCTCTTCTGGCAATTTGCAAACCCAGCTTATCACACCACCCTAGCTGGAATGAATGAAGCACAACAGGAGATTATTCTGCCATCACTAGGTCATTGGTGTCACTGGCAGCACTGGCAGCACTAGAATCACTAGTGTCATGGGGGTCACTAGCATCATAGCTGGCCAGGCAAACTCTCCTGTAATGCTATAGATTTGCACATACATTGAGAAAACACAAAAAGAACACAAAAAGGTCAGGCAATGAAAAGAATGGAAACACACTGTTCAAGATTAACAAACCACACTGAAATCAAGTATGCAACCAAGCCAGAAAGTGAAAACTGGTGGTGTTAAGATTACCAGCATCACTGGCATGACAAGTGTTACTAGCTGTACAAGGAACACTAGGAACACAGCTAGAAGTAGCACAAGGACTTTTGTTCTGCTGGCATGGGCACCATCAGGGTTGCTGGGAAAGTGGGGAGGGATATATATTATAGTACTATTGAAATCTACAAATATGGGGTGCTGGACAACTTATGACTAAGCAAATAAAATGTGCATTTAAAAGGCCTTCAAGTACAAAGTATTTAGAGAGATGAGCACATCTTAACACAACTGAGAGCAAGGCCTATGCGTTAATTTGGAAGGGGTTCTGACTTATGCCCTTATATGGGTATAAGACATGTTGCTCCACAGTTGCCACTCAGTGGCTCCAGGATGATTGAAGGGCTTATCATTGCTCAAATACTACTAACATATTTGCTGTCTACCTGTTCAAATATATCCTGTGTATTACTATAGCATACTACTTGCATATTACTATTGCATATTACCCACATATTCTTATGGTCTATTTCTTGCATATTATGTTCAAATAATGATCATATAATTGCACTGGAAAGTATAAGATCAATACACTGTACATTATGGGATTCTCTGATAAGTCATAATAATCAACTAATGTGCTGGACAGTGCTTAGCTGATTGAATCTCTGATAAATATTCAATCTCTGAGATAATATAATGAATGTAAATTAACAAAGGGAATATACAATAACTACAAAATGAATAGTATATACATTATTCAATCAATTTCCAAACACTACAAAGAGTATTAACTGCATAATGAAAGTGCTAATAGACACTCAATATTGAGTAAACAATGACTTACATTATTTGCTTACTTACAAACTCAATACACAATCAATATTCAATCATTGCAGAGTAATTACACTTACCTGGGATCAGATATTCTCAGGATAAAGATTGCCTTTGTTTACCATTATGCTCACATACTGATTGTGAGAATATATATGTGTTACATTATCTATTCTTTGCCTAATGTAAATAGCAATATGGATTTGTTATCAGGGATAGTTTCCATGTAGTAATCACATAGTAAGTGCTACATTATCCCATCTTGCACACCATGTACATCTGCCTGTCCAATGGGCGCATTTTTCCCATTTTTGAATTTTCCCACAGTCACTAATGTTATTAATTCTACTTTTATGATGCTTGCCATTTGAGAATGGTTACAAATCTCACTAATATTATTACAACTTTTTGTAATGAACCTATAGCTACCTATATAATGGTATTATTTTCGACTTTTTGAGTTTTTAAATTTTCCTACAGTCACTAATGCCATTGATCACACTTCTTATTTTGCTAATAACAACTGAATGGCTACAAATCTCACTAATAACATTAGAACTTTTTGCAATGAACCCATATCTGGCTATCTAATGGGTGTATTTTTCATTTTCTGAAATTTCCCACAGTTACTAATACTGTTTTCCACAGTTAGTACACAAAAAGCGGTTTTAATTGTCATTATATTCAGATTCCCACAGTAAGCAAGCCTATTGATGTTTTTACAGCTTTTTTCCCACACTTATGATTCAAAAAAGTGCTCAAAAATTGGTTATAATAAGAATATTCCCACAGTAACAATCTCTACTAATCATTGCTATCTTATCATATCATATCATCATCATCTACAATCTTTCCTATTTGATTGATAATATAATCCACCTGCAATCTAACAACAATCTAATCTACACTCAGTTGCTAGAACTACAATGTTCCAGACACCAACTACAGTGCTCTTCAACAATCCATCCACAAAATACAATCTAGTACTACAATCTCACCTACAATGAAGTACAATCTCCCACCTCCTGTTCTCTGACTGAACTACAATATGAACAACAATCCAACAACAATGCCTAGCTACAATCTGCCATAAGCAACTTGCAAAAATTGTAACCAGGCTTGCCTATGATTGTAGTTTGGAAAACAACCAACACTAGTGAAGTCAGCTGGTATGGCATAAATAGGACTTACCCCTTTCCCCCTAATCTAATGTCACATGATCCATGGAATCATATATATACTGAACTCATATCTTTGTAAGATATGCTTCATCCATATACGACAAACGTCAGGTGATGTGACACAGAAGTGACTGAGAGAGTTATCAAAGGTTATCAGCGGCTTGGGTTCGTTCGGCCATTGCAGTTAACCAAGCTCTGATGAATAATTAGAGGCAAACAAGTCCAAAGATCTGTTTATGGAACGCTCTCAGGGGATTCGGAAAGTAGCGGGCTCAGAAATCCCAAAGGGGTATCATCAGAGCCCATCAAGCTATAATGAGTGGGCGACCATTACTAGTGTAGTGTGGATGGCTCAGTGGTTTGATTCTGTGCCTGCATTCTTTTTGGAATCCGCTGGTTGCGCGTTCGATTCCCTGCGTTCGCTGTCTGTTTTCCTGCTCTCATGGTTTCTGTGCTGTGTGTTCAATATTAACTGATTCACTGACATAAGTGTATTAAGTCTGTCCTGTGAAATGATGAGTTTTTTCTTGGCCCAGTTTCTGAGGTTGGCGAGGCGAGACATTGAAACCTTTCGTTTGGGCATGGTTGGCTGTTTTTCACGTGTCGCGACGCGCAAAGTCTTACGTGACAGAATAGTAGTTAGCGCCATTACTCAATTTGGCACATATATCAAAATATTCGATAACAATTCAATGCCTGATTTTAAGACAAATCAATGACCATGGAAATTTCAGAAATAAGGCAGGCAAATTTTTCATAGTCTTCAATTTCTTATATTTGCGAGCGTCGAATTCAAGTCCAGGTTTTTTATGTTTGTCACTCAATGTAACGCTTATGCACGTGACGTTTGTCGTGAGTGGATGCAGCATATCTTACTATGAACACATGCTTGTACCATAGCTATATCAATCTCAGACCTCAGACCTCTCAATCCTTGTTTGATCTCAGTGTTTCCCTCACTTGGATTTCCATATGGCCAAAGGCAAAGGCCAAGAGTATTGAAACAAGTTTGTGCAGTACTTTCATAAGCATTTGAGTGAGATGCTGAAGCTTGCAGGCATTGTACTGGGTATGTCAACACATTTCACATGGTATCTGTCTAATCAGTTTTGCAGAACCTGGTGTGAAGCCACATAATGGCCTTGCATCCATTTGCTAGCAAGCCTTCCAGCTTCACCATCACAAGAAATATAAGCAAATGCTTGACATGTCATCACAACTTGCTGAACTAGAAGGACAGAGCAAGACAGTCCAGGGATGCAAAGGCAAATGGAACGGCTACTGCCAGGCACTCAAAGTACCTTGTCCCCTTGGCCATGACCTACACTTGTTCAAAACATTGGCAATCTCATGTGGGACAAATGTTAATTAGGACAAAGGCCACTCTAGTGTGGCCCAGTCAGACTTGGCTGAAGGGGTAAGCCCATGTGCACCACTCATCCATTTGTAGAAGCCTGTAGGCTTCAGGTGCCAATGATCATCACTGCAGCCCCCCAGCCTGGTTCCAGCTTCATATGAGGCTTTCACTTCTGGTGAATCACTCAATGGATGACAAGGGGCCAATGCAGCTAAGCCCTGATGACCCTCTTTAGAAAGTAGACTTCAACGAGGGTCTTCAGACAGCAGACAGCAACACAAAGACAAGGGTGAAGAAACAAACCAGGAGCACAGCTTATGTTGCTGCTGATGATGACAATGATGATGTCAGCAACAATGAGGTTGCTAACAGAAGGCCTCCAAAACGCAAGACATGAGTGGGCACCTGGGCAGCTGTGAAGGCTGTCACTTCAACCTCAATGAAAGGCTAGGGAAGTGTGACAGAGGACAAAGCCCATGCACCCAAATATATCAAGGGGGAGGACAAGAACAAGGAAGATCATGGGAATGGAGATGCAGCTGAGGCTTGCCCAGCTCACAGGCAATGCACCACCAAGAAGGCCTCAAGTACACCAGTATAAGGGAACACTTCTATTTTCTCCTTTTTCCCTGTCTTTCTCCCTCCCTCTTTGTTCCTTTCTCTTTCTTTTCATTTCACAGACTCTTATTTACTTTCCTTTCCTTTACTTTCCTTTCCTTTCCATCCTATCATTCATCCAAGCCACATCTGATGCATCTGGTGTATTTCCCATGGTCTGGACTTACCTGGCTGCACTCCAGACACTCCAGAACACTCAGACATGCTTCAGACATATGTATACACTTTAGGGCATGTCCAGGTGACCTATACCTTCTTCCCACACCTCCTTACTTCCTGTTCCCACTTCCCCAGGTCACTGGCATAACTCTTGCATATTCCCTCCACTTGCTATCACATGCACCTGCTCATATCTTGTGATATTCTATGGACTTGTGGCTGATGTACTATACAGTTGTCCCACCTTTCTCCCACACTTCTACAGTATATACTTCACCTCCTAGCATGGAGAATTCTTATCTTGTTCTCTTTGGATTCTCCCTCTGCTAGGCCTATGCTGTCAGCCATCTTGAGGTTGCCCTTACAAATAGCTATAACTGGGGATTTCCCACAGTAAGAAGCCCTACAGATGCCTTTACAGTCTTTTCCAACACTTATAGCATCAAGAAGTGCCCCAAAAGCAGTTTCAGTAACTTACAAAAGAATTCCTACAGTAACAAGCTCTACTGGTATATTTAAGCATGTTTCCCATGCTAAAATTCAAAAGCACCCCAAAAGCATTATTAAATACTGAAGTTCCTTAGTGAAAGCACCTCATTATCCCACACTCCTAGGCTAACTAGCCTAGACCCTGATGCTCGCATGACATGTCTAAGTAGCCCGAAACTGTGTAATAAGCCAACTGGCAGTTTACCCATAGTTAATACCCATATCGGGGAGTAGTAGTATATTCCAAATGCGCTATAGTCCCTTACCATCAGTGTCCCCCCCATCAGTGCCCTTTGTCGGTTCCCCACGCCATTTCCACGTGTCCCTGATCACTCCCATCAGGGTGCCGTCACCTGTCATCATGCTGACAAGTCCTGCTCATTGCCCGCCACGTTGAACACAACATCTCCCTCCCCCGTCATACTTACCCCACAATGTATATATGTACAGAGAGCGACGGCGACACTCTACTCATTCGCTCAGTCCATGTCCGCTTATGCTTGACTGCTAACTTGCAGTACTTGACTCAACTACAGCAGACTTCAAAACAAAGTCTCCCACGCGCCTTCCCTTTCAACAAACATGACCCGGACATCTAGCAGAGGGGTATCTCGCAGTGCCCGTCTCATTGTTGCAGACAGAAGAAGCGGCAGTCATTCAACATTCCAGCCAAGGTCTCTGGTCGCTCTACGCTGTGAACGACAGTGAGCTCTTCAAGAGGCAGATGAGGACCTACAACGTAAGTCACGGCCCACTTCTCCCCTCCTCCTCATTGACTTAGTGAGCTACAGATCTTAGTACAGAGACCCAGCGCATTGTAGCCAGCATACGTAGCGAAGTAAATGGCGAGGAAACAAGTCCTTCCGATGTCCCAGCTGTCGATGTGGCCTCTGAGGAGATGCAGTGGGAGACGATACCTAGCAAACTGAACGGTGACCAGAAGTTCTTGCACAGCATGCATGACATGCTTTCCAATAGGTGCGTCTCCCATTCGTTTAACCTTGCCAGATATGAACATGTCTACGACACTAGATGGGACGGAGTACATCACAGGCGCGACCACTGCAGCCGTCGTGAGAAGTTTCAACAGACTTGGGTGCACTGGCAGCCCCTTCTCCCATCCCTCGCTGACGCTCTCATTGAGTGGAAAAATACTCCAGCAGCAGAACTTTCACTGGAAGCAAATGAGCCTGAGCCTGAGGATGAGGACACAGACTTCAAGATATACACAATCAATCTATACACCCTTCACCACACCTCTGTCATCCACCGAAAGCCAACAACCGAGGCTTTGGTAGCCCTTGTGCAGAATGGATACCTCAGAGCATCGCCGCTGGTTCCTACCCTTGCAATATCCCTCAAAACCCTCAAACTATACCGACGCCTCCGTCTATGCAAGCCATCATTCAGCTATGAAGCCTTTACAAAGGTTCTATGCGACCTCTACAATGTAAGTATTTCCTGGACCTTTACTTTTCTACTGATCAAGTTCCCAGGTGCCGTATCGCCAGCGTTGGTGGAATGCTTTGGCGAACACCTACAACATATACTTGCTCCTTCACCAACAGATCGACACTCGCATTTGAGCAGTGCTTGGACGAGACACTGAGAACTGGCACGTTCTCCATGCCTGCCCACCCTGCGGATATGAGGTGAATATGTTCTCTAAATGCCCCATCATGCTAAATAATATCATAGCTGGAAGGTGAGCCTGAGCTCACCTTCCGTCGAATGCTAGTACTTGATGGCAATAACTCCCTCAAACACATTGCTCGCATTGGCCAACGTGAAGTCGCCGACTGCTGTGTTTACATGGGCAGTGACTACTTCCTTTCCCCTGACTTTGTCGACACTTTCACGTGAGACAACCCCCCCTCAATCGTTGAACACTTGGTGCCATCGTGAATCAGCCCTGAACCGGAGCTTGAACACCACAATGATGACACCACAGCTGAGTATCAGGTTGATGCTGCCTGTGCCGACAATTGGAAAGCTGCCTCTGGCAACGAGCACAAGCAGATGTGGGAGCTGTTTGCTGAGACTAGCATCTTTGCCTGTGCCTGCTGCCATGGTTTCATGCTATGGCTAGCAGACATGGTGCGCAGTGGAGAACTGTAGGTAATCATCTACCTCTGGGAACATGTCATCTGATGACTCCACAGTGCCAAGTACCCACTTGCCATGGTTGCCAAGGCTCTTGATGTGCTCAGCGATCGAGTTCTCATCAGCTATGACATCAGATGCAGTTTCAAGAGCACTGTGGCCTCCAGCACCCTGTCTTCCCAGGCCCAGGCCCAGGCCATGCGTTTCTGCGTCAACACATTCCATGGCTATTCACACAGCTACTCCTGCCAAGTCAACAATCACCCAAACATCATCCCAGGGATGGGGCTTGAGGATCTCGAAACCCTGGAACATGTGTTCAGCTCGTCCAATCAACTTGCAGTTGTTGTTCGCTACTCATCTGCCTATCACTGCTGGCTGGCGATCGATGCCTTCTTCCAACAGTGGGACGAGGACAAGTACCTCAATCTTGGGACAATGATTTTCAACAATTACAAGCAGGCGCTGCAGATTCTGAATGAAGAAAGCATCACGTTGGAGGAGGCAAAGAAAACCCTTGGGATTCAACCTGGAGATCTGGAGAAGTGGTGGGATGAAGAAGCAGCCTATATTGCAGAGCTCGGTCATGAGTCGGAAGCTGACATTATGGCAGTTGCCTACGTTGAGTTGCTGCAGCAACTCGACGAACTTCAGTAAGTCTGAGAGTCAACCCTGATTGACGCCAGCATAGATGTCATTTTGTAGATCTCGGTCACAGACAACATCCCTCCGATTCCTCGATCACACACCATCCCCATCCACGTATGCTGCCGACCTCTTGCAAACTTGAAAACTCGAAACCGAACACCAGCACACCAGAGAGCAGCACACCAGCACGCTCTGTGATGTGATCGCTCTCAAGATCAAGCTCGAGATCCCGGAAGGCGAACATTGGCACTTCAATCACCCGAAATACCAAGAGACCCTCAAGTACGTATCTCAACGCCGATACCATCGTGCAATCGACAAACTGCATAAGCTTGTTGTTCAGTGACTCTTCGAACTCCACAAAATGAATCTATCAGCTACCAGTGAGTTCGTTCCATTCATATCTCATGAAGATTCACAGGCATTTCAGGGTACCACATGTGGAGTCATATTGCGAAGGCCTTGCAAAAGCGATGCAAGGCTATTCAGAGAGCACTTCAAGATTACAACAAGGCTGCTAGCACCCTCACTCCCCCTCACCCACCTCTTGAATGGAACGAAGTATCGCACTATGGGTTTCTCGACGAGTTCACACTACTTCGCGAGAATTGCGAAGATATTCTATCCAAGCCTTGGGCCCGCCCTGTCATATGTGAGACCATCAAGCAAGCAAACCGAATCACTTAAGCGCATGAAGAAGTCGAGCACTGTAATATCGAGTTGTGCCATTTACTGACATTTATTTTGGATGAGCACAATCTCTTCAACACAGTTGAAAAGTCCCTCGCGGACTCCAAATCCCCGCTCCTTGTAGTGGTTCAAGAATACTGCCACCGCCGCTGACACATTAATCATCAAATTCTTGCACGAATCTCCCAAATCCACGCGCTTGATGGATTCACAGGAGACTGCTCATATGGTACAGCAAAGGGGACAATGACGACTTGAAACGCTGAAGTTCGCCAGTATTTAGATAGTCGTGCATGCTCTGAATTGTCAGACAATGAAGAAACAGAGGATTTCGATGAAGGCGATGATGAGCAGCAGCTTGCAATGGACAGTTTGGTTGACTTCATATCACATTTAGCAGTATAGTAGTAATTATAACATGGAATTCTGTTTTCTCATATTGCGTGAACTAGTGAAATGAAATCTCGTCAACTTGAACGCTGAGCCAACGAACAAATGTTATCAGACTCCATAGGAATTTACAACTGGCCACCTGACATTTCATCTGTCACTGGACATCAATTGTTCACACATGAAGTTACACAAAGCGTCAAGCATGTGTATCGATAATGTATGATTGGGTAGTATATTGGCAGCAAGGTGATTGAGTGGCATCAGCATGTATTCAACACAGCTGATAGTCACAATTCTTAATCTCTGATTGCCACGCTTTCCTCCCATCACCCCATCTTCTTGCTCAACACCTATTTACATTTGCATATCATTAAACATGTCTATCAACGGTCTGTTATTCATATTACTCGGACACCCAACCCACAGTGCGACAGTACTGACTGAGAGGTGAGTCTAAATACCGAAACCTCATGGAATATCTCAGTCCTTGTGCAGGCCTTCCTACCCAGCTGACAACACTGATTTCCTGGTCATCATTCAAGTTCCTACTCGATCATTAGCTTTAGAAGTCACAAAGATGGATGCGTACATCAAGAAACACTGCACTGGGAAAGATCGGCGAAGCTTCATCTCACAGCTGATCTCCCATGACGCCCGCACAATTGCCATTGATCACTTGAAATGGTATCCTCTGTTGAGAGGAAAAGGTGCCGTTAGGAACATTATCTTCACTGCTCACAAGTGAGTGATATCGACAACATCGCTCGCTGGCTTTCCTAATCACTGATCAGAGATGTCTCTGAGTTGATCGTCGAAACTGCCTCTGATAAACCTCATCCTGTTGTCTTCCGCACTACGTCATGCTTGTCCGACGCGCTGGTCTTTCTTCTCATCTGCAAGGATCCCCTCACCGGAAAATCGAACCCCAAGGAACGGCAGGATCATGAATTCCCCCTCATGACACTCAACGGGCTTCAGGAGATTCAGGATGGCATTTGTAGGGCAAGAATAACGGCGCAGGCGGAAAACAATGTTCGTAAGTTCTTTCCCCCTTGAAACTCGTTGTCTATGATCAATTCACTGGATACCCTTCAATAGCATTCCCAGCAATCACTGCTCGGACCTCACGACTTCAAGCTCCCCCCCTTTTGCACTCTAAATCTGCCCCAGCTTACACTGACGAGTCAGATGATGCTGACGAACTCGTCTGGCCCACCCTGAAGAGGGATTATAACACTGCACATGACGCCTCTGCAGGAGTATTTGTAGCACCACCACGAACACCTAGCCCATTGAAACCTTGTCGAGGCGAGGACTCTCCGAGCCCATCAAAACGCACTGGTGGCACTTTTCTCCCTCCGCCTTCGTTGTCGCTATCAAAGGGTAAACAAAGTAAGTGCTCGAAACATAGTGGAACTGATTGCTTACACTTTCACCATCCATACAGCCCTCCGGAAGAGCTTTGTGTTGCCCAGACGAGCCGAGACCTCCACACCCCGGAAGAATACAAGCTCTTGTGCTCCACCCACTGCCTCCCATGACATAGTGAACTACATCCGACGTGATCTTGACTCCCCTCTGCAACTTGTCTACGACATTGAACCCCCCCCACCGCTCAGACATGTATGTGCTGGAGAGGTCGCCTCGCTCTTCTTCTATCACTGTGGGTACACGGAACGCGTGGTGTTGGAGATGTTGCAGGTCCATTCAACAGTGAATTCAGCTGAAGATTTCGCGCAAATCATGGCATTGCGGGGGGAGTGTTTCTGTTTCACAGAGATGGTTTTAGTGTACAAACTTATGGATTTTTCTGTGCCGTCGCCTTGAAACACCGTCACGTGGTGTTTATTGTCGTAATTTTGATTTTTTCCCCCCATTTCCCCCACAATTCGTGTGTTTTACATGGCTCGAGTAGCTTGCTCCTCAAGGTTGGCAGGATGGCAAGCACTCCAGAAGACCATCAGCTGAATGCGCAAGTCGAAGAAGACTTTAACATATAGGGCGCGTTCCAGTGTATCCTGACTCAAGGCTCCCAAGCGAACGACTGTGGAGATAAATCAGAAGAAGGTAGCCTCTCGCGAACGGCGGATGAAGCTCGCGAACTCCTTCAATGACATTCGGGAGATCATTTGGAAGCACGCCGAAGCAATGCATACGGAGTTTGGACGGCATCCTGCGGGTTGGTACTTCGAAGCCATCATGCAACGGGGACGTGTCGATCGCACACGTCGCAGAGCCAACCAATGGAATGCGTACCTGAGTCAAGAAGTCACAAAACGGAATGAAAGTAAGTTTATTTCTCTCTACTTCTACGTCAAAAGCTTAGTATTTATAGGTGCAAATGGTGACCTTCCTAAGAATGGAGTCACCATTAATATCAGTGAAATACGGGCAGCTTGGAATGCAATGACAAAGGAGGAGCAGCTTGCAGCTACAGACAAGGCCATGGAGGAACTGGAGGAGAAACGGGCTGTGAAGGTTCTTGCAGAGCAAAAGCTCGCTCACAGTTCCTTCCAAGATGCGCACCATACCGCCAAGACAATTCAAGAAGATGTAGGACCTTTCTGTATGTCTGATGGCCTCAAACAAAGCTAATCTGACAGTCTACTCTCTAGCTCGAGGCGCTAAGCAGCCGTACTGGAGTCGAGTCCCTCCTCATCCTTGTTCGTTCCAACTCCGAGAGCTATTCACAACTGCTTGCCTTCGCCTCGATGCCTGCTATCATCAAATACTTCACTATGATGTGGAAGATCACACTGTTGGATATTGCATATAAGATTGAAGCCTATATGTTAAGTGGGATCAACAGTAAGTTTAAAGCATCCCTCATGACGCTTCCTCGGCTTCTGACATCCTTTCAAGGAGTAGTCTCCTCCCACACTGACAGTATCCTTGAGCTTAAGAAAGCTACCATTCAGCTTATCTCTGATGCCCTCTGTACGTTGTATCCCCACCTCCCCTTGGATTTCTCTTACAATTACCGAACAGACGAAGCAATCAACAACCCAAAGATTGCGCCTCTGCACATGAATTACGCCAACTTCACTGAAGTGATCACCGCAAAATATGGCCTCGTCCTCACCGGTTGGCCCCTTCCTGACAAGTTCTGCTCGCCTGGTGACCTCTCGTCAAGAAACGGGCTCTCGATTCTTCAACATGCCTGGGCAACAAAGCAAGCAAAGTTTAGAAAGATGTCAGACGAAGAATTCAACACTTGGAAGACTCAACGGATGGAGAAAATTACCCAGGAGATTCATAACTCCTGCGCAGCCTCGAAAACCTCCCTCACTTCTTTGTGCATGTCAACTCCATCCCCGTCAAATGCAGCATCAAGTACTGTGGCCGCGAGCACGACCAACGCTGCCTCGAACGCACCAGTGGATCCCAATCCCTCCCTTCCCTCACCTGAGTTCAGCTATCCGCCGGGGTCCTCTCAGCCCCTGCAAGCGTCGTCACAAATCACCTTTCAGCTGGTAGACCTTAGCAGTGTTACCATGTCAATGGGGGAGGCATTACCCATAACCAAGAAGCAGCGGAAGCAGCGCTCAGACAAGAATGTGAAGTGCGGTCCTCGTACATGCGCACCTCCTGAATATCGGGTCCGCTTCACGCTGTAGGTGTAGTGCCATTGTCTACATGCGCCTTCCTTTCAAGCCTTGGAATTAGTACTTAGACTTTATATTCAACACATTATTACTACAATATATTCAAGTTTTGAGCAGACATAGACTGAGCGAATGAGTAGAGCATTGCCGTCACTCTCCGTACATATATACATTGTGGGGTAAGCACGATGGGGGAGGGAGATGTTGTGTTCGACGTGGCGGGTGACAAGCAGGACTTGTTGGCATGATGACAGGTGACGGCACCCTGATGGGAGTGATCGGAGACATGTGGAAATGGCATGGGGAACTGACAAAGGGCACCGATGGGGGGGACACTGATGGTAAGGGACTATAGCGCATTTGGAATATACTACTACTTCCCAATATGGGTATTAACTATGGGTAAACTGCCAGTCAGCTTATTACACAGTTTCGGGCTACTTAGGCATGTCATGCGAGCATCAGGGTCTAGGTTAGTTAGCCTAGGAGTGTGGGATAATGAGGTGAGTGAAAGCCTAGCCATGTGATCAATCAATCAGAAGGGGCAATTGACTAGATAATCATGATCTAATCATTGCTTCAATCCTATCTAATCAATGATCAACAGATCAGATCTTACTCTCATCAATCTATTACAAAGTCCTGGCAAGCACTTACAATCATCAATTACAACATCCTAGTGCATCATTGTATATTTTAATATTTGCCATGACAATAATTAATTACAACTTGGCCTGAGCAACAAACAAAATCACTAACTGGGCATTGCCTGTGTTTTTAATTAAAAAGTGATAGCTACCACCCCCTATTAAAATCCTCCCATCCTCAACATAAGTGTGGTTACAGATCTGTTAAAGCTACACTACACTGGGGTGCAAAGTGGGTGAACCATCTAACTCATGATGAGGTACTAAAAATTAGAAAGAGTTACCAGTAAGCCTTTTTTTCAATCTAAAGCTCTTTTCAAGTTGACTTTCACAGTTTGCTAGGAAAAAGATTCTGACAACTACACCACAGGCATGAAGGTGGACTAAAAAAAGCTGCAACAGATCATCAAGAAACAGTCAAGGACTGGTGCACCATTAGATCTTTCTCTTGTGGTGCCTGAAGGCTCTCTCTTCATTTTAGATAAAGTCACTGGAAAGAAGCTGGTCATCCAATTTGACAACATGAGTCGCAAGGACACTGCTTGTTGACTTCTTAGTACTCATGAAGAACTTAACAGATTACAGCCAATTGTTCATAACCAAGAGAAAATGTGCTCCAAATCAGGCTCTCTTCTCCACCTTGTAAGGGGACACTGCTATTTTCTCCTTTTCCCCTGTCTCTCTCTCCCTTCCTCTTCATTTATTTCTCTTTCTTTTCATTCCACAGACTCTTATTTACTTTCCTCTTCTTCCCTTTCCATCCTACCATCCATCTGAGCCTTATCTGACACATCCGAGCAACATCCAACTCATCTGACACATTTCCCATGCCTTGGCCACACTCCAGCCACACATCTGATGCATCTGAGCAATATCCGACTCATCTGATGCATTTCCCGTGCCTCAGCTGCACTTCAGCCACACATCTGATGCATCCGAGCCACATCTGACACATCCAATGCATTTCCCGCACCTTGGCCGCACTTGTGCGTGCCCAGATGCACTTCAGATGCACATATACACTTCGGAGCATGTCTGAGTGACCCATACCTTCTTCCCACACCTCTTTACTTCCCATTTCCACTTTCCTGGATCGCTGGCACAACTCTTGCATATTCCCTCCACCTTTCTATCACATGTGCCTGCTCATACCTTGTGATATTCTCCAGACTTGTGGCTGGTGTACTATACAGTTCTCCCACCTTTCTCTCACGCTTCTACAGTATATACTTTGCCTCCTAGCATGGAGAATCCTTATCTTGTTCTCTTTGGATTCTCCCTCTGCTAGGTGAGCAGCCTCTCATGTACTGTAGTAGCTCTATTCATCTCTTTGGATTCTCCCTCTGCTAGGCTTGCGCTGTCAGCCATCTTGAGGTTGCTCTTACACACCTAGGAGTATGGAAGGTCTTCCAAAACAAGCCTTACATCTCTTCTAATACTTGATATCAGTCTGATGAGGTTAAAAGAGCTATTCAGCAGATTTTGGAGATATTGGTGTCAGAGGTAGTGCTCAAGCTGGTAGACTGCTTCCAGCAATACTGCCCTAAGCAATGGGCCTGACAAGAGTGGTGAGTAGCCTTACTTTATCAGCTTTACTCCTACTCATCAGAGCAACAAAGAGAGGAAGCAGGTGTGAAGGCTGTTGGGTGATGCTTATAAGCCCCAGCTTGACTTCAGTGGAGTGTTCTTCACTGTGGGGCTCAAGTCTGAGTTGTCAAAAGTTCCCAATCTGGACTGGAATGACAACAAGGCTGGGGGAATTTCATGGGTTCTTCCAGTTGGAACATTTACAAGTGGGGACTTTTGTGCCCCCCAGTTGAAAAGCTAAGTCCCTATTGCAGAGGGTCAGATATTGGAAGCTCCAACCTGCAGCACATTGTAGTCTTCCAGCTGCATGCCACTGGTGGGCCTTAACTTTTTTCTTTACTGATAAGTACCTTCTGAAGCACAGCAACAAAGAAGCAGACTAGTCCACCCTCTCTTAATTACTTATCCTTACTTAAGTACAACTAGGCTATTTTGAATCATGCAAGGAAGTAATTATTAGCAACTTTATCAAACAACAAGTGGTGGCCTGAGTACAGTAAATTTCTACAAGTTGTGCTACTGCTTTCATTGACAATGATACTCATATCTATGGTGCAGAGAATAAGAGATAGGCAGGTGAGGGTACTACCTGCAAGCACAGAAATTCTGTGTTCAAAAGGTCAGCAAGGTCATATAATGGAATAGGGTTGTTGACAAGTGTCAGATGCTCAGATGGGCCCTAGCAGCCCTATGAATGGACTGCACACCAATAGCTTGTTGTCCAGCATTCAGTCAATGTCCAGCTATTCAGGGGCACTGGACATACTCATTTCACCAAGGCTACAAACCTAGGTATATTGTCCTGGGCATAAGCTGTTGGGTGACCATACACCTTTGAGCTCATATATAGTAGTTGATTCTTGTAGTCTTCAGCATCAGGGTGTTATGTTGCAAGTTCTGCTGATTTGTGAACATCAGAATACTTGATCTCAACCATGAATGTAAAGATGTGTGGAATGAAGGGGTAGGGTGATGAACAAGTGAATGAACAAAATAGCCAACAAATGAAGGTACATATGTGCTCAATTGCAAACCTTTTCTTCATTTGTATGAGATGTTGATCTGTGTTTGCAGATTCACAAATTGATCTGATGAACAAATACAGGATACAGTCTAGTGTCAAGTAAGGGCATAAGCAAGCAATCCAGTAACCACCTGAAAGGCTCAAATGCCATCCACAACTGCAATCTAATCTGATGCAAGGGAATAAACAAAGATGAAGATGCAAGACAGCTGCAAGAATTTGAAGACTGACAAGGTTGAGAGTGTGCAGTGAACAATGAATGGTGGATAAAGGGAATGAGGGATCAATATGAGATATGAAGACAAATGAGTACAAAAGAAACAAAACAGAAATACAAAAATGGAAGAGTCAACATTTCAACAAAGCACAAAGCATAGAAGAAGGAAACAATGAAGAACAGAATAACAAAGAAGGGAACATATCTGTGTTCTGTGATTCATCATGACCAGCTACACGCTATGTCCTTCAATGAGAGCATGATAGGCTCTTCAGAGAATGTACATTGATTTCATGAAGAAGACTGATAAAGGAAACCAGACAAATAAAAAGTCAAGTTGAACAATGTTTGAGACATCTGGTAGACCTCATTCTGTTACGGGTCCGAAATGAAATGAAGGACTCGTTTTTATCCGGGTTTGAATCCGGGCGCCTAATTAAACGGGTGGGGATTTGTTTATTCGCCGGCGCTTCTTTGATTTCTCACGGCCGTCAATTCGTCGGGCTTCTTAGGAAAGGAATTCTTCGCTTCTTCATTTCTTTGTTTCTTCGTTTGCTTCTATCTATTATTGTCGTTCCGCGTCTCTTCCTCCGGTTACAGTTGCTATGCCAGAGTATGTCGAACTGCTGTCGTCCTATCTTGTGGTCAAGCATTGGCTTGACGACATGCAAAAGCTCTCTGGCAAGAACCCAATCTGGAGAACCTTGCATGTGGATACGACTATCCCCGAGGACGACAGGAAGTTTGCTGTACCAGATGTACGTGCCAAGGATTCTTTCCAAATCCCTCTGGAGGCGCCTGCGGCTCTCGCTCTGAAGGTAGAACCATCCTTCAAACTCCGTCGAGGCAAAACCAACAATCAAACACTCATTTATCCACCAGTGCCAACGCTGCGAGAAAGTCGGCCCAGACTTCTGGATGTCCAGTTCCACCCTAGGAACATGATCTTACGCTTTATGATTGAGCTACCATCCCCCCAGGAGTTCTGGATGCGTGTGAGTACTTTTTTAGAATTGTTCATCATCGCTCAGGTCCTAATCTGTATCGCTATTTCACTATTTGATTAGGTGCAAATGCTTACCCATATGGTATGTCAAGTTTATACGGGTGATGAGTTCGACCGTATTTGCACCGTTCCAAAAGACGTAGGCTCCTTATTAAAAGTTTTCTTGTATTAATCTCATTTGCCCATTTGATTAGCTCCGGTCCAAACTGGCCCTTGGACTAGGTTTCACTGTGCGTATGCCAGAGGATGGGTTCCAGGCCACAAGATATGTTCTTGCATTTCAGTCTCTAGACTTGCTGTTTTCCGTAAGTGTTCTGCTGATCTGAATCTGGTGCATGAAGTGTTCATCCATCCAGGTCACATATCGGTCTACACAGGACGGCCTTGGAATCCTTCCTTATAACATTTACTCCGACTTCGAGAAGGAGCTTAAGCGAGTCGCTCAGTGGGCCACCAAGCGCCGAGGCAGGAGACGTCTTGACCGGTACTCCTCTGCCAATCTTGCGATGAAGGTAATTCGTGTAGCGAACACCATATTTCCTGGTGTTGGGGTGTATACAGCCAGTGAACTCTTCTATATGGCTGGTAAGTTCTCTTTCATATTCTGTTCCTGCTTCTCATGCTCTTGAGCAGGATTGGCACCGGATTTGACTGAGGGAGAGGTATTCGACAACCCTTCAAGATTCGCTAGGCTCATGGAGGCGTACTATTCTTATGCTGCGGAGGCGCATATGAACATCTGGTAGAATATTATAAATTTCTCCTCTTTTTTCATTCTGTTTGTGCTTATTCTTGCATGAAAGGAAATACATTCGTCCATACCTCGGTGGTGGCTACTCGTTGGCTATAAAAAACGAGCATCGTTCACAGTATGCTCGCAGGCTTCATGTCTATGCCAAGTCCAGGACATGCATGCCTGTCCGGCTGAGAGACCAGTATATCGAACTAAATGTGCGTCACACTTACACTTGGTACTCAAAGAAATATGATACTATGATACTTACACCACTCGCCAGGATTTGATCGCCTCTACTGATCACTTGAATCGTAGACGTTACACTGGGTATTTTGACCCATTTGAACCGACATATCTTAGGCTGGGTCTGTCAAAACCTCACAATCTTGGGGCATTGATTTTCTCCAAGGGTGTTTGGGAGCAGATGGGTGGTAAAGTGTGGCTTGACAGCGACAATGCGCTATGGGCCTATTTCAAGTCTCACCTTCCTGTGAGGGTCCGTCCCAAGAGCCCCAGTGGTGAACTGTTGCCTCGCAATCTCCTTCTCGATGTCACCTTCGCTCCATGGACTACCTATCTCCATGCTAACATGGTGTCGGACAGCAAAGTGGTGGCAGAGCACTATGCAATATCTGGTGCATATCTGAATGGTGGTGTCTTCATCGACAGCTTGGTGGAACTTGTATCGGCATGGAGGAATACATGCGTTTACGTCGGCGGCAAGAAGGATGTCTGGTCTGTCGTAAGGATTGACTCGTGTCTGACGTTTCATGAAAGGTGAGTATCACTCTATGCCTGTTTCTCGCTTCCGCATGTTGATCCTTGCTGTTTTGTTCTAGAACACCACTAGCTAAACGAACCTACTTCAGGAGGATCCCCGAATCGGCCAAGAAAGTCAAAACATTTGACTACATTGTCAACTACACAAATCAGTACGCTGTTGGTCCTTTGGACTTCGACGGCATCGGGTACATCTACCATCGCAAGTACGTCACATCAGCTCTTGTCTTGCTACTGACTGTATTCTAATGACCAACATGCTGGATCTCTGTGCAGGCGTCTCATCTGCCGGACTGACCCTCTTGTGCCGCGCTATATAGCCATGAGACACGCTGTCCATCTACGTGAAGACCCTGAAAAGAGAAAGGCTGCCCAGAAGTCTCTCAACCTCAAAGAGCAGCAGGAGCATAAAGGGAATAGTATCACATCCAAGGTTCCAAAGAAGAAACGCAAGGTCAGCACAAATCATGTCACTGCATCAATGTCTGCCCAGGCAGTAGACCGTCCGGCCAAGCGGCGCCGCGTATGCACCGATATGAAAATTGCGGCAGCGGGTATCGAGGTTCAAGAGAGGCCCGACAATTGAGAAGTGGTGCAGCATATCTTGGTGGTGTGGGCTCAATAGATATGGGTTGAATGGCGATAAATGTTATTCAATGTTTTGTATTTGAGCGCAATTCAATTTGACTGTCGTATTCTGTCCTTTTCTAAAGGTCATATATCTGATACATATCGCTGGTTCTCAGATACAGTTCCTGACTACATGTCATCCATGACCCACATCGCTCGTTATTTTTAAGCTGAAGCTCTCCCGGCGTTGGTTCTTCGTGTGACAGTGTCTTGAGGCAGGCAGGCAGGCAGGTGGAGACAAGGCGGCATTGCGCTCGATCACGGCAGGCCTGGCGCTGAAGCTTCGCGCGTGAATTGTCGCAGTGGACGGTGGGCAAGCGGGCGTAGCACTGACGATAAACAGATGAACAGATATGAACGTTAGCCATGCGAATGGGTTTGTATACACGCACCTAGACCCATATTCGGTTATATGTGAGGCTTGAAGTTTGCGGCTGGGTGGGACGTCTGGGTTTAGCGTTTACACACAGAAGAGCTAGCCAGCAGCTCGTGCACACGCACACCTCTGACCGTTCGAACAATACCTGTGTTAGACGAAGGTACGTGCGTACCTGATCCATTCTGCGTTCATTCTGCGCGTGTTCGTTCCGCGCGTGTTCGTGCATACAGGCCCTCGTGCTGCGCTTCCTGCGCCTTCGCGTCTTCACCCTTCGCGCCCTCCCCTTGCTTGCTTTGCGCTCGCTGGTGTCGCGCGCGTCCCGTTCCTTTCACTGACTCGTTTTTCGTGTTCGATGTAGCGTCCTCCGCTTGCTTCAAAGACCCAATCTAGGAGAGAGAACGCCGATGCGCCTAGTATCGGCGCATGAGACGGTTTCTCTGCGCGCCGTGGTTATCCATCGTCGAAGACTCCTTCGTTTATTTCATCTTCGCGCGCGAGCTTGTGCTTTTCTGGGTGGATGTTCCGTTTTCCGGGATCTGGGGAATCTGAGGAGATTCGGGCACGTGGACTCAGGTTGGGAGAGACGGCGGAGAGGGGGAGTAGGGATGGATCCGTGGAGTTGCGAGGGATTGAGGGTGATACGGCTGGCTCGTATATGACGTTCGGTGGAGGTGATGGTGGGTGTCGTTGGAGATGGTAGGACAACGGAGAAAAGAGACGAATAATCCGGCATGGATTCGGCTCGATGGACTCGCCAGTCTAACACAAAGAAGATTGGTAAGTCCGCCACTCAGAGTAAATTTCCTGAGGGGTCGACACGGAGTGCACAGATCTGGTCTGAGGTAAGAGAGAGTGCCCTCGCCACGCCGACCTATGCCTGTGGGATCCCCGCGAACGCGAAATGGCCCTTACCAGACACGTACCTCGATCTCGATACAGCCGCTCAGGCATTTCATGACTTCTTGTTCGATTCATCCTTCAGGCGCCACATTCATATGCACCCTCGATGCGGTATATCGGGTTCAAGAACACGAGGGCTGGGAAGAGAGCAAGGGACATCATATAGGCGAGATGCTGCTGAAACAGCTGGCGACGATCACAGAGATTAGTGTCATCCACTGCGAAACTCTAGATCTTGTACTCACATTGTGATCCACAGTGGGATGGCGCGAAATCGAATCAGGTAACATTTGGACATTTGGATCGGAAATGCTCGATAGCAAGCGGCGAGTCTGAGTTTGGGGATGTGGAGGAGAGGAGTGTGTTGAAGGCAGGCGTACACGTGAGAGCGGCCACTGAATTATAAGGCATGTGACTCTTGAATATACCACACGCATTTGAGAATTAATTTCTAGGAGCCGCTCAACTGCTCCCTAAGCAAATCTAAGTATTTGAGGCTCAAGAAGTAGTTGAATACTTGAGCTGGATATTCTCATATCATGTGGCCAACCACATGTACAGACTGTATTTGTGAAATAATGTTAGATACCCCTATTGTGCACGTGCATATGACCGTGTACCGGCAGGCGGCGGCAGGCGGCCATCTAAGTCCCAACCTTCCGTACTCAAGTAGGGCCACCTCCATCCTCTCCAAATTCCAGTTCATCCAACATCCGTTCAACGCCCTCCCTCCTCCCATGACCTCTCTTCTTCCCTGAGCCGTATCATCCGCTTCCCTCCCTAATCCTTCAACAGCTTCCGTTGTTCAACTCGCACTCGTGTCGTCCACCTTGCAGGGGCAGGCGTACACGTGAGAGCGGCTAGAAGGCATGTGACTCTTGAATATACTGCACGCATTTGAGATTTAATTTCTAGGAGCCACCCAACTGCTCCCTAAGCTAATCTAAGTATCTGAGGTTCGAGGAGTAGTTCAATACATGAGCTGGATATTTACATTTCTTGTGGCCGACCACAGTTACATATTGTATAGGTGAAATAAGCCGGGATACTCCTATTGTGCACGTGCATATGACCGCGTACCAACAGGTACCAACCTTCAACGCGTGCAAGCTCCCAATGTCAATATTAATGCCAAGCCCCTCGTCGTGTGTCGTATGTTCGTTCCTCCCCTTTCGTTTTCTTTCGTTTCCTCTTGTCCCCTTGCACTTCCTTCCGTTTCATCTCCCATCCCACATCCGCGTACTACTCCCTCCCTCCTCCCTCTCGCTCCGCCCTCCGCTGGCACTGGCACGCCGCGTCCACAACGCCGTCTCGGGCACCGGCACACTGCACTATGAAATAATGAACTGGTCAGTACTGAGTCGTTCGAACATTCCAACCAACGTACTCACTCCCTTCTCCTCTCGTCGCCCAATCGCCGCAGCGCATCACATCGCGTCCCCGGGGAGTTGGCGTCGGTGTCGAGCTTGTTTGGAGTGTTCATCCTTCCGTTCCGTATTCCGTCCCCTTCACGCTCTCGCTGATCGCTAATCGTCCCCGGCGTCCGCAGCCCTCCCACGCACTCAGCAAACCTGTACGCACACAAACGTCCACGTAAGTCACGTAAGTTCTTATGCTATCGCTCTCGACTCGACGCAGTACTAACCTAGATCTCCCACTCGTCCTTCGTCCCTCGTCTCTCTCGCTACCTAGGTACTGGTCACTCTCTCCCGCGCCGGCTTTGCGCTACACTATGCTCCGTGAGTCCCCACTCTCGCTCCCGTCCCCTTCCTCCTCCCCTTCCCCTCTCATGCTGTTTCCAGTAGACCCAAAGCTAACGTCCCCCAGTTTATCCCGCGCAGCAGGCCCGTCCTACGCGTCGACGGCGCTGTGTCCAGATATTCAAGCGTCCGGCCTTGTGTGCAGTCGCTTGCTGCTAAACTCGCCCCGAAGTCGACGGCGATGCGACTGCGGAAATAGATACGGGACGGGGGATCAGTGGGAGTCGGTCACGGGGATGTAAAGCAGGCAAGGGCGGCGTTCTGACTTTGCGCTCTCGTCCTGTTGTCATCTGTTTCTTGTTCTCATTTGTTCTCGTTCACTTCCTTCCATTCCACCCCGCTCGCGTTCGTATTCCCTCCCATTCGATGTGTACGCTGGCAGCTGGCGCTCACAGATCCTCTTATAGATGTGCTGGCGTCGCGGGGGAGGAGACGATAAGAGACGCGTCGTCGACACGCGATCTTGGCAGGCCAGGTGCTGATACGTACGTGAGTCTCTGTTCGGCTCTTGATGTGGTACTTACTTTACTTGAATTCCTCTGTTCTGACCTCTCCCCTCCATGTACCACCTCTTCTGCATTGGGTGTTCGTTCCTAGTATGGAATCTTGTGTGGGTGAGTCGCGTCGCATGTCTCTTGTTGGTATCTCCGTTCGTGTTTGACGCCGTGTACCAATACTAATTATGCACAGGAGTCGGTATTTGCAGGCTTGTAGACGCGGGAGGGTGACACAAAGCGGAGGGAGTAGGAGGGGAAGGAGTGGGGAGTGGGAGGAGCGAGAAGAAGGGGCTTTGGGTGACGACAGGGAGAGTGAGCTTGCCACGAGTGCGACTACACCCACAACGCAGGTATGTCCCTCCCCTCGTTTACCCACCGGCGGCATCCTGGCGTTCGAGTGGTTTCCTCGTCGTCCGTTTCGTCCTGTTCCCTCCTTGTTCGTTTTGTTTTCCCTTCGCTTGTTGGAGTTCCCGTTGTTCGTGTCCCGTTCCTTTCCCTCTGCCCGCAGCCGTACACTGACACTGCTACCTCTACAGATCGCGTTTGGGCTGAGTTCGCGTTCGTAGGTGGTATGTCGTTTGTTGCTCTCTCACTGCGTTTTTGTTTTACCCGTCGTTTTCCTTCCTGGCATTTCCCTTTCATCGTCTCCGGCCCGCATTACTCACACTGACCCAGGACTGCATATGCGTGGGTGCGGAGCGCGAGTTCAAGGGGGGACGGACTTAAAGAGAGAGATAGTGTATTTGTTGTGTTTTGCGTAGCTGATAATAATTATAAGGGCCTGGTTACTGTGTATCGTCACATCGCTATCTTGGTTTGGTTTGAAACAGTGAGATCAACTCCGCTTAGGGCGTTCATATGCACGTGCACAAATAGGGGTACCTTGACTTATTTACATATGCAGTCTGTACCTGTGGTTGGCCACAAGATATAAAATTATCCAGCTCATGTATTCATCTTCTTCTTGAACTTCAGATACTTAGATTAGCTTAGGGAGCTGTTGAGTGGCTCCTGGAAATTGAATCTCAGAATGCATGCATATATTCAAGAGTCACATGCCTGTTACGCTCACGCCACGCCTTCACACACAGCTCTCTCCCACACGCCCCCGCACCCAGACTCACCGCTTTCTATTGAGCATTTCCAATCTAATCACCGTGGATCAGGAAGTGAGTACTTGAGTACACAATTCTGATTCTCGCAGTGGATGACACCAATCTCTGTGATCGTCACCAGCTGTTCGATCCCCATACGAATGACATAGTTCCGCCGTCCGTTGTGCCGCCGCCGCCTCCCGGAATGTCAACCAACGTACTATCGAGGACGATTAGCGATTAGCTTAGCGTGTAGATGTAGTTGCATTCCGTCTGGTTTGTGTAGGTCCCTGGTGTTGTGTTCGTTCGTGTTGTGTTGTGTTGTGTTCGTTCATGTTGTTCGTTCGTTCTTCGCGATGATCCTTTCTCCGTTTCTGTAGTTTTTCATTTCTTGGTGCTTGTTCGCTTCTTTCGTTCGACTTTGTCCCCGCCTCGTCCCAACCTCTCCCTACTCCCCTCTCCTCCCCTGACCCTCTTTCCGTGGTTTTCACGATCCCGTTGGCATCTTCGCGCTTGTTTTCTCTGTCTTCGAGTTTCTCTCGTAGTTTGTTCACTGGCTCGCTGTTGGCTGTTGTCGTTGCTGGGTCCTGAAGAGATTGTAATGCACCGCGCTGCGAATCGAGGGGCTGTGAGACACACGACACCCACTGACAGACTAGGAACTCAAACTCGTAGACCATTCTGTGGAAGTGCGTGGTACCATTGGTTCGGGTCTCTATTGAACTGTACTAATTCGTTGGGGTTGATAGACGAGCTGTAACATCAATGGCCCACACCCAACAAACCAACCAACATGTGCGCAAGTCAGCATCCAATAGACGGGGTGATAACAAAGACGTACGTATCCAGGTCGCTTCACTGCGAGCCCTTGCCAACACACCTCTGTCCAGTACCTACCTAGGCCTCGCATTTCTCGGTATCTGCACTAATGCACTAAGCAGGTGCGCCGAACCCGTTTATTCTCCCAACCTACCTACTGACCTCATACATCGTATCAATCGATCTTGCGGATCTAGCGTACTTACGCAGCACTTAACCTGCCCTATCCTCACCACCTCCACATTGTGTTGTGCGCAATCTTTCTTTCCAAAGCCTGCCTCGTCTCTTCTCCTCGCTGTCACATCACGTTTGCCCTGTCCCTCTCCCCTCATTTCTTCACTGACTCTGACTTACCTCCACATTCCATCTAGTGTCCAGGGTCGGATAACATATGACCCACAACAACTTAGAACGAAGAGCGACAGTCCGCTACTCCCACTCTCTTCTTCGACATTGGGGTGTGTCGCCGTTGCCGTACACACTGTCTCTATGGCTGTTTGCCTTGCGTGGCGTCCCCTCCGTGCTCATGTTCGTGCTTGCGCCTCTTCTCCCCCCTCCGTGTTTCGTCTGTCTTTTGTCCCTCCTTCCTTCCTTCCTTCCCTCCTTCATATATTGTCTCTCCTATGTTCGTTCCGTCATTCAGTCGTTGTAGTATCTTCAATATCTAATGTATTCGATATATTCGTTCTCTTTTGATTTTGTTTTGTTGTGCCTCTAGGCCGGGATTCGTCTTGCAATATGTGGTGTTGTGGCTGACGGGAACAAGGTACCGGAGGGTAAGGCAGCTGGCACGTCATTCATATGCCCGCTCACCTTAGTAACCTAATGAGGGCAGTAGGGAGGTTTCGCTCCCAAAGTGGAATCCAACCTGCCTAGTGTGGGGTTGTTCGCTATCAACCTTTTGCATCTGACCACTTCTCTTTGACAGATGTTCGTCGACAGTTTGCTCCTTTCTCCCAAATCCTTCTACTTAACCCCACCTTGTGGCTGTCTCGCTTGTGGCTGCCTCGTCCCCCCAACCTCGAACTTTCGTGCTTGTCTCACTATGACTCAGTCCAAGAATGTTGGCAACGCTGAGAGCAGTAATGATCTCTCTGGTGAGTACTAGCACACCCGTTGCCTACATTGTTGATAACTTACCTTGCCCTTGCCACCATCTCTAGCCGTCTTAACACGCATGTCTGCACTCTCCCTGACCCCAGACGAGTCTCGTGCTCTGGCTGTCACTTTGAACATGCTGGCCAATAGCATGTCGTCTCAGTCAAACCAGGCCTCCGCCTCAACGTCAGCTCAGGCAGCCCCGACGACGCGCAGTAGCTATGGAACCTCCATTTGCTACAGGTACCCATTCCATTCGTCGTAACACACATCACTTCTAATCCCATTGTAGAAGCCGTTCACCATCTACACCCCGATACCACATGCCGCCTGTTGGTTCGTCAGGACCGTTTTATGTTGTCACTCAGGGACGGCAGGTGGGAGTCTTCACGAACTGGACTGCCACCGTTGCACCTCTTGTACTCCGAGTCCCAGGTGCCGTCTTTGAGAGTGTCCACTCTCGTCGCCTTGCTCAGGAGATGTTTGAGGAGGCACTGGATGATGGCGTCGTTGAAGTAGTTGATCACACCACTCGCCGCCCCTCTCGCAGACGTTAGTACTGTACTTATTGAAAATACTTGGGACGATGGTACTCCGCTGTACATAGTAGTTGTTGCCGTTAGCCTTAGTCTCTATTCTTTATCAATGGTGCCGTTCGAGGTGTCCCTGTATGTGTGATGTGTGAGCCTCACGTGTGTGTCCCTATATCTCTGTCACGTGTGGGGGTGGCTGTTTATGTGTGCATGTCTTTTTTTCTTCTCATCGCTGCGCCTCTGGCTCTACTTACCTTATTCTTACACACTCACACTTCGTCCTTCTGGATGTCTTGCCATCCTGCCGGTGTTGGATGTAAAAACGGGGGCATCTACTTATCGCCCTCACCTCCAAATGTAAGATTGTTCTTGCTTGAACATATTCCTTTTTAAGCAGTTGTCGTTGCAGACCTTTTGTTCGGATGGCAATAGTGGAAGCCTGCAGCAGCGTACCGTCTCTACCAAAGATGTGCTTTGTATGTCTTTCTCAAAGTATATACCATGGTTATCATACTGATCGCTTGAGATGACAGTATATCTATGCAAGTATGCACGCAAGGAGCAAAAGCGCGAAGTTTGACAATCTCTAGCTTCTACATATACATCCCTTCCCGTGTACCATGCTGAATCACACCTCCATTCCTTGGTGGCGCTTCTCTGTGGGATCTCCTTCAACTTCGTCATATACATTACGTCGCTTGGTTCTGGGAGGGTTTGCATGTTCTGCCAGGCTTGCATTTGAGCGCGCAGCAAATGCGTCCTATGCCGGTGTGTTAGACCAACCCAACGGCCCCAGATAGTGCAAGAACATGACACACCAGGGTAGGTTGCCCATCAAGCAGTAGGACGCTTCGCAGGATTAGCTTCACGGTATGCTCTGGGTTGGCTCCAGTCGCCTTCATGGGATGACCTCCTTGCTGCTTGCTCACAGGGAAGCTCACCATCGACACTTGGATCTCGACAATGTCTCCAACCTGGAATACGATAGGTGAGGTAGGAATATATCTGTTGAAGTTAGGTGACGTGCGTGTAACACTAGACCTTGGCGACGACATACCTGACTTTGTCTTCCCTTCTAGAGATCACGTAGTATTTCACCTCATTGTCGTCAGTGTGGATGAGGTGCTTGCTGTCTGCACCCTTCAGTAAGCCGTGTGGGTCCACTTCCTTGGATATCGACACCGGCTGCAAGCCTGTGGCTAAACGAGTTGGCGTGAAGAACCTGTTGCCTGCGCTGATTGTAGGATACGCCCTCACACACCCTTCCTTATCTTTGAACTCCCTGCTGTCGAAGAACTCGGGAGACCGTAGCCTCCCCCCTGGGGTGAAGCGGCTGAATAGACTGTGAGTATGACGCAAGTTGTTTAACATTGCTTCAAAGTTTGGTGACGCAAGCCCTGTAATACAGATGCCCTGGCGAAGCTGACCTAGCTTGCGAAGGGAGTGTCTACTTCATGTGAGCGTCCATCCATGTTGCTTGCTTGTATTTCACTCACCCCATATGCTCTGCAAAAGGTGGCAGAGAGACTTGGCAAACAATGCCTTGTAAACCAACTGACGCCTCCTCGATGTCACTCGTGCCTGTGTTGTTGACCAGTGTCGCCAACTTCCCTTGGTTGACAATCGAGAGCTTATCTGAGGCGTCCTGGATAAGATTAAAGAAGCAGTGAGTATTTTTTTGAGTATGTATCGACTGAACGGCTCACTGCAGTAGAAAAGTTGAAGCACTGGAGATTACCACTGGTGGACCTTTCAAATATGGCAGTGTCGAGGGTTTGTGCTAATGTATCAAGTAAGTGTTGCTGATTGGGACCCTGATTACGCTTCGATATGCTCTTACCCGCTAATGCATGTTCGTAGAACATGTCCATTGTTCGATATGAGACAAACGAGACGAGGGAGAAGGAGGGGATGCACAGAACAACGTCCACAAAAAGTTGCCTGATTTAAGCAAAGGATAAATCATCGAATCATCGAGTGGTCGGTATGCAAGCCTTTACTTGTTTCGACTGTTTTACTTGTTTCGACTGTAGGCCTGCCTAACATTTTGTTTCTTATCTCACCTGTCCTCCTTATCCACCTTATCTGTGCCACCGCTGCATGCGCCGCATGACTCCTTGGTAACAATGATGTGCGCGAACGCTGAATTTGCCTTCTGAAATTCCTTGCTGTTTGCCCATCCTGCCCTGCCCTTCTGTTCGCTACTTGAGAGAATGTATAATTGCAGCCTCGAGGTCGTGCTGCAGCAACCTTCCAGCCTTTCTCTCATCTTCTCTCTCATCTCTATGCCGTGGTGCGATGGCCAGCAGGTGGTCGACGATCAACACGCCTCCTTGGACCCCTCGCATCCTCGGAACTACAGTATTCCTAGATTCAGTGGGTCGAAGAAGACCAAGCCCCCTTGGTGCATGCTTTTTTCTTTATAAACCCTTGGTGTACCACCGTGCTTCCAGCATACACTATCCTCCCCTTATTGACTCGTCAACTTTGATCTGTACTCTTTCTCACGTACCCTCCGTCCTGAGATCATGAGCCGCCCACTCAAGTGAGTTCCTTCCTCTCCAGATACTTCATTATTTCAAGCATCTGACATTTCTCCCATATTAGTCGTCCACCAAAGGCCCTAGCAAATGAGGCTGACATGCTATCTGCAACGGCAGCTAAGCTGCCAGTTTTGAAGGCGCCTGCCGTATCTGCCAGGCATGGTCTCCTTCACTTCCTGTTTGATTCTAGTCTGCTTATTATTGGTCCTATCGAAGCGATCCCTCTAAGATTCTTCCCACAAAGCTTGTCTTTGGGACGTCCGATGATGAAAGCAACACCAGTATACCAAAGTCCAAGTGAGTTCGCCTATCTGCAGGTTGATGCTTACTGTGCTGAGGTTTTTTCTGCGAGGTCTACACGTACCCGAAAGCCCAGTCAGAAAGCTGCTGACATGGCATCAAGACAAACAAGCACGTGAGTTAGTTCCATTGTACTGAGGGTAGTCAGCCTACATTAAGGGCACTCCATACATGCAGCGGCGTTGAACCAACTGACGGCACAGTGGTCGCAAAGAAACCAACCTCGAAGAAGAAACCAACCCAAAAGAAGAAGCCGGCACCACCAAAGGGTCCTGTCAAGAAACTTGGGCCTAGCGATGCAGCACCATCAACGACTGCTTCAATTGGATCTACAGTGGTAGCATCAACGGATCCTGCACCACCAACCGGTCCACTCGACCCCATGCCTCCCCCAAGTGAGACGCAGAAGAGGCAACCTTCAAAGGCGAAGCCGACTGTCGCCACAAAGTCGTCAAGTCCTACAACCCCAACACCCGCCACTAAGTTGAGGAAAGCCAAACCCCTCATGGTTGTATCGGATGACGACGATGCCACCCCTGCAACGCCAGCTACAAAGCGCAAGTGCGTAACTTAGTTTTTTGTCTCTTATTATTGTAACTGATGAAACCCTCTAGACGTATCGACTCAATTGGTGGATCTAGGGATGCCTCAGGCAAAGCAGACCTCCTGCTTCCGTCGCCTAGCATAACAAAACGGTATGTTCTTTGTCACCTGTATACAAACTGTCTTTTGATACTTATTACTTATTATGTTATACAGGCTGAAGCGTCGTACAACTGTTGTTGATGGTAGTGATGATGAAGACACAGCCTATCTGTCACATGCACGGGGCTCGTCCAAGACTGTCTCCAAGACTGTCTCGGAGACACGATTTGAAAGGCTTGTTATTGATGTCTCGCGTTTCGACATCATCATCCAGCCACTGCTCGTTCACATCGAGGGGAATGGACTTGCGTCCAAACTACAGTAAGTGTCTCTTCCCTTTTGTGTGTTCTCAAAGACTGAGTTTCCTTTCAATTCATTCTAGCCATTGCGAAATAGTATCACGCTATGACTCGGTGAATGCCTTACCAAGTTTGTCGTTCACTCTGGCCCACCTGAAGACAGATGTTCAGCGCGTGTAAGACTGGATGTTCATGCTTTAACCATGCCCGTGCTGACTATGTCTGTCTCAGCACGTTGTATGATGCCGTCCACTTCGATTCACTTGGCGTTTATGCCAATCCTTTGTTGATCGATCCAGGATTGATCATAGTGGACAACTCTAAAGCCGTCTTTGCCAATACCCCCTTGCGGAACTACCCAGTCGTCTACATGCTCCCAGTCGCAGTGTCTGAATGTGACCTCGCTCAGACTGTTCCGGTTTATTCTGGGTCGCCAGCATTGGGCAATCACAAGCGTCTTCAGGCCTGGCCATTTGACGACTATATGGAGGTTTTCTCTGCCCATTTGGGTACCGTATTTGGCAAAGACAAGTTGCTGGCCTATCGTCCCAATGGTGCCCTCCAATTCACCACTCGATCCGACTCAACTCCCTCTTCTTTGTATGGTAAGTGCCTGCCTTGTCATAGGCTCTGCTGCTAACGCTTGGCCACACACTTCAGCATCACCTCGCGGGTCCCGGAATACCCAGAACACTCAACGTGGATGTGGGTTTGTATCCCGCAGCCTGCCGCGGATGATGGAGCAGCATGTACCAGTCGGAGCACCTCACATACAGACTCGGTATCCGTCCTGCAAGGAGCATTCCGATGACAGTGAGAAATTTGACATGCCTCTGTCTGCCTTGTGTCGACAATTTACTAACCCCATACTCTGTCAGTTCCAATCTATGATGGGCGCCGAAACGACAAGAAGGACCGCAGCGGCTTTCTGATGGATCCCAAAAGCCTGCCCGAATGTCTTGCGGACCTTGCTGAAGGCCGTCTACCTCGATATCTGAACACCTATATGGACAACAATGTTCCTGCTGCAAAACAGAATGAATATTATGTAGCTCTTATAGGATTCACCGCAGGCGTATACAAAGCGACAAAGGCAGACGACCTTGCCCTCGACCCCTTTCAAATCTCGCTCAACGCCATGTTCCTGGTTATCCTTGGCCATTGTGTCAGCCCAGACACCCCTCCGTCCTCTTCCTCGCCGACCAAGCACGAGTCCTTGCTGTCCCCAGTAACAGACAGCATCACACCATCGTACATCGAGCACTTGCGTGCAGAACTATACGGTCCTTCGCCTGGGCCTGACGATATCCTACAGGCCCATTTGGTGTCTTCATATGTTGATGACGAAGCGCTAGAGGAGGATGAGGAGGAAGATGAAGACAGTGGCGATGAGGGCAAGGGAGTTGCGGAAGCCAGCGAGGAGGTTGATGACGAGGGTAGCAAAGGGGAAGTGGTACTTGATGAGGATGAGGGTGAAGAGGAGGACGTGGAGGAGGAGGACGCTGAGGAGGACGTTGAGGAGGAAGAAGTCGAAGAGGAGGTCGAGGAGAGTGTAGGCGAGGCTACTGACTGATTGAGATTGCTTGTCCATTGTGTCCGTTGCTCTGCTCGAAATTCTCCGTGTTCTCGTTCTATAGTTTCTCCTGTCGTGGTCGAACACAAAAATAGATCAATATTGCTTTGCGTCTTTCATGAATGCACTTTGTGTTCCCCTTGACGACTCCTGTATCCTTGGCAGAATTGTTCACACGGTTGAAATATCTTCTGACTGCTTACCCTGCCTTTCCTCGTCCATCATTGTACTCTCATCTTCCTGGCTTATTAAAACTAGTTTATCAAAACAAGACTTGGTATCTTTCGTAGGTATGTTATAATTAAAATGTGACTGTACCCCTGCTGAAAGATCTCCGCTCTTTTACAGCAGTGCTAACCAATGCCCTCCTGGATCATCGCCGTCTGTGAACTGCTTTCTTTGTTAGGGTGTGGCAGTGGTTGCCTCGCCTTGTCCCTCATATGGGTGTCTTGTTTGATGTTGGCAATTGACTTTGCTATTGTTATGTATACATGTCAAAGTTGCTTTGTCAAAGTCGAAGAGTCTGCTTGCCCCGCTCCACAATATAAAGGAGGGTATAGGTACATCATCACCCCCTATACACAAATGGTTCAATATATTGTTGATGGACCGTCCTTGGATGCGGACGTGGATGTTCAGAATGTTGGGTTGCGCTTTGTAGCTGTATCTGCAGATGATGAACTATGTCATTGGTCTCCTTCAAAATTTTTCCATGTACGAGCAGAGCTTTGTTATGTCTTGAACATGATGTCTGCAAAAGAGGGCCGTGAAGTTGCACATAGGCATGGCATAAGTTGTGGCTCTAAGTGTCCAAAAGATATATTAATTGATATGTGCACCGCACATTCATGTGCCTCCTGCCCTGTGTTGACATATGTTTTCACATACAAACTTGTAGACCACTTCGTGAAGTCCGACACATCACTTTCATCTACTACTGTTGTCGATCATCCACTTGACGTTACATACCCAAGCTCCTTCCCACCAGCACCTCCAAACCGCAATACTATCCATAGCGTGATAAAAGACGCTTGTGCTAAATTTGTTCCTTCTGCATTTCAAGAGGCCGGCTGTGCAGTTTGTGGACAGCTTGTGCTTATGACAAACCTGAGTGCTTTAAAATCCGTGAAAAGAACATTGCATGTTCTTCATGCTCCAGGTGTAACAAGAGTAGAGAGACAATCAAGTAAAGAAGGTATCCGAGAATTTTCAGGTCCGGTCCTTGACTTCACAACTAACTTTATCTGCAACACGTGTAGAAAGTGTGTCCGTGAGGGAAAAGTCCCCCGCTATGCTCTGTGCAAAGGCCTGTGGCTTGGTAGTGTGCCAAAAGAGCTTCAAGGATTGCGATATGTTGAGAAATTGTTAATTGCAAGAGTGAGATACAGCACTTGCTTTGTCCGTGTAGCAAATGGGTTGCGTAAGATGATTGCCAATGCTGTATCCTTTGAGTCACCAGTGGCAAAGATATATGACCGTCTTCCTATATCCAAGGGAGAGTTGGAAGAGGTCCTGGTTGTTCTATTTACTGGTCCCAAATCACCCACTGCAGATGATTTCAAACGCACGCCTTTGCTTGTAAGAAGCAACAAGGTCAGAGTGGCGCTTGAATGGCTGATACTTAACCATTCTGACTATCAAGATGTTGTAATTGACCATGCCAATTTGTCAGAGTATGACAAAGGTGATGATTCACCCCCTGTTGTAGTGATATATCGGCCAACCGAGACTGCAAAGGCTAGTGATACTCCAGCAGTTTTTGACAAGGAGTCAGAAGATGGCACTGAGAAGGGGCCTTGTCCATTTGTACTTCATGGGCTGTCCGCGACAGACATGAAAAACATGGATACTAAAGCAATAAAATCTATTGCTTTAGATTACTTTAATAAATCTGGAAAGGTTTTAGCTATCGGTCGAGCCAATGACCCCGAATCATTGTGGCACAATCCCCAACTTTACCCTCAAATGTTTCCTTGGTTATTTCCATATGGTCTTGGGGGAATTGGCTCAGTATCTGGTCTGTCACATACCAAACATAAACAGTGGTTGCTGATGTACCACGATAAGCGGTTTCAAATGGATCCTGCATTTCCCTTCATCGCGTTCAGCCATGAACAGATACGGGAGAGCTCCAGAAATGCATTTCTCATGGCAGGCAAGGAAACATTCAAGAGCACCACAGTGAACCGTGTGCTTGGCATTAATAGCAAGGTTCTTTCAGATTTATCCAACCGTATGAAGAATGGTGAGATTGTGAAACCAGCCACAGATGAGGAGCGTGCATGTTTTGACTTATTGAAGGACATTGACCACATTGCTGGAGGTGTAAATGGCTCCGTGACATCCAAAAAATACATGCGCAATCAACTGTGGTCCTTGATGTATCACGTTGGCAGTCCTATCTGGTATATTACACTATCACCTGTCGATGTAAAGCATCCATTGTGTGTGTATCTTGCTGGTACAGATACCAAATTTTCACCAGTGATAAAAACATCTGATGAGCGTTTAAAGCTGGTGACATCAAATCCCGTTGCTGGAGCTAGATTTTTCAAATACGTGGTAGAAACATTTATCTCTGACATTCTAGGCTTTGATAAGGATTCGTCCTCAGGATTATATGGAGATGTTGAAGCATATTTTGGGACTGTTGAGCAACAGGGAAGGCTGACACTTCACTTGCATGCTGCCATCTGGATCCGAGGAAGCCTGAGCCCAAAGGATCTAAGAGAGTGTTTGATGAATCAAAACAGTGTTTGGAACCAGAAAATCACAGATTGGCTAGAATCTTGTCATGCCGGTGAGTTTATGACAGGTTCCATGGTGGATCTTGATAGCAAGTTTGCGTTGATCAGAAAACAAGATGGCTATGTTGATCCCATATCTACCCTACCCTCCGCCCCTCCAAAACTCTGCTCTTCTTGCCTGCACCACAATGAAAACTGCCCTTTTTGTTGCAAAGAAAATGAGTGGTGGACGTACTATGAGCAGACAGTTGATGATATCATTTTGCAGTCCAATGTGCATGATTGTGAGAGGTACTTGAACAAGGATGGATCACAGAACAAGAACCATGTGTACCGTGGTTGCAGAGACAACAAATGGGGAAAATGCAAAGCCCGCTTTCCTAGAGCATTACAACAGGAGACTAAGATCAATGATGATGGTTCAATTGTCATGAAGAAGCTAGAGGAGTGGATTAACACGTACACACCTGCTCTGTCGTATCTCTTCAGGTGCAACACAGATGTAGCCTGTCTACTTTCTGGTACAGCGGTGAAGGCTATTGTTATGTATGTAACAGACTATATCACCAAGACCTCTCTAAAAACTCATGTCATATTTGATTGTGTTAGAAGTGTACTGGACAGAAATGCTCAGGCTGTTGGTGAACCCAGTGTTGATTCACTAGCAAAAGCCAGACAGATGATGACCAAAGTTGTTAACATGATGTCGTCAAAGATGGAATATGGCTCACCAATGATTTGTATGTATCTGCTTGGCCATCCAGACCACTACTCTAGTCATAGCTTTGTTACATTCTACTGGTGTAAATTTGTATCAGAAGCATGTAGTTACTGGCACCCAGATGATGCATATCGTATAACTGGCAAAGTGGCCCTAATGAAGTCATCAGATGGGCAAACTGTTGGTATTGATCAAGTGTTTGACTATGTTTACCGCCCAGATGAGCTGTCTGATTTAAACTTGTACGACTGGATATGCCGGTGCTCCAGACTCAAGAACACTTCGATTAAGAGAGGCAAATCACATCAAGATGAATTTGGCTTTGAGGAAGATGATAATGATGAGATAGAGGCTGAAGACCTTTTAGCCATGGCCAAGGATGCAAGAAAAAAGTTGCAAGGTGGACAGAGGGTCAGAAAATATTTAGATTTCAAAGAAGGCCATCCTCTGAAAGAGTCCCACAAATGCTGCCTTCTGTTACTAACACACATCAAGTTGCTCAAGCGAAGGATTGTGCCGAATTTTATAGGAACACCACCAAGGCGTGATCAGGGTGATAGAGAATATTATTGTAGTGTCATGCTGGCTTTATTCTGTCCGTGGCGCAGTGGAAAAGACCTGAAGACAGACAGTCAGTCATGGGAAGAAGCATTTAACCTTGTCAGTTTTACTCCACTCCAGACCACTGTGATGGGCAATTTTAACCTCCGCTATGAATGTTTAGATGCAAGAGATGATTTCAGTGCTAAGATGAAGGGTGAAGATGCTCATGGCTTTCAAAGATGGTTGGATCAAGATGTTGGTTCATCAGAGTATCAACACAACAGTTGGAGTGGTGTTGAATTGCCATTTGATAGTTCACATTCTGACGTCAGTAGACCACTGAGCGCAGCAGAATTGCGCCGCAGACGAGGAATGGATGTGATGGTTGCAATAATGACCAATGCTGGGTGGTCCACTCCTGTATTGAAGGTGGAGCTTCCTAACCAGTCATGCAATGATCCTATCATCTCAAAAACCCCTAGTGCATGGCGGTATGATGTGCAGTGGATGCGCCAGAAGGTTGTTGATGCACGTCGGTCTCATGTGCCAAATGTGTTGAAGACAGACTTATTTCTAACAGAGACGAATGTGGTACAGATTATAGATAGGTCCTATCTGGAAAGGTCATTTACAACTGGAAGAGACATACAAAAAGATATTGTAACTGATTGCATCACGACCTTTAGTTTGAATAAGGAACAGGAAAGAGCATTCCGTATAGTTACTAACCACACACTATCTATCAATGCAGATCAACTCAAGATGTATATTGGTGGGATGGGTGGCACTGGAAAATCCCAAGTGCTTAAAGCCCTTATCAAGTACTTTGAACTTAGGGATGAATCTTACCGGCTGATTATAGTAGCTCCCACAGCCAATGCAGCTTGTTTGTTGCCTGGTGGAATGACTTATCACTCAGCATTTGGGATTTCAAGTAAAAATGAACACATTAGCACCAGCCAGAGTAAAGTTCAGCAGCGACTAGAAGGTGTGAGTCATGTGTTTTTTGATGAGGTATCTATGTGCTCAGCCAGGGACTTGTACACTATCAGTGTCAAAATGTGTTATGCCCTGTGCCAACATGGCCTTCCATTTGGTGGTATCAACATGATATTTGCTGGAGACTTTGCTCAACTTCCACCTGCAATGGGTAGAGAGGCTGTCTCATTGTACTCTCGGCATATTGGTCTTGGACATGCAACCACACTTAAGGCACAAGAGGAAGGTATGGGTAAGGCAATTTGGCACCAAGTAACAACTGTTGTAATCCTAAGGCAGAACATGAGACAGAGAAGTCAGACACCCCAGGACCACAGGTTCCGTACTGCATTAGAGAATATGAGATATGCAGACTGTACCACTGAAGATATTGCTTTTCTCCGTAGTCTTGTTTCTGTAAAGGCAGAGGGGCGTCGTTCGGTATGTGATAAGGAGTTCAGAGATGTCTCCATTATTACCTCAAGACATATCAACAAAGATGCAATCAACAATTTAGGTGTTCAACGGTTTGCCAGTGAGCGTAATTTGCAACTACATTCTTTCTACGCAGAAGATACCATCCGTGATCCAGATCAGCACAGATCAAATCGTCGTCGCATGGCAAAAGTACCATTGGATGAGCAATGCCAGCGTGCTTTGTGGGAACAACCAACTAGCTCAGTGGAAAAAAGAATAGCAGGCAAGCTCACCCTCTGCAAAGGGTTGCCTGTTCAGTTGCGAAGTAACAGTGCAACTGAGTTGTGCATGACAAATGGTCAAGAAGGTACAGTTTATGCATGGCAATCATCAAAAGGCCTTTATGGACAACCAGTCCTAGAAGTTCTGTTTGTTGAATTGGCAAACCCTCCTCAACCTGTCAAGTTTGAGGATTTACCACTAAATGTTGTTCCTATTATGAGAAGTTCTGTAAAACACAACTGTCTCACTACCAACTGGTGAGAACCTCTATGTCTCAAGGTCACAAGTTGAGATTGCTGTCAACTATTCCATGACTGACTTTGCCTCACAAGGCAAAACAAGACACTTCAATGTTGTGAACCTTAATGATGGTGACTGTCATCAGGGATATTATACTGCTCTCTCTCGGAGCTCAACAGCAGCAGGAACTCTGATCCTACAAGGATTTGACACTAGCCTTATTACAAAAAAGTGTTCAGGTGACCTTCGAGGTGAGTTCCGAGATTTAGAAATACTCGATGACATCACTCGTTTGAGATATGTGGGTAAACTACATAGTCAAGTAAAAGGGGAGGTTAGAAGAGAGCTAATACATTCCTTCCGAGCAGCAAAACCTCAAGGATATATGCCTCCGCACATGCACAAGTCAATCCGGTTCACAAGGCAACTACCTTATGATGATGACCAGTTCAAAGCTCAACCTTGGAGTATGGTAAAGTCAGTTCCAAAGTATGTGAAAATTGCACAAAGTAACAACAACACTGTTCAGGCAGTATCAACCCCTGTTCTTGCCCCTATTTCCCTCTCTACATCTGCTGTATCTGGCTTTAATCGAAAACGGCGGGTCTCTTCTGATCCTGTCAATGGACCAACTAGTAAGCGGAGTAAATCTCACAAGACAGTGTCATTCTCATCACATTCTATTTCTATCAACAGATATGTGCCCATAGGTTGTCAATGGGTTTCAAACAGCTGTGCCTATGATACTGCTCTTACATTGCTATACAATATTTGGCGAGAGTCTGTTGGACAGCAACCCACAATCTTTGATGACATTGTCAATACACACTTTGCTGTTATTTCTAAGGGGTTTAGAGGCATTGAAGGCATGGCTGATCTAAATGTACTTAGAAATCAGCTCCGACTAGTGCTGCATGATGCTAACCCAGCTGAGTTCCAGGCAGGTGCATACGCCGCTGTATCGTCTATACTTAACACGGTTCTGACAGTGGATTCAGACAGTGTAGCAGCAAGACTCAAGTGCCGGACTGGTCACTGTGTACCACTTCCTTCACAACATCCTAGAAGTCTACTTTTTGTTGGCACTAGCAGTTCAGATGCAACACTATTATCAGTGCAAGACTTGGTTAAAAACTTAAGATACACGACCCGGCGTTTGTGTATTCAGTGCTCTGAAGCCTTGTGTATTTATGAAGTGTTCCTGAAGCCACCCTCAGTCCTATGTTTCGACATCTCTGATTTAGGAAACTTTCAAACTTTGGATGATGTAATCACTGTTGGCAGTGAGGCAGGGGACCTCTGGAAATACTCCCTCCGTGGTGTAGTATACTTTGGGGCTTCACATTGGACAGCTAGGTACATAGATCAAACTCATAGAGTCTGGACATATGATGGAGTAACAGACACCAATGTTTTCACATATGAGGGTTTAGATGTGGCTGAATTGCTAACACTACAACATAGAAAAGCTTCAATTGCCCTTTACACAAGAGTAATATAAGACAATCAAGCACTACTGGCAGTATGTTTATTTTGGGAGTGTATTTATTGCATAGGATCTGACAGGAAAGGAATTTTTAAGGACCCGTACATGCCACTCGGTGGCCCACACCCACAAGTGCCTTGTTGGACAATGTTGTGGTAGAAACAGAGTTTGGAAAGCTAGACTATCAATATTTGCATAATGTGTTTGCTAATCTGTGGCTTGCTTACTGATGCTGGATGTGTAAGGGCAGCCTCAAGATGGCCAACAGCACAAGCCTAACAGAGGGAGAATCCAAAGATATGAATAGAGCTAACTACAATACACAGAAGACTGCTCACCCAGCAGAGGGAGAATTCAAAGAGGATAGGATAAGGATTCTCCATGCTAAAAAGCAAAGTATATACTGTAGAAGTGTGGGAGAAAGATGGTATAACTATATAGTACACCAGCCACAAATCCAGAGAATATCACAAGGTACAAGCAGGCACATGTGTTAGCAAGTGGAGGGAATATGCAGGAGTCATGCCAGTAACCTAGGAAAGTGGAAATTGAAAGTAAGGAGGTAGGGGAAGAAGGTATTGGTCATCCAAACATGCTCTGAAGTGTATATGTGTGTTTGGGCACATCTGAGCTCATCTGAGTGTGGCTGGACTGCAGGAAATATGCCAGATGCATCAGATGTGGCTCAGATGCATGGTAGAATGGAAAGGGAAGAAAGGGAAAGTAAATAAGAGTCTGTGGAATGAAAGGAAAGAGAAAGGAACAAAGAGGGAGGAAGAGAGACAGTGGGAAAGGAGAAAATTGGAGTATCCCCTTACATGATGCTTCAAAACTCAACACATATATGTGTGCTAAAACCTGCAGGTAACATTCACATCAATCCTGTGGGTCCTGGTGGCATCAGGTGAGCCAAGTTCATCACAATGGAGCTGAATCGTCAAATTAGCAGGCTTGCAGGCATTAGTGTTTACTTATGGCTACAGAGGGACAGGGTGAAACTTATTAAGATGGCATCAATAGGGTCAAGGAAACAATCCATAATGTTTATCAGAAGTCAGACATTGACACCAGTTGCTTGATCAATTGTTTATCCTCAGTGATGTGGCTGTGATTAGAGCAGTATTTGGGAAACTGCAGAGGAGTATGATGAGGCAAGCAACAATAAGACAGAGTGGTGCATGCCTGGTGCTGTAGAAAGACTGTGCTCAAAAGGTTGGCAAGGTCATATGGCTCAACATACAGTGAAATAGAGTTGTTGACAAGCATCAGGTGCTCAGAAGGGCAAGTTGAACAATATATACAATGAGGAATATAAATGTTGGCCTTTGTGGTTGCTAAAGTACTCAGTAACTCAGTAAGTACTCAGTGCTCATATTGATGAGGTACAGGGAAGCTAGGTGGATGAAATTGTTTATGTAATCTCTGCCCAAAAATGTCTGTCTGAATTTTCATTCTTAGCAGCCTCACCTACTTCCTTACTCCTCCTTCCTTGACTGGCTGCAGATTTTTATTTGCACTATTGGGAAGAAGGCATCTTCATCCTTATTGTTTGCCTGTTAAGAGCCACACTTGTGGGGCTCAGGACTACGTGGATCCGCAGGTTGTGTGGTTCCTCATAGAGTCACAGGGGGAAACGAGGGGAGCGAGGACATATGGGCTTGGCTTCAGCTACTGGCTGCACCTCCCACACTCTTGTGTGCCCTGTATTTCAAGGATGAGTCCTACGTGGGTACTGAGGGTACGAGCAGAGGTGAAGGGGGAGAGATGTGGATCTCAGTGAAGAGGTAAGGAGCGAGTGTGAAGAAGGAACTAATATTCGAACTAAGGTAACTGTATGTATGGTACAGGACTATATACTTAAGGAACATGTGGTGTCCGCACGTTCATGAAACAGCAAGGAGTCTGGTGGTAATAACTACAGCGAGCTCGAATATGTATAGAGTCTGTAATTCAAGAAGTCTGAGTAGCCATGTGTATGCGTGGCCCAAGTCCATAGCCAGAATGCATGTGAACATGCCCCTAGGGGCCTCCTGGATGCGCCTATAACATTGCCCTATGTTGTCACACTTTCTCTTTCCCCTCCCTTCTCTTCAATGTAGGGACTAAAAGGGCCACAGTGTGGCTCAGTTACTTGCTTCAGTGGTTGGCTTCTTGTCTTGTATCTTGCATTCAATTTCTACAATATCTTATGGACTTTCAGTTGTTATGATTGCTCACTTATTTGCTTGTTCTGGTGGTCAGCCTTTTGGAACAAGATGAATGAAATGACAATGGCTTGCTCATCTGCTCATTTGTGGAGGAGGATGGTGAAGAGGAGGAATGGGGGGTGCAAAGATGACAATGACTATGACTATGACTATGAACACAACCCAAGAGGAAGAAGAAGAGGGTGATGTAAAGATAAGGAGATAAAATGAGGTGAGTAAACCATTTATCGAACAGTGACTGATGATTCACTTACTAGCAATATAGTATATCAGTTGGGGCTCAGTGAGAACAATTAATCATGAACCATGACAGATGCATGGGATATGCTGTTTTCTTCATCAACTGCATCACCAGGACATTCAAACTTTGCATTTAGCATTGTGAGTCTCTCTCTATTCTATTCTTTGTTTCAATCCCAATCAATCATGCAGATGCCTCACACTAATTCATTCATAGACCTCTCTCTTCTGCACACAGTTAGCAACAAAGAAGATCATCTTCCCTCTAGCTCATTCATCCACACTACAGTGACTCAAAAAACCTTTTCAATGTTGGTCACTTTTGTACAAAATGCTGAATAACTGAGAAACTACCAGAAATGGTAGCTCAGGTTCAGTGTAGCATTTGTAGTGTCCCTTCCTAGCTAGAAGGTGATTCTTGGTTTAAGTCAATTGGATGAGTCTAGAATATTTTATGGAATTTCTAATCAAGTGATACATTGAAAGGGTTTCTTGAGTGTACTATCTAATACTTGGTATTCCCCCCTTTGGCCTTGATAACAGCCTCAATCCTCCTTGGAAGGCTTGTTATAAGATTCTGGCATACTTCTACTTCTTGGTGTGAAGGAAGTTGGGAATGGACTTCATCATTGTAGGGAAGATGAACAACTAATGGAGCTTATATATAGTGCAGATTGTGCCTGGATTAGTAAGACATGACATCATATGTGTCATACTGATGATGCTAAGACTTTGTGATGAGTAATAGCCAGAAACAAGAAACTCAGGAACCACACTCAAAAAACCCTTTCAATGCATCACTTGATTATAAATTTCATAGAATATTCTAGACTCATCCAATCAATGTTAATCAAGAATTAACTTCTAGCTAGGAAGGGACACTACAAACACTACACTGACCCTAAGTTACCATTTCTAGTAGTTCCTCAGTTATTCAGCATTTTGTACAAAAGTGACCAACATTGAAAGGGTTTCCTAAGTCACTGTATCTCTTCATCACATGATTGCCAGTTTCTCTTAGAGTCACCATTGTCTGAGCTCAAGCTACCTCCCTCACCTGTTTGTATCCTATAAACATCTTGACTAATCACTAATCTTCAGAGAGGGGTCAGCACACAAGGTGCTGGGTAAGAAAGAAGGCCCTACCTTGTTGGTTCAGCAAGACAGTGTGCAACTTCACATTTAGCCAGCTGATGAATTCCTTCCTTGTTGATATTGTCCACTCAGGTGCTAGCATGCACTAGTTTGAAGTTCAGTGTCAATTGACAGAGTAACCCCACCATCTTTATTTGAATTCCCTACCAACCCCTACCTTCTATGTCCAGCAGCAGTCTCTCAAGTTTCAACAATATTGGAGATTGCAAAATGGATGGACCCTCCCATCAACATGCACAGGAACCTCAACAACAGCCCCTACAGCAACACATGACCACTGAAGAAATGATGATGGTGCTCATGGACTGCCTTGCACAAATGGAGGCCCAATACAAACAACTTACCATCATTGTTCATGCTCAACACACCCCAGTCCCAGTGCCTGCACCCACACCTGCACCTGCTCCAGTCCCCATCCCCATTCCAAACACTGCTCCAGTTGAAGCTGCCTGCACCATAGCACCCAAACTCACCAAGCTGGAAGTCTTTGACAGTGAGCAAGCCAAGTGCCAATTGTTCCTCCAAAACATTCAAATGTATATTGCTGTCAATGAATGGCAATTTACAAATGAAAACATGAAAGTCCTATATGCCCTCTCATTCATCCAGGGACGAAAAGTTGATAACTGGAATAAAGAGATGATCAACCAAGCCCTAGAGTGGAGGAGCAATGGCAGCTATGATCTGGTGGTCTCCAACTTCCCAAGATTTTCAGAAGAACTGGAGAAGATGTTTGTGGACCCAAATCCAAGGAAAACTGTGATTATGACACTGTCTACCCTAAGACAGGGCAATGACACAGCAGAAGAATATGTCCTGAAATTCAAAGCACTACAAGCAGATATGGACTACAGTGATGTAGCACTGGTAGAATTGTTCAAGCATGGATTAAACCCCAGCTTGCTAAATCGTCTCTACATCCTCCATCCACTTCCAGCAGATTACCAAGCTTGGAGTGAGGAGGCCATCAGATTCGATAGGCAGTGTGGTGTGAGGCACAGGCCTATGCCAAGGGTCATGGACAGGGGCACCAACAGGGGCAGTCCCCACAACAACAACAGGGCCAGAGGCAAGGCCAATGGCAAGAAAGAGAGCAAGGGCAACCACAGCAGCAGGCCCTATAGCGAACAGAGCAGCAGGCCTGACCAGCACAACAGGATCCTAATGCAATGGATGTTGACCAGATACAACAAACCCTAGTCAAGTGCTTTAAATGTGGAGGATTAGGACATATTGCCTGAAATTGTCAAAGGAGGTCAGACATCAGGGCAATGAATTATGATGAGCAGTTGCAATACTGGCAGAAGGAGTTGACCCATCAGGGGTCTTCCAAAGGAACCCAGAAGGTGTCAGCCTGAGTTTCAAAAATTCCTTTTCTGTACTTGCCAACAAGCCAGACTCATCTCTAGCAGAATCCAATGTACTAGTAGATGTTTGGAATAGGGATTCAGCTTCAAAATCAGACAAGACAGACACAAAGACGCATAAGGAGCCTGAAGAGGTGTATTTATATCAAACCTCATCTAACAAAAACTATGTCCCTATTAAAATCACTATCACCTTGTTTGACATCCACAAAACAATGGAACCAAAAACAATGTTGGATTGTGGAGTGTCAGACTCCTTTATAGACCAGGAATACACAGTCAGGCACTGCCAGTGTTGGCACTGACCATGCTAAAAGAGCAAAAACCAAAACACTAGCAAACAAAGCAGTGTCTCCCAACCTCATGTTATGAGGACTGGCAAGGATGCCATGATACCCACCAACAGAGTCCACAAACCACAAACACACTGACAAGGGAACCCTACACCCACCCATTGACTAAAAAACACATATCAGTCAAGCCACCTGGAGAATGAAATAAGGACACAGGCCAAAGCACAGAGGCAGACATTAAACATTAAATAGACTGTGAGAAGCATACTGAACTCTCCAACCAACCAACACCATCTAAGCCACTCAACCAACACACTAATATGCACACCAAATGCCTGAACCAACCAACCTCTCCACCATCAGAAATGTGGAGACCCATAGGCAAGGAGAGAGAGATAAATATGCATCAAAGAAACTGCAAACTGAAAGGGCACACAACCTGGAAGATGGAGAGGTAGAAGAACCCCCCCCCCCCCCACACACACACACACACACACACCTTCCTCCGGCATACCTGGAGAACCTGCACCTACAGTTCTCCCACAGGGATCACACTCTGCTGCTACCCACAAAATCCAGGATCACCTACACCTAGGGATACTTCCTCCAAGTCATGAAATCCCTTGACTCTTTGCTATCTGAAATCAACAAAGTCACTACCAAAGTGATCAAAAGCCACCCTGACAGGTTCATTGCCCTACTCGTGTACTGGGAAGGGGATAAGATTAAGAAGGAGAACCCAAATCTTATGAAGGATATCCAGGCTTTCCTACAGGGACTTGCTATTGAGGGAAGTGAAAAGCTAAAAGTCATAGACCCTCTGAAGAAGACCAGAAGAAGACCAACACCCAATGTGGTGACTTTGCCAAATCCCATATCCTCATCCTCTAGCATGGCTTCCCCAAGCTCCACATCTTTATTCTATAGTTCCAGACCCTTGCTTTCCAGATTAACAGTAGGAAGATAGCCTTCTCCACTGTCTGTTTTGACATAAATGTTTGCCCTTGGTTCATCACCAACATCACTGGCCAAATTGTCGATGATGATCCTAACATGATGACAATTGCAGTCAAGACAATCAAAGAGCACCTCAGCAAAGACACTGTGTTCAGAAACCATGTTGATGGGTGCCTAGCAAAAGTCGAGAAGCCATGATTGATCGATGAGAGAGTATGGGACACACTGAACACCTTCGAAATTTGGAGCATGCTCATTACAGACAAGACCAAACAGGAACAAATTGTCAGACAACTGTTTGTGAAGCCAATAGCTGGTGACAGAGCAGAATATATGGAATAGCTCTGTATTATCAAATCCCAGATAATCCCAGCAAAGCTCAAGAGCACCAAGCCCTATGACTCTTGCTCATTCTGCAAGTGTGAGACCCACACAAACAAAGATTGCCCCTACTCCAAAGTTTCTGACTGGAAGGGCTCCATCCCAAAGGACGTAATCACAGTGTGCAAGAACACCAATGGAGATGCCAGTGGGAGGGGCAATACCAGGGGTGGAGGCACCAGAGGCAGAGGTGGCTGAGGGGAGGAAGAGGCTCCAGAGGAACCACTGCAAATATGTACTGTAACCACCCCTGCTGAACATCTAATACACAAATGTACCAGACTTAGACAACATTACTATAGCATAGAAGCAAGTGAATCACATTCTGCTATGATAATACACCCCCTGAGTGATAAGATAACAGAACAGATTCCAAACAGAGAGGACAAAGGGCAAATGTGGTAAGAGTGGCCACCCAGGACAGAATATAAAGGTGAAAAGCCATATATGCACCCTGCTACTGAACCACCACATGAGCATGGCAAAACAAATGAAAACCTCACACACCACATCTACCCCCCCCCTGAGCTCCACCTGGAGGATGAGCCAACAAAGCAGAAACTTCCCAAAGCCCAGCATTACAAGATACAAGTTGACAATAAGCACACTACCTACAAAGGTGGAAGGTCTGTCAAGAAACTCCCAAAGACCAAGACACAGACAAAATATGTACCATATACCCCCTTCCTGCTAGAACCCCAGCAGAAAACAGCTGAAGCTGTGGCATGCTCAGAACACATCATCCTCAAAGAGGCAGTTGTCACACAAGAACCCCTAATGACCATTTTACATGCCCTAGTCAATGACTTCTTTAGCATGGAGCTCCTCAGCAACCTCAGCATGGAAAATCCCCACTGGGATGTAATCCCAAGACAAACAACCCCCCCCTGCCACCACCATTCTGTACACAGTACTTGATGCCCCTAGGATGGTCCATAAGCACTCCACCCTACTGGGAAACATGAAAGGAGAAGTAAAGGCCATGCTCAAAGAAAAGGTAAGACTCCACCATGCTGATCTCACCACTCAGGGTGGGAAACAGATTTGTCAGAGACAATCCACACTATACAGAGCAGGTACTCACCTTTGTCAAGAGCCTTGAGACTGAAAGAAGCCAAGCAGTCACAGTAGCACCCCCAGTCTACCAGTTCGAACCCCCTGCTAAGGCCCATTTCGCCCTCCCCTTTGCATACATTGCAGGAAACATCGCTCTAGGACTGAGGGACTTCCTCCTGCACTGCCAAACCTTCTGGAAGACGTCCGTAGACGCAACACTCAGAGTCGTAACGGGATCAAACATATGGAATTGCGATGTAAGTGGGAGTACAAGAGGAAGGGGGAAAAGTAAGTATATGTTCTACGACACGTGTATTTATAAGGGCACGAGTACATAGGGGAACGAGGAACAGGGGGTAAAACATGGGTGGTTTACACCTTCACCTTCAAGGTATAAGGCAAGGATATAGCTTTCCAGGCCATTGAACCCCTTGCAGAGGCCTCCATGTCCTGGATGATTGCAAACTTCATTAGGAGATATGTGATGAACAACATTGGAAAGATGAAGCAAGCACTTGGGGCCATTATCTCAATGCTCTTCAACAATGACACCTTTACACATGAGGTCAACAAGGTCCTAACCAACAGAGAAGTAGGGCAGTCAGTCCTGGAAAGGAAGATCATTGCCCTTGCATTCTTCAGTCTTGCTTTCATCTCCAGGGCCACCAACAAAGTAGAAGACATGCCTGTATGACAGCTGGCAGGTCACCTGGTCTATGATAACATGAAAAACCATTGACAATGGCTCAAGATGATACATTGAACCAACTTCCACATCAGGGATATGAAATACATCCAGTCAACCACTGAAACCATTGGATGCATGTGGTGCAAGGCAGGAACCCACAGCAGTGAGGACTGCCCCCTCCCAAGGCTCAAAAACTGGAAAGGACTGATTCCCACTCATGACTTCATAGAGCCAGAACTGTACTACAAACCAAATGCAGGAACAAAGCAGCGAAATGAGAAGAGGAAAGCTAGAAAGGAGAAGGTGAGAAAGAGCAAGGGAAAAAAGAACCCATTACATGAGAAATAGTTAGTCCTCTCAGATAGAACATCCAGCCTGTATGAGAATGTGCCATTCAGTTTCAGGGCTGTATAAGCAAACATGTAGAAATATGGCACATTCAAAAGTGAGGGTAGAGGCTGAATTTACTGACAGGTCTCCCAGACAGGTAAGTCTCTATGAGGTGAAGGCTTTGGAGGAAGCCAGGTAAGCCTTGATCACCAAAGATGCATGCAAAGTAACCACCCCCCAAAGGAAGGTGAAATGCTGCATCATCTCTGGAGGCTAGCAGGGTTGGCAGGCCCATTGATCAATGGTTTATCTGCTATGAATGGTGAAAATACACATGTGCAAGTGGCCACAGGCATCTGTGATCACTTTGACAGAGGGTAGGGTAGTTCTGAAGCCAGCTACAACCCCAGGGATGTCCAGTGTGAAAAAATACAAGGTGACAGTGACACACAAGAGCATGCTGCTCATAATACACCCATGCTGGTTACAGATGGTTCAAGTCAGCATGCAGCAAACTTGCAGCCATCCCAAGCCACAGGGCCACAATAGGCAAACACAAAATGCCACCTCCCCTCCTCCCCCTGCAGACAGTGAAAATGTAAGAAGAAAACATAAGAAGAAAAAGGGAAGGAAAAACAGAGTGAACATCAAAGCTGCATTGTTTAACATAAAAGGCTTCTCATTGACATAGAACGATGGAGGACCAACTGCAAAATGGCTAAGAATAAACCAAATAATGCATGAAAATAAGTTCAGAATAATGATACTACAAGAAACTCACATGGTTGAGGAGTGTGAGGCTAATATACAAAACCTCTTTGGATGAAAACTAGTAATCAAAGTGTCAGTAGACCCAACAAGCCCAAGGCAGAGAGTGGGCATAGTGGCAGTCCTCAATAGAGCCAAGTTCAATGCTGAACTTGTGAAGGTCAAGGAATTAGTACCTGGACAAGCAATCCTAGTCAAAGCTACAATCCACAATGGAAAAGCACTTACAATTCTAGGCATATATGCACCAAATAGTGTCAGTGAGAATGCAAAATTCTGGAACATAATACACCTATTTTTTATAGAAAACCCAGATGAGAGACAGCCTGACATAATGTAAGGAGACTTCAATGTTGTCAAAGATGCAATCAACAGACAACTGGCCCATATGGAAAGAAACAGTGCAACTGAAGCACTGGACAAGCTTAAGCTCAAACTGGGGTTATGAGATGGATGGAGAACAGTATACCCAGTTAGCATGAAGTTCACATTTCAACAAACAAGAACAGGTGAAAGGGATATGCCTGCAATGTCCCATATTGATAGAATATACATCACAAACAATCAGCTTAAGAAAGCAAGAGATTGGAGGATACAACCTTTGGGACTTAACAGTGCTGACCACTGGATGGTATCAGTGCAAGTCTCTGCTGAGAATGCCCCAGAAATCAGAGATGGATGGTGGACCATACCAGAAAGGGTCCTTAGGGATAAACACTTTCTCAAGAAAGCAAAAGAGATTACTAAAGACTGGGCCAAGAAAAATGAGCACATAGGAAACAAACAAACAAAAGGAAACAACCTACAGCAAACCTGCATATGCTTCAAAAATGAACTGATGTGAATAGCAAGGAATAGAGACAAGGTACTAGTCCCCCAAATCAAGTGAGCAATGGAGCAGACCTAGAAAGAACTAAACAGCCTTGCAAGGGAAGAACAAACCCAAGAAACAATGAAAATGATAATTGAAAAGACAAAAGCACTAACAATAATGGAAAGACAACAACACCAAAAAGCAAGAAGAAAAGTACAAACCATGCACGCTGTGCACTGATAGTTAGTTTCACTTTGGGATTGATGAAAGTAATGAGTTAGTAAATGGATTATTAAGTCCTTACTCTGAGTTAAAATATTGTGCACTGCCACCTTCAATACTTCACTCGAGAGTAGTGATTAAGTTTCAGAGAATTAGTAAACTAATATCAATAATTAATAATGCTTTTTCTTATATGTACTTATTCTTTCCTTTTTAGATATTCTGAGGCAAAGTAATGAATTCTAGATGATTCATTACTATTGATAAAAGTAACAAAATTGTAACAAAGGAATAGGGTATAAACAAAGAATCTTTCTTTACTTGATGAAAGGAGTAACTGTTAAGAACTGTATTGAGGGACCTCCTGGCTCGTCCATTTAGGGGGCGCGGGAATGCGCGGGGAGCGCGGGAGCGCGGACACGCGGACGAGAGGAGCATACGGGACTCGGCTTCAGCTTTGATGCTGCGCCCTCCTAGCCCTGCAGTGTTCCGATTTCGGAGAGAGCAAGATGAGAGGCAGGCTCCACGGAGGAGCCCGCAGTGAAGACAAGAGGTAGCCAAGTGGCGAAAGGGAACTAAGATTCAAAGTGTAGAATACATGTTGTACTAGGGCTACTATAAATACTAACTAACACATGTATGTAGTGAGGCTAGTATGTAAGTACACATGTACCTGAAACATGTAACAAAGTAATCATAGTACTGCGCACCATGCATTAGCCTCGAGGGCGGAGCCTGAGGGATTCCGAAGGTTCGAGTATCCGAAAGGGGCGTAGGGGGGACCCCTAAGGGGGTGAGGATCGGACTCTGACAGTAACAGAATAATAACAATCAAATATATAGAGAGTATGAATTGTGGGTATCCAGTGTGCAGCATTGCTAACAAGTGCTCTTTGTGCAATAAGTTCCCACACTGTCAATGAGTTCCCAGGATCTAAGCCCAGGAGGTGTCATAATCAACCACCCCACAGACATGTGGCAGTTTGTTCAACACACATGCATAATCCCTTTGTTCTTGGTTCATCCAGCAGTTCATCCCCAGTGTCATATGGCAGCTCATACACTAGGTCATGCATTCAATAGCTCATAAAGTGGTTCATACACTGGTTCATCCAACTGCTCATCCAGCTGGTTGTCTGGAAGTTATACAGCTGCATGTGCACATGCATATGACTCTAGCATGGGAACTTATTGCACAAAAGAGTGCTTGTTAGCAATGCTGCACACTGGATACCCACAATTCATACTCTCTATATATTTGATTGTTATTATTCTGTTACTCCTTTCATCAAGTAAAGAAAGATTCTTTGTTTTATACCCTATTCCTTTGTTACAATTTTGTTACTTTTATCAATAGTAATGAATCATCTAGAATTCATTACTTTGCCTCAGAATATCTAAAAAGGAAAGAATAAGTACATATAAGAAAAAGCATTATTAATTATTGATATTAGTTTACTAATTCTCTGAAACTTAATCACTACTCTCGAGTGAAGTATTGAAGGTGGCAGTGCACAATATTTTAACTCAGAGTAAGGACTTAATAATCCATTTACTAACTCATTACTTTCATCAATCCCAAAGTGAAACTAACTATCAGTGCATAGCATGATGGATAGACTTGAAGGTGAAAAAATGACCAGAACATGGATCCAAACATGTCGGAAAAACCCTAGGCACCTTGTAAGGGCCATCCATTTTAAGTACCTTGTAAGGGTCCTTGCAATGTACATACAATGTGAACCAATGAGAGTCGATCGATCATGGGATGATCTAATCCCATGCGAGGCGCTTGAGATCATGCCTCGACCCTTGTGATGCCTTGAGAGCCCTTTCAACAACGCTCCCCCCAAGTTCGAGTTCGAGTTTGCGCCCCGCGCCGTTGTTCTAATACCTGAACGAAACTAGGTATGTCACCATATCCTGTGGTATAACCCACACGAGACTGATCCTCTTCTAGATCCCCTCCCATGTTCCCCGTTTGTACATATCCCAACATCGTCGATCCATTCACCTTGTCCTCGAAAACCCCAACGTTTGGCCGCTGAGCGTGGTAAACTGTAGTGAAGAAGGCAAAGGCAAACCCCCATACTGGTGAGTTCTCATCCGTGAATCCACATTGATTCTAATGGATTATGTATGTAGCTGCTGCTACCATACTCGCGCCGCTTTACTGTGACGGCCTGTCCCTGGACTCAGCGACTCGACACCTCGGATTCAGCGGTTCAGCGGTAATCTGCCGCTCCGATCCCCCATCCCCCTGAGCAAAAACGAAGCGCCGTGTTCTATTCCTTTGGCCGTAAATCCACGTTTAACGCTCGATACTTCTGCTCGGAACTCAACTTTACGTTGATCCCTTCGTTTGTCCCCACACACGCAATCCACCACAGATTAGGAACAAAGCAACATTAGCTCTTGTCCTTAGGCGGTATTCTCCACCAGCGATCTATTGCCATCTTCGTGCGGTGGTCGGTTTCGAAGCCCTTTCCCATCTGGTCACGTCTCCCCATCGTTATCAATAATTCGAATGCCAGCGAAGCGCAAGCGCACCGGTACGTCGTCCGCATTGCAAACATGCGCGATCTGCGGCCAAGACATTCACGCAAGAGGAATGGCGGCTCATCGCAAGAAATGTGAGAAGGATCGGGCAAATGCACTGCATGACGCGGCTGAACAGCGGCTACAAAGGGCCACTCAAGTTGAGCTGGGGGTGGCTGTTGCGGGATCATCGGCAGGTAAGTGGGCATCTATATTCTACGAAGGTTGGAGGAATCCCGGCTAATATAAGTAACAGGCCCAGCTAATCCAGCAGACATGCCCGATCATGCACCAGCACGATTCGCTGACCAACATGATGGCTTCCGTGTGTTCAGCCTGATCATGTTGGAACATGTGGTGAATGTAGACCGTGATGGTGTTCAGATCAATGGTACGTCCGAATTAATATTTGGCATGGAAGAAAACTACTAGCTCATGCTCTGCTCTAGATGATCATCTTGTACCGCTTTCAAAGGATGATATCAAGACTGAATATCACCCTCATAGCCAAAAGCTTCCCACCGTCCAACCGTTTGATACCTACCAGCGACGTCCTACCGCCTCTCTGGTTGAAGAGTCAACACGTAATAATAGCCTACTGCCCTGGAGCCCATTTCGTAGCCGCCTGGATTTTGAGGTTGCATCACTGGCGCTTGATGCCGCATTGAAGAAGGAGCATGTTGAGACCCTCATCTCACTTCTCAAACGTTGTAGTCAGGACCCTCAGCAATTTACCATTCAAAATGCGGCAGATATAGATGATATGTGGAATTTAGCTGCTCACAAGGCACCAGAGGTGGGTATATGTGTACTACATTTGCTTCATATGTACAGATTGTTAAAAAAATTGTAGTTCATTCGGGACGACATCGAAGTTGAGTATGACGGTGAAAAAATGACATTCGAAATGTGGTACCGACCACTTTGGGACTGGGCATTGAGCTTAATTCAAGACTCTTCGCTTGTCCCATATTTCGAGTGGAATAGCCAACGGCTGTACAAGTTCAATGGAACTGACTTCATACGCTTTGTTGATGAACCACTAACTGGAGAACAACTTTGGAACATAGAGGTGGGTAGTATAAATGGTTATTACCTTTTACATTGCTCACAAGAGATTGTGTAACATCAGTCTGAAATTCCTAAAGATGGAACACCATTCTTTTATACTTTATACGCTGACAAGTCTAAGCTCTCAAGCTTTGGAACTGCAAAAGCATATCCTGTGGTTGCACGGTGTGCTAACTTATGCACTACTATTCGGAATGGATGTGGCATTGGTGGTGGAACAGTTGTGGGTTGGCTTCCTGTTGTGAGTTTGCTTCATATTGTGCAGGTTCCAAATTGACTGGTCGGAATTATTAAACAGATTAAAGAGGACTCAGAGGACTCAGGGAAGCGAAAATTCATCATCCACAAATCCATGGTGTGGCATCAAGGTATTGGAAAGATACTGAATTCTGTCCAGGGTGCTTCATACCATGGATATTGGGTCACCTGTGCAGATTCGGTTAAACGGAGGTTCTTTCCAATAGACGCATTTCATAGTCATGACTATGAGGAAGCGTAAGTTAGACCTGTAACCCTTATGAATCTTATTACCACCACACTAACAGTTACCTGTAGATGTATTATGACAGCAACACGTGGTGTTTGAAGTTTGTTCCCCTGTCCTGTGTGTCTTGTTCCTAAAGACATGCAAATGGAACATGTGACATCATACCCTCTACGCACAACAGAATCAATGAAGGCAGTATACACATCTGCAATGTCTCAACTAACCAAGAAGGACCAGGAAGCAACACTAAAGGCAGTTGGTTTGCGGGAGATTGAGGTGAACTTGACAGGTTAATAAAGTGATTCATGCTAACTTACAAATGGACAGAATACTTTTTGGACAGCCAATCTGTCTGATCCATACAAAGGAGCATCATTTGACCTGCTTCATACCTTCGATAATGGGCTCTTTGAAGATCACTTGTTTGAACAAGTTATTGCCCGCATCCAGGCACTTGGCAGTCAGATGGTGGGCAAGTTTGATACACAGTAGGTATTGTCTCCTGCACTCCTTGATGATCTCTCATTATGCTTCAGGTTTGACTTGATCCCACGATGGCGTAATCTCCATCATTTTGAAAGTGTAAGCAATATTGCCTTCAATGATGCATCCAAAAACCAGGACATTAGCAAGGTGTGTCATACTTTGTTTTTGACCTCCTAGATCAATGTTTGGTATTGATATTGATCTGGAAACAGCTTGTACTTTTCGCATCCCTATAACATTCTTACTAAGAATGTTGATGCAAACAGGATATCTCCTGCTACGCTGCCTTCGTGCATATATCAACATGCACATGTATGCTGGGAATGCAGGTGCATACTAATGATACAATTGCTGCTGGCCGACTTGCTGTTGAAGCATTCTCAGCTTTAATAAAAGTGAGTTTCATAACTTCCTGTTCATATACAAATGCACTCACAACTATGATAAGGAATACGCAGAAGAGTCGAACAAAGATGCGGAAGCACCGAAGAACTGGAACTTTCCCAAAAATCATTTATATGTTCATCTTTTTGATGACATCATTGCAAAAGGTGTCACTTGAAATTATAACACAAAACCAAGCGAGCAAATGCACCGTGGAATTCGGAAAAACATACTTCACAACCAACTTCAAGAATATCGCTCCACAGGTAAACGTGTTGTTTTGTGTATTCATTCAAGGAAGTAACTCATGCCTGTTTTCCAAAGATCCTAGGGAAGATACATTTTCGTGTTGGTGGCAGAATACATCTGGCAGGATATCAAAGAGTATGATGAAGAGCTTGTAGCAGCTGCTACAGAGGTGGCAGAGGAAAAATACTGCTTCTGAAGATAACCAAACATCCCACAATAAAACAAGCTATCACACTCCACATCTCTCGCTCACTGTCGCTCTACTTTCATTCAAGGAGCTTGAAACAATTCACATCAATGATTCGGCACCAAAGCTCTTTCACAATTTCCACATTCGCCTTGCTGACTTTCTTTCACAGAGGCTGCCAGTTGAGGACCTTCCAATGGGAGATATCTCAGGTTGAGCCCGAATGACAAGGTAAAGAACAAGTATCCCACATTCATACAAAATAACTAAAGTCCAATTAGATCATGGAATTCCGCTACCTCAAAGTCAATTACGAATCATGTGTCACTTGGACTATGCACACTGATCACTTACGGTGCAGTCCAAAGTTCCATGGGTCGCCCACGATATGACCATGTGATTGTCAAAAACAGAAGAGCCACTTGGAGTATTCACACCATTCCTCATCAGCAAAATTGTCTTCATGTTTCGGTGCACCATTCAAGATAAGGACTATCATCTTGCTCTTATTGATCCACTTGATGCTCTTATTGGCCCTCGCCGTGTTATCGATGCTGAGCTTGGCCTCATTCGGCTTCGTACCAAAACACATCGAAACCAGTGAATTCATATTCATTGAATCAATTGTGCGTGGAGCTGTGGTGACTGAGGCCTTCAATACTCCTGGTGATTACTTGCTTGTTGATACATTAGATGATGATATGTTTCTCCGGTACAAACAAGAAGGCCTTTAATATGATTGTATAAATGTTCTTGCCAACAGTGAACTGGAAACTTGAAGGTACACTGTGGGTAGCCCATATGTCACTCTATTCACACTCAAGGTGAATCACCCATGGGTTTCAGCTCTAGTGGTAGGATTATCCTATTAAATTAGAGCCAGGTGTATTGCGATAAGGTAAGATATGCCCTAGGGAATGATAGAAGCCCCTGAGTTGTTCCCCATTTGGCACTCAGGGTAGAACATATTTACTGAAATGCACATCCAGCATCATAGCCGATTGTAAACTATGGTAAGCCATTTGGTACCGGATACCATCAGCATGAGTCTTGTGAATAATCCAACTGTGCCATGGCCACATGTCCCGCGTTGTGCGGCGGCGGCTAACAAAATGCGCCACAACTCATGTTCATGCAGCATGACCGTCCAGCATGTTCACTTACTCAAATATCCAGACAGATAATTGAGTAAGTGAACATGCTGCCTCAGCGCTGCAGCAACAGCGAGGGATAAATAGGTAGGAAAAGGCATCATGAAACAACTCAGTGCCTTACCTCTCTGACTTGACCTTTGCCACCACAGCTGACAATCAAGCCGCATCTATAATGTCATCTCAGTTCTCAGCTTCGACCCCCGTTATGTCTGCCAAGCACGGTTGCACAGATGGGAGGACTAGTAAAGGTTAGCCTCGCAACATCTTCACCTCAGATTCTTGTCAGTTTTATTGGTCCTACATTAGGCTTTTGCAAGATGCGCAACTTGAGAACGGCGAGCTCAAACAACAATTGACGGAGCTTAGGGACAAGATCGCGCATTGGAAGCCTCGAAGTCACGCAGAGGGAAACGGGGATCTAACATCACCGCTGGTACTGTAAACCCAGAAGATGAAAACTGACGAGAATAGATTGGCCCGAATTGCCAAACGTTACACAATCATGAACCAAACTCTGGGGTGCCCGATAATGTATTCCAGTCTTATGGCCACTTGAAACCATCCAATGACCCAGTTACTACGGCGCCAGAGAGAACTGGATGCTGGGGATGGCCATGGAGCTCTATGAGGTCTTCCCCGAGGAAATGCATAGCACACTCAGGCTGGCAAACACAGGTACTGAGGTGGATATCACTCACTTCAATGATTATGGCAAGATAATTTAATTGATCGATTGATCTAGTTTTCGATTGTCCCATGCGCACAGCGACAAGCAATGGCCCATACACTCAGGAACTGTGCTGCACGTATTTTCGACACAATCGGTGTACCTAGTCAAGCATTTAAAGACAAAGACTCGCGTCGGACTTCCCCTGAGCTCATTGCCCTCCTCAAGCCTGGTAAGAAACAGCCTTTATCCTTCGCTCCCACCGCTGCTGTACCACCGGGAAACACCATTGATGTATTCCAAAACCCTGTCCTCCCGCTTGTAGTGTTGTTTATCATTCATCACCTTCGAGTCACGATGAGTCGATGACCAAGTTCTCATATTCAGATTCTGCGTTGTCGCGTTATTCGGCAAAAACATCGCTTACCTCGACGCCAGCGGCGAATTCGTCCGGATGCAAGTGGGCAGTCACCCAAGTTACGACGGGTAGCATTTGTTTGGCATCCATCATGGTAAGTTTATTGTCTGCTTTCACGCAACGTCCAAATCCTAACACTATATCATAATAACAGGCACGCTTCCTTGCGTCCCTGACAACGAGCTCTCGCCAATTGGCGCACAAACGAAGATTAACTACGAACAATATTTCCATGACTACTACAGGCTTATCGAGTCGACCAAAGGCGACACGAAAGGGACGGCAGCTTCGCACCCTGTTCCAGCAAACAGTTTTCAAGGAAACACCAGCAAGTTTGGACGTGGGTGACGGCGACGGTGATTCCGAGCAAGATGACGCGTCGGAATTCACTCGTATCAAAAGCCGCTATGGTTGAACGCTAATGATTCTAACCATGACGGCGATGATGACGATGCCCAGGATTCGCAACGCCGCATTAACGCCACCTTCGAGTCGTTCGAACCCCCTTCGCCCCCACCACCATTGAGTCCGAGTCCAACACCATCCCCTGCTCTATCATACATCACAGCTGCATCACCATTCCCCCAATCCGTTCAACCTTGAAGAACTTGGCCCTCGCCTGCAAACGATACCGCCCATGACAAACTGCCAACCGCTGGCTTTTGCGCACAACACTCGATTCACTCCCTCAACGTCCTCGCCTACAGCCCATCGATGATGCAACACAATTACATTCTACAGGACAAGATTGCCGCAATGCCCGAGATTGAGCCAGCAAGAGGGAAGGGGGGGCGAGGCCGTGGAGTAAAAAAGCCCCGGGGAAAAGCTGCGGCTGCTGGCGTTCGGGACGAGCAACCTCGTCGTACTAGCGCAAGAATGGCACGCACATAGGAATATGTATGTATATAGTCTACTCTAAAAGTATATGTACTGCCCACCCCTCCCTCCCTCCCCGCCCATTCAATGCTATGAGATTGGTATCATGTGAGCGAAACACACCCAGAGTTTGAGTTTGATGTATCTAATTGTTATTTCGCTAGTAACCCGCCCAGCGCACTCAACAACCCCTCGTCTGTCAGCGGTATGATGCAAAGCATGATTTCCAACGTGGGCGTTCCGATTGGAATAATGTATAGGCATACTGATTCCATCCTTTCCAGAGCTCCGACATGGCCGCCATGGCTGCCTACTCCAACTCCAAGTGCGAAAGGTACCAAGGCTCCTAACTGGGAGGCAGTATCAACCTCAAGGACATGCACCCGATTGGACTCTCCCGCTCTCGTCGCTGAAAATGTCATGTACATGCGTACTGTCTTGGCCGCCAACCCCGACCTCATGAACGAAGATGGTTCCATCAACTTCTGCTTCCGCTGGTGCCAACCCATGATGATCCCCCAAAGACATCTGTGTGCTCTGAACAACGCTGCCACACCGGAGCCAGCTGCGTCTGTCGCAACCACGCAGCTTCGTCGTCAGTCAGCTCGCAAGCACCCGCATCCTCGTGGCAGCCAAGAGCAGAGCCATCTCTGTCTCATCACCGAGCTTTCCTCATTGGTGCTGTTGTCGCTGTGTTGCTACTTTCTTCGCTTTGTAAATGTTCTAGTTCACGAGGAATGCTACTGGACATTCAGTTGTGTGCTACGAACTTCTTGCACATGTGTCATCGCTTAACTTACAACCTGCACGGTGCCAGCGTTCCATTGATAGATTAATTTACGTGGATACCATTTTGATATTTTTTGTCGATAGTTGTTCATGATTTCGTGGACTATTTTCATTACTATTTACTTTTACGGCTGCATTTACCCTATCGTGGTCTACGCTACCTTACCGAGTACCATTTGGCCTTCAAAAGCTTCTTGTACTACCCTCTTGAATGAAACAACGGGGTTTAAAAACATGTAGTCCAATATTCAAGTTTCAAGTGTGTGTCTTAGGGATGTTAATATACATATTATTATACGGGACTTTGGTGTTAGTGGTAAGTCTTGTTATTATTGTAAGCAGGTTTTTTACATCAAAAGGGTCGTAAGTCAATTCCCAACTGTTCCAAACGTCACTCACTAATAATAATATAGATCATCAAGATAAGACAACAGTCAATAAGATAAGATAAGAATAAGATCATAAGAGTACGATAAGATACTAAGAATTTCCGTGGCCAGATAAGCTTGCATACGCTTATGATGGTTGATTATCTTTTTGGGTCTCCGCTAGCATTATAAGCGAGCCCTTCCTTATTAGGGTTTATCTTCCCTTACAAATCTTGGGCGTCCCATGTGAGAACTTACCTATCCACAAAATCCTACGCCTTCCTCAAAAGGCCTCAACAATGTTTGGCTCAAATTAGGGCCACAAGCCCCCCTTACAAGCCACTTAAATGCTGGCTAGGAACGTTCCGACACAAACAAGAAGATAAAACTGAGAGATATTATGTACACCTGAGAGAGCCAAATCAAGGAGGAGTGGTCCTTGAATACAAGAAGGACTCAAAGAAGATGGCTGAATTGGCGTGAGATTACCACAAAAACCTACAAGATGATGGGAGAGATGACAAGGACAAATTATACTCAGCTGTGGGAGACAGCAAAACCTACTAAGAGTGGTTAAAACAGAGCCTGATAATGATGCAAAGCAAAGACTCAACTTCCCAATAAGTGCAAATGAAGTGATAAAAGCTCTAACACTGTCTGAAAATCACAAAGTGGCAGGCCCTTGATGAGGCAACCTATGAACTATGGAAAAAAACTAATGCTTAAGCAAAGCAACGGAGTGGATGAAGGAACCCAATACTGGGCATGATGACAGTGGCCTTCAACAACATTGAAGAAACACAGGCTCCTACCAAAAATCAACCTCACAGAAGGATGGATGTGCCCAATATATAAGAAAAACAGCAAGAGAGGAGACAGCAAATTACAAAACCAATCACTTTGCTTAATACAGACTACAAGCTAATGACAGGAAAGTCCTTGCACTTAGACTTGCTGAAGTAGCTCCAATACTAACTGCACAAAAGTCAAGCAGGGTTTGTACTGGGAAGGCAAATATCAGATCACACAGCTCCTTAGAGATGCTGGTGACTAAGCATGATAGTCACTATTAGACCAGAGAAAGCATATGACAAAATTGAGCATGACTACCTCTGGCACATACTAGAAGCATTCAAGATCCCCAAAACATTTTTATTGACACAATAAAAGGGCTCTATGCAACACAAACACATCAGTCATGATAAATGGATGCCTAAACTCAACCTTCAAAGCAACAAGGGGAGTATGTCAAGTGACCCCCTATTGTGCCTGCTGTTCAACCTAGGAATAGAACCTCTGAGTATCACCATTTGCACATCCAACATACAAGAAATAAACATACCAGGAACAATGAGAAACCTAGTTGCAAACCTCTTTGCCAATGACACACCATCTTCTACACAAAGTAGATGATTTCACAACACTACAAGATATACTAGACAAGTGGTGTTTTAGCAGCAGGTGCTATATTTAATATATCAAAAAACACAGCTTCTACCAATTGGAAGCACAGACTATAGAGAAAGAGTCATATGATGAGCATAAGATGAATCCCAAATACCATAAATATAACATTCAGATGGTGGAACTAACACACAATTCTGGAAGCATGGGTAGGCCATAACATAAATCAAGAGTCGCATGGACCCCTATAACTAGAAAAAACATCAATGCAGACCTAGAGTGGTGGGAGAAGCCACCTGACAAACTAAGGGACAAAAAATTAATCATACAAATGGTGATTGGCAGAAGGACACAATACCTAGTCCCATGTACAAGTATGTCAAATCAGGTGGAAGATGGTCTATGGAAATGAATTAGAACCCTTCTTCTGGAGTGAAAACAAAGCCCAATAAAAGAAGCAATGATCTATATCCAACAAGAATATATGGCCAAGGAGTTCTTAATTCAAAGCATGGAATGAAGCTATACAAATAATGTGGGTCAAAGACTACCTGAAATTACAGGATTGTCCACTATGGGCATACTTCACAGAGGAAATCTTGGCTCAAAATGGTTGGCAAAAGTGATGACAATGTCCTGCCGGAACTAAGAAGGAAACAGTTCCTGCAGAGCTGGTGGAAAAATTGAGCAGAGAGCATTGAAACTCATGCCCAAAGACCTAAAATCATGATATCACCTATTGTTATGTTTCCCTGACAACCATTGTGAACATGATTACATTCATTGTTCCACTATACCTATCCATGTCCCCAATGACAATTCATTGTCTGTACAAGTGGAATATATTGTCTAGACACTGTATACATTGTTACTACTATTTATTTGTATTTACCTCACTAGGCGATACCATTGTCTTAGGACAAACCAGTGTAGGTATAAAAGGGAGCAGGTCTCTCTGTTTCAATAATACATTATCCCCAGATACAAGGTATCAACTTAAGCTCAGCTGTATCTGAAACGAGTAGGATACCAGCATTTCTGTTTGTTAGAGAACCAAAAAGTAAGTAAGGTCTATTTTCTTTTGCTAAAGTCTGCACCAAAATGAAGTAGGTGACGTAATGCACTGACAGCTAAAGTCTGCACCAAAAACAAGTAGCTGACAGTAATGCTAAACATGACCAGTTAAATATTCCCGAAATGAGTAGGGAACCCCATTACAGCCCAGATCTGAAAAGTAGGGATTTCTGGCATACTAACCCCAGTTATTTAGTTTATCTAAGTCATCCCAATAGGTATAATTAATTAGACCCTATACTAACTGTGTATACTTGCTACTTGTTGCACAAGTAAATACACCACACCCCTTAATATTCTAATTAGGCTAGTTATTGTGAGTAATTAACATATAATTCTTAATAAAACACGAAGCATCACACCCTATCCTTACCCCTATCAAGAGTGAGTTCATTATCTCTATTCCAATTCAATCCCAAAATAAAGGATACAACCCAGTCATTGCAAACTAGCGCCAATCGTAGTAGTCCCGCCCACAAACCATTGGGCATAAAAAATGCCATTAACTTGATCACACGTTAGTGTGAACCTAGGGGTGGTATACATAAATAGTGAAAGTACTAACCCGGTTGGTTATCTCTCGTGGACAAGTCACAGTTAACCGAAATAACTTGATAGGATAGACACCATAATATCGACCATATAGGAGAAAGGAATGTGAGAGGGAAGGTTACACAAACAAACAACTGGCCTGAACCCAGGCCTGGGCCACACCCTTTCCATCCTATCAGGTGTTTTTTCTAGCATATTGTGTGCGCAATAATCAATGACAGATGAGCGAGGGGACAACTCAGTATAAAACATGCTTGTTAGCATTCAATCAGTCACTCCATTTCAGGACACTTTTTAACCCCAGAGGTACCCAACTCCACATGTTCTTCCAAAATGGGTCACGGAAGTCAATATTCCATTTACACCAAATTCGCGGGAACTAGTCATCAGTTACAGTGATTTGGTGATAATTAATTAAGAAGACGTTGAAGAATGAAAATGTTGTCCTGATTGTGCATGCTTGAGAGGTTTTTCCTCAAAATGCACTGGTGGTACATCTACTGTCCCCCCCTCCATTAATGCGGACTCCTTTCCCCCTTTACCAATTTGGATACTATATGGATACTACGATTAGAGAACTCCCAAGTGGATCCCAAGGTGATTAGGAGTCGTGCAGTAATGGACCAGTGTAACTGGTTATCTTCAACCAGGCTCGCAAAATTGGTGAGAAACCAATATTTTTTGTATTCCCACGGAAGTGTTTAGATGGTCATGCATTGGTGCGCAATTCACTTATCCAAACACCTTCCCACACTTTCGTTTTTACTGAGGAGGACAATTGGAACCCAGGTTGGTATGAAGAGGGTAAACAACCGCCGATGCTCGCCAAACAGGATGCCATTGCCGGAGACTGTCCCCATTGAAAGATTGACGGGTGCACAGAGTGCTAGTCGAACAACACAACAACGCAGCAGTACAAGAGTGCAACAAGAAACCTAGGGCTACACCCGTACCATACATTATCCCATATGCTACAGGACCGATCATCAGGCATCAATCATCAATCATCGTCGTCCCCCACACATGTGCCCCGCCCACTCCCCCGCCCCCGCCCGTCGAAGGCGTCTGCGGGACTCTCGTATACCACTTATTGCCACCCCACTGCCACTCGTGTCCCTCAGCTCGATCTCTTCACCACCAGAGAAGGACGGGGTTGAAGAGGCGTGCCGACCCGTCGTGGCGTAGAGGTGGAGGAGCAGAAGTATGAGGCCGTAGATCGTGAACGCCAGACTGTTGGATACGAATAAAACGAAAGATAAAGCGGTGAGTATATTGGTATGAGCGAGAAAGGAAGGAGAGAACGTGTACGTACTACCTAAACATGATCAAAATGACGTGACGTGATCCATCCCACTCTCATGCACGGCCTCGATCTCTTCGTCTGTGGCGGACATGAAGAGCAAGCTATGCGAAGTGATACGCAAGTTAGCAAACCGAACACGATGTCTAGCATATTAACACACATTACCAGCAGCGACGAGCAACTATACAACGCAAACAACACACAAAGATTGGAATTCAACCAGTCAGTTCTGTCAGTTGCTCCCCAAAACCTGCGCATAGTACTCAACAAACGGCGGTAAATGTCTGAACGCCTTCTTCACACCCGCACCCGCACTTCCTGCACTTCCACTCCTGTCCCTACTGCCGCTACCAATAGCTACACCACAACTCGTATCACCAGCACCCCCTCTCCGACTATCCACACCCGATACACCAACGACGTGATGATTGTTGTTCTCCGCCAACGTATGGTCACTCCCCGAATCATCTCCCTCATCGAAGACAACATCAACTTCCTTCCCCGTTGCCGCCAGCAAGGGGATGAGGGTGGGTGGGTGATTTAGATAATTTAGCGTAGTCGGGCGCTACGAAGCATATTTCGACGATGCGTGCCAGGCCCGCGAGCAGGAGAGTGTGCCCGAATGTTGCGTGGACCTGTCCGGTGTGCAACTAGTTGTTGGTCGCTACTGAGTATATCGTATTAGACAAACGCACCTTAGTAGACATCTTCAGTCTCTGCGCATGCTCGGACATCGCCCATCCCGTCAAGATGATACTGCATAACACAAAGACAAATGAGTCAAGATCATTACGTTGATCGAGATTCCGGGGAGGGGATAAAAGACATAGTGAACTCACATCACCCCCGGAACGACGTTGCGCTACAAGAGCCAGGCATCATACTCTGATCTACGAAGACGAAAAAAAAACTGGACGCACACTGGTTATTTCTAGCCAAGAAGATACCAAGGAGACCTCCTGTCCACCCTGTAGAACATCAGCGCTCGTGCTTTGCTTTTTGTGGTAGATAAAGCGAGGGAAAGGACAGCGAGGTGAGAATGCACGTACATAGGACAACCAAGGATACTATACGTTTCGACGTTAGTGATTTATCATCCGCGTGAAAAGGGACGTAGATTGGAAGAGAAGGTAAAACGTACGTATGTTGCATATCTTTGACCGACCATGTCGAGCCACGGTTGCTCTGTGAATGTGTTGACTGCGAACGAGGAATCAGTATATCAGTTTGACCGCCGGAAGCACGCAAGGGAATGGGTCAGGGAGACTTGATCGTGGCATGGTAGTGTATTGTGCTGTGTGAGTGAGGAATAAGGAGCGGAGTACTCACCGATGCCCTATACACCACGCGATGCGACTTTAATAACATGGATCGTCACCAAAGCATTCGACCGACCACCCATAACATAATAATCCTTCAACACACGAAAAGAAGTTCATATATAGCGAATGGCGAGAATGTGCGCACTTACCAAGAATCCCACCATTCCGGACTTCTGCCGCTCCTTATGATCCAAGCCTCTCCAACCACCAAGAGAATGGCCATAATCGCGCCGTAGGCGATGAAACCGCTTCCTACGGACACGGGTTTATCAGCACCTTCCGTCAACATTCCCAGAGGAGAGGGATAAACCCCCGGCGCACCATAATGTAATGCGCCAAACACTGTCCCAGATTTTCCGTCGCGACAATAGCCCCCCATACGTAAGCGCGCGAACAGCATCTGCGACCACCCTAGCACGGGGTACGCCTTGCCCAGCACACCATGCGCTACGACGGGCGTACGGCCGTGTTGTCTCTTCGTGGATGTGGAGTTTGAGGTAGATGCCTAAAGAGAGCTGGAGGAGGATGGGGATGAAGAGCAGGGAGGCGAATGAACCGTGGATGGATGGAAGGAACATCCGTCCACCATGAGAGTGCCCGAGGATGTAGCCGCCGAAGGTTAGGGCGAACGCCGCGCTCTATATGATATCACGTAGTACGGAGGTCAGAATCCGCAACATCAAGGTCAAACCAAAGCTTAGTTGCGAGAGCATACCTGCAGAGGAACGTGCCAGCGGCTCCTCGTGATACCCAGCACCATCCCGACGGGGAATAAGATCCCCCAGACCGTAGCCTGGAGAAGTATGTGGATCCAAAGGATAGCATCGGTGGGCGCTTTGAGTTGCTCCTCAGATAGGTGGTCGTGGTGTTTGTGCGCCGCCGAAAGCGTGGTGAGCAGCAGCAGCAAAAGTACGGTATGGTTCATGGCAATGGGCTTCGCCATCGGTGTCGCGGTCATCGTGGTTAGCGTTTCAGGAGCTCTCACGCGCCCACCCACCGTTCTTGGGGGAAATAAGGAGAATTCGGAGGCTAGTCGGAAGCGAGTTATTTGCGATGACACATCGTTAGAATAGAAATAAGATAAGATAAGAGCTGAGTTACTCGATTATGATTCATCTCAGCGGCCTCCTCATAGCCTCATGGGCTCAACTCCCTCCCTGAGCTCACCCCCAACAGCCCTCAACGCAGCCATAGGAGTTTTGGATCGCCGGATCCATTTTCGGCACATGGTGTTCAATGCGTATATAGGGCACCCCCCCGACATCGATAACCATCAAGTCTTTCTGACTCCCTCCCCCACAAGTGAGTGCCGATGGATCATCATCAATCTATCAATTGTTGCTTTACCACTCATACCTCAGGTTTCAGAGATATGGCCTATAAATTCACAGTTCGCGTCTACCAAGCCAACACTAACGCCTACTTCACACCCATCGAGACTTCCGTGCACGACGCGGGTCCTGGTCCAATACCGACGGTCAATACACCCTTACGACGGGCTTCGACACATCCGGCGCCATCCGCCTCCACTCCGGAGGCGAAAACGTTGTCGTGTTCCTAGGGAATCACGACAAGAAAGTCTGGTGCGATATCGACACCGACATCGAAGGGAGTACCGCTGCGAAGTTGAATGCGGAGTACTATGACGGGAAGGCAAGGGAGAGGGATAGGAAGAAGTATGCGAGGAGTGCGACCGTTGTCAACAGAAAACTAGGAGGTTTAGTTTGGAACTTGAGGGCGACCGCAATCAATTCGTAGCGAATATCCTTATCCAGTGAAGTGTAATTTCTTGATTGCTCATTCATCACCGAAATGCTGGATTGGGTTGACCGCATCGATGCACATAAAAATATCTACCGAACTCTAGTGTAAAAGACGAGGGCCCCGGATGTGTCGTGCGCCATTCCAGGATGACATCAAAGTCTAGGCTATCCCTCTCTGACAACGCACTAAACAAGTCCTCCAGCTTCGCCAAAACTCTTGTGCCTTCGCCTCGTTCGAAGGATCTAGTATATCATAGCTATCATTGATTGTGTTCGCCCGGCCGACAAACAATTCGATCTTCAGGACTATCCCCCGCAAAACGCTCCCAGATCGCAGAGTTGGCGGAAGTACACACATAAGTTCCCTAACTCGTAATGAAGTTCTTCACATTTCCTTTCATTGACACCCGTAACCTTGATATTAATTGTGACCCGATGAAGGAGGTTGGGAAATGGAAGGCTGGCTATACAATCCTTGATCCAAGTGATGAAGTTGGAGCACGAATCGGACCCGAATATATTGATCGTCAACAAAGATGGCTGAATCGCTTCACACCAAAATCAGGACCCCCAGACCAGACACTGACTAGATCTGCGTAAGAGCCAACAAGCATTTGGACGGAATAGAATGACATGCGTACCATTGAGGGTAAGTTCTGAGAAGCGAGTCGAAACCCAGAGTGGTAATTCCAACGTACGGGACCATACCATTCAGCGACCAACGAGCGAAGATTTGGACACTCGATGAACGTCCTTGAACCCCAGCAATGGATAAGGAATATCGTAACAACTCCAGGAGTCGCAGAGCGCCAAATCGTATGGGCGAAGAGACAACATTCATCATGTTTGCGTAGATACAATTCAGGGACAGATTCTCTAGCCAGGAGGAGGTGGGGAGGAGGACACTGAGGACATCTCCAGCAAAAGTCCACTCCTTAAAATGCAGCTTGCGAAGGAGGGGGGCGGCAAGAAGAGTGGTAATTCCCACGTCAAGAGGAGACTGTGCTGCAAGTGACGAGTTCACACTTCCGCCGCCCATGAGGTACAAAGTACAGAGATTCCCAAATCTGGAGAAGCAGTCCGGAAGCCACGCTGGGAATGGCTCATAGTCAGCTCTATCGTCCAGGGATAGGCGAAAGTCGAGAACGTAGTTGCAGAGATGGGGTGCTTTGAAAATGAAGGAAGGACAACCGAGGGGTCAATGTACCAGCGTTGATTTCAACGATACGGAAGATATGAGGCCGGCATATGTCGTTCTATGCATGGCATACAAGAGAGCAAGCTGTAAGACACGGAGGCACGCCTTTCACGGAGTAGGTATGCGTGTTACTGTTGCCACGACGGTCGAAACCCGCAATAATCTGGAGGATCAGTTCGGTAGGCAACTGCTTCGAAAAGGATGAAGTGTCCTGGGTTGATATCTCCATGCTAACGCGCTAGCGGTCCATTTGCGATATGTGAGTCTCCGATCTTTTGCGATCATCCAGAAAACCGACCTGATATCAGCCCTGTTAGCTTCCGAGTCTTTCAAGTACAGTCCTTGTTGTTGCCGCTGACAAGTTCAATGTTGGCGAGCGACGCGTTTTAGTTCAAATCTTAAGTGGACATCAACATCACCATATTGCGAAACGATGGGGCAAGGACCGACATACTAAAGATGATTGTCGGAGCTCAACCGCACACTGACGCACGCCACAAATTAGTCAGTGCACACCTGACAGAAATCGCAATGCTAACGTCCGAGCTCCTAACTTCATTCAAATAGAGCACTGTTAGTACACACCGAAAGGATTTCCGACATTGCTCGCGCTAGACTTGTTCCAAAGCTGCTCCCTCTCGAATTGGTCTCCCAAATTGTTGCTCCTCTTGACGATCGCGATAATATACACGACTTCTTCTGTAAACCTCTATCTCCGTCTCTCTTTGCATGCTCTCTCGTGTGCCGTGCATGGAATGCCATCTGCCAGTCTCGCATATTTCGCGGGGTTGTCATCCGATATTTCGATCGGCTTTCTCTCGGCCTCCTTCCCCCATTCCACAGCTCCCCATCTCTTCAAATCCATTCGCTTCTTCCACTTCGACCGGAATGTTGACGTCGACGATAGTGTGTCGGCCCTACCATTGGGAGCTTCCGATTGCTTCAAACGATTCGAGAATCTGCGTGCGTTGTCTCTGTGCGGCGGGTCCACGGATACGCTCAAGGTACTTGACTTAAATCTTACCCCTCTCGTCGCCGCTCCTCACCTTCGCAAGCTGTGTGTCCAAACATGGTGCCTCGAAGACGATGCCTCAGGCCTCAGACCTTACTCGACATCCTACTCTCGACTAACCCTAGCTGGAAGAATTAGTAGTCGATAATACCTTTGCGGCCTCAAACATTGTGTATGAAGACGATAATCCAGTTGCTCCTTCGGTTGTACGATTTGAAGCTCTTCGATGTCTGGAGCTGCAAAATGTAGACCACTCGCTGCTCAGATTGGGCGCGGTCATTGAATGCCCAAATCTTAAATCCTTGGTCGCCGAATGATTGGGATTTACCGCCATGGTGCTCAACTAATTTCTCTGGCCTCCACATCGTTGGTGTGCATTATCGTGTTGCTGCTGACTCTTGTTGAAACTAGTCGATACTGACTGCGATCTTCCCAATTTCGGCGAAGCAATCCGGCCATCCGCATTCAGGATCGACATAATAGGATTCGGTTCAGTCCTTGGACTCGCTACTTGGATCAATGATTGTATCAACCGCCTTCCGCTTCCCGAACTCGTCCACCAGTTGACCACCAGTGCTGATATCTGCGAAGTCAACAAACAGGGCTTTTGCGAGATTTGTTATGCTTCCTCCAACAAATCTGCAACCTTGGAGGGCTGGAGGGTATATTGGGTGTGTCGGTGATATCTCAACGGATGTGCAGGTGCAGGCAGGCGAAGCTCAAGACCATTGTTGAAAAGCGGCGGATTAGACTTGGATGCCGTTGTATCATGGACTGATGGAGTGCTGAAACGAGTCGCTTTTCGGACTAGGGTTCGGAGGGTAGCGAAGTAGAAGTCATTGTGGTATTGCTGTGCATGTCTTCTTCCCAACCACATAAATAATTTGTACGGTTATACTGAAATCCAGTCTACGATAGAACTACTCTTCAAGGCGGAAGGGCAATTTTTCTGAGGTGGTTGCAGTCGTATTGTTTAATAGGAAATGAAGGTGACTCGGATCACATACCAGTAAGTAGACTCTTTGATAGTCCTATTAGCTTGCAAATAATCTTCAAGTTAGTGATAGCATGTGCAGTTACGAGCGGAGCGGGTGGCGATTCAATATTCAATATTCAGCGCCTTCAAGTTTGAACTTTGTTGGATGGTCGTTTGTATGAGAAAGTGCCATATTTCGATAAGCGCTAGCACGATCATTATTTAACATTACTATTCACACCGGGCTTTACTTTACGTTGCAGCTGCTAGATACCCGCCGCTTCTCGCACCATGGCGGCCAGGATCCACACTCTTATCGAGAAGCCGTTTGGGCCGTACCCGCAGCACCACATCTTGGCGGACAAGTGGCGGCCCAACTCAACCAAAATTCCGACGCTGACCGACGTGTTCTTGTACGCGAACGACCGTGTGATAGGGTTAGTTCTAACACCTGTCCTCGAAGGGCTGATTTACTCTTCCCTCCATCCGTGACAGCCTTGACGACACCGAGGTGCTCTACCCTCCCCCGCGCACCGTCCCACACCCTGCCACATCCGTCATCCAATGGTACGGAGTATTGACTATCGACAACCTTAAGTGGCTCTCCGACCAAGGGCGCGCATGGCTCGAAGCGGACCTCCAGCAGCGAGACATTGACCTCCACATCAACAAGGCAAGCAGCGGTCTTACTCTGGACGCGCTCTACGGCACCAAGAAAGACGAAGGCCTGAAGATTCGCGTATATCTCCAAGGCGAGAAACACGCCTCAATCACCTACTTTGTTGACAGCAAGTGCTACGCGTTGTATCGCATCAGCTCTGACTAAATACTATGGTAGATGTGCACCCCACGAAGATGATTCTGACCTCAAGATTGTATAGGTATGATACTCGGATCACAAATTCAAGCGCTGATATCTGTTCAGACCTGTAGCACAATCCACGGATGCCATCCAGCGGCGCTACATCATCGAGTCGCTGGACATCGACATGATGCCCACCAGCCGCAACTTCATCGCGCGCTACCAACTCCTCGCAAGCATGGAGCATATCGTCTCGACCGACCCCAGTCCGCCCCCGCGCGCACTGCGGGACATCGAGTACTGGATCGCCGGCTATCTACGGTGCAGACCCGCCATTGAGCAGCACCGACGCTACATCTTCGCTCTACCCGACGACGCCGACGACCGTGACGATGATCCCGGCGACGATCCCAACCCCGGCGAACCCACGACGCCGCGCTACCTCCGGCGCCTGCACCGCTGCACGGTCGCCGGCATGTTCGCGGCGCAGGCAGAATGGGTGCTCGCGCAGCAGCTCGGCCCACAGCCCGACAGACGCATCGTCGATCTCGGGGTGTGGTACGCGTTCTGCGCAGAGGTGCGTCACATAAGGTCGAAGGTGCCGCAGAGCGGGGGCTGGGGGCGGCCGTATGGGTACAAAGAGAAAAATGCGGATAATCAGAAGACGCTGAAAGAGTTCATACAGAAGAAGTTCTTTGTCCCGGATAGCAGGATCAGGCGACTCGAGAAGGCGTGCAAGAAATCGAGCACGCTGGTAAGTAGGCCTGCTCTTCATTCATTCTTCCCTCGAGCGTTGCTGATGACGATTTATATTTTCTAAGCCAACTAGAACCCCAACACCCGAACCCGAACCCGAAGACACACGTCCCTCGCCCGTCGCTCTGCAGCACCACTACGACTCGGACTTCACCGACCACCTCCCCTCTTCCTCCGAAGCCTCGGATCCCGACTCCACCTCCATCACCTCCATCCCCATGGCCGACCTTGCCTCCGTCCCCGCATTCTGCTTCATCCGCCCCTCCCTGCCCGCTGGCACCTTTTTCTGGAAATGCCCGGGCCACGGGTGCGATTTCCGATTGGATCTGATGTACCCCGATAAGTCGTCCGCGACGATCGACCCGCGCCATATCGCGTGGCTGAAAAACCCTAGGAGCTGGCGGAATACGGCGGAACCGCGCCTGCGGAAGGTGTTCGACGCGATCGTGAGCGCGCACTACCTACAGCATATCAGGGAAATTGATTTGGACTATGAGATTGTGTTCGAGGCGCAGAGAATTACGGTAGGGGTTTATGCCGGTCGTGGTCGTGCGCTGACACCTTATTGGTGTGTAGTTTTCTAGGAAACGGGCACCGACCCCCGAACGCACGCCGCCACCACCACGCAAGAAGATCAAGGTCGAGGAAGATAAACCAACCACCCACGGTCCGCGCATCTCCCGCAGTAGGCAATCGTCGAATCGTCCGACACCCGGCGCTTGTCGCGTCTTTATCCGTTGACTACACTACCCATATTTCTACCTTATTGCCTGTTTCTGGTCGCTGAACATTCCAATCGAGGGCTCCTGACCCCGTTCTTCGTTGGACGGCACTTTGGACGTCGTCGTCGACACCCATTTCAAAGCGGATATCTATGATATATGAATATCGATAGAATTCTCTATCCCTACCCCGAATACAATAAGTGCTTATTCGATAATACTAAGCTCACGCTTCCGCGCCCTCGCGAACTCGTCTTTGTATGTGTCCCATATTCTGCAACCGAAGCGAAGCGAGTGAGTATGAGCACGTGTGTGAGTATGGGGGGGGGGGACGTATAATACGATATTTGGGAGAGGAGTGCGAGTGCGCACCTGGTCAGTTCGTCGATGTATATCTTCTGTATGCGGAAGATCTCTTCCGAGGAGGGGTGGTCGCATTGCTTTACGTGTATCGGCTTGCCAGCTTCGTAAATTTATGATTAATAACTCCCTACATGCGGAATGGGAGGGGGACTTACTAACTGCCACGATCCGCCGGCGGTAAGGCATGAGCCCAAGATTATCTGTAAACAGTCCGTCACTGATCCCTTGGTGTAAATGAACAGCAACCGTACAGTTCAGAAGACCTCGCCCATGAAACATCGGCAGCGTGAAACCGAAGATGCTCTGGAATTTCTTCTGAAGCGCATATATCGTCGTACCCGGTTCGTTCGGCATTTGTTGGTATATCTAATGCGTAATTTAGGTCAGCCGAGGATGGATGAACGAGAGGATGGCCGACGGACGTCATTCTCGCCAAAAGAAAACACTGGCACGAGGTCGGCTCTGCGGAGCAGGTTGAGATGAATTATTCCGCCTCGTATTCAGTTCGCAGAGCACGTACCCGCGTTGTATCGCGATTTTGATGAACCCGAGCCTTGAAATAACTCAGTCTCGATTGCACATACGACGCCATAACCCCACCAACCTTCGTCTCAGCGTCAAATCCGCCGTCCCCGGCCGCGCACTCAAGCTTTCTGCAGCGCCTCCAACGATGATAGTTATCGCGGACCCCGGCCCAGATTTCAGGATATTCGAGCACGACTGCTTGCTCACGCTGCATATGCCGAGGGCCAAGAGGATATCGCGGTAGATTGGCATTTTGAAGTTTGAGGCCAAGGTGAGGAGGTGCGGCTTGATGCCGGGGAAGGCTTTGGAGAAGCCCGTTGCTGTACGAGGCGTTAGTGATGATCGATGACCGTTTGAAGGTATTTAGATGATACTCGCCTTCTGTGGCGAATGTCGCAAATGCGCCCCTGTACCGACGTGAAGATCATAGCAGACAGGAAAAAGAATGAGCCGTACATGCCGATGATGCCTACATCGACATTGAGGGACGAACAGCACACGAAGAAGGGTTCTACGCACCATGAGGATGATAGCCGAACACATATGGCCTGTCAGCCGGCAGTTCAGCTTCCTGAAATCCGGGATTAACCAACGTCCCCCGAATCCAACCGACCGACACACCTTAAGGAATCTAATGCCTAGTCAGAGCGGGAAGCAAGGGTGACACGACGAGAACCCACGAAGCAGGATAATAATCTGCAAAATACCTCCAGAACGCCATTGACCTGAACCAATGACTTGGTCGCCCGCCGTAGTCGGGGCTTTTATCTATCCATTGTATCCAAATGGTGTAGAACGTCAAAAGAGGCCAGAGTGGGGGTATCGACCTGCGAGGAGGTTCAAACAGCGTCCAACCACGTCTACAAGTCTGTGAGGGCGTACCATAGCAGCAGAAACGTGACGGTCGTGATCACGATGAGCACCGACCAAATGGCCACTGCAAGCATCTGCAGCCGTCTTTTCCTCGGGACTTTGGCAGGGACGAAACTAGAAGAATCAGGATCAGTCCCGTGTCGACAGCTGCAGCGCATCACTCACTCAATGTTCGCCTGCAGCACCGCGACCGGGCGCAACGGAGTTGTCGTCAATTTTGAGAGCCTGTCTTTCAACGAGGAGGCAGATAAGCTTCGCGAGGCCGCTGACAGGACGCGTCCGGGCTCCATGTCGCGCGAGACTTGGTAGCTGAGCGATGGGAGAAGACGAAGAGCCGTGGTGCAGGTCACTGTACTAACATGAAGTGGCTGATGTCAATGTGAGTGCGACCCTGCAAAAGTGATTCATCCACGTGAAGGGTGCACACCGTGCGATGAAGTCATTTCGTTGGAGCGCTCGCCAACCAATCAACAATAAAAGATCGAAATTTCTATTTTATCGTGAACGTACAAGCTACAGGTGTGCAGAGGGGACATCAAGAAAATCACTAGTGTCTCGACAGCAAATTACGCGTAAAGGTCATCGTCAGCAGCCTCTTCAGCAAAGCCAGCGTTTCCAGCAGTCGTCGAAGAGCCACCTGCAGGGCCTTGGCCCTCCGGGAACTTGAAGTTGTTGCCAAACCCACGGGATTGTTGCAAGTTCTGAGAAGCAACGTCAGTGTGGTCTTCGGGATATTGCGGGAAACGGCTTACCTGGGAGAACATCTCGTAGCGTCTGATATCCTGGTCGGAAACGGAACGACGGGCATACTTCATTGCCTCCTCGAAGTGCTCTCTGCCGAAGAGTGAGAATTACAGATGTCAAGAGCAAAACAAGTAACGTACCTAGTGATTTGAGGGACGGGGTCCTCCTCATCCTCCATCGCTGCATCGTCGCCGGCTTCCTCCTTCTCCTTCTTTTCTCGCTCTCGTCGAATGTCGGACTCGATCGACTCCCGGATAGCCAGTTTGGCTGCGCGCTGACAAATTTCAGTGAGATCGGCACCGGAGAAACCGTGCGTGTTCTTAGCCAAGAAACCGAGGTCAACCTCAGGAGAAATGGGTGACTTCTTGAGAGCGGCCTTCAAGATGCTCAAGCGCGAAGGCTCGTCGGGAAGAGGGATATAGATAAGTTGGTCAAGACGACCAGGCCGGAGGAGGGCGGAGTCGATTTGATCGGGCCTGTTCGTCGCGCCGATGATGAAGACGTTCTTCTTCGAGTTCATGCCGTCCATTTCAGTGAGGATTTGGTTGAGAACACGATCACCCGCTCCTCCGCCGTCACCAGAGGCACCACCTCCACCACGAGCCTTCGCGATCGAATCCAACTCATCGAAGAACATAACACAGGGTGCGGCAGCGCGAGCCTTGTCGAAGACGTCCCGGACGTTCGCTTCGGACTCACCGAACCACATGGTAAGCAGTTCAGGACCCTACGAGCGCAGATACGTTAGCCCCGACGAACGGAAATATATCGGGTAACAAACCTTGATACTAATGAAGTTGGCTTTGCACTCGTTGGCAATAGCCTTCGCCAGCAACGTCTTACCAGTACCAGGAGGGCCGTAGAAAAGAACACCCTTTGACGGAGACATACCGTACTTGAGGAACTTCTCTGGGTGGTCGACTGGGTACTGGACGGTCTCTTGTAACTCCAATTTGACCTTCTCCAAACCACCAATGTCGTCCCAGGTGACAGTGGGCACTTCGACAACAGTCTCGCGAAGAGCAGATGGATTGGATGTGCCGAGGGCGAAGCGGAAGTTGTCCATAGTAACACCGAGCGAATCGAGGACTTCGGCATCAATTGTGTCTTCGTCGAGGTCAATGAGATCCATCTTTTCACGAATCTGCTGCATGGCTGCCTCCGAGCACAGCGAAGCGACGTCAGAGCCCACATAACCGTGAGTATCTGCGGCAATCTAAGGAGCATTGATAAGAGCACAGCAACATCACAATCAAGCATCTACGAACCTGCTCCAAATCGACGTCGTCGGCAAGTTTCATGTTCTTGGTGTGAATGCGGAGAATCTCGAGACGGCCAGTTGGATCGGGGATACCAATGTCGACTTCGCGATCGAAACGACCGAAACGACGAAGAGCGGGATCAATGGAGTTAGGACGATTGGTAGCAGCCATGACGACAACATTTGAACGGGCCTTGAGACCATCCATGAGGGTAAGAAGTTGCGAGACAACTCTGCGCTCGACTTCTCCGTTGGTCTGTATACCATGTTAGTGAATCGGAAGCGGAAATAGACCGTCCACTACGAACCTTTTCTCGCTTGGGGGCAATAGAGTCAATTTCATCAATGAAGATGATAGCAGGCGAGTTCTTCTCCGCCTCCTCAAATGCCTTCCGGAGATTACTTTCACTCTCACCCGCCATTTTACTCATAATTTCGGGACCATTGATTAGGAAGAAGAATGCACCGGTTTCGTTGGCGACAGCGCGTGCCATGAGGGTCTTTCCAGTACCTGGAGGACCGAACATGAGGATACCGCGAGGCGGCTTGATACCGATGGATTTGAAGAGCTGAGGATGTCTCAGAGGGAGTTCGACGAGTTCACGGATTTGGGCCATCTGCTTTCTACATCCACCGATATCGTCGTATCCGACATCAGCCAGGTTAGCTTCCTCGTCCTCGCGCTTGACGGGATCGCCCTCTGGATGATATTTAGCCTCTCGAACAGGAGAGGTCGCCAACGTGATTACTGACCTGTGTGAATGACTGTATCCTGCGCCACTATACAGAACTCGGCAGGATCTGTTTCGATGACTTTGAATTCCACTGTGCGCATTCCACCGCGAACAAGGAAAGTATCTCCCTTGCGGACGGGGCGATAGGCTACGATGCCGTTAGTGCGAATGGTCGAGCAGCGAACAGAGACACATACCCTCCAAGAAATAAGGCTTGAGGAAGACATCGAAGATGTTGCCACTGAGGCCTTCGATCGAGTCGTCGAATGGGAGGATGTGGACGCGCTTCCCGTATTTAATATCGAGACATTGGTGGACGTTTACGAGGTCACCAAGCTTCACTCGCAGGTTATTGCGAGCCACTTTGTTCATCTGTATACGACCCTCTTCGACATCATCCGAGCTCAAGCAGATAAGCACTGTGTCGCGACGCTTCTTCCCGCTGGTATATCAGTGAGCAACTGTACGAGTCCATAACAAGAATGCTCCATACCGGACGATAATCGTGTCCCCTCGAAAGAGCGATAGAAGCTCCATCGTTGCGGGGTTTAGTGTCGCAACTAGATGACTCACAATGAGCACCGTTTACAGCGCTACGATATTAGTATCACCCACCAGAGTTATCGTCTGTCGTTGCTTCATCGACGATGAGACGATTTGGCCTTGATGTCTGGTCAGCACTGGGCCACACAAGAGACACTAAGTCCTCACGATTTCTTTGGCCGCAGAATGGCCGTCGAAGTATCGTTCGGCCCTGGTTGGGGTGCTGCACCACTGGGATCAGCCATTCTAAACAATCAAGCGGGATATGGAGTGAGTCCGAGAGTGCGTCCTTGGGTTTATAAGGGAGACTGTCACGAAGTACGCGCGTCCTGACTCTCACAAACAATGACATTGGCCTGCCGTAAAGTCCGCAGATCCGCGTGACTTAGGCGCCTCTCTTTACAAGTTCTCGTCAGTTCTGCCAGATTCTAGCGGCCACTACGAGCTCAATGATACACGTAGCGACGCAGCTAACGTGCACAGCAATTACGGACGCAAGATTGAGTTCATACGCTTACTCGTTCGAAAGGAAGATAGAGCGAGCGCCGAGCGCTGCAGAGCCCAAGGTGAGACCCTCAAAGGATCATCTACAATGACTGTCGGATGTAGTAGAACAATTGAGCATGGTACATCAAGCATCCGAGCGGATGAAGACAACGGGGAATATCAGGTGTTCTATCTCCAAAGATCCTTGCAACGCGAACGTATTCTGTCCCCTGCTTTCCACCAAATAGCGTGCGCGTTACATCTCCTCGTCGTCAAGGCTAAGTTCCTCCACAGGATAGTCGCCAACTTTAACTCGATCGGGTCGTACAAAGATGCCGTAGTTTGGCCTACATGAGAAATAGCGTTCCCCGTGTACTCTGTCGCCAAACATCAGCCATCGTAAAAAAGTAAGGAAACGTGAATACTGACGATCCATCATTCTTACCCATGGGCTCGTCGAATTCGACGCCAACCCATATACCCTCCTTGTTGGCAAAGTTAGTTGGGCCGACGAAACGAACAGTTCCCCGTTTATGTAGAGTTTCCTCGGTACTGTCAACTTCACACCGCGAACCAATTGGTATATCTATGTGTGGAAGAGGAGTTGATTTTTCTGCATCTTCCTTGGGGGCAAAGCGTCCAACTTTGTTGCGTTGCTTGTACTGCAAACACCGTATCTAGGGTATGGGGATTAGGTTCGACGTTATACATTCATGCCGGCGACATACCTTGCCTCTGTGCGTAAGCTTCATCGCTCAGCTCGAACTTTTCCACTTGCGAGACGTCCGTAAGCTGGCCTGTGAGAGTGACTGATGGGTTCGTGTCGTCCACCTATATTTTACTTCATGAATATTTCCATCGAATCGGGGTGCGAGCCATGTACCACTAACTTTCAGAACCTGGAAGTCTTTCAGACCATAGAAACCCAGCGGCTGCGTATCGTCGGATAATGTGGTGACGGCTCGGGTGTCCTCCTCAGAATCTAGAACAGAGATTGCCTGGTTGCTGACTGGAATCCCCGTGATGAGTTCAAGCTTGTCCTGATCAAAGGAACCTCTTTAATCGAGGGTTGGCATCGATGTGGTTGATCAAGACCTTTAATTGCGCCACGGTAAGGTGCAAGTCATAACGTCGTTCAGAACGTGTATCGGGAGATGTGACAAACACGGTGATCGTTGGCATATTCACTGAGATGAAGGAAACGTTTGACTTGAACGAAACGCGGTCACACCAACGGAAGTTATTGGGCGCCTATTATACTCCATCTTGAACTTAGCCCATCACGTCCCGTTCAGCCTGTCGCCATTGCCGTGTGAACCGTTAACGATCTCAATAGAAGCTGCCATCCACCTCCAAGTACAGACATGACAGTGTGTGGCGGCAGCGAGGGCTCCCCGTAACACTAAGACCTTGCCTTATGAGTCATTTCCCCAAGCACCAATCACCAACGAACCAAGTTTAGATGCAAGATCTTATCAACACCTTAATATTGGAACGGACGGATTTCAATGGTGATCCCATCGAGTCGTATTGTTTCAAGAATGATCGCGTCAATGCGGCGTTGAGATGCAGTAGGATTTAGAGGCGTCTTGTCTCGGCCAACAAGCCAAACACCCGTAGCCTTGCTACTGGTGCCACTAACGCACTGCATAGCTGTGAGTACTTCCGCAAAATATAGTTTCATGTCTGACTTTGAGATGTATTCGTAGACTTGGGTTGCGCCGCTCGGGGACCTCTGTCAATGCTTGGATTGCATCACCGAACAACTACTCCACTGATGCATCAAGGCTGCGCCTACATTGTACGGTCGGCTCGAGTTGGCGGCATTACGTGGTCCAGTTGCAGCGTCATCACTTCAACCAGCCGTTTGGAACACGACCATGCATCCCTAGGGACTGACGGCGTGCTCCATTTGTCCCCGTGGGCTTTTTCCATCTAGATTTCTATTGGATTTCGCTTATTTTGCCCTTCTTTTCGCCAGGATATGTTTTGTCGCTTCCCACCACCTCCCTCTAGCAATTGATGCATCACTCATACCCCATCGCATTCGAGCCTACTTAAAAGTGTAGCTTCTAGCCGCACTACCTTTGTTTTCCGTCGGTTGCCTCGTGTCCGTCACTCGCTCAAGTATGTCCTTTTCTAAGGAAGAGGTCCGTATAATTCCTTCCAAAGTTCTGTCTATATTTACCAGTACCTACAGTCAAAATTCGTCGCAATATTCTGTCAAACCCTGCTTTATGGTGAGTGTTATCCTCTTTAGAGGCTCGTATGCTCTTTTGACACTTACTTTAGGTGCCTACGCGGTTATCTTCTTCATCACTCATTGGGTCCTCGTCCATCGGCAGCCCAGGGGGAAGCCAATCAATTGGACAATGGTTGGTATTTCATTGGCAATGTTCATCCTGGCCACCATGGTGTGTGGACTCGGATACTCCTATACCCTGATAATTATTTAGCCGTTGATTCTCTCTCCAGCATATCGCCGTCAATTTTACTCGAATCATCAAAGCCTTCGTTATTTACAAAGATGAGCCAGGGGGACCCGCCGCCTTCTTTGACCAACTTGCCGAGTTCACCCAACTATTTGGCAGCACCATTTATGTTGTCCAAACTCTTCTTGGCGATAGCGTCGTGGTAAGAATATGCCGTTGGACAGCCTCCAGACTCTGATTTTTCCTTTGATCATTAGCTCCTTAGGTGCTACATTGTATGGGGACGGCGTCTCTCCGTTGTCCTGTTCCCAGCCATCCTCCTGCTAGGAAGCACAGGTATGTTGCTGTTCGTCAGCTTATCTCGCCGTCTGACGCCATAATACTGTGCAGCTTCTGGAATCGGAATCTTGTACTCAATGGGGCACGTGGTGCCCGAAGCAGAAATATTCGCCGTCCAATTGCAGAAGTGGATTTTGACTTTCTTCTCCATGACATTCGCTACCAATATCATTTGCACCTGTAAGCACTCTCACACCCAATCAGCATCTGTGTTGGCTTGGCTAAACGGCTTCCTAGCGCTCGTTGCATTCCGCATCTGGCATAACATGAAGCGCGAGAGCACGGTATTCGGCGGCGGGAGGAATTTGCGTCCCGTTCTCTTCCTCGTGGTAGAATCTGGCTCGGTGTACTCCGTGACGTTATTGGCTTTACTTGTCCTCTACAAGACCGAATCGTGGTTCCAGTACGTGTTACTGGATGCGGTGCGTACTATGCTCTTCGATTCAATATCTTACTCCCTCGTCTCGCTGACGCCGATTCAACGTAGGTATCACCGATTGTTGTGAGTACTTGGCATCACAGACATCTTGCGTCCAGTGGTTGACTTATTGATAGGGCCTCGTCTTCTCCATGATCATCGTGCGCATCGGGTTGGGTCTCACTACCACTGGCGGAGAGACACGAGGCCCTTTTACTAGTCGCAGGGAGAACGCTCGCCCTTCGCATGCCGAGAAGGAAGAGGAAATAATACTGGAGACTTTCGTAGCTGCCCCGCGGGTGCTCGAGGTGACAGCTACCATGTCCTCGAGTCACAGTACCTACCCAGACACGGATACGACGTACGCACAACCGTCAAGTGGGAGCGTAGATACGAGGTAGGCTGGCTCTTCGGCTCTGTGGGGGCCGAGGACGAGGCCAGTAGTTCAAATATATGTATATGCCTAAAAAAAACCATTCGCTCGAAACGCTTCGATTTTTAAGTCTCGGGCGCTGGGCAAGGAAGCGAACATCAAGTCGTGTATTCACATCAGTAACACCATCTATCTCGGAACTACGCCACCAAGCGCCATCTCCCATCCAAGTTGCTCATACGTCCAGCCAAAGCAAGACCCACCAAGCGCCGGGGAGTGAAAGCCACACACACTGTGATGCATCCCTTCTTCCTTGTGGAGTTCGTTGATAATACGCATTTCCTCTGGACTGAGAGAAATCAACTACGAACATCGAGGAACAGCTTAGGTCAATAAACTGAGCGTTGTGTAATACAAATTCGCGGCTCACGGTCAAGTTTTCTTTCAGCCGCTCAAGATTTGCACTCTTCGGGATGACGATGGTTGAGCGGCCTATACCCCAGCTGAGTAGCACCTGGGCCACTGTTGCATTATGTTTCTCAGCAATTTCACCCAAGACGTCGTTACTGGATAACTTATTCTTGGCCACTGGGGAGTATGCCGTGAGCAATAAGCCTTTATGTAGGCAATATTCTAATAAAGCATGTTGTGGCAGACAAGGGTGCGCTTCGACCTGGTTGATTGCTGGGATTATGCGCGCAGATTCCAGGAGTTTGTCAAGTAACTTGATGCCGAAGTTCGACACGCCAATGCTTTTCGCTTTGCCTAAATGCTAGTATAGGGTAATGATGAACACGACAACGTATGTCCATACCAATTTCAACGAGATTTTCCATCTCGCGCCATGTTTCAGCAATCGTTGGGCTCGCATCGGGAGGAAGAGCCTCGCCTGCGAGCCGTCCAACAGAGTATGGCTTAGCGGAATAGGCAATTTCCGGACGGAACATCCTTACCGGTCTTTGTCAAAGCTTGGGGCCAGTGCATCAAGAAGAGATCCACGTATGTTGTGCCGAGCTTGGCTAGGCTCTCGTCGAGGGCTGCGGACACTCGACCATGATCTTCGCTCCTGTAGGTGAATCTATAGGAGTGGAGTGCCTTGGGACTGAACCCACGTACGCAAGCTTGGTTGTGATAAACACTTCTGTACGATCAACGCCGGAGTCTCGTAGGCCTTTCCCGACGGACTCCTCATTTCCTGTTCGCGATTTAGGAAAGTTCTTGGTAACGAAGCTCATTACTAAACAGACCGTAGTTCGCTGCCTACGAGGCGGCGTCATTTTATTGATAGCTGCCAGTGAAACGCACGCATACCGTGTCGATGTGGCGATAGCCCAATTCAAGTGCCCACACTATCATCTGTCTGACCCGGTCGCTTTCCCCAACTTGCCCCATCCAACATCTGGAAGGGAGAGACATTAGTTAATTCATTTGGGTGCAAGGGAAGGAATACCCAACACCGAGGGCTGGAATTGAGAGCCCGTTGTTCAGCTTGAACTGTAGTGCGTCATTCATGTCAGCAATGGTGATAAGGACCAACTCGAGGTACTAAGTCAACTACAAAAGGGTAGGCATGTTTCCTGACATTCGCGGTACGCCACATGAGAAAGTTCCGTGTTCACCGCATGTTTCGTGGATAATAATACTATGGGGATCTGCGGAAACAATAATCTCTGATGATAACAGTTATACCTCACGCTTACATGTGATGAACAACAAGAGTCTAAATTTGACACGGCTACATCCGTAGGTGCTACATTGCTATTTTGACTTCGCGCCTATATCTAGTCACTAGACATGATTAATGCACGATTAATGATTGTTCAGCTACTCCGCTAACTTTATTCGAGGGTGAAGTATGTACTTACCTCAATGAATGATGTTGGCTGTGAGAAGATGACTGGAGGGGTCCCCAACAAGCTCGACGTTGAACTTCCTCGCTTTCTTGTTCGTAATATTGGCGCTCTTCTGGAACTTCTTCCTATCTCGTTCCCGAGCCTGCCCATCGTAGTACTGCATGTTCAACTGGGCAGAACTCTTCCCTCCAATATCGGTGTCAATATCGCACCATACATTCTTATCGTGGTTGCCCAAGAATACAACGACTTGTTCACTGCCGGCATCCAGACGGATTGCGGCGGAAGTGTCGTACCCTAACAAGAGGATATGTTCGCCGTCATTGTTTGACCAAGTACCGGCCTTGTACACGGAGGCCTCGACTGGTTTGAAGAAGGCGTTCGTGTTGGTTTGGTAGACGCGAACCACGAATTTGTACGACATGCTTCTGCGAGCAAGTAGTTATTTCATGATCCATAGGCAATTCGCGGTGAATTGTACCTGTTGAAACGACGGCTGAGGGTATTCCGTTACAGTCGCGTTCGTGGGAAGACGCAGCGGTGCTCTTTTTGCTCGTTGAACAACGTCTGCCTGGTCGCTTATGAGAGCGCGTTGAACCGTGGCATCCCGAAAGCTAAGTGAGTAGCTATCAATCATGACTAGGGGATTTGTTGTTACGGTGCCCGTACCATTTAAATATGCTCCTCGACGCGTATTTTAGTCTTACGCAGTCTTACGCGATGACGATTTGATTGTGAGTTGGATTCATCATATACTGCGAAGAGTAACGCTGAACTCGTATGATGCAAGGTCTAAAAACTTCAGTATGAGTTGGATATACCGCGATTCGGTGCAATCAAGGACTTGTGCAATGGTTGTGCCAAACCCAATCCGCCGATGCTGGCGAAACATATCAGACTTTTCACGCATCCCGCCCCGAATGGTGTGGCTGCCTCCATTGGACCCCGAGGATGCTCGACAATGGAGTAGTGACCACCTGATATTCACGTCATCCTGCGTTGTACCCGACTGTTGAAAGATGCTACCGTTAGGACGAAAGGTTGTAGCGGATCGTGTTCTATATACTCGTTAACCTTCGCAGTCCTTTTAAATCCGTCACATGTTCGCAAATTCAGGCTAATCGTCGCTATCCAAACATAGTTTTCATAGTCATCGGACAACCCATCCTCACCCACTCCCACATGTGTTGCAGAAACAACTGCTTCTCAACTTCTTTTCGTCAAATCCACAGCTTCTCAGACATCTATGGTCCGACACGGCCCCCTCTGTCCTGCGGCAATTTCTCGGTCGTCAAGATTGATCACCCCGTTGACACTCATGCTACGGGTGTGCGTATTTTTTACGACCTAAGATTGTGGTAGGTCAAGCCCATCGACTTTTCGCGCAGGACGTTGCCGCAGTTCTTCAGGGCACCATTTGGTAAAGCCAGACAATACTTTCAAGGACTGGCCTGCGATCCTAGCCAGCAACTGTATGACATAACCAGTCGTTAAATAAGGAGGCCCGAATCCAGCTAATCAGAATTGCGGTTTCACGAACGATGCAAATACCTCCCTTCCCCCAACTTCATATTTTGAGCAATGAGGTAACAAGGGCAGTGGGCAAGGTGAATTGCTAGGGCCAAAGGGGAGCACCTGCTCCGTAGTGCGTTGTAGGCCCCTTCGTTGTCACCTTCGAGGACGCAAGTCTGGAGACGGCTGAGACCGTCATAACCTCTCGCTGCCCTGTATGTTAGTGCCCAGGTGATATCACAGCCGCCAAGGACAAGACGTACGCAAGCCTCCACATGCGCGAGGTGAATGTTTTGATTTTCGCAAATGCGTCCTCCGATCTGAGATCGGCCCTACCATCGTGAGTTTTAGACTGCTTCAAGCGATTCAAGAATCTCCGTGTGTTGTATCTCTGGGACGGGTTCACAGACGTGCTCGCGGCCCTTGATATGGATATCACGCCTCTTCTCGCCGCTCCTCGTCTTCGCAAGCTGTGTATCAATAGATGGTCGTTCGATGAAGATGCCTCGGACCTACTTCGCATCCTACTCTCGACCAATCCCCAGCTAGAGGAATTGACACTCGAAGACATCTCCACGGAGTTCGTGGACTCAAGGACAGTGCAGGGGCTCCTTCGGCTGCACGCTTTGAAGCCCTTCGACGCCTGGAGATGTTCAATGTAGCGCACCCGATGCTCAGACTAGAAGCGCTTATCGAGTTTCCGAATCTCAAGTCTTTGGTCACCCCGATGGCCCGCGCATTGGAATGTACCGTCATGGTGTCCAACCCATTTCTCAGAATTTGACATCACTGGTTGTTTCGCTTCCTCCAACAAATCTGCGGCCTTGGAAGGTCGGAAGGTATAATCATAGTGATTTATATGCCTATCGAGGGCGTCGGTGGCACACTCGACACCCTAGCAGAGGCGCAGGCAAGAGAATCGGCGAAGCTCGAAGAAGCGCTTGGAACATTGTTGAAAAACGACGGATTATACTTAGATGTGACTCTAGAATGGAACGACGGGGTGTGTGAATGACCCGCTATGAGCACTAGAGTTCAGCCCACGAATCTCATGAACCTTCGTCCTTGTTGCCACTTAGACTCCGGAAGAATTCCGCGTACGCATGTTCGATATCGAAAGATAACTGCATGGCAAACAATCAGCACAAGGAGCGGGGCATATATAACATGGCGGATATTGCCTACCTGTCGGGCTTGATCTTCCGTAATCTCCTCCGACGCCTTCATTCCGTTCAAGGTGATTAACCTGGTCAATATCCAAATCAGGCCAAGGAGAATGTATAGGCCGTGCGGTACCTACCAGCCAACCATTCTACTTCGACCCTCCCAGTCTTTACTGCCCTTGAAACGAGCGTAGCTAGTCACAAGTTCTTGCAGCATAGGATGCAATTGATCCTTGGCCCGTAATCGTAGTTTAAGAGCATCCATGAATGTGATAAAGTTCTAGATGAACCCACCGATGTTAACGAAAGAGAGCAGCGGTGGTGGCGAGGGTATTTACCTGGGTTGTTTCTGCTACCCACTTCGCTGTCTCAGGGCCCGCTTCGCTCGAATGTTCGACCGTGGCCGGGACACCGACTTTCACTCTGTGCAGTGCTGCTGGGTTGTCCATCTACGGGAAGATCGCTAAGTGAGCATGATATGGGCTACCACACATAACTACGCACATTATATCTCTTCATGAATTCCTCTGTTGATGGTACGTCGTCCCCTACCAACTTCAGCATGGTCTTGTACTGAGAGAGGAGCCTCGTGCATGCTGGAGAATATCTCTTTGGTCGTTACGTGCCGACTTAGCTTTCATCGGACATGGTGGAACAGAAACCGCGTACTCACTCTGCTGCGGTAATGGAATCGCGGACGTAAGCACGCTCAAGGTAGTCCAGCGCAACAATGATGCCAAAGAGAGTCGCTTGGAGATTGTATTTTTCTCTCTCCGAGTTGGTAGAGTACAATCTAGCTTCTTCGTCTAGCGAAAGTTGTCCCGACGACATGGTGGTAGGAGGGAGCTGCACAGCCTGCATCTTATCGACGGGCGCTTGATTATGGAGTCAAGACCAGCTGCAGACCCTCCATAGACGAATCCGTCACCAGTATTAAATATTAGGAATATTTCAACGAAAATTACTTGTGGGCAGATGTGGGCCGGTTCTTAACTTGCGCATGAATGTTCCCCCTTCCCTTCTTAATCCAGAGCTTATGGTTGATCACATTAGTACGACCCGTGGAATCTGCCTCGTGGAACTAACTCTCCTGAAGAGTGACCCGATACGTATCACTGGCAAGTACACACTCAGTATAATCCGATATGAAGATAGCTGTGACAGGCTGCAGTGGTTCTGTGGGCAAACGAGTGGTGGCCTTGGCACTCAAGCGAGGGCACACCGTACTTGGAATCGACAGGCAATCAGCGGAACACACCAATGAACACACTGACTTTGTATATGTGGAGCTGGATTTAGCAGACTACAACGCCGCTCTAGACATTTTGAAGGGGTGTGATGCGGTGGTCCATCTCGCAGCTTTCCGCAACCCTGGTGACTATGGTGCTACTACACACAACAAGTAAGCCTCTGATGCAGTGTTTGTCACTTTACTGTTTTGATGTAGGCTAACAACTTCCATACAGCAACGTCGTATTGTCCTGGAACGTCCTTCGGGCGGCGGCTGAGGTCAGGTCGAGCTAGTTAGTGAATTTGTTCTGCTCATGACGGCTTTCGTAGTTGGGGATCACCCGGGTAGCACAAGCTTCTTCAGTCAACGTCATAACGATGGTGTACAGTCAAGCTCCCCACTTTCATTATTTCCCTATCGACGAAGACCACCCGTGTCTACCTGACGAGCCCTACGGACTATCCAAAGTGTGAGCGCCTCGTTCGTCTGCGGCGTTGAGGGCCCTCTGAATTTCTACCCTGGTTATAGCATCTGTGAACTCCAGGCGGATACGCTGGTGAGGAGGTATCCATCCATGCGTATCGCAAGCCTGCGGTTGCATTGGTCCGTGTCATCCAAGTTGACCGCCCGAAGCCTGGAGTCATCCAAGGCAAGCAAAGATCTCTGGGGCTATGTTCAGGAGGATTCCGCAGCAGAAGCTTTCCTCCTGGCTGTGGCGAAAGAGAGTACAGCCTGGACAGGCCACGAGAGGTTCTTCATCGTCGCACCCGAAACCGCGCAAGACGAAGAGTCTTCCAAATTAGCTGGAGAACATTGGCCAGAGGTTCCTCAGAGGCATGCATTGCTCGGAAGACAATCCTTCTTCGACTGCGGAAAGGCGGAGAGACTGTTGGGTTGGGTCCACAAAGACTAATGGTCATTTTATCAGACGAGCAATCCTTGTAAAATTGAAGAGCACCTTGCTTTGGAACATCCACGAAAGATCTCCCTCGTAAGCTACACCCTCTCACACATTGCAAACAAAGTGCCTGAATATCTCAGTGTGCGCGATCCCAAGCCAACTCATGAACCACAATCGAGGGGAGCTAGAAAACAAAGCTCGCATCGTCCGTGATACGGATTTGAAGCCCAACTGGCGCGTTGAGCCCAAGTGATTTGAGCTGATGGACCTGTGGTTCGCATCGGGTGGCTCTGTGTAATATGCTACGGGAGGACCTGGCAAAAGGCTTCCCGACCTGCAATGTAAAGTGTACGGCCGGCCAAAGTTCGGTACGAAACCCAGATCTGAATCGTGGGAAAATTATTAAGGTCCTCCTCAGCGCATACTGCATTCTCTAGCTGTCAACAACAGCTCAACGAGTAAGTGTGTGGCATGTCATGTTGTGTACTGAGACGAACATGAAGGCTGATACTCACCGTAACCAGCAAAGTCGTATCCTCGTGGCTCTCAGGCGGCTAGTCTAACGCAGGGTTGCACGACGCACCTTTTTATCGACCTATAATCTAACGGTCAACCGTTTAAAAGGACTTCGACGATGACCAACAAGAAGAACAAGCAGCGAAAGAGGCAGGCCGCATTAAACGGCGCCACGGCTGGCAACGAGGGGTCCTCGAGTCCAAGCACTGATGTTGGAGATCTCAATGGAAGTGGCCAATCCCCTGAAGCTTCGACCAGTCCACCGCTACCGACGGCTGAGCCTGCGCCGGAGAAGCCTATTGCGCTAGCGGAGAAGACGAAAGAGCGGGGAATGTCGCGTTCAAAGAGAAGCGGTTCGCCGAAGCTGTCGAGCTGTACACATCTGCGATAGGTGCTTCTTTCTCTTCACTCTTTTCCATCTTGTCGTGCTCAGTTCCCCGAATACATCTACGACTTCCCTACTACCATGCTCAAACGCCGTAGATCTGAACCCGAATGAGCCTGCATACTTGACCAATCGCGCAGCATCGTATATGGCTATGAAACGCTTCCGGCCAGCCCTGCAAGACTGTCAGGTTGCTCTTGCCTTGCAATCATCCGCTCCTCCGCCCCCTTCAAAAACTCTCATACGATTGGCGAAATGCCAACTTGCTCTTGGCCTGGTCGAACCCGCACTATCCACTCTACGACCCGTTATATCGTCCGAACCCTCAAACGTCGCTGCCATCCAACTACAGCGGCAAATAACGCAGCTTGGCTCACACTTGAAGACATTTGAAAAGTCTCGTGCAGATAGCAATTGGGGCATGGCTCGACTGGCTCTGGATAAATGTTTCCAGGGCATCGAGGGCGAAGGGGGAGAGGTTCCAGCGGACTGGAGGCTATGGAAAACAGAGCTGGAGTTGGCACGGGGCGCCTTGGAGGTTGCAAGTGGGTCAGCGAAGTGCGTATCCTAATGCTCGTGACGGTTACTCTCATATATCTTGCATTCTCGAAGTGATGCTCTTCGGTTAAACCCCAATTCGCCGGACATTCTTGCGTTGCGAGGCTTGATACTGTTCATCTCGGGGAAGCTGCCGCAGGCCCTGCAGCATGTCCAGTCAGCTCTGCGACTGGATCCCGACCATCCACGAGCGCAGAAGCTGCGTAAACGTGTAAAGGATATCGAACGGCTGAAGGAAGAGGGAAACGTCCTCTTTAAACGAGGCTCCCTCGAACCTGCCATAGAAAAATATACTGAAGCTCTGGAGGTAAGGCCAGCAAACGCCCTGCTCGTAACGCGCCTTAACCTTCGTTTCAGCGCATCGGGGCCGCTGATGATGAATGCAAAGGAGGCCATATCCGTGCCACTCTCCTTTCCAACCGGGCAACAACACTACTGAAGGTAAACCAGTTTCCCTTAGTTTGGCTCTTGACGTTAACGATACTTTTCTCAGCTCGAGCGATACCAGGAGGCCCTGGAAGATACTGACGTGTCCATCGAGCTCAATGGCTCTGCATTTAAGGTATATCGTACTCGTGCGCGGATAAACCTTGGTCTCGAGGCCTTTGAAGAAGCCGTCCGAGATTTCAAGCGGGCGATAGAGCTCGCTAACACTGACGGACTTACCGGGCCGAGCGATGTCCGATCACTGCAAAATGAGCTTCGGAAGGCAGAAGTCGCGCTTAAACAGAGCAAGACGAAGGACTACTACGGTATTCTGGGTGTTAAGCGAGATTGCACGGAGATCGAGATCAAGAAGGCGTACAGGATGCAGAGCCTGAAACACCACCCCGACAAGGTATGTGGTTTTGGTCGGACGTTTCAATGGAGCTGGTGTATTCACTTTGGGCATAGGGAGGAGATGAGGAGAAGTTCAAACTTGTCGTCGAGGCACATGCCGTGCTATCAGACCCACGTCGACGTCAGCGGTACGATATGGGTGAAGACGATGAGCCTTCCGGCGGCGATCAATTCAACGGCGGCTTCGCTCACATGGACATTTCCGAACTACTTGCCCAATTCGGTGGTGGTGGTGGCGGTGGTGGATTCTCTTCTGGGGGCTTCCATAGCGGCCATAGTCACGGCGGAGGTCGGCAGCGGTACACCCAGGGCTACCCGTTCTAATCGTGCTCGATCTATGCATATGTCCTCCTTTCATCTCTCTCGTCGTATATTGCTTTGCAGTGCTTACAAGACAAGTAGAACATCCCTTCATTGTGTAAGAGATGTAGCAAAACCACCCTCCTTTGACTATTCCAGCCCCTGTCTGTTTAGCCGCCTCTCCCCCGGGCTCATAGGGCTGCCCTTACTAGCAAGGGTTACCTGGGAGACATCTTCAGCCTTACTCACGGATATACCTCTCAGAATCGACGAGTCTAGTTTCCTCGACGGGATTCAGTTTCGACACCCGGTGCAAATACGATCGTGAGTCATCCAATCCAATGTCTGGACTTTATTTCTGGAAATTGAACGACTCCCTCTGTAGATGTGCTCTGATGTGCAATCCCTGGCATCGTGAAGTTTTCGCAGAAGGGTAGCTGAAAGGATAACTCGAACTCACTCAACGGACTTGCAGACCATCTCAAAGAGCTAGGTGAGCGTAGATTTCCATTTGCGGCTTTCTTTCCAAACGCCACTGCCCGGTCGACTTGAGCCTCAGTGAGACCCCGGAATACGGTCACGCCACCATCTTGAATACTACCCTTAAAATGTCGGTAAGAAGGGTAACTTGGACATCGATCGAACATACATGGCTCCCGAAGGCGTGTTCCTCAAGGTCCACACAAACCCCCAGGAGAAAGTACCTTGATAACGCCTGAGCCCATTCCAATCTGCAAGTGTGGGTTAGACACCGGCTAGACGGTTTGGGTCTTGCCATCACTATAGTCTCTGATGGCCCGCTGAATAGGACAACACATAGTACGTCAGTCAATGCGATTATAGAAGCTGAAGGGGACCTTACAGCTCGGTCGGTTGCATTGAATAGCGGGGTGACGGTTATGATGTTTTCCCTATTGAAGGTCAGTGCAAGCTTTTTCCCAGACGGAGAGAGCATGCGGTTGGCGATGTAGTAGGTGCCCTGGTTGAACATAGCGCTTCCTGAAGTAGTATTCGCCATGGTTTTCTCTACGCAGTTACCTTGCACCAACCTGTGGCCCGTTATTTACGTTGTCGCTTGAATGCCCGCGTGCTTGGAGCGGAGAACGTTTGGTAATGTTCACGAACACGTCTCTTCCCACCCCCGGCACGAAGCCACTGTATCTCAATTCCACCGATACTTTATTTACAACAACACTACACTCAACGCCTGCTCGTTGCACGAACGTGCATTTTTAGTGAGTCTCCAAGAACCCTCATAGTGAACTCGATAGCTGAAATGTAAGTCACCAGGGCTTCTCTCAAACGTTTCACCGTACACAGAAGCCAGCAATTCCATGCAATTGGAACCTGGTGAGTTTCGAATCCACATGTCATTGTATGTCCCGGGACGGAGCTAGAATTCGCTCACTTCCTGAGCTTGCTGGTCCTTGGCGCGTACGATCCTAAACATGCTCGGATACAAGCTACTATTAGACCAGGCGTAACAGTCATGCGAGAACGTTGGACCAACGTTGGACCAACTTTCCGGCGCCACAACTTTATTTGTAACATTATCATTTTGAGTACGTATTTGTTAGATTAGAACACCGCGCGTTCCGCAATAGTCTCCAAAAACTCTGGGTGGAATGCAATTACTTCGTGAGCATGTTGGACCTTGGTGACACCATCCTAAATATATATACTCGTGTATCGTCATAATCGATCGTCTTAGAAGGCTACAACGGCGGGCCTGGTTCATTGTCCTTGATTGTTCACGTTCGCAGATATGAGGCAGGCAGCATCTGCGCTAATGGTAGATCTCCCCCATTGGCTGCACAAACAGGGGTTGAACATACAGCAGCCCGATCATAACTTTACTTCCTGAAACGAAAACGGCTTGTACCCCCTGGGTTATTCTACACCGGGATCAAGATCCAATGCTGATTCCCTCTTTCATCCTCATCCCCGAACGCTACTTCCTGATGAACATTGAAAGACCCCAGAAAACAGTGACAGCCCCATCTTGTATACTGCGTGAAATGGCAGCGAGGGAAATGGCGATGGAGGCTCGAACGTCGACGGAGAACATCTACGTAGCTCCCGATGGGGTATTCCTCAAGGTCCACACATAGGCAGGACTCGTATGATGCCTGGGCCCATTCCATCTCCAAATGTGATTCAGACGCAGGCGACACAGATTGCGTTGCGCCGCTGTAGTAGTTCCTGATGCACCACCGCGGAGTGGGATGATGACTGCATCAGAGCAAGGTCGTCACGGAAAGATAACGGTGACCTTACGGCCTGATTGGTTGCATTCACCTGAGGGGTAACGTGACAGTGTTCCATACTCCATTGAAAGTTAGAGCGAGCTTCTGTCCAGCTGGGGAGAGAACACGATTTACGATGTGGTACGTCCCCGGGTTGGGCATGGCACTAGCTGGAGCTCATGTGTGGCCGATCATGGTCTGAAGGTGTATGAGTCGAGCGTATTCTCCTAGCCATTCGTTACATATGTTGGGATTTCAAAGGAAGCGCGCAACATCGGTGGCTGCTCGAAAGAGACGTCCCGCTCCACACAACAAGACAATGCAATCCTTCGGCGGAACTACTACAGCGATAGATGTCAGTCGGAAGGTATGGTGTACGGAATGGGACATACGTACCTGTTGCTGAATTCTTCTTGTTGCACTCCCAGCGATATGAACGCTGGAGAAAGTCTCGGCGATGAAGGCTTCGACAAAGCACAATATGTAGGGGCCAACAGATTGCTGTGATTCGAATGACAAGGATATATAGTACTGGCAAATAGTAACTAGGGTATAACTAGCCAACATAACTCTGTCCGTTGAGGCGACCAGAATATGAGTGACCGTTCACAAGAGAAGCAAATTGGACCCAGGCCCAAGGGCGCAACGAACGCAGGCGCACGGATGAAGAAAATAGGTACACTGAAGCCCCATGGCAGTTGACCAAGCAAGGAGGATATCGCCTGCACCCCTCCTGCCGACATTTGGCACCCAAGAAATCAACAACAAACCGTTCAAGAAATAGACAAAAGGATATAGGTAATCGCGGAACCACAGCTGTGGCCACAGGCACACGCTGTGGTCAAGCGTAGCGAGTACGTGAGATAGTCTTTTTTAAAGGTTGCTTGATGTATACGTATATAGTTCTACCGCACAAAATATTACCGTCGCGTTTCCATTGTTCGAAGTCATGGGAATTGAGGGGTTTAGAAGCCACCGTAGGCGTCCCCTTCGTCATAGACAGTAGCAGGTCTGTCGGTAGCTGGTGCAGGGGCACGTTGAATAGGGGCAGGAGCGCTAGGCAGAGGAACCTTCGGGGCTTCGTTTACAGCAGGTGGTTGTCCTTGAGCTGGGGCCACAGCTGTGATTGGTGCCTCGAAAGTTAGGCTGCTAGCCAAGGGGCTAGGGACGGGGGTCGTTGGGAATCTGTCCTTCTGTCCATTGAAGTCATCGTAACCTGAAACCCGGGCCTGAACATGGATCTCTGGGAGGGACGGAGGGATGGAATCAACGCGAGCATGCTGTACAGCGGTAGGGGTGGGCGGGGTAGGGAAATCAAGGTCGGAGGACGGCGAGGTGACAGGTTGGTCGTAAGGCGATGGTAAGGCTTTGGAGAAGCGGGCTGGTTCAGGATCGGCGAACGGAGATGGAGACGGTTCTGCGGCAGCAACAGCACCCATATATTGATTGACAGCTGGTGTGCTCAGACCAGCGGGAACGGCTGTGTTCAGCTGCTTAGATATCTCGGCATATTGGGTGGCTTGATACGGGCTGACGCTCGAGCGAGTGAGGTCGACGTAGTCGCCTTGTGGTACTGAACTAACACTGGTGAGAGACGCATGGCCCTGCCTATCGTCGGGACCATAAGATGGCGCCCGGTTGGGGTGTTCCCCATGGGCGGGGACCGCAGAGAGCTGTCGATTGAGTCCCCCTGCGGCACCTACGCCTGCGACATGGGAGTAAGCAGAGTCATATGGCACGACATGTGCAGAGCCGGGAGACTTAGGGGTGAAAGGAGATTGAGCATATGGAGAGACAGCGTTGTAGGACGCGATATTGTCGTTGTAATAATAATCTGGAGACCCGGAGGTGGGCGGGGGTGACATTACTTCGCCAGGACCGAATGAGCCGTAGTTATTGTATCCTGTGGCGCCGTATCCGCCCTGAGGGCCGACAAACCCAGCATTGACGGGAGTGCTATTAGCGAGTTTGCGTTCGATCATGCTTGGTGGACGTGGGTTATATCCACGGCTAATTGTATCCTCGTGCGTGGGTGGGTCGTTCATAAGAACTGCAGAGCGACGGAAGCTATCCGGATCAAATGCATTCTCATCACTACGCTTGCGCCAACGCCGCTGTTCAAGACGGTTAGTGGATCCACAGGGAATGAAGATGTTCACTGACAACTGCATAAAACACTCCAAAAACGACAAGTGCAACTCCTACAAGCCCGGCTCCGATACCCCCAACTATGGCACCGGTGCTTGAGCCAGATGACCCTGAGTCGGGCGCTGCGGAAGAAGATGCGATGGCGGCAGAGGAGGAGGATGTCCCGAGAGCGGGAGCGACATTCCTTGATAATGTGGACAACGGGGTTAGCAAGGATGTTGTCGTTCCGCCATTTAAGACTGGCGTTGCAACTACAACGGATGTCAATGGGGTCGTAGTAGTAGGGGTGGTAAGGACAGCGTCAGCAGCTCCTTCAGTAGTAGTGGGGAGGACAGTAGGGACAACAACAGTAGGCGGGGTCAGGGTTGTGGTCGTAGTTGGAACAACTGGTGTGGCTGGACGGTCCGCAGCGGACGTTGTAGTCACAAGTCGTGGCGGGGGGTTGACTGGGTTGGGAGTGGTGACAGGACCCGAGGTCGTTACCGGTGTAGAGGGAGGAGTAACGCTGGCTGTGAAGTTACAGGTCCTATGAGACCTAGCCAGGCTGCGTAGTATGTGGAAAGGACTTACGGGGCGTTGAAGTAGGAGTCGGCTCCAGATCCGTCTCAGTCATGCCTGGATAGATGGCCGTTGGGCTGAACCGAGGGTGAAGGCGAATCCCAGCTGGGACCCTGGCGAATTTGCGATTGTGCGCTGCTGGGGCACGTCTGTGGGAGATCATGACTGCCGTTCTGTGAAGGAGTGTCGGGGGTAAGGAATGTGGTGACCCAGATAACTGAGTAAAGAAGAGTGGGGAGCAAGGATGGGGTCAAACTCGCAAAATCGTCGTTTCGTGAAAATCGTCACATCATTGTCACAGGATTATGTAATATTTCGCAAGGGTATGGCTGTACTTTAAAAATAACTACACATGCATTCACGAACTCTGGTGAAAGACCAGCTTGTAAGGAGAAATGCCATTAAATGAGTGCGAAGCAGAATCACTCACGGATTCGCCGCCTACGGCAATGCTGGACGCGACTGCAGCAGCATCCACGGAAGTTGACGTCGCAGAATCATTTGTAGTGGGTGCTGTGGTGGAAGAAGTTGACGTCTCGGTGGGCTCAATCGAAGTTGAAGAAGCTGAAGAAGCACTGCTGGAACTTGGGCTCTCCAGTCTGATATCAAGCGCTGCGGGCATAGTCGACGAGGTCGGAGGCGCTACCGATGTGGACGTCGTCGCGGATGACGAAGTATTGGGAGTCGCAGACACTGTCACGGTCGCCGTTGAGGTAAAGGTTTCGGTTGCCGTGATAGTGCTTGTGTATCCCGCGCTTGTGCTCGACGGCTCCGATATTTCTACGTTCTTCGGAACGAATTTCATCCGGACGCTATCCGCACTCGCACGTTGAGTGAGTCCACCCTCGTCCTCCCCAACCTGAGTGATACCCGGCGCATCGTTACCAGCACTAAACTTGGCAGGCCGTAGTTCCTTGGTCTCCGGGTTGAAAGAGAACATTTGACTCTTTAACTGATTTTCTTCCCCGCACGGACGCATCTCTATCGGGGTTCCCGTCGCTGGCGGAGCTCTGTCATACGTAGCACAGTAGTCCTGCGTCATCATATAATCTTTGTTATAGACGGGAACCTGTAATTGGACGACCTTGTCGGAGGCGTTCTCTGGGACGGCGCTTGGCACGTGGACCATCATCATCTCGGTCTGCTTCTTCTCGCAAGCGTCAAGGAGGAGTTTGCCCTCTGTTGGCTCCATACACATAGAGGCCAAGGTCTTATCCGGCGAGTTGGTAGATTCGCTCTGTCGGTAGATTAGTTGATGGATCGCACACATCCGGAATTTCGTACCGTGATGGCTACTGTTCCTAGAGCACCTTTACTGCTCTCATCTCTACGACTGACAGCAATGTCAAGCATGCCACCTGCCTTCACCCTGATGAAGTCACGGCCATGGTGATGGTGGTGATGGTGATGGTGGTAGTCATCGTCATCATCGTCATCATCGTGGTGGTGGTGGTGGTCATCATGGTCGTGATCGTGGTCCCGACGGCCTAAGTGCGATCTCGTGGCTGGCGCTGAGAGCAGGGCCTGCTGCCGTTTGAAGATACTGCCGCCCTGACGCCGAGCTGGCCCATTCATGGCGAATGCGGCCATTTTGGCAAAAGGATTGGAAGCGAACATGTTGGCGACTGACTGTAAACATTCCGATAAGCACAGGGAGAAGTGGCGAAACGAAGCAGCTTACGCGCTTGTGAGCCTCTTTAAGCTGCTTGTGGCTACGTCCCTTAGCCGCCTTGTGGCCCTTTGGAGCAGGGATTACCGGAGGCTTCAAGTGCTTGTGTGTATGATCCAAGTGAGTTGCGCGGTGGCCAAGGTCGTTGGAAGTGGCATCCTGAACCGGGGCACCCGTGACACCCGCAAAGCAGGCAAAGGCGACCAGAACAGCAAGGCGGGAAGAAGCAGCAACCATGACAAATCAACTGGTGGGGTGATAGTGAAAGAATCCCAAAAGGCGTGTGTGTGAAAATAAAAGCTGAGGCGATACCAGTCGCAGGAAGTATAGTAATGTGGAAAGAAAGCTGATAGAAGATCACCAGGATCGAATGATGAGAGTAGGAAAGAAAGAAGGGTGGGGTCTTAATTTCGAGCATGCCCAATACTTATACTCTCGCTGTCCATGGCTCGGCGCTCGTCGGCTGTCAAGAACTGTTGACGAAGTCTCCGTCATGGATAGACTAGATGACGGATTAGGCAATCAACTGACCATATTAGGTAGTCGATTCAGATGGCTGGAAGTGTCGGGCTTTCAAACTTTGAAGCTGGCACGTGTCTGGCGCCATCTTTACGCAGACTCAGCCTGGGCTAATCAATGGCTAGTCTCAGAACGCGGTCGTCGTTGAAGGCGTCCTGCTCGTTCCTTCAACGGATCCGCCACAATTCCACGATAAGCGTAAGCTCCCCGGCAGAATTTGGACTTATTGGCTCACTCAAAGCACAGGCACTTCAGGCTGCTTTCCGTAACCCATCGTCTCCATTCCACATCGCCCCAGGAGCACAGGGCCCTGCCTCACCGGACGAGCCTCCTTCTTCGGCGCAGTACTCAATTTCGACCACTTCGACGAAGCACGAGGTTTCTCCCGCTGAGGCAGGCCGTCGGCTACTGACAGATCACGGACACGACCCGGAGTCGTTTTGGGAGCAGGTAGTGCAATGGGGTGAACATGATTCTTTCCAGTGAGTTCTGCCTTCGCGTACCTTGGATCAATCGTTCATCGTATACCCCATGAAGACATGTCAATAATGTCAACTATCGTGAGTTTGCCTGTTCTTTCCGGATGTTTATGTTAGTTCACCTGACGCCCTTAGTTCGGTACTTGGAATCTGTGAGTTGTTTTTTTTGGGCACAAGAAGGCGGGCATACCTCACCGCATTCTTCGTAGGGACGCATTCATTGGATGATGGCTTTGGGGCGCGAGATAGGCGGCCCTCAGAAATCGAAAGATATGACGAGCGGCAAGGGCGTCTCCCTGATCTTGAAGTCCGTATCCCTTAATTACAAGCGGCCCGTGACATATCCGGACACAGTACGTCTGCCCAAACTTCGCCGTTACATTTTCCCGGACATAACCATCACCAACCCCCCAGCTTCTGATAGGACATAAGCCGCATGTCGTACACGAGGGCGACAATACTCAGTTTGGATGCAAAGCGATTATATATTCGTACGCCCAACAGAAAGTCGTCACCACGTCGGACTCGATGCTCGTTTGGTATGATTACGACCGCCTATGCAAGACTGAGCCGGATGGACGGATACTGGACGTGCTGAAACGGAGAATGAGGCCCGAAGCTTGAAGTGTGACATGGCATTGTACGGAACACAAACATAGACACAGAACGTGCACACTGATGGTGCTTTTCTTACGCACAATTGCAACGTGACTGTACAATGCAGATGGGAATAGATATACTTCGTAATTCCTGAGACGTAAACTATATGTGGAACAGTGATGCGGACGGAACTTCTACGACGAAACTCTTGGGCGAACGGGCGTCGCCATACTTGGGCATCCGTAAGTCTTTCGGACGTGCACGCAACAATTACAAGTAGCCGGGCGTCATTTTTGGACCTTTTATTAAGCTGCCGCAATATTTTGGGGACCGAACTGTGGCCAAGGTCAGTCATGATCAGAAGAGATAATAATCGATAGCGACGGCGAGGCCTGCTGATACTGGTGAGTTGACATTCTTGGTTCTGGGGTGCACGGAGAATTCAACAGCCGAGCAGAAATACGGGAACATGTGCCACCCAAGGCTTCCATCACCTTCGACCGAATTCAAACCAAACTAGAGTATGGCGAGAGCGACGATCGAGGAGCCTTTACGCATCGATAACTTGCAGGGTCATTCCACTATTTAAGCCAGTTCCCCAAACCATGGATCGACAATCAATCCGATTTCTCTTCTCGTACGATGTCTGACTCTCCTACTAAGCCTCACATCGCCCTTGTTGGCACATACTCGGACAGCTTCGTGAAGGCCTTGCAAGTCGACAACTTTGATGTCGAGCGATGCAGCACAATTCCCGATGTAAGCTGGCCATACATTTCACGATTTTTCAATTAACCTCTGTCTCTTCATACAAGCCCAAGACATGCGCGTCGGCTCTTACGGTGCTGGCTCTCACTGACGAGGGCCATACACTATCCGAAAATGATATCGACGTCCTGCTACGTGCCAAGACTGTTCTTGCATTATTCAGGCCAAGCCGCGCGCTCTTGGAAACCGTCCATAAGACCACCAATACACCCATCGATATACCAAGTCTGGAACTGGCCGAGGAACTTCCACTCTTGGTGTACATGTCAGTGTCGCATTGATCGTATGTTAATTTTCACTCATTCACCGGGACAGGGCGAACGGTGTGGTGCACATCACTTCCAACAACGTTCCTAGCGTAGCTAAGGTTCACGAGCTGGTGCAAAGTGCTCTTGAGAAGGACGGAAAGGCTCCCCCAGGCGAATCCTTCTCGGTGTCTACAGTCGCAGTTGAACCCCACGAGCAAGCTGTGCTCTCCATCTCTCGCGCTGTTTCTGCAGCACAGAGTGTGAGAGCTTTCGTCTCCAATCTTGACCCACCCACGGGTGTGATCGGTTTCAAGAAGTAAGTTCGCGATCTTTTCCTGTATTCGATTTTCGCTCACTTTTGCACTGCAGGGGGACGCTTGATAACACCACCCGCATCACAATCACTTGGCTCGCTTGGAGGCACGATGGCCAATACAGCGTCACCACCACAGATCCAGCGTATATCCAGAAGTACGACCTAAACTGGTACACCGACTTCTATTCGTACGCAACCGGCACCGATTGCAGGGGTAAGACTGCCTCAGAGTTCACTAATGCGGGCGGCGTCGTGTATACCCTTGCCATCGACCGCGGTAATTTGCAGCGCTCGTCAGACGGCGCGCCGCGGTTCTTGGGGCCTACTAGTGGGTTTTGTGGTTATTACTTCGTCGACTGCCTCCGAACGGGGAACCATGCTGGTTCTTCCATGCGGATGCTGTCCTACCAACCCTATGGTTCGGATTCGCAGAGTGGTACAACATACAATTGTCAGTGTGGCTATATAAATAATAACACATTCCCGCTGCATTACTAAATGTTTCCAGATTCCATCGACTTCCAACAAGACATGCAGATGTTCAATAACAACGGGAATTCCACATATACGTTCAAGGCCCAATATTCAAATGGCTTCGGTTTGGATCGGTTCCAACAGCACCAGTTGCAAGACTCCGCGGGAGTTGACTTTTCTGTCGATTACAAAGATTACTACGTGAGTATCGAATTCGGAATGCTTTGGTGCTAATACTCACTCGCGCTGGGTGTAGGACCACTGGGTTGATCCAGAATTCGATACCCAAACCTGGTGGAACCCTGGCGTCTATGAGGAAGTGAACAGAGAAGGATGGGAGCATTGGATCGTCCGAGTGGGTCTCTTTTGATGATTGATATCATTGACGACCTAATCATTGAATATCTTTTTCCAGGAATACTTACCGGCCGACAACATACCCATCAATGGCCTAACTCTCTTCTCATCGAGTGTTGGCCAACATACTCTCAGTTCGTGACCCTTCGCTTCCTGGACGGGGGACTTACGAACACATTTCACAGCATCTAACTTTCGTTCATCGTTCAGAGCGTTCAAATCCAATGCCTGGCGTACCACTAGTGATGATGACACAGTGAGTTCATTGCCGTGGATTATTCCAGCTATTGGTCAATTCTAATCTCCCGAATTCCTGGCAGACTCATTTCGAGGTCTCAGGGATTTCGTACTATAATGAAAGTGGTTGGTCACGCACCCTAGATTTGACTTGGTCGTCATAATCCGACCGTTCTCAGACAATGTACGATAGCAATGTCCTCAACAGAATTTATTGTTCCTTTCCTTGGAAATATGCACGTGATCACTACCAATTGAAAACGCACCTTGACGAGCTTTGACGCACTTTCAACTTGCATAGCGAGGATCGGTGCCGAACGTAAACAGCTTTGAAGATCCCAGTGATCTTTTGGAGAGGAAGCGGGATTCTTTATACAGCGGTATGTTGGTTCGAGTCCCAATTGTAGACTTGTCCTATAATAGATTGATAATTGGAGTACCTGACAGTCTGCAACGCGCCTTATTGTAAGTGAGTCGCTGAATGTTAGAACGTGCTTAGGGGGCGAAGCTCACAACGCGTGTTCCAGGGACCGGAATCATTGCTCTCAGCTACATCTGATAGCGATCGTTAACGATAGGAGACTGTAGTCGTGTCGCAAGCCCGCGAATACTATCGGCGGAACAACACGTTAAACCATCCCAATCGCACAGGCAGCCGGTGCGGGCGTTTGCGAATGCTACTGCTTTCCATCTTTTTCTGCTTTCCGTAAATGTTGACATGCAGAGGCCCTGACGGAGCGGAACCTTTTCTACCATGATCTACTAAATGATTGATGACAATCAGTAGGATCAGAGACTATGAACTGACAAAACTAGCACGAGACCCCCCGTGACGGTCTGTCAGTGTGTTCTATCAGAACCCACGTCCTCAACCCCCCGGTTATGCACTATCCGATTCCTCCAAAATGCCTGCATGATTAACTTCTCTCCGGAGACTGGTCAGTCCAAAGTCATGCAACACTCCGATGCTCGTGCATTGACAGGTCGGGTTTCGCGATATTGCAACCCTTTCGAGGCGTCCGAACACATAAATCATGAGCCATTCTCCTCGAATTGACGGCGCACCTCGATCTCTTCACCATGTCTCTCTCGGAAAAGGGCTCTGAAAGTGTCGTTGAAGGCTACGAGGAGAGGGAGCATGTTGATCCCGAGGTCAATGCCGACCCAGCGTTCGTCAAGACGATAATACGCCGGGTCGACTTCTACCTCCTCCCGATGCTAGCTATTCTCTACTCTGTATCGTTAGCGGAGCGTAACAACATCTCGTGAGTACGTTGAGCGTCTTCATCAGCTGAACCAGCCCTCTGACGCGGCGCCTCGTAGGAATGCCAATATCGCCGGCATGGCTGGCGAGCTTCAGCCGCAAATTGGGTCGCGCTACTCCCTAACTACTTTGACCTTCTTTGTCCCGTACGCTCTATTCGCAGTCGTTGATAAGCTCGCCATTAACGCTCGATCTAGTTTCATCCCTTTAGAACTTCCCTTCAACATTGTGATGCGCAACGTTGGTGCTGCTAGCTGGATTGGTAGCATCACTACTTTGTGGTGGATCGTTACAAGTGGGCTGGGTAGGCACGTTTATTGTGAAACTTCGTTGCGCGTTAACACTGATGATAGGATTTACCAAGACCCGGTGGGAGCTCGTCATCTGCCGTGCTCTACTTGGTGCCGTTGAATCTGGGTTTCTTCCGGCTTGCACGAACATCAGTACTTGGTATGTTCGCAGGGAAATCCAAAAACGCATGACCAGTTTCAACATCGTCTCGGTCGTGATCCCCGGCCCTCGCAGGAGGGATTGCTGAGATGGCTGGTGTTTGGTGGCCTCCGCGGTTGGCAAGGGATTTTTGTGAGTACTTGCTTTTACATTACATTTCTGTGCCTGACGTCGCATTAAGAGCCTCGTGGGACTTGTCACGGTCATTGCTGGATTATGTGCCTTCGTCTTCGTTCAGGACTTCCCAGACAAGAACAAATTCTTGACTGCGGAACAAACGGAGTTTGTCCTCTCACGCATTGACAAGGATCGCTCCGACGCCGAGTACGACCATTGGACGTTACCCAAGTTCTGGTCTTACGTGATGGGCATTCAGTTGTGGGGATTACGCACATGCTCGCGAGCGCATTTACAACTGCATATGTACGACATTTCTCTTTTCCGCGGATGGCGTCGAAAGTCTCGTGAGATAATTGATCTTTCAGTCAATTATCACTATCATTGGACTGACCTTGGTGAGCATGATTATCTTTTTTCACAGCTGCAATTGCTGATTGTGACTAACTTCTAAGACTGCCTTCCCCACCCACAACGCTGCTCGGTACTTCGGTTCCTTTTTGGGCGTCGCTGGCAGTGCCGGCAACATCATTACATGCAAAACAACGTCACCGGGTACACTAAGCGCTCCTTTGCGCCGGCCCTTACCATTGGTGGGGCCGGTGTTGGTGGAATTGTACCGTCCACGGTTTTCCGTTCCAAGGATGCCCTTATGGGCCCGGATGCGAGTTTCTACGTGTGTAACCCCGATCATCCTTTCGAGAATCGTTCTTTGATGTTAGTATGGGTTGCTATCGGTGCACGGTTCGTCACTTGTGCCCTCGCTGTGTTCTACTACTGCAAGAACAAGGCCGTCCGCGAAGGGCGTGCTCCACTAATCGAGGGGCGCCCAGGATTCTATTGAATAGTTTTAAGCTGATTGCCTAACCGTTTTTTACACAAAGAGACACCCTTTTTATGCATGCCCGAAGACAATAAGTTACTACGCTGGTTGTTCAGAGCGCGGCGTCGGCGTCGTCACGGCTTGAGCCACCTCCAGTCCTTTCTGGCCCAAAAACCAGCAAAGAGGCGGTGGAAACCAGAAACTCGCCAAAAAGATGGGGAGAGTCACCCAATCTTGCCCACTTTAGAGAATGCATGCGAGCTACGCTCGCAATTATCAATGTATTCTACTTATCAATGATGTCAGCATTTACTGATCTGCTGTCCCACGAACTCAACGTAAATCGGAAAGAAAGCCAATTAACTCAAGACTCAAGCAAGGTCCAGACTGCGACGAGCGCCAATTGGCGTTCAACTTACGCTGACCCAAAAGCTGTCATCATCACAGTGCTAACAATTTTCCCTAGATGAATCGACAATGCTTCTGCTTGTTACTCAGCAGCCGTCCGAACTTCTGGAGCCTGTCTTTATGTGTAAGATAACATAGAGAACGCCCTTCCCCATTTGCCTTTCGGAAAATCTGCCTCCGAGTCGGACGAGAATGGTTCCACCGTCTTGTTCAGATTCTGCCCCCCTCCCTTGTGTCAGAGTCGTTGAGATGATATCGATGGGGAAAGTACATATTATCCCGATGGGTTCTTTGCTAACATTGGCCAGTGAGCAGCGGCACATAGGTCTCTATATTGCAATTTGCGCGCTGATACTCGAATCCTGACTCATCGCGTTCAATGGCTAGTCCGTGACCAAGTCTCAGCTATTCTACCGCTGTCCCCGCTGTCCATCCGCCGGTGATCTGCACCCCACACGATGCCAAAGCTCGGCCTCGACGCGGAAGTTTCAACTGGTTTCATGTTGTCTCGGGCCTTGCCGAATATTGGCGGACGACTTGTGATATACCTCCACACTACACAAGAACTCGACATGCTTCCTATTCGTTCTATGGGTACTTGTGGTACAATAATGCATGCAGGCGTGTCTGTTTTCTAGACTATCTCATCGTGACTTGGCTATGGGCTCTTGTAATCCTTTCCGCGTGCCCAAGTTAGACTGGTGAGCTGGTATAGACTCTTTTGCGTTGAGTGGAACTGACGATCAACTCAGACTAGGAACTATCACGACAACGAAGTAGATACCCCCGTTTATAAGTCTACCATTCCAATTTCACGGTGAACGCAATGAATGACTGCAGCACAGTCGATCGGGGGGTGAGTGCCCAGTGCTGCGTGCTAGTGCACTTGATATCTTGCAGCGGGGGGCGATGCCCTAGAACGGTGGTATTGTGTTCTTAGAAGGATTTGCCCGCTGACTGGACGAGTCTTCCATGCTGCCACCGTGCCTGTGGTGTAGTTTTCAGGCTTCTACCGTTCTACATAGGAAGTTCGAACGTTCTGAAAGCATAGGATACCCACCAGTTCAAAAGGTATATAAGGGTACGGATTCGCACCTACTTTCCTCAGGTTGCAATCGCATCTACTCGAAGTTCTAGCATCAACATCGAACATCATCACTAGTCCCTACAATGAAGTTCTCCTTCGCCGTCGTTGCCTCCTTCTTCATCGCAGCCCAGGCTGCCGCTCTCCCCGCTGAGGTCAAGGAGGTTGAGGCTGCTGGTGTATGTATATTCACTCAGCTAATCCCATTGCGCTTTACTGACAGTCAATTTATTTAGGCCACTCCTCGTTGCCCCAACTCCCGGAACGCTACACCTTTGTACCGTGCCTTCAACCCCTCGGTTACCGACCACTTCTATACAACCAACGCAGTTGAGGTCCAGAACGCTGCAGGCTACCAGCGCGAAGGGCAGGCTGGCCGTGTTTTCCCCAGCCGGGCCCCTTCAACCGTTCCATTCTACCGCCTCTACAACCCATCCCACCCCGACCACTTTTACACCACCAACCAGTGGGAGGCCAACAACGCCGCCACTACCCTCGGCTACAACCGCGAGGGCGTTGCTGGTTACGTCTTCAGCACTCAAATTTGCGGGGCCGTCCCATTGTATCGTTTGTACCACGGTGGCTCCGTCGACCACTTCTACACCACCAACTGGAACGAGCGCCATAACGCTATCACGAAACTCGGCTACTCTGATGAGGGTGTTGCTGGGTATATCCTCCAGTAAATTCTAAAATCCGGTAAGCGCAAATCTAGCAACAGCGCCAGCAATCATTCTAATATTCTAATGCAGGACCAAGTACGTTTGAGGGTGTTTGGGATTACAAGTGGTAGTTCATAGTTCATTCATTTTGTTATCAATTATGCATATATGAATGTCAAAATCTCTGCTCCATATGCCTACTAGTACCTCTTAGTCTTGAATTTGGAGAGCTACTGGCTTGCAAATAGTGCTACTAGCGCCCCTATTGAGCTTCTTAACGACGGACAATGGTCCTTACGTAATCACAATGGGCCCTTCCAAGCGAGAGCGAACTTGCGGAGGAGTTTCCCAGAACTTGATGTTGATATATTCACCAGGTCGTTCTCCTCAACCTGACTATCATCACGCTCTTTTCCTCCTCCTCCTCCTCCTCCTCCCCTCCTCCCCGTTCTCTCTGGTATTTAACGGTCAACTATCTAACGACGCCGACGGCCCTCTACTTTGCTATCAATGGCCCAAGCCGTATATGACGAACATCCTCTTCAGGTGTACCTGAACGGTAAGTTTGGTTTGCACCTGCAGTGGATTTGGCGGGTGCTCAAGGTTGCGGTAGAACTCGGTGAAGCTTCCAAGTTGATGCCTGGGGGATCTACCGACTTTCTCCCACAAGACGACGAGTTTGACGCGCTCAGTGACGAGTATAATACAGTACAGCAGGAGCCGTCGTGGATATTGGACATCTTCGAAGTGAGTTTCAACTTCACTCGCGGTCTACCACATAGGCCCGGGAGACTGGCAACAGTTCTATTCGTGATGTGTCGAGCAGAAAGCTAAAAGTACTGCAGATCCTTGGCAACCTCTTCACGACGCGTTTTTCTCAGCAACCCAGTCCTTTCATCGAGCGTTTCAAATACGATGTGATCTCCTCATCCCTTCTATCGTCATCTCTTTCTGCCTCCCGCCGACCCTCCTCCCCTTGCATTCCAGGCCAGCTCAGATCCAAGAGCCGGTCGCGTAGCTTGGACTACAATCAACGTCCGCCGCCGCAAGACGCTAGCATCAAGAACCAATACTCGGATGTAACGACTCGATACAACCATGGACTCTTGGCGTTGGCAGTGGCGGCGTTTGGTGCGGGATTCTACTTATTGGCGGTGTTGATGCTTGGGGCTGCTTACGTGCAAGCAAACTCGGAGGGGACGCGGGGACACGACATGGCCCCCAGTGAGTATTCAGTATACCGTCCTAGCTCAGATAGGTCTAAGTCGCCAAACCAAGACCATGCAAAGTTTAGAAGAGCTCATTATCGCCAGCGACATATGGGATTCCGTTGTCAATGATGCAATTCACCAGCTCGAGAATGAAGAACGAAGGTGAGAACCCTTGAAACTTCGCTGGGGTTTGGATCCTGAAAATTCCTCCCCCCCCCCCCCCCACCCCAGTGTATTCTATGGCCCAACTACGCTGTCCTCTCCTTTATCACACCTTCGCATCGCCCTAAACTCCTCGTTACATACTACCCAGTCTCAATGCGACAATATACGACAACTTTTATCTGCGTTAACCTCGCCCTCAGAGCTACAACAACTTTCCGAGATGTACGCTCCCCCTTCACCGACCAAGACTTCGTACGACCTCGAACCTTCTATCCCTCGTCCCCTCTCCCTTTCAGCATCACAGTCAGCATCAAGGCAACGTACAACAGCTGGCGGTTACAATAAACGATCCACGTGGAACGGTTCCTACGCTTCCTTGGCAGTAGCTGGACACCCTCCTATGCCCTCACGACGTCGAGAGAAACGGAAATCAGATTTGTCAACCCTTCTCAGGACATCGCTTTCTTCAACCAAGAGCTTCAGTGCGCCTACCACCCCTTCAACTTCTGGTGTTACTCTTGCGGGTGTCAAGGAGGAGGACTTAGATGTTGAAGCCGTGAATGAGGTTTCGAATAGTTACGTGCCATTTGGTATTGCCGCTCTTGATCTGCGGCGGAAACGACAATCCGCTGGTTTGGAAGCTCTGGGTTTGTCTTCTAAACGCTCATCGGCCTCGATCATGGCATCGGGGTCTCACTTCACCTCCCCTCACACCAACCGCCACCCCCTTTCCATCTCCGCCCTCAACCTCGCCCTCCAAGCTGCACTATCATCTAAACGATATACGTGTTCATATCTTTTGGCTCTACGTTTCTTGGATGAAGAAGACGATGCCTACTGGGAGGATGTACGCTCTGTAATAGGTCTGCTGGCATCTACCTTTGCCGATGCGTCCGCTCGGTTGTCGGAATGCCTAGATGAAGCAGAGGCACGCCGAGTCAAGGATCAGACACCAACGCCTGAGACCCAGTCACGGAGGACTAGTTACAATCCCGAAGACGTCTTATCCGAGGGTCTGTACAAATCCTCTGTGTCGTCTAGCGCTGGTCCAAGTACCCCAACATTCGCTCCTATGCCGAGTCAGCTATCTAGATTTGCACTTCATGTCGATGCTATCTCCACCGCCTTGACTGACGCTCGCGAATACCTTATGCAAACGGTTACTGCACTACGGGAAGCGCCTCCTAATACTCAAGTTCCTCATCCATCGCCTGACGATTCCCATGGGCTTGCTGGGCTTGTTTCTCTTCAATCATACGAACGACTTCGCCGGGAGCTCGGCCTAGCGCTCCGCGAATGCGAAAGAGGTCGAGAACATTTGCTTGACATTGTTTCCCCTCACAAGAGCGCAGAGGATCAGGAAGAAACTTCCAGCTCTCGGTCAAGATCACGGTAGTGATTCCGATAAGGCTGAATCCTCTTTTCAGGTCGATAACGAAAACAATGTGATGTCCCTTGACCTAGCCATCCTGTCTCCTGACATCGGGGAGTCAGAATTCACAGGTCTCGCCATGGACGATGCCACTGCCCATCTACTATTGTCGACATCTATGCAACATCTCCCTCCGATTGGAGCCGAAGAGGTATTCGAGAGCGACAACGGCAGCATGCCCACTTTTACTCGAGATCGAACCAAGCTCTCCCGCGAGGAACGAATCAAGCTGACGAAAGAGAAAAGAGAAAGTAATGGTGGGAAGCTTGGAGTCAGTCTTGGCATGCGCGTCAATAGTGACGAAAGCGTGGAAAAATGGGGTCCTACAGGTGATGTTGTACAGGAACTCAAAGATGTGATTTGGAAGGTTGGCGAGAAGCGGCGCAAAATGGTGGCGACCGAAACCACCACTGATGCCCAGTCGCCCCCACCACCACCACCACCACCACCCTCTACATCAATACCCATGCACACCGAATTCGAAATCGAATCTTCATGATGTGTCCTGGCCGTTACCCCTTTCTCTTCTTGTGGATACATATACTTACTCCTAGAGGTACATTAACTTTTTCTAAAACCGTGGTTTACGCCAAGCGACAGGCGAGTGGTCGTCATCATTATTGCTATCTTACCTTCCTTTGCCAGTACCAGTTGATGTCATACTTCCAACCCACGCAGCTATTTATTGGTGTCAGTGATCAATGTTGATCTCAGGCTTTCGAACTTCAGTAATGATCCTGGTAAACGCCTAATTGAGCAATTCCATCCGGGCAACCAGCCGTGGTGTGTCTTTCTACGTATGTTTTCAAAGCCGACGATTCCCACTGTAGGCGTTCTTGCCCTTCTATCGAGTTGCCCGGACAAATGTCGGAGAAGATTATTTATTAATGAAACATTCCAGCTTTGTGCGTCGACATGGTCCGAGAATGCACCTTAGCATCGTGGTTGGTGTTACCCATAATGTAAGGCCTAGGGACATCCATCTCCGTCAGCCATTTGTCATATTCTCACCGGTCACCACAGGCAAACTTGACCACGGAGAAGCAGCGTGCGTGTGTCTACAAGACCGCTTTATGGATCGAACGTATCATCTCGCATCAGGCTAGAGCAGACCCCGAACAGTCGGAATTCCGCGTCGACTGGGAGTACAGTCAACATTCTACATATCCATCACCATCTCGCTACAGATGCTTGCGCTGGCATCAAGGTCAATCAGTTCGTTCAATCGGGATACAGCTTTTCCCTGGGATGTAACTTTAGGCCTCCAAACCTTCGGGTACTTTGCGGTGCCGCAAATTCGGCTAGGTCTCGTGGGGGCCAAAGTTGAACGTTGAGCGCTGAGCCTTCACATCCCATGTCATACTAGGGCGGCGATTATCCGTAGGGATTTTAATAATGAACCGTGGGTATCGAACGTGGCTCGGCTCAACAAATGGGAAAGTGGAGGGCAACCTGAAACAAGTGTGCTCCCCACCCACCCCAGGCTTGAAAGATGATCATGAATAATACATGCATATGTGGGCACAGCCGAACCCGCCGTTCAAGGGATAGAGTCGTTCCTGGGTCGAGGTCCCCGTTGACCTATGCTCGGGAGTCAGCATCCCCAAACTACTGTGATTACAAGGATGGCTAACGTACACTGACATCCCTGTTTTAGGCGTAAAAAGAGGGTCTGATTTTGCGTATAAAAGGGGAGCAAATATGTACGTACTGCAATCCAACCTACCCATACCAGAATTCCTGCCTACCCACAATGTTCAATATGCAGTTTAAACTCACTGCGATGCTTGCACTTGTAACCATTACCACCCTCGCAACGGCTCAAGATTGCAGCGGCGCACCATGGACTGTCAATGCGCCGTGTAGCTCTACGGTCGGGGGCGCTTCCCTATGTAGCTACTTGTGTAGTCACGGCTGTCCAGGTCAGCAATCTACCGGTTGTGTGGACATAAATCGTACGTTGGGCTACTAGTCTTGTACCACAGTTGCTGATTGTCCCGAACACTTACAGCTCCCTCCTCTACCACGGTTCCCCAGTCTGAGTGTACTTGCTCAGGACCAGCTTAGAGATTTCGTCGCACACGTTCTCTCTCATGGCGTTCTGTTAGTCTCTGCCCCATGCTGGTGAAGATTTGAATCATACTCACGATCTCCATCGTTCTTAGAAACCCACGCCATTAAATACACAGAAGTTCTTGGAATACATGAACAATTTTCAGTCTTCTCCGCTTTTGCTTTCACTTTTGCGAGTCGATGCATGCTATGATAGGTCAGTATCTATTAGTAAGGGTTCCAATAGAACAGTACTTCGGGCTCGATTGCAGCTGAGTCCATGGGACCTATGCCTTTCGGCCCCAAGTTCCCTATCGGCGCTGAGCGTCGGCTTCAACCAGCAAGAACATCGTTTATTGTGGGCAGGTATGAGCACTTCTATGTGTGCTACGAAATTCCCCACCGACTCCGATCTGATCATCCACTCTTGTTCAAACGCGTTCATCGTCGAAACCCGCCGGACCCATCGTGGAAACTGATACCTCTGCCTGCAAATCACGCCCTGCGTTTGACCTTGCCACGACAACCCCGATTATGTGACATAAACGATCATACCCAAGCTAACGGGGGCTCGTTGCGTCATGCCCTGACCTATATGTGTGCCGATAGGCTATGTATCAGCACCTTACATCTCATCGGAAACCTTCCGTGTCTGTTCACCCGATCTTCCTCGTTCTATGTGGCTTCTAAGGGACTTCTCCGAGTATTCCCTCTTTCATATATTTCCCGCTCCATATTTTTCTCACAATTTCTTCTTAGGAATACGTCATTCGAAGGGGGAAATAGACCAGTTCTTTGCTTTCATCCATCATGCACTCCGAGTCCCAAGTTGATTTTAGTAGATTTGAACAGCAATCTGATACTCTGTTGTGTATTATTTCTGGAGTTTGGCGCGTTGTTTCTGGACGTGGCCACCTAAAGCAAGTCGCCTATCGCATTTGTTGCCTGTCGGCTTCCCCGCGAATGTCTCACGAACTACGTATTATGTAGTTGGATGTCCATTTAGCTTGTGGCGTTCCAATACGAAACAGCAGTGCAATATTTTTCGGTGCACGTGTTTGACACACTGATTTCGCATGGACACAAGATGGGTGACACTAATGATATCTCGTCTACTCCAACGTTCGTAGGAGGTCAATGGACTATGGCAAAAATATGTACTTTCACAGGGCTCCAGCGAGGAAGGCTGAAATTCTTCCGTTTCTTTCTCCTGTTCCTCGTCTTTTCTCCACCCATGTACCGCCCAGTAACCAGTTGTGCTGATCAACCAATCTACAATGACATGGCGGCTCTACAGTAGTACCGCCTGGGGCTATACAGTCTCTATAAAGCCTGTGGGATAGGGACAACAATCTCCAGCGAGTTAGCTCCCACTTTCAACTAAAGCCACTTTGAGAGCAACACGCAACTTTCATACATCTTCACCTCTCTCGTCCTCGCTGCCTCTGCCTATGTCCAGGCGGGTGTGTGTGCTGCAGGCATCAGCCAGGCGGATGCCACCTTGGCAGGTATTGCTGGTTTTTCGTAGATATTTTGAAGGCTTCCCTGCCGTCAGTGGACTCAGCGATGCCGGGTAGCATCACAGTGCTTGCTGTGCCAACCAGTGTTTGCGAGGTAACGGGCGGCTAATTGTCCCCAGCAAACATGATCTGATCAATTTCTCCATATTATAGACGGAGCCTGCGCTTGCCCTGAGGCGTGAATATGTCTAACAGCAACCAACTCAACCAGATATAATCCCAAGATATATGGTACATTTGTTGGATTGTGGCTCAAAGTTGGAGTATGAATATAAATTGTCGACTTGGATATGTATTCGTTGTTGAGATAAGTCTGAGTATACGGCGAGAACACAGTTAGCTACTACAGTCTTCAAAGATGGTCAAAACTAATCTTCGCAGCAATGATAAAATCTGCGCCCAAAGATCCAACGCGCTGTCATTTGCCAATGTTTCACCGGAGAAGTAAGTCAAGGTGATGCTCGCGGAGATTCAAATAATTCCACCGTCTTGGCACTCGCCAGTATGAATGAACTGACACATAATAACATCTCTCCATTGCATAATAATCGTACAAACTCGACAAGATCACAACATTTATATATGGATTTATTTAGATTTTCGTATATCACCTTGACGACGAACTGGAACCGGACCGGGGAAGCCCATGCCTGTTCCTAAGAGAGATCGTTAGTGTTTATCCAACGGATGCGGTGGAGCTGAAAATCTCATTTACACGAAGGTCTATTTAGGCAGAGCAAGAGCAGGCTCCATCTGTCAAAGTGAATCAGTTTTTGAACAAGAATCTGTTGCGCTTCCACTTACTAACTGCGATCCCTCCACTCAACTCGCAGAGATTGTTGGGAACCTTCATGGCATTGAGGGTGCCCAACAAGCCACCGAGGTTCAAGCCGGGGAGGAGCGTGCCAATCAAGGGCAAGCCGTTCAGAATGCCGAGGATACCAGTGAGCTGGCTGATAATGTCGAGGATACCGCCGAGGCCTGGGTTCGCAGCGGTTGCATCAAACCCGCAAACAGTCGTTTCTGCGAAGACGGCAGCAGCGAGGACGATGGGAGCGAAGAGGGCGGTGAAGCGCATGTTTACTTAGGTATTACTGATATGAGCTCGGTTTGCTTCAACTGGCAAGTTGCTGAGGATACTTCGACTGCTTTCCTTGCTTTTATACGTAGAGGTTCATAGTATTCTTTGTATCCGGCTGGGCGTTATGTGAAAGGAAGAAGAGATACTTGAGTAAGTTTCGCAACTCGCTGTCAAGCGTGGTTCTCCCGGATGATTCTTGACCCCACTCATGGGGCGATAGGTCGAGGATATACATGAAGGTTGTTCTACCGACGCTTCTGATGTTACACATAGGGAGTTGGACCAATGGGAGCAAGTAGACCGGCAGTGCCTATACCAGAGGTTTCAAATTAGATCACAGGAGATGACGATGGCCGTAACAATGTCATGCGTCCTCAATGCAGGTTTCTCAGTCAAAGTGATTCGGCCAACGAGGACAACGAGTTCTTGATGTTTCTTCGAAGATGCGGCTTTCGGCTTCACGTAAATCAATAGAATGAGGTCGAGTCCATCGTGCTGAAAGTATGAATGATGAAGCACTAGTACACGCATCCCGTCAGAGGTAGAGGTTTATTGAGGAGGCCAGGATTTAGTCGGCTAGCTAGTCAAGGGACACTGATCGCAGAGAGCTCTGTGTTCTTAGTGTTCAGTCATCAGAAGCGAGAACCATAGAACCGATGATAGTAAATTGTTCCTGATTCGATACCGCATTGTGGTCAACATTGTATTTTGAGCAGTGTTGATCGTACAATGACAGGGGGATGTCGTAAGATCGGAGCGTGACTAACTCACTTAACGCTTCGCGGAGACAGTTGCCAGCGTCGCACCGAGTGTCATTTGAGCCCTCCACGGCCAGCTTGTACCTCGCGCCCCGGGACGTGCAATACATTTTAATGCAGGGTCCTGTAACTGATAGAGAAGCGCTAATCTTCCTGAAAGCCCTCATTAAAAACGTAGACCAGTTGATAAGTTTTATATGATCGCCTTCGGATAAGGGAGCTTCGATCTGAGGGAAAACAAACCGGGTGAAGTCACCTCGTTTGTCGCAGAGCACCCACAAGCCTTCAGAACACGGTTGGAGCATGGAAGAAAGACAATCGCTGGAATCAGGCGATGTCATAACCGTGGAAGTCTCTGGGAGAGTTGTTCTACCAGTGATTTTAAGGAGAGTTTCCCGACGTCGCTAATTAATCAATCAATCGTTAGGCTTCACATGAGTGACATGCCTCCCGGGGAGGCAGTCGCCATTTGCCACGTCGAGAGGAGTAATCGCCAGAATAAAGCTCGCAGTACCGCCAATTGCACAGTGTACAGTTATCGAAGAGCCCAGAGGTTAAGTCTACGCTATGGGGTGAAAGTGAACCGTCAAGGTTGCCCGACACACTGCCCGGCACCAGCTGGAGCCAGTGAGAACAAGAACCAAAGCTTGTGAACTATTTAATTTCTGTCGCTGCAATGCGGCTGACATGATATTCTCAACATCATGTCTAGAGCACGTCGCGACTCCGCGGAGACAGAAAAACATACGTAAGCCCACACAGCCAGGTAGCACGGCGTATCGTATATGGGTAAATGGCTGAGAAAGTACGGGGTTGTCTTCTTGTATCCACCGCGAGGTTGCACTCACGCCCCGCCAGGGTATCAAATGCATGTCGGAAATGCGTGACGATGCAGCGTGCAGGAGGGAAATTTCGGAGTGTTTTCTGGTCCCAATTTGGCTCGTAGAAGAGATAACCGCACAGCCCACCGTAAATTACGCGAGCGTTCTGGAGTGGATTCAAGTCGAAAGGACCCATTGGTCCAGATGGCTCGCAACGGCTTCCGAGTGAGCAAAGCTTCTTCCAGCTGGGGAGCATCCACGTATTGTCCAAGGGTACACGTCCGGAAGTCCAAGCTCAACAGGTTTGAGAAGCCTGAGCGGAGAGGCAGCAGAGAAATAGCAGCAGAGAAATAACAGCACCGAAGGCTTTGCGCATGAAGGAAGGAAGAGTTCAACCTAGTTGCTGTTCAACCGAATAGAAGACCGTGACTGGATCCGGACAGACGACCAAATTACATCACGTGGACCCGCTGAGATTGAAAAGCCCGGGGGATCACCCGGCAGTGGAAACTCCTGTCAGAGTCCTGAAGCTTTGCGGTTCGACCACTTTCCTACTGTCCACTTAACTAGTATACTGATAGCATACAGGCGAGGAGTTCGATACACCCTCTTTAACAATGGAGGAGCCGCCGCTGTCAACGAAGGTCTTGCAGTCACCCAATGTCCTTTGCCTTCAATTCTTAGCGCTGGGACGTACTGGCGACTGAAGTTTAAGTTTCTGGAAGGGTATCTCTGAGTCGTGACATTCACCTTAGTTAAAAGACCGAGGCTAATACGGCGCGTGTGCTTACAGGACCGTAGAAGCTGTAGCCCAGCCTCCTGATGCTGGCGACTTCGTCGTGTACGCCGCCAACGTCTCCAGCTTCTTCATAGAATGCGCATGACTTCCATGCTCCCCCGCAAATGAAGCCAGGAGGTTTGATGCTTCGAGGCTGATGCTTTCTCTTGAGGAATCTTACCCTTCGAGCGTTCCCCAGCGGTCGCCCGGACTGTCTCCGGTACTGTCTCCAATAGAGATTCATGTTCGCCAAAGAGTGGTACACATACGCCTAACTTGGGTTGAGACTTGGATATCCTCGACTTCTGGTTGAAGTTTAAGAGCCTGTTTCATGGATCAAAGCCTCATTTACCCGTCATCTATCGTCGTTTCTGACGAGTGGTGGGCTCCGAGTCGATTTCCACTATCAGGCGATATGGGCTTCGGGCTCCCTGATATTGGCAGCGTCGTTGAGTATAAGTAGGGCATATTTGGCTGTCTCTCTTTAACCTGACCTAGTCTTTTGAGGTATCCCTCGACTATCCCAATGTTTCTCGCATCTCTAGTGACACTCGCTACCCTCTGTGTGTCTTACGCACAGGCAGATGCCGGCCCTGTTAAATGCAGCATGGTCGAGACCCCAAATATCCCTCTTCCCGTTCCGACGGCCGTTTTACCGGTGATGTTGCCTTGCGTCCCCACAGTCCTCCCCAGGACTTCCCTCGGCATAGTCAACATCCAACAGACCGCGTGCTCTATTGGTCAGGTAGACTGCGAATACTAGTGTAGTGGCGGTGAGTAATAGATTGTGCATTCATGTTCCTTCCGTTGATGGTCTTTGGGTTGGTAGCCAAGCCTGGCACGCTCCATGCTTGCATGAGTACTACAGGTCTTCCAGGTCTTCCTGCTGTTTGATTGAGTAGTACGTTCCGTGGAACTCGCTCTCTGCGAATCATGCATTGACTTCCGTCTCCGGCTCGCAGCATACGGACGAATCCCGACTTTCATAAGTTGAACTAAGTACTTTTGGACATTTAAGTGTTACCCCCGTCGACGACATGTACTCTCTCCAATAACAGTTGTGTAGTTTGTAACCCTTTTCAATGTACATGGAAAGCCGGGTGTCTCGTTCGGTGGGGCCTTGTTCATTCATTCCGGCCAGTGGGGAAGCGAAGACCGCCCATCTGTGGAGGGCTTAATTAATAATCATAAGGAAGCAGAGAGCGTTCATAGGACCTTTTGTACGGGAACTCACTGAATGTGCCACGCCTGGCACTGTCTCGTATACTTTGATCTTGTTTCAAAATCTCTCAAAGAGCGATGAGCGGTGTGAAGTACGTAACACCATTATGAATCAGATAAAGGTGGGCTTCGATAGGTTACACGGCGTCGTTGTTATCCATCGACTTCACGTTCAACAAGGTTCATTAAAGGGTCAGGCCTTTACTTTGTAGGCCGCCGCCGGACAAAATCAAGTTGAGCTTTCGCTGAATTTATGTCGATTTACATTGAGAATAATGCTTTCGGAATCAGTGCATGTGCTTTCGGAACCGGGAGTTATGGTTCGGAGGTCATGCTTTCGGAATGGGTTTGTGTCTTCGGAGTGAAGGTTTGAATTCGGAGCTGTGTTCCAATACGGCACATATTTCGAAATCCACCAGTAGACTGACGGGGGGCACCAACCGGACCGGACCGAGACCAGATAGTCATAGCCTAGCAGACTTGTCAAGTCTGAGTGCGCAAACTAGTAGATTAGTGTGCAGGATATCTGCATCTCTTGGAGATCATTATTAGTTCGCCCTTTGTAAACATTCACAGACTAGACAGGTGCCTGCATATAATCCTCATATACCCAAGATATTCATTCTCTCATTTGACGCTATTGTTTTTACCTGTGTCAAGGAACTTCATTCTCTTATGGTGATAAGATTTGGCTCTGCCAACTCACCTGTACCCCTCGACTGGATTCGTCGCAGCTCGTTATCAAGACTGGGAATATTATGGGCTGATGGGCACGTGGGTCAATTTTGGCCTCAGGCTGAAAGCACAATCACCGAAAGCACAAACTCACGCCCAAGGCCAAGCCACCATTCGGAAACCGCAGTGTCTGCTCAGTTATACTTTCTTGTTCAACTAAACACTAGGAAAGGTCCCCCAAATACCCAGGTTTATTGTCCACTTAGGTCCTTCATACTTTACGTCGTCAGGGGCATGACATGGCTACAAGCTCAACCACGGTTGCGCTCCTGATCGTCTCCATCCATTTATAGGAAACTCATTGCCTTGTGGGGAGATGATACGCTTCAGAGTTTGGAACCACTCGATTATGATCGCACTTTGATCACGCAGTGGTCGGTATCCCGGGCGTGTCAAGTCTCAGTGGGAGCGGAGAACGCAGCGCTCAGTGCGCTTCAACCCAATTCGAACGTGCAATGGTGGCAGGCGGAATTGGGCTCTATTTCAACAGTCAAGGCAGGTTAATTCCTGAGAGCGGCGACAATTTGATGAATCACCGCACTAGAATGATTGTGATGATTGAGAGCCAGAGTTGATGAAGAGTTTAACTCATCGCAGGCGTTGGCTCAACCATAACGGAAGTTGTACTGCCCTTCGAGTCCGTACGTGATTTTTTTGGGCTTGGAAAAAACCTGATGGCCAGGTACGCGATACGTATGATGAAAGAAAGCACGGACTCGGACACGGTCACCATGTGGCAACCAGACAGCAAAAAGGAACTGTGATCTTGCGGTCCAATTTCCCACGCTCTGTTTCCTCCCCTCCTCATCTGCTCCTCCTCGTCCTCCTCATCCAGGAGACATTACATTCGTTTAGACTCACATTCTTTTGGAAACTTACGCCTTAGCGGGACCATATGCTAGCCTAGTGCGATGGCGTATCATCAAGATTTCACCAGGAAGCGTGCATCGCACAATCGCCTTCTAGCTCGACAAGAATCTAGCACCCCCGCTCTCCCAGTGAGCAGCTCGCCGCCAACTAACCCCCCCGAAGAACCTTCTCCGACGCCGACGCCGCCGGCACCTGCCCCTGCCCCTCCAAGCTGTAAGTAGCGTCGACTTGTATCTGATGTTCGCACGACTGGCTTACACATCGCTTAACAGCTACACCCCCGTCTTCTCGCGTGACCCCTACCCCCACACCCCCAGCAAACAATAACAATAACCAGGAATCTTCCAGAGCCAGACCATCTTCTACCACCACTCCAAATGTGACTACACCCTCAACGACTGCGACATCCGCATCAACGACGACTTCCTCCAGCAGCGTCGAGACCACTGAATCCAGCAGCAGCAGCGTTTCTTCCATCACGGTCAGCTCTTCGACCACTGGCATTGTGCGTAGTCTGTTTACATAATTCTACATGCTCCTAATATCAAATTTTGCAGACGACATTGCCTCTTGCTTCGCCAGCTACCCGTCAGACAAGCAGCTTCAGTACTCTTCCGCGAACCACCTTTGTGAATACCGCTAGTATTTCCAGTGCAACTTCTTCCGCCACCCCAGAAGTTTCGGGTGCCCTCAATACTGGTGCGATTGTTGGAGGCATTGCAGGAGGCCTCGTTGGCATAGGCCTGCTCGTTGTTTTGGTCATGTTCCTTATGGTCAGTAATCTTCTCGCCTTTGGAATGAGGATGTGCTAACACTCGGTGCAGCGACGTTTACGCAGGCGATCCTATGACGACGATCAATTCGACTCGGTCACTTTCCGCCGGTCTGCTGTTCTTCTTGATGACCGTGCTTCCAAGGGCGACAACTACGACACCTTCAATCCTCGCCCGCCCAGCATGATCCAGCGTAAACTCGACAATCAGAACGTTGCGCCATCCCTTGTTCCTCAAGGCGCTTATGCGAACTACGACAATTACGGGTATGGCGCACAAGATTACGCTCAGCAGGGACAAGGGTACAATGGCGGGTATAACAACGGCTACAACAGCGGTTACACGCAGAACTATGCCAATAATGTGTCCGATCATGGTCATAGCGGTTATACGCCTCCCCACCCCTATGCTCAAGATCCAGTACCCTTGAGTAACCCCTACAATGGTGGCTTGGCTGTTCCTGCAGCTCGCGCTACCACTCGCACTGGCGCTCCCCGAGATTCTAGGGTGATATCCAGAGTCGACGACGAAGACGTATACGGAGGCATTTGATCCAACCCTCCAAAAAATGGCTTAACGACCTCAAATTTTCGCAGCGGCACCTTCCCATCTGAATTATCCCCCTTCCCCCCTGGCATATCACCCCGTGTACGCGCTTATTCCATTTTCCCTGGCAACATTTCTATATACCAAATCATGTCACTTGATGTGTTGTTGTCTTCGCCTCGACTGCGCTAGTGTACATATTATCCTTCGTACATACGCGTATATACGTTCTCTCTTGTTTGAGCGTATTGTGCTGTTTACGGTTAGTACGTACTCCCTTCTCGCAGGAATCGAGACGGGGATATGCGTGTTATTTACACTCAGTGATACAGTAGTACTATTGTCATGATTTATCTACTATTTAAAAGCAGAGGCCACCCAATATGCCTGAGCGGAAGAGACGAGAAGTTGGCCGAAAACGTTCGTTGAGTCACCACGTGCTCGCGTGAGAATCGATCAATTTACCTGTAAGTACGGCACTACCGTTTCGTCCTTCTACGATTCAACTGCTTTAGTACAAGCGATCCTTGCTTTCATTTCAAATAAATGCTGTTTTACCAGGATAGCTATTTGTCTAGTAAACAGGTATGCGGCTTCTCCTACCACTGCATCGAGCGGTGATTTCATTACTGACCTGTCTCTGGTTTCTTGTGATCGCTATCTTAGACACTGTATATTTCCCTGTAAGGTAAGGTGCGGTTTATTGGTTTCAGCGTTTATGCACACAAATACGGAGGAAATCGAGGATAGTGTGGCTGAGGATTTGATGGCCGTCGAAGACTAGCTAGCTAGAGTGGAAAACGTGCTGTTTCAAGAATCGCCTTTTCTGTCGGCGCTGCGCGACCAAGAGTGAGCGTACTTTATCTTCTGTGGTACGTCCTTCAAATGGACCAGATGCTGTATACTGATCTGAGAGTAGCGAGTCTTGGAGACTGTGCGCCAAATGTTCACTTGGCTGTATAAGCGTGTAAGTCTGCGATTCATTTCGTGACGGGTCCATGGCGGCTGATGCATACTTTATTTATGTGGTAATAGGATACGCTGCGCATCCTTTCGTCCGGATTCCTCGGGTTCTATCATGGAAAACATTATGAATTCGACCTATTTAGACTAATCCTCTTTATCAACGCGCCTTCCCATTAAGTGCCTGCACCGCTACCTCGGTCGGTCTGCGCCTATTAATGGAGTGGCGGCTAGGACCAGTATCATGGGTCATGCTAAAAAGACCTCCCTTAGATAAACTGTCCCTATCACCTTCGCTTTCTCCACCAGTCGCAGACGGTATGGCCTCTTTCGTCAATATGGGCGACATTGTCGCCATAATCTCAGTAGCCACTAAAGCCACGAGAGTCATACGCGACAGCCGATACGCACCTTCAGAATACCAAGAACTACAGAAGGAGCTCGCCTCGCTACGCATACTTTTCTCGAACGTCGAGCGCGTTGCTTTAGCCAGCGAGGCTGAAAACGATCTCACCATAGTAACCCAACGACTACTGGAGTCTTCTGCTGTCGCTCCACTATTTTCCTCGGATATCCAAGAGGTCATACAACGATGCTTCGACTTACTATCGTCATTCACCAAGAAAACGGAGGGATACAACAAATATCTCTCTGAATCCTCGACGGGGAATCGTTTCGTTTCTATCTGGAAGCGATTATGCTGGGCAGCCCTAAAAAAGAAGCAAGTCGCGAAGTTGAAGGCTGAGCTGTCTCACCAAAGGGAGTCTCTCAGCATGTTGCTTTCGACAATTCAACTGTAAGCACCCGGAAATAAATTATTGTTATGTGCTCCACTCATAGCCGCATTATCCCATTATAGGGCATCAACGGGTCGCATTGAAGACATCATGATCCGCAGATTTACGCAGCTGGATGATATCCACAAGCTCTTCAGCGGGCCAAGCGTATGGCTGGTAGACGCTTCTCTACATCGCAAGCGCTTCCCGTTCGAAATTTTCTCCACTTGGGAGGTAAGTAAACTTGTTCTGCCATGGTTCTTTTCATTTAGCTAAATTTGATCACCCGCAGTCGTTCCGCTTCGCTTTGAAATCTCATCTAAGGCACGGGGCGGGCGGTGCTCTTATCGCTCGCGGCGCGTTTGAGCTGGTACATGAGGAAACGCATGCCGTCGTCAGCGAAGCCACTTGGCACGACCTCGTCAAACCGGAGGCTACCATCTGTGTAAACATAATATTGTGCACCAAACGTTCCGAACGGGTCTGCCCAAGTTGTCAGCAACCCTGCGACTCCTCCGGAAATGATATCGGCGGCCCAACACAGTGAGTATACCAAGAATAGCATATCTCATCGATCACAGCGCCACCATGCTTATGTCTTGCTTCTTGACTTGATAGCTGTAATTGCGGTACCATAATAAGTGTATCTAGCCAGCAGATCCAAGCTGTGGGCGGCACCGAAGATATCGAGCAGATCGACGTCGAATCGGACGACGCAGAGTTGCAGCAGGAGTTCAAACTTCTGCGCAGGTTCCACATTGTTCAGTCGGTGAGTTTTCCGGATAATGAGGTGCCGCCCAAGTACTGAACCTCACGTAACAGAAAAGAAGTAACCAAGCATGCGGCATGAGGTATTCTTTGGAATCATCAATCTTCGCTCCCAATAACTAATTTTAACCTCCACCTCTTCAAGGGAAAAAGGTGGCACTGGGCGGCAGCTTCGCCAAGCCCCAGAGTACGTTTGATCCCTTTCACCCATCTTTTTTCATACGTTGAACATGGACGCTAGTGTTGTTTTGACCATCCCATCGAAACACAGCTGGATGGTATCTTCGGAAATCCGGCACCGAAGGTGCAGTGTCCACAAATAAATCATCATTCAGCGCAGAAAAAAATACCTGTCCCCTTGTTGGCACTCAATCCCCTCACCACTAAGTCTCCGGCGGCCCACTGCATATCTAGTCGTAGTATACTATCGCATTAATACTCGCACGAAATTCGGCCACTGTAGCTTTGTGTTTATTCAGGTTCATTGTGTAGTTGCTATAATCTTAACGACAAGGGTTAACGTTAACCTTTCCGATTCTACGTATATATAGGCAAAAAGCCAAAAGACAAAATTTAACCAGCCCTCTTGACAAACTAGGGTATTACATGATCGACTTACCCACAAGCCGTTGTGTATGAAAAGGTATATGCAGCGCATCGAACAGGGAGGAACAAGATATGTACTGAAGCGGGATAGGGGCCCAATTGAGTATTGGGAAGAAGGAAAGGAATAATAACAATAAAGATAGCCTCGTATACGCCGGTTAAAGGGCTCGAGGGACGTAGAAAGTGGCGTGTAAGAAGTACAACATAAACTTGGCCAGCTTGCCACCTACGCATCCAAGACGAGGTTAGCGAAGAGTGAGATTTACACATTCCTGGGACTGACGATAACCAAAATCGTGATCAGGGTCAAAATCCGCCATACGCATCTTCAGGGTTGTAAATCGTGGAATACACAGTGTCGGGACGTTTCCTGTCCGTCGCGACTGCCTGCTGTGCGTCATTCCGGGGCTGTGATGATGGCTGAGAGGGAGAAGGGGTTTCCTCGGGTTCGGGAGTGGGGTTTTGGACAAAGAATTTCCGACGGATCGTTGGGGGTTTGCTCATGGTGGGAGGAGGAAGTGAGGGGCCGCGCGTCAGGTCGACATATTGACCGTGCATTCCGTATACAGGGGAAGGAAGTGGCTGTTCACGTTCACGTTCACGTACCATGACGGTGGAGGGCGGGGAAGGCTGGCGAGACAATGACTGGGTGGTCTGCATGTTGTCCCGGTCGTTGTCTGCATATGGATTTGGGAGATACGAAACTGCAGACATAGGGGAAGGGGGATGCTGTTGATCTGGCTGAGTATATTTCTGCGAGTATGGCGAACATGGCGATGGAGCGGAGTTCATCCCATAGGCTGAGTTCCCATATGCTGCTGCCGAGACAAGAGCAGCTGTCCCCCACGGTGAGGCCGACGTCGCAACAGGTGGTGGTGGGAGCGCGGTGTCAAGCCTGAGATTATACTCTTGACCACCCGGATACCCTTGCTGATCGTAGCCAGTGCCATTGTACATGCTCGGATTGATGGGTTTCGCGGGGAATTGGAATTGCAGCGCAAAAGGGTGCTCGGCGGGTGAGACGTATTTCTCCTGCATCGGAGAGGACGAGGCACCGCCGTTCGCCTTGGTCTCCGACTTGGAGTCGTCGAGAAGGATGGCAGAGCGTCTAAACGCAGAAGCTTCGAAAGCGATGTTCTGCTTTCTTTTCTGGAATCGACGCTGTTGACAGATGGATAAACCGTCAGCAACGGTTCTTTTGATATTTAGCGTCAAACTAACACTGAGAAACGCACCATGTAGTAAACGATACCGAACGAGAGAAGAGCCAATAATGCGATGCCGCCAATTACACCACCTGCAAGAGCTCCCGCGCCGGTAGATCCGGATTCGCTAGGCAAAGTTGATGCAGAAGCAGAGGTACTTGCGTTTGAAACGGTGTTTGTTGCGCGGGCTCTGGGCTTGGAAGACGTAGCAACTCGAGAGGTAGGGGCCTGTTCGCGACTTAATAAAATACGTTTGCTCAACTACGAAGCTAGACATACTGGTGATGAAGACGACGGCAGGACCCTTGCAGGGGTCGTTGATCTTACCGGGACCGGAGAACTCGTGCTGGCGGGTGGCACAACTACAGCGGGCGAAGTCGTCGGGCGAACTGGTACTGAGACCTGCACGACTGAGGGGGTGGTTGCGGTTGAAACTACCCGGACAAGCGTGGTCGTTGGCGGTGCGATTGGCCCAGGCGTGGTTGTAGTCACTGGTCGGGGCACGGGTGCTTCGTCGCCAGGAACTATACCATCGCCTGGGATCAGGCCAGTCCTCTGTCTCGCCACTATCTCCTTCAACTTGCGCCCCTCGCGCATCGAATGCCTGTGTCGGGTAATGTGACTTGATTTCGCCATTACGGTTCGGTTTTTCGGATATTTTACAAACGGAAAAAAGAGCGAGAGTTTAGGGTTTAGGGAGCGAAGATAAACGAGAGTGGGGTGGTACTGGGCCTATGTAACAAGCATCCAAACTGCACCAGTGGACGCGTTCCTCACCAACACGGCGAGAAGGTGGTGGTTGATGAGAAAGAAGAGAACAAACCGAAAGCCTGCTATCGGCTTGACAATGACAGCGACCCAATTTGTGTGGGAGGAGAAAACTCGTCACATGCTCGGTTGATTACCGCCATCAGGCTGCATCAGGCTGCACACGATCATTCGCAGCAACCCTGTTTGCCGAGAGAAACGAGAGAAATGTGGGAAATGGAAACACAAGTTTCCCCTCTATATTTATCGAGAATGATCAGTATTACTATGGGGGCTCAACATTCCTTCCTTTCACTGGGATATTCATCCAAGGAGCACTGTCGAATATGTGTAAAAATGTCAGAGCAGCTCCACTTCGACAGATCGTTTCGGATCCTATACAAGGTGGAAAGTTGGTAAATATGGCAACAGGTTATGAAGTAATCATTACTTACGAAATGCACAAGGTGACGCCAGTCTTTACTATGACATCAATAGAAGTGAAAAGTTTTGCAAAAACACCCTTGTAGCGCAATGCTCACCACACGAAATCTCTTCGGCTTCCGCAGATAGGTGCTAGAGTATCTTGGCTCGAGCTCCGTATTTTTTTCTTGTTATTTGAATGTGAGCTTGAAGTACTGTAGTGATGCTGGTGACACAAGTATCGAAAGTATGGAAGTGAAAAGTCATGGTCATGGGTTTGTCACAGTTGGTGGAACTCTGATGATTGATTCTTATTACCTCCGGAAGTGAGAGATCTAGTCAGTTCCTCGAATCGACTTTCGGAGATTGAAAGCCCCTGAATCGAGCAAAGACCTTCATCACATCGTTCTTTGCACATTTTATAGCGTGGGCTGCAGGCAGCGTACAAGTCCAGTACTTCCGTAACATAAAGCTTCATACTACTTGTATGCGTGAAAAAAGTTTCAGACTGATACCACCCTTATAACAGGAGCTATACACAGCCTAATGTGCAAGAAGACAAAATTCAGGCAATACAAAAATCGTAGAATATCTACAATTCATCTGCATCCAGTGTAATTTACAAAGACACTCTAGATATAGTTTATCAACCTTTGTATAGTTCAGAATGCTACTAATGTTAGTGCTGCATCTTCTAAAAATCAATTTTCACTTCTATACCAGTTTTCATTGCAGTGCATGTGATAGTAGTCCCCTGTTACAACTTGATTGTATCAGGCAGGAAGTTATAGTTTATTTGGTGGCAGCTTTCCATATAGGGACCTGGAACACTGCCAGTCAGAGCAAGGTATATGTATATGTACACACGATGCATTGGTGTTGACTGTAAAAACATAGTGTAAGCCTGCGCGCTTACCTATTCCCTAATTCTCCTGACCCCTGGATCACGTGTCTATCCATATATATACGCGCGTCCCTGAAGATACTTACTTACTTCCTGCTTGTATCCCAAACTCCCATCTTCGTACGAATATCACCCCCGCGTTTGAACCTTTCACATCGAACGTTACCTCTGAGTGTTCTGCCTTCGGGCTCTCTTCCACTTTTTTTTTGAAATCACTCAAACGCCTTTTCTCTTGATCTAGGGAGGCTCGCGTTCTCACGTCGCGGCCGCCCTTCACCCCAGACTCCCCAGCCCTGCCTCGTTCCCAGCCCTCGTTACCCACATCCCTGAACACCAGGAGTCATTCAATCAAGGCGTCTCAACGACTTTCACTTCCGCCCTCATCACCGTCATCGTCGAGGAATAGAACCAGACCCCCCCAGTCCCCACTTCCCCCAGATCACCGCCCAAGAACCCAGTCAGCTCCCTATTTTCGTTCCACACTTGCGGCGCCATCCTCGCCACTTACACCTTTACGTTCGCCATCCGACTCACCCCCGCTTAGCGCGCCTTCAGCTGAGACAAAGAAAGCGCATATAGCGACCTCCAACTGCCTTACTGGTCGCCCCGCTCCTTTCCCTTTCGCCACGCCGTTTCAACCTCTAGTCATCATGGGCGTAAAGGCCAAGATTGAACAATTGAACCCAACGAAGCCTCCCACCATGGGGGAGGGCGACGTTGACGCATCCGTCCTTTGGGACTGGTTTAATCGCTCTGAAAACTTCTTTAGACGGAAGTTGATCACTCCTGAAAACCGCGTCGTCTCCATCGCCTGGGGTATGTCGGGCGTGCACGCCGTTCGATGGCTGTCTGCCAATTCTCCCCTTCTCGACGCCATGTCCTGGGGCGACTACAAGGAACATATGCGGACCCTCTTCCTACCTTCTGATTGGGAACATGCCGGTCGCATGGACGTACTTCGCCTTCAACAAGGCTCACGATCTTTCGTTGAGTTCTCCTTGGATATGATGGGTCGTAACAACCTTCTCGCAGGTACCGACAGCTTCTTCAACGACGAGGCTCTGCGTGACACTATGGACGCAAACATGGACCGCGAACTCGCCAGAGAATGCAATCGTGAAAACGTTACCTCCATCGCCTCCTTCCGGGACTGGCTCGACGAAGTCAAGCGCCTGGACGAAAGGAAGCGGCAAAGGATGGAGGAAATTGAGAGAACGCTCACTCGAATTAACGCTAAATCCAACAACAATCGCGCCACCAACACCGTGACCCGCCCGCCTTTCCAACCCAGAAACACGAACGCGCCGAATGGTGCCAATACAGGATCATTCACGCTGATGCCAAAACTTACCGACGACGAACGTGCACTGCTATCCGCGAACGGTGGATGCTATAAGTGCCGTAAGTTCTGGGCAGGACATGTAGGTGCTCGTTGCACTGCCCCGGCAATTGATGCCTCCAAGTATAAAACCTTGACTTCCCGAGACGTCCCTCCCTGGCCAGCTAATTACTCCATTCACAACGGCGCCTCGAGGACCGCGGTCGCCGCCGCCATCATCAACGGTAGCGACACCGCGAGTTCTGCATCAATCGAGCCCAGTGCCGATGCGGAGAACCTCGTCGCCCCTGCTGTTGCGGCTGTGATGCCGGAGAACGAAGGCTCTAGCTGGATCTCTTCAGGCAGTTGGTCGGACGATGAGTACGCCCCGTTTTCATGTTCTAATTTATTCTGGCGCTTTGCCGTTTCTCCCCCATCCCCTTTCGCTTCGCCTGTCTCCCAGTCTGTGAACGGCTTGATTGACAACGGATCCGCCGTAGTTCTTATTAAGGGCGATATCGCCGACGCTCTCAAGTTAGAACAACACCTCGCAAGCACGCCTTTCAAATGCAGCCCCGCTTTTTCTGGGACGGGGAAGGAGGTTTCTCTGTCTCATTACATTACGTTTCAGCCTCGTTCCTTAGACGGACTATTTGTTTCAAAACCCCTTCGTGCCTTTATCTCCCCCTCCCTCGTCGCAGATACTATTCTTGGCCTTCCTTTCCTCAACTCCAACGGTCTCATCATCGATCACCTTGCACGTACTTGTATTTCAAGAACGGACAATGTTTCCTCTTACGATTTGTTGAATGCATCAGCGTTGCCCTCTGTACCACGCCCTAAATGGAAGTCGACACACACGCGAGCTAGTGATGTTCGCGCGACCCGTCGTAGAGCTCGAGTTGCTCACGAGGCCTTGTTTCAGAGCACCGAGTTCACCAGCGCCCTCAGGCCCAGACTGTCCAAGATCCCTGCGCGAGGAACGCACTGCTCCTCTATCATTGCGGCAATTCGAGAACGACTGGACGACATTAACGCGACGGTCACCTTCCAGACCCAGTTGAAACGATTGGATCTTGAGATGAAGAGGAAGTACAGCGACCTTTTCGAGGAGCTACCCCCCGTTCACCGACTGCCGGACCAGGTCTATCACAGGTTCAAACTCAAGGACGCTAACAAGGTCGTCAACCGTCGCGGATACTCTTGCCCTCGGAAGGAACGCGACGCATGGAAAACGCTACTCGACGACTTCCTGGCCTCAGGAAAATTGCGCCCCTCCGACTCGGAGTACGCGAGCCCGGCGTTCCTGGTGCCCAAGTCCGACCCCAACGCCCTACCCCGCTGGGTCAACGATTACCGAGAGCTTAACGATAACACCGTGCCTGATCGTTTCCCACTGCCCCTCGTCTCCGAGATTCTCGTGGACTGCGGGAAAGGCAAGATCTGGGGAAAGTTAGACATGACGAATGCTTTCTTCCAAACTAAAGTCCACCCCGACCACGTCAAGTACACGGCGGTACGAACCCCATTTGGCCTCTACGAATGGATCGTTATGCCGCAGGGTTGTCGAAACGCTCCCGCCACTCATCAGCGTCGAATGGTGGCCGCCTTGCGGCATCTCATTGGCAAAATCTGTCACGTTTACCTGGACGACATCATTATCTGGTCGTCGTCATTAGTGGAACATATCAAGAACGTCGAGTTGGTTCTCGCGGCATTGCAAGAAGCCGCGCTTTACTGTAACGTCAAGAAGACAGAATTGTTCTGCACCTCGATAAACTTCTTGGGCCACACGATCTCTCAAGACGGCATTCAGGCAGACTCTACCAAGGCTCTTAAAATTGCTGAGTGGCCTGTTCCGCGTACGGCAACTGACGTACGACAGTTTCTAGGTCTCGTCAGATACCTGGCGATTTTCCTACCTCGGCTTGCCGACCTTACTTCTGTCCTCACCCCACTCACGAACAAAACGGTGGGGAAGGAGCCCATCACCTGGCTTCCAGCTCATCAAAACGCCTTCGAGAATATTAAGTCCCTCGTCTTGTCAAGGGAATGCCTCACTGTTATAGACCACGAGAACCCCGGGGACAATAAGATTTATGTCACCACGGACGCCAGCGACGTTGGAACCGGCGCCGTTCTAAGTTTCGGGCCCACTTGGGAGACTAGCCGCCCGGTCGCTTACGACTCCAAGCAGCTGAACCCCGCAGAACGGAACTACGCTACTCACGACAAGGAGATGTTAGCCATAGTTCGGGCTCTACACAAGTGGCGGACAGACCTGCTTGGTTCGGAATTCGAGGTACACACAGATCACCGAACGCTGGAGTACTTCTCCAGACAACGGGACCTCAACAAAAAGCAACTGCGATGGCAGGTATTCCTCGCTGATTACAATTTCGAGATCAAATACATCAAAGGTGAAAACAACACCGTCGCCGACGCGCTCTCGAGGGAGTTCCCTGAGGCACCCATGTCGCAGCCTATCGTGGCTCCTATCCTCGCTGCCATTGCCCTCGCCTCGAAGCCTGCGCCTGTCATGCCCGCCGTCGTGGCGCCGGTGCTTGCTATCGGCACGGACCTAGAGTTCCTGGAAAAGATCAAGAAGGGTTACGCCGAAGATGTATGGTGCCAAAAACTATTGCATAAGGGCATCGGTGTCGCTGGTGTATCCAAGCGTAACGGTTTGCTATATGTCGCAGACCGCCTCGTTGTTCCCCGTGTCACTGACGTCTGTGAACGTTTATTTCAGATGGCCCACGACTGTCTCGGTCACTTTGGATCTACTAAGTCTTATGCTGCTCTACGCGAATCGTTCTATTGGCCGCATATGCATCGCGATCTCGAGGAATCGTACATCCCGGGGTGTGTCGAGTGCCAACGGAACAAGTCCCCAACCTCTAAGCCTGTCGGGCCTCTTCATTCGCTCAATGTACCTGACGGTCGTTTCCAAAATGTCGCCTTGGATTTTGTGGGCCCCTTGCCTGACGACGAGGGCTATAATTATCTATTGACCATCACCGATCGTATGGGCGCTGACATCCGCCTTATCCCTTGCAGGACCGACCTGAGCGCTGAGTGCGCTGCGACCCTTTTCTTTGACCATTGGTATTGTGAGAACGGCTTGCCCAAGGAGATAGTCTCGGACCGCGATAAGCTCTTCGTTTCCCAGTTTTGGTCTGCCCTTCACAAGCTAACGGGTGTCAAGTTGAAGCTGTCTTCGTCTTTCCACCCTCAAACCGACGGTTCGAGCGAACGAACGAACAAGACCGTCATCCAATCTCTACGTTACTTCGTCGACCGTAATCAGAAGGGATGGGTTAAGGCGCTGCCCTACGTCCGTTTTTGCTACATGAACACCGTCAATGCCTCCACGGGATTCTCTCCTTTCCAATTGCGTCTCGGATGTTCCCCCCGGACGATGCCTCCCCTGGTCAATGAGGGGATTGCTGAGAATATCGACGCCACACGACTGGCCGAAATCGTGGAAGGATACACATCTGACGCTAAGGACTCCCTCCTCGCTGCGAAAATCGCTCAATCGATCTATGCTAACGTTTCACGTGGACAGGACGCTGGTTTCGAAGTTGGAGATTTCGTTTATCTCTCCACATCCAATCGTCGTAAAGAATACACACACGGGAATGATGGTCGAGTCGCCAAGTTCATGCCCCGTTTCGATGGCCCATACGAAATCACAAGAGCGTTTCCGGAAAAATCTACGTACACTCTCTTAATGCCAAACTCCCCAAACGTATTCCCTACCTTCCACGCCTCATAGCTTTGCCGATTCATCCCGAACGACTCTTCCCTCTTCCCTTCGCGCGAACTCGAACGGCCTCAAGGTGTCGAGACGGACGACGGAGAGGAGTGGCTGGTGGATAAGATCCTGGATGAGAAGCGTGGTCGAAGAGGTAAAGAGTTCTTGGTTAGATACCGTGGATACGGTGCCGAAGAAGACCGGTGGTTACCACTACGCGATGTCGACAAGCTCGAGGCTCTGGATGTTTGGCTCGCGTCGAAGAAACCCGACACCCTCACGTCTGCGTCCGCTCACCAAACGTCAACGGCTACCCTGTGCCGTCGCTCCCCTCGCAACGCCCAACTCTTGAAGGGTGGGCGAGTGTAAGCCTGCGCGCTTACCTATTCTCTAATTCTCCTGACCCCTGGATCACGTGTCTATCCATATATATACGCGCGTCCCTGAAGATACTTACTTACTTCCTGCTTGTATCCCAAACTCCCATCTTCGTACGAATATCACCCCCGCGTTTGAACCTTTCACATCGAACGTTACCTCTGAGTGTTCTGCCTTCGGGCTCTCTTCCACATAGCATGGCAAGCTGGTGTGAAATGATTGCCTATGTCCTATGTCACCTCAGTCATGGGTGCTTGTCACATATCTTTCAAGCTGTTGCTAATCTACTACATGAACTAAACAATAAAACTCAAGTGTAGATCTAAATATGGTAACCACTTCAAGACATAGAATGGATGGTGGTGTAGCCCCTGTACCCCTATAGCGAAAACAGAATTTACCATTGCTGAGTGCTGAGAGAGGCATCAACAAATGCATTTCCTGATGCTCACAGCAGCTCAATTATTCTCAATTACAGCATCACATTTTGACTAACTGGTATAAATCAATTGGAAGTGCTAAACTAAGGGGGTATGTCATTAGGGGCCCAGGAGATTCACCAATATCTTTAATTCAAGTTTGAGTAAATTGGTCAAATTGGTCAATAAACATATTATCAATTGTCTACAAAGTTTGAGTACAATATGTGTGAGTAGAGAAGTGTTAAACACAGTCTATCCTCATCTTATTCTTATCTTATCTACTGTTGGTTGAATTCTTGGGTGTGAATATCCTACATAAGGAGTCCCAGGGTCCATGTCCAGAAAAGTGTGTTGGAGGATTCATTCAGCTCCAAGGGCCATAGAGTTGTAACAGGGGACTACAGACTCAGGTGATGCCTCAGACTTCACCTGAGTCCTACCAGACTTACTACCATCCCTCTGCAATCCACCCCTTCAACAATGGGAAATCTCACTGTTCTTCCCTCCTCCACCTCTGTCACCTGCAAAAGTGCTTATTAAGGCCTTGAAGAATATCACCTTGTACATTCTGTAGTACACTCTTTGTCTGTCCACATATTATATTTTATTGATTATTTATTTATAGCCCTATTGATGCTCTAGGATGCCCTGTTGATCCAACTAACATATGGGTCCATTTGACCACTCACAGCTTTCCCCTCCTTCACTGTTTCCATGACCTTGAAGAGAATGTGCACATCATCAAGAACTTCCTGATGTTCTGTAACAGGCACATTGTAGTGTCATGCCGCATGAGTACTGCCTGTTGGTGCTCATACTGAAGTGAGTATTGTTTTGCTTCACACTTGTTGACATCAGCTAACACAGCCTAGTGTCCTTTATAAACATATTCAAGGGCAGGCCCTTGTTGGCAGCCTTCTTGACTAAAGAATATACCCAAAAGCAATGTGAGTTTGATGTAATGTTAACTGACCTGTAGTAATGCTAATGTTGGCTTACAGCTCCCAGCTATACTCCTGTGAAGCAGAAAAGTAGCCATAGCAAGTCCCTGTCATGGCTTCATCCATCACACATCACTTCTCTCATGCCACACACAGACTCTCCTGTTTTCAATGTAAGGACTTGAATAAAAAACTTAGCAAATCACTGCTGATGCCATGAAGCAACTGCATCAAGCATTTCTGGTACACAGTTCTTTATTTTCCTCCATCCACCATATCCTTACCTTCTGTCTACTTTATATAGCACCCTTGCCATTGATAGCACCTGCACCTGCTATGCTGAGGGTAGTCTCTTCCAGCCACCATTATGAGAACCCATGAGAAGGATTATACTCCATTTGGAAGCTAACAGAAGGTGGAATTCTGGCCAAAAACTTCTACAAGATGTTTGTTTGGTGCCCTGGTTGTGTGAAGTTTGTAGTTGGCCAATGCTATGACTTCCATATATGCGAGCTTGATTAAAGTCCTCTGTTCCACTACCATTTTGTCAATGTTAATAGCATAATGAATTTTCTTATAACATATATATAATGCATTCTAAGGGAATAAAAAACTGAAGCATTCATATAGTTTAGATAACTAAAATACCCTGTGACTGATCTTGTGCTTCTGCTTCTGCTCAGGCAACAGTGGCAGCAGTTGGTGCTGTTGGGGGACCAGTGATGATGGGTTAGGCAGACATATGACCATTTCAGAGGAAAAGTTGTGTTGGGTTGCTGCATGAACTTGTACCACTTTCAAGTCTAATAGCCTTGACAGAGACTTGATAGTAGTTGATAATTCTTCTATTTCTGTGGTGTTCATAATTGGGCTCAAAGTGTCATCAAGTAGTGTCAAAAGTCCATGCACATTTGGGAGAATTCAGTGAATTAGATATCCAACCTGGGTCTGTACCTGATGTGCTAGCCCTTCCCTATGGAGGAATATTACAGGTTCATCATCCTGTGTCAATTGATCAGCTAATAATCACAGAAGCAATTGGGGTGTCATACACATTCTTCTTCCCACTTGTCATTACTGTTACCACCATCTCCCTCTGAATCATCCAGTGTTGTCTGGTCATTTGCAGCCACCCGTAGAAGACTCCAGGCAGAGACCAAACCTGGCTCTGTGTTGAAAGTATGCACCATTGGTTGTGCTTTGGTTAGGGTTGCTGGGTAATGGAATAGTGGTTCTGTTCCTTGCTGTATCCAATCGTCAATGGTAAGGCACAGAGCTTGCATGTGCTTACAGGCTCCCTGGTTATGGAAGCCTAGACAGGTGCAGGACCTGGCCCCAAAGTGCAAGAGGGATACATGATAAATGATGGTGTTGTTGGAGGAGAGGCAGGATGATGAAATGGTAATGCTGTCCATTTTGCATTTACATTCACCCAGTCTTCTCAACTCCAGGATTCCGATGGCTAGAGAATCTTGCTGAGCATCAACTGCCCACCATGCTAAGCACATATGCAAATTAGCATGCTCCTTCTGAGCTTGATCAAGGTTGACCCCTTCAGTGAAGCAGCTGAAGCAGTGTGCCAGCCATTTTGCATAATCTGACTTGGCTCTACAATTGGCAAAAATGGCAGGAAGGTGGAAGCCTGTATTGTAGGCAACACTAAGAGTGGACGAAGTGAGAGGACCAATGTGTGGATTGGTGTAGTAAGTATGTGTACAAGCAGTGTGTACCTATCATAAGTATAGACATTTGCTTTATATAGCCAAGGTCGTGTGATCCTAGGGGTGAATCAGGGGTAGTAATACTGTGATAGACTTACAGAAGGATTCAGAAGGCAAGGAGGTGGATTAATGAGTCGAACTGAAGACAATGGCCTGAATGTAGCCATTCAGGTATGTATTTTTGCTTGAGCACACAATCAAATGACTCTAGATGGTTTGTTGTTGGAACAATGCCCTCAACAGGAACATGCATTATTGAGGCAGCCATGAGGTGGCCCCAGTATGACCAACTTTGCCATAATGATACAGGCATCCAAGTGTCAGCAAGATAGTTGATAAACTGGATTGCTCCTGCTGAAACTCACTTTGTCTCCTTGGTGGCTGCCATTTGCAGAAATGGTTTCTTTTGGACTCATTTAAGGTGAGCACTACCTTGTGGTCAATACTCTCTATTAGTCTAATTCTGTAAGGGCAACCTCAAGATGGCCAACAGTGCTAGTGTTGCCACAGCTTCAACTTGGCTCCAAACTTTGCAAGCTATACTGTACCATTAATTTTGTAGATTTTTTCATGATACCTCTTGTCAAACCTAGATATAATATGATAGTTTAATATCCCAAAAGGCCATTTTATAACTTCCATTGGTTCTTGCTGTGTTGTCCTAACTTTGACTTGGCTTCAGGCTTCAAGCCATTGGCTTGACAAATGGCTTGCCTCCAATTCTGAGCTTCCTGAGGATATTTGTTCAAATTTGTTTATGGAATACAAAACTACATTTATTGATCTATAATTGAAGCCCAGAAGCTTCCAGTATCTCAAAGTATTGGATGAGATATAAGCAAGACAAAAAAACAAGGCTTGAAGCTGCAGCAACACTAAACAGTGCAAGCCTAGCAGAGGGAGAATCCAAAGATATGATTAAAGCTACTACAATACATGAGAGACTGCTCACCTAGCAGAGGGAGAATCCAAGAGAACAAGATAAGGATTTTCCATGCTAGGAGGCAAAGTATATACTGTAGAAGTGTGGGAGGAAAGTGGGATAACTGTATAGTACACCAGCCACAAGTCCATAGAATATCACAAGGTACGAGCAGGCACATGCAAGGGTCGTGCCAGCAATCCAGGAAAGTGGGAACAGGGAGTAAAGAGGTGCAGGAAGAAGGTATAGGTCACCTGAACATGCCCCAAAGTGTATATGTGTGTCCGAAGCATGTCAAGGCATGCCCAAGTGCAGCCGAGTGTGGCTGAGGGAATCTGGACTGCAGGAATATGTCAGATGCTTCGGATTTGGCTCGGATGCATGGTAGGATGGAAAGGGAGCAAGGGAAATGTAAATAAGAGTCCATGGAAGGAAAGAAAGGAGAAAGGAACAAATAGAAAGGAAGAGAGACAGGGGGAAAGGAGAAAATAGAAGTGTCCCCTTACAAATTCTCTGTTCAGTTGTCACTTATATTCATTAAAGACAAGAACCAGCGTACCCTGCTTCAAGGACATGCAAACAGTTGCTAGTGTGATCGTGCCAGAATTGGGCACCATTGGATGGTCCAAGTACACTCTTGCGTTTATTTGTCCAACACTGATGAACATGGAATTTGCAAAGGAGGAGACAAATACTTGTCCAGATTTTGAGCAGTGCACCATGTTCTTTGGTGCCTGTATTGGTAATGGCAACATATGGCATGAATGAAACTGATGCCACATAGTTGGCAGGGCATCCCCAATTGAGACAAAGCTTTCACTCTGTGAGTAGTTCACAGAGGATCTCTGTATTGTACCCAGCTTGTGTGCTCAATTTCCAGTTGGGGCTGGAAATAGTAGAAACACTAGTGGCACACCTTTCCCATCCTTATTGATTCCAAGCATGATGAACAGAAGCATTTGCACTGAACAGACACCAAATGTACTGTCTAAAACAATTTGTGCATGATGCCCATATTTCCATGCTGCTTCAACCATCTCTGGTGTGGCAATACAGACTTTCAAACACTCTTCTTTGGCTGTGTGGGCAGCATAGAAGAAGACAGATTGGGGGTAAGTTGCTTTGGAGCCTTTGTGACACCAAGTTGCCAGAGACACTTTGATGTTTGTCTGACACTCCAGCACCCGTGGCTGGCTGCTTTGCAGGCTGTCATTCTCATTGGGCATTTTCACTCATGAGGCTCACCCTGGAGCTTTGAAAGCAAAGAGTACCTCATCCAGCATGGCTGTCACCTTCCCATTTAGGGTGAAATGGGTTCTCTTCATCATTACAAAAAGAACTCCTAGTGGGGAAGTAATGGTTCAAACTGTTGTGTCTTGCCAGTCCAGACAATCCAGGTCCACCTGGGTGGGGTGGGGATTGATGAAGTATTCTGTCAGGTAGCCCACAATAGCTCTGTGAGTGCAATGGTTGTGAATACTGGCCTCTGAGGTTGTCTGCCTGCAGAAAACCATGCCCATAGAGGTTGAATCCATGACATGGTCATGGGCTGAGGAGGGGGGGCATTGTGGCAAGAAATGGAAGAGGACCAGCATGGACTTGGTTGCTTCACTCTTGACTCCTGCAGTGGTGGAAGGAATGATGAGATCAAATCGAACCAAGCTCACTGGTTCTTTCTCCTTGTTGTAAGGGGATACTCCTATTTTCTCCTTTCTCCCTGTCTCTCTCCCTTCCTCCTTGTTTCTTTCTCCTTTCTTTCCTTCCACAGACTCTTATTTACATTTTCCTTGCTCCCTTTCCATTCTACCATGCATCTGAGCCATATCTGACACATCTGAGCCATATTCGATGCATCTGACATATTCCCACAGTCCAGATTCACTCAGCCATGCTCAGCTGCACTTGGGCATGCCCAGACATGCTTCAGATGCACATATATACTTCAGAGCATGTCTGGATGACCTATACCTCCTTCCTCCACTTTATTACTTCCCATTCCCACTTTCCCAGGTCACTGGCACAACTCCTGCATACTCCCTCCACTTCATTGTCACATGTGCCTCCTCATACCTTGTGATATTCTCTGGACTTGTACTATACAGTTCTCTCACCTTTCTTCCATGCTTCTACAATATATACTTCACTTCCTAGCATGGAGAATCCTTATCTTGTTCTCTTTGGATTCTCCCTTTGCTAGGTGAGCAGTCTTTCATGTATTGTAGTTAGCTCTATTCATATCTTTGGATTCTCCCTCTGCTAGGCTTGCGCTGTCAGCCATCTTGAGGTTGCTCTTACACTTGTGATGTGTTGGGCACCTGGGGCATTCCCACATGGGGAATAGAAGCAGAACCTTCTCCTGTGTCCTCAGCTATTAAGGCACCCCCCACATTGGGCTTCTTTCAGCCTTTGCCTCTGTGCTTCATACTTGCAAAACATGATTTTAAGGAAACATAAGAAATGTAAGTACTCACTAAGTACCTCTTATCTCATGCAGTGCAAGTTACATTTGACCAATGTATATTTGCAATATGTACTTGTGTAATGAGTGGGATAAGTGTAAGATGTAGTGTTTTTAAAAACTTCACATTCAGAAACATGAGATAATGAATAAAGCACATGTGACTGTAGTCACATGTGGGCACTAGCTAGGGGAAAGGGGTAAGAGGTTTACAATTCCACCATCTCCACATACCTGTGCTCTCATCTGATCTTTTCATAGCTTGTCCTGTCACTTATGGTGCTGTTGTATTAGCCTTTCCTGTTGGGTATTCACCCCTTCTTCTGCTGATAGAAGCATCCTCAGCAACAGCCATACATAATATAGGTGTGTCCTCTGACAGTCTTTTGATCCTATCAGTGATCTCATACCCTCAAATCTGCTTTTCTGACATAGTCTTCACTGCAAAATGAACCTCCTGGGACTTCAATGTCAATCCTGCAACCTCTATAGCACACTTTCTTGATGTAATTTGATTTGCACACTGCACAATTACTGCAGACAGCAACAGGTGTGCTTCCATTTCTGATATAATGTTTTCTGTGTTACTGATGAGATCAGCCAGAGCATTGTGTCCATTATGCACTCTGCTACAAAGCAATGTGAGAATAACTTCAGCTGGAGTTGTAGATCTTGCATGCATAGTACTGAGCACTGAGTCTAGTTGGCTGGGAGGAAGGAACATGTCTTAGGTGGACCATTTATCAGAGCTTCCTTTTGTGTACTTTGCGCTCAGTTTCAATCAACGGTGCATGCAATCAATGAAAGAGATGTATTATGAGTGTGCTATACTTAGCAGGCAAGTACAAGTTAACTGGCTCAGATTTACATCTATATATGGGCATAAACTTATCACATCCGCATTCAGACATTGATGTAACACTGTGACCTGGAGCCAGGCCGACACTGCCGAACGACAACTTCAGCATCCTGGGAGCGCGCTCGGGAACGCCGGCTGTACAATTCGCCAGCCTCTCTATCGAGAGTTTTCAAACCTCTTGACGTTGTACTTGTTTGTCTAGCGCTTTAGCGCTCAGTTTGAAAAATACAAGAGCCTGGTTTTAGGAGCCTGAGTAGTCACTGTACAGGACTGGTTCACGAGTCTACGGGCGGATGCTTGGGCGGGTGCCCCTGGAATTTTTGGATCATGTGATCACATCTTTTTATTTATTTTTTATTTATTTTTTATGTCGGCATTTATATACCGCAACGAGTATGCTAAAGCTACTAAAACACAGTGTGGGTTGAGTACAATGAATTAAACGCTGCACCCGGTTGATATGGGTTGGGTTGGGCAGGTTGGGGTTGGGCTGTGTTTGGAGTAGTTCCCAAGGTGGGCAAGGATGGTGGGCATAATAATGGTTGGTCAGGTAGTGTTGGACATAGAGGCATAATGAAGGAAGTTTAAAGTCATTCCAGGACTCAGGCGTGGATACACCCACTTTAAGCTCCTTTACCAAGGGAGCACCGACAGTGGCAAACACTGGGAAGTTTTCAGTCGTTCCGGGACTCAGAAGGCGTGAACACTCATTTAAGCTCCTTAAAGAAGGAGCACCCTCTGGTAGGAGACCGTGCTGCCTTCCCTCGTCGTCGTAGTGCAAGAATGGCTGTAGAAGCCTGTGCGTGGCTGACGACGAGCCCCGAGAACTGGCAGTCAACCGTGGGAAATCACGAGATGGTGATGGTTCGAGTTCAAGAGCGGCCTGTCATGTGATCGCGTCTGCCCAGTGATTGGACAAGCGCGATAAAGTTACGCCCAGCGCTTAGGCCTCCACAAAGTTCAACGTTGTCAACCACCATGGCAAGTATTAGTCTCAAAACTATCGAAGCCTGCGACGAGAGGCGCATGCGCCACACACCATTACGCACCAATTTCAATGCATATTCGACGTACACGAGCACGAAGGATCTCCCTCCAGAGAATCAAGTAACGAGGCAACGAAAACAAGATGAACTCAAGGGGATCATCGCGCACGAGTTACGAGATGCAACTTTCGAGGGCAACTGGGTACGAGAGGCGTTCTTCCCAGCATCAGGCGGCATTGATATGGTGGTATTCGATGGATTGCGAGGAAAGGAGTGGACGACGAACACCGGCACCGACGAATTTGTGCTCCTAAATTGGCCAGAAGCCGGAAAAGGGCACGAGCGATTATTCTACGAACCACTGGTGAAGTTGTTCAATGCGATTATCGATAAATTCAAGGCCCTGCGCCCCAGCCAATATCAGAAATCCTATTACAGAGATGTTCATTTTGCCATCTACGACCGAGTTTTGCGAGGCTCTATTGACAGCGAAGCTCCTTTGAAACCAAATTTCGTAGCACTCGATGGCATCCTTGGCACTTGTGTTCGCCTATATTGGTACCAGACGCTGATTGTTGGTGATGTCAAAGACCATTGGGGCGACCTCGTTGCTCAAGCCGGAACTTATGCTCGATGCCTTTTCGCGGCGACGGAACATCGCATTTTCATCCCGATGTTCCTCTTTTGCCAGGACGATCTTTCGTTTCGAGTATGCCTGTATCACCGCGGTGGATTATTAGCAACCACCCCCATGGCTCTCGCCACCAAGGCTGGCTTTCGCGAAGTTGTTGCCACTATCGTTGGTATATGGCAATGGGAGACACCCTCACAAGCCGGATACGACCCTTGCATGACCCATTCCCATATCTCCTTCAATCACGCCCAGTACCGTATCACCCAGGTTCTTTGCCGTCGGCAGGCCATCCGGGGTCGGGGCACGGGCGTTTTCGCAGTCAAGCTGGACAAGGAGCTTGGACGACCTTCGCGATCCCGGCTCCGACGTTTTCTCCCAGAATTTACGAAGGAGCTACTGGAGAAAGTCAACCTCCGCGCATGGTCGCGACTGAACCCTTATGACGACTTGGAGGCGTGCAACCCCACTGCGACGAAGCCACTGAATGTCAAGTTGCCCGAATCTTTTATCGTAAAATGTTCACATCAACCCGCTGGTCGCGATAAGGAAGAGAATATTTTCAGATCTGTTCAAGGCTACATTGGCATCCCTGATATTTTGATTGGGTATGAAGCACAGCAATTTCACACTTCGGAGAATGTCCCCGAATTCTGGCCTATCAAATTTCGCAAGAATAATGAAGACGCTATGAACCCACCTGATGAGGGGACGGCCACTCTTATATCTGACTCCATGGCTCAAGCCTTTGAGGTTCGATGCCATCGTCATCTAGTTATAGAAACAATGGGACACCCGCTAGATGAGACTTTGGGCCCTCAAAAGCTTGCGCGGGCTCTCCAGCACGCCGCGATGGGTAAGTTTCTCCTGTTACCTTGCGCACCCCAATATCATTCCTTCCCCCAATCAGGGCATTGTGCCTTGTTCACTCAAGGTCATTACCTCCATCGTGATGTCAGTAATGGCAACATCATTGTTTTAGACGAACCCGTAACCCGACGAATACCTGATCTGTCAGTTCTGGATCGACCTTTACGCATGGCACATGGACGCTAAGAAATGGCCTAGTTTAACTCCTGTAATACAAAGCCAGGACTGCGTCGCGTTCCTCATCGATGGTGATATGGCTAAAAGATGGAGCAGTGCCGAGCAATCTTCGCATCGTTCCGTCAGTTCCTGTCCTTCGAGGTTGTGAAAAGAGCTCTACTCACGATGTCTCAGGGTACTTTACCCTTCCTCTCACTACGCATTTCGACGGAATGGGCCTCAGGCGGGCAAGCATCTCATACGCCCATCGACGATTTGGAGTCTTTTGCATGGGTACTCCTTTACGAACTACTTCACTGGGCACCGAGCAGGACGCAGTCGGAAACAAGATGGTGGAAGCTTCTCAACGCCGATGGAGTCTCGCATATGCCCGTCTCGAAACGATCAATTCTGTACGAATGGCAGGTTGAAGGGCCCAAGCTATCCCCCTACCTTTCCTGCTGTGAGAAGTTGCTGGAGAAGTGGTTCAACAGTGTTCAATCGTGGTCAAAGAAGTGCCAGAACCTCATGGACACGGGGGTTGCCTTAGATTCCGAAGAACTGATGGAACTTTTTGGCGAAGCGTACAAAGAGTTCATTGGGATTGTCGATACTCAGATTCCTCTCATGCGAATTCCGTAAGTAGCCAGACGAAGTTCGCTCTTGTATGCACAATGCGGTATATCAGCCTTTCTTCATGCCCATCTTTGTCAAGTCGTGGCGACCTGATCAACCGTCTCTCGTCCGCGCTTTTCTCCGCACCTCTGCCCGCTTTACATATCTGCATGTGTTCGGGAATGTAAATGAGCACTACCATAACTCAATACACCGTAGGGGTTCTACTTTCCTTCGACGTCGACTCGTTGACTTTCCATCCAAACTATGAGTTAATAAGACAGTATACATGGGCGGTAGCATTATAGTAAAGCAGTGACGACATGGAGACGAAAACAAGGGGAGGGGAATAAGATATACGGTGGAAAAAAAGGTAAGTAAATGAGTAACTGAAATCAAGCAATATAAAGGGCTACTGGCCAAATGGCGCGAAATATGTAAGTGCGTGTAAAAGGACAAGAATGGGCGGTGGGGACCTGGGGTAGAAGGGGTGGAATAGAGCGGGTAGGAAAAGCGGGGAGCACCGAAGGGACGGTAGGCATCGATCCAAAGATACATCATGGTTAGAAAGCACAATGAAAAAAGCCATTTTGTATGGACGAATAAATACGCGTCGATACGCACTGCGCACTGGGGAAAGAGTGTCAGGTGAAGGAAAAAAACAATCAAGTGTTACTTCCACAGGCAGGTAGGCCCCTAGATATCGTCTTCCGCGTGTTGTCCTCTCACTCACAGATTTCCTCGCCTCTCATCTCCCGTATCCCACCCGCATGGCGATGCGTGAAGCACTCTATGATAGTCCTCCGCCCATGGCGTCGTCCCCGTTGAACCACTGCCCAAAGTCCCTCTCAAAATTGATGTCTCCATCTGGCCGGAAAATGCTCGTATCGAAATCCTCCAGCGTGTTTGCCACGCTATTGATAAAATCCGTACTGAAGAGATCCGTGGTAATAGCCGCTCCACCGCCATTCATGGATAGCATGGACGACGGCGAGGGAGCGGTCATGGGGTTGTTCGGTGCTGATGGCGGAGGGGGTCCGTTGTTCATACTGGCTCCAGGCGCTGGAGTTGGCGGAGCAGTACCCGTCGCAGTCGGCGTCTGTCTCCCCATAGCTTGGTTCTGCGGCGAACCACTAGACCCACCAGGCTTGGGCCCATTCCCTGACGCGTTGTTCCCGTCCTTCGGTCCTCCCGCGTTCTGGTCCTTCATGCTCGGAGACGGAGGCGGCGCCATGCTATTCATCGGCTTATTTTGTTGCTGAGGTCCAGGTCCAGGCCCCGGGCGGTTTCCAGGATTGAACTGGGGCGTCCCCGAGCCACTGGGTCCACCGGGGTTGAAGGGCGAGTCAGCGTTCGCGGCAGGGGACCCGACGTTACCGGGCATGGGCTGCTTGTGTATGTTTTGCATATTGTGTCGATATGCCATTTCGTTCGAGAGCATCTGGGGCGTCCGCATGCCCCCTGCTTGAGGGTGACTCATACCGGGGCTCATTATCATATTACCCATCGGGCCACCAGCCATTCCTTGACCAAAAGGTCCGTTGACACCCATTGGTGGACCTGGCATACCGCTCGGACCTGGACCACTACCCATCATGGACTGTGGTGGGACGCCGATCATCGGAGTACCCATCGGGTTCGGACGCATGATATTCATTGGTGGTTGCTGAGGATTCATAGATGTACCGCCTAGCCCGCCGGGTCCACCAGGTTGATGGTGGTTTGGCCCACCGCTGGGCTGCTGGGGCTGACCTGGCTGGCCGAGCTGCTGTTGTTGATACATAGGATGCTCGAGCGTTGGCGAGTGCCGTGCTCGTTTCGCGCTTCTTGGTGAAGACTGGCTGTCATTTTGCCCAGGAAGAGTTCCATGCTACAAGGGAGTTGATATGTCAGTTTACCCGCGCATTACATGTGATGAATACTATACCTCTTCACCAGGAGACGTGCTGTTTCGCTTTCCAGCGCGTTGACCTGGCTGTGGACCGGAGGGACCAGCAGGACCAGGCGGCCCCCGACCAGGGTGTTGCATAGGTGGTCTATTCATCATAGAAGGACCAGCAGCAGCATTTACGCCTGCTTGCCCCCTCTTCATTCGATGGTGGCTCACAAGCTTCATCTGTCATCGAGTCGTCAACATTAAGCACAATGTAAGCGAGATAGCCTAGGAATTGTACCTTGTCCTGATCTGACAACGGCTGCTGAGTGTCTGGCATGCCTATCTCGGACTTGTATTGCTTCAACATCATAGGTGGCATCTGGGCAAACTCGGCCTGCATGGCCTGAATGTTCACATTTATACCACCCATGCCCATGTTCGGAGGCATCCCTGGCGACATACCCATATTATTGGGAGACATTATACCAGGAGGCAACCCCATACCCATTTGACCAGGTGCGCCTGGAACCTGCCGGTTCATCATGGACGGACTCTGCTGAACCATCATCCCCCCGCTGCCCGGCGTGTTTGTGCGACTCGGTGGCCGGGCTCCATATCCAGGCTGGCCTTGCATGCTCATCCCAGGCTGCGGGCCGCCGCCTGGTTGGCCTGAGTTAGGCGGCAACATTGACCCGCTGGGATTCCCACCCGGGAGCCCGCTGCTCGTCCCAGGTCGACTCATAGACCCCCCCATCCCGTGTGGGCCTGGTCCCATCTGGTTCATCGGCTGTCCTGCTCCTGGCTGCCCTTGCTGCTGCATCGGACCACCACCCTGACCTCCAGGTCCTTGCTGCCCAGACTGCCCTCCAGGTCCACTATTAGGTGAGTTCGCCATCGTTGGGCTCTGCTGGAACGGCGGACCGCCCATACCGTTCGGCCGCTGTCCGGGGGGCCAAACACTCGGGCCAGGTGCGCCTTGAGGAAGACGTTGGGGGTTCATACCTGCAAAGCCAGGACTGCTTGCGATGCCGTTGGGTATGCCTTGGTTGCCGAAATTTTGCGCAGGCGCGCCGTTTGGGAGGGTACCGTTAGTCATTCCGTTTGGAAGGAAACCAGAGTTAGGCGGGGGTCCTGGGCCTATAGATGGAGCTCCTGGGCCACCCTGGCGAGACATACCATTCATCGTTCGCATTGGAGGGCCAGTAGCTGAGCCAGGTGGGCCGGGTTGTGGAGGCCCATTGGTGGTAACAGTTTGACCTACGCCATGCAGAGCTAAGCCACCCTGCGCCTGTGCCTGCGCTTGAAGTCGTTGCTGTCGGACTGCCGCCTGTTGGGATTGGTGCTATCATTTCGAGATTAGATGTAGAAGCATGAGCCAACGGATCAGAAGAAGGGAATATACAGAACGCACATGGGTGTAGAGGAGAGCATCCTCCGGCCCACTCCCGTTACTCTTTGTAGTGAACAGCACCCAGAATACGCTCCACCATCTAAACCCGCAGCGAGTCACACATCATTCACACAGCAGACAAGTCACAGTGGCGGGCCCGACGATTAGCACTGTGTGCGCTCATGCAAGCTTGACACTCACTCAAACAGTAGACCCTGCTTTGCGTTGATCGGGGGTGTCGCATCGTGTGGAAGGTCGGCCTCGCTTAGCAGCTCCTGCGCTGTCTTGAGAAACCCTCGTTTGTGGCAGTAGTCGTAGATGTATATATTGAACCTGGGTATCCCACAAGTTCAAATTCGATTGTTACAGTGTTAGATGATCATTTCGACAATAAGTAAAGACAAGACGTACATGCGGTCGCCCTCCCATGATAGCGCTGCGCCAGGATTTGGGTCTGAGGGGTTGAGCTTGAGCTGTTGCTGTTGCGGCTGCTGCTGCTGTAGAGGCTGGGGGGTAGGGCCGGACTGTTGCTGCTGGGTGACGGTGGCCATATGTCGAGTGGATGCAAGCAGGATGGGGAAAAGAAACGGAGTGGTGAGGGTGCGAGGTGAGGCCTCCGCAAGCCCTTTGGTAATTAGAGTACAACAGCAGAGCGAAATGAGAAAGGAAAGGATAGAAAACGCAAGAGATTATCCCTTTGGTGAATTAGAATGGAGTATTGAAAGCCTGCCCAAATGACAGTCAGCCGACTGGCGAATAATCCTCCACTCACGCCCTTCAACAAACTAGGCGCACACTCTGCTCACCTCGGTTATGTAATCGCTTTTTTCACACTCCGAGCAACTACTGCTACGCTACTATGACAGCAATCACCCATTCCCATCTGACACATCCTTACAGGCTACAGCTTCCTGATTCGTTGATAAGGGGACAGACACTCACTGCCCAGCCAATCCGCAAAGGTCCCCGCGCCGCATTCCATGCTTCTGACGTCTCCGACGCCATCCTGGAAGTAAACGGAACGGCGAAGCGTGCTTTTGTCGACCACGCTAAAATCCTACTACAACTATGCACCGTGACCGTTTTGGAAATATGTTGCGGACAGCCTTCACACTGAAGTTGCTCATCGTTTGATATGTTCGTGGATCATCAGTCTGTCATGTAAGATGTAAGGCATTAGTCAAGAAGCAAAGCGCTAACACCATCACGCAACTCCACCGCTGCAACAAAACGTCTCATTCTCCCAAATCTCATGCACAGCAATGTTCACGGCATATTGCCGACTAGGTGGCACAGTTGGAGAGGCCGACAAAAGCAGTCGAGTGGAAAGTTGGCATTGCACGTTGGACTTCTATACTCTATAACATGAGCGTGAATAGCCAATAGACGTTCTCATGTGTCTTTTTGTCTAGTGAGATCACAGCGACCGCATCACCTAACACCCATCAGCATCAGAGACCGTGTATGATCAAGTTCCCGTCTGTTTCGAACTCGCTCCTAGGCAGAAAGGAAGCGTCCCTGACTGTGGAATGCACACTACCGTTGTATGATCTCTACTTTCGTGCCCGAAAGGCCGTTGGGTATGTGTGAGTGTGGATGTGCTTTACGCGGTGCAGACCCACGTGTATGGTTCCGGTGCGACCTCCCACATCCTTGACCGCTTCAAACCTGTCTGTTTCTGCGAAGGATATGAACGTGTCCTCGCAGTGTATCACCAACGCCTGTAGCATACTCCCGCCGCCAAAATGCACGAAGCGCATGTGGATGAGCCCAAAGAGGCAGAAGGCTACCTGTATACTTCATGTGCCACGGGAGACGGAGTAGCGAGGCTGGGGGGCGGTTATGACCTATATAAAGTAAGTGCGCTGGCTACGATAAACTGAGAGCGAATCTGAATGTACCCTTCGGTCTATTTGCTGCTATGTTCTTCTGCGGATGGGATGAAAAGTTGATTCGAATAAACGAAAACGAAGGAAGGATACATACCTCCAAAACTTGCGCAAAGTGATCGAGGTCCCCGGGACGCGAACAATGGTGGAAGGTCGCGAGGCATCCACCTTTCAGTATGTAGCCAACACCAGCAATATCCGGATATAATGCGAGAGCTCGATCCCCACAGCCGGGTAGACCCTGCAATGATACCTTTCATCGAATTACCTCCGTCGACGAAGAAATTTCCTGCTCTGGGGGTTCTAACGTCTGAAATCTGAACGTTGAATATCGAGCATCAAACTCCTGCGCCGCTATGGATCCCACTTCTCTACCTCAGCCGCGCACAGCGCCTCCCAGTTCCCGTCCCACCCAAACTCTTCCAGCCACGCCTGTTCAACCCATCTAGCGATAGCATCTCGTGACACCTCGAACGTCGCGGCGTGTGATCGGAGAGTATTAACGATGGTCTTGCATTCGTGAAGAGACCGATTGTACGCCGGGAGCACCGAAGGAATGGAGACGACTGCAGTAGCAAGTAGCACTTGTAAATAAGCTGGGAGGCATGAAGCAAGAAGCGGTCCGTGTGCGTACCAATTTCTCGAGCGACCATGTAGTCCAAAGTGGCTCCTTCGCGGCCCACTGAAATCCCTTTGCCTTCGTCGCTTCGAAATAGAGTGCCTCCAAGCCGTCGATGATATTGTTCATCCTCCGGAAGTGTTTTTCCTATTCTTTAGTGTTAGACGAGTAGATCACAAGCAGTATGTACGCAGCGAATTCATACCAAACTAGCGATGATACTCTCAAGCTCTGTGATCTTGTTCTCCGCAAGCCCAAGTTTCTCGCCTACCAAATGATAGCGAGGTCGCCGTTTCGGAGCTAGTGAGATCGAGTTTCTTCATCGCTTGAGCCTGAGTGCCCCCATGAATACACAGAAACCAGTTAACTCACTCAAGTTCCGTCCTAGCATCAACCAAGTGCTTCGCCGCTCTTACACCGTCGATCAGTACCAAATCATCCCAACTGTTCGCTATGGCTTTGAGCTCCAACAGATAGGCACGGGTTTTTGCGGTGGAATGTGGATTCGGTTGCAGATCGAGAGGGGGTGGTTGGTGGTTGGAAGTTAGAGGAGTCGGTTAGGGCATCCGAGCGTCGGGATTTCTTTTTATTCGACGGTGATTGCGGGTTTTGGACTGGTGATGGGGATGGTGCAGACGGCCCACGAAAAGAGGCGAGTCGACTCATGATGATTACCGACGCTAAGCTTTATTTCCTTTCCTTCACAGAACTGCGACATAGGGGTAGTGCCTTCGCTGGGGAAACTCGTCTCTAAAGTTCAAGAGGACTACCATGCTACATCGCAGCCTTGCACTTTACAGTTACGGTCAAATACAACGCGCGATTCCACGTCCTTCTTTCAGAGATCCCGGTTGTCTAGAAACGGGTCTACCATCCATTACCAGCCCCGCAGATGACTGCATGGTCCAAGTAACTTTCAGTTCCTTTCCCTCAGCACTAGTAACATCGATCACTAGCAGTAAGCCAGTAACTAGACTTGAGCGCTGTAGAGAATTCGGAAGCCGTGAATGTGCGTTCAATCAGCTCACGGCCTGGTGAGCAACACGAGGCTGTACACTTATAGTGTGTTTTTCCAACGCTCGACGAGAAGACAGTTAATGCATTGATAGGCATGTTGTCGGCCGGCAAACCATCATTGAGACATTGAGATCGGGTCAGGTAGCCGGTAGCATTGTAAGTGAAAAATGACCAACGTGAACAGCCCAACGTCCGTCTTTCGGGACCTTCTCGTAGATACTAGGAACTTCGGGTCAGCCCAATAGTCCTGAATACACAAAGGCCACGCAAAAGTCAGTAAGATCGCTGTAATTCGTTGGTGATCGGTGCGCACATAGTAGCCGTCGTAGTCAACCGAGAACTCCACGCCTGAATATTGAATTCCCTAGGCTGTCGTGAAGCTGAAATTGATCCAAGACAAAACTGTTCATATCCTTGGCTTTGAATGAGAACGCCGAGTATCCGTTGTTACTCAATATCTGTATATCCTGTTTATCGCTGATCTTGTCTGGAGAACTTTCATTAATACAGCGGGATGCCACTCGTAACGAGCACTTACAGCCAACCTTGCCTTCATTATCTGAGTCTGGACCCTGCGGTTGATAGGTACGCACATTTAACGATGAGCCAGTGCCGTGGGTTGTCATGTTGTGATCGACGAAGTAGTATGCACAATACCCCGGCGAGGACCCCAATATCGTGGCGCAGTCTGCAGAGCGTCGCAAGTTGCCACGATCAATAATAAGGGCGTAGACAACACCGCCCTCGTTAGTGAAACTCGATAGGGGTTTATTCTTGCAGTCGGCATCTGTTCGGTGTACCGGTTCAAGTTGTACCTCCGGATAATAGCCGGATTGCTGGCATCAGCCATAAACGCGCCCTCTGGGCTCCAAGCAAGCCAATCCATGGTAAAGTTGGTGAGGTTCGACAAGGTCCCCCTGCGACGACGTCAACGTATGGATGCAGCTCGGGATAGCACTTACATGTACACGAGGAGCGGTAAGTCGTGGACTAGCTTGGGACTTGCAATGTCGATGGTCATTTTGGTCGCGTTTTGAAGCGTCTCCAAGAGTGCTAATGTAGGCTCAAAGAAAATAAGGACGTCTTGGCGGGGTAATATCGCTTTCGGAGAGAGTATACTCCTCGCCCTTAAGAGCGAGCGCTGCGAGACTCAATGTCCTCGTCGCGGGCTGCCGTTGCGCTTAGCCTGAGGTCAACATCGCTCTGCCTGAAACGACTTATGTTGGGAACTGAATCTCATTGCTCGACGTCAAAATTCTCATCTCGCAGAGCCTTCACGAAGGCGTCGAAATAGGAACCCACTACTAGTAGTACGATTTGGGGTTTGGAACGGTCCGTCATTGTTGGTTACGCTGCGGCAATCCGGGTGTTGATGATACAATGCTCGGAGACACGAGTTCAAATGGTATCCTCGCAGTTGGCAAATATCCAAATTTCATGCACGTTCGCTTGGGCCATGGTCGCGGAGTAGCCGCTGCCATATACACGGTGCTATTACTGGAAATCAAAGATTCAAATATTTTAAGACCTGAAGGACCAGGAACGCTTGTGAGTGGTGATCTGAAGCTCGGGTTCTGCGCCATCATGGGGTCGGCCGGTCCCAGCTAGAAATGACATCCCAGCGTCATTGCCGAAGGCTTGCTCATGTTCGCGGACTCGGAGCGACTCGAAGCCGATCTTCCAGAGAACGCGGTTCGAACTTCCAAGAAGTTAGAGCCAAAGGCAAGTGATTCTACCTATGCAACGCATGTGAGGAGTAGCATGTGGCTTATCTGTGTGTAGTACTGGACTTCGTCTAGGTCCGTGCAAAAAGATTTCTTCCGAGCTAAGACGAAGGTGATTTTTGTACATGTTCTCAGCGGTTTACGGAGTTCAAACTTTCGTAGTAGTTTGATTTGGACGACAAGGAATCCACACTGCCCAGAGCTAATCATCCGTTGTATTCACGAACGATTGTACAAATGGACCTTCTGCGTGCCAACGTGCAGCTCCGGAGGAGTCAAGTGGCCTTGTATTCAGCATTGTTTCCCGGTTTCCGGCATTTCCTTGAGATGTGCCTGGTTCGATGTGGGAATGTGAGGCAAGCCCGAAAGTAATCCCGTCCTTCGCTGACTGACCCTCGTGTTCTAGTTGGAACCAAGCTTCCGAGGACAGAGTAAGCGTTGTCTTCCGGAACGCGATCCTAAGCATCCTCTATTCTACTCCCATCTTCTCTGCCAGGGGACATGCTCAATGGCACCCGCGGCATTCCAAGCAGCGAAACCTTGCAGCAGCCTTTCATTGGCGGGCACCCTCGAGTGGGGGAATTAGGCCCTTGGGCACTCAGGCTTCCGGCCTGAATGGAGTCTCATGCCTTGGTACCTTTGAAGAACCTTACCTTTGAAGAGGTATTAATCGATAGCTATTAGCGATAGCGGAGAATCGCGCAAGTGAGTTGCCATTGCAGTATTGATGTTGCAGTTCACGGAACATCCGGCAGCTTTCTAGAAATACACATCCACTCCACCGTGACTCAAGGCTTTCAGCCATGCCTTGATCGAATTCAAGCTTAATGACGATCCTCGATGAGAGGACACGGCGCTGCCTTACTATTTAAGCCAGATATCTAAGCAATCCAAATATTTATTTAACCCAATTTGTTATCGTACAGCAATGGCAAACTCGACTACCAAACTTCGAATCTCCCTCATCGGCGCCCACTCGGATGGCTTCGTAAAGGCCCTGGAAGCCAGCAACTTTGACATCGAGCATTGTACATCGATTTCCGATGTAAGCCACACTTTATGCAATGAGCACCCAATTGACAGTCTTATCCCAGCGTAAGAAAAGCGGGTCGAATTTTTCAGTTCTTGCCCTCACGGGTGATGAGCATACGCTCTCCGAGAGCGATGTCGACAAGGCGCTATGCGCTGGGACGGTTATTTCTCTCTTCGGGCCAAGTCGCGCCCTCCTGGAGACTGTTCACAAAGCCACCAGTACACCCATTGACATCCCAAGTCTAGAGCTGGCCGATGGATTACCGCTCCTGATATACATGTCAGTGCTGCATCAATCGGGGCTTTTATTTGTTACTCAATCGTCGTGCAACAGGGTGAATGGTATAGTGTACGTCACTCCGAACAACGTTCCCAGTGAGGCCGAGGTACAGGAGCTCGTGCGAAGCGTTCTTGAGAAAGATGGAAAAGTTCCTCCAGAAAAGTCCTTTTCGGTCTCCACAGTGTCGGTCGATCCTCACGAATAAGCTATGATGTCAATACTTCGCGCTCTTTCCGTGACGAAGGCCTTACGGTCTTCCGTCCCCAACCTCCAACCGCCCTCCGGTGCGATTAGTTTTTAAGAGGCTAGTTCACATCTTTGCCCATGTTTAATTTGCGCTAATCACGACATTACAGGGGCACCATCGATAATACTGCCCACATTGCAATCACTTGGTTAGCATGGAGCGCGGACGGCATCTACGACTTTTACACGAAAGATCCGCAATATATCCAGAAGTTTGACCTGAACTGGTACACCGATTTCTACGTGTACGCAACAGGTGCCGATTGTCGTGGTAAGACTGGCGACGAGTTCACTAAGGCAGGCGGCCTTGCGTACACCCTTGTTATCGACCGTGGTAACGTGCGACGCCTGTCAGACGGCGCCCCCGCGATTCCTGGGTCCTACGAGTGGCTATTGTAGTTACTACTTCATTGACTGGAACCGGACGGGGAACTTTTCCCCAGTCTTTACGATGGATCTGCTGTCATATCAACCTCGTGGCCCTGCTTCGCAGAACGGGACAACGTATAATTGTCAGTGCTGACTCTATACATGCGCATGTAGTGCTGAATGTTCCCAGACTCCATCAACTTCCAGCAAGACATGCAGATGCTCAATGACAATGCCGATTCGAAGTACACGTTCAAGGCCCGGTACACCAATGATTTCGCTTTGGAAAAATTCCAGCAACATGCTATAGAGCTTGACTCGGGGGTCGACTTTTCTGTTGACTACAAGGATGGCTACGTGAGCACCGATTTTGAACATACGTCCGGGATATTTCTGACTTACAATCGACGGCAGGACCACTGGGTCGATCCGCAATTATCTACCGACACTTGGTATAACCCTGGCATCACCCAGTGGGTCAACAGAGAAGGATATGAGCATTCCATCATCCGGGTGGGTCCTATCACTTGTGATGCCACTGATGATCTGACCATTAGATTATGTATGAAGGAAGACATGCCAGCGGATGATTTTCCCATCAACGGCTTGACAGTACTCTCATCGAGTGTTGGCAAGCATAAATTCTGTATGTAACCCTTTCGCATTCCGAAGTGGAGGGCTTGGAGAAACATGTACAATTCATATCATCTGCGTACCGCACAGCGTACAGGGCCTTCAAATCTGATTCCTGGCGTACCACTAGTGATGGCCACAACGTGAGTCCCGCTCCGCAGATTATGTCAGTTTTCCGCCGTCTCATCTTAGACAGGTTGACTTTCAAACTATCCCAATCACGTATGGGAATGGAAATGGGTGGCTCCGTACCTTGGATTTGACTTGGCCGTGAACGCGCTGTCTCTGCGACTGCGTATCCTCCAATCGTTTGCCAGGCGCTGTATCATAACTGTCATAACAATGTGTTACAAGCCGTTGCGTCAGCCTTAAAGGCCCCAGTTCAACCAAGCTCTGGGGAGACGGACGGCGACAGCGACGGGCACCTGGGGCCAGTATGAACAACGGACTCCTGCTCCCATCAACACCGAACAACCCAATGACCGCTCCCTCGCCGTCCATGCTATCCATGAATGGCGGTGGAGCGGCTATCAGCATGGATCTCTTTAGTACAGACTTTGTCAACAGCGTGACAAACATACTCGATGATATTGATACGAGCATATTCCGACCGAATGGAGAGATCCATTTTGAGAAGGGCTTTTGGCAGTGGTTCAACGGTGACGGCGGAGGACTATTATAGGGCACCCGAAAGGCGTTCGAAAGGGGTCAGAGGCCTAGTCGACCTCCCCACTAGTGGAAGGGACGCCTGCTTTTCACATTTTCCCTCCCCAGTGCGCCGTATCTGTCAGTCTGCACAAGATGGCTTTCTTCGTTGTACTTTTCAACCATGATGGTCGATTTTTTCCGTACCTAGCTTCTTCCTTGCTCCCGTCTCTTTCCAAGTACTGTTTCATACCTAACCCTCGTACTTGCATATTTTGCGGCCATCCGTCGGCGTCCTGTACCGCCCGTGTATACCGCCTTACTAAGAAGCGCGGGGAGTCTACGGTTGAAATCACGGATTCATCAACATTGGTGTGACTAATAAGGGTGATTGTGATATAGCGACATGAAAAGCCGCGACTCAGAATAGAATCACTAGAAGTTCTTAACCAAAAGATATTAACCAGGGTATACTAGGTTTAATCCAGGTAAATTACTATAGGAATGCTAATAGATGTCTGCCGCCCATTCTAAAATCCAAATCGAAGCCTATTCCTCTTTGTCCGAGCCATGGTTTTGATCGTATTCAAGTTCGTCTTCTTCATCTATGTAGGGGTTGTCTCCGACGGTAGCCTGCCCCCGTTGAAGATGCTTGCAAGTTGATGCCAACCGCTCGTTCCCGCATAATTGAAGCCTGCGGCAGATAGTCGAGCACTGATGGAACTCAATAAACTTTTGAATACCAGCAAGGCCGTGATCGCCCAAGCCCGAAAGTCTAAAACGAGGTGCAAGTTAGCACGTAGTTCGGAAATATACTGGGCTCACTTCTCCGGTGTGTGAGTCATGGGATCGAAGAGAACCATTACTGATTGTTGTTGGTCTGCTAGAATTTCAAGCGAGCCTGTGAATATTTACGGTGAGTTCAGTTCCATAATATTGTAGACAAGACTCACCTTGCATGTCTGCGAACATGTATTTGCACGCGGTGATCTGGAGAACGTAGTGGATGAACGCTAAGACTGTTTGTGTCCGTTTGTCCCGGTTCGAGCTGATGGACATCGTTCCGGTAAACTTGAATGCTACAGTTGATGCTCGGCGTGGTTCAACGAGGTAGACAGCCTGCACACTGGGTCGATTCACTTCAGCATTATCGGGCTTTGTTTCAAATACTTTGATAAGGAACCCGTCAGAGACACGTAAGTCTAATAAAGTCAGCACTCGCCGAAGAATTGGACTTGTAAACTCACTTGCAACCTCAGCCCCATACTCCCGAGCTCGTGCATAAAATTGGTCCATGAATGACCGTAGCCGCATTAAGCGTACAATGTCCGTTGTAAGACATTTGAGTGCAGTTGCAACAGGGACACCCCCTTCAACGAGGCCCTCACCGGCATTGACAAGTTTCTTTGCAACATATTGTTGCCCTTCAATTACTAACTAAAAAAAAATGTTTAAATGTGATAGAAACCCAATCAATACATCAACTTACGCCATAGAGTTTCTTTGTCCGTCCCTCCGAACCGCTTGCGACTTCCAGTTCATCTCTTTCAAGCAGGCCTGCTTCAACTGTGTCAGCTTCACTGAGAGATGGTGCGCTTGTATTTGCATCAACGGTGCAGATAATTCTTGTAAAGTAGATGGTGGTTGCCGGTTTTACGAGGGGAAGGCTATTGATGGTACTGCCATTATCGAAGCAGGATTCAAGAGGAGCGTGGGATGTGAGAGCTGCCAGTAAAAAGTGAATAATTCAACAGCCCTATGTGAGAGTTGATGACATACATTTCGCACGCTTACTTGCTCCTCGAGTCCCGCTCGCCTTCCTTTTCTGACCGACAGTCTGAAGTTCACTCTCTTCTTCTTCTCTTGTCCGTACAAGATACTATAATGAAGCAGAATGGTCAGGCTTATTGAATTGTTTGCAATGTTCGAACTTCAAATTAATCACCAAATCCATATCAACGAAGATCTCCACAGCGAAGGATGTTCCCTTTGTAGCCTTGCCCATGCCTGTCGGGATGGCAATGTATGCACTACGCATTTCGGCCTTGGCGTTCTTATTATACCATTGTCGGATAGTCAGAGCATCATCATCTGGATGAAGCGCCATGTTTCCCTTTACACGAAGCTCAGTTTCCTCACTTGTAAATGAAGTTATCAGAATTGTAAAGATAAGATTTCAGAAAATAAGAATAGCATACAGTCGAAGATTTGATACATGCCTACCGACCCAACGGGCATTAAGATCCTTGAGAATACCCTCCCGCAATCCTAGAATGTGGCAGTGTCAAGGTTATTGAAGTATGAAGATACCATTCAGGGAATCTCGCACCTAACATGGTAGTAGTATCTGAACATACCACACACCGCTTGCCGAACGAACTGTCCACTGATTTGGGGGTGGTACTCATGCGGAGCTCATATTGAATGGTGAACATATTGATCTTTCCGCTATTTGCTCGGAAGTTGCTGAGTTCGGCTTCTGATGTTGCTGGCCCTGTAGTACCTAAGGCCCGCCCATTACGCATCTGTAAGTCCATTCGAGCTTGTCGAGCTTGCGCAGATTCAGTCTGAGTACTTCCTAAAGCCTGTCGAGTCTTTGCGTCTAAAAGGAACAGATTTGTGATCAAATAATCATTACTGCTTGGATCGCACTTGCCTAAACGCTGACATGTGCCACAAGGATTGGTAAGTGTTGTCGAGCAAAGACCGCAGGATTCACATTGAATCATTGCGTTCTAAGGTAGCGTGTTTTCAACATGAATTGATAATCAGACAATGACACTAACCCGCAATGCAATGACCTCCTCCTTCGGCAGGCCTTGGAGCTTCTTGCAGAGTGAGCATAGTGTAGCATTTTGAGGCAGTCGTTCGAAGACAACCCCACAACCATTGTTGACATTATCAACACCGCCGCAAGGCAGAAGGCCCGCATTCTCTCCTTCCATCGTAAGTGGCTACAAGGATTAGATGTTTGAACTCTGGGAAAGAGTGGTAGGGTACTGAATACCTGCAACGACTCTTCCAATTTATATCAGTGAAGTCTAGGTGCAGTCGCATCCCTGAAACAAATTACCTCCTCAATCAGGATTTAGACATTCGCCGTGTTGCTGAAGCAGAGTCAAGGGAATCACGCGCATGCTCTTAGCTGTTGCTAAACCGTTCTTGCATTGTAAATTGACTAATGAAATGCAATACAGTAGCGAAGAAAATATTCAAGGCGGCGAGAGTATATTTGCAACGGCAGTGAAAATCTCCCAGACATTAGCGAGCGTGATATCAGGAAAGCCTAAGGTACCCAAGGCTGCATCAGCGTTGGCTTTGAATACGGAATCAACGAACGCAAAGGCCTGTTCCCGACTGTCGTCACCACCAATTCCCTCACGAAGTTGCTGAATGGCACCATGATCGACACCGATTGAACAAGATCTTGCATTAGCATGAGCGCTGGATGGTGCTGTCCATGCATGCCGCGGCGATGTTCCAGATGGGAGGAGCTTGTTCTTCTGCTTCGAGATCCGGTGGTTATTCCAATACTCACGGAATATATCAAGCCGCTCTTGAACCAAGGGAGGCCAGATCCAGTTGAAGAGATCACTATAAGATCATTGTACATTAGCTTGAACAGCTTCAAGGCGATTGACTTACATGTGAAGCTGGCGCCCAGGATTGAAGAGGCCAGTTGCTTTGCCCGATAAAATTGCTTGCTTGATATTAAATCCCTCGCCCTTACGCTGCCAGCTCCAGAAGGACTCGATGGGAGTATTGTGCTTGCTTTGGACCTGAACCGTTGACGGCCATTTGTCCTCACTGAATTCGGGCGCAAACTTAGACCTTATAATTTCAGCAAACCTGAGTTAGTCATATGCGCAGACTAATATCACAAATAGCTCACCGAAGGGTTTCCTGTGCACGAACCATATCACCGATCTCTGCACCTTTGTCCATAACAAGCTGGAGCGGAATGCCTGAAATCCATCACTAAAAGCACACAAGATCAAAACACCAACACTCACATCCATACTCTTCCACTAGATCAAGGAAAACATGACATATTGTTTCGACATTGCGTGAATCTGGCACAACTTTTAAGGAAACGACGAATGCGCTAAACTGATCCTTGAAACCGTATATCGGGATTGAAACTGGCCCCATTTCGAGAGCTTGAGCGTTCAGCTTCTCGTGTCCGTCACAATGGATCTGGTGCCATGGGCCAAGGCAGTTGAGAGGCACCCGATCGATACCGTTGCGCCCACGAACAAATCGGCGATCAAATTCTTCTTCGTAGTGATCATGAAGGTAAGTGCGAAGCTCGTCACTAAAAAAGGGTTAATTCAAACGAGGCGGCGGAATGTTATAAACACATACCGAGGGATCAAGATACCCTTGTTTGCGAGTCGTTGCCTGGTCTGACCAACTCCCCAGTTGCCTAGTATATCATCTGCCTTGATGTCGAGGACAGCCTGTGCTCGTTCTTGAGGTGATGTGGGTGTTCTTCCGTACGCTCGGAATTTGAAGGCGACGACGTATGGCAAAGAGCTTAGCACGGCTACCAGTCTTGTAAGTAACATACACGACGAAACAGGCATCGGCACTCACGAAATATCAAGTTTCAACTCAGATTTCAACCGATCCGTTGCTCGTCGGCACTGAGGCCGGAACCGTTTCTTTTCAGAAGCATACCGAGCAAACGCAGCGACCAATGTATCATCTGAAGGATCTATTCACAGATGAGTTCTAGATGTAGTGGCGAGTTTGGTGCAACGTACATTCCTTCCGTCCGTACTGGTTTTTGCCAGTCGGATTAACCATGGTATGGAGCCACGTAGGATTCACGAGGGGATCAGGCTGGATATATACGAAGTCGGGAAAAGATCATTACGCAGAGTGACTCTAAGTTACCTCTTTGTGCAGCACATTGAAGCAAGGAAGTGTGTTGAATTTTACGTTGCAAACACATTACAGACAACATGGCTAGCCATGTTGTTAGCGATGAACGCGTCAATAGGAAGAAGAATGTATCGCTACTTATGTGTATAGTGAAAACCGGTTGATCGTTGATCAAGATATCGATGAACCATGGATATGGGCGCTTGATCGTGGGATAGTACTCGGCGCTTTTGAAAATTCAACCGTAGACTATCCGCGCGGCGTAGCCTTACTATATAACTCATATAGTTTGGATGGAAAGTGAGTTACCGAGGATAGCAAGCTATAGTTGTAATTTTAAGGTCCGCGAGATTGTGGCTGTGCTCCCTAATGGACGCCATCTCAAGTTCCTCTCGTGTCGAGCAGAATGCATCCCGTATGTTCGACACCCAGTATGACCGGCCGCAAGAAGATGTCCGTATGTCGAAGCCCCACAAATCACAACCAACATGTATGGTCCCCTGCTTGCCACCTATTTACGAGAAGTCACATTGCTCGGTTCTGAACAGCAGATATCACATCGGGGGACGACGACTCGGTACAAGGAGAAGTGCGCACCTAGAGTTACTTGATGTACGCGATGTAGCGAGCTAATGGGGGGCTCTGCCTAGGTTCCAGGCAATGAGGGAGAGATACGAGCATGTCAATGCAGTACGTCGTCAGCCTAGCCCTTGCATCAGTTCAGGCTCACCATAAATCAGAAACGTGAAGCATTCGGCCGTGAACTGGAGATTGCGAGCGAGAAAGAGAGGCAGCTGCAGGCTGAGAACGAGTACGCCGCTGGACACTCGGGATCTCCGACCAGGCCGCTGACCGCCCTCTCAGCTTACTGCTCGACACACTAGCGATCGCAATGGCACCCCCGCAGATGGAATACAGACCGAGCCACTCTTCTTCTCACGCAGACATCCCTCTCCCGCCGCGAGACGTTCATTCGCCTGCGCCTGAGGGCCTAGCATTACCTACGAATGGAATGCGGGACCCGCACCATGTCCCCCGGTCAAACGGCGTGCTAAATGGATCGGCCCCGAACGGCTCGTCCGCTGGACTGCTCGAAGTACGCGAGGTACGTTCCACTAATTGTGCTTGCGCCGTGTATCCACTCATCTCCCTTATGATTGCAGCCAGCGGAGCCCGACTCGCACAAGGAGAAGCAGGAATGGCATTGACTCCTCATTACTTTATCGCTGTGCGACGTTGTAAAGCCAGTCACTCATCGAAATGTGTGTAAAAATAACCGTTTCTTCGCGGTTACTCGGGTGTGTGAGATAGCAGTGGACCCTCGCAAACGCGCGAGGGTTCTTTTGTATTCAACCTATTTAAGGTATTCTAGTATATCATATGTATTGGGTGATATTCTACTGTGTAGTGATTACTTGAAACACTAACTCCAACAATGTGCTTGAAGGGAGTATCTAATGGATGCAAGCTTTGTTTGATTTGAAGTTAATCCTCAAGCTTTTGGAGTCATTTGTACAGTAGTCAATCTCAAAGGATGAGGCACTGGATTCACTGGCTCCAGGCCAATGTCTATGTTCAGATGTCACATGTGTCACAGCGAAATGGGGCATCAATGGGGTAGTGGTAACCTGGGTCGTTGCCATGTAGTATATCGACCCGCCGCGAGTTCAATTCTCGCTTGATGCATTTTACTTCTACTACAGCTGAGGACCACCATTGCGCACCCTTTATTTTCTTGTCTTTCGCAGGCCATCTTGAGCGACCTGTCTCACTCAGCGTTCAGACTTTCTGTGCTAATGAAACTACTAGAATCGGGAGCATCAAGTCGGAGTTAGTATGAGCTTCTTCAAGGTGACCTTGACAGGGATATCGAACATCCTGCACGCAACAACTACGTTTGATAGATACCCGTGGGCCCGTATTCCTCAACGATGCGACGGCGGCTAGCAGCATCCTCCATCGCGGGAATGTTAATGTCCAAAATCCGGACCACAGTATCTGCTTGAGCACCTTGTTCGTTGTTTAGTAATATGCCGCTAACAATCATGATACGGTGACTTACCAGTGAGTACATATATGTCTTGTTTGAGAACAGGAAGATTCGCGTCGACGATACCAGCTGGGCAACCTTGCGCTCTACAGCTTAAGGCCAATACTTTCAGTGGTTTCGGCTGAGTAACAGTGTAGAAAGCGAGAGATGCTGAGGGCCTCTGAGCAATGTTACCGCCATCTAGGAGAAGACCGAGGAACTGATAGCAGATGAACTGAAGCTAGGTCCTGCGAGAAGGCGGGATTAGCCGTGTATATTCCTTTGAGCGTTGATATATTCTTACCCGTACTAAGCCTTCAGAAGTTATTCATGCTTCATTAATTTATCGTGGTCCGCATCAACGGGTGTAGTGAGTAATGCTAGGACTGTTGAATCGATGAGCTCAATCAACATCACAACAAGGCATCCAAATGAGATAGCGTCGACAGTATTGCAGATATTATATATGGATATACTAAGTATACAGTATTAATGTCTCCTCACCATAGCAATCTGGAAATCCCAGCCCCCAAATATGTACTTGAGCTCAAACAACCTCCTCAGCTCACGCCACGCCTCCTTGGGGTGAGCGCCATGCCCAACCTCGGGCCCAACAACAACCGGCACTACACTGAAGTCCGAAGAAGTGTCGGGGACAAGGACAAAGTCGGCTGGAGACAACAATGAACGAAGCAAGGAACCAATTAAAAAAGCGATTAAGGCAACTATGATCACCGTGGATAGAGGGTAGGTACGCTGGGTGCGGGTGGAACGGGTAGCGGCGGTGACTAAGGGGAGGCTTCCGGGGATTCTGTGCTCTTCGGAAGGAGCGTCTTCTGATTTTGGGGTCGGCTGCGCAGAAGAGGTAGGAGTTGTCTTGGAGTAGGCGAAGCGCGACCAGGGGTTTTGGTACGAGTTCAGGAATCCCATGAGACCTGGGGGCGTGCGTCCCAGAGGCTTCGCGCCTGACTGGAGTTGCTGTGGCTCATCTTCCTCCTTCTGTTCTACCGTAAGACGACAAAAATGTAGTTCTGGAGTGAAACAGCGCACCTCAGTCATATTACCGCTTCCATCACCTTCCAGTTTGCTGGTATCTTCCGTGGAGGGTGTCAAGGGCGCAGAGCCGTCGGCGCTCATGGGAGACGTTGCACTCGAAACAACGTCATCCAAGAATCGCAAGGCCACAGCTATTGGCGACTGGAACTCAGGAGGCAGTGTTAGCGATTCGGCATCAGCAGGTACTCTGTCACATATCCATTCAGTCAGGAAACCAGACCAGACACTGAACAATGACTTACCTGACCAAGAGACAGGTCTTGCCGGTTCTATCATCCAAAAGATCGTCCCGTCCAATACTCCGAAGAGATGCCATCTCATCCAAGACGGGAACGCCAACGCCGTTGACCTCGACCTTGTTCTTCTCGTGACTAACAGAGGGCGTCTTTTGAACGGCGGTAGAGTTCGCCGACGCGCTATCTTTCGGAGGCAAGGGCTTTATACCGAAGGACACTACCGCTATATCGCCTTGCCTGAGCCGGGCGAGCCACTCAGGAACCTCCTTCGCCTCGCGCACTTCCCCAGTCAGCGGGTCGATAACGGTGCTCACTTGCATCTCGTACTTCGCCGTGGGAAGGGAGAACCGAACTAGATGTCGAGGCTGAGAAGAGGAGGGGTCATCGGACAGCGTAGATGGGTGCAGTGGTGATGGAGGGAGCGCGTATACCGAAACGGTGAGTGGGAGGTCTGATGGTGTCGGTGGCTGTGACGATGTAGGTGACGGCGATGGAGAGGAAGGGGAAGGAGAAGAAGAAGGAGAAGACGTGGTGTAAAAATCATCGAGACTTATAATCTCCCCTTTCGCATGTATCCGCGACTGAAAATTGACGGAGTACCCTTCAGGGTATAATTTCGAGTCGACAATGATTTCCCCAGCTAAGATATCAGCAGGAGGCCGGACTTCGCCCTTAACTGTAAACGCTGAAGTAGACGTCCTTCCTCGGACGGTCAGACGGGAGGATGTCGTGCTAGGCGGAGGGGAGAGTGGTTTGGGAGATGGAGATTTAGAGGGTAGAGAGGAGGTAGAAGTGCTTGGGGGAGTAGATATCGAAAACGTCTTTGCGGGGCGTATCGCAGAGGAAGTCGTTAATTCAGGTGGAGTCTTAGTCCTAACGCTTCCCGTCCTCGAGCCCGAATCGGGAGAACCGTTGCCTCTTGAAATTGTCTCTGGCTCATGCGCCTCTTCCTCAGGGAAGAGCTTCTGATACGTAGCGGGGTCAGAGACTTCCAAAGCCATGGAAGGAGGAGAGCGGAGGTGGCTAGCATCAGGCTTCACAGTGGGCGACCTGGGTGAATGATGCTGCGCGAGGTTAATCGTAATTAGACTCTTGTACTCCCTCGAGGCCGCAGTGTACGATGTATCGAGAAGCGTCCTGATTTCATCCCGCTTGCGCAGTTTCCATGAACTCGACGACACGCTGAGGCCCGCTATTAGATCGTCTGGCTTCCGGTCGGTCACGATGAACCCAGGAGAAGGCAGCCGTGTTATCGGCCAGACCGTCGAAGCTTTGACATAGGCCTCCAAGGAAAGGATATTCCTGGGTAACATTGCGTTGACCATGGAGTTCACGGCGACGGGGATCGCTCCCGCAAAATCCACCGCTGTGATTCTCGTGCACCTCGTTGATGGTATGGCGTAGTTTTCTTCCGTATAAGGATCGAGCGTTTCGAGCACCCATGCGTCGATGAACACGCGGCCGACGGGAAATGTATATGGGTTGAACTTTGCAGCGCTGAATCCAGCAACTGATTGCGGGCTGAACGAGGCAGAGACGCAGAATATCGCGTTTTTTAGTCCCGTTCGAGGTCTCGTTCACATCCGTCGTGGACCGACGAGAGAGAGAAGGTAGAGTAGAACGAGACATGACCGACGCGAGATAGAACCCTCGATCCCTAAACGGGAATCCCGCCTTGAACGTCGCGAACGCCGTATTTGCTTGCGCTCCGAACGATTCCAGAGTGTGCACCGAATCAAAGCGGTCATCCCACTTCTTCCGACAATCAGAGGAGGTGATTATGGGGTACAATTCTTCAGCGCAGACGCCTTCGATGACTTTCTCACCCTTGTGAACGGGGATTGTGGGTGATATCTCGGGCGCCATGCGTTTGCGAATCGTGATGCCTTTGTCGCTGACTAGCGTCCAGTCATCGTTGGACCTAGAATGGGAGTCCTGTATCCACGCGAGCGCATCCAAAGCGTATTGCATGGGCATCTTGGACGAGGACGGTACAGCGTTGTCAGCGTAGGCGCTCGTAGGCGCGATAGCAGAGACATATTGATGTGTCGTAGCTGTCGCTTGCTCTACGGCATAGCTGAGGAACCTTGCGAGAGGACTCGAAATCTTCGGCGCGGACGCCCAGTCCGACGAGGTGGGGCTGCTACCCTCAGGAGGCGTCGTCTCAGAGTTTGCGTCCCACTCTGCACGGCGATTTCGAATGACGCCCATTACGGGGGGCTGGTCGAGCGGCACGCGTGTAGGCTTGACTCGCTTCTTCTTCCCCAGAGCCTTGATCTCGTCTTCCGTAAGCTCATCCACATCCACGTTGATCTTCGCCCCGTTGACCATTACCACGCCCTTCTCCTTCCCCGGCCCCTTGCGAACGATAACCAAAAGCCGTTCATCATCAACCGGCATCGCATCATGCGACAGAGTCAACCACAACCCCCCACCCTCCACGGAAAGCCGATGTCGCCGCAGACACGAGATGGAATGCGGCGGCGGGTCGACGACCACATCCAGCGAGGAAGCCCACGTATCGACATCGCATCGAATTTCGCATTCCGGTGAAGCGCTATTCACAACATCGTCGCCCTTTTCCGCGCCAATCCGCTTCCTCGACGGCTCGTACTGGAGTCGGAAGCTCAATCGCTCGTGATCATACCTCGAGTCGATGGACCTAGCGCCCGACAACCGCGTAAGGGCAGGAGGGCCCCGCATTTGATAGCAAATTCCCCGATGCCGGCCAAGGCATTTATCATCTGGTTGGGAATAGATGTCTTGTTCGTCCATCCTTTCGGGTCAGATTGCTCCAGCAATGTCAGAAGTGTCGTAGACGGGGACAGCGCTTCTATGGCCCAACCCTGCAAGTCGACCTGCGTACGTATGATGTTGGCGTCCACAGGCGGGATATTGGGGAACAAATGTGGTTCGTCCGCAGAAAAGGCGAAGACGTGGATAGCCGTGGGTGATTTATAGACAGTCTTGAGCACGACGCAATCGCGCCCACTTCGAGCAAGTTAGAGGCATCTTTTGAAGTGTAATGGAGGATTAGTATACTCACTTTGCCGGCCAGGCAGGTTTGCTTTTGAAATGCCACAACTCCGTCAGTTCATTCACATCTTCCAGGAGTGCAGCATCATCGTATTGCTTGTCCCAGTACGACCGTGCACCTGGCGAAACCAGCGCGCCGTACAGATCCCATATTCCAACTCCCACAAAAGTAGCTTCCGCGCGGTAGACCACAAGTGTAGGGTCAATGGAATCCAGCTGCGTAATAGAAACACCACGCCCTTCCGTAGCTTCATAAAACATTTCGTCATTTCCCGGCGTGCACGAGAAGGGAAAAAGGAGAACTTACTCCTGCGCCACTTAGCTTCGGGTTCCTGCAATAACGAAGAAAAGTAGATATAATTGCGTTTTACGCGGGACAGGATGGACTTTTCGGCAGCAGCTGGTCGGTCGCCCGATGTTCGGGGAGAGACAGTTGTAGATATCGAGTTTTGACTAGTATGCGTAGAGGACGCCGTCACGTTCATGCTGAGATCCGTAGCGCTCGAAACGTCCCGCAGAATGGGTTGCGGGGTGATATACGAGGATGGGTCCCGTTCTTCAATTTCTTCGATTGGCTGAGGTAAACCGTTAAGCCGTAACCCACTCGATGGGCCTGATACTTCAAGTACAATCTTGACTTTGAGAACTGAGTGGTCATCTATAAGAGGTGCATGCGAGAAACGAAGTCGAATCTGGTCGCGAAGCGCAGGATCTGTGTTCGAAGTAGTCTTGCTGGCATGAACTGACCAAGGCAGTCTTTCCACGTCCTCCGATGACGCTTTCGTAGTCAACTGAACGTCCCAGCCGTCTGACGAAGGTAGAATACACTCCAGCGATCGAGTCAGTCGGCGCTGTTCTCTTGCCACATGCAATTCGTCTAATCCTTGCGGCGGCGCAGATTGCTCATCCGGTACAATAGCGTACTCGATCGTCAAAGCCTCTCTGTCAACCTGAAACCGTATCCGCTCGATACTGACACCATTCCCGAAAGCCGACAGCTTCGCGACACGAGCCCCGCGCTTCTTGATCGACTTGAGCAGCCCAAGCGTCATCGTACACAGCTGCTGCGGCAGACTTGACGGGGCGCCAAAGTTCCACATTGCGCGAAGGTCATGCTGCCAGAAGCAGGTGGCGCGCACCCGCGGGCCTGAGGAGTCCCGGCGTTTCGACGATGACGACGACGCTTCTACGGAAGGTAGCTGCGGGGTGATATACTGGATGCACCAGGCAAATACTATGCAAAAAGATGAGCCAGTGTCTGTGAGAAGCAGCAGACTTCACCGACAGGAGACGTGGGACCGCACGTAGGGAGGTGAAGGGCGAAGGAAGGCTGGCTCGTCAGGAGAGCGGGGCAACGACGTCGAGATGTCAATGAACGTCGAGGCATCGTGGAATGACCGGGATATAGTAACAGCATCCCTCGGGCTTGGAATGCAATCATAAGTTACCAACCAGAAACGAAGTACGACAGACTCACTTTGCAGGCCACCCCAGGGTAAAGTTGGTCTTCGAAATCCGCGTGTTCTGATCTAGCAACTCGACTAGATGCGCCTCCTCCACAGATGGATCCCATTCCTGCCGCAGCTCCGGGGTGGTGAGGACGGCCTTCCAGGGCTCGAGCGACGGGACTTCGCCTGCTGGTACGTGGATATCGAGCACTACGCGATATACATCTTGGCCGGACTTTGTCGCCTTCCTGTGCAGTGCTACGTCCGCGAGTTCTGGAACGGCATAGGTTCGAGCCTTGCCCTTCCTCGTCGAGGCGCTGTCGCTGGGGCTCTGCACCCGCTTCCAGTCGTTGGCCGAAAGTAGCTTGCGAAAGTGGGCTTCTGCTTCGGTAAAGGCATCGTTCCAAGATTCTCGAAGGCTAGTGTCCAGTTAGACACTCAAACATACCCGTGCGGGACGACTCACCGTGAACCGTCTGACATAGAAGAAACTAAGTCAACGCCGAATTATGTCGTGCAGCACTGCGACTCATGCCACCGAAGCCCCTGATGGTCACGGGGTTTATGGCCTTTCATCCTATCGCCCCATTTCTTGCCTCCATCTAGTAACCATCTTCGCCCTCGCCCACTCGTTCACTCGCCCCAAACCGTCTACCCGCAATCTCAACATGCCAACGAACTATCCAGGCCCCCAAACCCACCTTACCGCATTTGTTCGTTCTACCTTCTTACTCATACTCACATTCACTCAGGTCATCTATTACACCTCCTAGAACTCGCTAAGACTCCATCCACATCGTCTACGGCGCATCGAACACATTCAAATGCCCAGACAGCCGCAAAGACGATGTTGTTTACCCTGGATTCGTGCTTCGCGTTGAGTCAGCGATGGGCCAGCGATATTGAACCAAAGCGAAGCGGAAACGAAGGGAACGACCAGAACGAAGGAAAACGACCCCAGACCATGCCAAACGAAGAGAACGAGAGAGAACGAATCGGGGGACATCAAAACGGCGGCGACGACGTGCGCTGCATACATGCCTAGGTGAGCGAATCCGCGTCGCGTCACTCCCGAGACGAAACACAAAATATAGGGAGAGAAGTGAGAATGGAGAACGAAAGGGGACGACAGGAAACGGCGAACGAGATGCGAGATCCGTAGGCCGTTCTCCCTCTGTCCCTCCCTCTCTTTCTTTCTTTATCTGCGCCACTCCCCGCTCTACCGCTTCATTGTGCGATAATGGTTTACCTTGACGGCAAAACTCAGAAGGAGGAGGATGAGCCACGGTGATTCAATTGGGCGCGAAGCCTTTAGGGCGCACTCCGACAGGTCTAATGGGATTCCTGAACTCGTACCAAACTCACTGGTCGCGATTTGCCTACTCCAAGACCACCTCTTCTCCTTTCTCCCAGCCGAACCCGAAGTCAGAAGACGCTCCTTCCGAAGAGCAGCGAATCCCGTAAGCCTACCCTTGGACACCGCCGCTGCCCGTTCCACCCGCACCCAGCGTACCCACCCTCTTTCCACGGTGATCATAGTCGCCTTCATCGCTTTTTTTACTGGTTCATTGCTTCGCCCGCTGCTGTCCCCAGCCAACTTTGTCCTCGTCCCCCGATACTTCTTCAGACTTCAGTGTTGTGCCGGTTGTTGGGCCCGAGGTCGGGCATGGCGCTCATCCCAAAGGCGTGGCGTGAGCTGAGTAGGCTGTTTGAGCTCAAGTACATATTTGGGGGTTGGGATCTCCAGACTGCTATGGTGAGGAGGCATTAATATGGGAGTACTGTATACTTAGTACTTAGTATGTATATATATGATATCTGCAACACTGTCAATGCTCTCTGGTTTGGATGGGCCTTCGTTGCGACGCTGAGCTCATCTATTCAACATCTATTTAATGCAGTTCGAACATTATTCGTTGTTCAGTGTCACCATTGGTGGAGACTACAATAATTCGACCAAGCACAATAAACCTCTGAAGACCTAGTACGCTCAATAATATATCAATGCTACTAAAGGGATATACACAACTAATCCCGCCGCCTCATGGAAGCTAGCTCCAATTCATCTGCTATCAATTCCTCGGCCTCCTCCTGGACGGCAGTTACATTGAGGCCCTCCGACATCTCTCGCTTTACGCATAGTTGCTCGGCTGCAACCACGGAGATCAACGCTCCGACTAATAGAATAGCCCAGAAAAACAACGAGGTCGGAAGAGCGGCGGAGTAATACGTCGTGAGTACGAGGTGATTAAAAACCAATGTCAGGGAGAAATCGAGGATCAGGCGAGGTCGGCGGATTAGGGTATACAGGTAATAAATACTAGGTAAAGCAGGGTGTGGAGGGTCGCGTTCAGTAGGAAGTGGAAATGCTAGTGAAAGAAGGACGTACTCGGCGCCACACGCAGCTATCCAGCAAGCAGCAATTACCCATCCTCTGATGGGGTCGATACTGCCGTCCCAGCGATCCACAGACCACCCGTGGGCAACGCGCTCACCGCCACTCCAAGCCCATTGGGTGTACGATCGCCAACGGTCGTCGCCTTGGACGCTGCTTCCCCTCGCCATGGCTGTTGGCCATCCCGCCATCTCTCGCCAGTCCATTAGCATCCCGATGTTTGCTGCTCCGCCTACCCACGAAAGTGAGACAGGCTCAGCAAAGACGGCAAGCAGAGGTGGCGTCAGAACTGCAATGGTAAGATAATGCAGGCATTGCATTGAGACTATCTGTCGGACCTGGCTTAGCGCAAGATATCCAGCACATAGAAGGATATACTGACCTGCGATATGAGAAGAATGGGATCCCAATTGGAAGGGGCACCTTTGGAACTCATTTCGACGCGACACCAACGCGACACCAAGAGCTTGCGGGCGTCTGATGATTCAACGTCTGCTCAGATCTAATCTAATCTTCTCACCCCCTAGTATGAAATGCGATTATTGTCGTTCTAATTGACCTTGACCTGGAGCGGAAGGGACGGGAGGTTTTAGGTGTACGCGGGTCTGCCCTGATATCAGCGGCTGACCCCGAAGGATTTATACGAGTGCATGTAAACCATACAAATACATGTAAAATAGGAAGGTGGGAGGGTCACGAACGATAGCACTATGATTAATGCTAGGACAGTGAGGTTCCGGTTAAGTGATAGTGGGATCAACTGTCATGTTTGACTTACTGGGGTGTGCGAGGTTCCGATTGGGGGGGGGGGGGAAACTGTGCACGCCCAGTATATATGTTGAACCGCCCTTTCTACATTTGAAATCCCGAGCTCCTGTTGCATTGCGCACGGGGCGGAAAGCATCATAGTGGATCTACCAGTGGTGAAAAAACAGAAAGGGGTCCAGGGACCGGGTCGCACAGGAGTGTACACTGACTGTTCATGACGAAAGGTTTTCCTGAAGGTATGGTCAATTAGACTTCTGTAAATCCTTCTTTAAAGTCGACTAATTGACCTTGACCTGGAGCGGAAGGGACGGGAGGTTTTAGGTGTGTGTGGGTCTGCCCTGATATTAGTGGCCGACTCCAAAGGATTTATACAAGTGCATGTAAACCGTAAAAAGGTGTATAATGATAGCATAAGGGTTTGTGGGGAGTTGGGAGCATTGAAGAGAAAGTGGAAACATGCAGGAGGCCGAGCAGGCATGGTGAAAGTGGCTCAAAGCCTTGAGATAGTAGTACAGAGATGAGGTAAATGCGTTAATGTTGAGTGGAAGCGTAAACGAAGGCGGCAAGCATTGCAGGGTGCTTTCGGATGTAGATCTGAAAGGTGTCCGAAGCCCAACACCCCATCGCCTGGATAATGTGCGGAGGCACTCCCATTTCGGCAAGCATTGTTGCACCCCCAGCTCAAAGAGAGTGTCCAGAGACGTTTTGGTCAGGAAAGTGAGCGCACAGACGCTTCATGAACCAGGCGCGAGTTGGTATTGTCCTGTCTCTTCATAGCCAAAGTTCAGAATTGTGGCGAAACTGTGAGTCGCGGGATCGCAAGTACCATCGGAATGGTCCATCCACATCGTCAGCCACTGAGGTCCGCTGCACGAGAATGCGAGAGCCCTCAAAGAATCTGTCTGCCTTGTGTCCAGGGAGCAGGAAAGCAAAACCACTGGGCAGTAATTCAACTGTATGTCGCATAGTGATCTTGTGAAAGTCTTGCAAGGAATGATTGTCTGGCCGGACGAGCTCTCCCAAGCGCATGAGGGCATGAAAACCGGTTGTTAGCTGCGTGAAAAATAGCATGTTGTTGTGAGAGGTGGTGGTGGAGTACAAATTACCCAGGTCTCCGATTTCTGTATGCGTGAGCATATGTTTGCGCCTCACACCACTTGCTCGCAGCTTTTTGCAGCCACTCAAGGTGTTTCTCACAATCATATGGGCCCTGATCTTCCGCACATCTGGGTAGAAAGCTTTGAGTTTGTTGCAAATACCAGAAAGATATGATTCGACTGATTGTGGTTTGATATGGTAGCTCATGTATACAACATAGAAGCTGAGTGTGTCAGGAGTTGGTTCAATTGCGAAATCGTGCATGCGACAGAAAGATATGTAGGATTGAAAAGCAGAGTCGTAGGATAGTGCTGAGCTGCGTTCAATGGCTGAGCCCAGTGCAAACGGCACGCTCATGTTCGAGCCGCTCTCAAGTCCATGGAGCCCGCGTGGGCTGCCTAGATGAACTTGCTGGCAAGTTCATTTTTTATCTGCCCCCAGTGATAGATAAGGGGGTTGAAACGTGGAGATGTCGATATTCAGGAAGAAGGAGTAAACGACACCATTGTTGTACCATGATAAGGCATCAGTGATGATGTTCTGTGAACATGCGATGTGGACTACATGCCAGTCGACAGATGTGTTTAACGCGATGTCTGCAGCAGTCAGGACTAAGGGATTGTAGTCTGGTTGCACTCCAAGTGAGTTAAACAGGGACACTGTATTTGTGTTGTCAGTGTAAACGGTGATCCGAAGGTGTTCCTTTCTTTCGTGTCGTGGAGCTGATGATGCTGCCCAAGCCATTGCAGACACTACTGCCAATGCCTCCTTGTAGAAGATTGTGCATGAGTTTGGTACATCCATCAGGTGTTGAAAACCACAGTTGAACTGGGGGCACCATATTCCTAGACCGAACTCACAAGCGTCGGTGTACAGGACGATGTTGGCTTCATTGATGGACCACTCCAGGGAATTGAGCATGAGAATGCCTCTTGTATTCTGCATATGGTGTGCGAACCAAAGAAGCTCTCAGCAAACAGTGACATTGACCCAAATCAGCTGATGTTGAGCTCGTTTCCCTGCGATTTTCTTGTACAACGCACTCAACCCAGGCCTCAGTAATGGGTATACGTTCAGCGCCCAGTTCATCCACCCAGCCAGACATTGGAAGTCTCGGAGGGAAACATGGTTTCCGACATGGGCAAAGTCTACGATGGCTTTGATCAGATCATCTTGTGCGTGTTGTGGCATTTTGATAGTCATTGCATTAGGGTTGACTTCAAGTCCAACAATGGGCAGCTGAGTACCCCATAATTGCTTGCCCTCATCGTGAGGCAGTCTGAGTTCATTGAGGACCATCAAGAATCGTGCCTGTTTGGTGGGCATTGATTTCTGGTAAGGCGCGTACCATATCATATTTCCTTCATATTCCCATGAAAATGTGTCATCCACATAGGCGTATAGATCCATGATGGCCCGGACATTTGTAGCAACCCAGATGACCAAACCCATGACAGCCCCCCAAATTCTGCCTGCTGCACAGTTTCTGATGGAGTTGCAGCAGTCAACGTGGAATTCACTGTCGATGGCCATGATTTGTTTGATTTGCCACAGGAAATGCATCGACAAGCAGTGGTAAGCATGTGCGACATCGCTCTTCCACACAATCAATCTCACAGCCTTCTTCTCATGTTGTGCATGCACACGGCGCAGACAATGATCCAGATTGTGAAGGTTGTTGAGCTGCACATGGGCTGATCCTCAGGGTATGAGGTCATTTGGTGCAAATGGCCCTGCACTTTGGTCAACTACCAGCTGGAATTTGGTTGTCAATGGTTTTGGAATAATGCCAACAGGAATCGCCTGCATTCCAGGCAGAAGTTTGCTTCCGAAAGAGGTTGAGAAGCGACCTGCGATCATCTCCTCATCTCGATGTTCACGTAAGAATCTTCGGTGTGTCTCTTCTTTTAATGGTCGTATAGAATTGTCAATGATCTGTGGCCGAGATGTATCAGTTGTTGCCCATGGCCAGAAACCCTCGCGCAATCCAATAACGACCGAGTCCACAAATGCACAGTTTGGATGTGCAGCTAGGAGTCCTTCGAAAACCTCAATATTGATGGGTGTAACGATCTGAAATAGACTTTGGTATCTGGCAATCGTGCGTAACGCTGGAGCATTCTCATACTCTGAATCAGGTGGTCTTGGTAATGGGGCCATTGTTTCTGTTGCTTCGCCCAAGGTCAGGCGGCCAATTGCCTCAGTATCCGACAGCCAGATGAAATTTCTTGCATATTTCGGTCGAGTTGCCCAATGATCACCCTGGTACTCCTCACTTCTTCTCGCAATCGCCACTGATGTGACTGTTGCTTCGACATTTGGTACATATATGGGCATAGGTGCAGTTGGATGGGCCATTTGGGCAGCGTTTTTCATTCCATCGACGGCAAGGCTCCTTTCGCTTGCTAACCTGTTCCTTAGGTTTCTCCGATGGTCCGTAGTCACTTCCTGCTGTACCTGCGCTGCAGTACTGGATCCAGAGGACATGGAGATCAGTGAAAGCTGAAAGATTTGTGAGCTCGAGGTTTCTCCTTTGAGCCTGGCGCATTCTGACTGCACAGTCATATTTGATGATGCGAGTATGGATGATTTCAGGGCAGGAAGCAAATAATTGTGATATATGCCACCCATATTCTCGTAGTTCACTTGCTCGATGTGGGAAGACATATAGTGTGGCAGTGACGGCCTGGTCCCAAGCAATGACCCACTTTTCATGTGAGTCCACAGTTCGTGCTGGCTTTGCGGCATCGTTGACAAGAATCTCGATACTTCCAATTCACTCTGTTGCGCGGGCACTATGCTCAAGTGTGTATCTGTTGGCAAGGACATCATCGAGGTCGACTGACCTCCCAGATAGGAGATTTGTCCATTGTGTATCAGGGAACTGTGGACAACATGCGGAATTTGTGAGTGACGCTTTTGCCCCTTTGATATCCCATGCATAGTTTTCAAGAGCTGTTTGTGTTCTCCGCAGTGATTCGGTAAGCATTGGTGGATCGATGTCAGCATCGATGACCCAGGGTAGTGACAATGTGTCGAGTTTCTTTTTGGGTACTGTTTCCTCAACATCTGTGGGTGATCTCGCACGCTTAGTCTGGTGTGCGGCAACAGTCTCATTCTCCGCCTCTTCACCAGTGATATTGTCTCCTGTTCCTCCTGGGTTCGGTTCTCCAGTGGGGTCTGTCCTTTGGTTGCCACTGTGAAACCGTTCAAAGGAGTTGAGCATCTTGATGTAGGATCGGAGAGCCGTGTGATAAGAGACTTCCTCATCGTTATCGTAGGGTATGACCTTTTGCAGTTGGAGTAGGGCCGCAACCTTGTCACATTGGCCTCCACGGAAACCCTGGATGATAGTGAGACATTCCTCAGTGACGGTGGGGTCCTGTGGATCTTCACTCTGTCCTGAGGGTCCTTGGTTTGGATTCTCTGTTGGAGGTCTTTCATGTTCAGTCATAGGAGTGAAATACAATGTATTGATGCTCAGAGAGAAATATCGCAAACGATAGCACTATGATTAATGCTAGGACAGTGAGGTTCCAGTTAAGTGATAGTGGGATCAACTGTCATGTTTGATTTACTGGGGTGTGCGAGGTTCCGATTGGGGGGGGGGGGGGGGGGGGGGGGGGGGGAAACTGTGCATGCCCAGTATATATGTTGAACTGCCCTTTCTACATTTGAAATCCCGAGCTCCTGTTGCATTGCGCATGGGGCGGAAAGCATCATAGTGGATCTACCAGTGGTGAAAAAACAGAAAGGGGTCCAGGGACTGGGTCGTGCGGGAGCATACACTGACTGTTCACGACGAAAGGTTTTCCTGAAGGTATGGTCAATTAAACTTCTGTAAATCCTTCTTTAAAGTCAATTCAATATAGTTGAGACTCTGACAAAAACGTTGAAAAGTAGCGCCAATCTGCAGTCAAAATTATTCAATGCATAACTCGCTCAAAACCCATCTAATTCCTACCAACCTTGATTATTCTACATTCTGTATTCTACCTCTATTGAGCCCTAGCGGAAATACCAGGATCAGCAACATTTCACAATGGCTTGCAGACACAAATACACCTCTGACCTCTGTCAAGCAATTCTGGTGATGTCTTGCCATCTAATGGTCAAGCAAATTGCAGAATACACCAGCTGCAGTTGCTGTACATCCATAATCTGCCCTTGGCTGCTCTGGACTGACTGAATCTCATCCTTGACTGTTGTACCTCCTTCGCCCTTCAATTCAATTTCAAGTCGTAAAGCAATGGCCTGGTTGACTGGAAGCCCATGTGATGCTGCATACACATGATCAAATGCCATTGCATGCACCTAAAGAGGTTCTCTCAAGGCCATGAGTGCAGTGGTGGCGGTGTCCATATCCTCTGTATCATTAGAGGCTTCTCCACTAGACATCTTTCTTGTGACTGGTCAAGGTCAAGGTCAGGCCCAGGGTTGTGGGGCAACATTTTCAGACTGCTCCACCTCTTCATGTTGGAATGATTTCTGGCCCTTTCTACTGCCTATGGCACCACCCCTCCTGGATTCTCCTTTGTGTTTCATCAGATGATGAGACATGGCCAAACAATGGAGGAGTGGGCACCAAAGCTAAGTCCAAGCTGGTAGGAGGGTTGTTGAAAAGAAAAATAGTACATGATTGATCATTGGACTCTAGTTCTGGTGAGCATTCTCCTCAGTGCATCATACGGTATATATCCAGCTCTTTCAGCACTATATCAACACTCTACTTGCATACCTGTACCTATCACACATATCTCCCTGGCCAAATTATGGCCGAAATTGCTAAACAAGAATGAACTGCATTGAAAACACTAACAATGTCAAATTTTTGTATACTTGTGAAACTACTACTGGGGCTCAATAGAGATCACTATTATACTGTGAATTTTGTCCTTGGTTGAAGCCAATCTAGCAGCTAGTTCTTGTGATATTCACTGAATGAGTTTTGCAGCCCATGGGCATGATATTTCTTTGTGTGAGGGCAGAATCTCAACTATTATGAAAATAACTATAATATTGTCAGTCTCATCTCTTCTTATGTTCAACCATGTCAAATCAGCAAGATGCCCCTCTCAATGGGTTCCACCCAACATCTGGTGTTTAAACCCAAGCAGGCTTCAGCAAAATACAAGCAAGCTTGGATGAACTCCTCTTGAGGTCGCAAGTTGGCTTCCCTATATTGAATTGTTTCAGAATTCCCTCACTAACCTCCCCAGTCTGCAAGACGTTTAAGTGGCCTTCAGCAATGGGTCCATAAAACTCCAAGGGCATCTTACAAATCCCTAATGCATCCCTGACCCTCCCTTTCTAAATATGTGCTTGCATTGATGAGAATGACAATGGCTGCTGCTGCATTGTTGCGGAATACCCAGGTGTCTATCAAACATAGTTGTTGCAGCATGCTGGATGTTTGATATTACAGTCAAGGCCATCTTTAGGATTGAGGTGATCCCTGATAATTACAAACAACCAGTGTAGTCTTGCAGTCACTCCTTACATTTGAAACGACTTCACACCATGTCTAAGTAGTTTAGTGTACTCATTGCGGCACATAAATGCAGATTCAACAATATCAACCAACCATCAGGTGCATAAAATCCCACCCACTGCTGGTTGATTATGAACTCAGGAATGGCAACAACCAAGCCCACCTCCACAGTTGTGCTTTGGCATTCTGTGTCGCACCTTCAATGTTCCCCCAGTAGCTCCCAGTGTGACTGGATACACGCAGCACCAACAACAGATGGCCACTAGGGAGCTCCTGACGGAGTTGCGTGATATATGGCCTGATTTAGATTTCCCCTATTCCGAATACCCGATTTCCTAGTAGTATGTTCTCCCTGCAGTCACCCTCTTAGAAGGTTACCCACATATGACTTTCGCAACCGGGTCTATGATCAGCACCATTCACCATCCCTTGCGTCTGTCGACGACTGGCTTGAAGGGATGTATTTGTGAGTTCGTGTTTAATCTTTGCAATTAGCACTATATTCGCCAACTAAGGGGGAAAGTACATCGGCACACCCGGGTAGATCAGGTACCTCGTGGTAAGGAGCATCCTGATGTAAATACAAGGTGTGGGGCCAAACTCTCGACGCAGAAGTCTTTATCTGAGATTGGTCTCTAATTTGCGCATAAACGGTGAGTTCTCGTGCTTTCCCCTTCAAACATGCTGAGCGTGGCAGACTTACGTGACGCTGTATAGATAAACACCATCATTACTTGGTGTGTGCTGCCTCAACTGAGCCCGTTAACGCGTGCGATATCCAGCGTCCGACACTATCACTCACCCACAACACACCGTTCATCATTCCAGCGCGTTCCCGAACGAAGTGCAACACTGACTTGGCGTCATGTACGTCTTCTCCCCAATATCTTATCACTCGACGAGAGTCGAGATCATATGGTGGCACTTCGAATTGATCATCTCACCCATGACCCCTCGCCCCTGCTGTAGATCACTTTCGGCCGTATCCACTCTGAACGAATCCGAACCCTCGCTCTTGTCCTTGGAAGGAAAATCAAAATTAATCACTATTATCCAACTATCGTCTCGTCCCAGCCATTGCAGCACACCATCGGACTTTTCCCGCACCATATTTCCGCCGGATAACAATTGCACTTGCGAGCTATCGTTGGATTTGCCATCCTCGCCCACGCACTCCGGTGAATCGTCCCATCTTAGCAGTTTCTTTGTTTAAATCGAGGACTTAACTTACACCTACCTTCCTCAGCAGAGCACCCTGATTATGGCAGCTGCTTGACATGCTTTGACACTCGACTAGTTATAGCCACAAAGTTTACTTCCGCCATCCCTGGGATCCTCGATCGCCACTACGACTGGGGTACTCACTTCGGTATGTATGTGGCATCCAGACTTAGGAGAAGGCAAAACTGTTCAAGCGAGAACACACGACGAAGTCTGCCGCTTCTCAATCCGAAAGCCTCATGAACCCTCTGCGCTTTTGTCCACCAAAGACAATAGTCTTTTCGTCTCACCCATTTCTTGTCCGCGAGGCACATGCATCCACCCCACCTAACCACAATCAAACCCCACAGTAGCGGTTCTAGCCCGTCGAATCCATCATCCCATGATCCCGAAGCCCTTGCTATCAATGCTGCACTCCCACTCACAATCATTCTCCCACAAGTCTACCGAGATATCGTCATTTTAGACTTTCATTTCTTTGTCCAACCTTTCCTTTCGTCCATCTAACTCTGGCCGTACGTGAGTATGACGAAGTCTTGAGGTTCCGAGCACGGCCCACAAGGGCCGGTACAGCAATTCATATCAAACGTTTATGGGCAGACATGTGCTCAACACCATACTACGAGAGCCGCAGCGTTGCGTGTAATAATACATCGATGATGTTCAATTGAGATGGAATTGTTAATCAGTGATGGAACCCTCAAGGCCTCCAGGCCTCCCACTTACGTTTGTAGCTGTGTCGTTGATGTCATCAAGCTACTTAACGAAGAAGCTCAGTTCTCCCATCTTCCAGCGAATCAAAATATCCAAAATATAAATTATGTGTTCCTCTCCAGCTATCCCATCGTTGAGAGCGCATTTGGTTTAGAGTGGTGTTCGCTTAGATTGTTACCCATCGGTACCTATCTACACCCGATGCCCGACCCGGACCTTTGTTTCGCAGCCCCTACTCAGTGCGCACCCCTTGCTCGACCTCATGTTACGACGCCCGAGCGGTCCTCGTTTAGGCTTGAGCATGACTTACGCGCATGGAAACAAGAAAACGTAAAGGACAGCACGTGTTTCAGTGATTCAATCGGAATTTTTGAGCGCTGGCCGCCGTCGGACTACTCGCGACCGCGCGTACCTTCTCGGTGAGAAGAGGTGGCGGGCGCAGATTTGACGATATATTTACGCCTTGTTTTGATTAGGCGCTGCCGCTGTCGGCGGCAGTCTTCTTGCCTACGAAACCGGAGAGATAGGACGCGTCGTGGTCATGGAGGCGAAGCCTCCGCCCCGCCTTCTCCCCCCACCACACCGACTTTCAGGGCTCCTGGACGTCCAGCTCCTCTAGCCTTATACGGAGGCAAAAAGGGAAAACTGATTGATCAGATAAACACGATGTCAATGATTGAACCCAAATTGACCAGGCCTGCCGGCTACTTGATTTCTCGCGGAGTTGGAAAAAACAGGGGACCGAAAGGAAGGACCCTGGACAACGGGTGTGAAGGTACAACGGTTCAAGCAATTTTTTTGTCAACAGGCCTCAAAAACGCCGCCATGCGACCGTCCGAGGCTTTCAGTCTGAGGGGGAAGTTCTATACTGTTCCTCTTTCAAAGACGGAAATGTTGAAAATTCGCATCTCTCTCGAGCTTGATTGCCAAACGAAATGGGCAGGCCTCTGCTGCCGAAGCGTCTAAGTGTCCGAGCGCTCATCCTGCTGGGATATTGGCCTATTCATATGTCCGTTTGCCGACAGGCCTGACGGCCTGGTGAGGCTCCTAGTGACCTGTTGATCGTCCAGGGTCCTACCAGGTTTTCTGTCAGGTTCCCCTATTGTGCCTGTCTTGTTGAATAGGGGGGGAGGTCACATAGGCGAGAGAAATTGGTCTTGCGACTCTCATCAGAAACAAAAGCAAATTCGTTGCGCGAGAAAGCGGGCATGGAAGCGTGTGCGCGTGGGCTGGACAATGTTCTGGTGCGTCATCATTCATCGTGTCGACGAGGCGTCGTTTCGGCGTCGACATTTGTGCAGGGGAGGGCGCTTCACCGCCACCAGACTACGTTGCTCGTTGCCTCCGTTCGATCCGCCCTGATCTGTGCGGCGTCGTCAACGATCGATCGTGCGATGCAGAATGCAGCGGACGGTTGTGCGCGTTGATTCCATAAACGCAAGGTCATTAATAGACACACTTTACGCGAAATGATCGGAGAAGTAAAAGCGTGAGGTTTCCTAGCTACCTTTTTGCCCACAGTTGTTCATGCGCGCTATATTCAGTAATGCTGCTGGGACACATTCTGCGTCAACAGTTGGTGATTATAATGTTGCAGGTGGTGATCCAAGTGATCTCATGTATGATGCTGGACCTCCGGGGCCAGCGGCGCGCTGAGGTGTTTGGACAGGCGGCATGTTAGGCAGTGGGTAAGTCTGGTGGTCGCATAGGAGGCCGATACGCGGTTTGAGCGACAGACATGTGTTGGCGGCGTGGTTGGCAGTGGCAGGCAGTGGCGGACGATGTTAAGTCACAAAGTTGTAAAGAGTTAAAAGCGAATGAATAAATCTGCTAAGTCAGAAGCACTGAGGGCGGAGAAGTCGGACTCTATACCAGAAAAGGGACCCTTATGTAATTGTGTCCCTGTGCAAACGCAAGGCCGATAAGTCAACGCAGCAAGTTTAAAATCCCAACTCGTTCACCACCAAGCCTCCTTCCCGACGCCCTCGCCTACGCGCGACGTCCTCAACTGCCATCTGGCCCGATTACTTTTGAGCAAAAATCATAGCCTTCAATCAGGTCATTTTATGTTTGCTCCTCACCCTTTGATTTTAGTTGAATACTCATCGCGTACATGTATACAGCATGGACGGCTACTCGATGGTGCAAGCAGACCCCCATTATAACCACCCTGGACAGCGACCACCGCCAAATTGGCCGCCTCATATGATGTCGGCGCACGCGCACTCGGGACAGGCATCGCCTGGAGTCGCGGACCATGGTCAACATTACCCGTTCTACTCACAGGGCCCTGGAAGTGGACAGTCTCAAAACCCCGCCAATCCAAATCAAACTGGTAATGGTGGCTCAGGAGACCATGGGCATGGTCACGGAGGAATGAGCAGGACGGCTTCTTCGTTGTCGTTGAACCTCTCATCGTTGACCGTAACGTCCCCCGCGAATCTATCACCCATTAACCCCCCGCAGTCAAGCCATGGACACTCCACGGCCGCGCTCTCGCCTGTGACCCCGCTGAGCCCACCAAATAATAATCCATATCATCATGCTCATCACAGCATTACTTCCCAGTTCCAATTCAATGTCCCCGAAAACACTTTACCACCCGTGCAGCAGCAGTCTCAAGGAGTGCCTGGGCAAGTTCCTGGAAGCAGTCATGGACATCTGGGTAGCGGAAACTCTACACCTTACGACGAAAGCACGCCTCAGCTACCCTTCGATCGACGTATGTCGTCGACGCCTACCACGGGCTCGCGCTCTTCATCCGCGTCCACGTCCCACTCCACTTCGACGTCCCTGTCGAACATTAACGGCGCCAGTGCTCTTCTTCGTAAGCGCAGTTTCAGCTCCAATGGTGCAAGCACAGACACGTTGGTTGAGGTTGACGAAGCGTACGATGAGTCTATGGACACCACGACTCCTGGCTCGACGGCCTACGACGATGGGATGGACATGCGCTACACTCCGGGCCCAGGCTCTGGCACTGGTAACGTTAGCCCAGTCGATGGCAGCGGGAGTGGCGGTGAGGACGGCTTGATGGGTAGCGGATCCGTTAACGGCACTGGCGACGGCATGGGTGCCACCGCTTCTGGTCGTCCCCGGAACGGAGAGGGGAGTGGATTGTCGATCGGTTTGGGATCTGTTGGTAGTATGAACATACTTGGCAAGCCCATGGCCACAAATAACTTCGTGACTAAATTATACCAGTGAGTCCCCCTTCTTATTTCCTACTCTGCGCCTAGTCGCTTTACCGCGAACGCAAACTTGGCTTCCCGGTTCCGCTGCCTTCTGGCTCCTTGCCATCGTAAACTTGCTTCGCAGTCAACTACAGGCGGAAGCCTGGGGGCAGGGTAATGAGCCTGGCATCGGTGGGCTCAAAATGAGCCATTCTTTCACTTAATATACTGTCAGAGACATTCTTCCCTGGTTGCAGGCAGGCTTCTTCGGCAGCCCCTTCGCTTACCCTTCATCTTGGGGAATCTTCCCTTGCCTTCGCGTCCTTGTTTGGATGGTGTTCTACGATCATATGTTTCAACTGCCCTAGGACCTCTTCCGTGTCACTTATGTTCGCCAGCCACCCACACCCACGCTTCTACCAAACGTCTATCAACGAGCCTTTGGCCTTGATAGATCGACGGGTTGTCAAGGGTTGCACTGTCGTCCAGTACTTTCGCTGGGGAAGGGAGATTGTACGCACATCCACAGCGCCGGAGTGGGAGACCTCTCTTTCTCAGATCGACCCTGTGGGTTAAACATAGCTTCTCAAAGCTTCCGACCCCAACCATGTCTGACACGTTCCTGCCTTTTCATCACTCTCGTGTTCTCGAGGCCTATACATGGCCGCACCTCTGAATCGAACTTTCACCTTTCTTACTACTCTATTTGTCACGATTCTCGCGTTTGCTAACATAGGCGGTTTGCATGTAGGATGATCAGTGATCCCAAGTCAGCACACTTCATTGCGTGGACTGAACATGGGACTTCGTTCGTCGTCTCGAACGTTGGTGAATTCAGCAGGAGCATCCTGGGCTCACACTTTAAACATAACAACGTAAGTCTTTCGCGCCTGATTAATTCATTCTTATTCCAGAACCATCTTGCCATTTTACCATTCGTACTTTTCTGCATTCTTCCATTTTCATTTTTTTTAGTCCATATACGAGCTACTTGTCAGCTGTGTCACCGTATCAGTTCGTTCCTTTGATTTGATGTCGTTTCACTCTTCGGGCTTTGCGAACGATTGTACTGACGTGCATCATCCCAGTTCTCGAGTTTTGTTCGGCAATTGAACATGTATGGCTTCCATAAAATCAACAGGGTTCGCACTTTGCTTCTCCCTTCCTCTTCCTAACTGATCAATCGTGCGTTGCTCTATTCCATGCCACCCCCATCCATGGATCCATCATGTAATACGTGTATCACCCCGCACCCATCGTACCTGTCTTCGTACCCTTGCCATACCTCCCTCTACAACCCACCGCAACACTATATCCCGGTGCACCGGCCTTTACCTCTTCGTCCCTTGGGCGAATCGTCTCTCCCAACTGATATCAATCTCGACGACGATAATGCTACTCCCATCGCTGGGACTCGTCTATCCAACTGCATCTATGATGCTGATGCTGATGCTGATGCTGATTCGGAATCATCCTCTCATTCGGGGTGCGACATGGACGTGTGCGCTGCTTATATACAGACCCCTCGTGCGCAGCGGACGTCTACGGATTCTCAAACTTGGGAGTTCTCGCATTTGAAGTTCCTCCGGGGGCGGCCAGACCTGCTTGATGAGATCAAGCGCAAGGCTCTTGAGCCTGATCCAGCCGTCAAGCATCGAGTCGAGCTGCCTGGCGAAGTGAGCCATCACGATACCCCATCATACTTATGCTGCGATCTGATATCACGAATCGCTTCCTTCTAGGTTGCGGCACAGCTTGGCGCAATGCGTGATGAAAATCGCCGAGTTTGGGAACAAGTCAATATCGAGCGACGGCGTGCCGACAAGTTGGTCAACGTGGTTGCTCAACTGTGGGATGTGGTCGGTAAGGGATTCCCCGGCAGCAGTGAGTACTACTCTCGTGATGAGGTGCAGGCAAGCTTCGGCTTTTGTCACCAGTTATCCATAGTGATACTGTATCTGATCATTGCGTTGTAGTGCCCCCGTTTCCTAACGATCTTCTGGACTCTTCCGAAAATCCAAACATCTTCGTCACGTCGGCGCAGGGTGCCTCACGTTATCCACCACCGTTGAGCATGAACATGGGAAACCCTCCAATGCATTCGATGCACCATACCATGAGCTCGCCGAACCCCAGTCCAACGAACTCAGAGTTCCCCGCTTCGCACGTTCATCCCAGCCAACAACATCCCCAACCCTTGTCTAGGCAGCACAGCTTCCAGCACATCTCCTACTCGCGTGGTGATTTGGCCAATCCTTCTCCCATGCCTTCCTCATCTCCCGGATCGATATCTATGGACCTCTACGATAATAGCGATGCGGGTGATGTAGGGCGCATTAGCACGAAAAGACAACGGATGGCGGCGGATGATAGCGGCCTTCTGGCATCGAATGGAAGCGATCCCCTTTCCAACCTTTCATCACCGAATGGAAGCACTGCAGCCGTTAAGAAATTCTCTAGAGCCCGGAGTGACTCAGCACCTCTGGGTTACGGCCTAACCTCCTGGCAAGGGACAACAAGGCCTCGCAGCGGTAGTAACCTATCGGGCCAGCGTGGGGTCCCCAATATAGGCAACCTTACGCGGGGGAACGCGACCCCTTTGTTGTCGATGGCCAACCCCAACCCTTCGCGATAGCTTGTAGCAACGCAAAAGTCATCCGTGCCTAGCATTCTGGGTTCGGTCATCTATCTATTTATTTACTGCGCTGAGGAAAACTCTTTTCCTCTGCCGACATAGACATTTGCTGTTGACATCGCCCGCGACAATTATGGGTGGTCACGCTCTTTCCTTCACTCGTTTATTGTTGTCCAATTCTTCTATCCAAGCTGCTTCATCTGCCTTCTTTCTTGTTGTTTACAAACTTGTTACCGCTTTCCTCCTGCACCTCGTCTTCGTCGTTCCTCCCCACATCTGTATCAGTCACACCCGTTCAAGATCAAACGGCTCAAAATTACCCCATGTACACCCACCACGCCTCATATATCCCCGCGCTCTGATCAACAACACTTTGGATTGGGACAGAACCAGTATACCTGCACCCTTTGGTTCTCTTTTTCTGCTTGTCCGTTTTACGAACTCTTGTGCATATCTACAACTTTAGAGTGTATAACACCGAGGAATAGAACTTGACGTGATGTCACCTCCGTGATGCGGCCGCACCAGACAAGTTTGCATGGTGACCCTTAGCGGGTCTTTGACCCATCGGAAAGTCGAACAGTGGAAGTCAACCAAACTAGTTTATTCAAACTATTGAGGTTGTCGGTAAATTGTGTGATACATAGGCGTAAAAGGTCTGCCCCTTTTAACCTATATCCTTGTGCCTGGGTTAAAGACCAACCTGGCCAACCTTGCGTCTGCAAAAGTGTGAGTGCTCCTGTCTGCGTGACAAGCACTCAGGGCGAAGACGTGACATGTCACAACTGTCGGCCTTGCGCGCAGTAACGTAACTGCTCTATCGAGCCCATCTACAACATGGACCCGTCGCTGCCCATCGTCGTCGACAATGGAACTGGTGTACGAGAAGCCTTTGAACTGAAATATCGAAATCTTATTTCTCTTCACAGTTCGTCAAAGTCGGCTATGCAGGTTCCAACTTCCCAGAACACGGTAAAGCAGTCGCCTACTATTTCGCCGACAGTTTAATGATCTGCTCCGTCGTGCGCGCGCCTTCGTCGCTGAACAGTATTCCCATCAATCGTCGGTCGTCCCATCCTACGTGCTGAAGAACGCGTTGGCAGCGCCGTAATCAAGGATATCATGATCGGGGACGAGGCTGCTGAGAATCGCAACTACCTTCAAATCACGCAGCCGATGGAACACGGTATCGTGCGCAACTGGGAGGATATGAAGCACCTATGGGACTATACGTTTGATGAAAAGCTGAAAGTGAACCCGGCAGGGAGGAAGGTGTTGTTGACGGAGCCGCCCATGAATCCCAAGGCGAATCGGCAGAGGATGTGTCAGGTTATGTTCGAGGAGTATGGCTTTGACGGGGTATATGTCGCCATTCAAGCGGTGTTGACGCTGTATGCCCAAGGTACGCAATTCATGAAATCTGGTGTGCCCAGGCTTACCGTGATGCAGGTCTCACCACGGGTGTGGTCGTTGATTCTGGCGATGGCGTCACTCACATTGTCCCTGTATACGATGGATTCGCATTACCTCATCTAACAAGGCGGCTGGATATCGCTGGAAGAGATGTCACGAGATACTTGATCAAACTGTTGCTCATGCGTGGCTACGCGTTCAACAGAACGGCAGATTTCGAGACGGTCAGGGAGATCAAGGAGAAATTATGCTATGTCAGGTGGGGACTATTAGACCCATCATGGAGTCTCAGAGCTCATCTAACGAAGTGGTTTTAAGCTATGATCTAGATATGGACCAACGGCTATCAGAAGAAACTACGGTCCTCGTAGAGAGCTACACGGTACGTCCGCGTCGTACCTTGTATACGTAGATGGTGATATTGATGTTGTCGGTCAGCTCCCGGATGGACGGACAATCAAAGTCGGCTCAGAACGTTTCGAGGCACCAGAATGTATGTTCCAGCCACATCTTGTTGATGTGGAACAGCCAGGAGTCGCAGGTACGCTTTCCCTATCGATCAAGTTTATCCCGCAACATCTTGCTAAACTATTGCATATAGAAATGTTGTTCCAAACGATTCAGACTGCCGCCGTCGATATCCGTGGCGAACTCTACAAACACATTGTTCTGTCTGGTGGATCTAGCATGTACCCTGGCCTCCCCAGTCGCCTCGAGAAAGAAATGAAACAGCTATACCTTACACGAGTCCTGGGCGGCGACCCTTCGCGCCTAAATGTAGGTTCTTTTGCTCCAGGCTCTGTAGTGGAGTTTAACGCTAACCTATCATTGAATTACAGAAATTCAAGATCAGAATTGAAGACCCTCCACGCCGGAAACATATGGTCTTCCTTGGCGGAGCAGTTCTCGCCGATATTATGAAGAATCGCCAAGAATTCTGGATAACGCGAGAAGAGTGGTTCGAGCAAGGCGTTCGCTCTCTGGATAAGTTGAACCGGGGCGAGAACTAGTTATAGTAGAAACAATTTTTTTTGTATTTTTTTACCTACCTTTCTTCACTATCGCATCGGACGTCAATAATGCAATTGCTGGAACGAGTGGCTTCGCCTCTAAATCTAAGTATGCTATACAAATTGTAGATAGATAGATACCCTAATCTCTAGCGTTTACAAGCTCCAGAAGTTCTCCCATACTTCTATCGCAGCACCTTGGGGCTGAAGTTGCTGACGGATAATATCTTGGCTTTGTATCACCCTTAGCTCCCTTCCTCTCATCCTTCTCGTCTTTCTCAGCGGCTCAAATAGATCCTTCTCGTCATCCGTGGCATGCAGGTCGTCTTCTGGAAGCGTAAGCGCGTGTTCATGGGTCCTAATCAATATCGCGTGCGTCTTAGTCAATGCATGCGACACAGCGACGGGGAGTGCCGTTTCAGATGTAGCTTCGACATTCTTGGTGAGATAGTGGCCGAGGAGTAATGCCGAGAAGATGTCCCCGACTCCGGAAAAATATCCAGATATAAAGGGCACACATCGTGCGTAGATCGTCGATGTCTCACCAGTGGCAGTAGCATTGTCAGTCGATGAGGCGATGCAGATGAGGTATTCACCACTAGGGCTCTCCATCTCTGGATCGGGGCGGATAGATGACGGTAAGATATCTGCAAGCCATGGCTTAAGTGGTATTGAGCTCATCACGACGTTGGGGCAGCTGTACTCTTCGTGGAGGGTTTTGAAGGCTTGTTGGAGCGACCGGGTGTCCTTCATCTCTACGCCAGTAAGCGTTCTAGCAAGATTGATGAGAAATTGAGGTATCGACGAGCGTGAGCACGGTGTACTCACTCTACTTCGAACCAATTCGGCGTTATAACGGTCGCAAGCGAAAGCATCTCCCGATAGACGGGGATGACATCGGGTGCTACGTACAGTCTTCCTGCGTCCCCCATCACAGCTAAAAAGAACCATCCATGAGCCTCCTTTCGAGCGTGGGTTTAGGTAAAGACTGCTCACGATCTAGGACGTAGATTAGTTCAGGCTCCTTTTCCTTGAGTGCCCGAACAAGATCTCGAACGGCTGACAGCCCCTCTGCTCCAGGCACATATCCTACAATGCAACAACAAATAATGAACAACCTGACAAGGTAATTGGTGAAATGGAGATGAATCTCACCAGTTACTAGCCGCTTCTGTGTCAAGAGCTCGTTCTGCTTCAACCCATCGAATATCGACTTCAGCTCTGCCGCCGTCGTACGAGTCCCGCCCAATCGGCCATATCCTAAGTCGCACCAAGAAAAAGAAATGAGTACACGACCCCATGGCTAGGCTTCTAGTACGAACCAGAGTGATTCGAGAAGTTGACGCTATTTATTATCTAAGAGGAGCAAGTTAGGAGTATCTCTATGTAGAGCTGAGCAGTACATACGTCAACATCGAAGCCAAGACATTGCAGGGGAAATACCGCTGCCTTGCCCCCAACATAGCCGTATGAGACGTGGGACTGTATACTAAGGACGCGGTCAGTGTCCATCAGAGAATTCGAAGGCTCGATGATTGTTTAGAGTGAAGGAAGCTCCGGGCCGGCGCCGTACTCTGCCTCGGGTCCGCGATATTTTCTTGCTTCCCCGGATGTCCATGATCTACCCTAGACTTACAAATGGTGCAGAAACCCCTCACTCTTGGACGAACAACTTGTCCGACGAAAGACTCAAGGGTTCATCTTTATCAGTGACTTATTACCCTTTGTTGTGCGCAGTAGAAGAAAGGACTTGATTATACTACTTACAGGCTAGCTACAACAGCCTTAAATACGTGAGTGAAATAGCTGCCAGAATATTCTACTAAGTACTAGTGCTAATTCTAAGTCAAGTTACTACTGAGCGTGAGATTCTCCAACATTCTTGGCCATTCTGCTATGTGCCGGCTTGCCCTAAAGCAACACCCTTTCTTGACGACTGCAGGCTGGCCTATTTCGCCTTCGATAGCACTACATTCTTCAGAATCATTAGAGTGCACTGATTGCCTCGACCTAGACTTGACCTTTAGTCATTTTCAATGAACCGAGAGCATTATCTATCCAAAGAGCATGCCTCTCGGCGGTTCCCTCCCCTTTAGTTTCCACTAGGTTTAATCTACTGGAGAAGGTCCCCATGATCTATCTCCAAGGAAATGGATGGCGAGGCCACGATCTGAACTGCGAGTCATGCTCAACTATGCAATTGGGATCATTTACTGCCGGCGAGCATCATACAGGTTCAAGACATCATATCAAGTCCCCTAAGCTGAACGAGTTATTGCAAGGTAAATGATTCGTTCCTGTATCTTATCACCACAATAATGTAATTAATATTTAACCACGGAGATGTAGCCAATTCAATGCGTTCATCATCAGACGAGGCTAGTATGTGTCAAATCTACGAAGAACCTGTCTATGATTGTCTTTTCTGAATCTCAGTCGCTAGCCGGAAGCCGAACGAATTTACGGTTACAGCAGTCATCGAAGCCATTCCATTGAACACCCTGGATCCAGGTTACAAGTTCAGGATATACCGGTACCTATCCTTTGGAAGGACCTACATCACGACCTCATTCCCCTTGAACCTGTCATCAAGAGATACGAAGCTGGTAACGAGGTATTGATTGCGAGATAGGCAGGGCGAGATATATCACGCAACTGATGCAACCACAGCACATTCACTGGCCCATTCCGCTTTATTGCTTTACAGATCTCTGCGGCATCAACGCATCACTGGCGGGTAAATCGCATCGGTATTATTTTTATCATGGAAACTGTCCAATGTATCGCTTAGCCTTTGATATCGCGGTCAGAATAAATGGTCCGTAGATGGAATTGGTACTTCGGCATGGAAGACTCATTCCTGGTTCCCAAGGGCTACCCGTCTATGTGGAAGCAGGCGTACCTCGATTGAAATACGTCTCCGTTGCATGATACCTGTACGAAACTAGTGGCGTTCCCGAAATGGTCGCGCTTTGTCGGAGTCAATGCGTCCGCCTCTAAGCTAAGCTTTCTCCTGCATTTGCGGATTTCTGGTATGTATTAAGAATCTTTCCCTGGAGATGCCCTGACATCTATGAGCACGACGACCTTAGAATGTCAGATGACAAACTCATCAATGATCCATCATACCAAACTCACGGCTCAGAAGCTTCCTTTACAGTCGCCAAGAACCATGCCTATGGACTCTGTGGGCCTACTGGGGTTATGATACCAGTACCATGCTGAGCGCTGCCTCGAAATGGCACGTTCACTTTACTCGGGCGTCTGTGTCGTCCGTGGCAACGCGTAGGGAACCTGGTTACCTCGACCAGTCGAGCTCGCTCAGAGCCCTGCCCGCGCCCCTTGAACTCTAGGTGTATCGAAGTGGGATGAGGGCTCGGCCAACCGTCATCACTGCCAGCCCAAGCTGGTGGCTCGGGCTTCTTTCCATCGTCTTCCAGGCGCTTGCGCTGATCCCGAGAGTTCAGGCAGCTCGCAATATTACTATAGGCAACACGTCCCCGGAGGTATTGTATACCCCGTTCCTCTGCAATGTGACTGGAACGGACTGTGAAGGTGCTTGGTGAGTGTGGTGCTGTGCAGGTTATCAATGCATAGATCACGGCTCAAGCGCTGACTGGGACATTTCATACCCTTGCGCACGCAGGCGAGTTGTAGACGTCGATGGTGTTAGCACCGTGACGACCAATGGTCCGTCTCCTGCCCGAGGAGGCGTCATCCCACAGATGTTCATTCGGTTCAGAGGTATGCAATCTGAGGATTCCAACTTCTCCGATGCTAATCAAAAAATGAAAACAACATCCGTAGCTTCCGCCTTTTTCATGACAACGTCTTCGCTCTCTTCAGCGTTGGCTAACTTCACCTTGTCTGCTGGAGGCACGGTCATCACTCAACCGATCAACACTTCTATTCCTCTTCTTGGCGGCGTCAATCTCGTCGAAGCCAACACAACGCAGTTGACCATCACTTTCATCTCGGGAGGAAGGCTGGATATCGGTACGTTCAATCTTACAGTCTCCGATGACAAGTGAGTTCGCGTCTGCATTTCTCCGGAATCTCCACTACTGAGCGTTGACTCGGAACTCGCGCCGAAAATAGTTTGCCTCTGTCCTCTGTCCTCCCGAGCGTTACTCTTCCACCGTCTATGCCTCCTCCAATATTCACCATTGCGCCAACATCATCTATGGGACCATCTGAATCGCCTTCGACATCCGGATCATCAGGTGTTCACCCGAAACTCATCGCACAGGCTGTGGGACTCACAGTTGGCCTGGGACTCGGTCTAACCGTTTCCTTCATCCTCGCGTTCATGTGCTTTAGGCTTCGGCGGAGACAGCGGCAGCAGCAGCGAAGGCATTCTCGGCGTACAGACTCGGCTGAAGAAGGAGACCAGTTTCATCCTGAGAAAACTCCACAATGAGCATTCCGATTTTACTTATACGTTATTCGGTTCAGGTTCGAGATGGACAACACATGTATCATGCCGACTATTGTAACTTACTGTACTTTCTTAGTACGTGGTTTGTGGCCGTTCGTACTGATCGTTCAAGCAGAGACAATATTGGAGGGGGCGACCACCAGAATTTGGAGTGTTGTCAGGGTGCTAGCGCCCCTTGAGATGAAGGCACCAAGGTGTTCCTATCCCTTGAACTGACTTAGGAGTAAAATAGAATTGCAGAAACGAGCGATTGTTACATCAATGGATGCAAGCAGAAGACAAAATGATTGTGTAGTATAGTAGCGAGACAGTAGCGCATTCTATTTGCATTCTAATGCTTTGTTACGTCGGGATTAGCGACCAGTGGCTGGGGTAGTCTGTACTGGTGCCGCGCCATAGTGGTAGGCTTGAATAAATAGATTCAATCAGTAGAGCGTACATCGAAAGAACCTTTAGGTGTACTTAATAAGTTGAGCACACTCTCTGTAGCGGGAATGTGGAAGTGCGGCATGAGGGATGGGGCTGCTGCGAGCCTTCGACGAGGCGTCACCTTGGGCTTCGGAGTGCCTGCACTCGCAGCTCGGGGAGCGCGTCTTGCCACCTTCTTCCTTCCCCATATCCTCTGATATCCCATATAGCAGGCTACGATGAATGCAACAGATCCCAAGAATACAAGCCAGAATACCGTGCCGAGTCCGATAAGGCTCAGGACCTCGGTGCCGGTCTTCCACACGGTGTAAGGTTCGGCGGACATAGGGTGGTGAGAAAGTAGTAAAAAAGTTAAGTGATGAGTTGGTTGAAAGATGGTGTGTTTCGGTGTAAGATGATTGGAAGTACCACTCATGCAGTTGTATTTATGCACAAATCAAGTTCGAGTAGCACCTCCTTGTTTGTGAGTGGCTCAAAGGCCAGGGCATAGTTCGGATAATAAGTCTACTGACTACAAAGCTTGAATATGCGCTGCATTGAATTGATAATGATAAACAAAGCAATTAAGCACTAAACTCAAACAGATTTGATGAACCTGGCAGGGTTCCCCACCACAACTGTTCTGCTTTCTACGTCCTTTGTGACGACGCTCCCAGCACCTACTGTTACGCCATCTCCGATGGTCACACCAGGTAGGATGATTGTGCCACCTCCGATCCAGCAGTCCTTCCCGATTGTTATTGGTTTGGATGCTTCAGGTCCATCCAAGCCGTTTCGCTCCTCAGGAGATAGGGGGTGCGTAGGGGTGTAGATTTGGACGTTTGGTCCAATTAGTGTTCGCGCTCCGATGCGGACTGAGTGGACGGTGCGACGGTGAGTTACAGCAGGGGGTTGCTTGGTATTAAGCTACGCACCAGGTCCAACATCGAGTATTGTACATCCCTTATGGATGAACAGGTCTCCGCCGATGGTAATATTGAACCCCTGTAGAGTCACCACTTCATTAGTGCCATCGTACAACTCGCGCAAGGCACTTACATATTCGCAGAAGAAAGGCGGAATGATGACCACCCTCGCCCTCTGTTTCTCTGCCTCATCGCCCTCAACTTTGAAGAAATCCTTCAGTAGGGCGCTTCGGCGCGCTACATCCGGCTCTGCGTTAATTTTGTCGAGTATAACGGCTTGCTCATCAGCGATCTTGCGTATGTACGGATCCCCGGCGTGGTAGGATTCACATCTGAGCATGCGCTCGAACTCGGTGGTGTCCGGTGCAGAGGGAGTAGACATCGTGGCTTAGTTTAGATCTGGCGAACTTTCAGACTTTGTAGACTAGACTCATCACAGGACGTGGCAGGAATGGCAACAACGTGTAGCCCCGAATTCGAAGTCGATTTGGCATGGCGAGATCACTGACTTCGATTACGCCTGCAAATCTGACCGTGAGATTTGCTTACTGACTGTGGGACTTTGAGCGGCCAACGCCGAGATTCAGCCGAGAGCTTCACTTCGCGTGAATTCGGGGTCGGAGCTTTCCCACGCATTACACCCATTCCTCTTCGTTCGACCGCAAAAACCAGAATGGCCGGCAGAATTGCCCTCAACTCTCTGAAGGTAGCGGGTGAGTAGCAGATACTCCTACTCACCGACGTATCCTGAACTCGGCGTTTCCAGCTCGCCCGCGGTTGTTTGCCGCCCCTCATGTGTCAGTGGCATGTTCTACAAGTATCATAAATTCATGAAGCTGAAGAGTGTCGATTGGAATGCAGTCGCTCTTTGGCCACGTCGTCGAACCCACCACCACCCGCGGAACGCGCCTCGGAGATCATTAACAAGCTCCCTTCGTCCCCCAACCTCATCACGAAAACCGGCACTGCTGTTCTCGGAACGGGATTGGTCGCCACCGCGATCTCGCAGGAGCTCTACGTGCTGAATGAGGAGTCGCTCATTCTGGCTGGGTCATTGATCCTCTTCACCTATATTGCGAAGGTGCATTGTTGCCATGCATGTGGAGACCTTAATTTACGCGTTCTGACTTTTTAACGCTAGGTGATAAGGGAACCGTACAAGGAGTGGGCTGAGACGCAAATTGGACGGATTAGAGATATCTTGGCTAGTGCCCGTGCTGAGCACACGCAAACCGTCAAAGATCGCATTGATTCCGTCAACCAGATGAAGGATGTCGTCTCCCTGACCGAAGGTCTCTTTGCTCTCTCCAAGGTACGTACCAATTCCGCTTTGTCTATGTTGAACCTCCCAATTCATCCCAACGGCGCCTTAGGAAACTGCTCAACTTGAATCGGAGGTCTTCGTCCAGAAGCAGAAGGTCGCTCTCGCTTCTGAGGTTAAGTCGGTGTTGGACAGCTGGGTCCGCTATGAACAGCAGTTGAAGGAGAGCGAACAAGCGGACTTGACCAAGACGATTATCGAGAAGGTTTTGGCTAGCTTGAAGGATGAGAAGACTCAACGGGACATCCTCCTCAGCTCGATCGCGGAAGTTGAGCGTGAGTGTCGCTGTATTCATCTCTTTCATTCGGGGACACTAATGGTAATCGAAATACAGAACTCGTGAAAAGCAAGGCCATCTAACGTAGCTAGCATACTTAGAGTGTCGTGGATAGCAATTTGAGATCGCATTCCGAGCGTGTGCTGTCTACAACTAGAATGCCGTTACTTTTGAGCTTTTATTTATGGACGCGTCGGGAAAGTTGCCATGGCGCGCTCGGCTTCCGTCTGCAATTCACACAGTCATTGAAATAGTCTCACGGTCAGAAACGCAATAACTCTTGTCAAGTACAGGGAATTAATGATTTAGACTCTGTTTCACGCCGGTGTTCCCTTTTGCCGTCTACGTAGGCGGTATACTAACAAGGGGGGAACTGCCTTTCATCCCAAGCATCACGATTGGATCAAAGGACCACCTTCGTGCCGGAACGACACGCCTACACCTGCCGCACGGACGCGTTCTTCGTGACAGTTAAAACTTAAAGCTTCAAGGCCTCCGAATCTTTTCTACGACGGTTGCCCGTTTCTTCCCCAATCATGGATTCAGACCTCATCAAGCTAGTCAACAAGCTTCAGGATACCTTCAGCAATCTCGGTGAGCCAGAATTCGCGGCTCGGGTGCACAAAGGCTAAAATGACGTCGGAACGGCAGGCGGAGAGCTGGATATGCCCCAGCTGGTTGTCGTATGTGCCAATTAAAAGTGCTGTTCAGTTCAGGTAATAATGACTTGGATGTATAGGTTGGTAGCCAGTCGGCGGGAAAATCCAGTGTCTTGGAAACGTATGTGCTTTTGTGATCTATGTCGGGCTGTATTTGCGTTGACTTAGAGAATAAAGGATTGTTGGCCGTGATTTCCTTCCCCGAGGCTCAGGGATTGTAACACGAAGGCCCCTGGTCCTTCAGCTCATCCACACACCGCTGCCCGCTGAGCCCTCGCCCACTGCACCCCCGGTGACGGAATGGGGCCAGTTTCTGCATGTAGACAAGCGGTTTACTGACTTCGAGGAGATACGGAATGAAATCCAGCAAGAGACATTCAGAGTGGCCGGCCAGAACAAAGGAATAAGTAAACTACCCATATCGCTGAGGATATACAGCCCGAATGTCTTGGACTTGACGTTGGTGGACTTGCCTGGATTGACAAAGGTTCGTCGTCGCGTCTTTGTATGACCGTTGACTTTGATGGTTCTTGAAGATTCCTGTGGGCGATCAACCGAGTGACATCGAACGGCAGATTCGGTCGTTGGTATCGGATTATATTTCGAAGCCTAACAGGTGAGCACGAGACATCCTCGAATGGACTTCTCCTTCACAAGGAATCCAGTGTCATTCTCGCCGTCTCACCCGCCAATGTCGATCTTGCGAACTCTGAATCGCTTAAACTCGCTCGAGCGGTCGATCCCCAAGGACGTCGAACAATTGGTGTCCTCACAAAATTGGACTTAATGGACGCCGGGACGAACGCCCTGGATATCCTGACCGGTCGAGTGTATCCGCTGAAACTAGGGTTCATTGGCGTGGTGAATCGAAGTCAACAGGATATCAACCTTAGCAAGAGTATGGGGGACGCTCGAGAGACTGAGACAGAGTTCTTCAAGAACCACCCCGCGTACCGTAATATTGCACATAAGAACGGGACGCAATACCTTGCAAAGTCGCTCAACCAGGTGCGTACGTCTTTCTATACGTAGTTTCAGGCGGGTCTAACTATTCGTGTCAGGTCCTGATGAATCACATACGAGACAAGCTTCCGGATATGAAAGCGCGGTTGAACACTCTTATGGGCCAGGCGCAGCAGGAACTCAACTCATTCGGAGATTCTGCTATCTTTGGGGACAAAAACCAGGTGAGTAGAGAACTTCACGCTATTGGCTCTCCGCGCCTGCACAGCGTTTGCTGACTTCTAACTGCGATGTAGCAAGGTGGCCTGATCCTCCGTCTCATGACCCAGTTTGCCAGAGACTACGTGTCATCGATCGAGGGCACAAATGTAGATATATCCACGAAAGAACTCTCCGGTGGCGCCAGGATATATTATATCTTCAATGATGTGTTCGGCCACGCCCTAGCTTCGATTGACTCGACGCAGAATCTGGATAATCAAGACATTAGGACGGCAATTCGCAATTCGACCGGCCCACGACCGAGTTTGTTTGTGCCCGAAGCAGCGTTTGATCTCCTTGTCAAGCCACAGATTAAACTCCTTGAAGCCCCTGCGTTGCGATGCGTGGAATTGGTGTACGAGGAACTGGTTAAGATATGCCATAACTGCACTAGTTCGGTGAGTGGGCAAGGCCATAAATATGTGCTGTCCGAGTGGTTGCTAATATTACTCATAGGAGCTACAACGATTTCCACGATTACATGCGCAGCTAGTGGAAGTCGTTTCGGAGTTGTTGCGTGAACGGCTCGGACCAACATCGGAATATGCCCAGAGTCTGATAGAGATTCAGGCTGCGTACATCAACACGAACCACCCCGCATTCATCTCGGGGTCCGCCTCAGCCGCACAACAAGCGCAGAACCCGCCCCGGCAACAGATACTCCCCCGGGTACGTGATAGCCAATTCACAATTCACTCTCTATCTCTGCCTGAATGAGACTGCGGTGCCGGTTACTAATTAATCCGTTGCGCCAATAGCCTTCGTCCACTGAGCCTGTGAATGGGACAAGATCTGCGCCTGAGGATGAAGACGATACATCTGAAGATGGCGACGGTGTTTCGGGTGGGACTGCGCCTCCATCCCGTGACGGACGATCAGTCTCCTCAACTGTACACGACAGGGCCAGGACGACAGGATCAACGACGCCTGCCCAATCCATAGTCAGCGCAACAACGGCACTCAATCGGTCAAAGCACAATCATCACCACCAATCATCGTCCCACCACCCCCCACATCGTGCTCATTCTGCTCATCCCGGAGGTACTGGAACGTCACCCCCTTCAGCTCGTGAAACATTTTTAAATTACTTCTTTGGGCAAAATGGACCTGGCCCGCTGGCTGCGTCCAGCAGCCATCAACCCCATGGAGGACCTAACGGACCTTCCCTTGGCGGAGGTGGCGGAGGTGGCGTCGTCCCGACAGGACGCGACGTCTCCGGCGCCGACCCGTCGATGTCAACAGGTTTGATGGCGGGAAAGAGGAGTATGGATGGAAATAATGCGGCGTATGATATGAAGAGCTTAGGGAAGCATATCGAAGCTGTGAGTCAGGATGCTTTTTCTATGCTCCAACCTTTCATCTCCGTCGCCTCGGTTTGTTTGATAACTGAATTAACAATTCCGATTTATTTCGCTAGATGTCTTCGGAAAGCGGCCACTTGACGCCAAGGGAAGAGATGGAAGCTTCTCTCATTCGCTCGCTCATTGCTTCGTATTTCGGCATTGTACGACAAACGATCCAGGATCTGATCCCCAAGGCAATCATGCATTTCCTCGTCAATTTCACCTCGCAGCACGTACAGAATCGGCTGGTCGCATCCCTCTACAAGCCCGAGCTTTTCTCTGATCTGCTCAACGAAGATGAAGCGGTAGTAGCTGAGCGAGCACGAGTGAAGGCACTACTCGATGCGTACAAGGAAGCGTTCAAAATCTTGACTGATGTCAGCTTGAAGTCGTCATAGTTCGTCCATAGATAGATTGTCCTGCTTTGTGTTTGCACCTCCCAGCTTCCATAGATAAATTACATGAACACACGAACTGATAATGACTGAAGTAACTATATAATCGTTGCGAATGGTTCATGGATTGCATTGTTCTATATATCACATTGAGAATAGCCAGTGAAGAAATGTTACAATGAAGGAGAGACGATAGCGACATAACAGCAAAAATCCCAAACAAAGGTGGCGAGGCGAGTATTCTTCGAGAGGTAAGTCTCGATTGAATGTAGGTACTAGTAGTCAAGGGGTGGTGGAAGGAGGGGAAGCTTCGCCCTTGACCGCCACCCACTTCTCCTTGTCCTCCGACGTGGCTTGGTCGGGCGATTTCTCTGACTCTGACTCTGATGTGGCGCTTTCAACGTCACCTTCGTTCCCGGTGCTGTCGGATTCAGAGCTTAAAGACGTCTCACTCGATGATGGCTCAGCAGTCACTCCGTCGCTAGTAGTAGCAGTTGCGTCAGGCTCAGTCTTCGCAGCTTCAGCGCGCGCTTTCTTGGCCTTAGCTTTAGCTTCTTTGCGTTCTTGCTTCTGTAGATAAATGCAATCTCAGTACAGCACGAAATGATATGGCATTGTCAAAATTGACCTCTTTCGCTTCCTTCTCCTCCTTCTTTTCAGTCGCAACAGAACGTCAGCAACTCAAGGATTGGAGGTTGTCTGTGGCACGTTTACCTCTTTGGCTTCCTTCTCCTTCTCCTCTTCTGTTTGCTCCGTCGCCGTTGTTGTGCCCTCCTTCTCGGCCTTCTAAAAACAGGTACATCGTCATTAGTATACGATCGCCAACAGCGTGGAATGGAAACGGAAACGAACCTCCTTCTTCGCCTTCTCCTCAGCCTCTTTCTTCTCTTGTGCCTCACGCTAACGAAAACCGTCAGAACCCATCTTCCCGGCCGGTATCACACACAGCGTACGAACCTCCGCCTTTTCCTTCTTCAGCTTCTCGCGAGTCTCACGCTCTTGCTTCACCCTAATCGATAACACATCGGTCACCACCATCTCTCTCGATCGATAAGGGAAGGCACCCACCACTCGGCTACCTCTTCGACACACTCGCGTGGACGAGTCTTGTTCCTCAGCAGGTACCCTTGCAGGCTGGCAACCTGTCACACACACGGATCCCGATCGTGAGTTCAAATTATACCGAGAATACCGAGATAGGCGCGGGGAGGGGGGGGGGATGACGTACGCTGAGCTCTTCCTCCGGGATGGCCTCTGCAAAGCGTTTAGCAAGTTCTGAAATCTCTTCCTCAGTCAACAGGGGGATAGCGTGAGTAGACTTCTTCTTGGGGAGGGGGAGATTCTTCTGGGATGTGTCTTTGGGGGTTTCGGGCGTAGAGGCGGTGGTGGGTTTGAAGGGGAAGAAGCATTTGAAGATGCCCTCCGCCTGCCACTTCGTAGCATGGGTGAAGTTAACCCAGACGTCCATACGCCCAGGTCGACTCAAGGCGGGGTCAAGTCGCTCAATATGATTGGTGGTGGCGAACAATAGGCTATTAAGATAGAAATCAGAGGTACGTCGAAGATTGATGTAACTGGAACGTACCGCCCCTCAGCTGCTGCGACACCGTCAAGAGCATTCAGCAATCCACTTAGACTCAATGTAGAGCCTTCATTGTTACTCTCCGATGTCGTAGTCGCCGTGCTATCAGTGGTCGACGAGGTAGGCGCCCCCGTCGAAGTAGCATCACGACTAACTGAACGTGTGAATGCAGCGTCTAAGTCTTCCAATAGTACAATACATCTACAATTATTGCAGGGCGGAGTAAGCATAATCATCAAATCGCAGCAAAGGTCATGGTTTACGTACCTAGACGGAACATAACCCATCAATGTCGTCAGTGTGTTGTCGCTCATGCTGTTGAAGAAGTATGTCCATTAGAGCCAAAGCTTCGGAGATCGCACGTTGCATTTACCCTTTCGATGATAACGAGACCACATAAATGTCCAGACCAAGCTCCCCAGCGAGCGAATGGATGAGAGATGTCTTGCCACTGTCAATCAAACACATTTAGCCCCATCGAAAGTGCACATATTTAGACTGACCTTCCGGGGACACCATGTAATAGATACCCTCTTCGGAATGGAATACCTACGAGCGGTGTGAGAAACAGCAGCCAAAAATGTATATTCGTGATTACCTCTCTCGGCATACCTAACCGATCACGGTGAATAAGAATCTATATGAATGTACAAACAGGGCACTTACCACTCCTCTGAGAACAAGAAGTCCTTGCAATCAGCTAGGAGCATGTCCTTTACTCCGGGTTGTAGGACAATGGAGCTCATCGGACGCTTCTGCCGGGCCCCGTTCCATCGCCAGCAAACGTACGTTCTGATATGAAGAAGTCGGCGTTCATTCATTTCGAGAGGAGAAAGCCACCGAAAACGTACGTGTCAGCCAAAAAGATGTGAACACGATGCTCAGCGTCCTTCTCGTATTCCCTTTTGGCCTCGAGCACCAGCTTTTTGAGGATATCATTATTGCGGGCAACGACACTGTTTGTCACCATCATCAGTTGCACAGTCAGTCAATCCGATGTAGACGGAAGCAATTTCATCATACCTAATCTTAAGTGATGAACCGTGGCCGTAGTCGGGATAGCGTTTCGTTCTCGTTATCTATGCCCCAAGGGTTGAGCGCACTGGGAGAGGTAGCCCGCGGAATTACATACTCTCAGCCAATGTCCTCGGTAGTAGATCGTATGTGTCGTGTCTGTTAGTTGGGTCAGGGACGAGATGCCCGTTATTAGAAATTGAGTCACTGACCTAAGCTTGGCATGAAGGCGACCTTGCGCTTGCGCTTCCCATGAACGAGGGAATCCTCGTCTTCCTCCTCCTCTTCATCAAGATCCCCGGCTGTTGAAGAGTTGAGCCCACTGCGACCCACACTCCGTGTGGTGATTTCAAACTCCCGACTACGTCCCCAGGCCGGTTGCTAGACGGACGGGATCAATATGGAGGGTATGGCGAACAATTACAGCATACCTTGGACAGCCAGTTCATTAACCTGATATCATGCAAATGTCAATGAAGTGATAGAGCGCCCGAGGCTCGTAAGCGACGCACCAGTCATATGGATAGTCCTCTTCGCTGAAGTGGGCTGTGAGAAAGAAGGCTAAAATAGAAGAGGAGTCAATATGGCCGTGACTCAGGACGAACGGGTACTCTCACAGTCGACAAAGCCATTCCACGCTGATACAGAGACCCGTCGTGCCGTCTCGACTGTGCCACCTATGACCACGAGCTTCTACTCGAATCGACAGATTGAGCGCAGGCCCAAAGAGAGTTGGGCTGGAGACGAACCAAGGTGTCGTGGATAGCACCTGTATTCATCCCCAGGGGGGATAGAATGTTCTTAAGTGCGTCCATGGCCGCCGAATGTTGACGTTTTGGATGGAGGAAGGAGGATAAAAGGGCAGAAATTGAGAAGAGTATCCGTCGGTCTTATAAGGGGGCTGAGTAGTGCCTCGTGTGTTGGAAGACGCCAGGGTAGTCACGATCCCGCGGCACCGGCCAAACCCCCCGATAGCACTAAAACTGGCCGTGCGATCATTGCACAGAAATCTATCTCCAAGAAAACCAAGTACAGCTCATAAGCGGTGAATGAAACCGAGAAGCGAGCGTACGAACCCCGAGTACCGTCTCATACTTTGGCTATTACTGTTACTTTCTCTTTTCTTGCGGCATGCTGGTAACTTCGAGCCTGAGCGTACAGAGTACTAGTGGCGTCGGTAACACATCATATTTGGACCCTGCGAATGAGCAGTTGAAATTTGTCTCGTGGCAGAAAGGAGTCACAAAGCGCAGATGGTTCCGTTCACGATGGGATCCGAGTGTTGGGCGCATCTTGCTTTGGTTCCCAGTCGTCCTCTGTTCTTGTCGAATGCTTTGCAAAGGGAGTTTGCTATCGTTCTCAGCGTCGGCCGACAGCTCCAAGCAAGGCACGTGTAGAAAAGACGAACCTGTATCTCCGATCATGAAAAAGCCTCATCCAACACCGACGTTCCAGAGTTTCCCCAAACCTATGGCGAGAGGCCACACCATCATCATGCTCGCAAAGCCTATACATACCCAACAATGCAAGAGCGGAATACGAAGAGAGCTGTGTATGAGGTATGAGGAGATCCGACTTTCGGGAAGATCCAATCTTGCCGATGAGATGCAACAAAGCTTCCCCTGTCCGAAGCACATAACAGCTATCAGCATGCGTCCACAAAGCGCTGCGTGGTTACGACTTTGAGCTAGCGATGACATGTCAAGACAAACACGACTCACGCCACGATACACAGATGTTCCAATTCTTCACAGCTGGATTACGTTCCAAGCAAGCATGCTCACTGGTAGGGGCATCAATGATACCCCAAAGAAACCGGTAGGGTTCTTCGGTAACTGGGCAAAATGATAGTATCATTGGGTGCTGCGACAACCACCTGTTGAGGCATGCACCGCAATGGCGGCGCATCTGCGTGGCAAATGCAAATCATTACTTTGTTCATTAGAAACAATACAGGCAGACCTCAATTAGTATGGATCATAGGAAACGTGTCAGTGTCCCGTAGTGTAGTCTTAGGATGGATTCTCGGAGAGACCGCCATCGCCGATCGAAGTACTGTGCCACTCCCCTGGGAGCCATATACTGTACTTGTAAATGATATTCAATTCGAAAACACGAAGGAATTGAAGTGACGGTTTCTCACCAAAATAGACACGTAAGTTGACCTACGCAATGGCAACTTTGATAGCAATTCAGTCACCGGTAGCGTCATAAGTGAGAATGGCCTAGCTCTCAATACATCCCGTCATCCGATATCTTGCCTTGTTAACAGCCTCATATAAGCAACTTCGACGGAAGATGATACGCTCATTACCTAGTTGTTTCATGCTGGCGCTGTGAACATGGCATTAATTCGCGCGCCTAAGCAATGGAACTGGCGAAAATTCCATGCAGCACGTATCTAACCCACCATCATAGGATTAGGATGACCGATTTACTGATTTTATCAGATATGTACAAGACTCACACCTTCGCTGAGCATGAATTTAAGGGTGTAATCGTCATCTGCCGCTGCGGGGTGCGCAAGGAGTCATTCTGAGCAATGCCTGCATGACTAGCCCGGCGATAGTCCCCCGAATGACCACGTATTATTTGGTCACTTGATGATGCTCAGCAGAGCGTTTAAACGGATCGAATCAGACACCGGCATCGACCACCAAACCTGCATCTAGCGCTGAGTTCCCGAGTAAAATGGAAAACGGAATCTGGGGCTCGAAGCAACAGAGAGATGCGATCGATCTTGATGATCTTGGAAAGACATGTTGGTTACGACCTCAGCGATGCATGTGCGTGAAGGCGAGTCTGATTCCTGCCAGGTTCGGATAAGCTGTACATGTTCAGTACCACGTCACGACCATTTCGGAGTGCGAGAGAAAAGCACAGATTATCCGAAGAAGTCGACAATGTTGCTTACATAGCGCCATTCGTCCCTTCGCGAGATGCAATGCTTTCGTATATATCGGCTAATATCTTTCATGCTAATGAAAATAGCGCTAGCATACATCCATCTCATACAGTCGAAATTGACAAGCTTAAGTAGCCTATTGCAGAATGCGAACAATCAACAAGAAATATGTTTCAAGTTTCACCGTACATTCACAGGACAAATAGACGTACCAACACAAGCAAGTGACGTCCCGGTGCAACTCTGTAGCAGATAGTATATCGTAGCGCGTCAAATCTTGAGGAGATTTGTTGTGATCTTGAAATGGATGGTAAATGAATGAAAGCAAGAAATCGGGTTGCTGACCATGTGAATTGAATATTGAATGTTAGAATGTTGACGTTTGAACATCTATTCACTGGTCAACGATGCTCAGAAAGCTTCTTCAATACAAAGTACATCACTACATATATGGAATTACACTCAACATTTGAGAAAAGGGGTACTACCAACGGAAGAGGTACGCTCAACTCTTAGAAAACTCCTCCATATCCAAGAATTGAACAAAGACATTCCCAGTCACAATAGTCTAACTGACTTGTTCTTGCTACCTGATAGGAACGATAAAGACGTCTTTGAACTCATAGCTGAAGCCGGGGTGGCTAGTGAGGTATTTATCACAGAGTGCTCGTCGAAGTGAGAGGAGTCGTAGGGGATGACTGGGATTTGTTAGCACGTCGCGACGATCAAAGTCTATAGAGCCCCCGCATCCATAAGAGTCAGGTTGTGGATTGTTTTGAGGAGTTCATTTGCGATGAAAGGGGTCTTGGCCACGATGAAAGCTGCGTCTGGTCGCAGTGGCTGGGGGGTCGTCGGGTACGAAGCGTTGAATGTAGAATAGCTTGTGGCTGACATGTCCATTCATTCCAACAGCCATTGCATCGATCTCGCGCGTGCGTGCAACCAAATGCTTGAGTTTTTCTGCGTTTACCGGGGAGGCCAACATCGACTTTGTCTGAGCTTCGAAAGCCCCAGGATTAAGCCGGTTGAAGATGATATCCCTAATGCATGGGCCACAGTCATTAAAAGCCTGAGCAATGTCAACGCGTGACGCATCGTGAAACCTATTGTGCAATCTCAAGCTGCGGTACGATGAGAAAACAATGGGACCGACAGGGGCAAGGAACTTACCCGGCATATAGTTCTTCGATCGACCACGGATTCATGATGAGCATGACCCCCCCATGCTGGGATGTCCACTGTCCATAATGATGGAGATTGGGAGAGGCAGCATGGACTGTGAAAAATACATCGGGCATGGTGATTGCGAGAGGTGGGGAGCCCCCTTCAGCCGCCGTATCGACGAGAGACCAGATGCGATAGGGGGGCAGAAAATTGCTGAGATGTTCGTAGATTTCAAAATCCTGGGACGGCACTTCAAACACCTCATTCGCGAAGAAGAGGAATAGGCGTTGGAATGCACTAAAGTAGACAGTGGTTTTCTTCTCTCGAAGGCGCATGACGAGGGCATAGAGCAAAAATACGGATTTACCTGAAGAGGAATTAGTGCTTTTGAGATCTCGACTTGACATTAATGCACACACCGATGCCAGGAGAGCCGGATATCACTCGTCCATCCGTGCGAGACGAGTCGCAGATTTGGAGTCGCTTGTACAAGTCCTCGTACTCTTGCCTGATGAAGATACGGCCGTCTGTGTCAAGAAAGGTGGTTTCCCACTGAATTTTTTTCCCTGAGGACGTTAATGTGATCGTTGTGCCCGAGGCCACATTCTCTGGAGACTTGCCCCACCATTTAGCGGCGAGCAATGAGAGAGGGTGGTGTGGCGGAAGCTTTGTCCAACCGCATGCTTCAGGAACGGAGGCTGGGATCATTGAAAGGACTTTCTAAGGAGAATCGATTGGATCGTGAAGCGCGAAGAATAGGAGCCTAAGGTCACCATTGTGCCCACAATAACTGCCTTCACTGACCGTGGGAACCCTACTTTCATACTACGTAAAGTAATGTAGGTCGTTGCATCACAAACTTCACCAACGCGCCGAGTACAAAGTTAATGCACGTACCGAGCTACGAGGCGGTTCCCAATGAAGCGGTTCCTGGCGACTTCACCGACTCCTTCGGGGGCTCGAAACTCTATGAACATGACCCGAACCAAGCCAGCTCATTCATACGACCAGCAATTTACTACGAGGACGGCCCATTTGATCCCCCAAGCTCGGAGGACGAGGACGAGACACTACTCGAGAAGGATGATGCCCTAGAGGTAAACGAGGACGAAAGAAGGCCTTATGCCTTTACTGGACAGCGAGATAGATTGGGTGGAAGAGTACGTGCTACTCTCATGTACATAAGTTCGCAGTTAAACGAAATGGGTAGCAGCGACCAACATCTATCAGATATCTTGCATTTGGTCTTGTCGTACTTGTGTCGCTGTCGGCCATAATTGGCATTGTAGCTGCGTACACATACTCCGGGGCCAATTCGTATCATGCGCCAGGGGTTAAGAAAATTACGATGAACCATGTATTCAATGGGACATTCGCCATCGAATCCGAGACTCTGCGCTGGGTACCAGAAGGTGGGCAGACCCTATGCATTGAAGTTACACGTCCTGATGGCATCACCTGCAGCTGGAGACGGTGTATTCTCTATAGATTCAGATGGGTCAATCATGCTAGTTGACCTGAAGACGAACAGTTCGCGGAGCCTTGTGGCAAATGTTGATGTTAAAGATGTACGGCGCTCCGTTTCCCCGCAGCCTCTTATCACTCATAACTCGTAGGAACATGGCAACCCAATTGCTTGGTCAAGCTGGAAGCTCTCGCCGGATATGAAGTACTTGCTTGTGAAAGCTGACCATCGCAAGGTTTGTGACTTCGTTGATCAACGTTTATTCTTAGTGGCGAACGTACCTGTTAGCAATGGCGCTGGTCCTCATTTGGAAACTACTACGTTCACAACATTGAAACGCGAACGACTCGACCACTCACAGCTCCTTCAAATCCTCCTACCACGGCTTTTGCGACCTGGGCTCCTACGGGCGAAGCAATTGCTTACGTCCAAAGCAATGACTTATATGTTGTCGCAGACCAGGGGTACCTCGACATCCCACATGATATGCCTAACTTTTACTTACATACTTACTCCCATCAACAGCTCGAGTCCCATTCGTGTAACAGCATCTGGCAACGCATCCCTTTTCCATGGTGTTCCCGACTGGGTGTACGAAGAGGAGGTCTTCTCAGCCGACTCAGCGCTCTGGTTCTCCCCAGACTCAAAGAAATTGGCGTTCCTCGCCTTCGACGAGACGCTGGTTGACGAATACAATTTCCCGGTCTACAACCCCACTGAAGACAGCAATCGCGTGGTCCCGTACACAACAGACGTGGCGATGAAGTACCCCAAGCCTGGGTACAACAATCCGCTTGTCACCGCTCATGTGTTTGACTTAGATAAATATCGCCAAGACCGCCTTGCGCACAACGCGACCGAGGAGGAAGGGTGGGACGACCAGGACACCAAGCGACCCACCATTTCAGGCTTCCCTGCTATTAATGCTACGCTAGAGCTCGATTGGCCGTATCGACAAGTGAAGGAGAACAGCGTCATCCTAGAGGTCGCCTGGGTTGGTAATGCCTCGCTCATTATGAAGGAAGTCAATCGAAATGCTGATAACGGGACTGTGGTCCTATTCGACTTGGAGTCGGGTGCCGGTTGTCTCTGGAGATGGTCGTAAAGTCACTGGCAAATTGGTACGAAAATTGGGTAAAGACGGCGAGGAGGGTGATGATGGATGGATCAACAACGAGCAATATATACACCCCATCCCCCCCAAATCCGCGCGGCGACAAGTCAATAACGGTAATATCCCTATGGCATTATCGTAAGGTACAACGATTCTGATGAGATTCTAGGCGAGGCCGAAGCGTATCTCGATATAGTCCCCACGCCGGAGGGCTACAACCACATAGCGCTATTCAGTCCCGCGTCTTCATCGACGCCCCACTTCCTGACGTCTGGGCCCTGGGAGGTAATCGGCGGCATCAAAGGCGTCGACCTCGAGAAGGGCTTGGTGTGAGTGCGTTGAGATATGTGGCAAATCCGCTGACCACGCTCCACGGTCTAGGTACTTCGTCGCGACGAAGGCCTCCTCCGTCGAGCGCCATTTATACTCGGTTCCGCTCCCGTCCCTCGTGCGGTCGGCGCCGTCGGAGTCTGATGCTCCAACGTACGAGAAAGTTGAGCCAACCGAGTTGACGGATGCTTCAGAGCGAGCATATTACAACGTCGACTTCTCGCCCGAAGCAGGCTTCTACCTACTCAGCTACGACGGGCCCAACATCCCATGGCAGAAGGTAGTCAAAGCAGGCGACAAGGGTGCGTGTATTTTCTTTTGTGGTGATGCGAGCGCGTAACGACGTCCGACCCTGACAGAGTTTGAGTATGTATTGACGACGAACGAGCGCCTGACGAACACCACCGAGGAATTTGAAGCTCCAATAGCATCCTACGGGACGATCGAAAGCGATGGCTACGGTGCGTGCTGTCCATTTGCTTGAGGGTCAGATAGCCCGGTGCGGTTCGTAGATACTAGCGTCGACTTCGGACCTGTGGCAGGACACCCGGGCTGCTTTCCGCGGGGCAGCAAGAGAGGTAACACGTACTGATGATGCCTCGATAGAACTCAACTTCAAGGAGATCCGGCCACCCCGAATGGACGACTCTGGTCGCACGAAGTATCCGGTCCTTTTCCGTGTGTGAGTTGTCTCGAACTCGTTACTCGGGGGTGGCGCCCACGACCCGCTGCTCAGGCCTCCTGCGGGTTCTGGACGGCCTGCATCCACATGATGGGGCGTCCTCATGGGTCGCCGATTGCCTCCATTTGTTATTTTGTGCAATGAGCTTATCGGCCAATGCGCTCTTTTTTTCTCGCAGGTATGGGGGTCCGAATAGTCAGATGGTCGACCTGAGGTTTGAGCGCCACTGGCATGACTATCTTGCTTGCTCGCTTGATTATGTGATTGTCATCGTCGATGGGCGAGGCACTGGCTACAAAGGGCGCAAGCTGAGAAACCCAGTGAAGGGAAAATCTCGGATTTTGGGAGACAAAGGACCAAGTGAACGCTGCTAGGTAAGTCGTCGCTTCTTTGTGTGAGCTCAGACATGGCTAGTGTGCGTGTTCGGACGCTTCCAAGCCCGTGAGGTGGTTGGTTGACGGGAAATTGATGAGCTTGGTTTGGAGTTTGTCTTTCGTGGTTGGTTCTTGGGTTCACGCCAGGGTGCCTTGACCTGGAACCTCACGATAGGCCCATGATCCCACTAATATATTTTATTGACTTCCTTCCCCCTTGCCCTTCCTTCCCTTGCGTACAGGTTATGGGCGGCCAAAGATTATGTTGATCCGAAAAGGATTGGTATTTGGGGCTGGGTGCGTACGCCACCTTCTATCTACAGCTTTCGAAGTTGACAATGATTGGTCAGTCGTACGGAGGTTTTATGGCATCCAAGGTCGTCGAAGCAGATGCTGGCATTCACTCGCTGTCTATGGCTGTTGCGGTAAGTGAACTGGGCGGTTGGGAGTGCCAACCTGGACTGACTGATGACCGGACCGTTCGTCTAGCCTGTGACCAGTTGGCTATTGTATGGTAAGTTTGTCCTTGAACACGCCGACTCCCTGGATTTGTTTTCCGCTAGCGGGCATCTGGGAGCCGCGCTAAACTCTAAGATTGCTAGCAGGCAATTGGACGACCGATTATTTTCCGCCGAAACTGACGGTTCAAATTGCAGACTCGATATATACAGAGCGGTACATGAACCTGCCCAAGCTGAACGGGGGAGGCTACGTGAACGCTTCGATATCAAATGTAACCGCCTTTGACAAGGTCGACTACCTATTGGCCCACGGGAGTGCCGATGATAACGTTCACTACGCGAACTCGGCACACCTGTTGGATATGTTTACAAGGGCCCAGGTTCGGAAATTTAGGTTCAGGATGTTCACTGATAGGTGCGTGTTCACGAGGCGCGTGGTTGCTATCGTAGCCAAACTCGGATAGGCGGGAAGCTAATTGGCTGGGTGTTGTTTCGTGCAGTGACCATAGCATTACACGGCGGGGGGCGCACCGGGAGGTGTACGAGTACTTGACTGGGTTTGTGGTGGAGAAGTGGGGACGAGGAGGCAGAAGACGTGGATGGTAAGGCTGTTATGATATGCCCGTAAGAATTGGATATTGTGATATGTTTTGTTGTTGGGAGACCTCGAGCCAGTCTAGACTTCGTTGATCGGTAGTGGTGAGCCAATGAGGATGGGGCATTCTCATTGGCCTAGAGCTGCCCAGACACCGAAAGCTGCGTCCACCAATGCTGGGCGACGTTTCGGTCGTTTGGCTCGGCGGTTCAGATAAATATCTCGATTCATGCTACCTGACCAAATTCCTGATTCATCCTCCGGCTTTCCTATATTTTCTTCCCGCCCCCATCTTCCCTTCCTCCTCGTCGTTCTCAACGATGCTCTCCTCGCCGCCCCAGCCCCCCACACTCAAGCGACCAAGGCCAAGAGGTCTCTGGAGGGGGCGTGTGAACCCGCCACGTTGTTTCGCAGACCATGTCCGCGAATGGCAACAGGGTGTTTATAGTGACTCTGATACCGACGACGACGAGCGAGACGTCCCAGAGTCGAACAGCTCGTCCAGCTCGAAGCGCCGCCGCTTGTCCCCCTCCTCCTCCTCCTCCAGCGACGACAGCGATCGGCGAGATACTGGCTTTTGCCGCCAATACACCACCCCTTGCACATCAGACGTCGTAGACCATATCTCGAGCTGGGTCAGGCGCACAAGGATCATGGACACAACCTCGACCGCACGCAGGGGCGCCCAGACCGACGTTAACAAGTCGTGTACATACGAGGACTGGGTCGATCTCAAGGACTTATTCGCAAAGGCAGCGGAGCAGTATGAAAGTGCGTGATGGCTGCTGTTGAGACCACCCAGAACAACCGTTGACTCTCGTGGTGCCACATCTTTGCAGACGCAGAGCCAGCGGAGGCAATCCCCCTTCTTCGCGCAGTTGTACATGACTGCCACCGCTTTTTGATCTACTATCAAGATCCATCTGTTGTCTACTCGCCCCCAGTACGAGGCTCTACGGACAGTGCACCGAGCAGTCTCACTCCAACGGACGATCGATTTCCCGGCGATTGGGCAAGTGATCGCTCCTCTCGAGGCAGAAACACTGCTCCACCCCCTCCCCCGTGGAAACAAGAAAGCCGTAAGTTCCCGTTGGCTCCACACCGTGTGTCCCAGCTCAATCTCACGATCCTTCCTATTAGGAAGCCACAAGAGCCAGCCACTGCCTTCCATGCCATACTGGGAACCGCGTTGTTCCTGTTTGGTAACCTGATAGCTCAAGAACCGAACCTTGCGTTGACGGGCGAGCCCAATACGCCGTGCCCGTACTGGCTGGCGGCCCTAGACGTATTCGAGACGGGCGACAATCTCCCAAGTCGGGTAAATGCCCGGGGGCTTGAAACGACCGAAGATTGGCGGATGGCAATCGTCTGGGGCCGCACCTATGTTTGCATCGTAGACGACGCGCTTACCCGCAATCTCGACAAAAAGCAATCAACGCCACCTAGCGCTTCATCCTCGTCCACGGGATCCTTCTTCCCACCCGTAGACCAAACCGAACCCGATTGGCCGCCAGACTCGCCCTTCTCCGCTATCGCCGCCCGTCGCCCACCCGTTACTCGTCGAATGTCCCTGTCTCTGAACTCGCCCAATGACCTGATGGTTCTGGCCATGGATCAATTCTCTAGGGGAATATTTCATATGCCACACCCGCAGCACGCTCCGCCGACCGGAAACGCCCAATCGACATCGATGCCACCGCTAACAGACACCTTCTCGCGGCCCAAGGAACTGTATACGATCGCCTCTGAGGTCCTGAATGTGGCGGAAAAAATCGAAATTCCCTCAGAGCGCCAGTATTGGGCATCGTGGGCTGACTCAGTTTTTAACCAGATGAAGATGGAAGCGGACATGGATGCGTGGAGAGGTTCCATTACCAGGGCGAGAGGACGCTGCTGGCTTATCGTTGGCTCGGCCAAAGTTGAAGAAATAGAAGAAGCGTTGGAACGAGGCGATTCGGGGGTACTTGACTCCGAAGATGCACAAGAGGCTCGCGAGGGCCTGACAAACGGTAATGCTCCCTGCTAGCAGCTCGTTATCTCTCACCCAGCTCACTTACCCTTTCTCAGCTATCTCTTTCTTCGAGCGTGCCAAGGGATCAGCTACTTCCTCCAGCGACCCAGAGTCACAAGAGCTGCAGCCCCTACTGGCTGAAGCCCTTCTTACACTTGCCAATCTCACGCAAGACGAACAGCGGCAAGAAGAGCTGTATACTCGCGCGCAAGCCGAGGCAGGCGGCACTTTCGAGTTAGACCACGACATGGTCGAGAGCTGACTTCCGCGCCTCTTTCATCGAAGCTGCAGATTCTTACACAAACGCAGTCTTCTCACTAACGTTCCGCACTCCTTTTTCCCTTCGTTATACGACGCGTTCGGCCCTAACATTATTTGCGGCCAACTAACAGGAGATCCACATACAATATCTATCACAGTATTTCTTGGTTATACTTTGTTTTCAATCAGTGTAGAGCAAGCATTGTACCATCACCACACCCGCGTAGCATTACAATGGAATCAATCTGTACAGCAACTCCGCGCCACATGCTATGAAGCAAAATTACGACAATAACATAACAATACATTAAACAGAACATCGAAAGGCTCCCATGAGAAGTCTATCCAAGAGGCCTAGACAATGGGTGTCCTCACGACAGAATTCAAAGCAAGCGAGCGTGCCTCATCTAATTTCGCATAGAACATCAAACCAGGCGGGAGCACACATATCTCAGCGCCCACATATGCCCGGAGGAGAGGCCTTGAGACATCTGGTTACGCCATTGTATTCAAGGAGAGGATCTAGAATGCGAGCCGTCCAACAGGACGCAGCCGCAGCGTGGGTGACGCGGTGGTAATCGCTACTCCATTCTAGCAGCCCCAAGGCACGCGGCGGGCTGCTGCTGTACGCGGGATATTAGGAAAGAACGTGTACCATCACCTCAAACACGGCGAAAGTTGCCATGTTCACTGGGATCGCGCTGTATGATCCAGCCGCGCGCGAATTTTTCGAGCGCATCGATTGGGTAGAGATGCGATTGCGGGGACGCCGGGTATCCATAAACGGGGACAGCCAATGGGGTCGTGCGTGCGGGGGAGCAAAAGGGTATCGGTGAGTGTTTGGTGCGACAAACGAGTGGAATGGCTATATCTAGGAGCCTCTGGACGAGACTAGAGCCCCGCAGCGATCGAGATAGACGGGGCATATGACTCCGTCCATCAACGACAGGGCACAGGCCATACAGCTCGTAAAGGATAACTAGTTCGAGGCCCCAGGACTCACCGTATTAGTGTGGGGGCTAGCCCCCGAAAAAACACGCCAATACCTTCGGTGCGGTACGAATTGACAATAGTTGAGATCGTGGACCGGTAGGGATTTGAACCGTTCGAATGGGTCGAGGCGGTTGGTATTAAGTGTGTGTTCGCGCTTGGTTCGAAAGGGACGTGATGCTGACTCCCTTGCATCCTTGTCTTTACGACATCCATAGGGAAGGTAAATAGCCAACCAGCTGTATGGGCACAAACCAATCAGAGACCTGATTGGGAGTTGAGCGGCACAATAGAGCTACGAACCAACACCGGCAACGCCACCGGCGATAAGCATAGCGTACCATGGAAGCTTGTTCATGTCGGATTCGACTTCGGCGAAAATGGAGGAGTGGTCCGGCGAGGCCTGGAGCGTGGCGGGCGTTGTAAAATAGCGGCAAGTGGCTTCGTACTGTTGGAAGTCGTCTGTTCTCCATTTCTGCGTCTAATGGGATGGGGTACGCACCGCTGCGAAGTATGCACCGTAACCACAATCTCTCAAGGCGGTCGATGTGATTCCTCGATAGAGTCCACGCATTCCAGACTCCTTGAAGATCTGCAAGGCAACCAGAGTAGCAGACGTCGGCATTAACGAGGCCTGCTGTCGGATCTTAATTAACTCAGTGGGTGTAGTAATTATTCTTCATTTCCGGCAATGTCAGTATCACTGATCCAGTAAATTCGTATGGGAGTTTACACACGATGAAACGATGCCGCTGCCTGCCCCTGCTAGGGCGATCTGTGCGAGCGTGGGCTGCGCGTTCGGGTGATCAAGTTGTGCCTTCATGAAGACGCGATAGGATGCGAACACCAAGCCATTCATCAAGGCGCACGTCGCCTTCACGACGAAAACAATTCAGTAGAGGTTCCGGATCATCAAAGGCCGCTTCAGACTCACTAGAGGCGACGTAACGCCCTTGTATAAACCAAAGAACCTCTCCTCCTTGATGATAGTCGCGAAAGCATGGGCAGTCGAGCGATATCTACCAGCAATTTGGGGGCTTTGGAAGCGTACTTTGACTACACCGGATCAAGGAACTTCGTCGACGATATGTTTTTGACCGCTGCAACTACTCACCAGTGTCGAAAGGGAATCCAACAATCAATCCAGCCGCGCCCTGGAAGGCGTCAGGGGTTTCAGAACCAGGTATCGGGAGCATCAAACTCACAGCGATCGTTCCAGCGACAAAGTCCACCACCGGGTCGATCTCTGCAACGAGGCCGCCAGGTATTCAGCGATTCGTTTACTGGAAGTAAATGAAACTGCTGTGACGAACCCGGTGCGTTTGCTGTTGCTTTGAATAGCCACATCTTCCATGCTGGATGGCATGGGAAACTCCAGAGCCTTTGATTGGTGGGTTTTGTAGTTGCCTGGATTACATAACGCGTTGATCACACGGTGCTTTCGGCGTTCGCAGCGTAACACAGTGCAGAAAGGACGCGCTTTAGAGACTGGTGAAGTTACGTTACATGGGGATATCGAGACGGTGAAGTATTATGATTTTCGATGGTAAGACCCAAACTGTTTGCGGTATACTCCTTATTACAAATTCGTGCACAAACTATAAACACAATATAAACTCCTACACGTCGTCTACTAGATAAATCATCCACCTTAGCCTTACATGCAGGACATAGATCTACATATCATCACACAGGGACGTACTGCAATGCATGGTACCGAATATCTCCAGCTCCAGAGCACTTTCTCGGTTCAAACGGTGAGCCAACAGCAAAGCATTGGAAGCTCGAAGGAAGTCTCAAAACGAGGCGAGCCAGCAGTCAACGCCAAGAACAGTGCAACCCGCGTGCTTCGAGTAGAGCACGAGTGATTGTGGAGCAAAATACAATAGCCAACAAACGCGAGTCGTGTCCCACAATATCGGCTAAACCGATGAGAACAGGTTGCTAGACCTTATACGAGCCAATGAACTAGAGTAAAATGGAATACCCCACTTATCCCCTTCGAAAACGTTTTCGAACCAAGGGGAGGAGATCACGGCCCGGAACATAATTTAGGGGGAGGCATAGGGGCTAGTTAAATGCCGGCCCCTCGTCGATCATGATCGGAGCTTTCGGAGCGATCGAGCGATTGGTTGGCTATTTGCCGCGCAACGAACTCGATAGGAGCATGTTCTGCCCCATTCCTCTGCTCGTGCTTGATCAGACTGAAGCATTCCTACCCTGAAGGCCATGCTGAGCCTGATCTATAAAAGATCAATGAAACTTCAACCAGATCCCTATGTTTTCGGTACGGCACACCCATAGCTGAGGGTAGAATGATTTACCAGCACGAACACAAAACCAAGCTATCATGAACACGAGTTATATCACTTACATGTCTGGATGCCGAGTAACTAATCAAATTATAGCAGAATCTTTCCCCGTGTCTTTATGGGTGGTTCTAGAGTATGGTTGATCATCCCTCACTTAAATTACATAAAGCTCAAAAGGGGTATGACTTCATCACTTGCTCTCAGCTTTGTGATTACCTTCTTATAATGAGACTATGCTACCCTAAAACTGTGTCTACTAATCCCCGTCTCGTCAAGATGTTCGTAAATGCGTAGAAAGGGAGAGAGGGGTAGATGGGGTCACCTGATCGCGTACACCGTCCAGGGTTCCGACGTTCCCCCTCCATTCCAAGCTTATCTTTCCTTCTACCATCGCTACATTTCATTACGATGCTCTCAATTCGACATTTACCCCAGGAGCTTACTGACTTGGTACTTGAACATGTCGCCGACCGAGATGACAAGAAACAATGCGCCCTCGTTTGCCGTTCCTGGCTAGTTGCGAGCCAACGCCAACTCTTCGCCCACCTGGATTTCATGATCAACCAGATGATGCCGGTGGCCGCCAGCCCCACGGCGCGCTTCCACGAAGCCCTCGCCCAATCCCCCCACTTAACCAAGTACGCTTTGCACGTATGCGTCCTTATAATCGGATTCGACGATGAACACGGGCACTCCAAGGCACAGCAGCAGCTCTTCGTCTCGATGCTCCCGAAATTCAGGAGGGTCGCATCCATGGAAATACATTCCCCATTCCCCACGAATTTTAGCCGTTCCGTAGATACCTCGCTGCTAACCGCGGTCCACTGTATGTTGTCTTCCCAACTCAAACGATTCGGTCTCGTCGGATTATGGGAGTTCAACAATCTTCTGGGCTTATTGAAACTTTTGGGTACCGATTTACCCTCCCTCGAATCCCTCACTCTAGGAGATATTCTCATTCTCGACGACGACGACGAAGATTGGGATGTAACGTATTCCGACGGAGCACCCATTGTTATCCAATTTCTGCGGCTCACGCTCACTTATCTCCCCCCATTGATTGGCTGGTTCTCAAGACACAGACGCAAGATTATCGTGGGCGAGCTCCATCTGAACTACCTGGATGAAGACGCTGCTGACGAATTGCTGAACGTATTGTCTGCAACTCTCAAAATCTTAACATTGTGTCCTAGCGAGGGTGGGATACCACACCCAATATCGACTCGCCCTTCAGGCTGACAGCATCTTTAGGTCGCATTATCCCATACAATTTCAAGCTCAGTACCTTCCCCCTGCTCAATAAGCTTTCTATCCCCTTGCTCGAGCTGTGGCCAGTGCCACTGCTAGAACGGCCCGATCCCGACAACATCATCCAATATATCGAACTCAGAACCACCCTTGCCTCGATCGCCTCCTCACCGGCCTTGTGCCATCGGCTAGACGACCTACTATCTTCGTCCTTTCCTTGTCTCATAAGTGTCACCATTGTCTCAGAAGGCGATATCCACCAGAACGTTGAAATGAAGCCCATCAGACGATATCTGCGCAAGCTCATCGATCTAGGGAAGCTTTTTTATACGCTTATCGACTGGTCGAATACTCTCTTCGAGCGATGTAGTCGAGCGTTCGGCCCAGGTGTACTATCCTGGCGACTTCCCTTTCTTCATCGATACGCTCGAAACGTTCTCCTCTCCCCCAACGACGCCTCAACTGCTCCCTTCATTAGCTTCTATCCTACCCGATGCGATACAACCTCTGACTGAGGTTGAACGGGAAGTGGGTCAGTATTTCAGCCAGCTGCAAGCCCAACAAGTGGGTCCACAGCCGTCTCCTGTCCCTTCTACCATCCCCTTCACGGAGTCATTGATTTTACCGCCGTTGCTCCCTCTACATCCCTCTCACGCGGCGATGAACGATCTACTGGCATCGCTAGCATATGACGGGGAGCTACACGATAGTAATGACCCATAGGGTACGTCGGGGGTCTCTGAACGGTGCTAGCATTGGATGGCAGCAACACTCAAAGACGATGGTAAGACTTCAGCACTTCGACACCCCCAACTCACTGAGCGTCGCTGAGATGGAGTCGCATTGGAGAGTCGTACTTCTTGCGTTGAAGACAACTACCTCATTGCTTATTTGGGGTATCAAGTGAAAGTACGTATGATAGAGATAGCTTGATTAAATACCCCGATAAGCCCTAAATACTGCCTACAATGGGTTATCCTAGCGTACATCGATGCTGTTCTAACTAGTGTGTGTACGAACGGAGGACTATGTAGTAGACGGTTGATAATTCACAATTAATCCTGCGTGATGAATCAAAGAAGCAAAGTCAACGCGAAAGCACATGCTGCCTGCCATACACGGGGATGCAAGGCCATAGCTCCCATGGCGCCGTTCTCGTTGACGGCGACGGCTGAGCCCGTGGCGGCGGCGCTCGAGGACGACGCGCTTCGGCTAATGGGAGATTGGACAGCTTGGATCTTCGTCGTTGAGGGATTCGACGAGACAGCTACGGGGGAAGAGCTGGGTGTGACAGTGGGCGGTTGGGCATTGACAGACGGTTCTGCTAAGAGTGAAGAAGAGGGAGCTGGCGCGCCGGAGGCAATTCCTCCAGTGGGTGCCTGAGAGGAAGGAGCACCTCCGCCGGCGACACCACCAATGGTAGGAGGCGGTGTTGCGGTAGATCCGTCTTCGAGCTTTCCAACACCCCATGGGATGGGGTCGTTAGTGCTAGGTTGACGTGCGTTCGCGGGGGGCACGGTTTCGCCATTAGGGCCAGCAATGGTGAACCTGGTAGTCCACGTCTTCTCGGGATCGACCGGCGAGGAGAATTGATAAAAATATATGGCTGAGTTGGGCTCAACCTAATAGAAGAGAACTTCTGAATAAATCAGTTGGAAAGGAAACTTGGAAAGCTGACCGCAAGGCATTTGTACTCATATTGCCCGGCCTTGGTGCCATCAACGGTGGTAAGAGCTGGCAAGTGCGCTCGCCTTAGCCTAGTGTGAGACTAATTAATACTAAGAACGCACTCGTCAGAGGAATCATGTTAAAGTTGTCGCCAGTCATGAGTTGGATGTTCATGGTCTTCCAGTCTTCGGTCGCACTGGTGTCGCCGCCCCAAACGATGCGGCACGTTGCGCCTTCGTTGAAAATGTCCCCTGGGCCGGGTTCGCTAGGGGTCGGGACGGCGCGAGCGACGAGCGCAGCGGTAAGAACAGTCAAGGCGGTCAATGGTGCGAACATTGCTTTGACTAGTATGATCGTCAGAGAAGATCGTCGTTGGGCGAGGGGGCGGTGAAGTAAGGTTAGCCGACTAGGGTAGTCGAGACCGTAAATTAGCTGAAAGAAGATGATATAGAGGAAACAAAAAAAAGTACGTTTAGACGCCTGCTTGTGGGCCTGTTGCTTTTAAACGAGCGACGGGGTAGAATGAAGAGAATGTGAGGTTCTGAGCAAGGAAGCCCAGAAAAAGCGTTGGCGTTTTGGTCAACCTGCGGCTAATAGATTTCATGAGCGCGTCACGTTAGTCATCTCTGGTGTGACATTGTCACACGCATGTGCCTGACGCGGCAACCCGCAAACGACGATCCTTGGCCCATCCAAAATCCTGTCGTCCGGCTCCTATCCAGCTCATCTTGTAGGCTCCAACTTGCAGAAATTTACGTGTCGAGCTGAATATCTTACAGAATATTTACGATTTAAAGTCGGAATAACTGATGGGCTACTCTCGCCGCTTGCTGAGATCACAAAGTTCATCTCCATCACTGCCATCAAAAGGAATTCCAACAGTTGCATCAATATTCGCCAGCATGGAGACGCTCAAGCGCCTGCAGGCTCTGCGGGGTAGACAGCCAATGAAATGGCTATGAGATAGCCATCCTTGGCGGCCGCAAGACGTTCCATATCCTGCTATGCATAATGCACGCGCGGAAAGTGCATGGTAAGGGATTCTATGGCCTTGGAGTTTGAGCATGATTCAGCTGACCAGACAGAGGGGCTGTAGCTCAAGTTCCAACATACTTCTCTCGCGCGCAAAGTCATCCTGAATCAGGGTGATCTAATTCGGATGGCATACGATGCACTGAAGACCGTCTAACGTTGATTGGGCGCCGACACCGTTGCAACTTGCCTGCGGACATGGGAATCGGTCTGAATCGGTCCGCTACACAGTTCCTACTTGATCGTATCACGATCGTATCACGACAACGACTCTCACAGGTGCGAAGCCCAGACCCGCGGATAACCATTAGTGCCACTTTCCTCATCGTTATTGCTCTTCTCACATTGACAATAGTTGGCACTACGACTAAAATTGGTGAAATGAGCGCCCTTCGTCCTTGTAACTTGCTACCTTCATATCTCCAGCAATTCCAACTCGTTTGCGCTAAATCCTGGCTCGGATTCATCGCAATAGCCAGGTTCATTGAGCCTGGCCTTTTTGCGGAATTTTCGTCGTTGGTTTACACGATCTACATGACGTTTGACTAGCCAGCTCCAGCACACTAATATGTCCCGATGCACAGTCTTCCATGCTACGCGCGACAACCTCGGGCGCGGAACGGTAACGAGGTGTTGGTCATGGTTGTAAGTATGGGTGCAGGACGTAGTTTGAGTGTGGATACTGACATTCGGGCTCGTGGTACTTTACGCTAATGATATCCAAAGAGATCGAAAGCCCGGGGATTCATTCAAATAATGCTCCCTTCCTGTTGTTGCCTCCGCGTCCCGCCCGCCCGATACGGTTTGCGAGTATCATCTTACAGTCATCGCTCAACGTCAACGGCCAAGCCCGAGAGATACAGCATACACCTGATGAATTACATTGCTGATATATTACGTATGGATTTGGGATATGATACATCTACATATGAGCTGCACGGCATTCATTGATAGTGGTGTACGATGCATGGTGGCATCGAATCCAGAGGTAAGCATCTCAGTGCTTTCGGCGACGTTTCTCCACAACGTCCTCTGGTGGCTGATCCGAAACTTCTTGCTCAGGCTGTCGGTTTCCTCGTAGAAGTTTCGCGATCCACCTTAGTGGCTTTGAAGGGGCCCACGAACTGGCAGCAGAGTCTGAAGCAATACTCTCACTTCGCTTTCCTGCGAGGTTACTGTCAGTCATATCCCGTCGTGACAATCGAGGTCACCTACTTTTGTGTCCACTCGTGTATGTTCCTTGAGATGCTGACAGATGTGAGCGCCGTCCGGCTAGTTGCAAATGCTGGCCATCAAGAGAAACTTCTGTGGACGCTCTGAGGTCCGGGACTTCCTTAGGTACGAGAATGATGCGGGATTCTTCGGTGTTCAGGGGAATGTCGGCGTCTCCTGTAAACTGAACCGTATACTTCAATAGAATTCGTTGCATCGCTTCGTGGAGGTGGAAGGGATCTGGGGGCGGCTGGAGGTATTCGTATTCTGGTGCTACTTGCTCACCGAGCTCCAGCATCATCGGAGCTAGGCAAACAAGCTCGCGATGGAGGGTAACGTTCCAGATTCCGGGCGACCAGAAAAATGTACCCCTGACATCTGACGCAAGCGCACCCAGCGTAGACTTGATTTCATGTGACGAAATCAGATTCCAAGCAGCCGCTAGCTGGTCTCTATTTTCGTCATCCTCAGGAGAGTGGCCGCGAGGTATGGCGCGAAGGAGGAATACAACAATGACCCAATATACGGACTCGGCATCGTGCCTGGGAAGGTGCTGGAAATCTCGGGTAGTTGCCTTTGATGGTATCCATTTAACTCCGTGCGTTGTTGTGCTGTCTTGGTCTTCTAAGAGGCGTATGGAGTCAACTTCGACATCCTTATGGGCATCTTTGTAGAAACCACAGAGATCCGGCGGTAAAGATGGCATATTCTGGAACTGTGTCCACATGTAACTTAGGCAAGCGCCAATGGTCACTGCCCTAGCCATGTAACGGGGGGTACCCTTAAAAGGGACTAAGATGAGCACTGAGGCGGGAAGAGGGACACCCACTTACTGTTCGATGGCGGAGATGTTCGTAGTCAGCGGAACGCTCTAGGGAATTCTTGAATGCTGCTGACTGCGCAGATTCGCGATCATTTTCCGCCGCGTTGTCCATATCAAACAGACGCGCTACTGGAGGAGCGTGCGGCTTCCTGCGTCCAGTGGGTGAATAGCAGTTGGTTGGTAGCTGGTTAAGTTGCTCACCGCGTTAGGACTTCTTGAATAAATTTAGGTCGGGTATCCTCGCTTAAGTTTCTATTTAACTTGTCTTTGGGGTTGACAATAATATTCGCTTGGCTTATATCTCGGTGGATAATCTTTCTTTCTTTCACCGCCCATCGATGAGCTGGAGGACAGTATTAAATAAGGCACGCGTGACGGAAATATGTAGTACTGACCTTCAAGAATATCATACATCGCCATCAAAAAGCGTTGTATGCTTGGGGTCTTGATTAATGGATCGCCTGATGTTCCCATGATGACTCTGGTCTTCACTCGATACACATGGGGTTCGATATTGACGGAGGTAACGGGCTCCTCGTCATAGAAGACGTCTCCGCTTGCTATCACCCTCACAAACCCTGGAGCAGGTTTCCCGTCAGGCTGCAGGAGATCGTATAATTCCCCTTCCTTGAATGTCCGGCCATAGGCCCCAGTAGGAATCTTTGATGACGGTAGGAAATTCGCCTGCCGTTTGGGCCACCCATGTCATGCGCTTCCACGGTTGACCGACAAGTTTGACTTCGCATGCAGAATATGTTTCCCCTTTGAACGTGACATCCCAGGTAGGTTTACCTGCTATGCGAGCGGGCCGAGCGAGTGATGGTCGGATCGCAATTTGGACGTCCTTTGATGGGGACATACAGTATACACGTACGAAGCCAAGGGTACGAGGTGTTCCCAGTCGAAGTGGGGCGAAGTTGTCAGACCTCCAGCATCGCTATATTGTATTTGATACCCGTGTGGTGAAATAGATAGGCCGTATAAGCCAACCTTGTCGGGACGCGCTTGGTTCGCGAGTCCAAGATATGCGGCCAGTTGTCCTGGGCCGACTTTATAGTCTTGGTCACCCTTAACTTCGGCTACAGATTCCAGGTCGGGCCACTCGGCGCATTTGCAAGGTCCCGTAAAAGTGCCGTAGGTAGACAACCTAGACGAAAGAACAGCAGGTATGTCCGGCGAGCAGTCGAAGTGTCCATTGGGGTGATTGTTGAGGTTTGCCGTGTGATGATCCAAGAAAATAATACGTTCGTTGGTTTCTATACATTCAGGGTATAATATATCAATATAATAAGCGCGACAAATATGGAGAAAACGTTACCGCAGAATTTTGCACTAAGGTGATTGAGAATCTTGCACAAATTGAGATATTGGGTCACCCCACCGTTCCGTTCGACGTATGAGTTGGCTAGTGTCTGCAACTCTTCGTCGGCCTCGAGAAGACTCTCCATGTCTTTATCACTGTGAGGTGCATTTAGGTGATTCTGGAAAAAATCTGGGCAAGGCTGGAGGAATTTTTCTTTAACTTGAAGCGCAGTCATCTCTTTTCGACTGGCTGCGGCTTTCTTGGTATCCTTTATTGGGCTGGTTGTGAACGCGAAGTGCTGCTGATCAGTCATGATGTGAGCGATAGGAAGGAGACACAGAGAATAGAGACAGGGGATTTATACTTACAGAATTGTGGCAGTCGTCAAGAACAATGCAATAAAACAAGTGGCTCTGAAATGAAGTGGCTTGACTGTTTAGTCCATGTTTCTGAACAGTGAATTTGCCACCGTTGGAAAGCACTGGCACGTGGTCGTGCCGCTCAACTTACAAACCCAGCGACGTTGGTCGCCCCCCTATTCCTCCTCTCTCAGCAATCCGAAGCCACTCTGAAATTCTCTCACCTCCGCGTACTAGAACTCAACAACGTCTACCATATTGTAGGTGTGGAAGTTGTATATTATATCTTAATGTTCGTAGCTGTTAGCAGATTAGGCACAACCACAGGTAAGCACAGAGATCTTATCTACGTATCCGAGTCGTGCTCGCTATCTCCGTGTTGGATATTCCGATCTAAATAAATTCGAAGAATCCTTTGTACTGCCATTATGCCGCTCCTTTCCCTGTTCTCAAGTCTCTTTCCCCAGTTTCGCAGGTTCACTCTTGAACTTCGACATAATTAGCTACATGTGTCGAATCAACCACCGATCAGCTAGATTTCACCATGCTCGGATGAATCCCAATACTCACCAGGGAAATATCCAACCTGGCCTGCCGTGTTCTTTCCTTGCCACCAATCATCCGAGGCTGCTTCGATCTCGGTGATGCGCTCGCCCTCGCGGAACGATATTTCGTTGTCCTCTGCAGCATCATATCTAGAGTCCCCAAACAAATTATGATGAGGACGTCTTCTCAGATGGAAACGGAGAAACGCACTCGTATAAGGCAACTGCAACAATGCCTTCATCTACGGCTGGTCGACCAGGAGGAGGGGGAGGGGGAGGGGGAGGAGGCACTGCAGCTACAGGCTCAGGAGCCGGTGGCTGAAACAACATTAATCAATTTCAACGAAATTCAGAGATGCAGAAACAATTGAGAACATACAGGAGGTGGCGGAGGCGGAGGTGGAGGTGGCGGCGGAGGAGCATCAGCTTCTGTTGCATCTGGCAACGGAACCGCCTCAACGAGTTCGACATAGTTCGCTGTGTGGGATCAGGGAAAGTCAGTTACGCCATAATGACGTCCAACAAGTTCATAAAATCGAACCTGGGAACATCCCTGTCTTTCCGCCAGGCCCAACACCTTTCCACCACCCCTCATCAATTTCTTCAATCTGTTCAATGAGCTCGCCTTCGACCAGGTTCATCTCACCAGTATCTTCCGCCTACAGATTGTATCATCGTCAGGTCGATGATACGCAAGGATGGAAGGTTGAGTCCGCTACAAACCTGATACTCGTAAGTGGCGACGGCACAAATTCCTTCACCGTGGTATACTTGGGCGTGTCCTGGTTCTGGTTCTGGCTCCGGCTCAGGGTCGATAGTCATTGCAGCCATCTATGGAATATAAGTCTAATAGCTAACGAAGCACGAAGACCACGTACCTGGGCAACTGGAGGTGGAGGAGGTGGTGGTGGTGGAGGCGGAGGCGGTGGGGGAGGAGGTGCCGCCTCTAGAACAGGAGGTGGTGGGGCGGAGGCGGTGGGGGCGGAGGGGGCGCCGCGACTGGCTCTGGTTCATATTCTGGTTCTGGCTCTGGTTCAACAGGGCGAGGCGGGGGAGGAGGCGGGGGAGGTGGAGGCTTAATGTGAGGATATTCAGCATTGGAGTCTCGTCTGCAGAATCTAACTCACCGGGGCGGCTTCTTCAGGAGCACGTTCCTCAGGTTCCGAGGCAGCAGCGTACGCTGCCGTACCTAGAGCACCAACTGCAGCCCCTACAGCAGCTGCACCGGCGACCGCACCAAAATTCCTTGGAGGTGCATGGGGAACGGCCGCTCTACCAAACGATGGCGCAGCATGTTTAAATGTAGGAGCAGGCACGGGAGCCGCTGTGGCAGGATTAAAGCTCGAACTGCGACTCTTAGCCTCTTCCTCCTCGGCTTGTTTCTTTGCTAGGGCTTGTCTCTCACTCCATGTCAGCTTCTTTGATCCACCTGACGAATGCACTGGTGGTGGTGGAGTATCTTGTTGGGTCTGTTCGAATTTAGCGAAGGGGTTTCTTAGTTTCTTGGGCGCTGGGAGGGAAACAGGGGTATAGGCGGTGCCCACAGGTCCGATGCGATCTTCCTCGGCTGGTCTAGTGGGGACAGTCGAGGAAGCAGGTGAGGAAACGGCAGGTGCAGCGACAATAGATGAAGCAACGGCAGGCTTAGGCGCCTGGGTAGTGCAATCAGTCGAAAGGTACTTATATAAAAGCTTTGATAACTACCATAGCACTGAAAGCAGGCCTTGGGGCACTTGGAAGGACGGGTGGGCGCGAAGCGGCGGGGGGTGGAGGTGGTGGCGTAGCTGCAGCTGGCTTTTCCTCAGGCCACGCGTCTTCTGGAGCATTCTGAGCGGCTGCTGATCTACCGTATAGCGATGCAGCCGAGGGAGTGCCTACGGCGGGCCTGGGGGCACCGAACGCCGGCCGGGGTGCAGTCGGCGCTGGGGGCTTCATGGCAGCACTTGGATTTGGAGCAGAAGGCGTCTTCCTCAGTGCTGCGATATCCACCTTACCGACCGGCGTATAACTTGTACCAACGGGTGTAATGGGCTCGAATTTCCTAGCTGTTTCTTTGTGCGAAGAGTATTTGGCTCCCGAAGCTGCTTCAACGCGAGTCATGATTACGCTTGGAGAAACATCTGACTGCATAGGGCGTTAGGGAATCCATGTGGTACGTTGCATGGTTGCAGATACTGACTTCACTGCGAGCACTGACGACGACGTGCGATCCACGAAGGAAGTTGGCGACGGTAGCAGCATGAGTATGGAAGAGACCCTTCTTCGATTCTGGGACGCCCTCTCCACACCAATTGATTTGCACAAATTTGTTGAGTTGACTCTGTATGAAAGGCGATCAGTCTTATTAACAAACCATGCGCATTAGGTCCTACATTTGGGTCCTTAACCCGCGCAAACGCATACTGAATCCTACGACGCCGCTCAGCAACATTCCACGAAGCTACTAGGCGTCAGCACTTACTTCCCATCCGAAAATTCATCTTCCAGTTCCTCTAAACCTCCGACACCCATCGATTGGACTTTGAGATCATTGGTGCCCTTCTCGTATGTATAGATAACCCAATTGATCTCTTGTCCTGTCACGATCTTCCTGTAAGTTTCGTCAATCTCTGGGCTGGAGAGATTGAGTTGTAAGGACATCTCTCAATCGCGCTACGGAGAACTATTGGTCCAGGTTAAAGGGTAGTACAATGACGACTGCGCAAAGTTACCTGTCGTTGACCGTGGGAATAAATGCACCGGCGTGGAAATAGTTGTCACATTCACGTGGTGTGACAAACGCGTCGCTAGAGTAATTTCTGTATTGTTGAATCTTTAAAATCTCCATGACCCAGATACAACGTATCTCAGCCCCGCTGCCCACATGCAAGATAAATCTTATGCCATTTCACCTCAATCAAGATGGCCCTGCACCAATCTCAACATATTTCATGGTCGACGCGGCAAAGGAAATGGTTGGAGCGCCATCAGCCACGCAAGTAACTGACAGCACAGTTCCGGAGACACAAGATGATACTACCAGGTCGGAACCAAATGTACCAAGTGACATCGATGGGCACCTCCCCTCTTGTATGCTAAAAGATAAAACGGCAGAAGCATCGACATCGAAGAACCGGTTTGCGTCTACATTCAGAGGTAGAATAATACAAGGCTTGAACGTGGAGTTACCCACGGGGTACGTGGGTCTAGTACTGAAACCCGGGGAATCGTCTGAAGGCGAAAGGAAGAATGGGAGGAATGAACGAGCGGAGGGAGGGGAATCATCTACGGGTCGAGTGACACGGGATTCATCGAAGGCGCGGGGAGGGAAGAAGTCAAAGAAATCACTTGAGGAGGAACAGGAGGAACATGGTATACCCCTGGATTTCGGCGGGAATGTGAAGCGAATTCTGGTTCCTACTTCGTCATTTTCGTCATTCGTCATATGGCACCCAGATATTCCGGTCGACGAGGGAAGGGACGAGTATTACCGATCCCTGAAAGAGTGGACACAACTGGCTAGTGTGGTGCGTCCCTTCCTTCCTGATAAGAAACACCGTAATGACTGCCCCCTTCTCAGCTCCACCGTGAGGAATAGGATTTATCCATGGCGACGAATAGGCGTCTACTTCGCTTTACCAAAGGCACAGTAACGTGTATCTACGTATGAGCCTCGATTTCATACCCGGAGGTTTTGTAGGCTATAGACCAACGTCTATGTCGAGAGGATGATGTCGATCCTCCGAGAACATCTTCTAGCTCATTGTGTGTTTGATGTATTAAACAGACTATTTCCACCGTATCGAGAGAGACAGCCAAAACCTCGTGGGTTATGGTCGAGGTGTCAAAAACGACAGTCGGCGTGTGGAGGAACTAATCACCCATCGAGCCACCTCCCAGGAACTCAAATCGTTCGTACGATTGTTGCACATGGGACAGGGGTTCCAACTACAGGAATTTCGAATAGCAGCGTGAAGATAACGACGATAAGCGCAGCCCGGTTGTCTTTAAGTTATTCTCAATGCCTGCAAAGAAGTGCTTATCGGTTTTGGCGTCGACGTCGACGCCGTGGCCGGCTGGTGAGTGGCTTTCTACCTTTTGTCTTGTTCACGATTGACGCTTCACAGGCTGGGTTCTTACGGAGGCGAGGACTCCCCCTTGGATATCTCGCGGGTGCGCAGATTCTTGTCACCGTTACGAATGCGTCTGATGATTCGCTGTAGGGAATGTTTGCAGGCGAAGTCGGCACTCCCCGATTATTGAAACTGTTCGAAAAATATTCCATTCAGACGACTTGGTTCATCCCTGGTACGCCCTTGTTGCTCCTGGTCCCATATCTTGACTTCTGGTACCATAAGGGCACAGTCTCGAAACATTCCCCACGCAGATGGCCGCCGTTCGAGATGCAGGCCACGAGATGTAAGTAACGGCATACCATTGCTACTCACTCTGAAATTTGTCCAGAGGCCTTCACGGGTACTCTCACGAAGTAAGCTGGTCTTTCTCTCTGCTGATTGCTATTCCTCATTGCCTGTAGAACCCTATTGCCATGTCCTACGAGCAGCAGCGGGATATTTTGGAGCATACCTTTAAGCTATTAACTGACTTTAACCATGGGGTTCCTCCGAAAGTCAGTGTCACGTCGTAAATTGACTCATCATTTAATTTATCTCATTTGATTTATCTGACATTTATGGGCACAGGGAAGCGTTGCCCCTTGGTGGGAGGTTAGCAAGGAAGGGAATGACCTGCTCCTAGAGAGGGGTATCGAATACGGTGAGCTGGGTCGCGTTCTTGGGATTAAACCACTCTCACCGAGCCCGCAAAGACCATTCGGGGATGGCACATGAGTATGTCCAAGATGGGTTTAATCTCATGATTTAACAATCCATGACTTATACACGTCAGTTGCCAGGCCTATTACATGAGGGATCAAGATACCTGGACAAAAATCGATTACTCCAAGGAAGCTAGCACATGGATGAAGCCACTTCAGAAGGGGAATGAAACGGGGCTAGTCTGCATCCCAGCTAATTGGTAGGACTCTGACATGCGCTATCATTTGATATGGCGTCTGTTCTGACTTGGATTCTAGGTCTCTTGATGACCTACCACCAATGATGTTAGTAGTCTTGTAAACTGGCGCGCTATGGCTCTATTCTGACCGTCCCGAAGGTTCATCAAGTCAAGCCCAAACTCGCACGGCTGGGTAAATATCTACCTCCACTTATGCTTTTTTTCTCACTTCGGATGTAGGTAAACGCCAGAGATGTTGAACAGCTGTGGAAAGATATGTTCACTTATTATTACCGGTCAGATATTCCCAGATCTTCGCTAGTGAAAGTGCTGATACTCCACCCAGGGAGGAAGAAGAGTTCGTCTTCCCAATCACCATCCATCCCGATGTCAGCGGGTAAGTCTTCTCTTCAGGCTCCATATCACATATATGAATGATATTTATTAACACCAGGCGTCCTCATGTGCTTCTCATGCTGGTGAGCACCCAGACACCCTGTCATTGGGCGCTCTATATCTATTCTCGTACTAACTCCTGGGACAGGAGCGCTTCATTGAGTGGGTCAACACCCACGAGAACGTTCACTGGGTCCCTCTGATCGAAATGTCGAGAGACTTTCGGGCAAAGGCGCGCCCATCCTCCGGTGCTAAGATGCCTAAAGGGTTTTCTCAGAAGATGTAGAGTGTGTATGCTCTTCCAGATACGCACACAGGATGCTATCATATTCATGATCATGAGAATAAAAATACAAGTTGGCTTAACCACCGTCATCCTCCGGTCGTGGTAATCGCCGGTCACGGCTAGAGATATTGGACCCTGCCTCTGAGTTGTGGACTTGCCACTACGTTGTCATGGCTAACCTTCATCTCCACGATGAACTGAAGAACTCAGCCAGAGTGGTGGTCGAAACGCGATATGGGCCCGTCATAGGGGCTCGATCTACGAATGGTGCTGCAGTATTCCTAGGTACTTGTACTAAGTCCTCGATTTCATGTATACTTACCACGTAGGATGCAGAGGTCGCATACGCTTTACAACCCAAGCGATTTCAAGATCCTGAACCCCTACCCACTCATTTCCGGTATGACACCAAGGAACACGTTGAGGAAGCTTCGTGTAAGGCTATCTTGAATGATCCCGGCCATTTCAGGGTGACTTCCGTTGACAGATGCGGTACAACCAAGAAACGACGGTCAAGCGAAAGGTCTGTCGCTACTTTCGACCGATACAATCATTTAGTCTTCTCATGGTCTCCCTCCTCATCCGCAGGCACTCCGTTCGTGGATAAGGTCGGGTTTGGAAAGCCCACCGAAAATCCGTAAGCAAATGAAACCCGCAAGGCACGACGCAACTTCATACAATATGCCTTGAACTAGTCTGTTCTTGAACATCGTCGCACCTCCAACTTTCCCGTCAGGAAACAAATACCCAGTCAGGGTGTATATACATGGGGGGTAAGTCGCTGCTGTGCAAACAGTTTCCTGTGATCAGCCTAACACGATTACTCAGCTTCCTTCAATTCGGGTCTCCTCATTCCTTGAGCTCGCAGGCACAATACGTCGCGGCAGAGAGGTCCGAAGTTTGGGTGAATATCGGTTACCGGTTGTCTGCTTTCGGCTTCCTTGCTTGCGACAACCCCAAGGTGGATGGTAATTTCGGTTTCAAAGACCAATGGTTGGCGCTGGATTTCATCAAGGATAACATCAGCGCATGGGAAGGTAGCTTTAATATATTGAGATGCTCCTTCTGCATTCACATCTACTAGGTGATCCGAACGATATTCAGATAACTGGCCTTTCTGCGGGTCCGTTGTTAATTTATCGCGGACTGTGAATACACTAACTTCAAGCATATACATTGTAGGTGCGCATTCTGTCCACCAGATACTACACCACGCTTCTCGCCTGCCCCCCGGCCACAATGCAACCTTTCAATTCGGCGGTCCTACAATCCAATGCAATTCTGTAAGCTGAGCCAGCCTGGTCGCTGGCGTACCTGAGCCCTCTCGTAGTGTGACGTCTCCATTGACTTTTTAACCCTCAGTACCAATCCGAGGACTCCCTCGGAGTTACGCCCCCAGTATCGTGCCCTCTGCAAGGCTCTTGGGTTAGACCCGGACGATCCTAACACTCTCGCCACGCTCCGGGATCCCGGACGAACGCCATCGACCTTAATCACTCATGTCATAGAAACGGATGCTGTTGGAACGGAATTTGGTACCTTCCGTGGTTGTGTCGATGGCAAATGGATTGCTGAGTCTCCCGACCCCATGTCGTGGCAGCGCAGTGGGGCATTGGCGCAAGGTTTGCGGGAGAAAGGAGTGAAGAGCGTCATCATCGGCGATCTTACGGAAGAATGGTACCTCTATTCAATCGCTCACCCAGTGCATCAGGTCCAGGATATTGTGCCCAACCTCGAGCGATACTTCTCTAAGGATCTCGTCTCCCGGACGATTCAGTTGCATAGAACTCTACCAAGCAATTCGAGTCAAAGCGAGATCCAGAAGCTTTTCGGCGAGATCCTGAGCAACCTCCAAGTCCACCTGCCTGTGAGACTCTTTGCAAGGGATTTCATGAAAGCTGGCTTCCCTATCTTGAGGTATGAAATACAATGGACCCCGGAGCAAAACCGGCCAGAAGGTGTGTACCCCCGCACCCCGATACCGATAACTAGACAATCCTTGATCTAGGGTATGTCACCCATGGTACCGATAGATTGATATGGGCGTTGAGATTACCAGTATTGGACCCAAGGCAAGCAGACATTGCACGACGTTGGTTGGACACAATTGCGAAGGAAACTCGAAACGTGCAACGTGGGGATCTTTCGGGCGGTGCGGCCGAAATCCTAATTCTAGGCAAAGATGGGTGCGTGAACTGGGGACATGACGGGAAGTGGGAAGATGTGATGCGGCTCGTGGAGGCACTTGATGATAATGTTTGATGATGGTGCAGTGGATGGCATCGTGGGTCCATTGAAGGATCCGGGGATACACATAAGTGCACGATAAGGAAGCGTGTGTTGTAGAGGAAGTTTATCGAATCCATCTAGCTTTTGAGTAATGCACTAGACTTCTGTTTCGTTGCTATGTATGTACGCACAACATTCGACTTTTGCAGCATGCCACTGGAGCGAGGCTCCTATCACCACCTTCACATCGGTAACTCCGACTTTCAACGTTCAACCTTCCTGGGAGCCATCTCGCCAAATCATTCCCGAGCGTTATCTATTCGCCCATTCAAAAATAAGATGCCTCCGCGCGGTGGGCCAGTTGCTGTCTAGAAAATGGGGAATGGCATATTTTCTTATCGTTTCCCTCACCTTCTTCGACATACCCAACCAACATGGCGAAATCAGAGAAACTGGACGCGGTGACTGTCAGCCAGGAAATCGTTCAGGATGTAGGGCATTCAGTCAGTAATGCAGATAACATCCTCTTAGCGAAAACTTGGTTATAAAAGCGAGTTCAAACGTGAATTCTCGGTAACCTTCTTGTTAGAATCTCGCAGTTATAATGGCTGAATTCTTTTGGTATTCAGATGACAGAGACAGTAGCCTTTGCCTTCTCCATTATGGGCGTTGTCGCTTCTGTCTCGTCCACCTTATCATTTGGATTGACCAGCGGTACGCCACGCCAGCATCCAGGTGACCTGGCAACTAAATGAGTTCATCTCTACCAGGGGGTCATGTCGGCATGGTATGCCTTAAACATTCCCAACGATTTAGCTAATTAATTTGTAGGTGTTCGGTTGGTTGATTCCGAGCCTGTTTGTGGCGACGATAGCCCTTTCCATGGCCGAGCTGGCTTCTTCCATGCCGTAAGTTTTGAACTTGATATCCCTACGTACTTGACTCAGTCGGCAGAAATATGCTTCAGGACAAGTGCTGGTTTGTATTACTTCTCTGCGAAGCTCGCTCCCCCAAAGTATTCAGCCCTAGCCAGTTGGATTACTGGATGGGCAAACATCACTGGGCAAGTAGGTATCATCGCATGCCAATCGCATGCTCTGTTTCCGACGGATTTACAAGCTTACGGACTTTCGACTACAGGTGACTCTAGTCTGTGGCATTGATTACACATGGTATTTAAATACAGCATTCCCATTGGTTTGGGCTGATGTCTGTCAATTCTCAGTGCCCAGATGATCGCTTCGGCAATTGCAGTTGGATCTGACGGCGCCATCATCCTTTCGGCTGGGGCAACGTATGGCATCCTTCTTGCCATTCTATTTTCCCATGGCGTCGTGTGCTCTGCTGCTACGCACATACTAGCCCGGCTAAATCTATTTTACGTGATGATCACCGGTAAGGATGTTCATTCTCGTCATTCGCACATCTGATACATACATTCCGGACGATTTTAAGTGGGAACTACGATTGCGGCGATTATCTCGCTTCTGGTTGTATCAGGCAACGACAAAGTCTCCACGAAAGATGCGTTCACGTTGTTCGAGAATAATACAGGTTGGACAAGTAGTGAGCCATCGTTCTTATTGGCCATCGTGGTGCTCTCAGAAGTTTCCAGATGGATGGGCCTTCATCTTAGCTTTTACGGCACCTATGTGGACATTGACTGGATGTACGTCCATGAGTACTCACCATCCAACTGACTTATCTATCCAACGTAATAAGATGATTCTGCTGCTCACATAGCTGAAGAAGTTTCGGGGGCAGCGCGGGCAGCACCGATTGCAATCATCGTTGGGGTTGGCGCCACAGCTAGCCTGGGATGGTTTGTTATTGATAGCCGCTTCGTTTGCCACCACTTCGGTAACGGCTCTACTTGAGTCACCTTTGCCGTTACCGATGGCACAGCTATTCCTTGATGTACTTGGTAAACGTGGCATGCTGGCGATCTGGTCTCTGATTATCGTGGTCCAGGTGCGCGATCGCCCTCTTCCCTTACGAAAGCTAATTCATTTTATTCCGTCAAGTATGTCACCGGCGCCGCACAAGGAGTCGATGCTTCACGTGTTGTATTTGCCTTCGCGCGAGACAACGCACTGCCGGGCTCCAGACTGTGGAAAAAGATAAATGTTTATACTCAGACTCCCGTGAATGCCGTTTGGTTTGTGATTGCTGTATCTGCCGTTTGCGGCGTCCTTGGCTTCTCAGAAACTGCATTGGAATCACTTGCTGGGTATGCCGATTCTTGCATCAATGCAAACGTCTGATCGATCCGCTGTCACCTAGGTCCTCTGTGATTGGATTGTACTCGTCCTACGCCGCACCCATCTTTTTGAGGATAACATCTGGTCGGACCAAACTAGTCCCGGGGCCATTCAGTCTCGGACGATGGGCGATTCCCGTGGGGACTGTTGCCGTCTCATGGGTGGTGTTTATGGTTATCATGCTATTCTTTCCTTCTGGACGTTCGCCAGATGCAGCGGATATGAGTATGTGCAGAGAAATAGCCCCAAATTATTGCTACTAACCCCTACACGCCAGATTACGCCATTGTTATTATCATGGCCGTTTTCATTTTCTCCAGCTTTTGGTGGATTGTTTCCGCTCGGAAATGGTTCCGAGGACCAATCAAGAATGTAGATGACTCCGATGCCACCTACAACGTAGTACCGAAGGAGCATCCATAGACAACTGATCAAGAACGTGTTGATCGCCTGACTCTTAATGAGCCATTTCATAACCTGATTTCTGACAATCAATGCATTACGAAGTCTTTAATGTGGAAGTGTTCTCTTGGTAGGGTCGCCCGTTACATCTCGGTATCGCGAACCGACTTCAAAAGTATTAATGGCTCGGACAGTTTTCGCTGGTTTTGGATCCAATTATATTTGATCGAGGGTACCTTTTGCCATTCTTCCGTCCTGATGGGAAGAAGGTTTTTAAGTTCCTCTTATTCCTATTTGCCCTTTAGCAGCAGCCTCGCCTATGCTCTTCACCCGTTTACTCGAAGAATGCACGATATATTTGAGAGAGAAATTTATTGACACAAGTACATTCATCTTCAGGACGTAATGCAAATTTCCCAGAGGGTTTCGGAAAAAAAAAAGCGGCACCCCCTCCGGTTCTCGGAACAGCACTTACGGCATCGCTCATTCTGCCACTCTGCCCAGGGGCGTCTTGACCATGACGCTCAGGACCTCAAGTAGAACCTAAGGCAGTGTGGTGAGAGTAAGGGTCCAGTGAGTGGGAATAGTACTCACGTCGGCCGCAGCCATTGTAGTTAGTTCGGCATTCGTGTCGTAGGCAGGTGCTACTTCAACGATATCCGCCGATACAATTTTTAGTCCATCTAAACCCCTCAAGATGGTCCGAAGCTCTCTCGTGGACCACCCCCCAGTTTCAGGTGTCCCGGTAGCAGGGGCAAATGCAGGGTCAATCGAATCAATCTGAAGGTCATAACAATCAGACTGGGGTACAATATAGAAATACCAAACATACGTCAATGGATAAGTATACAGGTCTGTCGCCAACAGTCTCGCGAATTTTCTTGATAATACCCTCGGTCCCTGTGAGCTACTATATAAGCGAAGTTCTAAACATGTTTTCGCAGAACCAACCGATGGTGTCAATCTCACGAGCTTCAATTCGTTGGAAGCCTGCAGCGTCATCGTTATGATAGTCCTCGAGGCTAGAAAGTGTGGTTCTTATGGCCCCGTGCTATTCAAAGGATAAACTAGGATCAAAGTTCTCAAGGAACGTGCAGGTAGGTAGATATGACACTTGCAATTGAGGAACCGTTCTTGATAAGTCCTTCTTGGCTCGCCCAATAGAAATATGTGCCGTGGTTAATGGCGGCTTGATCTGATGGTGCGCCGCCAAAGACAGCGGGCTTCCACGTATCTGCGTAGTATTAGACATAAATGTTCTCTGGAGGTTAACTGAAGGAGGGGTATGTACCGAGGTGGGAGTCGAAGTGGATAACGGAAATAGGGCCGTACACCGAGTTGATCGATCGCAACAAGGGGAGGACAATAGTGTGATCTCCACCGAGGGTTATAATACGAGGATGCGACTTCCCGTCCAAAGAGATGGGAATTAGCTTCTTGCCCGTCGCTGAGTCATGCCCTAGGGGGGAGAGGGCCTCTCTTTGCAGAAGCGATTTGTGGCCGCTTTCGATTTGCTGGATAGCGTACTTGTTGTCGTAAGGACTACGCGAGAATGATTAAACCCTGAGTCATGAAGGAAGGCAAAGGCTGGACTCTCACGATACTGGGATGTCGCCGCAATCCACGATTCCCAGACCTGCTCGAAAGGGGTTTACCTCGAGTGGAACATTGTATCCACCATATAGAGTGAGCCTGCGGGAGCCTGCGCGTATTCCTGCAGGCCCAAATCGAGCGCCTGGACGGTACGAAGTTCCTGTATCCTGTGGCCAGGGTGAGTAATACGATAAAGCCTCCAGGACATTATACCTACAAAGGGAGCACCTATAAAAGCAATATCGAAAGGCACATCTCTGTCCCTTGTCAGGCATTGCACGTAAGGGAGTTTGGCGAAGGTGGTGATTCAGCAAAAATGGCATCGGCAGTCACTGTCCGACCTTAGGTTCAGTGACGTTGCATATGGTCATAGAAGGCCCTTTACCTTCTCCAGTCCTTGTGTGGTAAGCACCCTCGAGAGGGAACTTGACATAGTCGAGAGGGATTTGTGTTTCGTGGACATGACCATCGTGGGCCAGGACGACAGACAGGAGGGAAGCGAGGAGAGCGAAGTTCATTCTTGGGGTGAATGGTTAACTATTGATTTCAGGAAAAGTGGCCGCAATTTATGGTGAAAAACCCAGTGTGGCGTTCCAGTGAATGTCCAAAATGGGAGATAACATTTGTTCAACCGCATGACTTTTGGTAACGGCATTAGCAGGGCTCCGCAGGGAAAAGGAAGGCGAAATATGGCAACGGTGGAGTCATGTTTGCCTTGAGGTGATCGATTGTCACAAGTAGACAACCTTTTGAGACCGGGAACAAGGATGCGGGTCAAAGCTGATAAGCTATGTCAGTATTCTTTCATCAGCACCCGATACAAAGGATCTAAGCGCAAAAGGATAGTCATTGGCGAGCTGCAGGCCAGTAGGTACATAGTCAGAAGTTGCCACCACGAGGAGCTCATAATCAGGAGCCTTCGAACTGGTTAAAGGCCAGGGGCCTTCATCGGGTCATCTGTTATTTTCGTCAGCTCTCCTCTGAGCGAGAAATTGTCCCAATGTCACACCCTCCTTCTCAGTCCAATGAGCGCGAGCCCTTGCTCCGAGAAACCCATGCTGCTAGCACAAGCCCCCCGAGCGACGTGGCGTCTACCTCTTCGTCATCCTCGACCGCGACGGTACTGGGTCCAGGGCAGCTCCAACATGCTGGGGAAATGCCTTGGACATTAACCTTTCCTGGTCGCTGTTCGTAGACGCTGTGCCTGGTTAGTCGATGTCCTTGACCCATTGGATTTGTGCGGTCGAACTTACCGAGCTGAACGTTGCGTCAACCTCCAGTGATTCTTTCCTACATCTTGCAAAATTCGATACAATCAACTTCCATCCTAATTGTGGGCCGACTTGGTCCTGAGGAACTGTCCATTGCTGCCTTCTCGTTGATGTTGGCGTTTGTAACGGGCGAGTATATTCTTTCAACTCTTCCTCCCATAAAAGGAGATGATCCCACGAAAGTTGACAGGATGGTTGTGTGGCCTTGGGCGGCACCACGGCCTTGGACACGCTCGGTTCACAGGCTTTCACAGGCGGCAGTCGTCGAACAGATCTATCTATCCACTTCCAGCGATGCTTGGTCCTCCTGTGGACCCTACTCATCCCAGTTTGCGTTGCGTGGGCCTTCATGGAGCCTCTGCTACTTCGACTTGGACAAACTGAGGCACTCAGCAAAGGCGTGCAACAATATCTACGCATTCTCGCAATCGGTGCTCCGGCTTACATTGGGTTTGAAACCACAAAAAAGTATTTGCAATGCCAAGGTGACGCTGCAAATCACTGGGGATTCATCATCACTAACTGTTATCGTCTCTAGGTATCATGGGGGCCTCGACTATGGTTCTGATCGTATCGTCCCCTGTCAACTTGATATTGAACATTTATCTTACTCATTATACATCGCTTGGCCTCTGGGGCTCAGCCACGGCCTTGTCGATCACGTACTGGTTCGCGTTTATTCTGCTTCTTCTTGTGACCGCCCGGTCCAAGATCCACAAACGAAACGGAACTTGGGGTGGTATTCGCCCACGGCTAGTCCTCGAATTGCGAAGTTGTTACAACCTTTCTAAAACTGGCGGTACCTGGGATTCTGATGGTAGGCACTGAGTGGTATGAAGTGCCCCCCTTAACTTGTCATCGGTTGATTAAACTTTGAGTTAGGGCTGCATTCGAGATCGTGGCGTTAGCTGCGGGCAGGCTGGGACCGACACCATTAGCTGCTCAATCTGTCATAATGACGACCGATCAAAGTACGCATGGTCACTATAAATCCTAATCTCACACACTCAATCGCCGTTCGGATCCCAGTTTTGAATACAATCCCGTTTGGAATTGGTGAATCTTGTTTTATGCCGACTGCCTTTCATTTCATTCATCTCTGATTTCATTCAGGTGTGGCTACATCAACACGAGTCGGAAATTTGATTGGAAATAAGTCGGCAATCGATGCGAAACGTGCAGCCCACGCGTCAGCCTTCGTCAGCGTCGTAGTTGGGGCGTTAGTGATGACCGCGATGCTCCTAACAAAAGATGTAGGCTCCATCTATTTTTACTTGTTCGCTGCTTTCTCACCCGTTGTCAGGGCTTTGGCTATTTGTTTAGCGACGATGAACACGTAGTCACACTAGTTGCTAGAGTTATGCCGCTCGTAGCCTCCTTCCAAATCGCGGACGGACTCGCAGGCGCTTGCGGAGGCGTCTTACGTGGTCAAGGTCAACGAGATCTCTATTGGTTCTCTGTTATATTAATACATTGTCCTTCAGGGCGGCAGCACTTGGGAGCGATATTCAATGCTGTGGCGTATTACGTTCTAGCCCTTCCACTAGGGATCACCCTCGCTTTTCATGGCAGAACGCATCTAGGTCTTGAAGGGCTCTGGATAGGTGGGTGCAATTCTACCTCGAAATGGCAGAACTTAGTGCTACGTTATTCAGGTCAAGTGGTGGCATTGTTTATTGTGGGAGTGAGCGAATATTGTGCTGTCTGGCTTTGGACAGATTGGGAGAAAGAAGTGGTCCGTGGCATAGAGAGAAACGAGGAAGAAAATAAGAGGAGGCGAGAGGTACTTGGCGGCGAAAGCTAACGTAAATTTTGGTCGCCTAATAGATATTATGCATACCCCCTGCGTGGCTCTGAGATTGTCTGAGACCAAGGGTTACGCTTTGTTTGGTAAAAGGACCCGTGATTTGGGCTGTCCGGCGCAATGGGGCTCTTGTGGGGGCTACACCGCCCACATCACGTCCACAACTCCAAAGTGAATAACGTAGACTCCTAATGCCCCCCCTAGGCCTCCTGAAAGTCATTCACGTCGCGCGCGCGTCTATCGGCCTTTCCCACCGTGACTGCGACACGTCGACGACACTCTTCAGCTTCCACAACGTACAAATCATCCAGGACTTGACAACAAGGCCTTACCTTGGTCATGTCGATGGCCTATCCACTACCTTCAGGCCTCTCACCGGCCACGGTTACTAACACTGCGTCTCTTATACGGATCGTGACACTCGCCTTAATCTCTGGGGCTGCCATTGCTTCGCGACTATTCGCTGTGATCAACTTTGAAAGTATTATCCATGAATTGTGAGTAAAATGAACACAATACAGTTATTTTGCTGCTGAAGGCTGAGTTACGCTCAGTGACCCGTGGTTTAATTTGTGAGTTCCATTCTGACATAGCGGCGGCTTCACGGACTGAAGATTCGTGTCATAAAGCCGGGCGACGAAAGTTCTCGCGTCACAAGGATTCTATGTACGTGAAGCTTCGATTTTGGCGCGACACGGTGCTAGACGTTCAATTACAGGAGTTCTGGAACTGGTTCGACCCCACGGCGTGGTATCCATTAGGGTAAGCCGGGATGGGCGAAGGTGGAATATTGTTGTTCTAACTTGCTGCAGCCGTGTAGTTGGAGGAACCATATACCCCGGTCTCATGGCTACCAGCGGCGTCATCTACAACATACTCCACGCACTCAACCTCCCTGTCGATATCAGGAACATTTGTGTGCTCCTTGCTCCCGGTTTCAGCGCGCTCACGGCTTGGGCAACATATATGTAAGTCGAATAATGGAAACTGGGGATCCTTTAGACTAACGTCCAGGTACAGGTTCACAAAGGAATTGAAAGACGAAAGTGCTGGTCTCCTTGCTGCAGCATTCATCGGTATCGCGCCGGGGTACATATCACGCTCGGTGGCTGGCTCCTACGACAATGAAGCCATCGCCATTTTCCTTCTTATGTTCACATTCTACTGCTGGATCAAAGCTCTTAAACAAGGGAGCGCTTTCTTCGGAATGCTCGCTGGCGTATTCTACTTTTATATGGTGGCCGCCTGGGGTGAGTATTTCCCCTTGTGATGATATCAGCACATTAAGTGATTTATTTAGGTGGTTATGCTTTTATCACGAACATGATCCCCTTACATGCTCTGATTTTGATCCTTATGGGTCGCTTCACGAGCCGCCTCTACGTCGGGTACTCTTCTTGGTACGCAATTGGCACCCTGGCAAGTATGCAGGTGCCATTTGTTGGCTTCCAGCCTGTTAAGACTAGTGAACATATGGCGGCCTTGGGTAGGTACTCTCCTTGCCCCGTGTATTACCACCTACTGATGCAAACACGCAGGCGTATTTGGCCTCCTCCAAATCATTGCGTTTTCCCCAGCTTGTCCGTTCCCACCTATCCTCAAAACAATTCCAAAATCTACTTTTCGTTGCTGTCATTGGGACGGGCATACTTGGCTCGCTAGCAATCGTCGGCCTTACCTACAAAGGTTGGATCGCTCCCTGGACTGGCCGTTTCTATTCGCTATGGGATACCGGCTACGCCAAGAAGTACGAGTCTCGCATTCCTGCCATTCCAATTTTAACTTACACGCACTAGATACATTCCCATCATCGCGTCAGTCTCTGAGCATCAGCCCACGGCCTGGCCTTCATTCTTTATGGACCTGCAGCTTCTCATGTTTTTGTTCCCTGCTGGCGTCTTCCTCTGCTTCAAGCAGTTGCGTGATGAACACGTGTTCGTTATCATCTACGCTGTTGTCGGCAGTTACTTTGCTGGAGTCATGGTGCGCCTAATGCTCACGCTAACACCCGTTGTTTGCGTATCTGCTGCCGTTGCATTGTCGACTCTTTTGGATACATACATCGATCCGGTGGAGCCCCTCGTTCCTGAGGAAGCAGCCCCTTCTGCCAGTGGAGACGATTCAACAACGACTAGTGCCTCAGGTTCTAAAAAAGCAAAAAAGCCAGTGTTTGGACTATCTGAATCAACAACCACACAATCTACTCCCAAGCTGCGCACCAAACCTGGTATATTCGGTCTTGACGCGCGCCTCGTTGTTTATCTTCAATGCTTTCGGAATGCTTTCTTTCTTTGTGTTCCATTGTACATGGGTTACCTCGAACGCTTACTCGTCACCTTCCGTCGTCTTGGCCTCTGCAAATCCTGATGGAAGCCAACACATCATCGACGATTTCCGGGAGGCTTTACTACTGGCTTCGTCAGAACACCCCTGAGACCTCCGTCGTAATGAGCTGGTGGGATTATGGGTACCAGATTGCTGGCATGGCCGATCGCCCAACTTTAGTGGACAACAATACGTGGAACAACAGTGCGTATTGCTATATCAGACCGAAACGTGTTTCCTAACAGCTTTGGCACTACAGCCCATATTGCTACCGTTGGGAAAGCAATGTCAAGCACCGAAGAAGTGGCCTACCCGATCCTCCGCAAGCACGACGTTGATTATGTTGCTTGTCATCTTCGGTGGCCTGATCGGATATTCTGGCGATGATATCAACAAGTTCCTTTGGATGGTCCGGATTGCACAAGGTGTTTGGCCTGACGAAATCCAGGAACCAAACTACTTCACGCCCCATGGGGAATACAGAGTGGACGACCAAGCTTCCACCACAATGAAGAATAGCCTCATGTACAAAATGTCATACTATCGGTACGTCTGTTGCACCTATGGGCTCCGCTGTTATCTGATTCGGGGTGCATGTAGCTTCGCGGAGCTATTCGGGGGTGGACAGGCTATGGACAGGGTGCGCAATCAAGTGATGCCAAAGCATGGTCCTACCCTCGACTATCTAGGTGGGTGGTGTCTTGGGTAATGGCTGTAGATTCATCTCATCTCCTCGCAATCGCCTTGGTTGTTCCAGATGAAGCGTTTACATCGGAAAATTGGATCGTAAGTCCCTTGACCTGTTTGTTTAAACAAAATTCAACCATAATGCGACTCTAGGTCCGGATATTCCAAGTGAAGAAGGAGGATTTACTAGGACGTGATCTCAAAAGTGCCAACGCGTTTTCTCAGGGTAAAAAACGAAAGCGTAGCAAACCAACCGTGAGGAGGCGAGCCATTGTTTGAACAACTGTACTTTGATAATGCATACGTAGACTTTGCATGCTTTTCAATTTTGAAGTCCGAGCCTCGTTCCTCCCAATCGGACCGATGTTTGCTTTGCTTTCAGCATGTCCTCCATTTTAGGTCCAATGGTCAGTAAGTTGTGGTTGGCTACGTACCGTGAACGAATCGGCTGACAGTATCTTTTGAGAGCGTTGTCAATAGTACCCGACACTATAAGTCATGCAACAAATTGTCGCCTGCGAGCAGCATCGCCAAGATGACAACCGCATTGCACCCATTTCGTCAAGGTACATTCAACAGCCCGATACCCTCGAGGTGTTGACCCTGCTCACAATGGGAAGTATCTGTTCACCCCAGGATATCACAACGTGGTGCTGCCTTAGAGCACATGCAGCGCCCAAGGTTTTCGGTGAGACTTTCATACCATATCGGACGGCGGACTCATTCTCAATTCCTGTTAACGGAACGTTGCACCACCCAGGAGTTTGGTCGGACATAACGCCACTTGCTTTACTACCTGGATCCTCGCCCTGGAACATGTTCGTTACCGACTCTATCCCGTTCTGATAATATACGGTTCCCGCGAACCAATTCCCGGAAATTTCACGGGCGTCCCACACCAGCAGACAGCAGAATCCGACTCACACGCGTACGACAAGCTATGCGTAAGGCGCGCAGAAGCAACTTTCTACAGCGGCAGACAACGTTTACGGCAATTTGCGACGGTTATTAAAATCATCCATTCTTCAGTGCCAAATCGATGGTTCTTTCATTAGGTTATGTCAGGTGCTGTCACTGATTGAGTTATTTATGATTCAGTCTGGTGACCGTTCAAACTTTGCAATAGTCTCTCACAACGCCGACATCTGGGGGGTACTCATCAAACCTAGTCGAACATGAACAAGCAAACTCGCCACGTTACGTATGTTGTTATTGGTTTCAATAGAACAAAACTCTGTTCTCAGACTTCAGTGGGTAATAAGGTGGAAAAAAGATCAAGTCTTATCACTGAGTGCCATGTTGGCGATGGCTTAGCAGACTCACGGTCTTACTTCCTCTCCCCATATAGGCAGATTTTGCCGTCTAATGGACATGGGCTAAGCGTATTCGTGGAGCAGCAAGACGATTAGAAGGTGGCGTATCTTCAGGTTGCCTCCCACTACTCGCTTTCCGTCATGAGTGCCTCAATGCCTGCAGTTTTCACTGACAGCCCTGTAGCCAGACGGAGGAAGAAACACTGGAAAGACGATGCTTTACTAGCTCGCCTGGGTTACAAGAGCCAATTCAGGCGCGAGTTCTCGGTAAGTGCCCATGCTTCGATCGGCCTGAAGTCTCAGGCCAAAAAACGACCCTTGCACAGTTGCTCGAAACTATTGCGTTTGCATTTTCTATTATGGGAATTAGCTCCGCTGTTTCCACATCCTTCTACTTTCCTCTTGTCGCAGGTTCGCCCCACCTCTAGCTTCTTCTGTTGATTTATTGTCAATAATGTATAGGAGGACATGCTGGCATGATTTTCGGATGGCTCATCCCTTGTTTCTTTGTGCTGTGCATCGCTTGTTGCCTTGCTGAGCTAACATCTTCGATGCCGTAAGTTTACATCGTCTCCGGGCCCTGCACCAGCACTAACTCGAAGCTAGCACCAGCGCTGGCCTGTATTATTTCTCCGCGAAATTGGCACCAGAGAAATATTCTGCACTTGCATCTTGGATCACAGGGTGGGCGAACATCACTGGACAAATCGCCCTTGTCTGCTCTATAGGTACGCACGTTGCATGCGGGTCGCGGAGTCATTACGATCCACTAATTAACTCTGTGTCACCAGATTTCACTTGGTAAATTTCCGAGATGATCACTTCGGTGCCGCACAATGACAGACACGCTTCATTCCTCAGTGCGCAGATGATAACCACAGCAATTAATGTAGGGACGGACGGCAATGTCATATTCAGTTCTGGGCAAACCTTCGGCTTGATGATCGCTATTATTATTTCTCATGGCATATGCTGCTCGGCTGCGACAAAGATAGTCGCTCGTCTGACATTCTATTACGCTACTGTATATAGTGAGTTCCTTCTCGGTTCTGCACTTTGAATACTTAGCAGGTACTGTCGTTCCAGTCGGAGCCACTATAGCGGCAATGGCGGCGCTCCTTGTCGCCTCGCGCGGTAACAGTGTCTCTACGGCGGATGCATTCACGTTACTCGAAAATAATACAGGCTGGAAGAACGGTACCCCCTTCTTATCTTTCAAGTCCCATGGTGTGTTTCTAATTCCTCTTGCAGATGGTTGGGCGTTCTTGCTTGCTTTCACTGCACCAATGTGGTGCCTGACTGGATGTGCGTCCGTCCACATTTCTCTCTACCTCGGACGCTTAGCGAAGCTCTATCTTCAGACGATGCCGCTGCTCACATTTCCGAAGAGACAGCTGGCGCAGCGCGTTCAGCGCCGATTGCTATTATGACGGCGGTTATATTCACCGAAGTCTTTGGCTGGCTATTCCTCATCTCGGCCTCTTACGCCACTACGTCAGTGGACGATCTACTTTCATCAGAGCTACCACTGCCTATGGGCCAATTATTCCTGAACGCCCTTGGCAAGAAAGGAATGCTGGCAATTTGGTGCCTTCTCATATCCATCCAGGTACGTCGCTGTACGCCGCCGCTTCGAAGTATGTTTCCCTGGCTAAGCGAGATGATATTAATATCGTGTAGTGGGTAAATGGTATATCGCAAGGTGTTGATGCGTCACGCGTTGTCTTCGCTTTCGCCAGGGACAATGCATTACCTGGCTCGCAATGGTGGAAGCAAATCAATCCGTACACGCAGACACCAGTCAACGCCGTCTGGCTTGTCATGGCATGTACCGTCGTCCTGGGTCTTTTTGGATTCTCCGACGCAGCGTTGTCTTCGCTTGCTGGGTGAGGATGACAATATAAGTGTGGTGTCCGTTGATGACTCACGGTAACACGACACGTCTGAATAAACAGAGCGACTGTGGTCGGGATATACACGTCCTATGGGATTCCCATATTCTTACGAATCACCTCCGGGAGAGGAAGCTCAAGCCGGGACCTTTCTCCCTTGGGAAATACTACATGCCAATTGGAATCATCTCCGTCGTGTGGATCGCTTTCGTTGAAGTGCTCCTCCTGTTCCCATACACCGAAGCTCCTGCACGAATAGATATGAGTGAGTCCCCATACTTTCACTTGCAAATGTAGTAATCTGATGGTGATTGCAGACTACGCTATTGTGCTTGTTGCCGCCGTCCTTCTCTTTGCGTCCGGTTCATGGATTCTATCCGCGCGGAAATGGTTTACGGGACCTGTACCGAACGTTGAGCGCGACGACTCTGATTTGAATGTTACGGAGGTAGAGGTAGGGAAGGACGAAAAGCTGTAGGTTGATTGTTGCCCACGTTTGAAGACTATAACACTCCTTGCCGCCGCTACGGTTACCTTCATCGAAAAGTTGTCGAAGGCAAGGTCTCCCAACGGTTTACTGCCTCCTCTACGTGCTTGAAAGTATCAAGACTCGGCGTACTTGTCTTCTCTTGGAGTAAACCAACTTCCGTCGACTTTTCAGCGTCTCATAAAGTCTTGACAAACGTGCCCCTCTCTTCTCGCTTTACAGAACCTTGCACTTGCTGCTTGTATGACTGGCGACCGGCGACAGATGATCATAATGACCAGTGGAAAACGCGGTGGGTTGGTCTTCCCTCTTTGACGTCGTCGGAAATGGGAAGAATAGCAGCTTTGCTAAATTTACCGGCGGCATGACCCTTTTCGCTCGTCGTCGGAATGGGTTTACGATGATTCCACACAGTTCATCCCTACTACTGATTACCTCTGGCAGGCCCGTTCATAAAGTACATCGTTATTAAGAGCCCCCTTGTAAGGCCCCTTTCTGCACATGAGCCATCTATGTTGCCACATGCGAGGCAGTCCCGGAATGTGTGCTTGACCAGATACAGCCCTTGGTCATGCCACACGATAAAGACATATTCATGGCTTCAATATGTCCCCAACCCACGAATTGTCTCTCGTACTATAGGATAGGAAGATAGGAGACCCCTGAATCCCCCCAGCGCCTAAGGCTTCAAATTTCATCGCTTTTATCTTCGAAAGGAATGTTTCTTTGATTCTTGCGAGTACTTGGATCAGATTCGGCTTCGACTCAAGAAATTGAATAGGTGGGTGAATAGCTAGGGTAGATATACACTCCAGGTATGTTGAACCTCAGAATTCACATCATCCGCTCTCATGCAACTCCGGGCGCCGAATACCCTTTTTTTAAAACCATCATGTTGCGCACATCGCTAACCGCACATCTTCGTTTTCGACGCATTGGAACCTCCTCCGCAGACATTCAAGCCCTCGATAAATGGATCGCCACGCCGCAACGCACGCAGATACACGATACCTTGTCAGAAGGCCACATCTCAGACCTCTTCGTCACAATTCCCACTCGTGATGGGACGCGCGCAGCATTTCGGCGCCCTCGTTCTGGTTCTCCATTGAGTCCCGGGCATCACCTCGTCTTCTTCCACCCCCGGCACCCCGAACACGCCTTGAGACCTGATGGCACCGAGCCCGATTTCTGCCCGCCCGAGCCGTTCACGAGGAGGATGTGGGTGGGGGGAAAGATAAGGTGGAATCACGATAAGCCTCTCGTGGTGGGAGGGAAAGCGACCGCGACGTGGGAAATCGAGAATGTCGCGAAGAAAGGGTTCGAGAAGGGGAGCCCGATGGTGTTTGTGAATCAGAGAATCAGATACAGGATGGAGGGCATGCCGGATAGCGATGTATGTGTGGATGAGGAGCGATCCCACGTCTACCTCGCCCATTCAGCAAAGGGCACAAAGGCCCCTCGTGAAGGTGAGTCTGCTATTTCGTTCGTCGGATCCTTTGCAGTTGATGGGTATGCAATCCAGTGAAAGATATCCCCAACTCCTCCGATTTTTCATTTTCGTTCACACCTACCTCGACTACCCTATTTCGTTTCTCAGCTCTCATCTTTAACGCGCATTTTAATCATCTAGACAAGGAATTCGCCCAGCAGGTCGAAGGTTATCCAGGCGAGTTGGTCTTTCGAAACTGATTCCACGCTTAATAAAACAGAGGTTCAATATTAGAACGCCTTGTTCATGGACCTTTGACGGCTCTGATGCTCCTTGACGCGACCACGTTCTGCGACCAAGGGTCTCAAATCAAATCGTTCGAGTATCGCGCGACCAACCCACTCATTGTCAATCGTGAGCTAACGTTCCATGGCTCTTGGGTGCGGGATAAGCAGGTTAAAGTTTGGTGTGTCGATGATGAGGGCGTTGTCGGAATGACTGGATTGATTGAAGTAGCTTGATCACAGCGAAATAGGTGTGTTGATCGAATCTCTTGGTTGAATTTGTAGTCCTACAAAGCAATGTACGATAAATACCAATACGGCTGGAACACCGACGAATGGAGGCGAAAGGGAGTACTATAGCTCGTCCTTGGGGCGCTCGGCATCAATGGGATTTGAAGTCTCCTCTGAGCTGAATATAACTTGGACAGGATCAACGACCTCAGGTGTGGCGACAGGCTGATCTGCCGTGCTCGTTGCCTCAGCTTTTCTCGTCTCAGGCATGGCAGTCGATGATGTCGACTCCTTGATAGCTTCTGCACTCCGCTTCTTCTCCTCCTCCGTCGGCTCCTTCTTCTTCGCATACGGCACATCTCCCATCATACCAGGGAATCCGTGCGTATCATGGAAATCAGCACCATGCCCTTCCTTAATCGCCTTCTCAAAGTCAATCAAATCAGAGAACCCCCCATGAGCCAAAGCAATTCGCTGAGCCTCTTGCTTTCGTTGAATCTCTAGCTCTTCCTCGTCTGGTACGAATTCTTCGGACTTGGCTTCATCGTTGGCGACTGTCAAATCAGCGGTTCCGTCAATGACCGAGTCGAAGAACTTAGAAAGGGAGTCGTGTTTGAGAATGCCCTCGAATCGCACGGGTTTGGTTGAGCCAGCTGCGTAGACGAGCACTTTGGCTTGGTTCTTTTCCCCAGCTTCGTATCCCAGTTTGACAGAGCTTTTACCTCGGCGGTCACGATGACTAGCCAGCTCGAGCTGGCCCTGATATTTGTTGCCCAAGACCTTCCAAAGGAGGGGGACTTTCTTCTCCTTCGTGAGTAGTAATACACGGTTTTTGTCGCTAGTCTTAACGCAAATATGAAATGGTGAGCTACCACTATGCTAACAACCGAAGCTGAAATGAACGCGTACCTTCTCTACCCATCCCGGGATATCTTCAACGTGATACAGTTTGGTAACAGTGTTCGGTATTCTTCTGGATGCCCAGTAGAAGAATGCGCTGGCGGTGCGCTCCCCTGCGTCATATGTAATCGGGCTCATTTGAGTGCCCCTAGGGAATAGCTACTCGAAAGGAAGGAGTAATGAGTCGGCATCCATGAATACCGCGAATCTATGTACCTTGACTGTGGGGAAGCCCTGCACACCCTGCTCGGCACACAGCCGTTTGTTCTGCTGCTCGTCGCAGTCTACGGCGTACATCGGGACTAGAGGGTAAAGTCCGAGCGCAGCTCTGCTATACTCCGGCGCCATGCGTTGACAGTGCTACTCTACATCAGCAAATCGTCTGTTATGTTCTGAGGATTCCACAAACTCACTCCACACCACGGCGCGACGAACGCGACAACACTAGTTTGCTGTGTTTCGATAAGTCATAGATTCGCCAACCGAGCCGTACCACGTACATTCGCCTTCATAGCTTTCTTAAACCCTTTCGCATCCAACATCTTTACCGTCGTGTCCTTGGGGAATATGGCCGCCGACGCCGACAGGGCGAAAGTCAAGGACAGCAATTGCGCTGACAACAGCATCGTGGACTTTAGACGAAAACGGGAGTGAGAGAGTCTGTCGTGAAACTACGGTGAATGTATTTATATGATCTTGGGTGCCATCTCACACTGACGTGGCGGGAAGGTATTAGAGTGACCACGTGATTTCCGGCCGTTTGATTGGTTCACAGAGATTTACCCCCGAGCGGCTGTCTGAGGAGCCGACATTCCGAGCGCGTCGCGTACAGGTCGTGTAAGAATACTCGAGGCGGGCTCGGGCATGATTCAGGCTATGAACGTTCAGTACTCAGTACCAGTACTCAGTACTGAGTCCATAACGGCGTCAACGAATTTCACGTCCTAACTCTGACTCGGAGGCGATGACGCGCCATGATGTATAGAAACCGCAGAGGTCACCCGGTTACCCGGGGGTTGGCAGCGGATACGCACGTGCTGTTACCGAATGTGGCAGAAGCCGTCACGCTTGGGCACCCCGCTGGTTGCGGCCGTGTATCGACTGCCTGTTTTGTACGTAGGCCCACAATCGTGAACCGCATGAACCGCATTGTCCCCATTGCCCTGCGATCGTGTCTCGATCGACACGACAAAGCCCGGAATGCTGCAACCCGACGACGCTCGACCTCAATCCATCCGCTCGACGGCCTCCCACCATCGCCTGCACCTGCGGTGCCCACCTCGACCTCAGAAGCGCCTTCGACATTGGTCTGCGCCATTCGCACTCGTTCGCTCTCGGCGAGATGATCGAGGAAGCGCGATGGGGGAGCCATATGGGTTCAGATACCATGAATACGGACATTCAGGAAATGTAAGGGTCTGGTTTGGCGTGCAGGTGAGACATTCGTCTCGTTTTCGAGAGGACGAGCTAATCCTGCCCCTCGTCCCTCTCGTCCCTCTCGTCCCTCCTCTCTCATCATGGAACGCCCTTACGTGCTTGAAGATTTTCGGTAGGTGTTATATTTAATCTTGCTCTCTTACCAGAATCTCACCTTCCGAGGCATAGATCGTTGAAGAAGCTGGCCTTGGTCGCTCTCGTTCGGAGGCAAGTGAGCAAGTGGCCCCAGAAGACTTTCAACCCAAAGACCAACATGCCGACTATCTGTGCCGCCCTACTTGACCCCGCCAACGGCTTCACAACCGACTTACCAATCCCGGCTCTCGGAAACACCAACACGGCTCAGAACGACACTCCTATCATTCCCGCCGCTCAGCCTATCGCCCAACCTCGAGTAACTCCAGAACCACAGGCCGAGGATATGAACGACATGATTCCGGTCACCCCCGTTCGAGAGAGAATCGACGGGGGATTGCCTATCTTGCCTATCACACCCGTTTCCCTAGGTCGCGCTCCAATCATGGGCACACGCCAGTCTGCGTCTACCAGCCTGCAACAGGCGCAGCCGACTGTCCCTTTCAGTCCCCTCTCGTTTCCGACCAATTCCAATCAAGTGGTCAAACGGGTATGTAATACTTTCCGTTCCTCAGAGTTCACTTGGAATTAACAATCTTTACAAAAGATGTTATGGGTATATGTTTGCGATGATCGACATCCCAGCGTCGAGACTCAGATGATATCCCGCGTTATCGAAGTAACGGAAGCCGATCACAGGGAATGCGGGCCTGGCGAATGGCGCGTGAGTGCCACCGAGGTGATCGAGAAGCTGCAAGAAGCCCCAGCTGTGATCACCGGCTCTAGTACGTGAGCAATTCATTATTGCTCATCGCTGAATGTTTACTGTACTTCAAGCCCCCGTCCGTGTCGGTATTCCAGATGAACTCAGGCCCGAGTACACGTCATGGTTCATTGAGGGGGATGTTTTGTTTCTCGCACAGGTGGTAGCACGGCCCGAATATCTGAAGGTGCAAGATTCCACTCTCGAACTTCGCGTGATGGTAGTAAGTCACCGTTTTCATGTTTCCTGGCGCACGACATGATTCTATCAAGTACAGGGAACGCCAACAGCACCGTATTCAAAGCGCTTCAAGTCATATCAGACCGCGCTTAATCTACGATCGTACTCAAGTGATGGTATGTCCCCCTGCCTCTCAAATCTACGACGCTCGCTCATTGTTGTCCGAAGAAGATGGCCAGTCGTCTCCATGTGCGCGTTCCAGCCTACCCGATGACGCAAAACCTCTCGATATTGCACGACAACGCCTCGATGATGCGGAAATCCAATGGCTGCAAGACCTTGTTGGTGCTCAGCCAGGTGCTGAACGATTCAAGGAAAACCATGGCCGGCTACTTCAGAATGTCGACATCGTTTTCCAATGGTCCTTCGCAGTCACCTTCATGGCTGCGTATAACCGCAAGCCTTGCGGCGTCCCTGGACTAAATGTACGTCCTCATTTCTCATCCTATCTGTTAGTCTGATATCACTTCGACTCAGAACCGGTTAATCACCAAGAAGAAGATCAATAGTGCACTCGGGATCTCGGAAACTTGGATGGGAGTAGCTGAAGACTTGCTGGGCCGTGTCAATGTCTATGGGAGAAACGGCACCCATCCGGCGGATGATGTCATAAAGGAACTTGAAACTGTCCGCGATATTCCAAACGGTTCAGGATCACTCAGCAGGTTCCTTGCGAAGTGGGAGAAGGATCATCCGATCTGATTATACAAGTTTTACGGTACAACAAATACATGGCTACGGCTGCCCCTCACAATAATGATGTGTACGATAAGAATAATTATGCGTGTACTTGTAGCCTCAATTCCGAATGATGATACTGTACTCATAGACCTGTTATGAACAATAATGACTTGCGGCCTCGAAGATCTGCACCCAAAGTTCTCCATCTGATTTCTGAAGTTTGTCAATGAAGGCACGAGTTGTCCTGAGATGGGGAATGGCCGACGAGGGAATGGGGTACTGCTCCTTGAGGAACCAGAGTGCGAGAGTTGCGTTCCAGTTCGGCTTCTTTGCCAGGTCCTCTATGAGAGCGACAACCTTTCCTCGACGCGAGCACTCGGACTTGATTTGTGATTCATTCCGCTTCCAACGTGCATCCCATACTGCGGTTAGATCCCGGATTGAAAGCTGGCCGTCCATGCCATGAGTATGTTCAGCCCATATTTGTTCCACCGTTGGATATGTTGATGGTGAGGGCTTCCACCATTGGTAGAATGGAAGCCACTCATGATGCGATACCTTCCACTCGAATTGATGGCGAAGTAAGCATTCAATCGGCAGTTTTGCCTCGATTTTCTCCAATGAATCAAGTTGCCGGTCTTGTTCGAATACATCACTTGAAAGCACAAATAGCCCTAGAGGATAGGTGTTTCCGCTGCGGCTCACAGTGCCGGTGGTTGCTGGAGATGAACCTGGTAGACTCAGATTGGTGGGCGCCAGGCTGGGGAGTGGTGAGATGGAAGCAGGTGTTGTCGATACAATAGGTGTGGCATTTCTTGATGGAACATTAGTGACAGTCATTGGGGCTGTCACTGGGGAGACAAATTGCCGCCTTCGCGACCTTGGGAAAGCTGCCATTTGAATGAGCTCTTGCACGGTGAGAAGCTTGCTATCGACAGTATCGAGCTTTAATTGAAGCTCGAAATGTTGACTCTGGGCACCTAAGATAGCTTGCTCGTGGCGGAGGTTTGTTTCATCGAGAATACCACGCATTGATGCTACCACATGAGGTGGGAACGCCTGTAATTGAACTCGGCTTCTTTCCTCAGCAACCTGAATTGTGTTTCCTGTGGATTGCGCCCAGTTCCAGAAAGTTGGATTATTAAACGGTGGAAAGGTAAAGAACGCGCAGTCCGGATACTTGACCGAAAGGACTGCGGCGTCTTGTAAGACAATCTGACGTGCAAGTGTGAGGAACTCAAAGAAGTTCTTGAGTGCTATGTCATCTGCCTTCTTGCCATGGGCCTCACGACGGGCTTGGCGTGCAGCGTCTTCTTCCTCAAGCCATGGAAAGATAGTGGTGAGAAGGTCTTGCGGCAGATCTGTACAGCACTTTTTATCAGCCAAAAGTTAGTCAATTCATCCACATTTGTGTTTACCAATCTCGGCACGAGCTACCAGATATGTTTCCTGCTTTCGAGCATTAAACGACACTGCAGCAACCATTGCATCGATCGGAAGAGTCTGGTCATAGACGCCAAACGACCCGCCCGAACTCCAGCCACCAAGACTCTTTGTGTCGTCTTTCGACGCCCGATGCTCACGTGCTGTGATGGCTGCGTAAGGTCGGCCAGCATGAGTGACTTTATTGATCTGAATGTTGTTCTTCATCTTCATTGTGTTAACCCGCCGCTGGTGATCTGCCATAGATGCAATAATAAGTAAAGTATTATGACACAGTTGAGCACTGAATTACTTTCATAGCTCATCTCTGAAGTATCCCCGTCAGCACCTGGAAATAGGAGAACATCATACCAGGAACGGGTCCCAAGGTCGTCGTTTGCACCGCTGTATTCAGGTGAGAAATCGGGAGGTGCCTTGTTAAGGAGATGAAAATGGCTGAAGAAATAAAAACTTATAGCGCCGAGAACACAGAGCTCAGGAATGCGATGGCGAAGCGCGGCTTGCTCATCCAAACGTCCTGTTGTATTCGTTTTGCCTTGATTGGATATGAAGACCAATGCCTAGTAACAAACCAAGCCAGTTAGTATCAGTCACAATGGAGTACAAATTCCGTACATATTCCTTTGAATCTGGACCGACATCAGCCAGGAGGACTTCCTTGAGCTTGAGGTCGGACCATGCAATACGGCAGGTGTTATCCCCGCGATATGCTGTGGTTGTCGAGATGAGTAGCATCGCTCGATCCCGAATGCCGGTATGGACTTGTAGCTTTGTCTTCCCTGAACTGCGCAAAAACCATATTGATCCTCTGATGAGTTCATCATCAGTATATGTGTCTATGAGATCACATCAGTAATGGTCGGAGCAGCTTCCAATAATAAATGCATACCACTAACAGTGCCATGCGCTTTCGTATTCTCGGACGTTGCTCTCTTCTGGGCATCAGTGACTTTCGATGCCTTTTCATACACCTGAATGCGGATGTCGTTTCGTAGTGGGATGTGAGACTCCGGGCATGCTCGGTAGATTTCCTCGTGTTGATGGTTCTTCCGATGACTTTCGAGTGCGCTCACAATTTGCTTGATTGACTCCCATCCTAGTGTAGTCCCTTCGATTTCGGTTCCATCACACGCACGCTGACAGTGTTTCTGTCAATATGCACGCTAATAAAGAAGCATTTCACTTACCTTTGGTCGTGTTGTAGCATACTGGAGATACCAAGCTACCTTCGTTGCAGTGATGGGAAAGCTTGGAATCACTTTGTCGCCTGGATTCACACGTCGCGACAATTGGTCGGCTTCCCAGTAATTCCTGTACACATCCACCTGCCGCAGATAGGCAATATCTGTGCCTTTGCCATGTGTCATTTCGGCTTGTAGAGCGAGCCGGTTACTATGTGTTGTAGTTTCAAGGCTTGCATATAGGCCGGAAGTCGGTAATGCAGCTTCAACTGCTAAAGTAGTCTGATGTATAGAGCGTACAGTGTCACCGGCTCCGTCTGTAAATCTGTAAAGTGGGGTCGGTACGTCGAGTCCAGCATGGAGGATGCTTGCCGTGATTGGGGATCCAGACAGTGTTTGTGGAGGCCGAAACCAGGATCCGAGGATGCTCAGGCGTGCGAGGTATTCTTGCAGAACTAGCACTAAGATTGTTGAACCGTCGCTGGGAAGGAGATTGAGGGGCAGATGGAGTTCCAACCGCACTCATTGTTACGCTTTCAATCAAACAAGGAAGAGGGGTGAATGAGAGATAATATTTGAAGCTAGTACGGTTGTTATAGGTGAGAGCAGCCACCACTGTGGCTCGCTGCTGTTTGCTACTGTAGTCTGTGGCCAGGTTGTGGCTCGTCGCCCGCTGCGGCTGCCCGATCCTACTGGAAAGGTGTTCGTAGACCGTTTGGTGGGTATGCGATTGGAATGGGAATATGATGCACTTGGCGCTGCCAAAGTGAGCCTGAAGCCTGAAGCACGACACAGTGTGAGCAACGACTTGGGAAACAGTAGACAAGCAAGAGCTGGGCAAATTACCTGAGACATTCCACATGACATTGGGTGGCCAACCGCGATTGTGGCTGTAGTACAAGAACAATGGGTCGGGGTCATGACTGTGGCCAGTGTTAGATCCTGAATGGTCGTAGAACTGGATACGTTACCAGTGAGTATCCATAGGTCACAGGCGGGGTATCCAGCGCTTTGCGCCACCAGCGTTTGATCTGTAATACACTCTATGTATACAGTCTGCATTGAAGGCGACGTTATACGCCACCGCAGAATACCAAAGGTTGACTGGAACATGAGAGATGGATGGGGAGACGACACCGGCGGTCAAATGAAGGCCTATAAGTGAATTCCTAGTTTCATAGCAAGAGTATCATCATCTCATGTTGCCTGCTATGCAACGACAACAACAGCAGTGATTCGATACAGATATAAGACTAGCAGCAGTAGGCCATTGGCAAGCCAGATGCAGGGGTATATCGACTTCGAACCATTCGTGGTATGTCTTGAAACTGCGGGTAGACGTGGGGAGGGTGCGCCCCATGGGAGCCATTGGTAGGTCCTTGATTGTCCACCGAGAGAACCGTGATAGTGGCGGCCATCGCCGTATCCCCCGACCGCAAGCCCGTGCTTCGAGACGCCAATGGCACACAAGAAGGAACATATGTCGCCGCATAGTCGTATTTCGCCGTGTACACGAACGCGTGCCATCGAAAACGGCTGCGACGCTCTATTCTCAGATTACTCGACTTATCATAATCTCGAATAGAGCACTGGTTTACGAGCCTACTGCGACGCATCCTTGTTGTGAGTAGGAAAGGGAACGTAATTCCCCTGGACCGGCGAGTACTTCTCTGTCGTTCGTGCTGATTTCTTCTTTTTTTCTTTTTTTCTTTTTGCTACGTTGCATCGAATCGTCTTGATTGAATCGAATGCTCTTTCTACTCAAAGATTATCGCTTCCTTCTGAGCGAGGTTTGAAAACTGAGTGAAGCATAGCCTGAGGCTCACACATCTGTCAATCTAGGTCAACAAAGATATGGAGATAATAATAACCAGACACCTCCAGAGAATTGTGTTCGCGTGCAAACAAGAGATATTCAGACCGAGGGACAGTGACGGTTATGACTACACGAACGACCCACGTTCGTTTCAATCATGAGAACGTGCCATTACTCGTGCTTTAAAATGTTACGTACCCATACACGCCGACGCTCCCTCTGCCACGCTGACTCGATGGAAAGTAGTTCATCCGATACGCCGCCCATATCGACAACCGCCGACGTAGGCCAAAAGCTAACAAGTTTATTGACATAAGATATCGTTCGAATGTCCCTAAGCATTTAATGCCGCGCGCCTCATGCTTCTTTCATATCCTTCATCTTGTGTTCCCGTTCACTCAAGTCAGTTCCCTGATTGAGCTCCTATCCAAGTCTCGACAGACGTCTCCATACCATCCTGGTTGTACTTCAGCGCGTTGAGGTTGAAGCAAATCACTTCCTGACAGAGCCGGCCTAGCAGCCCAGAGCAATGGTTACGTAAAAAAAATGCTTGGGTAGATATTAAAGTAAGTATATCGGCGTGGTTTATCACATTAACGGAGTCTTGGTGTGTCTGCGTTCAGCCGAGGTTTCGACCATGATGGTCGCTCCTCTAAATGTGATATGTGATAACAACGGGGGGACCTCACCTCGCTACCATTTCACTTACCAAATCGAGGTTCTTTGCCCCTGTCTTCCTTTGTCTGCCATGATGAGGCGCAACCACTTTTGTGCAGTTGTGACAGGTCTCGAGTGGCCACCGCCCCAAATGTGGCCAATTGTCGCCCCGTCGTTTGTCGGCGCTTCTGCAGTATAAAAGGAGCCAGGAGAATTGGTGAATATCGCCCTTTACCCCCCAATTTACACCGCTACACCAGCAGCCTACCAACGCACCGCCGTATAAACCATCTCCAGTACATATCAGATACTCATTATCATGAATGCTGTCTTCGCGCTCGACGAACTCGACTTCGACTCCGAGTCCCAGCTGATGGGATTCTCGTTCCCGACCGTATTCGAGAACGACGCGACTGAAGGTTGGCTGAACGCAGCGTTTCTGACCCAGAGTCTGCTGTTCTCTGTCGAGCCCACATTCGCGGGAGAGGATTCGGAGCTCGATACGACTGAGCTTGACTTTAGCATGGAGTGCGATATCTCTGATGATGGTATGCCCTTCGAAATACAAAAGTGGACTATACTTATGCAGATAACCTCGTAGCATTCGAGGAGGGACCTCTAGATGCAGAACTAGAGACAGTCAACTGTTTCCATCGCCTATATCCGCAAGCTGAGGATTACGACGACTTCGACGCGTACGACAGCGACGACGCGTCCATGACCTCATCTGGTCGCTCGACGCCCCTCTCTTCCTTCCCTTCCACCCCAAACAATGTTGCAATGAGCATCTCGGAGGCAGATATCGATGAGTTGCAGCTCAAGTCAAGCTACCGCAAGGAAATGGATATTATCTCCCCTGAGGGAGGTTTGTTCGGTGAGTGTCTCTGCTTTGGGAGATCATCATCGTGTCTCACTTCAGCGTACGAATCGTAGATACACACTTGCGTTTCCGCCAATTTGGCAACAACCTTGAAACGTCTCTGGTCGTACCAGTTGGCGCGTACTAAACGCTCTTCAGACTTCAATACCTCTCCGTCATCGCACTCATTCTAGTGTGCAACTTATATACCCCCTTATGGACTTCATCAATTAAATTGCTATCCCGCTTTCACTATCGTGTATTATTTATCTTCATTGCCGATGTCACGCTCAGGGGTCTTCTCGTTTTGTATGTGGCTGATGGCAACTGGCGCTATTCAGCTCACAGTTTCTTCAGCGCTCCGATTGAAGATGGTCCCGGACTGGCTGTCGTTCACCGTCCTTTCCATCATGTCATGTCAACTCAGCCTTTTGATCCATTGATAATCCGCCAACACTAACGAAGCTACACTTGATTCGGAATATCTCAATTGAACGCGCCGACGGCTAACGGAATGGCGTCGAAACCCAGTGACCCACCAAGCTAATAGTCACTACAACTGCCGTTCGCTTTTTCATCTGGCCAATCACCGTGAAAAAATCAGCTCAGGAACAATCTTTGGAATTTGTTTCTGTTCTATCACTCCACGACGAACTGACCAGCGCTAGCCCAAGTGAAACCCTGGAATTCGCGTATGATCGTCTCCATACATTGCTCAATGTCGCTCTCGGGTATGCCAGGGCTGTCAGACGTGGCAACTGAAGCACGAATCTCTGATGTCGGTTGTGATCACTGATCGACATTCATGGTTCCGTGGGATTAGTATTTGCAGTTGGGCGATTTGTACTTAAAAGAGGGCCTGCTTGTCTTCGCCAGGATCAATACCCCGACTCACCAGGTCGTCGAACGGCTCACTTTCCTTACTTTCCTTACTTTTCTTTTCGCCCCCTCTTTCTTTCTTTCTCGCTACTGTGTAGCTTCACTGAGGTGTCCTTATCCTACTTTGCGCACCATGCAATACTTTCCCTTAATTCTTCTATGCGGTCTGGTTTCCTATTCAGCCCATGCAGCACCAGTAACGGGCTCCTCACCGAGTGGACGCGGTATTGTTTCCACGCGACGGACCGACATCGGACGCGGCAACCACACAACTCTCGGCGGCACAGCAATCTTCGCTCGTGCGTCCCGCCCAATTCTCCCGTGTGGCGTATTGTTCGAGTGCAGCGGTGACGAGCTGGTCGTGTGGACCGCCTTGCGATGATATCGGGAAAGGCGTCGAGGTAATACAGGCTGGCGGAGGTGCGTAATCAGGTTGCATAACGACTTTGTGACTGAATTGAAATCTAAACTCTCACTCGCAACAGACGACGGGTTGGTGCCCATGTGTGAGTATCTATTACCTTGCGACATATGTGCAAGAATAACGGCGATGTGCATCACAGATTTTGTTGCACACGATCCTATCGCTGAGTCGATTGTTGTTGCACATCAGGGAACTGATCCGGACAGCATGTAAATATTGATATCCATCGTAAAGAAGTACCGGTACTAATTTCACCGTAGCCTTTCGATCCTTAACGATGCACAGATCCTGTTAAAGGATCTCAATTCTACTCGTTTCCCGTCGGCGGGTGGTGAGCATTTCCTGAGGCTCGTTTGTACGCTATTCGCGACTAACCTAGGGCTAAAGATTCTGTCAAGGTGCACGACGGCTTCCAGAAGACGTTCGAGCGTACCGCCGATGGCGTGCTTTCTGGCGTTCAGAAGGGCCTTGCGGCTAACAACGTCAACAAGGTCATCATCACAGGCCACTCTCTCGGTATACTGACCTCGTGCTATACCTTTTGGCCGAGGCTGATTTCTTGGCATAGGTGCTGCTATCGCTGTCATGGATGCGATGATGCTCAAACAAGTCCTTGGTTCTTCGGTGGAGATCACCACAACGGTGTTTGGTCTACCTCGAGGTGGTAATGAGGAATGGGCTAACTTTGTTGATCAAACTGTGCGTCAAGATCCCACTGATCTATCTTACTAGGAGAACTGATGGGGTTGCTCTTTGTATGTAGCTTGGCTCGAGTCTGACTCACGTAACCAACCAAGATGATCCTGTCCCCATCCTCCCACCCCGGTTCATCGGGTATCAGCACCCACAAGGCGAGATTCATATCAACGCCGTAGACGGCAATGGCGACGCCACAGATATAGTCGCGTGTCCCGGGCAGGAGAATGAAGTAGGGAGCCTTAGCTCTTTGGATGTTCGACTCGACTCACCTCAAATTTCAGAACTGTTCACAGGGGAACGACATACTGTTCGACCACAGTGTTGCAAACCATGCAGGTACGCCGATCGTGGTCTTTTGTGTGTAAGGTTGTTTGATGGTGTCGCTCGTGTCATTAGGCCCATACATCGATAACATATCGTTTGGAGGAGATGCGTGTCCACTTTGATCAGGCTTCCCGCTGCCTAGAATCGCGAATCCTATATGCTTATTTTTCTGCGTAAGGACGTCCACCCTGTACGACCTATAATATTGTTTGTTGAATGATCACGTAGAAAGAGTGATAAAATCACGTATCCCTTTGAATCCCGTTTTGCACTCCCAGCATGACATGTTATTTAAGTCAGCAGAACAAACACATCAGTTTGAGAAGTCGCGGCATGCATCGATACCAGTACATGTTTGTGGGGGACGAGCAACTCGCTATGAAGACTGACCATCTTCAGAAATCCTGAGTCTCAGCGTCCATAACACGATACGGGATAAACGACACGGCCTCGTTTAGCATCCAGGGGGATGTCAGAGGCTCCAGCGAAGTAAGCAGAATAATTGAGGAGAATACGCTGCATAGCCTCGTGTAAGTGTAGGCCATCCGGAGGGGTTGGAAAGTGGCTGTATTCAGGGCTTACTTGCCAACTAAGCTCCTCCGCCATGGGAGCCAGGCGGCCAGGTTTTGCATGGAGGAACCTGCGGAACACAAAAGCGTCGCCCGAATGATCATTGGGAAATTGCCAGGGTTGGGTATGATTTCGTGCGATGCGATACAGCAGTCCCAGACGAAGATTAAAAACTTGTTGTTCTTGTCTTTTCGGAGCGTTCCCCAAGGAGTAGAGCATGAATACTACGGTCATCAAGAATACCGACTCAGCGTCAGGTCGAGGGAGGTGCTGGAACTTTTGAGTATCGGCCCCAGATTCGTCTTCCATAGCTTCGTTGTTGTCAAATTAGTCGCTGTCAAAGTCGATAGTAAACCTGATTCGTCGTCGTCGTCGTTGTCGTCGGGAAGTTCACCGCCGCCAGATTCGCTAATGTCAGATTCCACAATGTCATACTTGTCATCAACGGGATGTTCGACGTTAACCTTTTTGCGATCATCACGAACACTGTGTGTTACGCCATTGTAAAGTTAAGTTACCTGCTCATTCTTCCACAAGTCGATGCTCAGCGCTCGCTGGGTTTAAAGTGATCACATGCTGGGTGGCGTGCGAAACACTGTGGCAAGTTTGATTTACTTTCCTAAACAGTACTCTACCACTTCGTTGCAGTGGCAATTTGTGTTTGTGTTTATCCCGTTGTTCACTGGCCACAATCTTGAGGCGAGTATAAATATGATCTCCGTCCTTACCTTGCTTCACTCACTCTTACTACCATGGCTAATCACTTTGCGTTCGCAACTAGCCCTCTCAAGGATACCAAGAAAGCCGCAGGCAGTCGCAAGGAGATGTCAGCGCTCGAGGTTAGAGAAGAGTACATAAAACCATACAGAAACTTCTCCAGAGACCACTTGAACGCGCCTCCGGGCTCGGATTTTGAGAGACTCCTGGAAGCCGACAAAACGCTAGTAGCCCTAACCGAATCATTCGTTTCCGCTGTAGGAAAGCCCCAATACTCGGCACTTTGCAAAGTTATAAATCATCTCAGCGAGAAATTCTGTGGTAAGTCCTTTCCCCGACGTATTCAAACTCTCACTAATTATTCACGACCAAATGCGCAGGGGATAACGAGCCCATCGTCTTCGTAGACCATCACACAGCATATCTCAGACATCATCCCAACGGATACTTTGACTGCTCCCCGGATATTCCTGCTGTGTTGAAGTCCAGATTATCGACCTACCCGTCCACTACCCCTTGCAAATGCGTCGAGTGGCCCGATCTAGAGACCGTAGTCGAAGCCAAGAACGAGCACGAATACTTGGATGGCATAACGCAACTGGCCGCATACCTTGGACTAGCGAATCAAGCTAGACCAGACAGAGTTGGCTTATACGGATTGATCACATCGCCACGTGGATATCAGATACAATATAGCGATGCTGGCGGCCTGACAACTTCGCCATTCTCCGATTGGGAGCACCTCGTTCCCTTGGCGTCCTATGTGTATACGCTCTATTTTCCGCTTTCAGGACGCCCGCATTGCGACCCGACCATCACTCGCTCGCAAATTCGCATAAAAGATGAACCCACCTGGGATGTCACGTTCAAAGACGAAATATATCCTGCCTGCGAAGTCAAATTCGTCGGTCAACCGTGGAAACGCATGACATGGGTCGCCCAAACGGCGGGTAAATATCCCACCGTCATCAAGGATTCCTACTGGGCATATGGCCGCACCTTCAAGGAAGGGGAATTATACGATCTCCTACAGGCTCACGGCCAACCGGCTCCGGGATTCGTGAGGATGATAACGCACGGAGACGTCTTCTATGAGGAGGGGCCTATTACCTCTATCAATATCGAACCCCACGTGTACCGAGTAAAGACCAGACTCATTATGGGAACATCAGGTGACCCTTTAGCTGATACCCCAAGCGTCCAGCATTTTCTCATGGCTATGTACGATGTTCTCGAAGGTGAGTGCCACATTAAAGTCGCTATCATTTGACTGAGAGCTCCCCAGCTCATCGATGGGCAGTCAAAGAAAGAAACATTATCCATCGCGATATCAGCCAGGCTAATATCATCATCAATCCAAAGGACAAATCGAAAAAGCTCTTGAGAGAGCCCACTCGGCCTATATTTATCAAAGAAATACTTCTAAAGTCGGTACCTTAATACACTCGATACCCACTTCAGGACTTACGAAACACAGAAAGGAATATGCCCTACCCGTGGCGCGGCTATATGATTTCGACAACTCGGCTGAAAATGATCGTTTGAAGGCGAAGACCCAAGCATTCAAAGAGTCTCTTGAACGAACCCCTGATCACGAGCACCTTCGTCATAGGACGGTGAGTAGACCACTATTCCTCTGTTTACGATAATGCTGAAAGTCCTTCCATGAATAAGGGCACTCCCCGATTCATGGCTCGCGCGGTTGCTGCTGGCCATACTCTTGAACCGGATTGGAATGTATTCGAACCCATGCCCTCGTTACCAGCAAAGATCCTTGTGCGATACAAAAATGCTCACTCTACTGGCGAGAACCCTCTACGACATTTCGAGGATCACAATGGCACCATCCACGGCGGTCGTGGCGGTAGAAAAAAAGCGGACAACGATGAACCTGACGACGGCGAACCCAATATGGACCAATCTACTGTGGATCAACCTATCGCGAACCAATCCAGCGAGGGCAAACATAACGAGGACGAATATGCTGTGGTCCAATCTACTGTGGTCCAACCTATCGTGAACCATTCTAGCCATTCTAGCAAGGCCAAACATAGCGAGGACGAATCTAGCAGCGAGGACGAATATGACAACGACAATTCTGACCACGACGAGTCCTACCATCGCGCAATTGCTTCTCTTAAATCTGAATCGGACGACAACAAAGCTACTGAAGGCAATTCTGATGGACAAGTATTTCGGCACCTACCGCGACATGACGCCGAGTCCGTATTCTGGGTGATCGTAGTATTCCTCCTTCGTGCTCTACCCCTTGGTCAATCTCCCAGAGAAGACAAGAACGTGGAGTCCCTGTCGCCAGCTTGGCAGTACATTACGTCCCACGAAATCAAGCCCACACCGGGACAGTATACTATGGACACTCGGGCGAACCTTTTGTCTCACCCTGATGCCTGGTCGAATATCCTACATGAAAAGCTTGTCGGTCTGGCGCCCATGATGAAGGAGCTCATTATGCAAGTAAGGCCGGAATATAGCCATCTCGTGGAGCCTCCTCCAGACGACTTCCACCTCCATGAGGCAATACAACGTATTCTACTCAGATACGCCGTAAAGTTTTCCCAGGACTCCGACATACTTCTAAATACTAAAAAAGGACGTGTCATTCTCGAACCGAAGGACTTCCCGGAGCACAGGGCGTCTACTGATATTTCTCTGGACGGTCAGCACTTGCAGCGAGCTGGACACCGCTCGCACATTTCGGTATCTCGAGGTTCGGATGGTATTGTCAACGATAAAAGTAGGTGAACTCTGGCTCCCTTGGACATTCCTGCTGACCCACATTACTGTAGGGAAGCGGACTGGTGAAGCAAGTTCTTCTGACGACCCATCACCCTCCGCCTTAGCACGCATCCGCTTCCCATATGTCCCCCGCGCAATCCTTGACGGAGATGTCAATGCGAGTATTTATCCGGAAGGAGGACCCAACGTGACACGTGAAGAGTTCATCTTCAGGGACAAGCGACGCCGTATGCAATAATAGCTTCTTCCGAGAGACCCCATCAAACCATTGATAGTTTTCGATGCATATCTACCAACCACTTGTATAATATCAGGCTCAGCGCCCATCAGTCTCCTTATTGTTAGGAATAAATGTTTGCTAATTTGACTCTGTACACATTTATATATCGTTTATAATCAAACGTGAATTTACAATATTCGATGCGGTTATGAAGTGATTTCCCCAGTGGATCTAGTCCCCTATCCCCCTGCTCTTTATCTCCTGCACCTATCCTCGATCACAACTTCTCTGCAACAAGGGACCAGGCCTGATCATGCATGAGTGCACGCGCAACGCCTGCGCGGGGGTGGAGAACTTTCCCAGAACTTCTGGTAACAAGTCACAACCCTCAAACCTAATGTCAACGATAGACGATTTCGGAACCTTCTCCACGTGTTGCTCCGAGGTCCTTGTCAGAACAGGTCCGGCGCGTGGTGAAGGCGAGGCAGTCTAACATGATGGAGTGTGCAGGCGTGGCCCCAAAAATTACTTAAAGCTATTCGAATCGACTACCCCATATTTTCCCCGTCCGTGAAATTTTCGCCTATCGTCTGAGGTATTGATCTCCTCAACTCGCATAACTCGCAGTAAGTAAATCGTTCACTTCTTACTTTATTTCCTTGGCTAAGTGTGCTTCAGTTACGCTATGTTCCCGGTGAACGACATCAATTTCGTGGTTTGCGGATTCGCGACTGTCGCAGCGACAATGGGATACGCTTGTTCGCGCCGCTACGCACACAATTCGTTAGTAGCGCCACGGGGGACTCCATTACCCTCAAGTTTGACAACTTCTCAGAACTTCACCGACGCTGGGGGCTCTACCGGAGCAGTTGGGTCGTGGCGTAGACCCGGGTGATCGCTCGGACGATAAGACTCAGATTGTATCACCATCGAACGAGAAAGTTATCGATCAGAACCAAACACTGTTCCATGAACCAGAGGCCGTTGTACCGTCATCTGCGTTATCCAAACGTTCGTCCTTGAAGCGAAAAACGACCCGACGACGACGACGACGACGACTATTCAGTATGTTTACCTCGCGACATCTGTGACAAATAGTTGCTGAAGACAGTGTTCTGCATATTAGAATGCAGGGTACCCTTTGGTGAATTTCGTATGCTCACTTCCAAATTGCTGCATCCTGATAGCAACTTGCAGAATCTGCTGTCCATTTTACCCCCCAGCAAAGCGGAGCAGGACTCCGCCGTCTGATATCGATGATAATGACGTAAGTGTTCCGCTTCCTCGTCGTTGCAATGTTGGTATTGCGATCATTCCGAGGCTAACCCTCGAACATAGACCAACACCTCCGCAACCGCCACTCCGGAAACGCCAGCTCGGACCGATGTCGAATCTCTCAGTCTTCCTGAATGTCTTTCTGAGCACGCTATTTTACACGTCCTGAAGCCGCAGCCAGTCGAAGAATTACCGAGTCTGGCTGCGTCGCCTCGACCTGAATCATCAGACGAAGGATCAGAAGGACCAAGCACACCCCCTGATGTACCCCTCGTTCTGCCTCTTTCCCCGAAGGTCAGTTCCACCGATCGTACTTCACATATTCCGCACTAACTAACATGAACCCTGGCTTATCAGAAGTCGCCCTTGGACCTACCCTCAACCGCACCACCCGCTACCCCCACCTGCACCAAAACGCCCTGCCGTACGTACTTGCAACAACCGTTCAAATATCAATCCACTGAAGGACACATCCAGACCTTCGGCGGCGCTTTTTCTAACGGCGGGTTCGCTGCCTTCGCAGGCAGCAGTTCACCGTTCAGTTCTCAGAGTTTCAGCTCCCCATCGCTGGCAAGGGGAATCAAACCCGTATGGTGCATTCCATCCGGTTCAAAGTCGATTTTCGACGCTCCCAACGAGCCCTCGTCGAACGCCTTGGGTGCAGAAGAGGTCGCCATTGCTCCAGCAGAGGTGCCTTCCGAATTAGCCCAGACTCGTGAGGATCGACTGCCAACGGCAAGGAATTTTTCGTTAATCTTTATCCCATAGACGTTACGGGCGAAGAGGACGAAGTGGCAGAACTCGAGCTGAAGAACATCAAGCTCTTCGTAAAACGAGGGAAGAATGGCTTCTCGAATGGAATGATTGGCCATATGAAGCTACTCTCGAATAAATCAACTAAGAGCGAACGCTTGCGTGAGTTATGCATGTTTAAGCTGAACCGGAATGGCATCGAGCTGAGGTGCTGCGTGTAGTCTTCCGCCGAGAGCCCTTGTGGAAAGTGTCCATGAATGTCCGCGTGAACACCAGCGTGCGGTGCACATTCGATGCCGAGGAGCTTGTCCTTCGGATTGTTCTAGCAGAGACGGTCGAGTCGCCCGAAATTCCCGCCGAGCAGTGGCCTAGAGAAATTGTCGTGTACGCTTTGAAGGTATAGTGTCATTTGATCCATTTATGCCATGCTCAACACCCTCCTCGCCAGCCCGGCCGCTCTTCAAAGACCGACTTCACGGCCTTTGCAGAGGCATTGATCGCACGACCCAATCTGGCGTCCACTCCGTCGCAATAACTATTGACCGGATGTGTTCTCTCTCAAAGGCGATACCCACGTGCTGGCCACGCATACCAATCATACCTAGGAAGATGTTCCGGTTACCCCATGTATAAACAAGTAGAGAAATATATGGATATGGTTTGGAGATGTTTGGGGCACATTACCGAGATTGGCACTTGGATTCTGGCATCACCATGTCCATTACAAAAGTTCGAGTACCGTGTCTTTCGAGAGATGGGGTTTTCAGAGCAAATAGGGATATTGAGTGCTACTTATGCGGTGAGAATGTCGTTCGGCTGAATCAAGGGAAAGACGTTGTCCTCGGATGGGTGCATTTTTTTTGATCGGCCATCTCTAATGCAAATGAGGGGAGCGACGCATAGAGGCATTATAGGACGTTTTTGGTTACAACCGTTGAACGTTGACATCCATTTCGCATCGTAACGTCCTCTACTTCCGTCTTGGCACAGTTTATTACAAGCATAGAATTTACAATACAAGTAAACCATAATCCGGGGTAACGCCATATGATAGAGAAGTAGTAACTTGAACGTGGTACCGGGTAGCATCAACTTTCAACAGGGGCCACCACATCGTCGCCCTCTAAGGCGTCGTCGGAACCTACGTCAGCATATTCTATAACGTTAGAGGCCTCACTATTGAAGTGTTAGTACACTTTACAAATATACTTCCCTGATAGAACATACCGGAATGCCGCTCGAAGTTTGGCAGACAGTTTGCCTTTGACGTGCAGGTACTTCTCATCAACACCTACATATTATCAGCATGACGGACCAAGATATGAGAAGATGTATAAGGCATACTCTTATCGACATTAAATAACTTGACGTTTTCAGGTACGACGGATTGCCTACGCACGGTCGTTAAACGCGACACTAGCATGATCTACAGCCTAAAACTCACCAGCTATACTGCGGGTCGAAAAACTGGATGATGTAGAACTCATCCTTCTGCTTTGCACCCGAGTCTTTGAGTAGTTGCTTTGGAACATCGTCATCTGATTTATCTCGGATTGTGGCGGGCCACCAAGGATATGACGCTGCAGACCAGTTTAGTGGTATAATTCGAAATAACTATGCAGTGTCTCACGAATTTTGGCCCATACTGCGAATTCTTCGTTAGATACGATTTCGGGTTCGGTAGCCTGGCCGACTTACCAATAGTCCCTGGAGGGAGTCCTTCGGAGAAATCAGCCGGGGAAACCTGGACCGGAGGGGGCAAAGGAGGAAGATTAGGCACGACACGCATAGGTACGTCCAATAACTGGGCTCGTCCATCGTCGTCGCTGCTAAGTTCGCTCAGAGACGACGATTCGTCGTCTGATTCGGGCTTTTCGACTGCTTGAGATCGCTGGTTTGCTCGAGAGATAGCCCCAGCGAGGAGGCTAATATCAGGCGGCGGCGCGTGGAAGGGTGTAGGTGGAGGAACGCCAGGACCGGCGAGTCGCATTCTCTCCGCTCTGATTCTTTTGTTCTTCTCACTTCGCGTGGCGGGTGTGTCCAACTCTTCGATGACAACAGTCCCATCGGGTTCCCTGATGATCGTACTTGGCAACATAATCCGGTCCTTCAACGCTAAGCTGACATCGTAATCCATTGAAATCGGTTGAGCGGAAGGGGATTCTGAGATCGTGCTAACAATCTCAGATACTCGGCGGGATCCTTGCGATTCGGAGGCATTGTCCAGAAGTGTCTGGTTTTCTTGTGCTGATGTGCTATATACCGATAGCCTAGAAACTTCATGGCCTGAGTTCAGACTCAGGTATGCCTCGCGATGTGTGGAAGAATGACGACCTACCTGCACGATTTCGCTTAGTCGGAGGTGTGGGCGCCACAACAGGAGCTGCTGCGGCAGGTCTATCCCTTCCGCCACGTCGAGAGCCTTCAGGAAGGATCCATCCATTTTCAAATAACGCAAAAGAACTTCGACTGTCCACATCCTCGACCCACTGAGGCTGGCCAAGCTGTCCTACCTGGGCTCGTGGTGCCTTCTTCTTTGACGATGGACCAGGGGTGTCATATACATTAGCTTGAGGTTCGGTGTCTTCCGTTTCAACATATACCTCCGCAGTTGCTTCGGCCTCAAATGCAGCAGCGTTTGCTGCCTGTTTCCTGGTCCTTGGTATTCTGAACCCTGGGCTTTGGTCAAGAAGGGCTTCCTGTGGCGACAACGCCACCACCGCCTCCTTCTGTTGCCGCCGTGTGAGCCTACGCTTCTCGTACTCCTCGGCGCGGTCTTTTTTGGGAGGTTTGCCTCTCGTCTTCTTGGGTTTCGGGGGAGGTGGTGGTGGTGGAGGTTTATCCTTTCCGAACTCGTAGCTGAACAGAGACGTGATCGCAGGCTCCTCCAGAAGAAATGGTAAATCTTCTTGAAGTCCACCGCTGTCGGATACAAGCATATTTAAAATGGTCAGGGGAGGTTCTAAATCACCCGGGAGAAACGAAGGTGAGGATGGGGAAGACTCGTCAACAGTCATGGCCGAAAGATCTGGTGCACCAGCAGGTAGTTCGATATGTGAGACGCTAAGTTTGTCAAGCTCGTCCAGTATTGGACGCGCGAACGCTCGTATTCGGGTGGCCGTCTTGTAAAACGCTGTTCCAGGCTTATTGTACAACATAGCGTTGGACAAGACGAGATCGATATCGTCCTGTAATACATGTTAATGATGGGTATGAATACATGACTGAAACAAAACGTGCCTTGAATCTTTGGACGTCTAAGTATTCGTGCCGATCTAGCTTAGCGTCAATCATGCTCCAACACATAGGCTCCTTCACAATATCAAAGTAATCGGGAACATCATTCTTGGAAACTGGATTCTTGAAGTAGCTATTGCGGTCGGAACTACAAAAGAGAGAGAAGTCAACACGGTCGCCAAATAGATGGTCAAGTTGACGGACCTCATTATCCTCTCAAAGGCCATGCGCAGTGTGGGTTCGTGTGATAGCAGAAATTCAGAGATGACGTTATGTATGAGTTCAACCTGCTTGCGCTTCCTCGCCTCGCGTTTTCGCGTAAGCTCAGCCAATGCCCTGACGTTCTCCAAGTCGTCGCGCAGCCGTTGAAGCAACTAAAGAAATAGGAATTCGCCGTCGTGAAAGGGGTCTAAAATGAAAGTAGCGCACCTGCAGTTTCATCGACTTCTCCTCCTCGCTTTGTGGTTTCAATCCAGCGTTGGCCGTCCACGGCTCGAGATGTAACCTCTTCAGCAGCGGGGCGCCTCTCCTTGCCTCCCGCTTCAAACTCCAATACCTACACATCATGTACACGAATTCCGGCTTCTTCCTCAGATGGATCTTCGCGACATATTGCAAGATACGCTCCACGATGATGGAGGGGACGAGTGGAGGACCTGTTTTGAACGTTTTAGCGTAGGCGCGGGCGGATTTAGCATGCTTGTCTCTGTTGATCAAGTCGTCGTCTGATTCATTGGATTCTTCGGCGGCCAAGGCGGCGATTCTGGCGTCTTGTTGTTCTTTCTAGTCAATACGTTAGTCCTGTTAAATCACGACGGTGTACGCGCAACCTACTGGAAGATGACGTTCGCAGTAACTTGTCAATGATATCGGCTCAGCACCTGGCTGGCTCTTCATCGGAAGCAGGAGCTTCTCTTTGCGGGCACACGTTGCATGGAAGGCGAGAAAGCACGATGTTTTTGCGCATTGGATGCACGCTCCTTGTTTGATATCACAAATGGAACATCGCTACAGACGTTTAGCGCGATAAACGTTGTGTATACGGGAAACGCACCAGTCTCCATCGTTGCTTCGATATCCGCTCGATCCCAGTTATCGGCTCCATGAAGACATCGTTGGCAACACGCGTTTCGGGCACCCATATCGCGCAAAGTAGGTGCACCCATTCGCCGTGGACAGTTTGTTTGAACGCGCCCCCTTCATTTGGGCATAATATACACGACTAGATCCAGGGTTATGAGCATTCGGATACGCATATGGAAACTGTCGTCGGAACGCACCACTGGATTCTCCGGCGAGACAGTGCACTTCCTGCATAACCACTGCCCCTCCGGGATATACGGGACGCCGTAGCAATCTGCTAGCTTTCAATACCTGAATATACCAACAACACCGAAGTTATTCACCTTGATGTACAGCCAAGTTACACCCATCGCAAAAAAACAATCGCGTTGCTATTCTCCCCTTCTGAGTCGTCACATATTGCGCAGGTAGAGTCTTCCGAGGGCATTGCTAGGTCGGGTTTCGGGATGTTCTTGGTCTAGTCGTGAAAGTGAGAAGCCGATCACTACTGCACCGAGGGAGTCAATACCAAATCGAACCATTCCTTTTCCAGGCGATCCATGACAATCTCGAAAAGCTCGTACGTAGCTTTGTCGAGCTGTTCTTTCTTGCGCTCTTGGTTGACATGGTCCAGCCACTCCTGATCTACAATCCGTTGTTGATGAATCGAGGGGGGGGGGGGGGGGGGGGGGCGCACAACTACGCACCTTGTTCGTCCATATCATATTCGACCTGAGTGGCTAGTTCACTCTCCAACGGCTCTAGATATCTGGATGATTCAAACTCCCGTGCCTGCGGTATCAACAAGGGGGACTTACCAATGTATCGAATGTAGTACTCCGGCCTCGAGAACTCTGAGAAGTCGTTATCTGGAATGAAATGAGCATCCCGCCGAGCATCTGGTGCAGAAGGCACTGACAGCCGTAAGACCGTGCTTGTTGGTCGTGGACCCCGCCTGGTCGCGTGGAATCCAGATCATTGACTTTCTCGAACTGGACCTTGGGCAGCGTGGTGTTTTTCTGCTGGGGAGTGTCGTATCCCTCGCGCCATTCTGCATAGGTGGTTGTGGAGAAACAGGGGTGGTGGCCGAGAGATGGGAATTTGTTGGCGAATTCAAGCGATCGACCGCCGCTCGGCAGAGGAAAAACGTGACCTCGGTAATGGCCGCACCATGCACGTGCACGTCGGCGCGCCATTCTTGCCCAAATATGGAATGGAGGCGGCCGCCCTCCCGTGACGAGACATCTTTATAAGAACTTACAACATTGAAATTAATATTCAGTAGATTCTTGGAGCACATAAAGGTTGATTTAACAGAGACAATAACGGATGCTTAACGTAGATGGAGTGCATTTGAATAATTTCGTATAATAGTAGGTGCTCTTATGGCGAAGAGATGGTACATGAGGAGAAAGTGTTACGTCTCAACCACACCATGCAAAAATCCCACATCCTCGAGCCCGATGTTTGACCTCCTAGGAAGCCGGAGCGGCGGCAGGATCAGCCGGGGCAGCGGGGGGGTGGTAGGTGCGTCATGAGCGGCAGGTGCATCCGGCGCTGGCATCGGGGGGTGTAGCAGGAGCACTGGGCTCGGTTGGGCCGCCATGTCCATGCCCATGGTTGCCCCTACGACCATGCCACAGGTGCTTCAAGGCGTGGATGAGCCTTCTGACAGCGTGCCTCAACCTGCGCCGGTCTTCAGCATCGATGCCGTCAGTGCTGTCGATGTCCCGAGAAGACAAATCATTGAAGTCATCGACGGCATCGGTGCTATCGACGGTGTCGACCCCCCGAATAGACAGATCGTTGGATATGTCTTCGACAGGTCTAGCGACCACCAAGGTAGCAGCCAATGTGAGAAAGATGAAAGATGGACGCATTTTACCAGGATCTACATGGAGCACAAGCAGGCTGTCGTAGCTATATACACTTGTGGCGATCGTCCATTAGTATCAAGGCTTGCGCAGCACCCTGCAAGCCCGGGTGATCATTGAGCGACGGGCTATGGAATAAAAAACTCATACCTCTCCCTTTGGCCGTTCTGTGCGCCCGTTCGTAAATTAGATTCCTTTGTCATCGAGCACCCACATCCTTCTCCTGAGTCGTCGCACCTCCTTGTTCCACCACCGTAGCGGTTTCAACCTTCGGCTCGATTGCTGTTGAACCAACTGTTCTAAATTGCTCGTGAGTCAGAGTCGTGACTACTTTCGCTTCACAAAAGATGCCATGGACACAAGTAGTCACGGCGGATTTGCCGATTTTTCACCTAGGCGACGGCTCCTTGTCGTATTGCGCAAGCCAGTAGCCTGCCTGATTTGGTCCAGAGTCCTTATGATCATGGTGCTACGCCGTCTGAGTCAGAGTACACGTTCTTCCAACTTCGGAATGACACATCTTCGAAATCGCGCCTACGAAATCTCCCGCGTTCCTATCTGGTTTGATTAGCAATCACGATAGTAGGCCCGTAATCCAGCAACGATAGAACAAGGTGAATGAAAGTCCGCCCTTCACCTTGTTCTGCTTTGTGCATCATCGGGATCAAGTTGCTGTTAGACGCCGCCAAACGGACACGTACTCGCAAGTGAAGACCGTCTACGAACAAGCGAAAGCTTATCATTGGGCCTATGAGAGATACTACACGCACAAGGTAGCTATGTACGAGGGCATGGGGTTGTCGGTTAAACGGAGGAATGGGGATTAATGGGGAGGGGATACTATACGTCTATGATTATAAGAAATTATATATATACGCGTCAAAAATATACGCGTCAAAATATAAACGAGGAATCTAAGTATGTGCGGGGTTGCAAGATCGGGCTAGGCTAGATACAAATAGGAAGTTCATCGCGTTCATGATACATGGTACTATAGAAACATGGCGACAATTCTTGTCAGTGATGAGATGATGGCATGAAGGGCAGTATGAGATCTTGTGATATGATGGTGCAAGATTAAAAGGCGGTAATATGGTACGGCGATACTGCAGTCAATGCAGGGGAGGCAATTGGGTGGGCACAGGTATGATGTCAAATATATTGAGCCGCGAAGAGCATAGGTGACTGCGGAGGTCAGTGTTCACTGAGCCACACTGGGCAAGGAAGGGAGCGGTGGAAGGGGCAATGACGGCGGTGGGGCAGGTGATGGTCCACGACGATCACCTCGCTTGATTCTGTTGAAACGGTTACTCATTGGAGACTAACATGATATCAAACGTTGGGAACAAACCTCATGGGCGAGTGAGCTGCGCTGACTGTGCTTCTACGGGGCAGCTTGTTGCGCTTGGGTAGATCGCTTGGCGACGATGCATCGGGAATACGAACACCGGGTTCAGACTCGCATATGCTACCACCGTTCGTACGACAAGACGACGAACTGGCTAACGCCGTAGCGAAACAGCGGACAGCCGCTGATGTGGCATCACGAGCAGATGGCTTCACTCCTGAGAACGACAAGGACATCGCAGCGCTAAGGCTGGAGCGGCGACGTCTGTGGCGAGTCGATGGCGAGGGAGCGGAGGATCCCTCGCCACCCGAGCTTGGTGAGGAGGTCACCGAATGGGTGACGATGTCAAGTCGAGTATAGGATGTGAAGGAGCCTGTGCTAGGTGCGGTCGACATAAGGCGTGTCTCGTCAATGCATATCTGGTTCGATTCCACAGCGTCTGTGAATTCACCGCCGGTAGCGTAGTAGGAGGGGGCGAGGAGGCCTGAGGCGAAAAATGCTGAGTAGGCGGTGGTCATTGTCGTCAACGACTATGAGATTACTAAAGAAACAGTGAAGGCGAGTGGTGGGAGTGATGCTGGATCAGAGTCAAGAATGAAAGACCAGCAGAGCCGAACTATTTGAATGTCTGTTGAATGGACTGTCATAGCAACTTTACGTAAGACAAATCTGTTTCTCGGTTACAATTTGCTGCGACATGTGGCACGGCGGCCTCATGTGCGGTGAATTTTCCGCGTCTGTTGTGATTACGACCCTTCTCCAAGCGTCGGTCTCCTGTGGACGCGGACAAGTGAGCAGAGGTAAACGTACAGGCAACATGTATCCGAACTTTTACCGGCATTGCCAACATCGCTCCCAAGAAGCAAGATTGCGCTAGTAAAATAGGCTAAACCGATGTGATGCTTTATAAATAGCTTCATCTGGCTGGCAGTCTATGCTCAAAGGTGGTATACCTCTTGGGCGTCTCTTGGGCGTACACATGGTAGCACGCAGCGTGCACTGCTCACCGATGTCCTTCGCGATGCACGAGGAACGACAGTTCTTCGAATATGATGCAAGTCCACATCCCCCTGGTCCCTAAGCCTTGAGGACCACCCCTCTTTGGCCCACATCCAAGTAATCTGTCAACAGTTCATCATGTCGGCCAGTCAATCGGCAAGCTATTGTGCGCTTTGTATGTTGTCCGCCGCTTCAATGTTGTCGATCCCTTTGGCAACGGGCGGAAATTCAGGGCAGAAACATACATCGCGATCTTATCACCGTAGACAGGCGGTGCAAACCTGCGTGAGCCTAAAACACCAGAAAGAAACAATCAACCGACTGCGCTATTCTTGAGAAACAATAACAACAATCCTCGCCGTACCCACGACCTCTGCGTTCGTATCAAAAGCCGCGAGGTCAGAAACTAGTCAGAACAAGAAGCAACTCCTCTGCTCTCTTCTGCCGAATGCGAAGCTAGATCCATCCGAAGATTGAAATTGATCGGAAGGTAAAAATTAAGCCTTCGTTTCACCCAATTCGCGTTACCGAAGCCCGAAGTCGCGTTTGACTGCAAGATCTCAAATACGAACACGGTTAATTCCATAGGCATATGAACGTGACGGCATTAAATACATGAGGAGACATACATATTCACATAACTGGTTGATTTTATTTATACACGTGCGAGGAATGAAATGGAGCTGAAGCAAATGGAACGCTCGGCAAGGCGATGCAGAGATGGAGAGCATACGAGAGCACAAATAATAAATATGTAGTACATGTCTAATCGGGTTCACCAGGAACAGGGATTATCTTCTTCATTGAGATTCTCTAGGAGCTGAGAGGGTCGCTAATTTTCTTTCATTTCTTCGTCGATAGTGTTGGCATCAATAGAATATGCGCGATCTCTGGTACGGATCACAGGGGCATCGAGGAGACAAGATGAAGGAGTCGCTTGCTGTGGGCGTGAATTGAGGTTCGCGTTGAAAGGAAGCAACGGTAATGGCGGTAAAGGTGCACTCGGCGGTGGGGCTGCTGCCGGCACGAAGCTGGATAAACCCCGGCGAAGCGCTCGACGTGGTCTAAGTGCAGTTCATCAGCATCAAGAAAGCTAGCTGGACAGAAGAAGATAGCTTACCGTAAGGCTCCACCAACACTCCCACTCCTCATCCTCCCCACAAGACTTGTGCCTTGGCTCGCAACGCCAAACAAATCCGCGGCGATTCCCCCCATGCTACTCCCATTACCAGCACCGATGCTACCGCTGCGACTCCTCGAAGGCGAGGAGATTGAGATAGAGTGTGTGTGCGAATCGCATCGCGGCGCCAGCGTTGCGCTGGGGGGACTTAATGGTGTTCATAGGCGACATGCCGACAGTTAAGCTGGAGCGACGTCTGCGTAGGCGCGGTGCAGCCGACGATTGGGGAGAATGGGTAGTGTTGGGCATAGCAGTGTCCTCATCTATGAGTGCGAGGTCAGAGCTATTGCGATGGCTCGATGGAGTCGGTGTACGGCTGCGCTCGATGTCGGGGGTTCCTGGTAAGGGGCTCGCAGGTCGGATCGGAGACATGTCGAACGATGAGGCGGTCGCGGACGTGTAGGCCTGGTAGGGCGCGAGCAGGCCCGACGAGAAGAATGCGGAGTACGAGGCCATTGCGAATTCGATGATGGTGGTTCGAACAAACTTCAACCAAACTCAAGTTCGAACTTTCAGGTGAATGAACTTGTCATAAATAACAGTAAATAACGCGTACATAAATTATGTAATGCGGGCTTCCATATGACGCCTTTGATGCATGAGGACGAAGTTCGGGTTCTCGCCGATCTTTCACCACAGCAATTGACAGAGGGCGAACGAAAATTTGCCAGTATACTGTGCCGAGCGTGTTCAACGCAAAAAAAAAGGTGTGGTGAGAGAGCGTTGGTACAGCGGTTTCGTAAGACATCGCAAATTTAGGATCAGCTTGCCATCATGCCTTTATTGTGTTTAACGCGTGTTATGGAACCCGTTGCTATTAGAGGATGCGATATCTATTTTTCCTCGATGCACACGCATGAATACGTCTTAGGGAAATATATTTTCCAGCTACTGACAATTAACTGAGAAACTGATGATAAGTTTAGTTATCATTCCAAGGTACTTTCGTGACATGACATCGTGGTTTTACATATATCCAAGTATCGTACATCGAGTAAATAATAGAGTAGTCATTGAAGAAATGGAAATCGTAAGTAATGAAAAATCGTGTGCATCTAGATACCACCATGTAGCCAAGTGTAAGTTGACAGTAATTCACCTCTAGTACTGCTCGTTACGAACGCCACAGCAAAAATATGGTCGTAAACAGGAACGAAATCGACGTGCGCGACGTTTAGAATGTGTGGAGGAACCCGGGGCGACCGTCGATAGGGGGCGAGCGACCTTCTCGTACAGCCGCGTTCTTGAACTTGTAGTACACCATGAGCGAACAAGTTGTGCCGATAATGATGAGCTGCGAGCCGATGGTGACCCAGACTGATATTCACATACACAATGAGTCCTGATATAAGAAGGTCGCGAGGAAGATCACGTACGTCCAGGTCTGTATCCAGGAGCATCTTTTGAGCGGAAGACCGTCGATGCGACGATTCCACCGACACCGCCACCGCCGATGGCAATAGCGGAAGCAAAAGCACGCTTCGTGTGCCCAGTGACGTTGTTTTGCATGTAGCCTGATTAAACGTTATCAGTAAACAACCAATACATCAATACATAGTGATAGCGACATACCAAGGATGGCAGGGACGTTAGCAGAACCACCAGCGATGCCAAAGAAGACACCGAAGTATCGTACGCCATTGACGGTATGGAAAGCAGTCTGTGATAATAGATGTCAGGTCTCTCAATGAGGGACATGACGGAATACATACCAAGGCCAGGCCAATGATGGCAAAGATCGCCTGGAAGATCAGGAACGGGCCGCGGAGCATGTACTTGTCGCTCAACCAAGCCAACGAGAACGAATAGATAGCAGCGAAGACGTATGGCGGAGCAGTCAATAGTTGTGCATTGAGAGTGGTGTATCCCATCCCTTGGACGAGAATGATAGGAAGGAAGTAGGCGAAGGCCTTTATGATGTTTTACTATGAGAGACGTCGCGAAGGAAGTATCATAAAAAGTGCTCACGTAGGTAGTGGTGCAAACGGCTCCGAACATGAGGGGCGTAAGACCACAAGTGAATATCAAACAGATAGGACCAGAACTTGGCCATCGTCCAGTGATCAAATTCGGCATCGGAACGATCCTTGTTGATACGGGCAAGGATGAATTTGGTTTGCTCCTGGTCCAAGAACTTGTTCTTGTCGGGGAAGTCCTGGACAAAGTAGAAGGCACATCCACCAGCCAGGACTGTGACTATTCCGAGAAGAATCTGGGAGACGATGAATGAGTGTTCTGTATACGAGAGAATAACAAGACTCACGAAAATCCATTGCCAGCCGCCGAGGTCGGCAATGCCAGCCATTTCAGAGATACCTCCAGCCATCGCAGAAGAGAAGCCGGCAACCATGACCGACAAGACATAGAAGCCCGTCATGCGCTTTTGGATCTCTCCTCGTACATACCATGTACTGATGATGTATGTGCAAGCAGGGAAGAAACCAGCTTCAAGGACACCGAGCAGGGCGCGGCAGATAACGAGCTCCCACCATGCGGTGATGAATCCTATACCACTGACATGAGTAAACGACTTAGCAAAAAAATGCACTAGACGACGCACCCATGCCAATCATGACTATCCCCCACATAGTTGTAATGCTACCAATCCAGCGAGCGGCACCGGCCTTGCGAACAAAAATATTCGACGGAAGTTCGAAGATGATGTAGCTGAACGTAAGATGTTAGCAACGAGTTTGATGCGGAGCAGGAATGCACGCGTACGGGACGAAGAAGATCAAAGTGGCAATAGAATAACGCGCCCCGATCTGCAGCTGGAGATCTCGAGCCATGCCCGCGACATACGCGTTCCTATTTAACAGGCCGTGTCAGAAACAGGAAACGTGATCAGGACGACGCGTTACTCACGAGATATTGATACGATCGATGAGGGAGATGGAGTAGAGGATGGCCAGGATGGGCAGGAGGTTGACATCGACGCGTCGGATTGTCCTCTTCGCAAACGCTGGGTCAACGTGGGTTTCGAGATCGACATGTTCCCCCTTGTCGTAGTGCTCAACGACGTTGTCCGAGCCTTTTTCCGAGACAGACATGGCGAATCCGAGGTGCGGTGGGGTAAAGGAAAAGGAATGCGGGGAGCACGGATTAATTTAGCACAGATGTGGGGAAGTTTAATACAGTGATCAGGATGTGGGGAAGCGCCACAAAGGGTCCTGAGGGAGTTGAAATGGTTGGCGCATGATGGAGCCAGGCACGGACATAAGCATTCCTAACAGTTGTCTTGGTCCCTTGAAGGTCTCTTGTGACTGGAAATACAGGTTTCAATTTCACGACAATGGAGCAGGTGGCCCAAGTCGATCGCCCCGGTGGCAACCGCTTGTCTCGATAACCGAACATAACTGAAACATGGAAGAGACTTGCGACCATAGTGACGTCGAAACGGAAGCCGAGCTGACGCTTAAATGGGCGCTTTGGTCGTCATGGTCGGTCGTCTTGAACAACGCTCTGTACTTTTCCGCGCCCAAAGTCTGCCTGAATCGCGGCGGTGAACGATATAGGTGAGAGCGATGCATTTTGACTGCCTCTTCTGACAAGGCATCGGGATGCCGTGACACCAAGCGGGGAACCGCCATCAGCCGCCAGTTTGGATTCCAGCAGGGAATCTGCATATTGTGCACCCTTCGCGGAGGTCGGGGGACATTCACCTCCGTCGTACCGTTCTCTGAACCCCTTGTCTCTCTAAAGGCACCATGTACTATCGAGCCTAGCGCCGATTGCTTTTGAGGTCAATTTCCTGAAATAGCCTGGACACCGCAGGGTTGCGGTCAGCTGTGAGAGCTGCAGTAGCTTGGAAGGTGCTTAAATGGGCTCGGATCTTCCCGATACTCGTCCAGATATGTTATTCACCTGCGAAGTAGTACGAGCAGGGCATCACTATACTTCAAACGAACGAAGGGGATACGCTGAGGGCAGAACTCACTGGCACATACATAGTATGCGAAAGGGAGAACAAAGATCATCATAGCAGCATCGCGGCCGCCGTCCTTAGGCTTCAAGTTCAAGAATCAACAAGAGCGGACAATTACACAAACATGAAAACGTACAAGTTGAGATGCCAGGATTCAGAAGCTAGAGACATTTCGTGTCTGACTAATGCACGCGTCGTGGGAGTCAGTGTAATTAGGGGTCCTCAATTTCACCTGTCAAGTCTGCAGTGCTCGCATCAGAATCGCGACCAACAGGGTTATAGCGTGCAAGTGGGCAGAGTAGAATGAGCCCTAGTCCGGAGAAATATGTGAAAATAAAATTTAAGGGTTGAGAATAATTAGGTTGTACTAAGGGGAACTGTTGAAAGAGTGACCCCATTGCACGCTCATGGAAACCTGTTTACACCGTTCAACTTTTGTCTTTACAACTGCAAACAGCATGATGATACTGCCAGAGATTTCTCACTGCAGTTCCACATTTTTTCCTCCATCGTATGAGATCAGTAGCCTCAACTTGGAGGAACTCAGAGCCAGTGGCATACCAGACCAAAATTGCGAGGATATCAGGCTGTAGACCTCGATTCCAAGCCCAATGGTATTAAGGGCTTTGTTGGTCTGGGTCCTGCATACATGAGCATTCAAAATATTATCTCTCTTTCTGAGGAAACTCAGGAAAGGGCATGGCTGGCGGAGCAATTCCTGGATAATGCCTAGTGAGCTGTTGAGAAGTTTTGCACACTAGCAACTCACAAAATCCCTACGAGACCGAGTCATTACACTGGTTTGAAGATTCTGAACGCGGCCGCTGGCTTCCCCAAGTATGCAGAGGGATGCCGCAGATGAGAGTGTGAAAAATCTTGATTCGCCATCTGCACTAACAGCTAGACCTACAATCATCGGTTTCGTTATGAGAGACCAGGCAAGCGAGGGGCAAGGGAGTTGGGCGTCGCGACACAACAGGCACGAAAAATGTCAACATACCTTCAAAGCGTACACGAGTGGCACAATTTCTCCATTCTACGAAGGTTCACAGAGGAAAGCTAAGTGCAGAACATCAGTTCAGGTGCAATTCAGGTAATAAATAAACACAACTCATGGAGTCATTCGCTAGTAGTGGACCAATTAGAGGTCAAAGACAATCTAGGGTATCGGTGGGGTACATTGCTAGTGGTGATACAATAACGGTACTAGATACAATCGATACAGTCAGAACTGAAATGTGGTAGAGAAAGAGATGGTGGGGATCACAGAGTGGATAGCACGTTGGTAATGGTTCATCGATGTCCTGTGCGTTGCTCGGTAATTTGACACAGTTCTTGCGTTCCAGCAGCTATCCAGCCGCTGAGTCTTCAGACTCCACCTTAGGATTCCTCTTCACCGCCCCGGTCCGACGCCTGCCCCTCCACCACATCCATATCTGGGCTCATCCGCCAAATTTCCACCACTGTCCTTCCCCCAGGCTTTCGGCACATCACCGCGCATACATCGCGCCCACGTACCTTCTCCCTCTTACCGAGCCCATCGTCATCACCATCCGGAACGCCGCAAACATTGCCCTTGCCCTTGTCAAGGCCCATCGTCATACCATTGCCCGTGGCTGTAGCACCCCACAACGACCCCCCAAACACAACCTTCCACACGTTCTCGTATCTCGGCGTCGGTATATTCGTCATCCCCGCCGCTGTGTCCACATCACTCAATACATCATACCCATATCCACCACCCACAGCGCCGTATCCACCACTGGCCGCATTCCCATGCCAATCCCTCACTAACCTCCCGCTCCCTGTCTCAAAAACCCTTACCCGGCCATCAGCCCCCGCCGTCACAATAAAATACTCATCAAACTGCAACGCCATCACTGCCGCATCGTGCGCCGCAATCCGATGGACTACCTGCCTAGATTCAATGTCATAGGTAATAACCCGCCCATCGGAGCCGCCAGTGGCGAGGATCGGGCGCAGGGAGGGGAGGTTGAGGACAGGGTTTGGACTTGGATGCGATTGTGAAAGAGGGTTTGAATTCGATGGAAAGTTTGGTGGTGAAGTACTAGTTGGCGATGTATACGTATACGAGGGAAAGTGGGGGCCAGTGACATCCCACGACCTATTCCTCGCCCTCATCATCTCTTCGCGTGACACGGGCGACAGTTGAAGCTGCGAGACAAGTGCTGTGTGCCCTGCTAAGATAGAAAGACAGGCTCTTCATTTCATAATGCGTCAGAAAGGTATGGCGATCGATATTCCCCAGAACTCACCCGGTCTCTGCGCTCCAGACTCGGACGACGGTGTCAAGTCCCCCGGATGCAATATAGACCCCGTTAAACGCGACACAGTACACCTGATTGCGGTGACCAGTCAAAACGTGGATACATTTACCCGTGTCGATGTCCCACATCTGTCGTAAGAACAAAGTTAGTCTAGATGCTCCTGCGCGAGAAGGATAGACTTACCCTACATGTCCCATCATAACTACCGCTAACGGCCCTCCTTCCGCAGACCTCTACACACCGCACCCTATCTTCGTGCCCTTCCAACACCCTCAACATCCGCCCCTTCTGTATATCCCACACTCTCACGGTCCTGTCCCTCGCTCCAGTTACAGCCGTAGGCGAGCGATGTAGGAGCTTCAACGATCGAATAGTCGCCGTGTGCCCTGTCAAACGTGTGGATGCAATTGCTGCGTGTCGTTGAGACTATGCGACAGAGGGAATAGACGAAAGCACATACCCATGTTCCACTTCCCATACTTTGATAACTTGGTCGCAACCAGCGCTGACGACGATTGCGTTTGGCTGTCCCCACCCTTCTGACGCCCCGCCCGGCTCACTCGTCGTCTCCTCGTCGTCGTCAGAGGCCCCTTCGTCCAGATCGAGCCCAAGTGCTTCCCTGTGTAATGCCGGCAAAAAACTCTCCCAGGCTTCCCCATCCCCATCTACTGCACGCCGCCTCGATGGTCTCCCACCCCGGCTTACTAACCCCACACTCCACACTCCCGAGGTATGGCCCACCAAGACTCGATGCAGGACCCCCGTCCTCGCACTGAATACGTGGATCTTCGAGTTCGCACTGCCCACGACAATCCACTCCGAATCTAGTGCAACCGACGTGATTACGCCGCCCTCCCGTTCGTTCGAACCCATTGGAACGGAGAATTCTCGTAGCAGGTGCCCTCCATGTCGCCAGTTTTGCACTATGTTGTGCGTTAGATCGCAGAGAGTAGAAAGAGGGGGGCCTACATGTCATATAGTGATATTTGAATCTATGGAAAGACGAAGATGACAGCGGAGAATCTCTTATTTCAGACGGCCTCGAGGCCAGCCATTCGAGAGCAGGATCCATGGGTTTATCAGCAAATTCTTCCAGTTCTTTCAGCGGTTCGTTTCTACCACTACTTGGGCGGATGCCGGCCGGGAAATGGTAGATATCACACATTCTTCGCCACACGCTCTCGTCAAGTACGACTTGGCGCCATGACTTGGAGACCTGGGTGAGATATGCGAGGGAGTTGGGGTCACGAATATAGCTTAATATGTGCAGGCCGAGCTCGATGGGCAAGTCTCGCAGAAAATCTCGTTTGAGGAGGGGTGCGATTGAAAGTGATATGAAACGAAGTTCTGATGGTGTGCAAGTGTGTAAAATGGAGGCAAGGTACTGTAACCTGGCTGGACTATCCTGCTCTGGTCCTGGTGATGGTGCGGGAGTGGGCGGCGGTTCGACGGGGATGTAGAGGCGCATGAGGTTCGAGGGCAAGGACGAGGAGGAGGGGAACTTTCGACTAGCATGCCACGTGATTCCCCTAAGACGGTCCCTTTTACACACCCCTGTTCCGAAGAACACTGATGGCAACTTTCTTACATAACACTACCACTTTGTTGCAGTGGCAATTATGAATCCCATGAAATGGGTTCCTTGTTTTGATGTTGATACTAGCAGCTGACCCATGCTACGCACAGCGGTAAGAAAAGTGAAAACTACATAGGTAAATAATGGGCAAAGCCTCACCTAAACTTCCAAAGGCACCTTCATCGCCCAAGCTTCGGTTGGGCTGATTTGATGCCCCTGTGCAACTTGTACTACTTGTTACTCCAATGTCGCAGAGTCACTGCAAGACTTGTCAGCCACCCTGCTTTAGTTTCACACAATCAGTCAATAGTTCCCACTGTCACTATTGTTAAGTAACTTTCCATCTATTGTATAAATGTTTGTCATTGATTTATTTATCATTTTAATGGCACCTTCATCACCCAACCTTTGGTTGGGCTGATTTGATGCCCCATGGCCTGTCAAGATCAAAATGGAATCTGTGCAAAAACATGGAAACACAGAAACAACTATCCTGGCATTTGAGCTTGATTTCAACTAACTGTAAGGGCAACCTCAAGATGGCCGACAGCGCAGGCCTAGCAGAGGGAGAATCCAAAGATATGAATAAGTCTAACTACAATACATGAGAGAGCTGCTGTAGTAGTGAATATACATGTAGACCTGTAGATGGGTCTAATAAGAATGCAAGGGTCTGCCTCCGGCAGGACAAGTCCGTGTGACACCCGAGTGAACTAGTGTGAGAACAATGAGTCCGAGAGTGATAACAAAAGGATAGGAACTTCGGATGCTTCGGGTAGCTTCGGATGTGCTCGCACTCGGAACGGATGACTCGGCTTCGGATAGTATGACAAGGATGGCAGGAGAATGATAAGGATGGCAGGAGAAACTGGCTTCGGATCGGACTCGGACTCGGACAACAGCGAACTCTGACAACAGATGAGGGGAAAGCTTCAGACTTCTTAGGTTCTGACTCTGACTCGATGTGGGGGGGAAAAGCAAGCTGATTTTACTAGCTACAAGTACAGGAGTATTTGTAGCTAAGTGATAATCAAATGTATGAAAGGTCCGAGACGACAAGGCACTAAGAACGAATAATGGGGATAAGAAAATTAGAGAATTAGAGTACAAAACAAAAGAGATACGAAGAGTCGGTCCGAAGTGTTTGATCCATTATCACGTGTGTCTGATGTGGGTCCGTGACGTCTGAGTCATGTGCGAGCGAGTCCGAGGAGTCGGAGAGGAGTTGATAGGAGATAGGGGCAGCTGGAATACACAGAATGAAAGGGTTCCACCCTTACACTGCTCACCTAGCAGAGGGAGAATCCAAAGAGAACAGGATAGGGATTCTCCATGCTAGGAAGCAAAGTATATACTGTAGTAGCGTGGGAGGAATGAAGGATAACTGTACAGTACACCAGCCACAAGTCCGAACGAATATCACAAGATATGAGGGGGCATGTGATAATGAAGTGGAAGGGGAATGTACAGGAGTCGTGCCAGCGGCCTGGGGAAGTAAGAGTGAAGAGAAATGGAGTGGGGGAAGAGGGTAAGGGTAGCCTGGATGAGCCCCGAAGTGTATAGACAAGTCCGAGCGAGTCTGAAGCGAGTCTGAAGCGAGTCCGAAGTGCGGGAAGACTCCAGAGTCAGCAGACGTGACTTGGATGTGAAAGGAGTGGGCAGAAAGGAAGTGGAAAGGAAAGGGGACAAAAGGGATGTATGTAAGAGTCTGTGGGATGAAGGAAAAGAGAAAGAAACGAGGAGGAAGGGAGAGGGACAGGGGAATAGGGGAAAATAGGAGTGTCCCCTTACATCACCCCCCCTTCAAGCTTGCGGCGACCCGACGCGAAGATTCTTGCCTGCCACACCATGAGTTCACCAACCTGGAAACTCTGGATTGCTGCGAGAAGATATTGAAGTATGACTGCACAGAGCCTGGAGCCTTCTGACTGCGCCAGCGCTCCCAGGACTGGTCCAGTGCTGTAGGAGTCATCCGGAGTGGTAGAGAAGTCTTCGGAGTCATCGGACTCGTCCAGAGTAAGTGCACTGCGTTTGGATGACAATCATGGAAGTTCTTGACCTTCTGGGAAGCATGCTGGAGGTTGCTCGCGGGCTCCCAGGAGTTGTGCTCGATACCATAGCCTCGCCAGCGCACCAGATACTTCAGGACCTGACCAAACCGTCTGCTATTCCAGACCTCTTCTACCTCGTGTTCCTCTTCTCCGTCAATGAGCTGTGGAGGTGGCAGAGTGACAGGGCGTCTACCCGGAATGGGGTCCAGAACGAAGGAAGAGAGTTTGACCACGGGGAAGACGGGATGGAGATGGGATAAGCCCGGAGGGAGCTGGAGTCGGTACGCTGCCTTGCCAACCTTCCGGATGACTTTGTAAGGACCAAGTCGTGCGTGTCCGAGCTTCTGGGAGGGTTGGGCAAGGTTGATGTCTGACGAGTCCAGCCAAACCTTGTCACCCAGTTGGTACTCCGGAGCAGGAGTCCGACACTGATCGTAGTAGCGCTTCATGTCGTCCTGAGCCTTGACCAATGCGGACTGAGCTTCATCAACTGCGGACTTCATCTGGTCTACAAACTCGTTTGCGGACTCTATCCGAGATGGTGGTTGATGAGGTTTGAACCTGAGACGAGGATGACGGCCTGTATCTAGGAGGAAGGGTGACTGCTGAGTGGATGCATGGACCTGGTTGTTGTATGCAAACTCCGCCATAGGTAGGAGTCGAGCCCAGTCATCCTGACGCTCTCCGACGAAGATCCGGAGATAGGATTCGAGTTCCTGGTTAGTCTGCTCTGTCTGTCCGTCAGACTGAGGGTGGTACGCAGTGGAGGCAGCCAGCTTGATTCCGAGCATCCGGTAGACTTCTCGGATGAACTCTGCGACGAATTGCGGACCCCAGTTGGACACAACGGACCGAGGGAGTCCGTGCAGCTTCCAGACATTCTGCAGGTACAAGTTTGCAGATCCGAGGGCGGACACTGTGGTGTGAGTCGGAATGAAGTGGGTGCGTTTGCTTACGGAGTCGACCACATTCATGACAGCGTCAAATCCATCAGACTCCGGGAGCTCAACAATGAAGTCAATGCTCAGACAATCCCAGTGTTCATCCAGAATAGGAAGCGGATGGAGTTCACCCATGGGTGGATGCCTTCGGGCTTTCGTCCAGAGACAGAGGTTGCAATGGCGGGTGTAGGATCCAACGTACCAGGACATGTTGGGCCACCAGTAGCTGCGCGAAACGAGTTTGAGGGTCTTCCATCTGCCAGCGTGTCCTGCGACCTTGGTGTCGTGGTGCTGGGCTACAATAGTCCGACGCAAGTCCGGTGAGTCCAGAACGCAGATCCTATCCCGGAACATCAGGAGTCTGTCTGATTGAGACCATTCTGCACTCCGGACTGTCTTGCGACTGCCCTGGGCCTTCTTCAACTCTTCTGCTGCCTTTGCCACTGCATCTTCAAACTTCGCATCCTGCACTCCAGTCCAGATAGCCGTGAGGATATCCTTCTCCTCCCCTTCAAGAGTGACACCCGTGGCACGGACAGCAAAGTAGGACAGCTTAAGTAAAACCACATTCTTGTTGTCGTCCTTACCGTCTGAGTGATCTGAGCGACGCGAGAGAGCATCCGGTTTACCCATAGTCCGACCTGGACGATGCTGGAGAGTGAAGTTGAAGCGGAAGAGGTATAGGGACCAGCGGGCTTGACGACGGTTTGAGTTTCTGGGCCTTGATGAAGTACTCCAGGTTCTTGTGATCTGTCCAGATCTCAAACGGAGTCTCAGCACCTTCAAGGTAGTGCTGCCATTCTTCGAGTGCCCAGATGATTGAAAGCATCTCCTTGTTGTGTATTTCATAGTTCCACTCCGCAGCCTGTAGACTTTTAGAGTAGAATGCAACAGGATGCCATTTACCATCATCTGGATCCAGCTGCGACAAGACCGCACCTGTAGTGTAGTCCGACGAGTCTGCTTCAACCCGGTACGGCCAATCCTCCTTCGGAAAGACCAGAACAGGTTCCGAAGTGATCAGCTCCTTGATCCGAAGAAATGCGGATTGAGCAGAGTCGTTCCATTGCCATTCCTTTGCGCAGGTGAGGTCGAAGAGAGGCCAAGCGATATGCGAGTAGTCCTTGATGAAGTGGCGGTAGAAGTTGACAAACCTGAGGAAGGATTGGAGTTCAGTCCGAGACTGAGGGGTTGGCCAGTCCGCGACTCTGGAAACCTTTATGGGGTCCATCTCGATCTTACCCTCGGAGATGACGACTCCAAGATACTCCACCTTGGTCTGTTCGAAATCGCACTTGTCTGCTTGGAGGAAGAGCTTGTTCCGCTGGAGGATCTCTAGGACTCACTTGAGAACCCGGCGATGCTCTTCGCGCGTCTTGGTGTAGATCAGAATGTCATCCAGATAGATAATGACCACACCTTCCGTAATGAGCTCCCGGAACAGGTTGTTCATCATGGTCTGGAAGGTAGACGGGCTGTTGGTCAGTCCGAAGAACATCACCAAGGGTTCGAAGAGTCCACGTGTAGTCCGGAATGCGGCCTTCCACTTGTCACCCTTCTTGATCTGGACGTTGTTGAAACCCCATCAGACGTCGAGCTTGGAGAAGTAGCAAGTGTTCTGGAGTTTGTCCACCAAGTCCGAGATGAGTGGAAGCGGGTACCGATTCTTGACCGTCATGTTGTTGAGCTTCTGGTAGTCCTGGACCAAGCAGAGTGATCTGTCCTTCTTCTTGACAAAGAACACTGGAGCGGCCATGGGCGACTTGCTGGGGCGGATCTGACCAGTCTGGAGATTTTCTTCCAGAAATTCATCCAGCTGTTTCTGCTCTGCAGGGGACAGCAGATAGCACTTGGTTGAGGTCGGTTCTGCTCTGTCCAGTAGCTCAATGGCGTGGTCCCATGGACGCAGCATGGGCAGTTCATCAAAGGACTCCTTGGCGAAGATGTCCTTAAATTCCTGAAGGAAGTCCGGGACTGCGCTGTTCCGAGGATCATGGGGTTTGTTGCGCTGGAAAGCCAATGCGAGGCACTGTGAGACTGTCTCTGAAGCCTGGATGTGTTCTTCCCAAAGACTCTGAAGGTGCTCCGGAGTCGGAGGAGGAATGGCTGCAAAGATACGGTCACCCTTCTCAAGTCTGGAGTTGTCCGGAGTTGTAGCCTCATCATCATCATCATCATCGTCCTCGTAGTCCTAAAGCTGCGGGAGATCATCCGAGTGCAGTTCCTCAACCCTTGGCATCGGACCTGTATGACACTCCCAGAGTCGCACGGACTCCTTGCATCGGGTCAGCTTGTCATGGCGGAACTCCTTGCGACAGGTGTCACATCTGGACGGACAACGGCTCATGGTCACCTCCTTCGTCTGCCAGTCGATCTCGGGGTTGTGCTTCTGAAGCCAGGTGTATCCGAGGATGATGTCCTGGTGTCCGATGTTAGTGACTGCGAAAAGCATCCGTTCCGTGTGATCCTTGAACCAGAGTACAAGGTCCACGACTTCGGAGATGGATCCGTTTTCATTTGGTGATCCGTCGACATTGAAGACTGGAATTGGAGCAGACAGCTTGCGTCAGGTGAAACCATGGGCATCAGTGAAGTGCGGATGCATGAAGACTCCAGTGGCCCCACAGTCCACCAGGGCCTGAAGGGTGCATCTGTGTTGTGTATCCGTGCTCTGCACTTCAACGGGTATACAGTGACTCAAAAAAACCCTTTCAATGTTGGTTACTTTTGTACAAAATGCTGAATAACTGAGGAACTACTAGAAATGGTAGCTCAGGGTCAGTGTAGCATTTGTAGTGTTCCTTCTTAGCTAGAAGTTAATTTTTGGTTCAGGTCAATCAGATGAGTTTAGAATATTATATGGAATTTCTAATCAAGTGATGCATTGAAAGGGTTTTTTGAGTGTGGTTCCTGAGTCCCTTGTTTCTGGCTATTACTCATCACAAAGTCTCACCATCATCAGTATGACACATATGATGTCATGTCTTACTAATCCAGGCACAATCTGCACTATATATAAGCTCTATCAGTTGTTCATCTTCCCTACAACAATGAAGTCCATTCCCAACTCCCTTCGCACCGATATTGCTTGTGCCCTTCTCAATACCAGTCATTCTCAGGCCAAGATTGCTCTCAAGTTGGGCTGTAGTGCAGCTACTGTCTCTAGGGTAGCTCACCAGGTTATTCCTGACAAGGAAAACCTAGTGGGTGGACATCCTAAGAAGCTCACTATGGCTGATGAGAGGGCAATTATCAGCCAAATCAGCTCTGGAAAAGCTGAGAATGCTGTCCAGGTCACCAGCAACTTGAACAAAGTCCTCAGTGATCCTGTTTCCATACAAACTGTGTGCAATGTCCTGAAGAAGAACAATATGAAGGCTGTGGTGAAGAAGAAAAAGCCATTCCTATCTGTCAAACACTGGAAAGCATGTCTTGCTTGGGCTTTGAAGTACATGAATTGGACAGTGGAGGACTTCAAGAGGGTGTTATGGTCAGATGAGACTAAGATCAACAGATTTGGGTCAGATGGTAGGAAATGGGTGTGGAAACAGAAGGGGGCACCTTTGCAGGACCGGGAGGTTGAAGGCACTGTGAAGCATGGTGGTGGGAATATTATGGTCTGGGGGGTAATGGGGTGGAATGGGGTGGGGAGAATGGTTGAGGTTGAGGGGAGGATGGATGTCCAGCAATATGTGGACATCTTAGCTGATGGTCTCCTTCCCACCATTGAGGAATGTGATATTCCTGCAGGGGATGTGATCTTTCAGCAAGATAACGACCTCAAGCACACCTCAAAATTGGCACAAAAGTGGTTTGAGGATCAAGGGATTACAGTCATGGATTGGCCTGCCCAGTCTCCTGATATTAATCCCATTGAACACCTCTGGGAGCACATCAAACGCCAACTCAACACCTGGGATACACCACCAAGAGGAGTACATGAATTATGGAAGAGGGCTGCAGAGGAATGGGAGAGGATTGAAGTAGGGGTATGCCAGAATCTTATATCAAGCCTTCCCAGGAGGATTGAGGCTGTTATCAAGGCCAAAGGGGGGAATACTAAGTATTAGATAGTACACTCAAAAAACCCTTTCAATGTATCACTTGATTAGAAATTTCATAGAATATTCTAGACTCATCTGATTTACCTGAACCAAAAGTTAACTTCTAGCTAAGAAGGAACACTACAAATGCTACACTGATCCTGAGCTACCATTTCTAGTAGTTCCTCAGTTATTCAGCATTTTGTTCAAAAGTGACCAACATTGAAAGGGTTTTTTGAGTCACTGTATCTAAGGAAAGCTTGCCGGGCAGCATGGAGATCTTATAGCTACTGGGTAGCCGCCATTTCCACTGCGGGCGAAACCTTCAGAGTGTGCGGATTGTAACCAGAGTCGCTTGCTTAACATTGGATGAATCATCGGATTGGTCGGAGTCATCATCTTGCATTTCGTCTATGCTAAGACAAGCAAATCAGTTATTTACCAATGAGGTCGCACTGATCACTGTTGGTCTGGACAAAATCCGCCGTGTCCAATTCCTCAACCAGGGCCGTTCCCTCAGCATCTATTCCTTCCAAAGTCCCCGCACTTTCTACAACATCAGCCGCGGTCAAGAGATCTTCAATGGCAGACATCCGCTCCTCGATGGTCATGAACCGGACATCGTACTGGAGTGGGCACTCGTGGGACATGTGGCCGGGCTTGCCACATCGGTAACAGAGCTGCAAAGTGGTGGGTCGGGAGCAGGTGTGGTCAACGTCCATGGGGACGCCCGGTGAGAGAGCCTTTGGAGGAGGCAGGGGTTGGAAACACGATTGCAGAGGTGGGAGCAGAGTCCGAGGCACGGGAAGTACACCCGCAGGAGTCCAAGCGACTCCAGAGTTGGCTGCTGGTCGGACGAGGGGTCCAGAGTTACTGGAGTGCACGCCAAAGTGGAAGGACTGGTTAGCAGCACAATTGTCAGCAACCTGCTGCGCTGCCCTGTACCATTCCTCGAAGTCATCCTTGTCCGGACAGTCTGCGGACTCAGCAATGCGGCTCTGGATGATGGAGTCCAATCCGCGGCGGAACTTCATCGTGATGTTGGAGCCCTCAGTGTATCCGGATTGGTCTACAAGATTCCGGAACTCGTCGAGGTACTCCTGGAAGGTCCGACGGCCTTGGTGGTACCGGGTGGACTCTAGTTTTAGCATGGCGGCTTCGCATTCCTGATCTGGAAGGAAGCGAGTCCGGAACTCGGTTGTGAAGGCGGCCCAGGACTCGAAGTACAGATCCTTCAGACTCCGGAGCACCATGTCCGCGTACTCCTTGGCACAATCCTTCTGAAAGAAGGAGAGACACCAGAGGATTTTGGCCTGTTCAGTCGGAAAGTGGTCTGGACAGAGCTGGAAGTAGATGGAGCACGCATTGTAGAATGCGCGGCCATCCTTGCGGTTTCCGTCGAAGATTGGGGGAGAGGCAGGCCTCAGACGGGAATGCAGAGTGTTTTTGGATTGACTCAGGGCATGCTGGGAGGCTTCAGTGCCCCTTAGCTTGGAGTCCGGAGTCGTTTTCGGAGTAGTCGGATGGGGTGTTAGGAGGAGTTCTTCGATTCGGGCGAGTGTATCATGGATGGAACAGATTTGGGTTTGGTGTTCGTACGTCTGAGCCCACAAGGTCTGCAAAGTCTCAGAGTCCGGTCCTGAGTCAGCTGGGTCAGATGGCGGGATTTGGCTGGAAGCGCCTGTCATTTCGGAGTCGTCAGGGGAGTGAGGGATGGAGTTCCTTGTGTCTTCAGAGGTGGGTGGGAGTAGCAGGAGAGTGTCTGGAATGTCTGCAAAGCTGGAGAGACGTCGGGAACGAGTCCGGAGTGGTGCAGGACGTTTTCTGTAGGGCTCTGGTGCCAGGATGGGAGATTCTGTTCTGCTGTAAGGGCAACCTCAATATGGCCGACAGCGCAGGCCTAGCAGAGGGAGAATCCAAAGATATGAATAAGTCTAACTACAATACATGAGAGAGCTGCTCACCTAGCAGAAGGAGAATCCAAAGAGAACAGGATAGGGATTCTCCATGCTAGGAAGCAAAGTATATACTGTAGTAGCGTGGGAGGAATGAAGGATAACTGTACAGTACACCAGCCACAAGTCCGAACGAATATCACAAGATACGAGGGGGCATGTGATAATGAAGTGGAAGGGGAATGTACAGGAGTCGTGCCAGCGGCCTGGGGAAGTAAGAGTGAAGAGAAATGGAGTGGGGGAAGAGGGTAAGGGTAGCCTGGATGAGCCCCGAAGTGTATAGACAAGTCCGAGTGAGTCTGAAGCAAGTCTGAAGCAAGTCCAAAGTGTGGGAAGACTCCAGAGTCAGCAGACGTGACTTGGATGTGAAAGGAGTGGGTGGAAAGGAAGTGGAAAGGAAAGGGGACAAAAGGGATGTATGTAAGAGTCTGTGGGATGAAGGAAAAGAGAAAGAAACGAGGAGGAAGGGAGAGGGACAGGGGAATAGGGGAAAATAGGAGTGTCCCCTTACACTAACTGTAGATGTGACTTACGTCAACTGGTCATACCATTTCTCAGTACCAATGGATTCATGTTAGAATTCACATTAGAATTAGAATCCAATGGAACTGTTCTGCCATTTCCGTCAATCACTGCTTATATTTGTATCTCATAGCCTATTCTCAAAATACTCTACCCTTGAACTATTACCCTAACTATAGTCTGGAATTTTCACTGGCTTAAGTCAGAATTAAAATTTTAACATTCAAAATTGAATGTTGAAATATTTAATGGTTATGTAAACCACCTGTGCTTTACCTCTTTACCCCTTTCCCCTATGTATGATCACATGACACTGGTACTACTATATATACACATGTCATAGAATACTTACTCACCTTTTCCTCCTTCTCTTGTACCCCCACTCACACCACAATCCCATACATTTGATCCTGTTATGACTCTGAGTGTTACGTCTATGGACGTCTTCCAGGTTAATTGTACATGAGCAAATTGATGTGATGTTTGGGACACTACAAAGTACTAATGAAAACTATGCAGGAAGCAAACTCTTACTGGTCAGACCAGCACAAAGCTTCACACTCAAGTACTCTACTTACTCACTTTAGCTTCCCACAATCAAACAGTAGTTCCCACCCTAAGAAAACAACAGAAAGAAAGGTATCTTACCAGCATACCCATGGTTAATCAGTCAGTGTTCACTGATTCTTCATTAGAGCCTCCAACGGTACTGGTTTTCTTGTTCTGTTAGCTTGTATATATACACTTGCAGACCTATTCTCAAACATTCCACCCATGATCATTTTCTGGAATTTTCGCGGATTTTTCCATCATACTTTCACACTTTCACAGCACTTGACCTGTAGCTTAGTCATCTTATGTGTCAGACATTTGTCCCCGTGGGAAGAAAGTCCGAGATGGCCGGTTTGTCTTTGTCTTTATCCCGTGTGAAAAAAGGCCGTCTTTTATAATATAGATATGGATATGGATATGGATATAGATATAGATATAGATATAGATAGATATAGATGTGTGGTATAATTTGTTAGGGGCGAGATAACTCAACAAGGGCTATACAGCGTGATCTTTCCTTTCATGCCGGCGGAATGTACTGAATACTTGTTTATTTATTACTCACCCTCGATATACTATACCAACAGTGGCTGGCAGGTTAGCACTGAGGGTCCATGAGACTCCTTTTTTTCTCTTTGGAAGAACCTTCAGCCGCTTCATACTTCTTTCCACACATTCCGTCTTCTGATGAATGCATCGTGCATATTTCCGCGACAAGAAGTGCAGGATGACTCATTGCGAGCCATCTGACGTAGCAAGCTGACGGTTGTGAGAGATTGATCGTGTGGTACGACCCACTGAAGTGTATTAATGGCCCAAGGTATAAATCCCTTTGCAATTGATTCGCGGTCTATCCAGCGAATATGCATCCGTCTTTCGATACCCTTCTACTCGGCGCGTTCTTATTCTGTTTGCCAGTGCACGCCGTCCAGTTTACGCCGCTGTCCGAGAAGCCCGGCCTCGTAGACAATGGAACATTTGGCCCCGCATTGGAAGTGGTTCATCTCTTCAACAGCGAACCCCCTATCGGTATCACTGTAAGCAAATCAGGGAGGGCGTTTATAACATTCAATCGGTGCGAATGGATTCATGCCAAAAGTACCCCTTCAAATGTATTAATATGTCTTTGTTCAGCGGTAATTTGTCTTCGAATCCTATCACATTAGGGGAAATAGTCAACGCGACGGCCGAAGTCCCCTTCCCAAGCAGGGACTTCAACATTCCTCCCGGCGGACTCGTCAACACATCATCGGGGCGTCCATTGGGATCTAGCGACTCATTCCACTTTATCAACGTGCAAGCTGCAGTGATAGACGCTAAAGACCGATTGTGGGCTTTGGATAATGGCCGGCCAGTTATCGACGGCGATAACCTACCCGCTGCACCAGGTGGACCGAAATTGGTCGGCTTTGATCTCAGTAACAACACAACTGAGCCGTTTCAGACGATAACATTCCCGGAGAGTGTGCTCCCCGCTACTGGATACCTCAACGATGTGCGGTTCGATCTGAGGTCTAATGTGACAACATCGGGCAAGGGTGTTGCGTATATCACTGATAGTCGTGGGTCTCGCACCATTAGAGCCCATCTACTCACGCTGCAATTGACTACAGGCGGATTCGGTATCATCGTTGTAGATCTTGGGACAGGTAAATCATGGCGCCACCTTGATCGTTTGTACGAGGTATCAGCAAGATCGCGGTTTCTACCAACACTACAGGGTATCCCTACATATTCATCTACCCCAATGAGTCCGAGTTTCCACTTCGAAACTGGAGGCGGGTGCGATGGTACGTCCTCTAAGTAATCTCATCGCGAGATTTTAAAGTGATAACGAGATGCCCGATCGTAGGTTTAGCTATCAGCGCAGACGGCGAATATATCTACTTTACGCCTCTCTCAAGCCACGATTTCTACCGAGTTGAAACCTCCGCCCTTCGCGTAGACCCAACCGACGATAACCTTGCTTTCATCCGCGCAGCGAATAGCGTCCAGTACCTCGGTCAAGTAGTTACTTCCTTTAACGTGAATTTGAGTACTAGTAACGCTCACTTATTCCCTGTTGTAGGTCGGTGGTCAAGCGGATGGCCTCGAAAGTGACTCAACGGGGAAAATATACATTTCAAGTCCGGAACACAATTCTATTAACACTTACGACCCGCAAACGGGCCTTGTATCACCGTTTGTACGTTCTCCGATTATTGCTTGGCCAGACACCTTGAGGTAAATGACACACCCGTTGGAAACCACAGCTACATGTAAAGCTTATTGATGCCCTTTTACAACAGTGTGGCCGATGATGGGTACATTTACGCGACCTTGAACCAGCTTTGGCTCAGCCCAGGGTTTCAGAATGGGACAGATAAGAGGGTGAAGCCGTTTGCTCTCGTCCGGGCCAAGATTGATGGCGGTCCTGTTAGCTTAGTATAATGAAAATCGTGGGCGTACCACTGGCGTACGAGTCCCTCTATCTGCTTATTCCATATTTTCACTGCTCTTGCTGCGGTTTACAATGTATGAGATACAAGCTCTTTGGAGAGGAATACTCCTCAGTCATGGGGATATGTAATTCGGATTGCAGACATTCATAGATGTATATTTACATCGACACTGCAATGAACATCCTGCGCTTCTCCATGTGCACCTCGCAAAGGATATGGAACACCCCTCTCACTCTCCCAATAAAGAGTACTATACTGGAGCCCGGAGCCTTTAGGAAGGTCGCGACTTAGAAATTCCGCCATGTCCAAGCTGCCATCAATACACAGCGCGAGGCAGTCGAAGCGGGGAAGGGGAAATTGCGGCTGGAACGGGGGACTCGTGGTTTCTCAAGTTCCATGCCATATGCGTTCTTTAGCGCAATTATAAGCTTGACGTGATAAGTTGTCCTGCTGTGCATCAACCCCATCTGAGGGTCAATACGTAGTCACTGACTCACTCCGGTCGTTTTGATCGTTAATTCAGCAGCAGTCGCAGCCACGCCCGTCTGCGTGGCAAGGCTGAAAGTTCGCGCGTATTTCGCGTCGAAGGTCGTTGCTTGTTTCCTACATTTGCATACCCTGCACGAAGTCGATCTCGTCTGTAAAAGTGATGATTAGGTGGGTGAATGGCTGGGGATCCGTAGGAGGCAGACGAGCAGTTGTAGTTATAAGTCGACACTTCTTCCCAGTCGGTGGATGGCAGCTAGTACACGAAGTGAGGTTCGGGCCATTCCATCTGAGTGCAAACTTCATGCTATTCCAGTGAAGAATGCAGTCTGTGCGAGGTGCCCAGGCCCATCCCTGGCCTTGTGTTGACGATTATCAGTTGTCTGGGTCGCCTACCTTTGTTGCGTACTTGAGGCTGTTCAGTGGCGTTCGTTTGTCCAACGAGGTCTTGATTACTTCCCAAATAGCGTGTTTGTAACTAGTGGAGTGCCGGTACCCCAGTTCCTGTCCTTGCCATTCGTCCCCAGTGACGTTCATCATGCGGCAATCGTAGTCGAAGTACTGAAAGTCGGTAGCATTAAGAGACCCCGTAAAATACGGTTGAGCAACAGTTCCATCACGGTGGTGCAGCGTTCGGACTAATTCTTTCCGTGTCAACATGTTAGCTTCAGCAGTAGGCTCTCGAAACCCAGTATCTTCACAATGGTAAGCTGTCCCTCTGATCAAACACTGTAAGTGGTGAATTCCGTCTACTACGCGCTTAACATCCAACAGATCAAGGCTTGTTAAACTTAATCTTCTTCCCATCACCACTCTTGCTGGCAACGTTACCAATGTAGGCCCACTACAGCAACATCGATGTGAGCCCAAGTTAGGAGAACTGACGTGGGTTACTTACGTTGAGGAATCCTCCGTCGCCCTTGCGAATGAACTCGCCCGACCCTAGATTGTAGATCTCGTATCTGCGAGAGTGGAGCGGGGGAGGGGGTAAAATGGCGCGATTAGAAAGCAGGCTTTAATTGATATTCAAGAAAGAAGGACGACTTACCCGACGGTACCACCGAGTTTGATGTCGAACTCTTGATGTCTGTGGTCCCAGTCCTTGCCCTTCTTGCCATTGAACTTGGTCTCGTGTTTCGTATGGCAGACGACCCAGTTGAACTTTGGATACTTCTTCCGCATCTCCGAGACGAGGCTTGATGTAAACTTCCCGCGAGCCTAAGTAAACCTTAGCGTCAGAGGCAGGTAGGGTATTTGGGGGGCAGACCACATACATCCTTGTCAGCATTGATAGCACCTTGGATGCCGGATATGATCATGTTGACTCCTTCGAGCGCGATAGAGGCGATGGCGGCAGGCGAGCGGTCTTCGAGTGTTTCCATATGTGTTCCGTTCTCGTATCTGGGGTACATTTCCGTCGAATGGAATGTGTCTACTCCGTTTCCCGTGTCATGGCGGCGAGAATCAACGGCAGCCATCGTCGAAAATGCGGACGAAAGCAGGAGGAGCGCCAAAGCGGCGAGGGAGGTAATTCGTGCGAGCATCGTAAATTGGGAACTGATGCGTGATGATGGATGAGTTCGGTAGACGTAGTAGACACCAGGTCGCTACAATGTAAAGGGATATGTGACCGTGGACCAGCACGATAGAGAAGCGACACCCACTCGGGTCGGTATTTATACTACCACTACACACCAATCAGTCGAGACCGACGAGTACAAAGTACCAAGCTGATAGTTGTGAATGGCATCCGTGTAAGAAGCACGATGGGCGGGATGAAACGAGTAGTGAAACCGGTATACATGTGCACTTAGGGCAAAGTACAGCAACGAACGTCTTGAAGAGCTTGGCCTGAGCTTGGCGCATGCTTGCAGGCTGATAAACCAGCCTCTCTTCGAGAATATGATAGTCGATACTCGATCTGCCACGTTCCACAAGAAACAGCCCACTGCTGCCTGAAGGAACGCTAAAGTCGAGGATAACGATGAGGAGGCCTTGGACGTGCATGGACGTTTGGACTTTGGCCCTACGTGCGAACGAAGCTTCAATCTGTGTTCATCGGGGTCCATGTTAGTAGGCGCAGCGCCTGAAATGTTTCAGGAGTATTGTTCGCAACGTGGGTATCCACGTATTGGGGATTTGACCATCTGTCGTTGTATCAGTACATGGAACGATGGAGCTGCCCCCTCCCTTCAAACGCCCAGCTCACCTTGCCTGTGCAGTTCCCTTGCTACTCACGACATCTCTGATTTCAGAGTCTCCTCCATGTTCGCATCACCAGCTAGGTAGGCATGGCTGTTGCTCAGCCTCAAAAGAGTGCAAACGATTGCCGTTGGGATAAGTATGCCAGAAATGCAGTGTTGTGAAAGTTAGAATTCTGCGAGAACTGATCGTGAGATAAACAGCTCCCACGGTCACCAAATTGGTTTTCGGAATCGCCAAACTCTGATCTTGGTACAACTGGTACGACGCCCACCCTTGCTGACCCTTGTGCCTCACTCAGCGACTCCAACCGAATTCGAGCACCTCAACGACCGCAAATGGCCAAAGGGGGACAAAGGGGACACGTCGGGGAATGATTGACCAAGAAATCAGAAGCGGGAGCACCGAAACCAAGTAAGATCCCACAGCAGCAAATAGCTCTCAAAGGGGCTATGCTACGTCCTCCTCCTCGTTTGTACAGCCGTGCGGAGGAAGAGGCAGTTAGACCTCGCACATACGCGAGGTGTGACACACCAAACGTGGTTTCTGACAGTGTGCACGCAGAGAGTTGTTCATACATTGCGGTAATATTATGCATGTGTACATGGCAGCTTCATAAGTATAATAGTCTTATTCCTACAGACGCGAGTGCCCGCCAGACGGCGCTCCACGAGCTCGTCCCCCTGGCGTCCGATACAGAAACACCGTTTTACTCGCGCTCCGTGCTCAGCCGCAGGACCCCTACATCAAGATGATGAATCGACATTGCTTGTTCTGCACTCAGAATGGATGAATCATAGAAGATTAATACATGTGATAGTGGATGTCCATACGTGAAGATTCGCCAGCGGTCCTTGTATGTTATGTGAGATCCTTGTGCGTTTACATTCCTGTCCTACCGACGAGCCCGCCTTGACCATGCCCTCCCGGATGACAGGGCTTAAGCCTTGCTACGATAAGTGCTCCGACCGACTCTAAAGTCATCTCTGATGTTGTGATGTCGGTAGGTCCTGCAGTGTAGAAGATAACTCGCAGTTATTCACTCCTCTTGTGAAGTGCTGCTGATAGGTAACATTGTAAGCGGAGGTATTTGTGTTTAAGACGACATGCGTTGGGTATTTGGTTGGTATTTGGCATGGTACTGAAATGGCAGTCGTGATGGTGCAGAAAGAGAGAAAAGATGTGGGCTGGGATGCTGATGCTGACGTCGAAGGCCTGCATGCAATGAAAACTGCAAAATGGGAGGAGGGTCCGTCCTACAGTCGTGCAGATGGTGTGTCAGTAGTAGGAGTGAACACAAAGGTGACTGTTGCACTGCCACATGTACTTAAGCGCCGGCGAGCTCGCACTGTGACTTGGGGTGCGGCTGCGTACAGCATTGGTGGTTCGCTTCCCAAGTCCACGATGGCGAGCCCAGGGAATCGTTTGACAAGGTTACGGGCATATCGCTGACATACCTTACAGAACCCCCGCTTCTCGCTGGGCATCTTCGTTCTCACCGCCAGTGCATGGACTACCATGCAGTCGCGACACGAGGGCAGACTATCTAGCACTACCTCAGTGAGAGTGGTGAACTCGGCACAACTCCCCGGGCCCAGTGCTCCCCAAAGGGCGAGTTTGCGGGGGGCAGATTACCCAACAGCTCTGGGTCGATGCTGGAAAGGCGGTGCTTCACCATTGTTCTCCCCAATCGCTTCATATTTGGACCTCTAGGTTTGGAAAAGCCATAATGCTGATTAGATAGGGTATTCCAAGCAACAGCGGTAATGGTGGGTACAGTATCTATGCTGCGGTGGTTACGTATTCTCGAGGATAGCGCCTGCACTCCCTCATACGGTGAAATGCGATGTTTGGAAGCGTATATAGAGTACGCGTGAGCCCCGCGACTATCAGGAACCGCACCAGGCGGTAACCAGTAATAATCAGCCAGGGCGTCGAGTTCTGGAATGGCGGGTGATTCCGAACGGTCGTTGTCGTTATCTTGCTTGTGGGTCATGAAAGAAAGTTTGGCATTGTTCTATTGGGCTGCTTTTATATAAGAAGAAGTTCCCACGGTTAGTGGGGCTTTCCCATCTCTCAAAGTCTTGCAGAAACTTACAAGTATTAGTATACCACCATGACGCCTCAAATCCGAGTACCCTCGACTCTACCTGCAGTAGGGAAAACTACGGAAACGCTCGCACCTCCTGATGTAGCGTTTCTCGAAGGTACATGGCATGTTACACACTCGACTCTCCCAATGTGGCGCTCGAAGCGAAACGTCCGAATCACATACACCCCGATTTCTGGCACAAGCAGCGACGGCGGCCCTCAACGCGTAGACGACTTGGTGACATACCAATCTATCAGCTCAGATAAAGTCCAGTCAGTACATGGCATCGATACTGCCGTCATTGGCGGGGGCGCGGATGGTTGGGCGTGGCATTGGCGAGGGAAAGGGTGGTTGATGATCGCGTCGTCGCGCTGGGAGGTGCTAGGATACGGGACAGTTACCGAAGGGGAAGAAGAGCAATGGGCTGTAACCTACTTTGCAAAGACGCTGTTCACTCCTTCCGGCCTGGACATCTACTCGAGATCCCAGCAAGGGCTGTCCGAGGGGCTTCTTGGTCAAATCAAGGAGGCCCTGAAAGGAATTGAGGACGAGGGCTTTCAGAGGCTCATCGACGGGCTTTTCGAGGTCCCTAGAGACGTTGAGTGATTGGTTCATTGATGGTCATCTCGTCCGTCGCTCGATGTGCTTTGGACGCCCAGGGCGCGCATGCAGGCTCATGCTCACTCTCCGAACGCGTTTTGGGCGACGGATGTAGCAGTTTGGGGCTATACCACGGGTGTGTGCATACAGTAGCATATGTATCAGTCATGTACGCGTAGGAGAAACACGACTAGGCCTAGAGCATATTCGATTCTATGACCTGCTTCAGAATCCGATATGACAATTTCGCAGAGTGGGGTTACCGCGCGGGGCGGGTGCCAACCAGCGGGCCTCAGTTCTAGCTATTTATCTTTCGCCACGGAGTTCGCTTTGAAGACGCACTTCGGCGACTAGTATACATCATGTAGATGTTGAGCCTGTTGGTGTCTCCGGCGTACGCAAGGGATACTTCACATCAATGACACATAATTCGACGCCGAAGTACAGGGCGTATACAACAAGTGATATCACTCTACGTCTACATCCCTACACCATCGGACACATCAAGACTCTGTACTAATACTCACACCGCCCATAACTATACCACTGGCTCCGTTGGCGGAACCCTATATACAAAGATGCCATGCTTGAGTATATATCATAGGGAATTGTGGTGGCGACTTACCCCTGGCCCGGCATCTGCATCTGCTCCATCTGCTGTTGCTGGAATTGTTGACTAGAAGACACGGCGTCAGTAAGATCTCAAACGAAGAATATTGCAACGTACTCCTGTTGCTGCATCCAGATCTGCAGGAAGGGATCGATGACACCAGGGATGTTCTCGATCACGGTGTTAGGGTCAAGAGGCGGCCTAGGAGGTCTCTCTGGTTGAGTGGGAGGCTTCCCTGGTGGTTTCCCTGGTGGTTTCCCAGGCGGCTTTCCAGGCGGTTTTCCAGGCGGTTTGCCTGGCGGCTTTCCTGGCGGCTTTCCTGGCGGCTTTCCTGGCGGTTTCCCTGGTGGTTTCCCTGGCGGTTTCCCTGGTGGCTTCCCTGGTGGTTTCCCTGGTGGTTTCCCTGGCGGCTTTCCTGGCGGCTTTCCTGGTGGTTTCCCAGGCGGCTTGGTGGGTGGCTTAGCGGGTGGCTTCCCTGGCGGCTTTCCAGGAGGTTTCCCTGGTGGCTTGGTGGGTGGCTTAGCGGGCGGCTTGGGTGGCTTGCCAGGGGGCTTCGCAGGGGGCTTCGGTGGGCTGGGCGGCTTGCTGGGAGGTTTGGGGGCGGGAGGCTTGGGGGCGGGAGGCTTGGGGATACTGAAGCCGCCTCCACCGCCTCCACCGCCGCGGCCCTTGCGCGCCACTAGCCGGGCGTAGTGCAGAAAGTCATCCCTGTAAAAACAAATTAGTACACTGAGAGAGGGCAGAGGAGACGGACGTACGAGATATCCCTTTCCTCAACGTCATCGTAATCCCTGTCCTCTAGGTCGTCGAAATCCCGTTCCTCAAATCCCCCGTCGGTCCTCTCGTCCAACTCGTCGTAGTCCCTCTCCTTGATGTTGTTCTCGTCCCGTTCATCGAGATCATACCCCCGAGCGTGGATGAGAGAATAGACACTGGTATCCGAGCCGACGTCGCGAGTGGTGAGGTCGTCCAACTCACGGGTTTTGATGATGTCGTATACGCTGGTGTCGGCTCCTGCGTCCCGTACAACTAAGTCGTCGAAGTCCGCGAAATCCCTTTGGACTGGGTGCGCTAGGACGGTGCTCGCCACAAGGCCGAGGAAGACAAAGCTAGTAGTGATCATGTTGATCTGGAGAACAAGAGGTTAGCATTCGTGGACTATAAAAGTTGACAACGGACTGACTTCGTTAATTTATGCGTGAAGATGTTATTTCAGCTAGAGATTGGGAAATGTGAGCTGAATTTCGAAGTGGAAGAGGATATAGGTGCTTACCGACCAGCACTGAAGAGACCTGCTCTGTGGAATACTCGGCGAGTGCAGATGGTTTATATACCACTCAGAATCCGATGCGCTCGCAACGAAGGCAATGAGCCTGAGACGATCTAAATAGCCAAGGCATCACTTGACTCCACAAGTTCATGTGTCTCAGGAATTTGACATAGATGGCGCGTGGTGTCGTTGATGAGGGGTGGTGCTCAAAGTGACTGTCGCATGTAACAAGGTTCAAAACATCAGATGGCCGCAGCACGATCACCATGAGAAGACCACGCCTCCGGGGTAACCGTCAATATTTGGCAGGATGCGTCCGCCTTACTGGCGACCATCAGAGGGCTTGATGTCTGTGGCTACCCCGCAATCAACTTGGGAAGTAAAATTCGAAGTCAGCGTAACTAGGGACAACGTCAACAACACCACCAAGACACGAACGCGGTCCAGCGGCCAACCAGGAGCGAAGCATGACGATTACCTCTGAACATTGCACCCATCTTCTAATGTCTGGAGCTGAGGAAACGGAAACGGTTTTCAACATACGAGCGCGCCGACAGTCGCCACTGTTGCCGTGCTCCATGATTGATGGATGCCATTGGAGATTAGGTGGGCATTCCAACGTGATTCCAGAATCACTGCCTTCTCGTGAGCGTTCAAGTGTTCCAGAGCTCCTAGCTAAGTAGTTGAGAATCGAGTCCTGAGTAAGAAAAACTTATGAGTCAGGGTGGGAATACTAGCGGAAGATGCCGGTCGACGATACCCGATCTACACTGTGCTTCTTAGCGAAGACAACGGCGTTTTGGCGTGTAGATGAACCCAGAGAACTTCAAATCCCTCGTAAAGTTACCACCCGTTGCCCCGCAGCAAGGATGTACAAGTATCCCTCATTCCCCAGTACTCGCAGAGAGATGCTGGCCTGGATCGGGTTTGGGGTCATCCTTCTTGGTCGCTTTTCCTTTGGAAATGTTCTTATGTCGGCGTCGGAGATGTCGATGTGCTATTACTTCGTCGTTGGCGGTGAGTAGACTATTCCCCTTTCTTGCATGCGATTTCATTGAATGATTGTGCCAGGCGGGAAGGCAGGCAAATCGGCTGACAGAGGAACCCGACGTCCGTTGGCTAGTTATTAGATCTGATGGATTGCGCCTAATGCATGCTTGTGATAGTGCATCCCAATTAGATACCGAGCGGGTAGCGGGCAGTGGTGAAGGCGCGCTAGATCTCGAAGTGCCATTTTTGATCCCGAAGTTATTTACACCTTCCCGGCTTTCCTGGAACTTCACGACACTCTAGGCTGTTCTCGGGGGCAAGTCCATCCTCTATCGTAGGGGGCATGTTTGGGAGACTCCTCTTCAACAAGTGAGTTACGAACCACAATGGGATCGCCAATATCACTGGCGATGAAGAATGGTCGTGGGATGGAGTTCAGCATTACATCAGGAAGGTATGCACCTGTCCTTCGTTCGCCTGATGTATTGCTCATTGGCTTTCGAAGTCCGAACGTTGGTCGAGTTTTGGTAAATTTCCGAAGCTGACCACCCCTTTCTTGACTGATCAGTATAACAGGTTGGCAGCAAAACACGATATCCTCTGAACGCTCCTCAGCTTTGTACCTTGGCCCAAGGGTTATAGGGCGAGCTATTCTTCATGTCCTATTAGACCATCGCGTGCTTCGCTTGCTTCCTGCAGACATAACCGCCGGCTCGGATGTTCACTTCAACGGCGATGAGTTTAAGGAGATTGTGGATGGTATGTCACGATTTATGTCCGTCTGACTCTCGATATAAACTGTGAGACATGAGTAGCTGGCCTCCGGCACGTTCCAAGGAGACCATACTGTCCGCTGGCTCTGTGAGGGCTCCTCACATTCTCCTTCATTCAGGCGTAGGAACAGCAATGCATTGTCCGCCCTTGGGATCAGACCCGTACATCACCTTCCTGATGTCGGCCAGAATCTCACCGAACATCAAGCTACGGTTATGCAGTGGTTTGTGAATGACACCTATGCTCCCGAATGGTTCACGCGGAATGCTACGCTCATGGGGAACTGCTGGACGAGCAGAAGGTGTAACAAATCCGGCCCCTGACGACCCCTATGTCAAACTTGGGCTTTCTGCGTTTGCCGGATAACGCACCCTATATTGAGCTGTTCTTCGACGTACTATGTATCACCACTGTTAGCGAAAGCTGAGTCCTGAACGACGCTCGCCTAGAACTATTTCCTTCGAAACCAACTGGCAACTTCTTGAGCGTTGGCGTAATTATTGTCACCCCCGTGTCCCGTAATGATTGCCTTCGCTTATCATCTAGCGCCTTGCTGATAATTGATACTTCAGGTGGTTCCATCTCTTTGAAGACTTAATCCACTGGACCATCCTGTGATTGATCTCGCCATGCTAGTGCACGAGTTCGACCGCTTTGCTTTGCGCGAAGCATTTCGGCTTATTCATAGATTTATCACAGATATCGCGTCGGTAGACTCTAGCGATGACGACCAACTCGACGGGTACTTTCGGCACTATGCCACCACGGCCATGCATGCCGTTGGTTCAGCGTCGATGTCGCCAAGAGGCGCGCGCTGGGGCGTTACGGATCCTGATCTGAAGCTGAAAGGAGTCCGCGGGATACGCGTCGTGGATGCTTCCGTTATCGTTGATTCCACCCGTTTGCTGGTCGAATGCACACAGCGTTGATTGGGAGCATTATTAGCCGCATATTCCCTCAGCTCACCCGCAAGTCCCCGTGTATGTTATTGCTGGGACAGCGGCGGATCTAGTCAAGCAGTGCCGGGGTATTGTTCAAGTGTCTCGCAATTGATGCATTTCATGGTGTCTTGTCTCTCGCTCGTTATACTTCTGAAGTCTAGGTCTACCGAGGCGCGAACACTCCTTGATGGCCGACCATATAGGTGATACTCGCCCCTCGGATGTGTCTACGTTACAAATGCAGCCAGTATGGACTTCGGGCTGCCCGTGGGCGCGTTGAGTGGCTTAGTATATTTTCGCAGGACGACCCTAGTGCAGCTTCGCAGTGGCGTCGATTGACTTTGTCCCTACTGATGGCGTCCATTGGATCACGAACTTATATGCCTTCGGACTATATTCGGCGCAAGTGGCGCCTAGGCCAGTTTGACGATATACCGTCTAGTCCGACAGTGCATCATTGAAGGTAACGAAGCCGCGAAGGTTGCTTGCTCGAGAAGTACTGTCGCCTGTTTCCCGAGTACGTCCAAATGTCCAGGTTCACTGTCTTTGCGGAGTACTGAGCACATTTCGCTGATGAATAGTACATACATAGGTTTATCAGAGGATAATATTACGCGTCCGACGTTCCAGAATCCATGCTGGCTGCATATGCTGCAGCCGGTCCGCATCGATGACCTTCCAGCTTCTCTCGCTGATCAGCTATCCCGCTCCATTGAGTCGGTGACGACGTTCCATAGAAAACGCATTCCGCCGAGCTTCGAGATTGACTGTATGACGGGGAAAGCTTCTCTTTTGAAAATTGAAATGATCCATTGGCGCCATCCGCTTTATTGTAGCTAATCATCCCGTCGAAGGCTCTAGCTCAAGCCGTTCAAGGGACCCACTACACAACAAGCAGAGCACACAGGACGTTGCTGCGACATCACGGCTTGTGTGGTCGCTTCTACGTTTTCCCTGCTTTGTTTTCGTCTCTCACATCACCATAGGTGGTCCTGTTCCTTATACTCCATGAAAAAGCTTAAGGCTCGAGCATACCTTGAGGCGCGACTTCTGTGCTTCTGTGCCTTGCATGAGGCAACTCGTCTATCTCGGGCCCGCTCAAAACGCAATTTTTTACCTGGCCATGGCTCCCTTTGTTTTTGATCCAACGAGCACTTGGGCGTCGACCGCATTTCCTCTCCTCCTCCAGCGCGCGAAGTGGTCTCACGTCGCGGTCAACACTTGGACACATCAATGTACCTGATTGATCCCTTCACAACTGCTGTCGGACAGACACCACTTCTATATAACATCGCTCTGCGCTTTGCCGCTGTCATGAATAGCGCGGATCCCTTCCCTGGTTGCTTCGGCGTCTCCTCTTACCGCGCTTAAGCGCACATACACCTCGGGATATCCAATAAAGCAGTCCCGTAGCCCGATCCTGCCAGACAAGTGACTCCAACCTCGTGGAAATGCACCAGCGGAAGCGTTAGCCTCCGAACTGGACTTTCCAATCGTAAGTTCCACGGAGAAATTTGATAAAGGCACGATGAAAAAGAGGGAAGAGAAGGTGGGCCGTCCATTGCTTTTATATCCTGCACATGGTGCTACAATCCCGATTCCTGCCTCCCCGCCCCCCCCTCGCTTTCGCCGCTCGCTTTTCGCCGCCTCCTTTTTACGACGAGCACTAAGTTATATTATTTAAATGTCGTCTCCCCGCATTCATATTGACAATACGTATGTGTGACGGGTTCTTGTTCGGTTTATTACTGAGGTTCTGTTTGAAATAGGTTCGGCGCTGCATTCGTGGGCGTGATCGCCGCAGCCGTGTTAGCATCTGTTCATGATCTGTTTATTCCATATTTGAGCTCACTCTTCGTCGCGCTAGGCTGCATGGTGGTCAGTCGTTCATTGTGAGGGAACTGTATTCCAAAACTGACATGTCGATAGTATCGTGTGCTCAAGCCTGGTACTATTTCACGCATCAGAACGACAAGTGGCTCGTTAAGACGCTTGTACGTGCACCCATTAATGCCCGATTAGATTCACGTAATGACTTTCGTCTTTAAAGGTATCGTTCGTCATGTTATTCGACACCATTCATCAAGTTTTGATATCTCACACTGGTTTGTCGCCTCATACAGGCGCATCCTGCAGCATTTTACGTCCTCCGTAGTGTATACGTACCTCGTTTCCAATTACAACAACCAAGAACAACTTAGATATCTCGTTTGGTTCGTACTTTTACCATGTTCACGTTTTTGAACCGTCGGAGCTGACATTTTGCCTGAACGGTAGGAGTGTTCTTGTATGTTCCTCCTTATCCTTAGGCTTCGCCTCATTCTGACGTGAAACGGTACTAGGTGGAAGTTCTCTTCAATGTCCGTATCTTCTCCCTTACCTTCAACTTCCGAAAGCTGACTCCGTAGCAGGGATTCACTGCGTTCTTAGTTCAAAGGTCGGCTCCCGCTCAACTCAACTCAAACCAAGAGGTTGCTGACTCTTTGTCCACCTTTAGTTTCTTAGCACGGCGGGTTTGGCAGTGTAGGTTATGTTTAGGGATATCATTTCTGATTTGTTGATGTCACTCGTCTCGTCTTCTAGTGAGCGGCCGGAACATCTGGTTAACGGGACTAGTGGTAAGTCTCGCGATGGTTTCCATCTTCCGGACTGTGGCTAACATGGCTCAGGTTTTTCTCGTGCTGAGTGAATTCGGTATGTATTCCTGTGGGGCACATATTAGTCGCTGACTTCCAAGGTCGATAAAGGTTGTGTGCTCGGTGAGTATTCCCCACTCATGACCAGCGAACGATCCTGACGGAGCTGATATCAATAGCATTTGCCGCCCTTTCGTACGTACTCCTCATCTCCCCTTTCACCTCTACTTATCATTATATATAGATTGCGCTTCAAAACTTACGAACAACTCGCCACACTTAAGGTTTGCCCGTTGATTTAGCTGCTGCGATAGGTCCGAGTTACCTAAGTATCGAACCACCAGGAACTTTCGATCACTGTTAACGCTCTGGGAGCCGCTGGCGACGTCGTGATTGCCTTCGCCCTTTGTGTGCTCCTCCATCGCTCGCGCACAGGCTTTCAACGTTCAGATTCCATGATCAATAAACTGGTACGTGCGACTTCCGCCTTTGTTTGCTACTCCTCTGATACACAAGTTTCCTAGATTATCTTCGCTGTCAACACCGGCGTTTTGACGAGTCTGTGCGCCATCGCGTCTCTCATCTCGGCAAGTCCTCGCCTCGTCGTGACCATCCGGCATTGTATTGTATGCTCATCTTCAGAATTGTGGAACAGATCGCCGTCGCGCCGGATACCTTCTTATATATTGCCTTCTTTTTCTGTCTTGGAAGACGTACGTCCGATATCGATGCGAGCACGTCAGAGACTAATGGCGTTCCATTGACAGTGTACTCAAATTCTCTACTCGCTACGCTTAACGCTCGCAAGATGATCCGTGCTGCCTCTGGAGGTGTCCAAAGCACAAGCGACCACAACAATATATCGTTCCGCGAGATACCTGCGACCAAGTCGCTGAAGAGCATCGCTCGCTTAAACAAGGCACGTTGTGTCCTCCCTAGCCCCTTTCCACGACTTCCTTACTCAAACCAAACCCCAATCAACAGCGTCCAACCCAGACGAATATCTCCATCATGATCGATACCACTAAAGAGTTCGCCACCGACGTCGAGCCTTCCGCCCAAAGCCAGCAGATGGACGATATTACGGATGCACTGGAGATGGAGATTATGTCTGCTATCGCCGATGAAGAGAAGCAATCTGGATCGTCTAATATGGTGCGTCTCTCCTGCCCTCAAACGGATCTCTTTGATGCTGAATTACTCTACGCGTCTTTGCAGTCTCTCGACTCGACGTCGAAGGTAACATTTATCTATGAAGGAGAGGGGAAAGTGACGGAACAAGTGTAATTTCTCAGCCATGCAGAGCTGAGCTTGTTCAAACGAGTGAAATAACAGGATGTTATAAATGTTTTGAGAATCTTGTGGATAACCCATATAAAAATGTAGATAATGATGTAATCTTGTTGCTACTACGTAGCCTCTTTGGGAGAAGCTTTGGGTGGTATCGTGGTTTATGTTGCCACCTGATCAGGACGGAAGTTGAGGTGCCCGCTTCCAAGCGGCTCGCCGTTTATGCCAGCCTCCGCGCGTACCAACGAAATCATTCTAGGGTAGTTCAACCTTACACCCTCGATAGATTTCCCGTTTTATTCTATTGGGACACGACTCGTACAAAATAAATACACAATGCGCAACAAGCGACTTATTCTTCTGGGTTACAGCTACCGCTTCATAAGGCCGATGTATGGACTAGAACTACACCCTACGGTCATGATAACAGGTACCAGAAGGGCAGGCAACCGCACGAAGGATTTTGATGTGACTAGAGCATACAACATGAGGACGTAGGTAAACGTGCATACTTCATACTGTTTGTCGAATATATCATGCAGTAATGAACGAAGTTAGAGCTTGCCGAGGGAGGCAGCGGCGACGCTCTGTCCGGCAGCCTTGGCACGTTTGCGCATCATCTGGGTTGACTTGTTGCCCCGGAGACCTCCACCCCATTGACGGCGTTGCTCCTCGTACTTGTCAGAGCTACACAGACAAAGAAATCGATAAACCAAGACGCACACAGAATGCGGGGGAATACGTACAAGTTGGCCTTTGCGGCGCTGACCAAAGTAGCAAGCTCGCGCTGGTCTTCGCTCTTCACGTCCTGGAGCGCAACGACAGCGGCGGTCTTCTTGTGGACGACTGTGCCGAGGCGGGCTTTGCCCTTGACGATGACGTAAGGGACACCCATCTTGCGACAGAGAGCGGGGAGGAAGACTACGAGCTCGATGGGGTCGACATCGTGGGCAATGACAACGAGAGAAGCCTTCTTGGCCTCAACGAGGGCGACAATGTGGTTCAATCCGTACTTGACGAAAAGGGGTTTCTTCTCCTGTATCATGAATATATTCAATATACTGTGATCTCTCTGTAACGGCGTGAAAACTTACGTCTTTGGCGTCTTTTCCGTCGGCAGCTGCAGCAGCCGCGGCCTCAAGACGGGTCTTCTTTTCAACCTTGGACTCGGGGCGGTACTTATTAAGGAGCTTGAAGAGCTGGGTAGCGGTGTTCTTGTCGAGGGTGTGAGAGAACTGCGCGATGGCGGGGGGAACCTTCAAGCGTTGGTGGAGGATGACCTTCTGGCGTTGAAGACGGACGTATTCAGGCCACTTGACGAAGCGGGTGAGATCGGTGGTGGGGCGGATGTCCTGACCTATTCACGTCATGGTGTTATATATCTAGTTATTGATTCATCGCCGTGCAACATACCAATGCCAAAGTTCTTGGGCGTGGACTCAAAGAGAGGGTTCTTTGCTGCCTTCTTGGATTTGCTGGCGCCGAATGGAGCGGCAGCGGGCTTCTTGCCGGATCCTGCTTTGGCTTTGGGGGGCTGGTCATTGAGACGAGGTTAGCTACGAGCATTCTGAAAAATGCAAGCAAGCGTCCCCCGGAGCTCTAGCGCAAGCGTTTTACGGCAAGCCCAGCATTGGTATCGCTATCTGATAAGAGGCTCTCAATGAGCGTTATACGAGATATTATGCGACGCTGAAATGGTTCTAACGAAGAACGTGAAGAACGTCAATGAACTGAGGTTGGAGGGTACATCTTAAGTAAAGGCTCACCATCCATCTTTTGGGATTGGCGTAGAAGATGGAGAACCATCACTATGGCTCCTTGGATGGGTGCTGCGGACGTTGATGCTCACCATTTTCAATTTTCTGAGGTCGGGACTGTGGGGAGGTCTTGAGGAGGTTTGAGCTTGCAATCGTGAAGCGAGAACTGTGTGGCTGAAAAGTTCTCACACGAGCGTCTAAATCTTCAACGTTTCAACATCGTAGTATCAGGTGTCTCATAAGCATCAAGGATCGCCGCCGGCTCAGAAGTACCTTGCTTGGGCTTGAGCTAGGCTTCGCTTGCTGACTTTGTGATTCCAACACCTTTCTTTTAATCCATTTAAGTTCCCTGCAATACCAACTAGTAATTATAACATTATTCCCCCCTTTTTGTTTATTATTTGTAGGACTAGGCGTGCCAACCAATGCTCGCTGTGAAAAAAATGATGCTCAGGCTGGTAATTGATGCAGGAGAACACCTAGTGCTCAAGCTCAAGTTCGAAGCAGCAGCAGCTTGACATTCGTCGCTGATTGGAGCCATTGTGGGAGTAATCAGATTGAGCCATCCAGTAAGAATACTTTCAGCTGAGTTAGCTCTCAGTTCTCCACCGCATCTACATACCTATGTCTTTCGCCCTCAAGTATTTCAAGCGAAACACGGTGGGGACATATGGTTAAGACACCAAATCTATACTAGGTACATAAATACAAAGCTTACTACCACACACAATACATGAAAACAGAAATTCACATCCATGTGAATCAATCACTTTGTCCATATGTGTATGGCCCCATGCCCTTTGATCTTGCTTGAAACCACCCAAGTGTTCGAGCGCGCCCTGCCACCAGCAAACCTCCAAAGGCTTTTGGAGGGTTCGCCTGGTCGTCCAATGAGGCGAATGTATTTTCCAGAGAAAAGATCCCACATCTTGACGGTGCCATCGGTGGACCCAGAAATAACATGTGGAGAATCCAGTTGAAGCGAAACGATGGGGGAGTCATGGGCCTTTATAGCGTGGACTGTGGATGTTTTGAAAGTATACACGATCAGCATCCCGTCATCCCCCGCTGAAACCACGTGTGTTGGCGATAACTGCAGCTGTCGTACTAAACCTGAGTGCTCAGAAATAATGACCTCGCAGTCACTGGAAAGAAATGAGCATTGGAGGCCTGGACGGAATGCGACTTACCCCGACTTTGCATCCCATACTCGTACAGTCTTATCTTCGCCCCCTGATACTATTCTAGCGCCATCAAATGTGACACAATACACCCGTCCAGTATGTCCGCACAGGACATGACGTTCAATCCCATGGTCGGTATCCCAGACCTAAGAGCGAGAGTGTAAGTAATATGTCCGTATAAACACCAGAGCCAAAGATGGCACTCACACGACATGTGCTGTCATAGCTGGCAGTTACCGCTATCCGCCCAGAGATAGCAATACAGCGAATAGAGTCCATATGTCCAGTGAGTTTATGTAAGCATACTCCACGCTTAACATCCCAGACAAAAGCTGCCCGGTCACGTCCACCAGACACTGCGCGAGAGCGACCTGCTAATGCTTTGATGCTCCGTACGGTGGCCGTGTGCCCTAGTAGACTATGTAAATATGACCTACAAAGTACCGTAAGTAAGAACTTTGGTCTGAGATAGAAGATGCTAAACCCTGTTTCTACGTCCCAAACTCTTATGTTATGATCCGCCCCGCCGCTCAAGAGGATCGAATTTGCGCCTCCGACAGTATCACAATATTTCATGTCGTCCCAGGATGCAAGCTCAACATCCCATACACTTGACTTATGACCCTTCAGCACTGTATGAAATGCCCCAGAGACGGCATTGTAAACACGGATTTCGGAGGACGCCAGGCCAACTGCCACCCACTGATCGTCAATAGCTACACATAGCAGGTCATGAGCGCCTGTGGCGCCCTCAGGATTAGGGTCATGGACGTGAAGTTGCGGAGATTTTTTCGGGCTCGTTTTGGTCGTTGCGATGGGATAGACGGCGGAAGGTTCTAGTTCTCGATTCCTGAGGGTTGAATGGGGTTGCTCTAAACCAGCGGCGGTCTGCCCGTATACCTGCCACGCATTCTCAGTAGGGGCATCAGGATGTTTCTTTGTTGGAAGGGCTATTTCTGAAGTGAATCAACATGGCAGGGAGTGCTTCGAAGGTATTACCTGGTAAAGGATCTTTGGGCGTTGCAACTGGATACCAAGCATTCCAATTTGAGGAATCAGAATGAGGTTCGTCGGGCGAACGACTAGTTTTCACTTTGTTTACAGCCGTTGGCGAATCCCAGGGATCAAAATATGTTCGGCTCTCGTTGGAGCTCGTTGAGGCTTTCGTCCATGCCGTTTCCGCGGATATGTTGAAAGATTCGAATAAAGAGGGGAGTGCATCCGATGACGAGGTAGGCTGCACTAAACGAGGCAATCAGAGGCAATCAAAGAGACGGGATGCCGAAGGGAGAGGACGCACACGAGTTTGTATTGGGTGGGACACTATACGTCGCATCGAGTGACGTTGCGATCGAGGCTACAGCAGAAGCAGACGTAGTCCGGCCTGTGGGTAGTGAATGTGGTAGTGATTGTGGGGAATTCACGTAGCCATCGACAAATCACATACCTTTCAGTAGTATTCCTTTGATCTGCGTTTGAATGGATCCGAATACTGGTCTCAGGCTTGCTTCATGCACCCACCATTGCTGGACGAGCCCCCATATGTCGTCTTCCATGGATACAGGGCGTGGCGGTCGCTCTCGCTTGTCTACGACTCTTCGCGCCAACGCCCGTTCGGGCAGATCGCCAAACGGTACAAGCCCTGTATAGAGCTCCCAGGCCAGCAGCGCGAAGCTATACACATCTGCAGGTTTGTCGAGGGGTTCTGCATCCAGAAGCTCAGGCGCCATCCAGCGCAGCGTCCCGGATGCTTTCTTCGTCCGTGTGGTCGCGGATGCAATCTGATCTTGAAGATGGGATAGGCCGAAATCAGCAATGACGGCCTTGTGGTCATCCCCGACCAAGACGTTTGACTGAGATACATAATAATAAGAACATCGACAACAATAGCAGAAGAGTCGTTGCGAACCCCTTTCAGATCAGCATGAATGATACCTTGGCTATGTAGATATATCATTCCTAAAGAGACTTCGTGAAGCTAGCAGGGAATCGTCAGAAGCGAAGATCATCAAAATAACAAAGGAAGGGAAAGGCGCACAAGTACGACACGATCAGCATTGGGGTTTTGGCGTAGGTATTCAAGAACATTGCCGTTGGCACAGAACCGAGTTACGATGAACGGCTGCGAGTCATTAGAAGGCGAAGCTATTGACGGGATGGCCGAACCCACCCGCGTGGCTTCTAAACATGCACAGTAAAAAAGGGAGCAAGTGGGGGTGAGCAATACGCGACCATATCATAATTTCGTGTCTAATATGCTGCGGATTTGATTAGCGAGTGAACGGTGTCGTGAACGGGATGCAAACCTTCAAATCATCCCTATCAAGCAACCGTGCATCTTCACTGTACATTTCCTTGACGGCTACGACTTGTCCATTCCATTCACCCTTGTAGATGTTACCGAAACCGCCTTTGCCGATGCAACTCTCGTCGTCGTCGGGATCGAATGTGACTTCAAGGCCAGTTACGGCCCAGTGGGGGATCTCTGGGGTTGGCTGACCGGACATGCGCTGCAGTGCAGAGGATGCGGTCAGCAAAAATGCTTCCGCAGGATCATTTCGAACGGTTGTAATTCCCTTCACGTGCTGGGCCAGAAAGGTGAACTGATACCCCTTCGCCAATCATCATGAACAGACCAACTTTGTCTAGAGCTAATATCAACTCCTCCAGTCGCCGTCGACCTCTGGTGTCGGCCTGTAGGGCTGCGAGGATCTTCCTATCATTGTTGGCTAGGCTGTCCAGCCGCGCGACGAGGTCATTCTGATCTGCCTTCTGCGCCGAGGCTATTTCAATTTGTAGTTGTTGCGCGCTCAAGTGCGTTCCCAGCTAGAGGAATTTCCGTGAGTGTTTGACTTTCAGCCTGGAAGCGCACATAACGTGCATTGAATATGGACATTGCATCCCCAATCGCTGTTTCTGCAGCAGCGAGTTCCTCCTTGATTTTGTCTTGATGCAAGAGTCGCCAGGCAAATCCTTTGTCCGCCAAACGTCGGATCGTCGTCTTCACGGCAACACACGCACTTTCGAATACGATTCGATTTAGTAATGAAACGACCCATGAACAGACGTACCAGTTGAGGCTCTGCAATTGATTTGCCATCCTATCACGGTGCATCTCCATACCTTGTGGCCATAGGCGGCTGATCTGCGTGCTCACTTCGATGAAGAGGTCCTGGCACCGTTGAATCAAAAGGTGGCACTGGGCCTGATTGCCTTGGATATTTTGGTACTGTTCCCAGGTGAACCATAGTGCATCATATGCGAATTTGAGAACCTGTGGAACGGATACGGCCGCAAGGACTTCCATAGAGCACTCCAAGTCATGGAATCAACAATTCAACAATTCATGTTGATAGAGCGGTTATCTTCAAGTTTAACTTTGGCCCGTGAGAAAACTCGCATTATGAATTTTCAATTTGTATATTATGATTTTAGATTGAGGACACGATTACATTTGGTGTGATCTTGAGAGCAGCGCGGCAGTCCTGCAGCATGCGAAACTCGACAAATTTCTCCGTAACCCCAGCAGTGTTCAGATCCCCGACGGCGCGCCGGCGCGCCCACCAACAGCAGACCTAACATCTGCAAAATGCTTTGCATCCACCTCCACCTGTTGCGCATCAGTCTTCCAGTTCCCTAGCCACTCATCATGCAGCCCGCACGTCCATTTCACGAAGATCGGGGGCGGCTCGTGGTATACGCTACCGCGGAACAAGCGGCGGAAAACACCGCTGGACTCATCGGTGAGGTATTCAAAGGCGAGGAGGGAGTCTAGGGGGCCGAAGATGCGGTATAGGGGGAAAGAGGTTTGCGGGGCAAGGGGACCACAGAGGCGTACAAATTCAATATTAGGCGAGGAGAGGGAGAGGATGGCGATCAAGCGGTATAGCCGTTCTAGGTTGAGGATCTAGAGAGGGCATTACTGTGAGCGTTACGAAGGGGGGCTAGTGATTGACGCACGTGAGGGGCAATCACTGTGAGAGTCTTCAGATTCCTGAAATGAGAGAGAAACTCGTAGAAAGCATGAATAGAATAATGGTCCAGGCCAACAGACAGAACTTGAACCGAGTCCGAATCATCGCATGAAGGGAACAAAGCTGGGTGGGTGTTCACTAGTAAGGACATTGAAACCTGCAGATGCGAGATAGGGCGGCCAGGCAAGAGTAGGGTGCTGAAACACGATGTACAGTGCAAGACTTGGAGGTTCGGGAGAGCACCTGGGTGGAAGGCAACGTCCGCGGAGGGTGGGTAGAGACTGTTGAATTCCAAACGTGTTATCTCTGGTTGAGTATGCAGGAAGCGAACAAACGAATCCATCATGCGAATCGAACTCTTCCAAACAAGTTCCTTGAGCGAGGCCCGTCGGCAATTAGCGTTGAGGTCGTTCATGATAGGCTCGGGAGGTTTTCCGTGAAAGAATGTCAAGTAATCGTCTGTGAACGAGCGTGTTGAGTCCCGAAGTTGGACGGATTCGAGGTTCGGAAGGTTGTTGAGGAGCCAGTCAAGGTAAGGCGAATGGTTAATTGGTGAGTCGCAACCGTCGAAGGAGATAACAAGCCGCCTGACAAGAAATAAGCGCTCCACGGGTTCGGTCCTTAGGATGGCGGCGAGGACATAAGGTGTGGAACGCCAAAATTGGGCCTGCAGAACAAAGGCATGGTAGAGAACATCCACTGGCAGGAATTTCCATCGCCTGGCATCTGGCTCGAGATGAAAGAGAGACTGGCTATCCAGAAAATCGCAGATTTTTGTTGTATTCTTCAATTTGCGCAGCGTTGGAGTACATCGAGGCCGAGGTAGAAGGGTAATGTGGAATAAGGATACTGGGCTGCTTGCTTAAATACTCTCGTGGATGTGGCCAATGCCATACTTGAGCCTGTGGCCAGAAGTCATTGTGGCTAAATGTTCCTTGCCCTTCATCGAGTCGTGGCCCATTGTGAAGGGAACCACGGAGAGAGCAAGAACCAAGGTCCAAACCAACGTGTTGTTCTTGTAATGGAAGCACTTCTCCATCCTTTCAGTGGAACATCCAAGCACAACACGTGGCTGTGCAATCATCATCTACCGGCTTCACGATGATGTCCAAATCAATTGTTGAATCTTTCAAGGCCGGAATGGACAGCGCCAACACAGAAATGATAATCTCCTGTATCACTCCAGATGTTCTCGTCGTGGAGCATGGGCCCAAAACGCCAGAACTACCGTTCCTCGGCGTCGAATTCCACGGATACTCAGGCATGGAGAAGTATCTCGAGGCCCTATCTCAATCACTGAAGATACACAAATTCGAATACATTGAGACGTCAGCGAACAATGCTAACGATGTCGACGTTGTGTATGTGAAGGGCGCTGGCGAGTTCGAATACAAGGAGACGGGTAAGAGGTGGGAGGAAACGTTCGTCAGTCGATTCGAGATTGTGAAGGGGAAGATAGTCAGATACGAAACATGGGCGGTAAGTGTGGTCGATGATAAGGACGTGCACTAGTCTGAGGGAAGAGACTTATTCTCGGCCATGTAGGACCCGCTCTCTGCGTACCTTGCCGCACAGAAATGATGGAGCCAATACCTACCGATTCACACAAACGGCGCCAAACGCGTAGCTAAAGATAATGTCGAGAGCCTCGTTGGACTAGCTCTCGCATACGCAAGCACGGAATACGATTCAAGAACGCTAGAAGGTAGCAAACATAGTTTGAAGGGACAAACAAACATATTGTAGTTGTACGTTTACACAGACGGTTCAAGCGCCATTTTCGAGACCAAGAACCTCGCTGAAGAATGAAAGCTCCCGTTCAAGAGTGGTCTGGATTGATTTTGCCTGCCTCCATCCGTGGCCTTCGTCGGGGAACAACACAAGTTCCGCCTTCCCTCCCGCAGCCTGGATCGTCTCAACCATATTGATCATCTGTTCGGCAGGGACCACAGTGTCTTTCGCACCCTGAAGGACCTACAAGAAGGCGTCAGCAGTGCAAGTCGACTGAAAACGACTACGATTCTAACCAAGAGAGGCATCTTGATCTTGTCGACGTGATAAATCGGCGAACGTTCATGCCAAACTCCAGTAATCTCTTCGTACGTCCCACCCATCAGACGATCACACAAGTAGTACTCAAACTTGTGCAATATTTCGTCGAGCTTCCTCATGACCGAGATGCCATACTGAGGTGCTCCGGCGGCGAACTCGGTCGGAAGAGTGGTAGCGATTTGAAGGACGGAGTAGCCACCGGCGGATCCACCGTGAACAACCGCACGGCTCTTGTCTAACAAACCCATCTCATCCAGCTGGAGCACGCTATGATAGGCATCCTGGATGTCCAGGATCCCCCATTTACCGTGGAGACTTTCTCTATATGTACGATGATATGAGAAAGCATAGATGAAAGGCAGACGTGACTACGAACCGGTATGCGCGACCGAAGCCAGTAGATCCGCCATAGTTGACATCAACGCTAGATAGTGCATGAAGTCAGTGCAACAAGTATAGACGTAGATACCGGAAACATACTATGCCCATCCACGCGACGTGAAGAACTGCTTTGACCAATCTAGTGCCGAAGGTTCCATGTAAAAAGGTCCGCCGTGAATCAAGACGACTACTGGCGGTCGTTCACCGGGAAGACCTCCGTCGTACTCGATATTCTTCGGGCTGTAGTACGTGACGTGACAAACTCGATTGTCGGGAGCAAGCTTCAGGGCGTAATATTTGGGTGTGGAGATCGAGGCGAGAGGCAACAAGCTTCCCGGCGATGGGGTGGCTTCGTGGGTAGCAACTGGGCGGACGATTGGTTGCCCGTCGGTATTCAGAACCAGCTCGCTGAGTACCTCGCCAGAGTCAGAAGGTTGCCCGAGCATCACTACTTTGCCCTTTCCGTCGCCATGCATGTACTGGATATGCGCAAAGTTGGTAGGGACCTCGACGAGCGAGCCTTTGATGATGTCGCACACGTAAAGTGTTGATCGAGCTTGTCGGAACGAAAGGAATGCTACCGTGGTGGCATTCAAAGCACCTGAACCGTGGCGACTCAGCCACCACTGCGGAGCGCCGAACTCTTCCTCAATTGGTGTCGGAAGGATGGGGAAGACTTCCCACTGGCAGCCAAATTGGTGGGATCGAAGGTGAATTTCCACGGGTTTTGATAGCCACTGACATCGCAGAAGAAGAATAGAGTGTTGTCAGAAGCCCAACTAGGGTCCTGAGCGGAAACGGAACCGTGGTTTCCTGCGACATGTGTGCTGGGTCCGACGGAGAGTTGCTGAGTATCTTCAGATACGGAGCAAGGTGCCACGACGACCTCCGCGCTCTGCCAGGGAAGTTCGGGATGATGCCTGAGGATGAAAGGAATGGTCAGGACGGCTGAAGATATAGGAGGTTGGCGACACGGACCATTGTTGCCAGACTAGGTGTTTACCGTCTGGACTAAACCTTGCACATGCATAAAAATCAGCGCCTTGGACGAGATCAGTGACGGTGCCATTTTGAGCGTCGATGACACAGAGTTTGGTCACGACTTTAGCAGGATGTGGGTCTGTATGGTCCTCGGTAGTGCATACTATAAGGTTGGAATGTACAGGGTGTACGGCGAAGTCGGCGAAGCGTTGAGCGGGGTTCACTGTATCTCTTGTTAAAAATCGTTATACGAACGGGAAAGTTGACCCACTTGGAGTGACTGGTCGAGGGAGTGACCCCTTCTCACAGCGGTACACCCGTCCGTCGGTGAAATGGGAGAAATAAAGGACACCGTCGAAGACGATGGCAGCGGCGCCTCCGTATTCGTGCACTTGGGTACGCGCATCCCAGGACTTGTCGAACAAGTCCTCCCTGCTTGCAGCATCCACGACTGCAGACCTTCCATCTGAACAGCCTCGTTCAATACCAAGGCCAGGTCGTGAGTTGGAGTTCACTTACTCTCCTCCGGGCGCTTCTGGGCAAAGTACACCTTCGACGTGACGCGATCAAGGAAAATGTCTTCGGTACCAGCAGAGAGACTCTAGACGTCGCGTCGTAGATGTCAGCGCCCGGCGTCGACCTCAAGCCAACCATTCCTTACCTGGGCAGCAACGGATTCAGCGCTGACGGGCGACACCCAGGTCCCGTAAGCAGCAAGGCGGTTTCGACTCATGGTGAGGTGGTCTCATCTGAGTGTTCGACGCTGCTGTGTACTTATGTTGGAAATCCATCATCAAGAAGGATTTCCAGAGTCGGAGGTCCTTGGGGTCACCGTGATGGTGGGCGTGAGACAAAACGGTGGTGCGTCTTACTTCCTTGAACTCGTCTTACTTCCATGCGCTGTGACCGGATCGCTCTGGGATCGCATGCTCAACCATGCACACGCTTGCAACTTGTTTACACCGTGAGGTAAAATAGCGAGATCAACCTCGAGACAGCAGTTCTCAGGCGAAGAGTTTGCGCCGCACTGACATGTCTTCTGACACCACATTTCTCGTGGACGAGCGTCGTATTCCATGCAACATTCTGGGAGAGACGCAGGCTTGTTCTTCTCCTAATCATACTGCCGTCTCTGTACTTATGAATAAGTGTCTAGGCTACAGCAAATTCACGGCGTTCGCCGTCGTCCTGTCTATTCTCTGCACCGGTATCAACGTCCACATATTCTTGACGGTAGAAGGACCACAGCCCCCTATGAGATTCAAAGATCTCGGCGGTCTGAAGCGTACCAGCCAATTCATTGGCCTGGAGCGGGTTCGCCTACCGGTCGTCGCTCCCGACCCATACAAAATCTACCCCAACCTGCTCGCTCGAGTCAACAAATTGGAGCCAAAGCGCGCCTACTCGGATGACCCAAAGAGGTTTGCGGCTTGGGGAAAGATGGTCCCGCCGGGGGACAAGCAATTCAGGGTCACTTCCCAGGCGAGTCCACCATTCGAGCATGGCGACTTCGACTCATGTCCCATTTCCAGGTCTCCACGATCGTCGAGTTTCGGTCAGTTGGCTATTTGAAGATGGAGAATTGCCAGCCGATCGTGACCGTTCCCGTCGACCCGGGCGCCGCGATCGAACTGGGGACTGGTCAGAACCTGGTTGATATCTGGCACGTTCTGACGAACACTCCATCTTGGCCGATAGACCCCAAATCTTTGACATGGGATACCAGGCCCACCCGTGTCTCCAAGATCGGCTCCATTACCATCATACCTGGCACAAACTACACCCACAGCTTCACCTGCTTACGCGATTCACGCCATGTGTTCGAGTTTGCTGCTGGAGGTGAAGATGTACACGTCCAGTGATCGCAAGACCACAATCATCCAAATCCAGGAGGTCCCTTATCTCTTCGAACCCAGGTTCTCGGACTGAATCACTCGGCCTCAGCGGTTACGATGGCCCAGCGCGCGTCGATCGTGTGAAGGGCAGTTTGATGACCCAGTGCCTGTGCTTCTCCGTTTATCATCTTTGTGGGCTCCTGACTCGACATCTTGCAACCAATATATGTCGCTATTTTTAGCTCCGAAGATGTTCTTGCCGTCCCTGAGAGAAAACATGAGCATGCACCCCAAATAACAGCCGTAGCCTATGCTAATGCACACCGCAATCAGAAAGATGAGGCACTATCCCATGTTCACATATCTCGCTAGTAGCGGCAGACACCTGCGCGCGCCCGCCAGCGTCGCAGCACTAGCAATCCTCTTGATTTTGTTTGTCGTATTGCTCGTTGCATACACCTTCAGTCGCCCGGCGCTCCTCGGTGATGTCCAACATAAATCGGACGACGCCAGACATCCACAAGGTTGGGAGACCAGCTCTGCATCGGGATGATGACTGACACATCTGCCGAACAGGATTAACTTGGACGGCTCCTGTCCGCGAGCGTGTGGTCTTGCGCATTATTCCGTCGTCATCCCACTTTGCCCTTGGAGCATACGGCTGGAAGAACATGCTTCTCACTGGCGGGCATGTTATCCATCTCAGTGACGCGGATGGTTCCGTCAGCACACATACCGTCGCTATGTTCCATCAGCTTCGATGCTTGGATATATTGCAGACAGCGTATGTGGAGGAAGGCCGCCACCTCACTGACCCCATGGTCTCCTCGTGCATGAATTACCTCCGCCAGATGCTGCTCTGTCAAATGGATATTCGAAACGAGCCGCAGGACTCCGTCCTCACCGAGAACGGATTCGACACACTGTGTTACAACTGGGAAGGAATCTTCGAGCAAGCTGAGAAGAACCACGCAGCCCTCGCAAGCAGATTGTAGAGTTACATCGTAGATGAAATATGCACTTGGCTAGTCGAAGGAAACCTCATTATAGTCGCTCCACTCCTTGAAATTCTGGTCGATCCATGCCGCGACTTGCGACCAATCCCTGCACTTGCGCGTGTCTCCCATACGATCAATGGTCAAATTTCTACCCATGAAATCCCCCTCCTCCAGAAATGATCAGAGTTGCACAAGAATAGCTGTCGCAGATGATTCAAGCAGTGCATGAAGTGATGGCTCGGGTGCGTCAGATGATGAGGTGCGTCGAAATCGAGTGCCATGCTGTACATGCAGTGTAACGAGTGGTATGTACCTCCAATGTAGCGGAAATGGTATGGCCCCAGATGCGAGAAGCCAAGGCCAAACTGGTTGGTGAAAAGCGTTTCCCAGTTCAGCTTGTATCCTCGCCGAGGCCGAATCGGGTAGACTCGTGGAATGTCATTTCGACATCGGAAACTGGGCCGACAGGCAAATCGAGTGGGATGTCTTTATCGAGATATGCTAGAGTCATGGTGTCAACGCAAGGCATGTAGCGTACACTCATGGACTCACTGTATACCACGGACGGCGCGGGGCCCAGCACACGATAGGATGTGGCGATCAAGAGTGCGGCGTTCAGCAGGATCAACGAGCTAAAGAAGATGTAGGCGGTCTGCTGGGCTGAGGCATAGACAAGCATTGTGTACTAAGTTACAGCTCGAGGCCTTGTGAGTTGACCGCCCTTTGAAGTTAGCCAGCTGTATAGCGATCACCTTGTGACACCGCATGAGAGCTATGGGATAAATCTGTGTGCGGCCCGACACCAATCGAAGATCTCAATGCTTCGTGTGCGCTGGTGTCAATTCGACTTGATGGCGGTTCTATTCCTATCGCTCTGGCTCAAGGGTAGCTTGATGGATGTGGACGCTCCGATGGTGTACGTGTGGCTTCCTGCCCGATTTTGAACCATTTACTTCTTTGAAATAAATCCAGAGTACTTAAGCATGAGTGCATTGGGGAAAGGATGCCAAGGCAAAAACCTTTGATCCAAATGTTCCATCTCAAGCTCGTTGTTGTCGCTATCTTCTTCGTCCTCGTCCTTGGCAAGCCTATTCCATCCAAAATGTGACATTCTACGTAGATGTCGTTGAGCAAGGTAAAGGCTTGCCGCCGTGCTGGAGTGGTGGACTCGCCTGGGAAGTGACCCTGAATTGCTTGTCCCCCGGCGGGACCATCTTTCCCCAAGCCGCAAACCTCTTTGGGTCATCCGAGTAGGCGCGCTTTGGCTCCAATTTGTTGACTCGAGCGAGCAGGTTGGGGTAGATTTTGTATGGGTCGGGAGCGACGACCGGTAGGCGAACCCGCTCCAGGCCAATGAATTGGCTGGTACGCTTCAGACCGCCGAGATCTTTGAATCTCATAGGGGGCTGTGGTCCTTCTACCGTCAAGAATATGTGGACGTTGATACCGGTGCAGAGAATAGACAGGACGACGGCGAACGCCGTGAATTTGCTTGTAGCCTAGACACTTATTCATAAGTACAGAGACGGCAGTATGATTAGGAGAAGAACAAGCCTGCGTCTCTCCCAGAATGTTGCATGGAATACGACGCTCGTCCACGAGAAATGTGGTGTTCAGAAGACATGTCAGTGCGGCGCAAACTCTTCGCCTGAGAACTGCTGTCTCGAGGTTGATCTCGCTATTTTACCTCACGGTGTAAACAAGTTGCAAGCGTGTGCATGGTTGAGCATGCGATCCCAGAGCGATCCGGTCACAGCGCATGGAAGTAAGACGAGTTCAAGGAAGTAAGACGCACCACCGTTTTGTCTCACGCCCACCATCACGGTGACCCCAAGGACCTCCGACTCTGGAAATCCTTCTTGATGATGGATTTCCAACATAAGTACACAGCAGCGTCGAACACTCAGATGAGACCACCTCACCATGAGTCGAAACCGCCTTGCTGCTTACGGGACCTGGGTGTCGCCCGTCAGCGCTGAATCCGTTGCTGCCCAGGTAAGGAATGGTTGGCTTGAGGTCGACGCCGGGCGCTGACATCTACGACGCGACGTCTAGAGTCTCTCTGCTGGTACCGAAGACATTTTCCTTGATCGCGTCACGTCGAAGGTGTACTTTGCCCAGAAGCGCCCGGAGGAGAGTAAGTGAACTCCAACTCACGACCTGGCCTTGGTATTGAACGAGGCTGTTCAGATGGAAGGTCTGCAGTCGTGGATGCTGCAAGCAGGGAGGACTTGTTCGACAAGTCCTGGGATGCGCGTACCCAAGTGCACGAATACGGAGGCGCCGCTGCCATCGTCTTCGACGGTGTCCTTTATTTCTCCCATTTCACCGACGGACGGGTGTACCGCTGTGAGAAGGGGTCACTCCCTCGACCAGTCACTCCAAGTGGGTCAACTTTTCCCGTTCGTATAACGATTTTTAACAAGAGATACAGTGAACCCCGCTCAACGCTTCGCCGACTTCGCCGTACACCCTGTACATTCCAACCTTATAGTATGCACTACCGAGGACCATACAGACCCACATCCTGCTAAAGTCGTGACCAAACTCTGTGTCATCGACGCTCAAAATGGCACCGTCACTGATCTCGTCCAAGGCGCTGATTTTTATGCATGTGCAAGGTTTAGTCCAGACGGTAAACACCTAGTCTGGCAACAATGGTCCGTGTCGCCAACCTCCTATATCTTCAGCCGTCCTGACCATTCCTTTCATCCTCAGGCATCATCCCGAACTTCCCTGGCAGAGCGCGGAGGTCGTCGTGGCACCTTGCTCCGTATCTGAAGATACTCAGCAACTCTCCGTCGGACCCACACACATGTCGCAGGAAACCACGGTTCCGTTTCCGCTCAGGACCCTAGTTGGGCTTCTGACAACACTCTATTCTTCTTCTGCGATGTCAGTGGCTATCAAAACCCGTGGAAATTCACCTTCGATCCCACCAATTTGGCTGCCAGTGGGAAGTCTTCCCCCATCCTTCCGACACCAATTGAGGAAGAGTTCGGCGCTCCGCAGTGGTGGCTGAGTCGCCACGGTTCAGGTGCTTTGAATGCCACCACGGTAGCATTCCTTTCGTTCCGACAAGCTCGATCAACACTTTACGTGTGCGACATCATCAAAGGCTCGCTCGTCGAGGTCCCTACCAACTTTGCGCATATCCAGTACATGCATGGCGACGGAAAGGGCAAAGTAGTGATGCTCGGGCAACCTTCTGACTCTGGCGAGGTACTCAGCGAGCTGGTTCTGAATACCGACGGGCAACCAATCGTCCGCCCAGTTGCTACCCACGAAGCCACCCCATCGCCGGGAAGCTTGTTGCCTCTCGCCTCGATCTCCACACCCAAATATTACGCCCTGAAGCTTGCTCCCGACAATCGAGTTTGTCACGTCACGTACTACAGCCCGAAGAATATCGAGTACGACGGAGGTCTTCCCGGTGAACGACCGCCAGTAGTCGTCTTGATTCACGGCGGACCTTTTTACATGGAACCTTCGGCACTAGATTGGTCAAAGCAGTTCTTCACGTCGCGTGGATGGGCATAGTATGTTTCCGGTATCTACGTCTATACTTGTTGCACTGACTTCATGCACTATCTAGCGTTGATGTCAACTATGGCGGATCTACTGGCTTCGGTCGCGCATACCGGTTCGTAGTCACGTCTGCCTTTCATCTATGCTTTCTCATATCATCGTACATATAGAGAAAGTCTCCACGGTAAATGGGGGATCCTGGACATCCAGGATGCCTATCATAGCGTGCTCCAGCTGGATGAGATGGGTTTGTTAGACAAGAGCCGTGCGGTTGTTCACGGTGGATCCGCCGGTGGCTACTCCGTCCTTCAAATTGCTACCACCCTTCCGACCGAGTTCGCCGCCGGAGCACCTCAGTATGGCATCTCGGACATGAGGAAGCTCGACGAAATATTGCACAAGTTTGAGTATTACTTGTGTGATCGTCTGATGGGTGGAACGTACGAAGAGATTACTGGAGTTTGGCATGAACGTTCGCCGATTTATCACGTCGACAAGATCCAGATGCCTCTCTTGGTTAGAATCAGTCGTTTTCAGTCGACTCGCACTGCTGACGCCTTCTTGTAGGTCCTTCAGGGTGCGAAAGACACTGTGGTCCCTGCCGAACAGATGATCAATATGGTTAAGACGATCCAGGCTGCGGGAGGGAAGGCGGAACTTGTGTTGTTCCCCGACGAAGGCCATGGATGGAGGCAGGCAAAATCAATCCAGACCACTCTTGAACGGGAGCTTTCGTTCTTCAGCGAGGTTCTTGGTCTCGAAAATGGCGCTTGAACCGTCTGTATAAACGTACAACACGATATGCCTGTTTGTCCCTCTAAACTAAATTCTCTACCTTCTCGCTTTCTTGACCTCCTCCATGACCCTCGAAAGATCCAACCCTCAGCTCTGTGTAGCAAGGTACTACTCAGTGAACGCTCTGTACATTACCAAGTCGTCGCTTGCATCAAACATGACTTCAGTTCCGGTACCGATGAAAAACACATCGCCGACTGCGACATCCTCGCTCCCTCCGCCCCACTTCACGCTCCCGCTTCCCTTGGTGGCAATAGCAATACTCGGGCCGCCTACCGCCCGATGACACTCCGACTTCCCGCCGCCCAAAGCTAGCTGAACAACCGAGAACTCCGGAATCGAGGGGTCATACAGCGTACTACTTGTAGCGGAACTCCCGAACGGCTTGGGCCTGACGAAATGCTTTTCAGGCGGCGCTGCGGTGTATGTGAGCCCTGCGACGAGATTCGGTATGTCTCGAAGCTTAGGCGTCAGACCCGCGCGGATGACGTTGTCCGAATTGGCCATGCATTCCATGATGTCTGCATGAAATTGAGCTCGTGGAGACGCCTAACGGCGGGGACCGCTCACCTCCTTCGACGTACGCATGGGGCTCGCCCGCGCCGAGGAAAATAGCCTCTCCAGGTTGGAGTTTGATCTGATTCAACAGGAAGGCGCAGAAGATGCCAATATCACCTGGGAACTGAGTGTTTAATCGTAGGACGAGGCCGACGATCTCTGCCTTCTCCCCAACGTTGAGGTCCTGTGCCTTGTATCGGGCGATGAGCTTCCTTAGTTGGTCTTGGACGACGGAGTCGCTGGCAGTCATCACGGCGGAAAACACGTCCTTCAAAGCCTGCTTCTCTGTAGGTCCGCCGGGGGTCGACGAGGAGGCGATGGCTTGGAACGCAGACAGGGTCGAGGGTGGGATTAGCGCTGCTACCTCTGGCGTGGAGGTAATATTCGATGCGATATTAGGGAGAGGCATGAAGCCACACAAGGCTAGGAACGGAGTGAGGGCCAAAGCCATCTCTGGTTTATGATTAGGATCTAGGTAGAGGTTAAGGCGCAGATCAAGTAACTTGATGATAGATCACACCTTTGTAGATGTCTCCCTGCGTGCGATGGAGCTCCTTGGCCGTGGATTCATCTGGGTGTGTTTGGATGCTGAGCGCTTTGTGGATCGAAAGAACTTTGAAGAGGAAGGGCAGATTCCCCTTGTCGGTTCCATAGGCGCCTCGAAATTTCTCAGTCACCGACTCCCCAAGCAACTCTGGGTGGGCAGCCAGGGCTTCGGAGAGTGATTGCGAGGTAGCTTGGACTGTAGATGGTGATTTAACATGTGTGCCCATCCATAACTATCCAAATAATTTATGAATAAACTGAACCGATGATCGATATCCAAGGACTCACCTCCGCGTACGGCGCATCCTCATCTATTGAGACATCCGACGGTGCAAGCTGCGCAACCTTGGAATCCCGGCCAATCTTGCCCCAGTCGTATTTCTGCGTCGTGGGGATGATCTTGAAGACGGGGGCCATGGTGGCGAATCAGTGGGAAGTCGAATATCCATCTACGGGGCAAGATATTAGAAACTTGGTAAAACTCAGAACGTGCAGTGTCGTTCAGTTCGCACGATCAGGTGCATTTCCCTCAGCCCCTGTGTAGACAGTCATAGACGATATTCAGAGGAAATTCCTCAATAAGTTTACTAGATGGTATTAAGGATCACACTTTGAGATTAACGGTAGTGGTTATCGAGCTATGCAGTCCGTGGCTTTGTATAGTACAAACTGAGATAAACATACAAAGCCGGGTATATATCACTGGCGTAAATATCATATTCAGTGTCATATCCATAAGAAAGAGCGTCCAGCTCAATAAGGTGCAACAGCAAGAGACGACACAACCAAAAATAAGAAGAAGGCATCCTCAGCTGGCCCCATCCCCTAAATCTGGCCATTTTTTCACTTCGGGGGACCTAGCTTTTCGAGCAAGGTAATACTGAGAAGCCCACGTAAGTTGATGAGGAAGGGGTCCGTCAGTAACCGCGTCCGATCCTTATGACAGTTGTCTTGATACAAAGCTGCTTGCCTTTTCTCCGTAGTAGTGTGACTGCGACATTGGCAGGAGATTTATGTCGTTAAAATCAGAGTGTAGGGATTTACTGGAAGGAGACCGAGCGAGGGCGGTGGTCGCAACACAACGCTCGCTCGCTGAAGAATAAATCGACTCACAGACAAGTCGGTACCTCGATTCTTCCGTGAGTAGCTTGCGGCGTTAGTGAGGTTGACAATGCGAAATCACACTCTTGTTCGCGTCCAACACCAAATCGCGCAAGTGATCATAACCAAGAACACAACTTAGGCTCTTCTATGCCTCATATAGCACGCATCGACTCCAAGTTCATCGGGGAAGCTGCGGGGAAGTGCCAAAGTGTCTCTGCAGCAACTACACGTTGTTCGAAAGAATTGTTAGAAGTCGTTGCAAGAGTGCCTTACTTACCAAAGCTCAGCACAACTAAAGCGAAGAGAAGAGAGATATTCTTAAGTCGGGCGAAGGGTCTTGGATGGCGAGAGGTATAAATTGTGCTCCTGCATGCCACTACTCCTCAACAACCCAACGACTGGATCACAGAAATCAACGGACTTGAAATCATCTCTTCACCGGCATGGGTATTTTCTACGTCTATTTTTCTCAAGTTGGGATTCCTCGTTTCCAGTATGATAAGTTGCTCACCTCGTTCTGCCAGGTCAGCACCGATATCACTTGGCGTATTGTGGGCACCTTCAGCGACGCCGCCACCGCCGACGAATGGTGGCGCGCCGTGTCAAGGGCCCAGCTGCCAGGAGCGAATGCCAACCTACTGGCCGACATCAAGCGCATCAACCCCCAGTTTTACAACCATAACGCTGCAGTCTTCAACGTGCTCAATTTCTTCAGCGACGCGCGCGTGAACACTATTTCAGAGCCCTTCCGCGGTCGTGCCTTCCTCACGCTTCAGAACGACCGCGGCGCGAGAGGGGCGGATATCATCCCTGATCAGGGTGTCACCGACCTCGTTAGCGGAGACTGGTAAGAGTGCAGTGCATCCAGCTGGGGATAAGAATAACGACGGCCACAGGTTTTACAATCCGTTCCAATGTCGATCCAACCAGTTACTGGTTCTACGACTCTGGCAGATCTAGGGTACTCGTGTCCACTACCAGGCGCACCATGTTCCGTGTGGTCGCAAAGAATGTGCCAGATAGAACGGTCATGATTCGCTCCGACACAGTTGCTTTATTTGCGTGGCCGCAAAGTAGGCCGATCTACATTGACTCCCAAGGAAACCTCATTGGAGGAGGCAGTAGCGATTGGACCTTCGATTTTGAAGACTTCGGCACCGGTCGCTTTGTCGATTCTGACGGCGGCGTTGTGTATGGGAACGTTGCCGACAATGCGCCGAAGAAGCCAGGATGGGAGCTCGTTAATTAACGGAATTGTTTTGACGGGAGTTGTAAATGTTCAAAGATTGCGATAGTAATGTACTATAGCCTGCAACGAAGGAGGATTTTATGTGTACGAGTACGACTGGATTTTCTCACCTAGGCCCGATAGCCTTGCAGGTGTTGAGGCTTTGTGCGACATTTGATACTTCACAATTCCGGTTCCCCAAGGTCCGTAACGCACCACTTGTTGTAGTTCAGATTAGTTCTACCAGATGCATATTTATTTTTCTAGCGGTGGGTGCGACTTCTGGAATCTGCAGAAGGGTCTTCGAGTATCACCATTGAGTCAACATCCCGAGAGTTTTGGAAGGAATTAGCGCCCACCACTGTACCAAGCACTTAGGAAGTCAGGGGTACGAATATCAACGTTTAACAGCACGCGAAATCTGTGCTCAAAGATCCTTAGCATACTCAGCTTGCGCGCATAATTTTACTTACCTTATGAGACCCAAGCGTACCCCCATGTATTTAGCATTGTACGCGCAGGAGCGCGATTGATGGCGATAGGGAAGAGACAGGGGCTTTCGGGGTGCACCAGCGCCAACACGTGCTGCGCAAACAGGGGCCCTAATCAAGCAATCGAACAGGTAACCAGCATCTACCACTCTCACTTAACGACCAACATGTCGCGCTTCGTCCGAGCATCGAAATACAGGTCAGCATCGCGTGAATCTACTGCTTCTATTGACTGGATTGCCCCAGCAACGCAGGCATGTGTTCGGGCAGCCAGCCAAGAAGGAATACAACATCGAGAACATCAAGGTCACGAACAGCGCTTGGGACACGAATGTCATTTCAGTTTCGGCGGTGAGTAGATTTGGAGCCCTGCGATAGGAAATCCATGTTCAATGTGCTGCAGAAATACCTCAGCGTGAACTGGAACGCTTCTGGCGGAGGCGCGTTTGCTATCTTGCCGCTGCCGACACCCTTCGCGCCAATCTCGGGTTCATTCCCCTCCAAACTTCCGGACACGTTACCTATCGCTAGGTCACATACAGCGCCGGTGCTGGACACCGACTGGTCGCCACACAATGATTCCATCGTCGCATCAGCTGGAGAGGACGGAAACGTTTTCATCTGGAAAGTCGAGTCGAGCGAGTTTGACGGCTGGGGTGAGGAAGGGTGGGCGCCACAGGATTTCGACCCCGTAGCAAAGATCGTGGCATCGCCCAGGAAAATTGGACAGGTCGTCTTCCACCCGACTGCCAACATGGTACTAGCAAGTGCGAGCGGAGAGCACACTGTCAAGCTCTGGGATTTGGATAACACCGATAGCCCGAAGTCGACGCTGGTTGGCCACAATGACACGATCCAGAGCATCGCGTTCAACCCAACGGGTACGTTATTGGCAACTACATGTCGCGACCGCAAACTGCGCTTGTTCGATCCACGTGCTGGAAGCGAAGCAGTACGCGTCGCCGACGGGCATGGTGGCGTCAAAGGCAGCAGAGTGACTTTCATGGGCGATCACGACCGTATTGCTACCACCGGATTCAGCAAGATGAGTGATCGACAAGTCGGCATCTGGGACTCCGGAAGTCTTAACAGTATCAAGATGACGGTACTTGACCAAAGTGCGGGTGTTGTCATGCCGTTCTGGAGTGATAACAATATCCTGTTCCTGGGTATGCTTTTTTCATTTTTCATGGCGTGCAGGCATCTAATCTCACTCATTCGTATGTTTCTAGCGGGCAAGGGTGATGGCAATATTCGGTACTATGAATACGAGTCGGACGCGCTTTTCGCGCTCGACGAGCACAAATCTACCGATCCTCAGCGCGGAATGTGCTTTCTCCCTCGTCGTGCCCTCAACGTCAGCGAATGCGAGATCGCGCGCGCGTACAAGATCTTCGGTAACACTATTGAAAGCATTGCCTTCAAGGTCCCAAGACGCGTAAGCACCCTTCCGGCGTGCTTTATTATCACTCAAGTCTCCGTTTCTTTGATTTAAGGCTGATTCATTCCAATCCGATATCTTCCCTCCGGCGCCATCCTATGAGCCCAGTTTGTCGGCCTCCGAATTCTTCTCAGGTAAGGAGATCAAGAGAAAGTTGGTCAGTCTCGACAGTGGTGAGACGACCTCGTCAACTGCGGCCACTGCTCCTCCCAGCAGTTCCCTACCTCCTGCCGCAGTTTCTGCTGCACCCGTGCCATCTCCTCTATCTCCTCCACCATTTACGCCCACTCCTGTGGCTGTCCTTACACCGACCAGTGCCAACCCCATCTCGCGATCAGTCAGTGAGAGCGTTGCCCACCCCCCCGATCAGGTCGCAAACTGTGCCATCTTCTGCCAGCGGGGTTCGTCCCTTTATATCTATTTTAATTGTCTTCGGCTTCCGTACTTACTGACCTCGTAGAGTGGTGACGACGCGGTTCTGAAGCGCGAGAACGACAAACTGAAGTCTGAGAACGCGAAACTTACGGAAGAGCTGCGCGATGCTAGGCAGAAGATGAGGAGCCTAGAGCTCCAAGTAGAGAGTGTGAGAGCCAATGCGAGGAAGGCGGCGCAAGCGCTCCTTGATGGCTGATCGTGAAGTCCACTAGTATTCCATGTCGAAGATACCTACTTGATTCATCTCGGATTTTTCAACAACTCTCGCAATTCAGGCCTAGTCACTAGGAAACGAAATCTATAGCATCTCTTGTTTATGTAAAAATAGCATTTCGTATTTTTACTACCGCCCCTTCCCCTATTTCCTCCCTATCTCGACCCTATAAATGTAAATGCCCAACTTTCTGTTATTGTGTTACATGTTACATGGGAACCCAACGAAAAATACATTGTTATTTTTTCCACTGGGGATATCCATAGGGCGGGGGTGCTTCCCCTTCGTGAACAGAAGATAGAGCGACCGATCTAGTTGGCGGCCCTTCATATATGAAGGGAGTGGTGATGTACGGCTGGCTGGAAGGAGGGGACTGCCCCAGAGGCGGTGTCAGGTGTCTGAACTCGAGATGCCCTGTGAGATCGATGGCGATGGCAGAGGAGATACAGAAGAATGATGAGGGTCACCCCCCTAGTACTCCCTAATATGGATCCGCGGGCCGCGCCGGCGGTAGCTCGCTTCGAAGTGCTAGGGCAGGGATTCAGTGTATATCGCTAGTGGATGTTTGCTAGCTAATATTTGCACAGCATCTATGAGTTCTACATACGAGTTCTCATCCAGTACGTATGCAAGTACTCAAAACCGTAGGCTACCCGTGGGCAGAGAGAATTAGGCGCGCGCCACGTCAGCAAGCCTCGTTGATGGAATTTGAACAATCTTCACCAAATTACGGTCGTAAAACATCAAATTTCCACCAAAAGTGCCGCTTTCGTGGCGCAAACCAACTACGGCAAGCGAAATGCATACTTCCCATGATTCAGAATTTCGGAAAAGAGGCCAGTTCGTTCAGGAAAAAAATCGAATTGGCCTCCAAAGAGCGAGAAACTTGTTTGTTCTTGTTTGCGCGGGCCTTGAACCCTTTAGAGCAAGATTGCTCGCTATGCTCGCAATAACAGCTGCTACTATGACAGTTCCAGATGGCCCCGCGCTTATTGAAGACTTCAACTTTCCATCATCCTGGATGCTTGTCGGATTATGATGAGCAACAGCCTAGGTGATGTTTGGCTTACTCACGTGTATGTTATTGGATCCAAAAGCATCAGGACCCGCGGACCATTAGCATATCTATTTTGAATCGTGAGGTTGTGCTCCGCGGAAGGAAGGTCTGTTTGGAAAAAGACCGTAACATTGTAGTCATATCCAGTGGTCCCAGGAGACTCTCGGGTGAAAATTCCTGCAAGGTGATCGTCGATGAAGAAGGACATGTTAGAGCTGCCATGTGTTGGCTTTTGAGCGTGAAAGCGCGCATAGAACGTATACGGCCGCGCCTAAGACGTAGAATCGGCGGCGGCTTGGGGAATGGCAATGGATCTTCGATACGCACCAGAAAATGACACTGAGGCTGTCGGTACCTCTAGGTTTGGATCGTAGCTGGAATCCTTCCAGGAACGCTGCAAACCTTGATTTCAGCGTCTCTCCGGGGTGTCCAAACGGAGGTAAGGCTTCACCATGTACAGGAAATCTTTGTCCGGATGTGCACTGCAGATGCCGCAATTTGGGCCATCGTTCCATATACCGAAGCTGGATAGTACGCTATACCACGCCCGGTGGTGGGGTCCCCAAATGTATCGTCAATTGTGATATTTTTGAGAACAGCGCCTATACGCCAGCAGAGAAGGAGTAGAGCAGAGCAGAATGTCAATGCGTGCTTTGGCTTCATAACAGTAGTTCGTAGTCGTCGTTTGAGGGGATGCAGTAGCTGGAGCTAAAATAGCACCTGCGCGAGTTCTGGCAACGAGCGCGTAGCCTTCATATCAGGAATCAAATTGGAGATCAATCAGTTGAGGACAGAACGTTGGTCGCAATTGATGAATTTCTTACAGGGGCTTACAGCAGCCCACTTCCCTTTGCTATTTCCGTACATTACCAAGTACGCATAGCAGACAGATATCAGTAGATATACGGTACGATGCGGTATGGCACCAATTTTGTATACCTCTCCCAATCCTTCCCGTACCTGCCGATGATCAACCAGAATCAATCAGTATCAATCTCATAAAGCAAGAGAACTGATGGTTGGAGGGCAGAACTCCAGGAGGGACTCACTTCTGCGCGCAGTGTTCGTTGTCCCGGCGTTCGCGGTGGAGGAGGAGGATGGAGAAATATATAACGTAGAAGTAGGTGATTGGGGTATTAAAGCCGGTGGGGAGAGACCATGCTAGTGCCATGATAATGTCGCCACTGCAGGCGTGGGTTGGTGTTGAGCAATTGACGAGAGGTTTCTGCAGCGGAAGGGTGGGACTTACAGATAGTTCGGATGCCGTGAACGCCCCCACCAACCAGTGATGAGCAGCTTAGACCCTCGCTCCGTTTTCATGTACTTCAGATCTATTTATGCGAACAAATCACAATGTGAGTCATCGATAGTTACTTTCGTTAGTGTACATACTCTTAGGATTCTTTCCATTCCGGAAGTCGTTCTTCTCGCCATTCGCGGTCCGGAAGATGTAATATCCTATCCCATTGACGAGGAGCACGAGTGCCACCTTGAGTGCACCCATTTCGAGCTGTTTGAATACCAAGTATCGGGCTTGGAGGGAGTATACGAATGGTATCCAGCAGAGACACCCGAAGACAAGCATGAAACCAAGGCCGTCGGTCGTGATATCCATGACTGTGAACACGGCGGTCTGTTCAAGGGATCACCACAACTTCAGTATTAAGAATGATAAAATAGTGAGAACGAACGCACTTCATTGTAGAGGGAATCGGCGATGTAGAATAGGTGGAACCCAAGGACTAGCCACATGGAGTCGGTGACTTTGGTGAGCCCACCGCGACGGACCGCCTGCTCGCATACCATGCCGATATCGATCAATCCCCATAGGATCATACTGGGACGTAGCTCGTTGAAATACTTGAGATCCAGGGATCCTATAGATGGGTTGAGTTCGCGACCCATGAAGAACTACTCATTCGTGAACATATTAGCTATTAGGGTGGCAACAATCAAATGAATATACCATACATCGTAAGCTGGGTTTCCAGTGTTTCCTCCAAGGCTAAGCAGTTTCCCCGGTTGAAATGACGTGAGGTAGACATAAACGGCTTGGATGACCGACAGGAGGAGAGATGCTGTGAGGAAACCAATCCATTTCTGGTAGAGGAACGTGAAGGATTCTACACCCTGGTATACAATCATCGCGACAGCAATGCCTGTCGCACAAATGAAAGTCGCGAAGCCTACAAAAAACATCGGCCTTGAGTACGACTGCAAGTATATAGCGAAGAAAAGTATAGAGTATACCGTTGACTTTGTAGGTCTTCCTTTGCCCATTGCGCATGAGCACGCCTTGGAAATCGTCGCCGGGGAGGACTGCCCACGCCACGACGCAGAACAGATACCAAGTAAGATAAATGGCAGTCGCCTCGGTGTCCCACAGACCCGCCCACCAATCTACTCTTGTGATACTCGATGTTACTGAAGAGATCCAGGCAGCGAGATTCCCCGGAGGACATCCACCACTCTCTTCAGAGCAACCAAAATATAGCGCGTAGGCGATGAGCGGAGAGGTGATTGTGACGAGCAGCGCGCCAGGTGGGCCGAAGAATTGGTATTCCGTCGTTCGGGGATTGAGAGCGTCCGCTATGGCGGCCATCGTCGCGCGGGCTAGAGGGCTAGAATGATGTGTCCTGAGAGGGGCCGGAGGATATTTAGATGAGTAGAGACTGGAGTACCCCACGATTTACGATCGTCAGATTTAATTTCGAGCAGAATGTAGCGCCATTTAGATCACTGCTCGAACTTGGTGTCCACGCTATGATACCAAATACATCGGTCGTTTACTTCCTAGATAATTCGAGGTGCTCTGGTCCGAAGCTATCGGGGAGTAATTCACCGAGAGTGGTCTCCCTAACGCCCCCTTCAGTTGTACCTTCGGCAGGCTCTGCCTGTGGATAGTCCGCCGGGACGAGTAAGATGGGCATATTCAGCACACAGAACTCGCGTATGACTTGACGGCACATCCCACATGGCGAAATGGGCGCCTTGACATCCCTTGTAGATAGGCGTAAGCTGGATGTTGGTAGAGTACGGATCTACTTACGTGACCACAGCGAGACCGATGAAAGTACGGATCCCCTCGCTCTGAGATAATACAGTCAAGCATCTGCAATCCTGATGCACGAGCAACACAGAAAGCTCACCACTGCCTTGACGAGCGCCGTACGCTCAGCACATATCGTACCACCTGACAACCGTTTCATGGCCAAGCCGTGTCGGATGGAAGTAACTCACCATATGAAGCATTCTCAATGTTTGCGCCCTTTATTATCTGACCATCTACGGATAGCAGCGCTGCGCCGACAGGGAACTTCGAATACGGGCTATATGTACCCTTCTTGGCTAGAAATCGATATCAAAAGGAGATCGTGAGGTACGCCGTGATATTGACCCTCAAATGCTCCTTCTATGAGCCTCTGACGATCTGGAACGGACAGGGTCAATGCTCTGGCGGACATGGTAGTCGAAAGGAAAAACAGGGTGCGTCGGCCTGCGTCGGCCTTGGGCGGATTTCCTATTCCTGCTCCCCCTACGCCCACGTGATCTCCGCCCCTTGACTTTGAACGTCGCGAATGCCGAGCTCAATGCTTTTTCCCTTGCGCTGTCGCTGCCAAATCAACATATGGTCCAAATATCAGGTCTTGAGTTCGCGATCTGCATCGTCTTCCTGCTCATCTTCCCCTGGCGAGACCCCTTATCCTTTCCCATCCCATGATCGTCCAACGCCGCACCAGATATTCCATCTTCCTCATGGGGCGTCGCAGGCTGATATAAAGGCTCGATGTACGCCGAATCTTTTACTCGCATGCCCGAATTCACAGAAATATCCACCTTGTGGCAAGATTACGAACTAGTGCGCGTACACCATCCCGATTCCATTCATGGTTGGTCTATACCACCGAGGTTGCGGCATGCGCGTTTCCAATCCATAACTGCGGCATATGACGCTCTTCGTGGAAAGATAGTGCAGAGCAATGTCGACCCCTATACCGAGGAGATATTGAGGCGAAAGCGAGCGTATTACGCCCACTACGGGCACAGGCCTCGAGCAGAAAGCGCATATCACGGAGGTAGGCACAACTGGCACGCCAGCGCCGACGATCGCTGGAAGGATAGAATCATTCTCGCCGTCGGAATAACAGTATGTGCATTTCCCACTTATTTATCCTGCAGGATAGTGCGAACGAAGGGTTGTTGGTAGGCTCTTGTCGCGGGAATTTCCCCGGGATTGTACATGTTCCCCGCGAGCATGGAAAGAAGACACCAGGATGCCGTTGCAGGCCTTGCTCAGGCGCGGAGTGAGGCTCATGAAGTGGGCGACGAGCGTATGAGAGAGCTCCGCAAACGAGCAAAGGAGATAAGGTCGTCAAGAACAGAACGTTGAGCTTCATTCAAAGGTAGGTATTCACATCTGCACATCTGCCCTGGTTATGAACTGCTATATGTCTAATTACTATGCATCGACTCAGCATATCCAGTATACAGCTCAAATGTTCCACGATTTCCAGCCACTCGGGGAGCAATATACATCCTTTTTCTTCAGATTCGGTAGAGACCTTTTGTTGAACTGGCTAGGAAACATCGACAATGAGTCAAAGTAAATCATGTTATATTCCAGTGGTTATCTCCCCACCCACTTCCGTTTCCCCCCTAACCAGCCCGTTTGCTACAATGGCCGATTGTTCCACGACACTAGGCAGACTCTACAACTTTCTGCTTTAGGATGGACCATGCGTTGCTGGTCGTTCAAACGTACGGTAGGTCATGCCACAGACAGATTCACTCCAATCATCCCTCGGTTCCCCAAAAAAAAACATGTCGACGAACTGCGCCCTCGGCATCGGGGCATAACGTCCGACCCTCCAAGTGCCATCAAGTGGGATCGGGCCGTCCCTGATGGCACGCAGAGCTGGGAGCACCCAATGCTCCCGCCACACCCCATCTCTTGATAGATGATGGAGCAGAGTCTTCATATACTGTAAGACATACATATATACCGTAGTCGTGGTCGAGATCCAAAGCCTTTGAAGTAATGATTGGGCGCAGCGTCTTCTCAGACAGCACTTCTCTGCTCCGCACACCGACGTTCAGAATTGCAACGGCTTCCTTATCGTCCTCAATGGCGTCCTACATAACATTAGCGGCTATTCGAAATTTCCTCATGCAGGTTAAGACAAGATTCACCATTCAGGCCATCGTTGGAGCAATTTTTTCCCTCGAACGACAGTTTTCCCTTGAACAGCTCGCCCTATTCCTTGCCTTGGACCTTGGACATCGCGACGCTGAGGAATTTTATTGCTCACAAACGACACGCCACAGTTTCACAAATCCTTTGCGGATTATTTAACTGACGGTACGCGGAGCGGTGGACTACGTGTTTCTAGGTCTCGAGGAAACGCAATCATTGCCTTTTATCCTTTTCGTGCGTTAGACTCCTCGCATCCAATGGGTCTACCTCATAAATATGCGATCGACTATCTCCATTGCCATTGCTCGGCACTATGGCGAAGGTAAGCTCTTCCTTGCATCGAGGCTGGAGCCGCCGTCGGATAGATGTAGTTGCATCTATTGTACTCGAGAATGGCCATCGGGGTCCTTCCGTAGAGGGCAGTATCTCGGGCGTTATGGGACGCAATAGCCGCAGCTCTTGCGCAGCTCGTAAGGATCGTGCAGAGAAAGAGACAGGTTGAGGATAGTCTTGTACATTAGGGGATTTCAAAGTTGACGTTACGACGCAACGTTACGCCGCAACGATTCCTAGCGTAACTCCCACGGTTACAAGAAATAAGAAAGCGCACAAAAACGTTACCGGCGCTTCAGTCGGCGGAGTTCGATTTTGAGTACAGTCATCGCCCGTCGTCGTGCTTCAGATTCACTACTAGCCGTCCGCTATGCCACAATTTAACCTTAGGTTTAACTATGTACTGGACTTAATTGTCCTAAAAGCTCTTGCCCATGCGCACTCTCATCCTCAAGGTCACTACATGTGTGAATTTCACAGTTGATGTTGCACAGGGGTACAGGGGACGCAGATAATGGGGGTATGTTATCCCATAGAATCCACAGGATCGGAATCAAATATTCTGCCTTGTATTCTCCCTTTATAACTACTTCGGCACTAAACCCAGACTCTATTCACCAGTAGAATAGACACTACTGTCAACTCTGACCTATCTGCTGCCCGTATTGCTCCTAGGCGGTTTGCAACTCCGATAGTTTTGTTGCGGCAGTCAAATGGGGTAGCAAAGTTGGGCGCAACAAAACAGCGCAGCTCAAACTCGTTGCGGCGTAACGTTGCGTCGTAACGTCAACTTTGAAATCCCCTATTCTGTCGACAATTTCTGAGAAACTTGGGATGTTCCTTGAAGTGCGGACCTTTCTTGCAATAAGAATATCTACCAAACGAGGCTTGGATCTGCGAAAGCGGTCTCGAAGCCAAGACATGACGGCGAGATGAAGGTGTTGCGCAAGGAAGGGACTCCATGATGTATGCGATCTTATAATACCCCTTCAAGCTGTCGAGCGATTCTGCCTATCAAACGATTGTAAAGCACTACTCGATCCTAAACCGACGCGATTAAAGCCCGGGAGCACGCGATTTATGCTCCACATACATCAACTTCGCACAGTGGAGGGTCCATGAGGCAGGTAAAACAAAATGGGGTATCAAATTCATTGTCGTCTGCCGCCTGCCGTTTACCAGTACTATTGCTGCTTCTGGCTTCTGAGCGCCGCAATTTGCCGTGTCCGCACAAACCACGAGGTGAGCGGAATAGTGATGCAGGATATGGCGATCCATGCAATGAGGACGCCGAAGTTCAATCCCACTGTTGACGCGAAGTCAGATGGACAGAAACGGACCTAGATCACACTAGTATCACTTACGCATATTGCGGGTACCAAACACTATGGTGCGAATGCCCCGGGAGACGTTGTAAAATGGTGATGCGTAGCCGTATCGGTAGAATGGCGGCAAGATCTCCAGAGGATAGAAACAAGTTGAGACGTTACCTAGTATGACGGGAAAATGAAGTAAGCAAGTGCCGCCCTACAGCATATGCTCACTCACTTATTATCCACAAAACCAAGAAGAATGGGATGAAGCGGGGAGTAAGCAAGGTGAACATGGCCTCTACAGCTAACCCACTAGATGCAATAGGAATACACATCAATAGCCATAGAAGGATGTGAGGTGAGCGCCACGTACAGTGCTGTCATCCCGAACCACATGAGCATCCAGAATACGAGGAACCCGGGGTGACCAAAACTACTCGATGTTCATCTCTCAAAGCGATCGCGATCAAAGTTTTACATACCGACGATGAAATGGTAACTGGAACGCCAGACTCTGCAGCGAATAGAACAGCTGGTAGACCAGGATGTCAGACACATCTGCCGAAGGTAGACCCAGGGGGCGGAGCGTACCGAGAGAATGAAATACATTGAGATCGAAGTCACGATCCTTGTAGAGATCAAAGATGGTAAGGAAAGGCGCTGCTCGAAGCCGGCAGCAAGTCGAGCGCCATTGGCAATACCCTAACAAGGGTGTGAGTAGACAGGTTTCAGTCCAGTGCTTCGAAGCGTACCGCGGCGATGAACTGGACGATTATTATGTGTTAGTTAGTTCGATATGTATATGTGTCGTGTGGACTCACAGAGATGATCAAAAGGTATATCAAGCCCACAAACGTGACTGCACTAGCCCTACAATGCAGGACGAATGCATTTGTTGTATGTTCAAAAGGAGAGGCGAAGATGACACTCACACTGGGATATCGAAAGGCCGCAGGTTGCGAAGGGTGAAATACGCCGGGCGTGTGATAAGTTGAGGAGCAGTAGAAAGTACACTACTGATATCAATCTGTCTGCTGATGAGCGTACGAGCAAATTGGTTTGCAAAGTTGAGGGAAAGTTGATCCATGGGAATAACAATCTAATCATATTGCAGTGAGTCACAAAGTGCCGTTCGCAAGCAAGAATTCAGCGAACATTTGGTTTAAGATGAACGCGGCTATACAGTAGAACCTTTCGTTACATTTCGTTATTTATGCACTGAAAAAACGTACTATGCATCTTCGTTGCGGGCTTCTACGCCAAACGCAGTCACGGCGCTGGTGCCGTCATAGTTCGCGTCCAATGAGGCTACTGCGGCATTGAGTCTCGCAGTGGCGTTTGGATTGACTGAATGCAACTTAGTCATGTAGTGTGGTAGATGGAGGATGTGCCTACTTGATAGCGCAACCCAGCAACGCTCGCTAATAACTGCCTGCTCAAGATCGTCGACACCGTTGGGAAAGTCGCTTGCTGGTCTGACCTCCCATGAGATTTTCATGGGTTCACCACGAACGTCCAGGAAATTCTGCACAACGGCGGCACCGATATCGCCACCATCGAAGTCCTATCGTAACAAGAGGGGTTTCAATGTCTTTTAGGTGTTATGTAAGAATAAATATCGCGCACCACAACCCAACCGTTCAAGTTGTGAATGAAATGGTCGGTACGCCACAATGCGCCCCAATATATACTGAGAACAGCAAAGATTGTAATCGAGAGCAGAACTAATCCGCCGGCGAGGACTTTGAAGTACGCTGCCCTTGCTCTAGCAGCGTCTAGAGTCCGGTCAAAAAATCCCCCGGTGAATACAGGAGCGACTGGCGGTGGAGACCGACTATGGATTGTTGCGTCGGATGTCCTGAATGATTGAAGACCGAGAGGGGCCCTGGCTTGCAGACATTGTCGTGAAAAGGAAAGGAAATCAGAGGTAGCGAACAGGACAGACGGATGGAAGTTGTGTGTTTTTAATAGATAACGCCTCGCTGATGTTGGCTGGTTGGTTGGACACATTGTGCGGTGATGTATTATCCTTAAATTGTCAGGACCCTCTTCAACACATACTGATAGCCGTGGGTACCATGACAAGTGGTAGGCTGCGCCGTCTTTCGACCTCGGGGCGCAGCGTGGATCGAATGTATGATATCAGTCGCCGGAGTAGGTGGGTGAGATGCGATCAACACATCATATGCAACCAACGACGACCGACCCTTCACGGCATACTTCACGAAACATCGTATAAGGTTTCAACGGCGCGATCTATCCCCGTATCTCAGCACCGGCGGTCTATTCGAATATCGCGTTGTCGCGCAACGCGTACGCCTCGACGCAGAAGTGGCACGGAATCGCTGCGGTAGAGGCGTTCCGACACCCACCTTCCGCGGAGTAGTCGTTGCAGTAACACAGGAAGAGAGTGAAGCTGTTGTAGTCATATTCGCGGCATCTTCCAGAATGGACGCCGGCGTCAACCGTAACTTCGAGGGCTGGTGTTTGATTGCGACAAATGGATGCATCTTAGACCGCTATCTGTAGCCGATACGTTCCGGATGTAATGTCCAGCCCACAACGTTCATGCGTCTCTGAGTGCTGTCGCTTCAAGAGTGGTCTCGAGGTGCCAACTTGCTACGAACAAGTCAAGTCCCGGGTGTGTAGTGTCGGTAGGCTATGCGGCAGTCAGGATCATGCTCCCAAAACGAAGCTGACGGAATAGTGTTTGCCTAAATGAGCATTAATAGACGAAAGGGGCCATGAGAGTCTCCGAGCCGGCTTATTGCCTACATGAAACCCACACACGGAGATGGCTTTGCATCAGAGTGACAGCGGTGAAAGGGGGGTTCATGAGTACGTGCCACTTAATCAATAGCAATGCGACTCACGGGCTTTCTTCAATAGGTCCATCATTACCAGCAGCCCGATTACACCGGACCACTTAATATATATATCGAACGCCGCTCCGAAATGGACGAACGGGTCCACCTCGCAACTGCACCCCCCGGAACCTCGGATAGATGGCGGCTGCAGATCGACATAGTTCATTCGCCCGAAGGCACAAACCGCCGGGAGGGAAGACCCTTCACCGGATACGAGGAGCCTCACGTCGACACATGCGGGCGGATGCAGGTACACGCACGTTTATAGTATTTTCCGCGCGCGAGGACTTATAGCACGATCCCTTCCATAGCAATACCCCAGCTCTTCTTGGTCAAATCTGCTGCTCTCCCCGTGACATGGCTGAGGGCATATGGGGCTACCGAGAGTCGTACTTCGTCATCCACATAGCACGCTGAGCGAAAATAGACTTGACTCAGCGATAACAGACGCATTGAGAACGCTTATTCCGCGGACTCCTTTCACCTTCAGATCAGGGTCCGTGGCGCCCCAGCGCACTCCCCTAGGTGACCTCGACGCTGAACCGACGGAATGAAGTCCCAGGAAGGCATGAGTTTGGGTGTATTGGTCGAGTTGATGGTCGTCGCATTGGAACCCACCGATGAAATAGGTCCATAGGTTTCAAGTATATCAGCTTTTCACACTGTAAACTTTGTCCACTGTAAATCTAGGGCCGATGTCGCAGAACTATCACAGCAGCCATCCGATGTCGTTCTGGTACTGCTGCTGCCAACGTGGTACCGCCAGTGACCCGCCTTAGGTACACTCGGCAGAAGCTTGGGGAGGCAGTTGAATTGGATCATCGGTCCTGCTACGGATACTGGGAATGTCTGAGAAGTCTGGCATTGAAGAAGAGGAAGTACATACTTCCTAGTGTGATACTGGGGACAAGCTGCGATCGGCCGAAAACTCCTAACTCCATTCTAGTCAGCCGAACACGTGAGGAAGGGACATGTTATATAACCCCCTGACGCGACCTCGTCGAAGCATCGTGTAGAATGCCAACTCCACGCGTGGGCCAATTATGAGGGGACTTCGGAATTCGAGGTCTTGCGCGCCTTTATCATTCCTGTCCATCGGGCATCCAGAATACTGTTCTTGTAAACATTACTCATGATCCACCTTAGCAAGTATCACCGCCCGTCCCACCTGGCGCGTCACAACACAATCGTCGCCGCCTTTATAGGTGAACTCGTTCCATATATTTTCGGCGGCCATAAGATGTAAGTACCTGATTGGTGGCTACAGCGGGACGAATTTGGCGAACGGGCAGGCGTCTCCGGTCTCCGTGCATTCATAGGGTCTGCGTATACTGAGTATACAGCAGCAATAGCAGTCATGTAAGTTCTCCACCACGCCGACCTTCCTCAAGTATTCAATTATAATTAACAAGCGCGTGGCAGCGTCGAATCTGGGTTAATGTGCATGGTCTATATGATCATATTTACTGTCACATACGACCGGCAAGCTGCTCGATGGGCGGCTTTATTACTTCAGCGAGCAAGCGATTGCGATTGTGCGCACTGTTCTTGGTATGATTATCAAGCATTAGCTCTTTAGTCGACGCGCACACATTGATACTGGTACGAGACGGGGACATCCGAGGAGTGTAAAAGAGCTTATAAAGCTGGGTCAATCTAAAATGTATATGGATCAGGTTGAATGTGAACGTTCCTGAGGGCAGCATATTTACCAATGATTATAGAGGGTCAATGGTATCTAGCTCTTGGTCGGAAACCTCGGCCCATACCCGGAAGTCGACATTGCCTGAGCGACACGATAAGGACGCTGACTTGCACCTTTGCTGTTGTGTAGTAGATTGTAGAACGGCTCTGCCTAAGCTCCTAGGGACGCAGAGGCGACCGCGTCGGTGATGCCTGCCAATTCCGAGTGCCTCAACTGACCACGGCGTGTATAAGTTTTCGACGCTGGTCCGCACTTTCCCAATGCAGTATGTTGCACAATGTCAAGTTGACAACCTCCGTGATCTCTACATTCCCCGTGAACGACAACATATCGTCCGAACCTGTGGATCCTTCAAGGGTGTTACGCGTGGCATGGCATGTGGGGTAACGGGTCGGTAGAATTTGGGAAGATTATGAGGATGTCTTATCGGTGGCTTGAGGTACCCATGATTGGCCGTAGTAGACGTAGCGATACGACGGGCGGCTTCAAGCTAGAGGGCTTCGGAACTGGGTCAGGCTAGATTATGAACCTCACTGGGCCGCTTCAATGAACACAGCGCTCCGTCACAACTTGTGCTGGTAAAGCTCAACCTGCATTACGTTATAATCATTGGCTAGGCGCATTCTCTTGAGATAGGGGTTCATCAAGCTATAGCCCAGGTTTACGAATCAGGTTGTAAGTTTATTACGGGATGGGAGTCACCCTTTGATCACGGTTCACTTGTGGCGGCGTCTTCTTTTCTGCTTGAGCAAGGAGGTGTCGATCGTCAGTGGTGATGGATACTTACGGTCTTTGGCGGCGTAAGGTGATTCAGCGCGTGGATTTGCGGTAGGTGATATCTAGAACTCACTCAGGAATCCGATTGCCTCGTCTTCGCAAACTCCAGCGTTTTTACAGTCTCCTCGTAACCCCCATTCCAACCCGAACAAGTATCAGCGTGGGTACAATCCCCTGTTTGAGTGATATTTGAGGAAATAGATGATGTACGGGCTGTAACTGCTCACAATCGTCTGCGAGCTGAAATAATATGCAGCCCAGCGCGCGGCTTGGAAGTTATATGTAGCCGTGAATACGGACATAGACTGTGCAAAGTAGGCCAGATTCGATGCTGTCACATGTCCTGTGTTATTCAATGCCCAGCCGGTAGAAGGGAGGAAAGACCTTACATGATTGCCATTGCTGCCGTATACTCGGTATACATAGTGCCTAGAAATTCACGGAGACGCCTACTGATCTACCAGATTCGTCCAGCTGCGAGGAGACGTAAGTGCAATTCTAAGAAAGCATAGTCGAATGAGCGACTCACCCATCAAAGAAGTGACTGTGATGTTGGTGATCATATAAAGGATGGCAGACACGAATTCCGAAAGCTGTGAGGTATAGCCTGTGACTAAAAGTATGTGTAAGCGACAACGGTGGTTGGTATTGGAAGGGGGAGATAGCTCACGGGCCGACGCAACAGCGAGGAGCGGGAGGGCAAGCAAGGATTTCCTAGCTTCCCATAGTATACTGCACCGATATGTCTGTAGATTGTCAAATAATAAGCAAGCGTACAAATTATCTTAGCTTGACACTTAAGAAGCGGAAATTCAGTGATCTTAAGTATAGTATGAATCGAATGTGCGTGCTCACCTTGCCGAAACGTATATATAGACCCCTGCCCTGTCGATAAGACTGTCGAAAACGGAGCTCACATTATCCATGTATGCTACTACGACGGAGGCAACGCCTACATAACGAATTCGCGACGGTCAAAATATCTGCATTCTTTACGGTAAAGCAGACTCACCATGTGCAAAGATTTGAATCTAATTTTTCATCAGTCACAAATCCAAACAGAAGATGACGATGGCACAAATACTCTTATTAACAGAAATCTTTCCTAAGGAGATTAGGCCACGTCGGTACAAATTTAGACATAATTCAGCCACGACTCACTTGAACATATGTATATCCATGTCCATTATTGCCTGGAAGGCACCCGTGCTCATTTTTTGTGCTGTCTGCAGCGTTCTGTCGACAAAGTCGCTTTGGGGGCGTCCGCGAACACTTTGGCCTTGTTCGGGTCCCTCACGACAAAGAATCAGCTGGACTCGTCCTGTCGCGTTCGTTGTAGATAGTTACTGAGTTGACTGCAATCTGGGAAAGGAAGATACAAGGACTGGACGTCCAAAATCACAAGGGAACTTACGCTCTTTGTTTTGGCGCCCGAGAATACTAACTTCAACATGATTCTTTTCATGACCGCTACATGGCATCCTTCACGTCCTCATCGCGTCGATTATGCCACTGGCGCTGGACGTTCTTCTGTCGACATTCTGGTGAGCTTTATCAAAGTTTGTGGCCTCTATCAAAAGTCAGCGCCACGGATTGGGCTGAATGTAATTAAGACGTACGACTCGGAGTTGATGGAGACTCACCGCCACAGTGCCACCATCCCAAAAAATTCCCTCGTCCTCTGTTGAAGTATTGATACCGGGATTCACAGCAAGTCAGGCCGCGGGAAAGGGTTTCCAGCCCCCAGGTCCGAAGATGTTGCTCAAGAGGGGACAAAATAGCGCCGTTGCTGATGAAAGCGATAGTTGTGGAGGATCGCAGTGCAACATATACCATAGTAAGTAAGTAGGAGGGTTATGAAAGGTTATGAAAAGCTTGCTCAATAGGTACTGAATCAGTATTCAGGGACTGTCCCATCTCATCGTAAGGTCGGCTTCAGGGAGACCGGAGCCGCAATCCACCGGAGGCAACCACCTCGCGTCCGCAAAAGGATCGCAACTAAATCACAGATCCCGTAAGATGCGTATTGATCTTTGAGCTCAACTGTTTGTATCCTCTAGCCTACAGCTACGCTTCAAGGGTAGGGTGCGGATCAGTTATTGTCGAAGCTCTGAGGCCCGAACTGAATTCGCTTCTCTCTTTGATCTCTTCAATATTCTCTGCGGAGCGATATTGATACCTTCACCGGGGCCATTCATAAAGCGATCGTCGGAGGCGAGCGGAGCATTGGCGAGATAGTGGTCGTGAGATCAGGGACGGGTCATGAATCATGATGCCCCCATATTGATTCATGTACTCGACATGTACCTGATTTTAAGTGAGTGCCGCCTCCTAATCTTGAACCTCTTTGGTCAATCTGCTCGACTATAATATTAATTCTATCGTCTGGTAGTCACGACTCGACTTGGGCCATTAATCTATGGCCACGCGATATATCAGAAAGCGCTTTAGAAATGCTAGGTGGGCCTCGTATGGAGCCTCGGTAGGCACACGCAGTGGGTGCGCCAGGAGTCCTCCTTCCTCGTCCTCCATGTGTCGCGGCAGCATCCGCGACCCTTGAACAGACAAGCACTTATTTGTGACCTGTTGTTGCAATCAAGAGGCACGAACTTACCACTTAGATACCCAAGACTACCCACGACGTACGTCAGTACATGGCCACCGGAAATTACCGTCCTGTACCTCAATCCTCCCCAACATGAGTCCTGGTAGGCCGTGTTGCCCGAAAATTATATCACGATGAATGCCGCAGGTGTCGTTGAGAGGAGTCTAGTCTTCTTGATCCCAGACCAAGCTGTCGAAAAAGTGCCACAGGTAGGTCCAAGGATGCCCAGCCACGGGACTGCTCAAATTCAATGGACTGATAGTCTGCGATAACGGTACGATCGGCGTGCCAGATTAGATGGTAAGGATAAAACAAGTCAGACAGCAGGTTAGAGACTGTCAGACAGGCGTGATTCAAAAAATCAGCCGCCCCCGTGGTGAAAGGCGCCACCAGGGTTTTTTGATGGCGGTGCATCCATAGTCTGCACCGATATTGTCTTGCTACAGAAAACAGCTATTATGCAGAACTACTTATGAAAGCAAACATTCGAGTGCTCCTCTTCGCCATCCCTCATTTCTAAACGTTTCCCGAGGATCCGATTCACCATGACGTTCGAGTTCACTCATGAGATGGGCGTCATCTCGTGAGTAGATTGATTGCATAGGAGCGAACGATCTCCTCATTTCTGCAGGAACCGGCTTTGGGCCGTCCCCTCAGCTGTTGGCGCAGGTCTTTGCTTTCTTGTCCTCTTGGTTATCGCCGCTGTGGGGGTACATCCTCGGTCTCGATCATTCCTCGATCGTGTTAGCTTCCGGATCGTTGTATACGCTCTCTTCGCCAAGTTCGTTGATATCTCATCTGGTCTCAACTGCGTGTATACTGATGATGACCCAATTAGCATGATATTCGGTATTGCGAGTGCCGTTGGCGGTACTGAGACAGGTCCAGGCTTCACTTGCGGATTCTCGATCTTCGTGCTGCAGGTGAGCCGATCCACTTGGATGCCCGTTGATTAGTATTGATCCGTTGTCATAAGTTAACTCTGCAGTTCTCGAGTTGCCTCTTATTTTCCATCGCCCTCAATCTGCAGTAAGTAACGCCCTCTGCCGATCTCTCTGCTCGCCCTAAAGAGGATTATAGACTCGTCGTTGTCCACGGATGGAATGGACAGACAATGGAGAAATACTACCTCATGGTCTCTGCCTTTATATCTGTCGCCCTGACGGTCCCACCTTATGCTGCCCACCAATACGGGTGAGTCCAACGTGCACATTTTCGATTCTTTCACTTATCGACCTTACACTATGTAGATGGGACCCTCTAGAACGGGTTTGCTGGTACACGAACGCTGACAAGCACGAGCGAGTCATTTGGCAGGTTCGTAGCCTACGGTATATCGATATCTCCATATGCTTATCTATTCATCCTAGATGACGACGCAAATGGGATGGACGGCATTCACAGTCATTGGTGAAGTTGTCTGCTCGGCTATCGTCCTTATATATATGATGAGGCATAACGTCAGTTCGGACCTCCCTTCAACTATCTTCGACTTATAAAATATTTATTTCAGGCTCGCAGTCGGAGAGTATTCGTCCCTGTTCAGACGATTTCCGACACATCGTCTTCGCCGGCCGTCCTACATGCCAACAGACACAGACACATCATTTTCCGCATTTGTAAATCCATCTCTCAGGCGTAATCTCTTGTGCAACCGTTGACTTCTCTTCCGTAGCACTCTACCCCGTCGCATCTTGTTGCGTCAACCTACTGAGTGTCGTCACGGCATTACACTCGACCTTATCCGGTGGAATACATGACCAAACGGTAAGCCATGCCAAGTTGGCGTTCTAAGTGTTTAGGCCCCTGATGCACCCATTTCGTCGCTTTAGGACTATAACATTCTTTTGCTGAGCGATATTTTGTATGGTGGTCGTGCTATTGTATACGCATTGCTTGCCATCACTGATCCAGTGCGTACTGTACATCACAAGTTCCGTCCGGTGTGTTGATGGTCTCCCAGGCTCTTGTCCGTGGGATGCGAGCACTGTTCTCTTACGTCGTGTATGGTTCCGACGCGACGACGAGCTCGGGGACGAAAACCGAAGGTTCCACATTCTCAAGCCCTGGGCAAATCAAACGGCCAGAAGTATTCGTGGAACTATCGACGATCCTCTCTCCGCCAGAGGCGACTGGAAAGGGAGAATCTGACGAAACCGACCCCACCGGCACCATGACAGATAGCAAAGCCGACCATCCGGATCGTCAACAAAGATTCGCCTCTGACGTCGATCTATCGTCAAATAGCGAGGACAAAGAAGCACCTAACAACTACGACGAAGAAGCTGCAAGGCGGGATACTGGTCCAGGTCTTCAAAGTAGAATGAGAGAAGCCCGGAGGAAGGACAAGGCGGAGCAAGATGCGTTTACGAAGCAGATATAACGGGGATCCATTTCGTTCTTTCGTGCTCGATTGTGTGTATGTGTATTTATACCCTAATCTTCTTCTACATATTAGGGACGCGTGATGCTGGGGGGTAGATTACGCACCATATAGGGCGCACTGTTGTAACTCAAGTAATGTTGTAGTACTTAAAATTTTATAATCACACTCACTCTATTTGGTTTCGAACTAAGGTGTTTTGCTCTATGGCTCCAACGCCCTCTAGTGGATTACGAACAAATACTTATCGTCGTACACCGACAAGAATGATGGTTCGCGCGTTACACTCTTTATCAACTTTGCAAGAGTATACATTTGGCCACCTTGTACATAACCACGCGACTTGTTACTTTCCTCCCAGGTCGAATCCTTTAGCCGCAATCTTGGCCATGAATATCTTGGTTTCTGCCAAAATAACGAGCCGCCCCTTTCCAGCAAACACCATGTTCGGAGCCGTGCTACCCAGGAAGAATTTCCCGAGGAGCGTTCCCTCGGAGTCCCATGTCTATATCAGAGGGAGAGAGTCAATAACAGTGTTGTCGTCTAGAGTAGAGAAGGACAGCGTACATGCACCCCGTCGCCGGCGCCGGAGTATACGTTGCCATTGGTGTCTAGCTGGATGCCATCAGGGATCCCCGGCATCGACGTAGGCGAAGACGCGGCGGTTCTTGAAGGCGTGTGTAGTGGAGTCGACGTCAAAGGCATACCTAGTCGTAAGATGAGTGAAGCTGAGGAGGGCAGTGTTTAGCGAACATGTCTTACAGAGTTGTGGGTTGCATCTGCGTAGCATCACCGCCAATTGCCCCGCTATCAGAACTTGGAAGGATAATAGAATCAGTGTACGCTATCAAAATTGAGGGGCCTCAGATGCTCACATAAAAGCCGTTTTCCCATCTCGGGAGAAAGCGAGTCCGTTGCACTTGTCGAAGCCATCAGCCACGACTCGGACTACCCCGGTATTTGGGTCGAAGCGGTACACTTGATTGGGCATCAAAGATGTGGGGCGGAATCCACCCAAGAAACCATAACTAAAAACCAAGTGAATACGCGTAAAGATGGATAGATTTGCAACGAAAACGCACTTCACGTCGGTGAAGAATATCTTGCCACTGGGATGTACTTTGACGTCGTTCAGTGAGTTGAACTGACGGCCAAAGAAATTGTCCAGTAATATCGTCGAGTTGTATGGCGGTTTGGGATTCACGAGCGCGATGGAAGGCGGGAGCGGTCCGCGGCCTGAATTGGCTAGTAAGAGCTGAGATCGGAAAGGTCCAGTTCCCCCGTTCGTCATTTGGATCGTGTCCGATAACTCGAGCTAATTAAATTCCTAAGTCCCTGATGGTATAGGAACGTGTTGTGGACTAACAGGAGTTACCGTAACATTGAAGACAGCGGTGCTGTTCTTCAAGGCAGCCTCCACTTCCGCCATACTGATCTTGCTCACGCGATTGTTTCCCCCCTCGCCTATATGGCCATCCTTGCTCGCGAAGAAGAGCTCGTCAGTCTCCGGTACGTATATCGGGGCTTCGTGTGCGAAGTTGAAACCGGGAGTCGATGCAATTTCAGAGAAAGTCGGCGAAGAGCCCAACACCTTGAGGAATCCCTTGTCAAATATTTGGAAGAAAGGTGGCGCCGTAGAAGTGGGGTTAAATGTGGTCTCGAACGTCGAAGAGCGGAATGTCCCGTTCTTTCCTATCACCGTGAATGAACGAGGATCTATATACTGGGGTCCCGGAGAAGCAGTACTTAGTGTCTGACTTGTGCACAAGAAAGAAGTGGAGAGACTCACTACGGACTGAGGCGGCAAGAATGGGCTAAAGTTATTGGCTGCGGTGACTCCGAAGGTCACGAAAGCTACCAAGCTCGCGAAAAGGACGGCCATTGCCGGTGCGCGGTGAGGGGATTGGGGTCCTTGTGCATTGTCGCTGAAGAACTACGAGAGCATTTTATAGTCCTAGCTCGTTTGACGTGATGCCTTCTTTTTTAGTCTCTGTTCGCTACCCTGTATAGTGTCAATGGCTCGTTCAGCATCGCGAAAATCCATCCTGCAGGTTGCTTGGTTGTACCTGGCGTGAACAAACGTGAGCTTGATTTTTGGACCGAAGCATCATGTGATTCGGAGAACCTCAAGCTGAGAAGGTTAATTTACAAGGTACAGTGTTCCATCACTCCTTGGCACACCATCATTCCTTGAATCACTTGCATTTTGTCGGACCACTACCTAAATTCATGTTCTCAGAAAATTCTATCTCCTGTATATACATTGTATCTACGCCGGAAAATATTTACACGGCATGGAAGGTTATTGGGAAGGAGAAATAAATGAAAAGGCTACCAAAAGGGGCCATGGGAAGCGGGCTATGGATGTGGGGGTGGAATTGGGGGACAATGGAAGCGGGTGAAATCATGGGGAAAATTCAATGATACAGCCATATACTCTGTCTACCATCCCTACTATATATCCGTGGCTATACGAGATGAAATACTCATAGGAAAAATAACTTGCGAACGACCTTCAGACAAAGTCGAGAGATCTTGAGCGGTTCCCACATTCATCACATCGTTAGTCACAATTTTGGCATGTGTAGTAGATCAGTCACATACTGTCATGGTGTTCCAAGGAGTGATGTTCCTGCGAAAAGTGATGTTGCAAACATTGAGCAAGATCATACCTGTAGTGTCCTCCTTAATCCATGAAAATATTTGAGGCTATTACCAATTCACTTTACTAGTTATCTACGTAGCTAAAAGGAGGATCACACCTATAGATCGAAGTCGGGATGCTTATCTATTTTGGTGTGTCAAGGAGTGATGGAACACTGTAAAGGAACTACTTGCTGCCCGACAAAGACAGTGTAAGGATGTCTGTGATGGTCCATATGGTGCGTAGGCCGAGCGCAAGTTAGTTGCATTATGACAGGCTCCTCAGCAGTTGGGATTGCATGGCTAGCTCAGGCGTCATCTCGTGATTGAAGCTTCCTGCGTAAGGGCCATGCAGTTACATAGAGTTGCTACGTATCAGGCCTAGGATTCAGAACAGCATCAAGTCTCCATCCGTGAAGGTCTTCGCGTGGTCATCACCGTCTTACCATCGGGCCGAGTCCAAAGGAAAAGCCACCATCTCACTGCTCATTCTTCCGTCTTCACTGTTGAACGAATGGAACCCTTCCTTGGGAAAGATCTTGACGTGTGCCCTCAAGTGAGCGGTTCAGAATCCGCCCATATAGATTGTTGACATGAGCTCTGTCTTTCCAGCAAAGGCTGTTGGTGATTTGGGTACGAGCGCTCAGCTTTATATGATGCCATTAAGCTCGAGCTAACGTGTGTTCCCTTCCTGGATTGAGATTTTCGTATATGGTGACAACCGCTCTTTTCTCCAACTGTCCCAATCATCTCAAACTCTCTAGGCGTATATTTCGTTCTGTTTTGCATTTGTATCTACCTGTTCAGATGCCGGAGAAAGCCTCATCCTTGGGTCGGCGTCGCGACTGTCCTCCTTTTCTTGCTCGCTACCTATGTGACTGCAGGGTACATCCATCCACTTGTGGTGGGTTGCCTACGTCACTGAACATATTTGCTTAGCGCTGTTTCTGACGCTCTTCTAGTTTTTGTCGACGTTGAATCCTTATTCCTCTCATAACACTCAATCCCCCTTCAGATATAGTATAACGTTGTCTGGAGACTGGGACTCCGAGAAACTGGTGCTCATCGTCCCAATTTAGCATCGACCGGCAGGTGTTTCCTCGCTTCAAGCACGCAGCTATTTTACTTACTCTTGCATTCTGGTAACCGGCTACCTTTCGCAATACGTCGGGCTGATGTTCATCGTCCTGTCTATGACCACCAATTTGACGGTAACTTGTCTGATATGTAAGTCACTAGATCCCCTCCTTTTTTATCTCACTTTAAGGAATTAGTTTGGGCGAATCTTTTGGATGGCTAGGCGTATCCGCGCCTTTCTAGGGCCTGCGCATAGTCAGTAAACGGCCGGGGGCCGTCGCAATAATGTACGTTCCAGTCATCTCATCTCTCTCTCTCTCTCTCTCTCTCTCTCTCTCTCTCTCTGATACTAGTCCGGGTTGGCCTTGGTGCAGGAACTTACGAAGAGAGCATGAAAACATTAGTCTGCCGTAAAAACAAAACAATCCGCTACTCAGTGAGTGGCCTGTCCCCCGGTACCCGACATAGTCATCGCTTAGCCCATTCAAATTACTCGTCAAGGCCAAACACTACTGAAGTGTAAAATGCATTTCTACAATTGCCGCGGAGTGAAACACGGTAACCACTCATCCAAAGCGAGCTGGAAGAGGCCTAGGCCCGTAAAGAACTGCTCTTGCGATATCGGGCTGTAGAAGCCGACCGTCTGAAAGTTGGTATGATTGGCGTCGGTGGTGAGCAGAACTCTCAAATCGGAGACATGTACCATATTCGCGTATGTCAGACCGAAGAAGGACGAGTTTGGCGGTGCGGTGTTGCATCTGAAATTCGGGGTGATATTAGGAGTTAGAAGAGGTGTGTTGTAGAGCAAGGTGAGGCGAGGCGTACTTGGGGACGGCTATGGATGGCGTTCGGTGGGGTGAGTTGACTTCGATAGAGGCGAGCCCCTGGGTCCTCCAGGGGTCGACTAGGGGCTACGCATTATTCATCCTTCTCAAGCAATGGCGCGACCCGACCTACATTCACCGTTTGTGAAAAGTACGTTGGATGGGTTCATATCCCACCCCGCCGTACTTATTCACATTCTCCACCTGTGGGGACACCGGGAGGCCTTGGGGGAACGCCGAATTGCACTGCTCTTGGAATAAGCCCAAGGATTGCAGAGACGTCTGAATAGACAGAGGATTCGTGGGGTCGCCTCTCTGGTAGAACCCTTCAAACATCACGTTCCACCTCAGCTTCGGCATTTCACAACGACATCAAGGTAGATAACCAACCGTATTCAGAGCAATACTGCCACATCCACGAGCGATCTGTGACCGGATCGCCTGCACCCCCGGGGATGGAATCATAATCAAGTTCGGCAATTGCCACCAGGAATGCACGGAAGGCAGTTTCGACGCCGAACCGGGAAGCTAAGCCTCCTTCGAGAGGATCGGTGGTGAAGTTCCTTGTTTCGAGTAAGTTGCAGAAGGGGAGTAGTGTTGCAGCGAATCCGTAGTACTGAAGTTGCAACGTAGAAATTTATAATATGTGTGAGCTGAAATTGGCAATACCTGATAGAAATCGAGGGGATCCATCAAGATGGACGCTGCGCTGAGGTCACTGATCTGGGTGATACCCTCGTGTTTGGAAGCACTCCTTCCCGCTGGACCGCTTTGCCTTGCGCTCAAGAGACCCTGCTTTATCGTGTCTTTCAAGCTCTGGTCATTACCATTTAGTGCTCTGTCAACATATCTTCATAGACGAAATGAATGACCATGAACTTTCAGGAGGTGAGTCTACGTACTTTGTGACCGCCACCCAATCCGCTGAGCAGTTCCTCGTTAGACTCCGTTCCGCGGCCATGTAGTAGCTGGCCATATCGACTTGGGCGTGAACCGGGGCTGACGATGCCCATGACGCAAAGATAGTCTCGGGGTTGCGTATTCGCAGGAAAGCAGCACGGACGCCGGGGTACGACCCACCGAGGAAGACCCACGGCGCCGTTGACGGATGGACAGGGAGCGTGAACGGTCCGGCGGAGGGATCGTTCCGGTGCGAATTGGTACCGCTGAAGGAGTTAGCGAAGAAGACAACGTCTTCGAGAGCTTGTTCAATGTTCAGAAATTTCCATTGGTCTGCGGTTGTATTTCTCTGTGGATAGTGTGGGCGTTACTGTTGGAATAAATGTGAGTATATTGATGGCCGTACGTTTACTGGGAAAGGTAGAGAACCCCCATAGAAGCGATGTTCCCACAGGATCGCAAGACCTTTGTACCGTTTTGCAAGCCGCATAACGACAGAGAGCCCATGATATTCCTGGAAGGGCTTTTAGCTACACGATGGGCATGAAAGATTATTGACCGGCCTGAAGGTAATAAGGATGCAGCGGGGCGGCGTCTTGTTCCCCAGAGTCAAACACTACAATCGATTCAATGAGGGTCTTCCAGTTTTGATAGGAGAGTTCACCACGAAATACAGGGCCTCCGGGCTCGAAGTATGTGTCATTGACCCAAAATCGATTTTTGAATGTTTGAGTCGAGTTGGAGAAGTGATCGAGAGGGACCTATAATAAAGATTGTGTCAGTTTATCGATGGGAGCTTGAAATGTTTCTCACGTCAATGAAATGGCTCTCGCCTGGGGCGGTACCCACTCTCGGTGGTATTTCCTGAAAGCCCAGTCTTGGAGCGGTAAACCTAGCCAGAGAACATAATGCAAATGCCAACAAGGCGAAGCATACTGCAAGTTGGGGGAGCCGCGCCATATGGAAGCGAGGGTGACCCCCAATTCTTCCAACGTATTTATCCCGTCATGAGTGCTCCATGAGCTGTTCTAAAGTTACGTCGAAGGCAGGCCATAGTGTGTGGAAGAAAATCTAAAGATGGAGAGAAGTTAGATAAGAGTCATACAGCCCGCAGGAAGGTTGGGAGGGGTTATCTAGAGGCTAGGAGATAGTTGCCCACTCGGGATTTGCGGACTCGTGATCACAGAAAGCCCAATCCACTCCAACGTCCCTAGTGAAAAGTGAAGTTGAGAGAACGCAAGGTTGGGGGGCTCCTGTATATCTACTATCTAATCTATGAATCTACATGATAAATATGAATAGCAGTAATTATGATAGAAGATGACCGGCCTGCCATGAATACGCCATACCAGCCACCGATAAAAGCACAAGTAGACTGCTCGAATTGAAAAACGATGGCGATGGTGACGAGTCGGCTCTCATGCTCGAAGGAGCCCACCATCGGATTTCGGACCACAGCAACGGACCGAAGACAACGCACGCGGTCCAAAACTACAACACAAATATATAAGAATATTATTTTGGGCTTTGGAAGAGGGAGGAACGCACCACGCAAACGCTCTTCCAGAGTAGATGAGGATACTCGTCGATGGTGGCGGCAGCGTGGACTGTCTTCCCGCCAGCGCGTTTGACTGGTCGAGGGTGCGCGAATTGCACCCATATCGCGTAGAGAGCGACTGAGAAGAAGTGACGCGCGAGGAGGAGCGGTGATTCGGCGATACTACACAGGCAGGTAATGAGCACCGATTACTTACCGGAGAATGATTTGCTCACCCAGCTAAAAGCGACACTGGGCCATTGACACATTCACCGCCAAGTTCGAAGTATTTGAAACAGCCGACTTGGAGCACAGCGAGGCGTGGATCTGCAGCACTACGTCAGTGTCAAGACAAGATGTCTTTCATATGGACTTGCCATCAGCACTGAATAAGTCGTAGAGGGCAAAGCTGAGAATGTTGACCGTCGACGCCAGAGATTTCCGCTGCCAATGCCACGTGCTGAGCTTGGGCCGAACTTCATTCCAATCGCCTAAATTCCTTGTCTGCGCGAGCATGTCACGAAGCAGGACGACATCGTGAAGCGCAACAGTCATTCCTCCTCCAGTCAAAGGATGTCGCATGTTTCCACGCATCGCCTATCAGAATGACCCCCGCTTTGCTGGACGGCTGGCCTTGCTTTATCGGCGGCAGGAACGAATTTGGCATGCGCCGTAGGCGATCGCTGTTTCAGTGCGTTCTGAACGGGTATGTGAAGTGCGCTCGGTAGTTCGGGTAATATATTCGTGAGCATGTGCGACTGTTAAATGGTCAGCGACTAGCAAGCGGCGCACAAGACGTCGAAACGCGCCTTGAGGTCAGAGGGAAGGGGCATCTTGACGTCAACGAGCATGCGGGTGTCGTGTTCGGAAATTTGGTACAGGAGTGCGGGGCCAAACCCTTTCTTGAGCAAGGCCACGGTACCATGCTGGGGAAGAGGTAATGTCGCGTCCTTTAGAATGAGACCGACGAATTGACTCTTCGTCACCGGCTTCGCACCAGAGGGACCCATGACTTGATTCCGGAAATTCGATGAGCCGCCGTCTGCAATAATCACCAAGTCCCCCAGTATTTCAGAAATGCCTTCGTCACTCTTCACCCTTGCTCGCACTCCGACGACCTTGTTCCCATCTTCCACCAGCTCGGTTACAGTGGCCTCAAATACATCGACGCCTGATGCCCGTTTTGCCGCCGCGCGTAGTGTCATGACGAAGCCTCCGTGGTGAAAACTCCTGCCTTCATAGCCGTCTGGGTAAGGTATCCGCACTGACTTGCCGTTCTCGAAAACGCAGTAGCCATGAACCGGTATCGCGTCAATTCCCTGTAGGCACGACTCTAATCCCAACGATTTCAAAGCAAGCACGCCCCCAGGTTGCAATAATTCGCCGACTATACGGTCAGGCTCGGCGAGTGAGCGTTCGAGGAGGGCGATGCGGAGAGGTTTCTGGCGGGGAATGGTCGCCAACGCGTGGGCCAATGCCGAGCCCGCTATTCCTGCACCGACAATCACGACGTCGTATTGAGTTTGAGGCATGGCGAGTGGTTGAAAGAAAGGAACATTCAGTCGCAATACTTTATTGGCGGACGTGATTTAGAAATGGGACCACTGAGATCGGCAAGCGCCGAGAGACGTCCGCCTGGACCGGCCGAGCAGCCATTCCAGGTCAATTCGCGGCCTTTACTGCCTGAAATGGTGCCACTCCATATATCTTCATGGAGTCACTGAGTGTTTCGGTCGAAACTTAGCTTGGAGTCTGAATAGCATAACATCCAACCCCCACAAACTAGCCCATTCTGGGTCGATACATGCTCACCTGGACCTCACACTCTGATCAGCTAATTAGACGTGTACACAGCGCCGTGATTATTACACAGCTAGTTAGGCTCATAATCAGCGTGGCCCTACACTGGCAGTATTTCCCTCAATAGATACCCTTTTAGGAATAAACTCCATTCCCCTTTTGTAAACGCGTGATCTGCTCAGCTGATCAGAGTGTGAGGTCCAGGTGCATCACATGGGCTGATGTCAGCAGGGTCCAAAGGCGGGGGCGACCCCGTGGCACTCACGCCACTTCCCGCTCGTCGTTGATGGCAGCGCCGCCGCCGTCCCCCTCGATATAGTCAAGTACACAACTTGTATATACGTCCATAACGTGTTTTTAACGCTCTTTTCAGTAGACTAAGTCCTGCTTTACTATGTGTATCACACAAGTAGATAGCCCTCAAGCTACCCCTAGTCAGGTCGGACTTAGGGAAGTACAATCAACAAAGTAATTCCCACGCCTCTTCTCCCTCAACCATGACCAAGGCCAAGACAGTGGGCACCTCTCGTGCTGCCCGATTCACCGTTGGGAACCGTTGCATGGGGCGCATGGAGACCGTTGATTTCAGAGGGGTGACAGCACTGCGGCGAGAGCGCTGGCGCGCAGCGGAAGAGGTAGATCAACATATTCAAGGTGCACTCACCCCGTTTTCAATCCCTCTCCCATCTCATCATGCTCCCCAGGTTTCAGTCGGGAAACCCGCCGCATGATCGCAGAACTTCGTGACGAAGTCCATGTGGATAATGTCAATAACACTGACGAGGTTAATGGGGGGAACGACATGGATTGGGAGCTGTTGGATATGATAGACGATGACACAATAATGGCTGGGATGCGGGAGATGTTCCAACAGTAGTATGCTTCTGCCTTTTTCTCTTTGCTTCCTTTTTTATTTTTTTTCACAGTCAGTATGGCTGGACCTGGAGCTCCCGAACATGGCGTGACCGCAGGGAGTGCCTCTGGTTGAACTGGAAGCCTCAGCTGCCTAGTCTTTGCGCTGCATACATGGACTGGAAATACTCTGCTGCTTCGTCCCCGTCGTCTTCTCCTTGCCCTTTGGATGATGCCAGAGGTGCCGCACCCACCCTCCACCGTCTGCTTTCTTTCAAATTGAAGTCATCGATATCTACACTCTTGACGACATTGTATCTATCCCCTATACTGAAGAACAGACTGCCTCCGATGCTCTGGTCGCCCGAGGGTACCTCGGAACGACACCTATCACACCTAATCTTGCAATCTCTCTCAAAACCTTGGAGCTCTTCCGCCACCTTCGCTTGCGCAAGGTATCTCTCAGTGTAGAGGTGTTCACAAAGGTGATGTGCGATTATTACAATGTACGTATCCTCCACTTTCTGCCTCCTGGATACTGCAAAACCCACTGGTTACCTCATTACTAGATGCCCTATCGGCGCCGGTATCGCACAGCGCTCGCGGAGGCCTTCGACATCTACCTACTGATTCAGCAACAAGTAACGACACATGTACAGCAAGCTCTCGGTCGTGACACTCCAGACTGGTGGGTCCTCAATGCCTGTCCTCCCTGTACGTATGAGGTGAGTTTTTTCTCTGTTGGAGGGTTGTATCATTTCTAAAGCCCTGTCAGCTTGAAGATGAACCTGAGCTGATGTTCTGTCGCATGCTCGTTATCGATGGTAATAACTTGCTCAAACACATGGGGCGCATCGGCAATCATGCAGTGGGTGACACCCGAATTTTCGAAGGGGGGTGACTACTTCCTTTCACGTGAATATGTTGACACGTTTGCTAGCGAAGTACAGGGTCGCTCAGCAGCGGACGTACCTCGACCACCACCATCGAACTCCACAGCCACCCCTGAGACCGATGATGCCACGAGCCGCGATGTCCTTTCACCCTGTGCCGACAACTGGAAAGCTGCTGCGACTGACAATAAGAAGCGTATGTGGAACATTTTCGAAGAGACGGGCATTTTTGCCTGTGCGTGTAGGCATGGCATGATTGTGTGGCTGGCAGACATGGTTCGCAGTGGGGAGCTGTAAGTCTGAGTCTACAGGTTGTTCATTCCGCTAATGGGGTTATCTTGCAGGGCCAAGTACCCTTTGGCAATCCTGTCGAAAGTCTTGGATACCCTGGGCCCCCGCATTCTCATGGGTTACGACATCGGGTGTAGCTTCCAGAGCACTGTGGTGTCAAGTTCCCTGGTGACTCGCGCTCGTGATCAAGGGCTGCGCCTGTGTGTCAACGCCTTCCACGGGTATTCCCACAGTTACTCATGCCAACAGAAACATCACCCCAACATCATCCCTGGAACTGGCATTGAGGATCTCGAGACCCTCAAACGCGTCTTCAGCGTCTCCAACCAACTTGCCAATGTCACCCGATATTCATCAGCTTTCCACCAGCGCCTTTTCATCGACACTTTCTTTTCATCAATGGGACGAAGACAAATATCTGAACCTTGGAGTCATGTTATACAACAACTATAAACAAGCCCTCGAAATCATCAACACTGACTCTATCGCATTACGGGATGCCATGGCTTCGCTAAACATCAAGGAGGAGGACTTCGAAAGATGGCAGAACGAGGAGATAGAATATGTATCGCAGCTCGGCTCAGAATCGGAGGGAGATCTCCTTCATATCGCGTACATGGAGATGTTGCAGAAGCTTCGTGACATTGAGTAAGTAAGATCCCACATGTACCTCGACCAGTCGGCTGACACATGTAGGTCTCGAACACAAACCAGTGCCCAGCGCTTCATCACCAGTTATCCCACCTCGGCATCTGGCTCTCACGCCTACAGCTCGGAGCTGTCCCAAACCCAAAAACTTGAAACCGAGCGGCGTCATGCACGTGAACTATATGAAAGCACCCTTTGCGAGGTGATTGCGATCGAAATCAAGCTTGGGTTGCTGATCAAGATCGCTGGCAACCCTCCCATCCTCAATATCTCAAAACACTCAGTACATGTCCCTTCGACGCTATCACCAGGCCCTCGATAAACTTCAAAAAACTCGTCGTACAGTGGCTATTCGAGCTACACAAGATGAATCTATCTGCTAGCGGTAAGAATTTCTCGACACTCTGAAAGTTGTACCTAAATACAACCTAAAAGGTTATTGTGTACGCACCCACATTGTGAAGGCCTTGCAGCGGCAATGCAAAGTGATCCAGTTGGCGCTTAGTGAGTACAACAAGGCAGCAGCAGCACTGAATCCCCCCCGGCCCGAGCTCGATTGGAGTGAAGTATCACATTACAGCTTTTTGGAAGAGTTCACACTGCTACGCGAAACCCGTCAAGACATCCTTTCGAAGCCCTGGGCAAAACCTGCGATTCGAGAAGCCATCAAACAGTCGCATTGACTCAAACACGCTCGCGAGGAAGTAGATCGATGCAATCTTGAGACTCGGCGCCTGCTTACAGCGATCTTGGACAAGCACAGCCTTTTCATTGAAGTCCTATGGAAACTAGAAACATCCAATCCCCCCCTTCATGGCGCCGTTTCCGAGTACTGACCCACCGCCGTCACATCAACAAACACCATCCTCCACCGTATCTCTCAGATCCACGCCCTTGCTGGATTCACAGGCGACCCATCGTTCGGTACGCGGAAAGGCGCAGCGAGCTTGCCGGCTGACACTACAGTGAGTCTCGACAGTCCACCAGCTGATGACGGCAAACAACACTGATGCGGAAGGCAGTGAATCGAGCGATGATGAGGGCTATCGGGACATGGACAGTCTGGTGAATTTCATCTCACACTTAGCGGAAGCATAGACATAGTTTTACATTGTACTGTTTACGAAGTAATCATTCGCTTTTTGTTAATTTTACCGTCAGATTGAGTGAATAATAAATGAATAGAAAGGGTAAAGCAAATTACTGATATCTAAGGTGAAAGTGATGTCGGCGGAACTGTTCGTACATTATGGAATTGTGATTCCAGGTTGCGTTCAATGATGGGATTGAGTGAGGGATGGACTAGTGCATATATTAATTTAGGGCTATCAGAATAATTGCAAGTGTACATGAGAAGTTAGAATGACCGCCGGAATATGTGAACAATAGCAACACTCGCGGCAACGAGTATTGAGCATTGCCAGTTGAGTGAGCACTTCGCATATCACACCCATCACCTCGACTTCGTTGTTTCTAATGATAGAATCTGTTATATTGACTACTTACATGAATGTATCAGTGTTATTTAATCATCCTCATGTATCCTACAATCTAATATCACAGATACTTGGTTTGCAAGGACTTGCACATTCCAACGATCACGGGCGTCTATTGTTAGCTTTCTTTCTCACACACTGTCACCTTTCATCAAACATTCTCTTTCTTCCTATTCTACATGTCATTTTACTTTGTGCTAGGTGGAAGTAATCCGGGAAAGAAGACCATCCCGTGAGTCTAGTACTATTTTGAATAGCTCCATGTTGATGAATGGGTAGGGCATCAGTCGCCTTCGGTACATCAGCACCTGTCTTTCCTATCAACATCAAGCTTCCATCTGAACGTGATGCTGATGCAGCTCAGTCGATGCAAACTCTACTTGAAGTTCTCGGGTTGGACCGTCCTCGTGAAGAACTTGGGCAGCGCATCTACGATTCTCCCATCTCACGAACCATCCTGCCTTCCATTGCAACGTGGTACACCTTTCGAACTGGCCCGAAGATTAGACATTTGATCTTGACTGATTACAAGTGAGTACCACATTTTCCTGGGCTTGCCACTACTCAGAGATGTGATACAAGCAACGATGTCATCCCCATTATTCACGATAACACCCAACCGTTCCACCCAGCCATGCGGACTACGACAACTCTTGCTGACGCCCTCGTCTACATTTTGATGGGCTGTAGCAAGGCGGCACAGGATCAGATGTGGCTGCTCAAACCCCCAATCTTTCTTCCACCTCCAATATCAAGCCCAAGGCCTCGAGTTCAGTCTGGTCTACGCTTACCGTCGCAAAAGACATAGTCCAACCTACCCTGCCCCTGAAGAAAGTGTCAAATAAGATTGTGGAAAGCAAGTGTACAACAGAGCAGAAGGTCCCAAGTGCGTACTCATCTGCCGCAAAATAATGTATCAATAATGTTTGCACCTATCATCGTAGCCTTACCGCAGAAGGCAGCTCACAATGTAAGTGATGACAAGGAACCACCATGGACCACAGACAATATCTTCCAAGGGGAAGCAAACCAGCCCCGTCCAAGTCAAGTGCGCTATGCGTACTCTGCAGACAGCCCTTATTTCCTCCCTCCCCCAAAGTCCTCTCAATCTGCGTCGCCCATGAAGTCTAGCCGTTCCACATCGCCCACGAAGTCTGCCTGTCTAGCCTCCCCAATGAAGGTGTCAAAGGGGAAGGTGAAAGCCTCCACCCCGCTGCCGCCTAACACGCACATGCGTCCTTCATCACCAATCGAGTCTGCTTCATCTGCCATCAAACCACCATTGACTGTGGGTATGCTAAAACAGCCATCGACACCCAAGAAATGTGAAGCAGCACCGTCAACATCTCATGTGGTGAACTTACGTCGTCGTGAGTTCTACTTCACACTGACGGCCTCTTGAAGTTCGTTTAACCAGTCACATAGCCGTCTGCCTAGACAGAGACCTGAAACACAACGCTGACATTCACCTGCACGCCTGCACCCAAATACTTCTTCAAAGTTAACGACATCGTGCAGGATTATCTTATCTCCCATGGCTACAGTGATGGTGCCGCTCTCAAGATCATGCAGAGCTTCAGGCGTTGCGCTTGCGCTGAAGACTTTGCCGTTGAAATGCTTCGGTGTGGCGAGGCTTTCGTTTATAGTGAAATGTTGTTTTTACATAGGCTCCTTTCTGTTACTTCCCCTGTCTAAGCCCTAACTCACGTGCTTTATTTTACTTGATTTTTCAACAATATCACACATTTTTTACGCTGCAACCAACATAATGTCTGCACTGCCGCCACCGCCGCCCTCGCATGGACTCCAATGGATCCATGGCTCAACGCGCAAGTTCAAGTCCTCCCACACTTACTTTCCTCGCAAACGCGCTGTGAAACCCATTCTCAAACTCCTGAGGACAGTCTGAACGGCGCAGCAACTGCACAATCGACAACAGAAGCTTGACATCTTGACCCACCAGCAAGAAGTCAATACTTTCATATGGGCAAAGGCAGAAATGCTGCGCGAGACATACGGCTGGTGTTCCGCCAAGCGATACTACGAAGACCTTATCAAGTTCTGCCATGTGGACAAGTTGAAGCACAAGATTAACTCATGGAACACCTTTGTGCATCACGAATCAAAGAAGCACCTGAACGGTGAGACTGATGCTTTCCCATACGGTGTAAGGTGTGAAGCTTACCATTGGCTCAGACACTCCGGACGGCGTTCTGAAGGCGACTGCTGCTGACCACGCACGTGCCCTCAAGGACAAATAGAAGGCCATGACTCCAGAAGAACGTCTCACCTATACTGAGGCTGCAAGATCATCGCTGCAAGATCAACGAGACGACAAGCAAGGAGGGGAACGTCAGACGGCTTACAGTTAGGGCCTCCAACCGTCCCGTACGCGGCGACGGCCGTATACTCACGGCTCACTTACGGACATGGCAAGAGGGTAACTGTATCGTATACGGACAGAAACCGAGGCCTGACGGTACAGTACGGGGTTGGTACGGGGGTGCAATACGGCTTTGACAGCCGTACACGGGCACCACATATATATTACAACAGCTAGTAGTGTATCAAAGTTTCACTTTTCGTGCAAGACAGATCCGTTGCTTGAGAAGCATGAGCATGCGGATCGTGTCCAGTTTGAGGCTCGCACGGCGAAGGGATATGGTGTCCCTGCCACCTGAAAAGATTCGCTCGACGGCCACCACTGAACCTAAAAAGCCTTGTCAATAACAGGACAAAAATCAAGGGAGCAGACTTGGTTACCTGGAATGGAGAGCATATCCAACGCAAAGCAGTACAGGTTGGGAAATTGAGACCTTCGCCCATACCACCATGCAATGGGGTCACATCCGTCAAAGTCTTCAGGTGGTAACTTCCAAAATTCTTCGAGTTCGTCCCGACAGGCAATTGGGGCTCGCTTATAACGTGCCAGAAAGTTGATTTTCAAGGCTAGATTATCGAGACTTATGCTCAGCGGTGAAGACTGTGAAATAGAAGTGGCAGCGGGGGCAGCGGGGGCAGTGGCAGATTTATCCTTGTAGAAGGCTTCGAAGTGGGTCTTGAGCTTGGACTTGGAGGTTTCCAAAAAGGACAGGAGAGTTTCGTCGTCAGTGTAATCTGCCTTTAGGCCTTCATATGAGATCCAGGGATCCAGTACTATCATATGTGAAGCCATTGAAGCGGTGAACAGATAAGGTTTTAGGGACTTACAGCTGGCCCATGTGCAGTACGACGAATCATCAAATTTTGTGTAATAATCACTCAGCTTTCGATGGGCATTGGTGATAGCTTCCAGAAGCGCAGGGGAAATACTATCAGGTAGGTTTACCAGGATAGTCTTGAGATGATCTTGTAGACCCCGGAAGATCACGAGGCAGGATGATAACATTGGGCATCGTGTTGATGACATCTGTGTTGTTGCTGCACGGAACTTCTCCAGCCAGGATGCGACAAGCGAGATCGCTTGCCAATCTGATTCATATAGCTCATGCTTACGGAGTTCACGGTTGAACGCTCTTCCCGACATAATCATTGATCACGTCCTTGTAGTCGATGGCACATTCTAAGGGCTCATTAGCGAACAGCGACTGGTGGCAAATCAAAGTCCTCTTACGAAGCATCTGGTGAGTCGAAGACCATCGGGTTTTCATGTCCAGTATAAGCATGAGCGGCAATGTTGGTATCGAGCTGCCCAATGAAGAGGCGACTTCCTTTAGCCATGTTTGCCAGCGCTGCGGACTTGACCGTATGGCAGAAATAATCTTCCGAAGCTAGAAAACCAGAGGTGAAGGAAGATTGATGATAGTAAGAGAAGATTGATGTGCCTTGATGACAGAGCAGGAGATATTAGATACAGGATCATCTTCATTATCCTCGTCTTTGTTGTCAATAAAACCTCCCGCATCGACACTATCTTGAGATGTGGCTGCTGTTACACATTCTTGATAGGTACCACCACAGCTAGCAGCACAATCACGTTGGCTGCTGGAAGTAGCGCCTACACCCTCAAGTAACTAACATAGAAAATATGTTTATCGTTCATACAGGTCTCAAAAGTAAGCACTTGCCTTTAACGCCGCAAGGTGAATGGTATGTGGCATACACCGTAGTCGCGCATCCTTGGCGGAGAAGGGAATATTGCGTACTTTGCAACGGGTTTCAAATGACCTCACGAGAGTGTCGTTGTTTGTTGCATTATCCATAACAAAAGCGGAAACCTAATAGATAAACTAGTATCAGTGTAGATAACGGGGTACACAAATCAGAACTTACACGGCCAAGTAAACCATATTGCTCTAGTGTTTCCCACACAGCTTCAGTCATGTTCTCGCCTGAGTGCTCGCCAAGGAGCTCACGAAAGTCTATCAATAACTCCTCTGCATGATAGCCAGTAAGTGCCATATTGATTGGTGAAGCTAAAGTGAATGGCTAACCAAGTTGACCTCCATTCGTGACATAATGCGCTATAATGGCCAAGAATGCAAACTGATTGCTGGATGTCCACGCATCAAGAGAGATGGCCACTTTGGCCTTGAGATTCTAGTGAACATTATAAGTGGGGAATTTGCAAATGAAAGGATTAAACAGCTCACCGTAAACATCTCACAAATTTCGGCAACTGTATCCTCGCCAAGCTTTATTATCCGTGTGCGGATTGTTGAGTGTCCTGGAATATGAAGCGGTTTTTGAGCCACAGTGGGTGTATTGAAGTAGCCGCCTGAACTCCTGCTGGTTCACTTCTTCAAATGGTTGGTTGCAGGCAACCATCCACTCGGTCAAGAGCAATTCAAAGTGGGATTGATCCCAAGCAGCCTATAGACAAATCAAATAAAGTACCATTAGTCCGAGACAACACTGTACCTCAGCTTGCCGCATGAATGCTGTCTGTATGTTCTCGGTAGATACTTTGAGACCTGTAAGGGGACACTCCTATTTTTCTCCTATTCCCCTGTCCCCTTCCTCCTCGTTCCTTTCTCCTTTCCTTCATCCCACGGACTCTTACCTACATCCCCTTCATTCCCTTTCGTCCCCTTTTCCTTTCCATCCACTCCTTTCGCATCCGAGTCTCGTCCGGTGACTCCGAAGTCTTCCCGCGCTTCGGACTCGCTCGGACTCGTATATACACTTTGGGGCTCGTCCGGGCTACCCCTATCCTCTTTCCCCACTTCATTACTCTTTGCTCTTACTCCCCCAGGTCGCTGGCACGACTCCTGTACATTCCCCTTCCACTTCATTATCACATGCCCCCTTGTACCTTGTGATATTCGTTCGGACTTGTGGCTGGTGTACTGTACAGTTATCCTTCATTCCTCCCACGCTACTACAGTATATACTTCGCTTCCTAGCATGGAGAATCCCTATCCTGTTCTCTTTGGATTCTCCCTCTGCTAGGTGAGCAGCTCTCTCATGTATTGTAGTTAGACTTATTCATACTTTGGATTCTCCCTCTGCTAGGCCTGCGCTGTGCGGCCATCTTGAGGTTGCCCTTACAGCAGAACAGGATCTCCCATCCTGGCACCAGAGCCCTACGGAAAACGTCCTGCGCCACTCCGGACTCGTTCCCGACGTCTCTCCGGTTTTGCGGACATTCCGGACGCTCTCCTGCTACTCCCACCCACCTCTGAGGACACAAGGAACTCCATCCCTCGCTCCCCTGACGACTCCGAAATGACGGGCGGTTCTAGCCAGATCCCGCCATCCGAGCCAGCCGACTCAGGACCGGACTCCGAGACTTTGCAGACCTTGTGGGCTCAGACGTACGAACACCAAACCCAAATCCGTTCCATCCATGATACACTTGCCCGAATCGAAGAACTCCTCCTAAACACCCCGTCCGACTACTCCGAAAACGACTCCGGACTCCGAGCTGAGGGGCACCGAAGCCTCCCAGCACGCCCCGGGTCGATCCGAAAACACTCAGCGTTCCCGTCTGAAGCCTGCCTCTCCCCCAATCTTCGACGGAAACCGCAAGGATGGCCGTGCATTCTACAATGCGTGCTCCATCTACTTCCAGCTCTGTCCGGACCACTTTCCGAACGAGCAGGCCAAAATCCTCTGGTGTCTCTCCTTCTTTCAGAAGGATCGTGCCAAGGAGTACGCGGACATGGTGCTCCGGAGTCCGAAGGATCCGTACTTCGAGTCCTGGGCCGCCTTCGCAACCGAGTTCCGGACTCGCTTCCTTCCGGATCGGGAACGCGAAGCCGCCATGCTAAAGCTGGAGTCCACCCGGTACCACCAAGGCCGTCGGACCTTCCAAGAGTACCTCGATGAGTTCCGGGATCTCGTAGACCAATCCGGATACACCGAGGGCTCCAACATCACGATGAAGTTCCGCCGCGGATTGGACTCCATCATCCAGAGCCGCGTTGCCGAGTCCGCAGACTGTCCGGACGAAGATGACTTCGAGGAATGGTACAGAGCAGCGCAGCGGGTTGCTGACAATCGTGCTGCTAACCAGTCCTTCCACTTTGGCATGCACTCCGGTAACTCCGGACACTCCGGACCCCTCGTCCGACCAGCAGCCAATTCCGGAGTCGCTCGGACTCCTGCGGGTGTACTTCCCGTGCCTCGGACTCTGCTCCCACCTCTGCAATCGCGTTTCCAACCCCCGCCTCCTCCGAAGGCTCTCTCACCGGGCGTCCCTATGGACGTCGACCACACCCGCTCCCGACCTGCCACTTCACAGCTCTGTTACCGATGCGGCAAGCCCGGCCACATGTCCCGCGAGTGCCCACTCCGGTACGATGTCCGGTTCATGACCACCGAGGAGCGGATGTCCGCCATTGAAGATCTCTTGACCGCGGCCGATTGTTGTAGAAAGTGCGGAAACTTCGGAAGGAATAGATGGTGAGGGAACGGCCCCGGTTGAGGAATCGGGCACGGCGGATTTTGTCCGGACCAACGAGTGATCAGTGCGACCTCGTTGGTAAATAACCGATTTGCTTGTCTTAGCGTAGACGAAATACGAGATGATGACTCCGATCAATCCGATGATTCATCCGACGTTAAGCAAGCGACTCCGGTTACAATCCGCACACACTCCGAAGGTTTCGCCCGCAGTGGGAACGGCGGCTACCCAGTAGCTATAAGATCTCCTCCGCGCTGCCCGGCAAGCTTTCCTTAGATATACCCGTTGAAGTGCAGAGCACGGATACACAACACAGATGCACCCTTCAGGCCCTGGTGGACTGCGGGGCCACCGGAGTCTTCATGCATCCGCGCTTCGCTGATGCCCATGGTTTCACCCGACGCAAGCTGTCCGCTCCGATTCCGGTCTTCAATGTCGACGGATCACCAAACGAAAACGGATCCATCTCTGAAGTCGTGGACCTTGTACTCCGGTTCAAGGATCACACAGAACGGATGCTTTTCGCAGTCACTAACATCGGACGGCAGGACATCATCCTCGGATACACCTGGCTTCGGAAGCACAACCCCGAGATCGACTGGCAGACGAAGGATGTGACCATGAGCCGTTGTCCGTCCAGATGCGACACCTGTCGCAAGGAGTTCCGCCATGACAAGCTGGCCCGACGCAAGGAGTCCGTGCGACTCCGGGAGTGTCGTACGGGTCCGATGCCAAGGGTTGAGAAACTGCACTCTGATGATCTCCCACAGCTTCAGGACTGCGAGGACGACGACGATGATGACGAGACTACAACTCCGGACGACTCCGGACTTGAGAAGGGTGACCGTATCTTTGCAGCCATTCCTCCTCCGACTCCGAAGTACCTTCGGAGTCTTCAGGAAGAACACATCCGGGCTTCGGAGACGGTCTCGCAGCGCCTCGCATTGGCTTTCCAGCGCAACAAACCCCACGATCATCAGAACAGCGCAGTCCCGGACTTCCTTCAGGAATTCGAGGACGTCTTCGCAAAGGAGTCCTTTGATGAACTGCCCATGCCGCGTCCGTGGGACCACGCCATTGAGCTACTGGACGGAGCGGAACCGACCTCTACCAAGTGCTACCCGCTGTCCCCTGCGGAGCAGAAACAGCTGGACGAATTTCTGGAAGAAAATCTTCGGACTGGTCGGATCCGCCCCAGCAAGTCACCTATGGGCCGCCCCAGTGTTCTTTGTCAAGAAAAAGGACGGATCGCTCCGCTTGGTCCAGGACTACCGCAAGCTCAACAACATGACGGTCAAGAATCGGTACCCGCTCCCACTCATCTCGGACTTGGTGGACAAACTCCGGAACGCTCGATACTTCTCCAAGCTCGACGTCCGATGGGGTTTCAACAACGTCCGGATCAAGGAGGGTGACGAGTGGAAGGCCGCATTTCGGACTACGCGCGGACTCTTCGAACCCTTGGTGATGTTCTTCGGACTGACCAACAGCCCATCTACCTTCCAGACCATGATGAACGACCTCTTCCGGGAGCTCATTACGGAAGGTGTGGTCATTATCTATCTGGATGACATTCTGATCTACACCAAGACACGCGAAGAGCATCGCCGGGTTCTCAAGCGAGTCCTAGAGATCCTCCAGCGGAACAAGCTCTTCCTCCGAGCAGACAAGTGCGATTTCGAACAGACCAAGGTGGAGTATCTCGGAGTCGTCATCTCCGAGGGTAAGATCGAGATGGACCCCGTAAAGGTTTCCGGAGTCGCGGACTGGCCGACCCCTCGGACTCGGACTGAACTCCAATCCTTCCTCGGGTTCGTCAACTTCTACCGCCGCTTCATCAAGGACTACTCGCATATTGCTCGGCCTCTCTTTGACCTCACCTGCGCAAAAGAATGGCAGTGGAACGACTCCGCTCAATCCGCATTTCTTCGGATCAAGGAGCTGATCACTTCGGAACCTGTTCTGGTCTTTCCGAAGGAGGATCGGCCGTACCGGGTTGAAGCGGACTCGTCGGACTACGCTACGGGTGCAGTCTTGTCGCAGCTGGATCCGGATGATGGTAAATGGCATCCTGTCGCATTCTACTCTAAAAGTCTGCAGGCTGCGGAGCGGAACTACGAAATACACGACAAGGAGATGCTTTCAATCATCCGGGCACTCGAAGAATGGCGGCACTACCTTGAAGGCGCGGAGACTCCATTCGAGATCTGGACGGACCACAAAAACCTGGAGTACTTCATCAAGGCCCAGAAACTCAACCGTCGCCAGGCCCGCTGGTCCCTATACCTCTCCCGCTTCGACTTCACTCTCCTGCATCGTCCGGGTCGGACTATGGGTAAACCGGATGCTCTCTCGCGTCGCTCGGATCACTCGGACGGTAAGGACGACAACAAGGATGTGGTTTTACTTAAGCCGTCCTACTTTGCCGTCCGTGCCACGGGTGTCACTCTTGAAGGGGAGGAGAAGGATATCCTCACGGCTATCCGGACTGGAGTGCGAGATGCGAAGTTCGAAGACGCAGTGGCAAAGGCAGCAGAGGAGTTGAAGAAGGCCCAGGGCAGTCGCAAGACAGTCCGGAGTGCGGAATGGTCTCAATCGGACGGACTCCTGATGTTCCGGGGTAAGATCTATGTTCCGGACTCACCGGACTTGCGTCGGACTATTGTAGCCCAGCACCATGACACCAAGGTTGCAGGACACGCCGGCAGATGGAAGACCCTTGAGCTCATTTCGCGCAGCTACTGGTGGCCAAACATGTCCCGGTACATCGGATCCTACACACCCGCCATTGCGACCTCTGTCTCCGGACGAAGGCCCAGAGGCATCCGCCCATGGGTGAACTCCATCCGCTTCCTATTCCGGATGAACGCTGGGATCGTCTGAGTGTCGACTTCATTGTCGAGCTTCCGGAGTCCGATGGATTTGACGCTGTCATGAATGTGGTCGACTCCGTAAGCAAACGCGCCCACTTCATTCCGACTCACACCACAGTGTCCGCCCTCGGATCCGCGAACTTGTACCTGCAGAACGTCTGGAAGCTGCACGGACTCCCTCGGTCCGTAGTGTCCGACCGGGGTCCGCAATTCGTCGCAGAGTTCACCCGAGAAGTCTACAGGATGCTCGGAATCAAGCTGGCTGCCTCCACTGCATATCACCCTCAGTCCGACGGACAGACAGAGCGGACTAACCAGGAACTCGAGTCTTATCTCCGGATCTTCGTCGGAGAGCGTCAGGATGACTGGGCCCGACTTCTACCTATCGCAGAGTTCGCGTACAACAACCGGGTCCATGCGTCCACTCAGCAGTCGCCCTTCCTCCTAGATACTGGCCGTCACCCTCGTCTCGGGTTCGAACCTCATCAGCCGCCGTCTCGGATGGAGTCCGCAAACGAGTTTGTAGACCGGATGAAGTCCGCAGTTGATGAAGCTCAGTCCGCATTGGTCAAAGCTCAGGACGACATGAAGCGCTACTACGATCAGCGTCGGACTCCTGCTCCAGAGTGCCAACCGGGTGACAAGGTTTGGCTGGACTCATCGGACATCAACCTTGCGCGACCTTCCCGGAAACTCGGACACGCACGACTTGGTCCTTACAAGGTCGTCCGGAAGGTTGGCAAGGCAGCATACCGACTCCAGCTCCCTCCGGGCCTATCCCGTCTCCATCCCGTCTTCCCCGTGGTCAAACTCTCTCCCTTCGTTCCAGACCCCATTCCGGGTAGACGCCCTGTCACTCCGCCACCTCCGCAGCTCGTTGATGGAGAAGAGGAACACGAGGTAGAAGAGGTCCGGAATAGCAGACGTTTTTGGTCGGGTCCTGAAGTATCTGGTGCGCTGGCGAGGCTATGGTATCGAGCACGACTCCTGGGAGCCCGCGAGCAACCTCCAGCATGCTGCCCAGAAGGTCAAGGACTTCCATGATCGTCATCCGGACGCAGTACGCTTACTCCGCACGAGTCCAATGACTCCAACGACTCCTCTACCACTCCGGATGACTCCTACAGCACTGGACCAGTCCTGGGAGCGCTGGCGCAGTCGGAAGGCTCCGGGCTCTGCGCAATCGTACTTCGACATCTTCTCGCAGCAATCCGGAGTTTCGGGTCTAGTGAATTCATGGCGTGGCAGGCAGGAATCTTCGCGTCGGGTCGCCGCAACCTTAAAGGGGGGGTGATGTAAGGGGACACTCCTATTTTCTCCTATTCCCCTGTCCCCTTCCTCCTCGTTCCTTTCTCCTTTCCTTCATCCCACGGACTCTTACCTACATCCCCTTCATTCCCTTTCGTCCCCTTTTCCTTTCCATCCACTCCTTTCGCATCCGAGTCTCGTCCGGTGACTCCGAAGTCTTCCCGCGCTTCGGACTCGCTCGGACTCGTATATACACTTTGGGGCTCGTCCGGGCTACCCCTATCCTCTTTCCCCACTTCATTACTCTTTGCTCTTACTCCCCCAGGTCGCTGGCACGACTCCTGTACATTCCCCTTCCACTTCATTATCACATGCCCCCTTGTACCTTGTGATATTCGTTCGGACTTGTGGCTGGTGTACTGTACAGTTATCCTTCATTCCTCCCACGCTACTACAGTATATACTTCGCTTCCTAGCATGGAGAATCCCTATCCTGTTCTCTTTGGATTCTCCCTCTGCTAGGTGAGCAGCTCTCTCATGTATTGTAGTTAGACTTATTCATACTTTGGATTCTCCCTCTGCTAGGCCTGCGCTGTGCGGCCATCTTGAGGTTGCCCTTACAAGACCACTCATCACAGCAGTAGCAGTAGCGGAGTCGGGTGTAATATTGCCGCATGCGAGATTTCGTTCATCGGGGGTTGGAGGTTCTTCGCGATCCCTCAGAGCTTCGTATAGCTGGTACATAAGCGGGAAATGTGACTTGAGGTGTCCAGTTAACCTTGTAGTCCATCAGACAAGCGTCAAAATGGAAACATAAATGAGGCGGACCATTGGTATTATTTTTCATTGCCTTCGTGATCTTGAAAGTACGGTGATTACCATGATAGCACTTGAAATACTCGGCGTCAGGAATCCGTTCACCGTTTGCGTCTTTTGTGACTTCCTCAAAGAAGAGATAAATGACACTATGCTTTCCTCGCTTGGATTTTGTCAGTGTCGTATTCCCTCTTGCAGCCGTTTTCGTAGTATGATCCCTCTAGGAAGGTGCAACAATTAAACGGCCAGATAAGCTCATGAGAGAAATAAGCACCCACAAGAGGTGAACCATTATTGTCGTTGACTTCTTCCACTGTTACTCGACGTGAGCATTTCGGCGCAGATGCAGCCTGGGCACCATGAACTTGTTCATTCTGTTTGCGGATCTGCGAATGGTTCTTGATAGACGTCTTCGGTACAGTTTTGCTGGGAAGTATGTCAGCAATCTGTTGGTTTAATATAGTTAGCAGTACGTGAATCATTGAGAGATAAAAAGCTCACTTCGGTGTTTGTTATAGGAGGCATATCTTCGGTTTCATCGTCTGATTCCTCCTCCAAGTCAGATAAATCAATGAGCGCGGGGTAATCTTCGTCGACGGAATTGACATTGCCTTCAATCATTGGGCGAGAGGCAACCGAGCCTCCAGCTACTGAATTTCGCTCTTTGCGTGCAGATTGGCGACATCGCTTAGTTGGCCAAACGAGAACCAGGTTGCCATGTTCGTCGTGGTTTTCGGAGTCGAGAGCATCCATCATCTTTTGGTTTGAACGTTTGCGCGACCCACGGCCTGAGTCCTCAGCAATTTCTAGAGAAGAAAAGCTGAACAAATGGTACTGATAGGTTTATAGTGCAATACTTACTGGGTTGTGTAGCTGTGGCCTCAGAACCTGTCTGCATTGGTTCCTTGTCTTCGGCATCACGATACCAGGTGATCTTGGATTCATCGAGGAGCTGACCGTCTGCACCGACGGCACATTGTTCACTCATCATTGAGGGGACTTGATGGAAAAGAAATTGAGTGTACGCTACCTCAGATTGATTATAAGTGTTGCTGGTAGCTTCATATTAGGATCCAAGATGCATGGCTTGTTGCCATCGCTGAAGGATCGTCGGCGTGTCGTGCGTTTGAAGTACTGATGAGCTCTGATGAGCTTGAGCGACGTCCGAGGAGAGTGCTGACTGCTGAAAATTTCGAGCGCCTGTTTACCCGTGACTTCCGTGTATGGCTGAAGTCTCACACGAATTGCAACCCGTGTACGGTCATCAACCGCTACAAACACCGTCCTGTAAACCCTTCCAGTAGACTCCAACGGTACGGTGACGAGAGACATCTTACGGTCCCGTACAACCCGTTCTCACGGGGACGGTTGGAGGCCCTACTTACAGTGCATACGACGATGCCAGGAAGGCTATTGAAAGGATACAGGAAGATGTGAGTACCAGTTTTTCCTCTCCGCGGGCATGACTTTAACTTTCAGAAGCTTCACGCTCTGAACTGTCGCAGCGGCATCGAATCGGCCCTATTCGTTTCACGCTCAAGTCAAGACCATCACTACAAGCCTCTTGCCTACTGCTCAAGCGACGCCGTGGCCAGCTTCTTCACCTTTTTTTTCAAGGAGTCTCCTCCTGACCTCGCCTGCCGGATGGAGGGCTACATACTCTCGGGCGTTGACGGAGCAGTGAGGAAGCACACCAATGGTATCATGGAGTTGAAGAAGCAAACTGTCAACCTCATTATGACAAAGCTGCGTAAGTTGTCTCCAAGTACTCTCCCCTCGTTCACAGCTAAATACCCTGGCAGGAGAGGCAGCGAAATTTAATGTCTCACGAATGTATTACAGCAATTTCGACGAAAATATCACTACGAAATACGGCATCAAAGTCATTGGATGGCCCCTCGACAAATTCTGCTCGCCAGGAGACTTAACCTCAAGAGTTGAAGTCCTGCTGCTCTATCGCGCTTGGGAATCGGGCACGGCAAGATTTTACAAGATGACACCTCAAGAACTAGAGGACTGGGATAATGCGCGGTTCAGCAAACGGATGCAAGAGACAGAGATGGACCCAGGCGCACCAGGTGGAACAAACGGTGAGTAAAATCAGTGGACCCAATGACAAAACTCTAACAGCTTAGGCATAAAGGTGTGTCCAACACACTCCAGCCAACGGAGCCAACGTCTGACACACCCCAGCCAATGCTCATGGAGCCGACAGGACAGCCCCCATTCGATCCTACAGCTTCATTCCAGGCAAGCCTCGTCGACAAACTCCAGTCAAGTGATGTCATGGACTGGCCCCCATACGATCCAACGTTACCCCTACCCGGTCTCCCCTCATTCACCTTCCCACCGCCGCCACCCCCGTCTAATAATATCCTGCAAGCAACCCAAACTCCCATCGAACCTCCTCCCTCGCAAGCGACCTTGCGTGTCATCAGCTGCAGCGCCGTTGCGTCGGCCTCTGGCACCCCGATTGCCATAACCTCAAAGCCTCGGAAACCACGCTGCGACAAAGGCAAGAAGCGTGGTCCTCACAAGCAAACGGATCAGAACAACGGGGAAGACCATGAGGCTGCAGCTGTCAATGATCGCGCCCGATTCGCGCCTCGCCGGCGCAGAAACTAACAGTGCTCAAGAGACTGTAACTACCCTAAGACTGTACTTAGTGAAAATGAATATAACCCTTTTTTGACTACAATACAAACAATGACACCCTGTCTACTGAAAAGAGCGTTAAAAAACACGTTATGGACATATATACAAGTTGTGTACTTGACTATATCGAGGGGGACGGCGGCGGCGCTGCCATCAACGACGAGCGGGAAGCGGCGTGGGACTCCGCCGGAAGAGTGCCACGGGGTCGCCCCCGCCTTTGGACCCTGCTGACATCAGCCCATGTGACGCACCTGGACCTCACACTCTGATCAGCTGAGCAGATCACGCGTTTACAAAAGGGGAATGGAGTTTTATTCCTAAAAGGGTATCTATTGAGGGAAATACTGCCAGTGTAGGGCCACGCTGATTATGAGCCTAACTAGCTGTGTAATCGCGGCGCTGTGTGCACGTCTAATTAGCTGATCAGAGTGTGAGGTCCAGGTGTACATGCTGCGATGAGACTTGCGTGTGGCTCGATATAGTCTGCTCCTATCTAGCGGTGCATTTGGCTTAGAAAGAAAAGGAAAAATTCGGATACGGGGAATCGAACCCCGAGCTGCCGCGATCTACAAAGTAGTGAGAGGCGGCAATGTTAGCCGTTACACCATATCCGACGGTTTTGAGTGATTTGAGCTGAAGATCTATGAGACACTCACAGCTGCCATTTGTTAAGCGCTTCTACCCCACTCACGAACTTGGCAGTTAGTACCGATTCCACATGTACCCTGAGGACTAGCGTACCTAAAATCGAGGCTTGAATAATTAGATCCACCTGACTAAGGGCCCTCGAAGTACGCGCATATATGCGCATCAAATGGCCTCTTAGAGACATGAATGTCAATTCGTCAATAAATGGCTGATTGAGCTCGAGCATAATATGGATGCCTTACTGAAACGGGTGCCGGTCGACGCATCTTTCTGACCCAGAAACTCGCAGCGACCTTCCAAGGACCATAGTGTGAGCTTGAAGAGATGAGGAAGAGGCCGGTGATATAGACAGAATGATGGTGGATGGAAAGATGCATGAGGTTGAGCGAGAACGACTGAGAATTCAAATACTCATGGATTCTTCCACGCACGGATCGGATGGACTGACGGCCAGACTAGGATAGTGAGGATTGATGGATGTATAGCCAAAAGGGCGCGCGTATGTTGGGAGGCGGCCACCGTCAATGCGAGCGCTAATCCGACCCCAAGTTCCTACTAGGTTTGCTGACGACCTTTTCCCTGATGCATGATGCCCCTTCATCATGTTATCTTTACTCGACGCATCAGAGTGTAAAAAGTCCAAATATAGTACCGTCAATACTTACAACATAGAAATTAGAATCGAGAGCATAACTAGGTACTGGTCTAACAGAAAACTGCACAATCCGCAGAACATATAAGTAACGTCGAATCATTTCGATATTTTAGTCTTCATCCTCAAATCGTAGAACTTGGGCGTCCTCGTCGATGGGGATGTTTCGATACCCTCGGCGATTCCTGAGGTTGGTGGCGGTCGATTCGAATCGTGACGACACCCATTCCCATGCAATCCCCACGAGGCCAAGGACGAACCAAGGAACGGACGCCAGAGTATCCAACACGCCAGAATCACGGCCTCGATAGGCTCCATCTCCGGGAAGCCGGATGGTCCTACACAATACAACCCAATCAATAACTTTGAGCAAAGGCTACACAATAAACACACATACCCTCGAGCAAGCCCACTTCTGCGATAATAGTAGTAGGCCACTAAGGCAGTGAATCCGAACGGTAGAGTCAGCATGAATAGCCAAAAGAACCAGCTGTGACCGCTGAATCCCGGACAGATATGTTCTGTGCCGCGGTCAAGGCGTTGGCCGCCCTCGCAGGTGGAGTACGGAATCTTGCGGTATGCTGTGCGATCGTACCAATAACCTGAATCATCACTACAGGACTCATCGTTTGGCAAAGGCTCTGTCCCGGGCACCAGGACACAATTGTCATTTGCATCCTTGATATGATTGAACTCGCTAACTCGCGATGTCAGGGATATTGCTCCGAGACTCAATCCGGGGGGCTCACCATTCAAAGTCACTCCTGGTACATTCACAATTCTTGACGACACGACTAGCAACCTTAGGCTGCTTGCCCACGACACAGTTTACATCCCTTACTCTTCGGTGATAAAGCGTCTACAGACACAGAGGAATCAGACCACATTAGAAGACGTATGTTATCAACACTCACCTGTCTTCCGAACAGGCAGCGCTCCTGACGTTCCTCGCTAGGACTCCAAAGCTCAAAGTCGTCCTTGCCAGGGTCTTCGACGTTGAGTACACCTATGAAGCGTCGAATCAACGATCTGTCACACTGGAAGTAGACGGGAGTAAGATACATACACTGCTTGAGCGTCAACGAAGAGAAATCAATCTGCACAGCGACGGAGTTGGACGATCGAGGGTGTTGTCCGAAGAGGATGAACTTGCGACTTGTATCCGAAGGCACGGTCACTATGGCTCTGACCCTCATCTTATCGTCCGTGAACTTGTACTCTCGCCAGTTCAGACCTTCATCGGTACTGAAGAGTACGTGTTCGGTCGGCTCTTCGTCATTGGCCATGATCAAGACCGAGCCCGAGTCGCCGAACTCCCATAGGTGAGCATCCTTGTGGACTTCCTCCCAAGTGAAACCGGCGTCTCGGCTGAGGAAGGTATCACTTTCAGTGTAAGTTTCTAGGTGTTCTCCGACGTTTCCGACGGCCATCAGAAGCCCGACGGTAGATGGAGTGCTGTATGTTGCACGAGGATCCGCTCGTTCGGTGTATCCGTGGATATGCAAAGCGCATTTCTATCTCAAACATAAGTATGAAGCACGTTACTTCGTTCAAACCACTCACGGTAGTGTCGCATCCGTAAGGCCTACCAAGGGAGTCCTTCAGAGGTGGTACCAAAGGTTTCCATGTACCACCTATAGCAGTTGGTTACAAAGACCATACTCCAGGGTCGAGGATTTGATAACTCACCATCGTTGTGGGTAATCCTCGATTGGAGTGACTTTCTGCCTGACACTGGTGCTTCCTTTGCGTTACCGACGACATTGATGAGTGCAATGCCATCCAAGCCGATCATTTTCTCGAAGTCAACATAACCTCTATCATCGCGATTTACATTCTCCATGGCCAAGCCGAAGTAGGTCCCGTTGGAATTCGACTTGAGGATGCTCCCCCAGTAAGGGCTCGGGGGCTCTGACATAGTCATATGGAGGAAAAGGGAGTTCGTGGAGGATTCAAGCACGGTGTAAGCCTACGTGGCGAATAATTAGACTTCGACTCGCAAGCCTGGACATATTTCAGCTTACATGTGTGTCCGGGTGCATGTTCGACGGGAAGCGACCGGTCGCGAACCTGACACCATCCAACGATACCTGGAGTTCGAGGGTGTTCTTGCCTTCCATTAACTGAGAAGCTCTAGATTAGACAATCCCACTGGACAACTTACGCCGAACCGACTCACCTCGGCAACAACCAAGAACTCGGAGAATTTCGCGAAGCCGACAAACATGCTCGAACAAAACTTTCCTGTCCTTATAAAACCGCGCGCCGCCAACTAGCTGCAAAGGGTTCTCCTGGTTAAAGAATCGCTGCGACCCCTTCTTGTCTTTGTAGCTTTCGCATAGGATTTGCTTGGGGTCGGTATGAAGAGCTGCGTCCATGGCCCACGCACAATTCCGGACGTACTCATCAACATAGTTCCACTTGCGTCCATTGTCTGTCGAGTACTGTGCTTGGGCCCGACACTTGGAACCATCACAATCAACGTCCCCAGTCCATATCAAGTAGTCGCTTTTTGGCTGGAAGCGAAGAACCTGAGCATGAAAGGTATTGGGTGCAGTTGGGGCAGTAAGGACGTTCCAGGTTCGTCCCGTGTCAGTGGTGTAGAAGAATTTGTTAGTATTGGTGATCAAGTATGCACGATCGTTGGAGTATGTGTGGTGGTAGAACGCGAGGAAGCGTTCGTTCTCAAACAGGCGTGTCCATGTATACCCCTCGTTGCTGGATTGCCAGATGGAGTGATCCGAGAGTCTGACTAGAATCGTCTATGGATCACTTAAGTAAGAGGAATGGCCTAAGGCACTTCAAGACGCCTTACCGTCGAATCCTTGAAATACGCATGCTGAACAATGGCGGCGGGGAACTCAAACTGAAGAATCGTCAGAATTACGAAATTACGCGTCCTGGGCGCGCACTCACTGTTTGATGGGTAATATCACCCTCAGGTGGTTGAGCTGAGGAGATATTAGTGATTAACACCCGAGCATCACGCTCAATGTGTAACACGCACCCTGAGCACATTTCTTCTCGACTTTCTCATCCTTCTTGCTACCACCAACACATGTGTTTCCTGGAATCTTAGTCCAGCCCGACGAACCCCAGTATGTTTGGTCTGGGTCTCCGGTTGTGCAGACACCAGCGGGTATGGGTTCAGGACCCGCGGGTTCACACGTGTCGCCATTTCGAATATAGTTGTAGTCACTATTCGTAAGAATGGATTCAGCACAAGACAGTAACGAAGGAGAGATTGCGCCCACCACTCGAAATCGTCATTTCCACAATTACAATTCTCCTCGTGTTCGACGGGGTCGTTGAACTTATCCCCAACGTAACAGTCCGCGTCAGGCTTGCGTCGCTTATACCATTGCTACATTCGGACCACCACATCAGGTCAAAAGTTCCCTGACGAAGGTCAAGTTGCGCACCTTATGGCCCATGATGCACTCATTGTCCTTCGACGTTCGGGCATACCATTTCTCGAAATCGCGCTCTGTACATTGACGCTTGCGAGTATCCGCAAAGTCAAGGAAGATAACAGCAAAACGGCCAGTCTCGGAGGTCTGATCCTTCTTGGCTATTTGGGCGAGGAGGATGAACTTTTGAGAGGTGGAATCGGGAGCAGTGGTAAGGGCACGAGCACGGAATCGAAGCCCCAGATCGTATTCTTGCCTATAACATCGTGAGCCTTTCATCATATGATTCAAATGGAGGAACATGTCATACCAGGACTTCCCCAGATCGGTGGAGTATGTCACTTTATCTACCCCTTCCTCGTCGTTGACTGCCACCAAGATACTCCCCGAGTCACCTATCTCGTATTTGTGTGCATCCTTCCGAACCATTTTCCACGAAACACCAGCATCCGTACTAACGAACGTATCACATTCCTCGTAGGACAGCAGGCGGGGGCCAATCGAGCCAACACCCATAACGATACCGGGGGCGGGGGAGGAGAAGACGCGGCCGAAGTTATGAGGGTTGGTGACCGAATGGAAGTGGATCGAGCACTCGTCCGAATTTGAAGGGTCACATTTGATTCGATTGCCTTCGTCATCGGATCGTGGTGCACGGATGGGCTGCCATGTTCGTCCGTCGTCGAATGTAATGACCGATTTGATTTCCTTGCGTACGTTTCGGCCTTCTACCTCTTGAGCATTGACGACTATGTTTGAGATCCCCACTCCGTCGACGCCATAGATTTTTTCGTAGTCCACGAAGCCCATATCGTTTCGGTTGGTGTTTTTTAGACTTTCGACGAAGAAAGTACCGTTCGAATTGCTGACGAACAGTGTCCCTATGGCGCCTTTGTCTTGAAGGACCACATCGACAGCCAACGAGTGTGTAGTCGACTCGAGCATCGTATATGCATTCTCTCGAAGCTGCGCAGACGAAGCATGAGGGAAGCGCGCCTTTGCCCATGTCTTCGTATCGACAGTCACGTACAAATGCATCTCACCTCCATTGCCAGAAGACAGATCACGGAGGGCGACCACAGCGTACTTTGAAACGATGGCAAACGCTATCACGCCTTTAGCTTCCCGCCCTATACCCAGATCCTCCATCTTCGGTGCGGTAGCACCAAAGTCCGTGGTGTAGAATAGGCGCGACGAAGAGAGAGAGTGACCATGGCCATGGGCGCTGGTGTCGAATGCGACACAATAGACCAGGTCCGAGTGGGCTTCGTGTTTGAAGTCCTTGCTGCTGTGCGCAAATTGACACTGACTGGTCTCCTTGAGTAGGAGTTTAGCGTCCGAGGAGAAAGCATCGGTAGTGTAGTATGTCTATGTCGCGTCCGTCTTAATAATGCAATTAGAAGCAGTGGCAATGATACTCACCTCGTCATGACACTTTGCTGCCCATCCCTTGCGTTCGCATACAACTCCCTGATAAAGTATATACCCATATTTGGCGGGGTCTGAGTGAAATGACAAAGGTTTGGAAACAAGTGCGAGTTCGGCAGGCATCTCAAATGATTGCCAAGACTTGCCCCGGTCGGCGGTTCGATAGTGTTTCTTGTCGTTGGTGAGAATGAAGGCCTGAGTGGGCAGCGTTATTCAGAGTTCGATATCCTATCATTCAAAACGACTTACATAGTGGTTATTGAATGGATGGGGCACTATCATCTTAGCGACACCCTTCGGAACGCCCTGCGCTTGCTCCCATCCCTTCCCCTCGTCCGAAGACACATACACAATCCCGTCTATCGCGTCGAAGTATAAGACAGCCTATTACATCCCGTTGAGTGACGTCCATACACTCGTGTGTTTGCACATGGTGCACTTACTTGCGTATCTTCGAAGAAGAACAAGCCACCTGGAAGATTGCGGAATGGGGTAATCGTGTGGGACGGCTTCTGTGCCAAAGCGAAGCAGAAGCACCAGAGCAGCACCAGCGACGACACCCAGTGTCTGGTTATCATGATTGTTGAGAACACGTAGTCTGGCGCGCAGCGCCTGCGAATAGGTGGAGAAGTGGCAGTCCCTAATCCGGAACCTTCTCACGCCCATACAGGAGCCTGCGCGCTGCGATTAAGTACCAGGAGGGTGGATATTTATGAGTTATAAAGGAGGAATATCAATGTGCATACAAATATGTAGTGGTGGGTTTCCACCCTTAGCTATATAAGACCATTCACACGTTCTCACCCTCGGTTGTTACAGTAGTACTTACCTCGTCGCGTTTGTCCCAAAAGGTCGCACGTTTGAAACAGTTTCTGATTCGCGAAGACCAATGTAAGTTGCTATAAAGTTAAAAGGTGGTCTATCGTCGAAAGTAGACTCGGGAGATCCCCAACAGCTCCGAGCGAGTCTTGCATACAATGGATTTCACCAGAGTACTTTCATGCAGAATCAGACAACCATCTAGAAAGAGTAGAGGAATCGTCAATAGCCTACGCCCCCTCGTAAATCGCTCAGAGAAGGCGTCAACATGCTCGTGTAAGTAGTTGCCTCGCGGCTTTTTGTATTTCATTTCGTCCATACAGTTGGTTGTTCACCCTTCTTTCGGCCTCCTTTTGCGTCATAGATATTTCAGACCCTCGATTTTCCTAGATGAATCTAAGGCGTTGGTGGTTTGTGTGCAAGGATATTCAAAACAGACCAGGCGAGTCCCCCAACTCTCCCTGATCGGGTCTGCAGCCCTTTTTGCAATTATATATACACGGAGGTTTGCGTATGCGCTGACGGCATATGCGGCTGTAGACCGCCAACGCACCGGGCGGCGACCAAATGAAAGCGACTCAACAATAACAGAAGCATCGACAACACGTATCCCGCGTACTCCTTTCCCTTTCAAGTCGGGATCTGTAACGCCCCAGTGCGCTCCTCTCGGTGACATTGACGCTGAACCGACAGAGTGAAGGCCCGCGATTACATTAGCTCGAAGGTACGCATCAAGCTGCTCATTGTTACTGATATCCACTGATGAGAGTGACCCCGATAATGGCTTGATTATATAATTCTCCCAGCCTGGGGAAGCGATGAATCTGAAAGCAAGTCGAATGGCTTCTCGCAAAGCAAAACAATCAAATTCGTGCACCAATAGGGCGGGATCTATCAAGGGTTAACCCAATGGGTCGGAGATATTCAGCGAAATGGAGCCGCCTAAAGTTTCGGGGGATGAGTAAATATCTCACAGGCGGGGAAGCATTAGAATTTACGCGACATTGGGGTAACAAGGAAAGGAATCGCGCCTAAACCGCCGCCAGTAGGCACAGGAAAGATGAACCCATTCTGGAGAACGACGCTGAAATTATGTGCTAGCAAGAAGAATTAGAAGAACATACTGTGAAGGACAGCTCAATATGGGATGTGTTTACACCGGCTTGTGGATCGGCTACAGTGTCGAATAAATTATTGGGTAGTCGTAGGTACCCGATAAGGGTTGTTGTCGAGGATGTCAATGGACTGGACCCCTTGAAGTTCCACTCGTCTAGGAACTCTGCCATGAGTGTCGCATTTCGTGTGAACTGCCCAGTAGTATCGTTATCGTTTACAGGCGACAAATGAGTTGTTTAGTGAATTTTTGGCCAATGCTTGGCAGGTGGTGGGTTGTATCGATTCCGAGTACCGTCATCACTTATGCCTGAATGAAGTAAGACGTGAGGGGTCCCTACGGACCCGGCGGATACTGTGATCCCCTTGGCTGCCACGACGACCCTACGAGAACCAACTGCACCTGCGTCAGAGTTAAGCTTCAGTGACGTTCAAAAACGGGCAAAGTACACCATACCCTCAACGATCTCTCCTTATTCGACGGCACTGAAACGTAGGCCTGGTCCGCTAGGACTATGCGTAGCAGGAGGCAGGCGAAGCACTCTATGGTTCAATAGAACATGGAGATTAGCTCGCCGTGTAAACCTTGCGCCAAGGTACGATGTTGCAGAGCTACCACGGCGGCCACTTGAAGTAATCGTCGATTGCGCCCAGCCTAATAATAAGTGATTAGCTTCGGCGGCGATGTGGAAATAACGCTCGATTTAGTCCACAAAAGCCGAGAGGCTTTCCAGAGTTATAGTCAGCGTTGAAGGGAAATTCACTACTCTCTGCAGTTGCTTTGGGCATTCTATCATCAGTAGAATGTCGAGTCTGGGATAGGGAGACTGCGGTCATCCCATGAGGGCCATGGACCTCAGGGTCAAAGAAGTTCAAGGAATTGTTAGCGGGATTGGACCATCGTTCATGCTACCATTACGGGTGAGCATAAGCCAAAGCAAGGGTAAGACGCGCATTTACCTTCGTAAAGTAGTTCTGTAGTCGGTCCCAGGACTACCCTTCATCGCCAGTAACATTTGCAATCAAATATAGTCTTCAGCCGAACCTCTGGTGTAAACCGTCTCATCTATCGATGCCTAATTCAGGATAACGAACAACGCATGATTCGAACTTACTTATCGAAGAAGAGCCTCCCAAGTTGTGTTCTCTGTTATAGCTGACAGACCTACCCGCAAGGCCAACTTAGGGTGTAGTCGTTAAGTTCCAAGTGCATTTGCCAGGAATGCCGGGCATAAAAAACGGCGCCCGTAGGTCTATCACTACTTTGTTCTTGTCAGACAATTGAGCTTATGTGAATCCCATTTATATAGCAAGCACTACTCACAATCCTCCAGATTCAACGACTAGTACCCGAATCTTGGGATCCTCCGTCAGACGATTCGCAAGTACATTTCCGGCTGTTCCACCTGACAGTACCATTAGCAGGATTGTACACATCGCACGAAGGGCTCAAAAGGAAACAGCGCACACACCATCGACAATAACAAAGTCGTAACTTGTCGAGACTTCCGAGGCCGACATCAAGATTTTGCCAAGGACAGAGTTCCCAAGACGTTGAAAGTCGCGAAGCAAGTAGGAAGCTGCAGCATGAAGTCGGTCGACAGCGAGTGAGCGCCCTTACATGGTCGAAAATGATCTGACCACATCCGCCTCAAATCCGCTTCGTCCATTTGTCGGAAGCAACAATACCTCCCGACCCTTTAGTACTTGGAGGTAGGAAACGTCGGAGGCTCAAATGACTTGGTGGCAGGGGTCCGTCCCTGAGGAGTGTGCGCTATAATGATTTTGTCCTTTGTTACTCAGCTTCACTCACATCCGTATGGTGGACTGGCCAGCTGACCAATTCTCGATACCTACCATTACCAATTCCTGGTACCTTATCTTACTCAGCCTTGACATCATCCCTTCACATAATGGCGCACCACCTGGTCGTTTAAGTACGGGGCCTCATGATGAGGGTGGCCACATTTCCAGACCATGCCAGAGACATTGACCTTGTATACAGCCAAGGTAGGTGCTAGCACGATTCGGCCCAGTATCAATCGACCAACCGAAAGCCCGTTTAGATCTGCCCTTACGCTCAGCGAGTACGTAACTGGAGATCAGCACAGCGGCAATCATACTCACGCCCTGTGGTGTAGACGGAGTTGGCGCTTGAGGAGGCTCACGCCGATTATACTCGATATGAAATCGATCTCTCCAACAAACCGGAGTGGTACGCTCCTCGAGTGAACCCAGCTAGCAAGGTATGTAGGCATGCTATAATCCTACTAACCAGCATTGTCTCACCTACATATGTGGCAGGTTCCAGCCGTCGCCTACGGTGGTCCCAAGACCGCCCCCGATCAACCATCCCCCGAATCCGAAAAGATTGCGGAATCCCTCGTCCTGCTCGAATTCATCGCCGACCTTTACCCCGAATCCAACCTTCTCCCGAAGGACCCCGTCCTCCGCGCCAAGGCCCGATTCTTCATTGATGCCTTCTCGACTAAGGTGTCTCCTTTCTACATGGGATTCGTCGCCCGCGGAGAACCGTTCGACAACTTACTCAAGGGTTTCGAAGCCCTGCAAAGCCTGCTTCCTCCCGCAGACAAAGGGCCGTTCGCCCTGGGAAGCCAGTTCTCTATCGCAGATGCTGCCGTTCTGCCATTCATCGCTCGGTTGTACGTTGCAATGAAGAATGATATCGGTGGGTTCGCCAAGGGTGTCGGTCCTGCGAGCTTGAAGATTCTCCAAGAAGATGAGAAGTACAAGCGATTCAAGGCCTATGTCAACACATTGTTTGAGAGGGAAAGCTTCAAGAAGACGTTCCATGAGGTATGTAGTTGAGTCATCGTGTCGCTGACTCTTGCTGATACGCACACAACCCAACAGGATGTCATCGCCGAGACGTACAAGAAAAGATTTGGGAGACCAGAGTAGTTTGTGTCGTCGTACATCATGTGCATTTTATATCAACCAGAATTTATTGCTCCTGAGCTGTGGGAACTGTGACCCTAGAGGCGGCCTCAGACACTCACCTAAACTCGTCCGCAATTGTGCCAGAGTGAAGCAGCCAGATCTGCCCATTGAACTTATTCAGATAATCGTCAAGTCTCTTAACGTTTCTGACGGAGAGCACGCAGAGTATAAGCCAAATCATACCGCACTCTTTGCTTCAAAAGCCCCAGTCGACTGGTGCCACGTATGGCATCTGTCGCCCACGCATCTTCCACTCCATTGCCCTACGGTCCAACATTAGGCAGGGATGACGAATATACAGACGCCGAGATATGAGAACGTGTGGAAGGCTGTGTCCGGGGGGTCGTTGTGGGGTGCTACAGCCATGGGCAATGGTATGGCGATGGGCCTTGACAAGGGCAAGGGCAATGTTCGCGGCATTCCGGATGGTGACGACGATGGGCCCGGTAAGAGGGAGAAGGGACGTGGGCACGATGTACGCGCGGTGATGTGCCGAAACCTGGGGGGAAGGACAGTGGTGGAAATTTGGCGGATGGGCCCAGATATCATTGCGTGCACTGAACACTTGGCAAGTGTCGCCTGCAGTGGCAGAACCCTCGCTTGTGCTTGATGGTTTTGTCGACTTCCACAAATTCCATGGTCATCAGTCTCCTTATTACAATTACTTGCTTCTGCTGACCGACAGAAGAAGGTTGTCTGCTACCGTTGGCACCAACGAGACCACTGGCATTGCCTACAACAGTAGAGGACTGTCGCAACCGAGTCATATACAGTTGGTAAACTACGAGCTAGAATTCGCTGGCGTCGATACCATCGGAATTCGGGATAGAAGAGGGTGTGTAACGCGTAACATCGCTAGCCATTTTTTGGCTTCTGGCCGAAAAAAATTACCATAATGGTGCGTGGGATCCCAAATGAACACCTGATCTTCTGAACATCTGGCGTAACGCGTAACAGCGGGTGAACGGTGCCAGTGAACACTTGAACGAATTAGTACAGTATGGCCGGCGCCGAACCATTCTTTGGAAGATCTAAAGTATTTTCTACCGACGTTGGCATCTCATCCTAATATTGAGTGCTATTAAGTTTTAACAGTTCGACGGTATAAAGGACGGAAGGAACGAATGCTCGACACATGCAAAGTAGGAGATACCAAGATAACTCAGACAAGGTGGCCTCTCGAATCGAAGTTGAATTGCAAAACAGCCACGCCGGCTACGACATTGTCATCCGTTGTCGAGTTTGCGCTCTTGGAAATAACCCCGTAGACAGTTCCAAGGAGGTCGGATGGGATGGTCACTTCCTTGTTCTCGATCTTGACAAACTTCTTCGACAGACCAGTAAAGAATGCCATGTATAAGTCACCGGAGTCGCTGGAGGAGTCGAATTTGAGAGTAGCTTTCGAGCCTGGCTTGGGGTTGGGTGTAACGACGGTGAGAGTGGGGAAGGCTTTGACCCGCAGGTTGGGGTTCGAGTCAGGGCATGAGGTAATGAACGGTGCGGCTAAACTGAAGATTTCGTTCAGACCAAGGGGAATCTGCGATACGGTAGACCGTTAGCGTGAATTGGTATAATCGACGAACGGAGCCACCCACGTCGAAGGCTCCGGACCACCCCGCGAACTTGTTCACGGCAGATTGAACATAGGCGGCGTGTCGTGCCTCGGTGGACAATATACTTGCAGCAACAGTAAGGTAGTCCTTGTTCTCGATGAACGAGGCGGCACCAGTGTATGCCGACACGCCTATTTCAGACCGTATTTCGTGAGCACTTCGTTTACATCGCGCACTGCAGTGAATACTTACCAACGCCTTCAAGAATTTGGCTCAGGGCAGCGAATGACTTGGGATCACTGTACGGACTGGATATGCCAGTGTCAGCTGCAGTACGGACGGACGGAAAAAAAAATTACAAGTTGTAGGTGCACGGCTTCGTCGCCGCGTCCCCAAGGGCGTCACTGAGAAGCTGGACGTGGGCCTTCTCATGTTCGGAGACCTCGACAAAGCGTCCGCGAGCGAATGGGGGCAGGCCGGCATCGGTGAAGGCCTTCTGGTCGAACTTCGCAAGGGCATCCGAGTAGAACGCGTTCTCAAGGTGCTCGAGCGTAAGTGCGAAATTTAGTACGGCGACATCTGCAACGAAGGCCCAGGTCAGACCAAGTTGTTGCGGTGAACGACGTCAGCTTACCATCTAGGTCTGCGCGCCTCTCGAGTTTCGGGGCAGCGCGCACGCCGCTGGTCGTGACGGCGACGAAGATGGCGAGGACGAAGGTAGATTTCATGGTGAGCGTTAGAAAGTGGGGATAAATCTCATATATTGGTATTTGTGACCTTTATATACCTACTAGGCAGTATTCGATGCAAGGCCTCCTCGGGGAGGATCGAACCCTAGGATTCCGAATAACATGATACGAGTTCTGGGTACTGCATCTTCAAATAAAGATTAGAGAACGTCATAGCTCTCGGTCATTCCGGGCTCACTGTGATCGTGAGATAATTCTCTCACAGGGGTTCACAATCGGAACATGCACACCTACACCCGCGGGGTCAATCCAGTGCCTTCCCAAACCTTGGCCGCAATTCGTCGAGAGAAATAAGTAACAGGGTGCTAAAGCAGGTCGATTAATTTAACACTTACGGAGGCAACGTCTAGGAAAAGACCCGGGGTCTGACAAGGTAAATTTTTTTTGAATCCATGTTTTACCTCCGTTGTGGCTTTGCCATATGTGGGAGGGTGTACCTGTACCGTATAATAATCTACGCATATACACTACTTACAAGGTAAATTAAAGCGTCTTGTCATCAGAAGTATAAAGTATTTGATCATTTTCTGGCTCGTATCGCTGCCGTTCATAGAAATATTTCTCGCAAAGGTATGGGAGAGTGTCTTGGTCTTGGCCCTATGACTCTGAGACTGAGACGAACATCTAAATTCTCATTTAGGAGTTATATTTGGCACCGACCACGTGATGGCGACCGCTTTGACAAGTTCAAACTGACACTCACCATCTCCTCCTCGTACTTTCAGCAATGAAGCCTTACCGCTCAGAAGCCCTTCTGCGAATACGAATCAATACGTTGGCCGTTGGATTTTTGTCGGTGACTACGTACCTGCTCCCGATACCATCAATTTTTGCTGCTTCACGCGTTATATGGCGAGAGCTGCGGGGAAACGGATTCCTGGCCCTTCTCGGTGGGGGATTATATGAATTCGTCTGCTTATTCGGTATGGAATTACCGTGATCATATGAATATCTCACCCAGCATGTTGCCTTACAGAAACTCTCGTGATGGTCATAATACTATTCAACATCGTTCAAGCAGCATTTGCTCTACGTTTCCCTCGGAAGCCATTGCCTCCGAAATCAATTCCACCTACTCCGAAAATCAATGCAGCTTCACCAATGAAACAAGGGAAAAAGCTGTCCGAAGCGCTTTCACCTTCAGTGAGTACCTGAGATGCGATTCAGCGGAGACTGTCTGACGACGGCCTAGGCTGCTTCTCCTCAGCCACAAAGGCCGTTTCCCACCCCGAACACAACAAATTCTTTCAACCTCTCACTAGCATCGCCATCTCCTCGCAATGGGCTAGGAGACAGTCCAAGCGGAAACCCGAACTCATCAACGTTTACTTTTGGGTCCTCATTTGGATCCCCCTCACCTGTATTATCGGCGTATAGGGGTAAACATAGTAGTGGGGCTGGTCGTGAGTCGATGGTTTTTACTTGTTTCGAATTATCCTGAAATTCGTGTTTGAAGGTGCGCTGGACGCACCCTTCCTCAATCGGCTCTTGGCTGCGCAACAAGACGACGATGACGACGAAGATGAACGTTCACAACAATAATATACGGGTTAAATGGTACCACGGATCCCGTTGGGATAGCTCACTGCTCACTAATTAACGTAATGTCTTGTTTGTCATGTTCTTGTGCTTTGCTGTTGACGAACACGAATATCAACTCGTTGACTGGAAATTCATTTACTTCAACTTGTCAGGGCATACCTGCGATTATCTTATTTTCGAAACGTCTGTCTGTTGATCAATAATTGCATTCGTTCCCCTTTTCGGGATTCTTTATATATAACATGCGATCCGGCCTCTTCTCCTCTCAACCCTCTACCCTGTCGCCGTCATGACTTCAATTTCGTTTACCAGCTGGCTCACATGCGCCGTGCTCATAATCAGTTTCTTCACGCTTGCGGAAGTTGCCAACTGCGCGCCTGGCACCTACTTGTCCGGAACCGCTTGTCTGCAGTGTGAAGCGGGATCCTACACCAAAGGTACGCGTCGTCTCATTCTCTTGAAATATGTCTCACCGGAAACCTAGAGCTTAATCAGCGGTCTTGTACCAAAGCGAGAGCGGTAAGTACTTCTTTTCTCTATCCATTATTTATCTCATTCAGTTCAGGGGTATTACATCCCCAACGACGGGGCAACTGCTGAAACACCTTGTACCAGAGGCACCTACAGTGCAACCCAGGGCTCCACTTCATGCCTGAGCTGTCCGGCAGGGTCCATGTGTCCGTCCGACGCTCTCGCGAATCCGCAGAAATGTTCACCAGGTCGTTACTCCACTGGTGGCGCTGTGGAATGCACATGGTGCTCACCAGGCACCTTCAACTCCGTACAAGGTGCTACTGGGTGTTGTGCCTGCTGCGCTGGCTGGTTCAACGTAAGTCTAAGTCTGACGATTTGTCTGATATCATAATGATCCCCATCGTCAAGAACAATCCTTCTTTGACGAATTGTCAAAAGTTCGTTAGTTTTGTTCGGGTTGGTGCTCCTGGCCTGATCTTGTTCCCAGGTGTTCGAATCGGTATCCATACTCTTCGCCAGGAGCAACGTCGTGCACCGCCTCAATGGGGCAATATGCACCCGTTTCTAGTTGTTCCATGAACGGGAGAAATTGTCGTAAGTACGACTTGTTTCCCGTCCGTTCAGACTACCGATGCCATTTTCAGCCTTCACTTTCTTTGACGATGCTAGCCAAGCACCCATTCAAAGATCAGAACCAGGCATACTGACATGCCACACATCCAAAGAACGCGCGTGTCCAGTATATAAGATCAACAACGGCGTCCGTACGCAAGTTGGGTACAAGTGTCAATTCGTTGTTAATGACCTTTGGTTCGTCTCTTGTTCCACTTTGTAAACCGCGCTCCGTCGGTGTATGATGGCTGACGGCTCTTCGGTAATAGGTCGTGCGGTGGGTGCCCGTCTGACGACAGCGACGGCTTTTCGGGCGAAGATTGCACGGAAATACCCAACGTAGACTCGGTCGAGTGCATCAAAGGCCAGTGTGTCATACGTGAGTGTACCTTTCTAGAACGCGCTCGCAAGCGGGGCGCTGACGGCGCTGATTGCGCTGATTTCTTCCTGTAGGATCGTGCATATATGGACATGGGAGTTCCGCCAACCATACCGTCTGCATTCCGGCCACATCGTCCGCGGCGGCCGAGGGATTGGTAGCGCATGGTTTGCATGCGAAGAGTTGGCACCATTAAGGCCTTAAGGCCTCGTTACCAATATGTAAGTCCTTTGAGATCGGCCAAGCTTGCGGTACTCACATTTTCCAAGCACAGACGATTGGTGCAAACAGTTTCTGGCTTTCTTTTCGGAATTGAATGGCATAGGCGTCCGTAGAGGTATATCCCATTCAGTTGGCAGGTTCACGTTATTAAGGCCGCTATCTCAGCTGCATGCGGTCTTTACCCACCTAGCAAGGTGCTTGATCGGACTTTATGTTAACCAGTATTAAATAGTACTGCTATATCCACAGAATGATCCTCAGTTACGATAATATTCAAGACACCAGCATACCCGATTTAAATTACGAGCGCGACGCGGAGACCTCATGGCACGGCTAGCCCCACTAAAGCAGATCAGCGCGAGTATATATACGAAAAAGGTTAAGAGGTTGATTCTGTCAAGATACATAAATGTCTGCGTTCAAAATTCTTCTCGGCGTCGTTTGTTTCGGCCATCTTATATCTGCTGTGCTGTACGGCAGCCCTGCTGAATTCGAGCCCAAGGACTACGACTATATCATTGTGGGCGGTATGCTTGGTTTCGTCTTCTAGGATATTACTTGAATGACTCTGGGTCAGGTGGAACGGCTGGCAGTGTTGTAGCTAGTCGGCTGACAGAGATCCCCGATGTCTCTGTCTTAGTCCTGGAAGCGGGCATATCGTGAGCCAAAACTTACTTTGAGTCTCTGACTAATAACCGACTTGCATTCAACACCCGTCCTAGCCACGAAGGGGTTATAAACTCACAAATCCCTCTCTTTTGCACGACGTTAACTCCGAATACACCATATGATTGGAACTATACTACAACACCTCAGGCAGGATACAATAACCGTTCCGTCCCTTACGCGCGAGGACGAATGTTGGGAGGGAGTAGCAGCGTTAGTATGTACTCCCCGACGTCATGTGAGAGCGCACCACTCACCTGAACACCGTTCAGACTATCAAGTATTCATGCGTGGCTCTGCCAATGACTGGAATCGTTATGCAGCTGTCTCCGAAGACGATGGGTAGAATTGGAACGGCATGCAGCAATACATCGCGAGGGTAAGCGGCAAGATGGAATAATGATAAGACAATGCCGACTCATCTCGTGTAGAACGAAAGGATGACGCCACCAGCGGACAGTGCGTACTGAATAGTGATCCGTCACGGCTAACATGGCGCTGACATCGCACGATAGATCACAACACCACTGGCGAATTCATTCCTTCGCACCACGGCTCTAGCAATGGCTCGGCGATATCCATCTCGTTGCCGGGCCGCAGTACACCCATTGACGAGAGAGTGTTGCAAACGTTGCGAGAGCAATCAGACGAGTTTCCATTTAACCCCGATATGGGCGGAGGCGATGTTCTCGGAATAGGTATGCGCTCGTCGCTAGGCTAATCGAGCTACCGATTTGATGGATATATAGGCTGGATGATTGCTTCTATTGGTTATGGCCAGAGAAGTAGCGCGACGACAGGATTCCTCGAACCCGCGCTACCACGGGATACTCTAGACGTTGTGATCAACTCGCATGTCACAAAACTGGTCCAGACAGGAACAGAAGACGGCGTACCTTCGTTCCACTGTGTCGAGTTTGCCGAAGCAGCGGGTTGTCAGTGATTTACTCACTTCTTGACCATCTAAGACTGATAACCAACTATATTAGCCGAGACAAAGAGAGTCTGTGCGTCGGAAGAAATCATATTATCGGCGGGGAGCATAGGCACCCCCGTTCTTTTGCAAGTTTCTGGAATCGGCGACCGCGACGAGTTAACATCCTTGGGGATTGAAACCATAGTCCACAACCCCTCAGTTGGGAAGAACTTGACGGACCACCCTCTACTCGCGGGAGTCTGGACAACCAAAGGCAATGACACTCTCGACAGCATGTTCCGAGATGCGTCTTTATTGGATAGTTATGTGACCGAATGGACTGATAATCGCACTGGACCTCTTGTCTCGCCGATTGCGAACCATTTGGGGTGGTTGAGGCTTGCCGATAACGCCAGCATCTTCGAAACCGTTGAAGACCCCGCTTCGGGTCCAAATTCATCTCACTGGGAGATCATCATCAGTGTAAGTCCTACATGAATCATCATGCGAGTCGGTCAGCTCACGTATAGCGTAGAACTTTTGGGCCGTACCAGGGATCCCGATGCCCGCAGAGGGAAATTTCGTCACCATCACCACAGCTTTGATTTCACCCACGTCTCGTACGTTGAGAGGAGATCCTATGTATGGAGGGAATCACTAACTGGCTTGCGTGTAGGTGGTGAACTAAAGCTCGTGTCGTCGGATCCATTCGAGCCTCCACTGATCAACCCCAGCTTCTTATCTACGGATTTCGACATTTTCGCACTGAAAGAAGCCATGAAAGCTATAAAGCGATTCATGAGCGGGAGCGCCTGGGAGGACTACATAGATGCGCCTTACGGGGATTTCGCGAATGCTAATACTGATGATGAGATAGAGGCGTTCGTACGCAATTCGGCCGCATCGATATACCACCCATTATCCACGGCTGCCATGTCACCCAGGGGAGCTAGATGGGGCGTTGTTGACCCCGATTTGAAGGTGAAGGGGGTCGAGGGTTTGCGAATTGTAGACGCATCCGTTATAGTAAGCCTAGTCTTTCTTCGCATCGCCCCGGCCTTACTGACTCTACCTGCAGCCATATATGCCCAACGCACCGACACAGGGGCCCGTGTATCTAATATCTGAGCGAGGTGCGGAGCTGATTATTGCAGACCTTGACAATTCCATAGAATTATGTTAGTAAGAGTCGTGATGATAATGAGATCAGGTCCGTCATTTAGACAATTGGCACGCACGGACATGTGCATTCAAGAGATCATTAGGATTCAGTACATGTCCTCTTGACCTTTTACTAGCCCTCCAAAATAACAGGTCAATGCTTTGAGCTTTGAACCCATCCACTCTTCTTCTACCTCAACTAATTCGGCTTGTCCTTCGGCTGGTACTAGGGCGCTGACTTCTTGTAGATTTGTATTGCGAGGGAGGTAGTAGGCGATATTCTGAGTAAGCCTTTGCGTGATCTTGTACAATTCTGCGCCGTCGACGGGCTGAATGGAAGAAAGGGAGTATTCATCCTCGGTCGCCTGATCTTGCTCCTTCCAAGGAGATGATTGCTGGTAAGACGGGCCGCCCCAAGGAGGGCTCAGGAACACGATGTCGATCTTTCGTGTTTCATTTGTTGACGTGGCCCTCGACCACTGCATGGGGTAGGTCTTTGCGAATGAAAGGTAGTCCATCAAAATAAATTCGATACGATCAGCGACGCCGTATATCTGGGCATTGTGTCTGGCAAGAGCCAGTCTGGTTGGATTTATATCCATTGCAATGACTGAGCAGATTAGTACCACCAGGCCCGTAAATTGTAGGTGAAACTGACCTCTCTGGCATGTCTTCGCAAACGCGATCGCGTTGCCTCCAACTCCACAAAATGCATCCAAGATAGTGTCGCACCGACACCGGTCTGCTATCTGATCTGCTATCCTTTCCGGTGTTATACTATACCAGCCCTCCGTATCAAGAAGGCAGCCCGGCGGTGAAGAATACAATGAAAAATAGCGGTTTCGCTGCCAAAAGTCTAAGCTCACATCAGTAAACCTATGTCAGGACGCAGTTCGAGCCACGTACACTTCGAAAGTTCTTCTGGTATCTGACTCGGGTCAGTAACGTGTTCTACAAGATGGCTTGCATCGTATTTTTCAACCCAACCAGCAGGGAAGTTTGCGGACACATCCACTTTGCGTTTCTTTGATGGTTGATTATCTTCCCGGGCGGCCTCTCCAGCTTGATTGAACGCCGCCATTGCATACCGGGAGACGCCCCCGACGCGCCGTGCTCTAGCACCCATTGGATTTCTAGTGAGAGTTGTACAAGTTCGGGAATCTCAATTTGAATTCGCATCTGGATTTTAGTCGATTGATCACGTGCATAGGCGATAGGAGACATAGGATACACTAATTTGTAAAGCGACACTCTCGGCGGAGTCACACAATACGGAGCGTGACACTGTCACGTTGATAGTTGGATGCAGGGTCCATGCTGCAAACGCAGCATGCAACCCACCGGAAACACATTCCCTAACAAGCGAAAGCGAACGTCTCCCGAGCTTGAATCAGTCGAGCGTGGACAGGAAAGAGGAAGTACCGACCTGCAACTACACCCCAAGAAACAGGACTGTAGGGAGGCCAACGCGAATAAGTCAGATGCCGTCCAACGTACAGAGATGTCCAGTAAACGACCGTCTGCTTCGACTAGTTTGTGAAAATACCATTCGGCGGGGGCCCTCCTGACAAGGTAACGCAGAATTCTTACCCATTGCACTCGTCGGGTCACATTGGCGTGCGCGAGGGTCGTTTAAGAATATTGTCGTCTTGTAAGCCCCTATTTATTGTTCATCAGGGCGACCCTTAAGTTCATCCTCCATAGTGGCGACTCCTACAGTAAGTCGAATGAAGGCACAACTTGGGTTCGTGAACTGTTGCGAATCTGTCTTTCGATAGATTTAACATTGACGCTTCTAGGTCGATGTCGCCCAACGACGATTGCGAAGCGATGCCCTCAAGGTTTCCAATTTTGCGTTCCCTGGCGCCACCGCTGAAACCGATTTTTCAAAGCAACTATCTCGCTTCCTTGGAAAGACTGATGGCAAGGTTGAGCAACCCCGCAGAGCATTCTTGGATCCGGGCGAGGCAACTTACGGTTTGTTGCTTCTCTTTTTGTCGGGGTTCGCTACTAACATTCAAGCACTAGTGATTTTTCTTGGAATCAACGATTGTGGAGCTATGGGATCTGAGGACTTGGAAAGCATCGTTGAAAGTATCTTCGACGTTCTTCTCCGCCTTTATCTGAAATACAACGCTCGAAACTTCATCCTCTTTGACGTTCCTCCGACGGATCGCTCACCGCAAGGTATTGTCATGCGTCTGCACCCGATATGTCCGTTATTGATTGACAAATGTAGCCGTAGATTGCGATGTCTCCGCGGTGTTAGAAGACAACATCAAGAACTGGAACGACGCACTGCGGGATCAAGCGGCTGAATTTGGGTCATTAAATAAGGATGCGACGGTCTTTCTCTTTTCGGCGCATCAAGTCCTGACTGATGTGCTCGACGACCCGCTAGAATATGATTTTGGCGAAGACGATCCGGTCACTGAGGGCGGTCGTATCTGGGAGGATGGATTACACCTCACATCCGATATACACGATATATTATGCAAGCAGCTGCTTACCTCTATCCTTGCAGACCAGCTGTAATTGGGGTGGTATCGTCAATCGAGTTAGAAAGAGCCCTATGACAACATGACCGAGTCCTTTGTAAGTGATATCTTGATTATCTACGGGGCTTGTTTCAACGTCGAGCCGAAGTTTGCAGCCCCTCGTCCTCCATACCAGGGTGTAGGGAGCCTAGGCTGAACCATGTGCATGAGGCGCATAGCGAATCCGAGTCGGCGATGTAATCCAGTGTAATTCGATGTCGCAGTCGGTTTGTGAATGGTCGAAAGCCTGGGGTTATATTACAGGGTCCGAAGCCAGCACCGCTTGTAGTAGCCCGCCTTTTTTCTCATTTTAGGTTGTAGACGAAGAGGCATGTGACGCATGAACAGTCTGCCCCGACGACTAGAACGGGAACAAGTTGCTTTCGCTTACCTAATAAAACTACACTCCAAGCGGTGACGGCTGGTCGGTGGCAGTGAGTTCGACTCTACTTCCAAGTTCTACGAGTCGTTGGCGGGTGAGCATGGGCATCATCTTGGTTCGACACCCTATTGGATGATTTACAATCGGCAACAACGCTAGATGAAATTGGAAGACTCGTACTTGAAGATACCTCCACTGAAGATGGATAAGAACCACCAAGTTCAACGTTTGCCAATTTCGCAAGTATAAGGCTCCTGGCTAATTATATGATACATATATTTACACTTTCAAACAGCAACTAGGGCGATGAGAGTCCAGCGACACCCCCTCACAAGGTTTGGTCGAACGAAATGTTGTGCCAGTACGAGTTCGCTTCTAACTTAGAAGCCATGTTCCTCTGGATCGCATTGTGGATCGCTAGCTTCAAGACGTTTCCTTCGAACCTATTCAAGAGTTCTTCTTCGTCTACCCGAGCCATCTTGCACGGAGGTTCGTCTTCTCCGTCTCCAGGGCCTGGTGCCCGAGCCCTCTTGCGAGGATTTGTTGTCACCCACGGGTCGTTTTCATTGCGGCTTTCGTCGTCTTGATTTGCTCCCCCCGCATCCTGCTCTAGTGCATCTTCTTCTTCCAGCTCAAGCGTTCCATTAATTGGAGAAGACCAAAAGAGTTCATCTCCGGAATCGCTTTCATTGCTGTCGGACTCGCCAGAATCGGCATCGGCATCGGCATCGGCATCGTCTGGCTCTGGCTCTGACTTGGTGCTTTTCGTCGTAGCGGAGACGGGGTCTATGTCATCGCCGCAGGCTTCTTCAAGAACGTCGTCGTCCGATTCTGGCAGTGGTATCTTCGCTGGGTCGGTAGGAACCTCGTGTGCAATGCCGCCGTCGCCATCTTTGGACTCGTGTTCTTCGCCCGGGAGAAATCTGTCATCTACGACTTCAATCTCCTGTTCCTCTTTATCTGCGTCGTCAACCGCATGTGGTTCGGCTAATGTGGTTCTATTGCCTGCGCCAGGTTCGTCGGATTCGTCCTCAGATTCGACGACTCGCTCCCTTGCGTCAACGTCGCCTTCGTCGTCGTCGGATACCCCATCTTGTTCCTCCACACGAAACTGCTCCGCCAAGTCGAACATTCCCAGGTATTGTAGTGCCCGCATTCTCCCCATTAATCCTAGGGCACCAAATACTGGGTCGTGCAAGGATGTGGGCGCTCCTTTCCAGTGAATATTCGCAGCGGCGCATAAGACTTCTTTCGACTCTACGGTATCGAATTCTTGTTGTCTGTGTGCGAGCGTATCTCTCGAGGTGTGGGCGGCAGCCATGATGGCGTATTCTCCCAACAGTGCAGAAAGCGTTGTTAGAACAAGATGGTAGAAGTTCAAGAGTGTGGTGCTACATATTGTTTCTTTATATTGACGTCGTTCAGGATGGACCACCGGCGCCCCCGGCACTTAGGGTGGCACAAGTGCGTTCCGAACGTGGAAAACATCCATTGTCTCGAAATAATTGCCAGTTATGGACATATGTACAGACATCCCCGTCTTACACAACCCCAGACAATAGGTTCTGAAATCACTCGTTAATGTCCAATGCCATCGCGTTGTCCAACCCTTCGTCTCTATCGTTTCCTTGGGTGGCAAACTTCAAGCCGGAGAAAGCATATTTCTGACCCGAAGCATGCTGGTCTACGAACCCCTCGTCACCCTTGCGTCCATTCATGGCGGCCGCATCTCTGAAGTGAGTCTCCGCACTGAGAAATCCACCGCCCTTGTGCTTGTTACTCTGCTGCTCTCTCATTGCTGTTCCCACCTCTTCTTCGTCATCCGAATCCGACTCGGAGTCCTCTGAAGGATCGTATTCGTACTTGATGACGGTTGTCGGTGCGCCAGGGTCATCGGTGATGCTGAACTCGGCAAGTATTGGATTTAACGGAGCCGCCTCTGAGGAGAAAGCCAGTCTAGAATGCCTCTTGTCGGTACCAGGAAGGACATGTGTAGGTTCCGTCATCTTTCGGTCCGAGGGAAGTAACGTCTCGCCGTTATTAAAGGTCATCGTTTTTGTAGCCATCACTATGATGGAGGATGCAGTCTTCTGCATGAGCGAGTGGGTGTTGGTTTTGACGGTTGAACCTCTTGCATCTCCCCTCTATTTATACAGCTTGTGGGCGCAGTGCCACTATTTTTGTCATTGTCCAATCTCTGACAATTGCCAAAAGAATGTGTCCATATCCGCACGATTGAGTGTTGAAAACTTGCCACTGGACGGCCGCCACGCCAATACGCAAACCACTATCCAATCTTTTGGAGATGCCTGCAGCGTGGACACTCTGAACGAAACGCCACGGGAGTACAAATCAGACAATGGATGAGTTTAGGTATGCCCCTACGCAAGTTCCCTCAAGGGCTCGAATTCGAGGAAAGATTGGTACGTTCTGATACCTGAACTGGCACTAACCAACTCTGGATACGTGTCGCGGGCTACACTGTTCAAGAGTGCTATTTGGGTGTAGCTACACGCGTTGTTCTGGTATTCATGGCTAGATGTAAGTGACCACGAGCGCCGGCGGTAAAGTAAATAATATTTTTATTTACAATGTCTTCGCACTTGTGTTGTCATAGTTTCGCCCCCTTTGCTGCTCCGAATTCCTGCTGGATATCAGCACAAAGTCGGAGGAACGCCTGGCCCAAAACGTCGAAGTCACTGAGCTGATAGAGGCCAACGTTCGATATTAGTTGGAACCTCTCTTGGCATCGGCAAGCGGACGGCGAAGTCGCAGACGCACCTCATTATATACCTGTGCGCTGCACCTGGTCCACCATCTTCCATTGTGATAGAAATGCGCGGCGTAGACATTATGGTCCTTAAGCAGTGTTTCTTGCATCTTAACATTGAGCTCAGGAGTCCATTGAATCAAGCCGGACAATGGCAGCTCGACGTTCACCTCGATGGGGGAAAAGGGGGCCTCAATAACAATCCTAGCTGGGGGTGACATGGAGAACATAGCGGGACGTACCATATTCAGGGTAAGAGAACCATCTGGATCCATGACTCGCGTTCCTAGCATTTCGGCCAGTCGCTTTCCGCCAGCGATTGCTAATCCATGGCAATACCCGTTGATCTTTTCCTCGCCACCGAGCCATGCCCGGAAACGAAGTGCTGACAAACAGACATGAACAAGTGAAGAGCAGCTCTAGGAGAATAGCTCACCGTGAACAACGCTGTAAAATGAGACGAAATCCGCAGTTCCATTCCCTATTGTCAGCATTTAGCTTATTCGTACTTCCATCTAGAAGAGGGAAGTACACACAGTCAAATTGCTCTATAAAGGTCGGTGGAGAGCCTGGCGAAGCGTACGCATGAGATGTTGGAATGCTAGATTTGATGAGATGTTGGTTTCTAGATAGCGTATGAAGTAATTTATCCCCCAGTCATATTATTTACGATAAGCCTCACCGCTTAGGCACATAAAGCACGGCGCAGCCCCGTTGCGAAAATAACCATTTGTGGCAGTTCTGCGGTACCGTTCAATAGCACGCTCAAGGAGATAAAAATATCACATACAGATATCCAGAAGTCGGGCTGGGATTCGCCGAGGTTAATATTCAATTCCTGACCGATCGAATGTGCAGCGTCAATAACGCTAAGAACACCCGCCGCTTTGCAGATCTTCACGAGTTCCTGCCATGGCTGAAGGACTCCCGGGTTAGATACAATACTATCTATGACCGCGACGACTTTCTTTCCGGGAGGCTTCGAGGCTACGACCGACTTGACGTGCGTACGGAACGCCGAAATAATGTCTCCATGCGTGGTGGGGAAATTGACGGTCAGTACGGACACAGATGGATGGGGCTGTTTGTCGGCGAGGTACTGCACCGCACGGGAGACAGCTCCGTACGTTGTGTTGACTGGGAGGATGATCAAGGGGTGTATTCCGCGATCGAGACCGTAGACATACAATCAATGATGATATCCCCTTTCTCCCATTCGATATTTCGAAGCACCGTGTTGACCCCGTGGGATGCGTTGGGAACGATAACACATTCGTCGGCTTGCGCACCGATCAACGGTGCAATGAGTGCCCTGACTTGAGCCTGGACGTCGTAGTGCGTAAACCGAAGGAAGAGATCCGGATTACGCTCAATCTGACGCCCCAGTTTATCGCATTCTGCCTGGACTGGAGTTGGAACTGACCCAAAGGAACCTACAGAGACTGCGTGAATGGACCCGACCGTGGAGACGTATGTACCACTGGCGCACCATTGTTGAGATTAACATATTGCGAGTCGAAGCCAAAATACTTCAACATTGGACGACCAAAGGGCGGGGGCGGGGCCTTGCAGATCTCATCCAACTCGAAACCGCTCATTGTTGGCACGAACGGGGCAGCTGAAGCGCTGACTAGTTTGTGAGTCAGAAATGAGTACCATGAGAGAAACTTACTTTCAGAGGGCGCCTATTATCCCCGCGAAGTCTGTGCGCGTCGCGTAGTATACCCTTCAAAGCCTCACCGGTCACCGGTCACCCTTCACACTGATCTCAAGTGTAATATGGCATTTCAACGCGTACAAATACTCTCCATCAGCGAGCCCGCGACGTGAAACTGTAGTTGGCTGCTGCCAGTTCAGACCAAGTTCAGACACCTGGTACGCATCAATACTTGCTCCCTAAATTACAACGTCTGGAAGTACTAGAAGTAGGGCACGCGTAAATCCCTTGTCTGATCTACACCCGCTTAGCGTTTCGCGGCGCAGGTATTATGGCATGGGCCTGCATATTGGGGCAAAGGCTAGGGGGCTCCTATGATGCTTTCTCACGGTCACCGACAGTGCATAAAGTTTCTAGCTGCGACTTGCTGCGACCTGTTTCAGAACCATTTCTAGTGTTTTCGGGGATGTTCTGAACTTGAGTCCAAACGATATAACTTGAAGCTCGAAGTACTTGGTGCCGGTACCAACGCTAAATTATGCAACCTGCTGTCTCAAGAAACTTCCTGCAGTCTACGTACCGAAGAGGCACCATCATCCGGAACCCCGCATGGGCATTTTGCAATGTTTCGCGTTCACGAAGAATTCCGGGATTATCGTCTGTGAGGCGCTATGCCTCCCAGCCGCCGCCACCACCAGGAAGGGGTAGTGGGGGGAGTGGATTTCCGGGCTTCATGATGCAGCAGCAGCATCAGAAAGGGGATGCGTTGAAGGAATACGTGTGTAGTCAACTTGCAACTTGCGGTTCAATAAATGACGCTTAGGCTCATGTGTTTGACAGAGCGTCGACCTGACAGAGTTAGCAAGGAACGGGAAGTTGGACCCTACCATTGGTAGAGATGAAGGCAAGTTACCCTCAGTTGCGGTCGCGCTTGCTGCTCATGCTGACACCAACTACAGAGATACGCCGCACAATTCAAAGTAAGCGACGTCGAAGGTCTTATATAACCATGTTATTGACAATTGAACAGTATTGTCACGTAGAACCAAGTCGAACCCTGTCGTAAGTAATACAACTATATTGATGGGGCCACGCTATATGTTTACTTCCATCTATCAGTTAATCGGACCACCCGGTGTCGGGAAGACAGCCATCCTCGAGGGCCTCGCAAGCCGAATCGTTGCCAAGGAAGTACCAGAGGTAATGTTCTCCAAGACGTTGTCGTATGCTTCGCGTACTCAATCAGTATCAGTCGCTTCAAAACAAGCGCGTTCTGTCGATAGACTTGGCTGCTATCATGGCAGGTTCTGGGATACGCGGACAGTTCGAGGAGAAATTCAAGAACCTAATCCGCGATATTGAGGAAGAAGCCGGTAATGTTATTTGTTTCATTGATGAACTTCGTGAGTTTACTTCGAAGATGGAACCTACGCGATTGCCCGCTTACATCTTCTTAGACACGCTCTTCAATCTTGGTAAAACTGAAGGAAGCATTGACGCTGGGCAGATGATTAAACCTGCATTAGCAAGAGGTCTCCAATTGGTGGGTGCAACGACGCGTACGTCTTGTCAATTTCTATGAGCCTCCCAATTGTGACCCATCACCCACCCATGTAGCCGACGAATATAGAAAGACTATTGGCAAAGATGCGGCGTTGGAGCGGCGCTTTCAGCCTGTAACAATTGAGGAGCCGACTGTAGAGTCCACTATTTCCATACTTCGTGGACTGAAGCCCCGTTATGAAGTACATCACGGTGTTGAGATTTCTGATAGCGCGTTAGTAACTGGTACGTGCATGACTGCTCCCGTTCCGTTCCTTTCTCTTATACTATTCATGTGTAGCCGCCGTGTATAGCTCTCGATATGTCTCGGACCGTTTCCTTCCTGATAAAGCGATCGACTTGGTGGATGAGGCTGCGTCTGCCCTTCGTCTTGCTCAAGAATCCAAGCCGGACGAACTTGAAGCTCTCGACCGGGACATCATGACACTGCAGATCGAACTCGAGAGTCTAAAAAACGAATCTGACGTTTTCTCTGTAGAGCGTCGGGATAAAGTAGAGGCTCAGTTGAAGGACAAGAGGGAGCAGGCATCTGAATTGACTACCATTTGGCAAGCCGGTGAGTCCTCCCCGAATGCATTCTATGCAAGCCGGCGCCCAGACTCATGCATTTTCTAGAGCGCTCGCGATTGGATCGCATCAAAGATCTCAAGAAACGCTTGGAGGAAACTAAATACGATCTCGAAGTTGCACAGCGGCAGGGCAATTACGAACTTGCGAGTAGGCTCCGCTTCTCCACCATTCCGGAGCTCGAGCGGCAGCTACCTAGCGAGGAAGAACAAGGCGAAGAAAAGGAATCGCCGTTGGCTATGCTCCACGATCGGGTTACATCCAGCGATATCGCTCGTGTGGTGGCGAAAGCTACTGGCATTCCCGTGCAGAACCTGCTGAAGGGCGAACGGGATAAGCTCGTGCATGTAGGTCCAGACCCGTAACCAACCCCGACACGAACCTAACATTGCTTTTGCGCAGATGGAAGATACGCTTCGAAAGAGGGTTGTGGGCAGGATCACGTAGTGGCCGCTGTGAGCGACGCTGTGCGCATGTCCCGCGCCGGACTACAGGCGCCCAATCGTCCTGTTGCGTCGTTCTTGTTCCTTGGTCCGACTGGAGTAGGAAAGGTGCGTTCGATGATACAGGGGCGCTATAGAGTGAACACATCTGACCCGTGGGCTGTCTAGACGGAGTTATGCAAAGCTTTGGCTGGATTCTTGTTCAATGATGAACAACGCGGATTGTATGTGGCAATTTTATTTCGATGCAGTTTACAAACGTGCTGACGCTGTGTCATAGGATCAACATCAATATGTCGGAGGTATGGAAGCGTGTCTGTTGCCTAGGGAGTTGCATTGAGCTTATTTTTCCTACAGTACCATGATCGGCACACAATGTCCCGCCTTATCGGCGCCGCCCCAGGATATGTCGGCTTTGAAGAAGGCGGTAAGTCCGCTACTACCTCTATTGAGTCGTTAACTAAACCATTATCATTAAGGCCAACTCACTGAGGCCGTCAGGCGTAAACCATATGGTAAAACTTCCCGTAGATATTTCTATTCATTTCCAATATATTGACTGGGATGGATAGCTGTCATTCTTCTGGACGAACTCGAGAAAGCACACAAGGACGTGGCTATGATTTTGCTACAAATCTTGGATGAAGGAAGCATCACCGATAGCCAAGGGCGTAAGGTGGACTTCAAGGCAAGCTGGAAAGACTCACGGATCGAGCCCGGCACAACTGACAATATTGTAGAACACCATTATCTGCTTGACAAGCAATCTTGGTGGGTTTAGTTGGCTCACCTACTACACTCAGAGCTGAATTCGATCGCTTTTAGGGAGCGATATACTCGCCCACCATACCGCCTCCGACGATAACGGTGTCGTTACTGCGGACGCTAGAAGTGAAGTACTCGAACGAACGTCGGAATATTTCCCTCCTGAACTTCTCAACCGACTCGACTCCATGCTCGTATTCAACAAACTTTCAAAATCAGCGATCCTTGATGTGGTTTCTCTGCGACTGAATGATGTTGCTGAGAGACTCAAAACTCGTCGCATCACGCTTGACGTTGACGAGAAAGCTAGAAATTGGCTGGCTCAGCATGGATACTCAGATGTTTATGGTGCCAGGGCTATCGCCCGGATCGTGAGAACAGATGTACTCTTCCCCCTGGCTCAGAAGCTCTTGAAGGGTACAATCAGGTATGTGTGAACGTTTTATACTTGTGAAGAATGCTTCCTTACTGTCGTTAGGGATGGCGACGCCGTATCAATTCGCGTTGAAGGCGATGTGTTGGCGATCCAAGACAACCATGAGCCTGACCCCACGGCTCTGACCTCTAAACCGGACAATAAGCTTTGATTTTTGCACTCTATTAAACTTCGCGTTTACCCTGTTATAATCCCAACTCATTACCCGATCATAGAACTGCGCACGATCACTTTGTAGCCATAATTTTATTGTATCATAGCGTAATCATTCAAGGATCATGGTCACACAGCGGACGGTACAGCTTGTTGTGATACTAATCTTCGGCGGTTCACTTCTTATGCCCGCTATGTGTAGCAAGGAAGATAGACGTGATAATTCCCTGATCCTTACCAGTGCCAACATTGGATGGGTGCTATACTCTTACCGTATGTTAGCTTAGACTTAGGACAAATGTACAAGCGAAGACAAGGCCTTTCAGACAAGGTTTGGTTCTAGGATGAATCTCCCTGTGTTAGTGTAAGGTAATTTGAAGTTCGGGAGCGGAAGTTCGAGAGCGGAACAATAAATCCGAGACATGAGGGGATAACTTATCCGGTATAAATATGATACCTCATCTGGCTTTCTTCTCATCAGACCACCCCGCGTATCGATTCTCCCTGCCACCCCCTCCCTTCCTTACCACCACCGCCATCTTCAAGAATGTCCACGGATCTCAAAGTAAATGCCAAAGCTCTGCGTAGGCAGCGATTCGAAGGCGCTTGGAAGGTCATTCGCGATGAGCTCGTCGAGCATCTTGCCTCAGAGGGAATGCCTAGCGATGCTATAGAGTGGTTCGGGAAGGTTAGTGCCCACTATGATCCCCTTTTCTTCTGTCAAAAATAAGCGAATCCCGAGACTGTTCTTTCGCAACATATCTCCATTTTGCCAAATTACGCCTGGAACTACGCCTCAAATTTGTCTTTCCTCTATAGAACCTCGATTACAATGTCCCCGGCGGCAAGCTCAACCGCGGAATGTCTGTCGTCGATAGCGTCGAGATTCTCAAGAATCGTGAGTTGACAGAGGAAGAGTATTTCCAAGCGGCTGTCCTGGGATGGTGCATCGAGCTCCTGCAGGCATACTTCTTGGTTTCGGACGATATGATGGACGGATCGATCACTCGAAGAGATCAACCGTGCTGGTATCGCGTCCAATCCGTCGGAAATATCGCCATCAACGATTCCTTCATGCTTGAGGCAGCGATCTATTGGCTACTCAAAAAGCACTTCCGCCAATCACCATGCTACGTCGACCTTCTTGAAGTGTTCCATGAGGTACTGTCCTCCTCAGCTTTCGGTGCAAGTCGTCATCCTTCTTAACGAGCTCGCAGACGACCTACCAGACGGAGATGGGCCAGTTAATTGACTTGATCACGGCCCCTGAAGAGCACGTCGATCTATCTAAGTTCTCATTGAAGAAGTCAGTTTTATCCCGCGCCTGCTTAAGATCGACTTCATCTAATCTTGGTTGTACAGGCACCGTTTGATCGTCGTTTACAAGACGGCGTTCTACTCCTTCTATCTGCCAGTCGCATGTGCGATGTACCTTTGCGGCGTGCCTCCGTCCTACATCCCATCAACCGAGCCATTCTCCTCTACGAAGCCCGTCCATCCCTACGACGTGGCAAAAGCCATACTCGTGCCCCTTGGGGAGTACTTCCAGGTGCAGGACGACTTCCTCGACTACTCCGCTCCCCCCGAAGTTCTCGGCAAGATCGGGACGGACATCATCGACAACAAGTGCTCCTGGGTGATTAACACCGCCCTTGCACTTGTTACCCCAGAACAACGCAAGGTTCTCGAAGAGAACTACGGCAAAAAGGGCAAGTTAGAGGAGCAGAGGGTGAAGGACGTCTTTAAAGCCGTCGGAATCGAGCAAAAATACGCCGAGTACGAGCAGAACGCGTACGAAACATTGACAAAACTCATCTCGGAGGTTCCCGAGGGTACGAAGGAAACCGAGCTGAAGCAGGAAGTCTTTACGAGTTTCTTGAACAAAATTTACAAGAGAACGAAGTGATGGTTTTGTAGTAGTAGATATGAATTCATCTGGACTGTGTAGATGTAGATGTACCACTCCCAAATTACCGAAGCCCCTTTCTTAGAGCTTCCCGCATTTTGTGGACGTAGTTCCGTGACTGCCGGAGCACCCCGAATACAACAAATGAGTCCAATAATCTGACGATTAGGCTTTGCACGGTTGATGAATTGTGACAGAGAGAAGCCATTCCCTCTTGGTTCTGTTGCGCAATAGTCAGCCCTCGGCTACCTTACTCAACGATGAACCATACCCCATTCCCAAGAAAGAATTACTCCTCATTTCGCATCGGATATGAAGCCCGGTATCGACAGCTAGGCTGGTGCAGCCCTCAGCGTACCTACTTTTCGTGTAGACGAGTTGTTCGGTCGCTAAGGCGCTGCCTACGTTCAAGTTTGTGTTTGGAAGTCAATTTACCTATATGGATCTCGTCCCGGGGCTCAGGAATCCTGTCTACTTCCTCGATTATTGCTTCCTGGTTGAACTTGCAAGGGGTCCCTCGCAACTGTCTTCCAAAGAATGGAGATCCGCCGCAAAGTCATACGATCCATCGAGCCTAGGTCCACCCTATCAGCCCAAGCAGTAGACTCATTCACAACCCCGCAATCTGAACTTGAACCCCACAAATTAACCCGGGACATATAGTAACGATGGACATTGTTTCTACCTTTGAAAGCGGATTGGATGTACGGCCCTATCCTCGCTATTGTCGTGGAAGGGGTTTGTACAATAGAGTATCGGAGTGCCTCATTTACCCAAATACGGGTTTGGCTTTCAACGCAGTGTCGCCTACTGAGACGACCCTAGTAGTAGTTGAACGCAGATCGGGCGCGGGCGCTGGGCCCTGTAAAGCCCTGACGGTGAACTAGAGTATCAACAAACAGGGCACAGAATGATCAAGGAAAGTCAACATTAGAAGCTCGAACAGTATCCTAGGTTACGAGCAGCATATGGTAGAAGGATAAGGTGGGGGACAACATGACAGGTATGAGTGGTGTACGAATGTGGATATTGCGCAGTGTGGGTGTGAACGTGATGTGATCGTGAGTATGACAAGATGCTAGCGGGAAGGGTCCATTCAACTCGTACAGTACAGATGGTTGATACAGAAAGCGGGGTCATCCTGGATGTGATAGATTACAGTGTACTGAGGGTCCTAAAGGCAGGCTATTATGGGGGTGAAGAAGAATGTAGGAATACTGGGGTATCGAAGTGAGGAATCGAGGGTATTATTGGCCATTTGTGATGAGCAAGAGGTGATCGGAGGGTTGCTCAAATCATGTTGTAGGAGTCTCGCACTCTCGTTAACTGGTAACCTGAAAGCGTTAAGAGAGTATGGTTAATAACGTGCTTAGGATGACTTACTGATCAAGGCGTTGTCATTGGCAAACATCGATAAAGTGGTCATACCGTCGCGCAGGTTTACGAGAAGCGCGTCTTCACCACTGATAGTGGCAGTCGGCGTTAGGCTGCCCTCGCCGGTCCGTAAGCGGGATATTTCATCGATGAAGACGTGGCATGCGATGGACCACAATGTCTAAAATTTACCGATCGTCAGCCACACGACGGAAACAATTAGAAAGATCGCTTACCCCCATTATAGGATTCATATACGTTAACTGAGTTAAAATAGCCTTCCCCAAACCCACGATGGCTCGGGCGGCACTCAAGCACTTGTGCTTGGACGAAGTGTCCGAGTAGGAAAAGTTACCGTGAAGTTTGATGGCAGCGGCTTCTCCAAGTGCACGCGTAATAATATGGGTTCGGACCCCAGAAGATGGCAATGAGTCTCCAATGTCCGGCGTGGGTGGGAGATCTTCTCGAAACCGTTGGATCAAACGATCAAGTGAGTAGAAGGCATTTGAGAAGGCGGTAGCTTCGTGGGGATACATATCTTGAAAGAATCCAAATTTCAATGAGCGTCATAAATCGTAGAGGGAATGCCTTACGAGGTCGCCATTGGCCTGCAAGATAAGCTGCGCGGTGAATAATACAGCACTCTTCACGTGCATTGCGGTTGCTGTGAATTCGCCCGGTGCAATCCTGGGTATTTCACTTAGGAAGTCCCGCACCGTGAAACTGCTTTGAGCATCTTGAGGCGGCAGATATCCCTAAGTTATTGGTAAATTGTCGGTCTCGCGAATTATGAAGTGCGAAATTCACCTCTCTGTAGGCGTCCATCTCCAGCGGCCAAGGCGTATCGATCAAAACGCCAGAGGCTTCCAATGCGCCACAGAGCCTCGTCGGAGGATCAAGCGCTACAGCCAACGTCTTGTGAAGTGTGAAGACAGCCCAGAACCCGTTTGATCATTTCACCCTCATCGACTTCATCTTGCGGTGGATGTGGCAATACCGGCAAATTGAGCAGTACCCCGATGGTGGGCGGTGACAGGCCAAAATTACTGCGGATCCGATGGAAGTTGCACCCGAGAGCCAGAGAAAACCGCGATACTAGTATGACATTTGGCTTCTAAGAACCGCCCATTACGAAAGAAATAGTTTGCAAGAAGCACTTCGGCCTGCATCAAGTGTAAGACCCGATGGGGATGGGTCGTGGTGTTCGCAAGATCGGTGCCAGCATACTGCAAAGCACGAGAGAGGAATACTGGCAAGTGGACATAGTACGGACTTGCTGGTGAAAGGTGAACACCCCAAAGATAAACCGTGCTGAGGAGCGCAGGTGAGGGTCGAGAAACGTGACCGAAAGGGAAATGAGATAAGGCATTGAGGCGAAAGCGAGTGGGGTGAAGGAAGAAACCAAATTGGAAGGCGTGGGGGAGGAAATTGTCGAGTCTATGAACGCTGGTGTTAGTTGGTGCGCGAGCGACGCATGTTAAGCAATGACTCACAACATTGTGATGACCACCATCGGCGGCTCCTACATGATGTAATCAATGATCCACTAAGCCTCGACTCAAAATGTAACACGTACATCGGTGCCCAGAAATGAGAGACTGGAATCAGAAGCTGAGGATGAAGACGAACCGCGACTGCCCTGGTCTATACCACGGTGGTAAGTTCCAGCATTGTAGCAACAAACCGGCTGGAACGTACCAAAGGAGTGACTTGAAGTCGACGAAACAGGTGAAAACGGAGACAAAGAAGTATAAGGAGAGGCGGGCGAGGGTTGTGGCTGTATCTGGTTGTTGTATGGGTCGTGGAGGGACACAGATGCCGTGAAGTCTTGGGGCCGCTCGAGTTCCTTTATTCGGGTTTCGAGTCGAGCAATGGTTGTCCTCTAGAGCTCTCGTCCGCGAACGACCTTGGACATCAGTATAGTCGCATTCGTCCTCCTTCGGATTGCGCTCGCACGGTCCCACATATAGGCTTAACACCATCGCATTTCTGTTCGCCCCAACTTAGTAACAATAAAAAATAAGAATGAGTTGACATACAATTTTGAGGAATCTGCGACAGACATGAAACGTCGACGGATGCAGCATTGGGGTAGGTTGAAACACTTACCTGCAATTAACGCATGCCTTCCCTCGCCGCAAAGGCCTTGATGATGGCTGGATGGCTGGCGGCTTCTTCGACACTTGAGGATGCATGTAGTGATCGAAAAGTTGCGGACTTCAATGTAGACGCACATACGCGTTCATGCAGAAACCGGAAAGCTCCCTTATATAGTGGCCGAGTCAGTCCTCCAGCAATCGAGCGCAGCTTCTGAACGAGATCCCGATCTGAGATAAGGCTGTGGACCTCTCCACGTGCGCCTAGGTCGGTGGTTGGATTCAGCCATTACTTACGTGCTGTTCACCGCCTCAGCCTGCACCAATGTCTGCCAAACATAACACCCGCTCACCCGCCTCATCGTAGGACCAAAAATCGCCGGTATTTTCGCCAGGTTCGGGGAATTCATGCGTTAGAATCGAATCGGGCTTGAAGCTTCGTTCCGAGTCCTCGATGCTCATCGTTTGGTGCCGAGTCCCTTCGGGGCCAGTGGGAATGGGCCGTTGTATCTACGGGCACCGTAGGGGGATTGTGAGTTGGCCACCTTCATCTCCGGGCACATTCAGCCCTGCTTAATGTTTACTTGGGAATTATTTCAGCCAAAATGGCGCACCGGAAGGCAAAAGGAATTTGATAAGGATAATAATTCAATAGCGATATAGCAAGGTTCCCCGACGTACAGCTGATTTAATGCACCGTCTACCATCGCCCTCGACACCAGGTCCGTACAGTAAGGTTTTCGTGGGACGTTTCTGATCCCAAAGAGAGGTCGTTTGAATAGAGGAGAAAGGTGGGATATGGATGAAGTGGTAGTCGCAGAAAGACGCCCTGCCAAGAATCGTCGTCTGCACCTATGGCAAGGAATCTGATTTGATCCACGAGGCAAACGCATGCTGGAAGGCAGGTCTCCGCATTTTCTGTCACCATGGACCTTGGACAACGCTGGGATTCACGACCGAAACAAAGCTAGTGACAGACGTCCCGCAACATGGTCAGAGGTCAAGAAAATATGCCGCCAAGCGCCCACCGACGATTTCCAAAAACTGGTAATGGCGACAGGCGCTTGGCGCTTAACCGCGCTCTTCTACTGCCATATACCCGCCCTGCCTAGAATCGGCGGTACACCTTGCTTATGGCCATCACTACGAACGAAGAAAGACAAAATATTTTTTCATATCTCCAAAACTCGGTTAGTGAACTATTTCCAATTCCATTTGTTGTTAAGTTCCTCCCATGAATTCATTTCTAAGACACTTTTCTCCCATTGTTCAGCGTCCGGCTGTCGCCGTCCACAGGGGAAAATACAATCAAAAAGTACTCATCCTGATTCATGGAGACAAACTCGGCGACCCCTCTGCGCCATAGTTCACCATGATCTCCATTTCAAGTTTGTACGAACAGCCTGTGCCCTTGCGCCATGTCCCCTCTGGGGATCGGGAATCCAGGATCAACCTCGTTCCGTTGGACCAGTCCATGGGGCCTCGCCTCATGCCGGTCGATGCCATTAACCCAATTTCATCCGCCTGCCTCGAGGCAGACCCACGAGGCTTGGCGCACCATTCATTCTGTTCCCCTTCACAGCATTTTGACTCCTCTGCAATGGCGTACCTCTGCCTATGACTCCCACCCCGAGCAAATTCACCTTCAGTTCATATGGACTCCGCAGAGTCGGTCTCATCCTCCCACCGAACACAGGTCGCGTAGGGGACATCAATCAGGTCTTGTCATTTCGGCTCAAGCCTGCCATTCAAATACAAGTCCATCGGACCATTCGGATTGATTGGATCAATGACCTCACTAAGTCTGGCGAAGTAGCCCCCGAGGTGCGGTGGTACTAAGCCTCTGGATCCACCTCAGATTCCTCTTTGCGGGCGGGTCTCAAGATTGAACAGCGCCGTTGACCCTTCAAGTCTTCAGGTACCCCACGGCCAAATGAACCGGATATTTCAAAGCGCGTACAGCCATGGATTGACGAGTGGTCCACGCATACGTTCTGCTAGCGGTGATCGTTCGATTGTCGCGATCTAATACTTAGTGTGCCTCGACGCTTTGGGCCCCTTGGATATTTTGCCTCCTTAGAGTGCACTGCTGTCGGACGTCGTGATGACTACACACCATGACTTGCTTAACTTGCTTAACTGACTTGGAAACCGTATATTAGCTGATCAATCATATTCCACCGTGCCATCGCTGAGTCTTGCTCCCAGTAAGGACAAAATGCACATGGCGTGTTGGGGACGGTATTATCTCACAGCTAGCAATTTTACAAGACCCACTCTAGTTCGCGTCGTGCGGGAATGTCTTATTTTCTTCCGTGCTTCCAGCGGGCTACAATTTGGGGTTTCGCCACAGCTAACATCACATTAAGGTATTCGCGTATTCAAGACGTTTAATGCCCAATCAATGCCATCGCAGTATTTTTACTTTCATCTTTGCTTGGGTCTATTTATATCGCTGAGGTTGCTCGCTTACTTCCATGGTTGTTGCCCAGGATGGATCCTAGTTGAACACGTGCTGTGACATGGACGGCCCGGTATCTATAGTCAGTAAAGCTGAGGTGTACCATCCTCTGCAATAGTTCGCAGCGGTACGCTCCTGGAATACTTCAATGTCGCGTACAAATGAAGACTGGGCACAAGCAATTGAGGCCCACGTAGTTCAAGTAAACAAGCTAGCCTCCGAACCTATCGCGTGCAGTATTCTCCGCCCCGACAGTGACTTCGCCCAGTTCATCGATCACACACTACTGAGGTCGAACGCTACACCATCGCAAATAGATCAGCTATGCAATGAAGCTATCCAATATAAGTTCAAGGTAGTTTTTAATGTGACAATCCCATGTATGATCATCCCAATCAAAACGAAACTAGTCATGCTGCGTCAACGGGGTCAATATCGCCCAAGTGACCAAACGTTTACGGGATTCCGCAAGTGTACCTTGCGCCGTGGTTGGATTCCCCTTGGGCGCCTCAAAGTCTTGCATTAAAGTTTCGTAAGTGGCCGCTGGCCTCCCGGAATGATAAATTCGCCTAATTACCGATCTAGGGAGACTAAAGAAGCTATTCATGATGGCGCCCAAGAAATCGATATGGTTATCAACGTCGGAGCACTACAGTCTGGGAACTATAGCTTGGTCTACGAAGACATCCAGGAAGTCGTCGCGGCTGCTTCCGGGGTCATTGTCAAAGTCATCCTTGAGACTGTCTTCTTGACAGATCCCGAGAAGATTGCAGCATGCTTCCTTGCGGCAGAAGCTGGTGCTGCGTTCGTGAAGACCAGCACCGGTTTTTGCGGAGGGGGAGCTACCGTCAAGGATATTTCACTGATGCGGAGGTCAGTCGCCTACAAAGCCGGTAGTGTCAAGGTCAAGGCTTCTGCTGGGATCAGGAGCTTCGACAAATGTATGGACATGATAAGGGCGGGCGCAGATAGACTGGGAACGTAAGTATCTCTCTTCCGATATATAGTGCGTCGAACACTGCGCAAAACGAGGATATGTTTCGCATAGCGGAGGAAGTTGCCCGAATACTGACGTCGTGCCATCACTTAGATCCTCTGGTGCTTCTATCATGGAGAGAAGTGCAACTGGCGAAGGCAGCTAATAGGGCCGGAGAAGGACATCATGTTTGAAGGGCAGCAATTCATGTGGAGCTGGATGTTCTGCACTGTGGATTTCAACGGTTATCTGATTGTTTGTGCCTTTAAGTTCACTGAAGTGGTGGTGATCTGAGCCCTGCCGAATAACAAGAGAGAACTCGCTCATGTACTTGTGTAGGTAACATATTTGGGAGCGTTTCTACTGCCCTCCGCCAATTTTGCTATTTCGAGGTGATATATCTCTTCCATGTCAGGTACCGTTCAGGGAGCCAAGATGGCCGAACCCATTCATTTCCCACCATTTTCGCCATAACCATCCGCGAGATGGCTTCCGCGCTAAGCGCACCGCAAAATAGTCGACAGCGATGTCAGTATGTCGTCACATATTTCGGACGTGAAAGCATACCAAGCGAAGGCCCGAGGCATGCCGTGGCCAGTGTATCCTGCTGCGATATACTGTCCCTCGAATTCATCATTGTTTCCGCCTGGCCTTAACACAGGTCCAACCTAATCGCTGTGAACAAGTGCGGCTAATCGACATATTGAACGCACTAACGAAGGGATCGCGCATGCTTGTATATGCCATAATTCCCGTCTGTCCGACGACGTATCAAGATGTATCCGCATATTAGCCTCTTTGACGCACCCATTCCATCTCAGGATCTTTGCCTCGGGTGTACAGCTCAGGGAATACACTGGGAAGGAAACCCCTGAGGGCCTGGCCTACGACTTCATTTACACTGGAATCGTCGGTTTCGTAATACTCGAACTTTGATCCGGCTTCTCGCCCACCGCCGAGGATAACCAACGGGGTTTCGTCGGCGCTGGATATAGGTCTGGGAAACCAGTATTCGAACCCTTCATTTCCATCCCACGATGCCCTTGATAGCTTGGAGCTAGGAGCATCTGCACGAACGGCCACGATTTGCCCCCGGGTCGGTACAATGCCTTCAGGACCACTCATATGCGGAAGGAGGTGACTAGCGTACGCATTGGTGGCGTGGATCACATATGAACAAGCCACCTTTCCCCGCCCGGTATGAAGTGACCATCGACGAGATGCCCGAGATCCATTTGCCGGGATTGGTGTGATCTTCTCAACAGGGGTGTTCGTGTGAAGGTGGAGAGAGGTAAGCTTTGATGCTTTGAGATATAGTTGAGTGACAAGTTTGAGGGGCCAGAGATTAAAGCTTGGGAAGTGGAATCCCGGGAAGGAAGCTCCAAAACGCTAGGGAGCCCGCAGGGTAGTCAGAGCTGTCGTCCATATTACACCCAGTAAATGAAGGCCCACCATCTCCATTTCCTCCCGGGATATCCATTCAACATTGTTCAAGTCGACGCCGGCATTCTTTGCCGCTTCGAAATCGCGTTTAGCCTGTTCGAGCTCCGCATCCGTAAATAACATCGTCGTATGGCCACCCGCGACCAGGTCGACGGCTTCAGCCACATCCCCTTCTTCTAGAGCCTTCACAATCTCCGCCACCGTGTACTGTTCAAGAGCGAGTGAACGAATCGCCTCATCGGTTCCATGAGCCGCCTGAGCCAGAGTAAAGTCGAGGAAGGCTGCCGGTGTCAAATGTCCACCGTTTCTCCCTGCAGTTTGAGATCAATCAGTCTCCCGCGAAGCGTTAATTTAGTGCAATTGTATGACCTGTCGCTCCGGAACCTGCCGTCACAGTCATGAATTTAACGGACACATCGTAAGTGCGCGAGATCGTCTCACAGAAGTCGCGTGCCTCCAAGATGACAACCCTCAAATCAGAATTACTATCCGATGCATTTGCCGCCTTCGCCAAATGGTATGCAGCTGAGACGCCGGTTATCCCAGAGCCGATGATGCAGACGTCGGCATCGGAAGTCAGATCGCCTGCGCTGCCCTCCTTGGCTAACGGGTTGGCATCCGGAGTGTCAATCCAGAACGACTTGGTTGGGTTCCGGACAGGAAGGCCTGCTGGTCGATGGCCATCGGGGAGGGGCGATTCCAAAACAAGCTGCGCCTCGTCGAAACGGTTCAATGGGACAGACAGGACACCCATGATAAGAAACGTCCACCACCAATACGCCCTAGATGAGCCGTGAGACGACGATATTGGTTATTATCAAAAGTCGTATGGACACCTACTTGAACAAATGGACGCGCCCGGGGGAGTAGATTGGCATTCTTAGTAAAAGCGCTAATCAGAGCGCTGCTGGCATGGGCCCGGGGAGCGGCCCGGTGAACTTGCCACCATAGTACTGGCCACCCACAGTTGTAGAGGTTCATGCACGAAGAGTATTTAAGACAATGTGGATACAACACACCCAAATTGTAACCATCACGCCCACCGGCTATCATTACTAGTCAAGCACGACATGGCTCAAAATATCCCTTTCACCCCCTGGCAACCATTCGACAAACTTGCCAAAGACGGCTCGGACTGTAAGGTCTGTTCCCGAATCCGATGCCCCCCAAGAAGACAAATATGGCAGTTCAACGATGGTTGCCTCTGAAGTGCGGACATACAAACCAAACAAACACGATGGTACACTTATGGGGAAGACATTGACTGAATTACCGAACAAGGACCCACCGCCAAGACGGGCTGAGGACGTGCCCGTTCAGAGATCACAAGAACACCTGGCCTACGGACAACAGCCGCTCGGGACGGTCACCCTAGTACAACCCGTTTACAAGTTCAACGGTGTCGACAGGTATGAACTTTACGCATATGCACTGACCATGGGCGATCCAGAAACTGCAATAGTGGCCGATCCAGAAGTCCGGGGACGAGCCGGAGACTCCATCATTACGCAGCATCTAAAGGGCAAAGATGTGCAGCAGCTCGAGTCTCCGAGGCCCGTCGCAGCTAAGTCGAGTGGCGTCAGAGGGGGCTCGCGTCGTACCACAACAAACGACTTCAATGGGGCCAGGTTGATATGTGGACCAGTCGACTCGGGGCTATTAGACGCGTTGAAGGATCTTCGGTGTGTTTCTGAGAACACCGTAGCAGACGACTTGCGAAGCGACGCAGGCTCCGAAACCACCACGAAGATAGCTTACGAAGAACCTCTTGAGCCGACCGGTGCTCTCACGCTGATTAGGATAGAGAATGAGGACTGTGCGACGACCTGTGGCGATTATGACTCAGACGCTACAGCGAAGCCCGTCACTCAAACACGAAGGGCCTTAGGCAGGTTTAACGAATACTTGGACAAGCCTGAATTGTTTGGACTGCCCATGACCACGGGGGAAAGAACCATCGAAATTTGTAGCGACGCAGGGTCTAGCAGCGCGGGTGAAGACGAGGACTACGACGAGGACGACACATCTAATGGCATCCACGAATCCGTCGATAACATCGGCTGCGATGAATCGGCCTCAGACGGCGACGACGCGCCCCCTCACGAGTTCTCGTACGAAGAGCTTCTGCCGTACCGCAATACAGGCTGGCTCCACGTAGCACCGTACCTGCGATACCCCGACTACGAGTTGCAGTCCGAGATCCGCAGCGGGCATGGGCGGCTGCCCGAATCGTCAATTCGAGGCCTTGAACGTTAGGACTGGTGCTTGCCAACGGCGTTGACGATCCGCCTAATAAAATACGTAGTTATCTCGATGAATATCTCGATAAATGAGCACACTGCACAGGATTGAAAATACCTCACCGATGCTTTTTTGTTTTTCTTTGTAATGAGGACAGCGGCGCAACGCTGTACTGGTCTGGCACTTATGCCTCGTGTACAGGGACACTAACAGGAGGCTCGACGCTCGACGGCGCTTGCAATCTGACTGTGTCGACCTGTGGCGCTAGGATCGATAAGAACAGCCCATCTGTCACTGACGCATGATCATGATATCATGTTGTGAATGGGGCAGGCTCAAGAGGCCATTAGAGCAACCTACACCAAAGCAGCCTAGTTCATGGTTTAAATGGACGTAATGACCGGCATAGCTCGAGCTTGGGATTCGCGATATACCAGTCGATGAACAGCGTATGTGTGGGCACGATGTAGCGATCGAGAAGTACGGCGGATCATGCGAAGGGAGCGAGGGAAATGGAGGCAATAGCAAGCAGTTGCGCAGCCGGGATCGCCCCCATGGCGGGCGGCATGAAAAAGCGAAATTTCAAAAGCAAAAAGCACGACTCTGCACGAGGCCGACTGAAGCAGTACTCCGATCACCTCGCCGACCTACTGAAAAGAAATAAGTCAGCAATAATGACAGGGAGTCGCGCTATACTCACCGACATTGATATTAGGTAGATTTCTCTGATCTCTTCCGTTGTCGCTCTTCGTGAAGTGCTGTGCTCAGTTTGTCTAGTTGTACGACAAGGGCGGTATCAGCGGCTTTAGCACCGATACTGCGAGCTTGGTAGTCTTCCAAGAAGCTCTCTATTTGAGCCCTAGCAGCTTTGGACGAGATCGGTGTTGACGAAAGCGCGTGCAGGCGAGCCGGAGGCGACAATGTAGAATCCATGACCTGCTTGACGAACTTTGGAAGAATATTGAAGTTCGCTGAAGCTTGCAAGTTCCCACGGTCAGAAAGTTTTGACTAACCTCTTACCTTTGGCCCGAAGCGGGGCGAGACAAGTCTTGTCTGGCTCACAGTTTACACTGAATTACATGCGTTCAATGTCAAAACCACAGGTAGATATCCTTGTAGACAAAATTTCAATTAGTATCCTCCCGTGCGTGCACTACATTTTCGTGAACCAGACTTCCGACCGCTCTCTGACGGTACTACCCACTAGCTCAGGCACACCATCCCCAGACCCCCAAACGCCAATCATCCCAAATCCAAGTGTGCCATTGTCCAGCGCGAACTCAGCAATCGGACCGGAGACAACGACAGGAGATGTCCAAAATGGAGCCGTAATATTCCCAGTGGGCTGGTAGCAGAAATCCCGGTCAACAACATGTTTCGTGGACTCGCGAATAGCGTCCTTCTACTCACATAGCTGTTGAATATGGATAACCCGAAGATACTTTCATCGAAATGCGTCAGTCGAACATACTCGCCGAATGGTCGGTCCCATTTCGCAAGCAAGGTTGGGATGGTACTATTCAAGTCTACCGTGCCAGGAAGGACGGTGGTGATATTTGACAGCAACGCTTCGCAGGCGGGCGAGATTGCAACCGTTGTGGTAGGGGCAGGGGCTAAGCAAAGCTCGATGCGACCATACGCCGGATCATCATACACGCCTGCTAGACTCTCTATGCCATTGGGCGGGAGCGTAGCGTTTGCAGGACGTTGCATGGGAGGGGGTGAAGACTGGAAGGCCGTGACAAGAGCATCGCCAACACTATACCAACACCAATGAGACACAGGAGGTGATGAATGTTAAGTTCCTACATGGTCTTGTGGTCTAGAGGGGACAACCCCAGCGCCTGGTCTGCTAGATGGTATTTAACGGCGAGACTGATGGAAGAGCCGAGTTGGTCGTCGTTGGTCAGCACGGCAATGCCGACTCCGTCGAAGGGGAAACGAGAAAGGAACGAATTGAAGCCTAGTGACGCCGTGTTTACGATGTTATTCGGTTAGGGTGGAAATAAGAAAGTACCTGGGACGTTGCCATCGTGCTGAAGTGCCGTGATTAGCATTGCTTTACGGGAGATGACTCGAGTGGAACAAACCTCTACGACAACTGGAGGGAAAGTCAACTAGTGTCACTGCATCCGACTAGGGAAGAATCTCACCGTGTCCTCTGTATGTGCTTTGAAACTGACCACCTCCATAAACGACAGGAGATAAAAACGGTTGTTGACTTGACACCTGTCAGCCGGTAAACGCAAAGTTCGCGCGAGGGAACGTACGCTGAAGGGGTGAATATGGTTACACCGGACGACACCGTTTGTATCACCTCAGCGGGTATGACCGATTCTTTAGTGACGGGATGCTGGCCGCCTGAGAGAAGGACTCGGAGCCACGACGCCTGATGAGAGGACAGGTTAGCGCGAATCATCGCAAGTATTTATCAGAAGGTGCCCACCATATCGACAGCGTTGCTAATAATGCCTCCAGGTCCAGATCCTGCTGTTATCAATAGTGAGCCAATTGCGCAGAGACAACGAATTAAGTAGGAAAGGGTCACTAACAGTTCCCATCCTCTCCCCCTACTTGCGCCCAGAAAGGCAGGGCTCTAGGAATTCCAGAATCAAAGGGGGAAGCCGATGAATTGAGCTGTTGTTTCTTGAAACCGTCCGCGAGGTTCCCCGTTGCGTTAGCCGCATCAAATGAATATGTCGTGGAACTCATTCCAAGGGGGTCGAATATGTTCGCTTTGACGTAACGGGTGAACGAGGGCCTGGAGGGGAGGACAGATGCCGGGATGTATGAGAGAAGGGTATACATGATGTTCGTATACTGGAATGTCTGTCGAAACTCTGCCGAGGGTTTGAGGAAGCGGAATTTCTGGATCTGATATATTTATCAGACGGACCGGAGGATAATAAAGGCGTAATTCTGACTTACAACGTCTGTCATGTTGGCCGCCAGTGAAGCTACGAAGTCGTGACGAGGCATGCCAGTACGATGACTCATTAAATCGACGATGGTCGCTTCTTCGTTAGCAACTGGATCCGTAAGGCCCCATCCTGGAATGATGTTCTTAATCTTGGCATCCCATGAGATGGGTGGCTCAAGGGATTGATTAGCGACTAGTAGTCCTGTAGCTAAAGCAGTGAATAGCTGCAACGGTCCAGAAGTCAGTTGTTCTGAAAGCGACATTCCAAAGACGCCTATGGGCATACCTTGGAATTCGAGCCGACGGAGAAAAGCGTGCGCTCCGTGACATTGGTTCCGTCAGCTTTCGCCAACCCATACCCTTTGGTCTCGACGTCCCAAGTGCCGTTGTCAGCCTTCCTGACTACAGCGACCGAGAGACCACCAGGGGAATTCCAATCGGATAATAAGCCGTTGATGAACGCGTCGATTTCTGGCGTAAGCGCGGGGCTCCCAGATGATGGGGATTGCGCGAGGACGGAGGCCAGAGGAAAAGCGAAGATGAAGCACGAGTATAAGGTTGCGAGGAGGTCGAAATGCATCGTAGCGTTGTGTTGTGAAAAGGTTCACTCCCCCAATTTATGAGACGTGAGCCGAGCTGCGGTCAACGGTCTGCACATCCTAGCCCATGGCATAGAGTAGGCAAATGCTGCGTAGACATAAGTCCTGCACCGCTAACCACCAAAGGATTGTAACGCGTCGCATTGACGACGAGGTTGGAGAAGTTTCATATCTTTCGCATCGCGCTGCGCCGCAGGTGTCGCGTCCAACACAGAACGCGCCCGTAGTTAAGCTTTGATGGTGGGCATTCTGGGGTTAACCCGTTACAGTCGAAGCTGTCATAAACCATACCTGTCCGTGGACATCTCAATTCATGGGTTATCATAGCGTATGGGTTTGAGGAGAGGTCATTATAGGGTGGTGCCGATGGCTTTAGATTGGCTTGTATTAGGCTGAAAATGTTATTAAGCTATGAACGAATGAAATAGTCAGTGATAAAGCTGGGTTCCAGGCTACATGTGGCCTCCAGCCGGGTTTTGACGTCCAAAGCTCGCAAGAATGGCCTCCAGTTTACGTGCAAATGGCTCGTTTATGTCCGAGATGTATTTCCCGAGTGTTGCCGCAGCCGTGAGAGCCTCTTTGCGAGTTGGCTTTTCCTCGATCACGCCATCTTCACCATCGTCCCCACCATTAACCTCCATCATCTCCATAGCTTCCCGCATTTCCTGCACAGACCTGAAGATCTCCTCTGCTGAGATGTCGTCGATGTTCTCGCGCTCAGATACCGGGTTCAGGAGCTCCTCGATAGCCATCCGATTGCCGCGCTGCAAGATGCCATTGCTGAGATCTTTGAGCGTCTGGACCAATCCCTTTTGGTGGGGAGTGAGTCGCGTGAGACCACGCTCGTAGTCCGAGGCTTTCTCAAGCGCGTCAATGATGGCTTCTTCGTCGACAAGGTTTGCGTCATGATCCAGCCATTGTTCGTCTGCATCAGAGATCTTTTCCTTCTTCTGGAGGCATGCGAGAAGGTTTTTTTTTTCGGGCCTTGACGCGGTCTTTGAGTTTTGCGAGCCCTTCTTTGAGGATGTCGAGTGGTTTTTTTGCCATGAGGAAGCTTCAGCAACTGCCGGTTCAGTGAGAATACACAAATGGCCAATATTTACGCCCATGGAAACCCATACTCAGCCAAAATTAAACATTACACAACAACAATTCCACTCAAAATGTGCCAGTTATGGGTTAAGGTACCCCGAAAATGGTATGCATTATAGTGTATCAGCGAGTTATGGATTATCTCTGCAAACAAGGTTGGTGGACACAAAAAGGCATGGGTTTCTATAGATTATGGGGTATAATAGCTACAAGCTAAGGCGCAGGTGTAACGAGAGAAAGGGAGAGTTCAGGAACTCGATGTAGTATGGGTTTTTCTTCACTCAATGCTTCATGCGAGTTCCATGTGGTGGTGAGAGCTTTTGGTCTGTACGCAAGCTGAAAGCGCGGGCCGGGGAAAGTTGACGAATCAGGACAGGGGCATTCGAAAGCGGAATGGACTTAGAAGGCCTGACGTCGACTCCCAGCTGAGGCAGAATTTCAGCTTCGGTTTAGATTTGGTTTGAAGTGGACCAAGAGTTCTGAGCGCGATTGAGATGTCAGAGTTCCGCTGGAGCAGGAATCCGAACTCAACCACACTAAAGAGGGCAGCGGAGGGAGGGTGCGAGAAATCTGACGAGATTTCGAGATCTGGCTTGAGGCGTAGAGCAAGAGCCAAGACGCGCGTCCCAAGGAAATTTGGCGCGTTACATAATACACCAATTCGAGAGCTCTCTGACCGCTTCCTTGAGCTTGTCCTTAGATGACGCCTGAGCCGCTCGCAGGCTTGCGTCAGGGCTTATCACGCAATGGTTTATGACAGCTTCGACTGTAATTCTCCATCACGGTCAGACAACACGGCGGCGGTAATACCAGCCAATGGAACACAGGAGACGGCCGGGCCGGCAATTCGGCCGCTTTTGGTAATATCACATATGGGGGATACATCACCTCTTACACTCGTACCATCATCATTATCTTTATTTCGCCTCTGCTTAACCTTATTTCCTGTACCACCACCGAATCTGCCGTATCGCGACCTCGGAACGGCTGCAACCTCAAAGGCAGACAACCTGCCTCCACCCCGAATTCCTGTACATGACCCAGCTTCATGCGTACTACCACCTCCGAAACCAGCAGGCATTTCAGCGCCTTGTTGATGCAAGCTCAGAGTCTACCAAGGCATCCCAGGGCGCCCATATCAGCGTCAGTAGCAGCGGCGGGCGGTCGTGGAGCAAGCCTAGTCCTTTGGCAGCCGCCCCGGTGTGCGACGTGAACGCGCGCGATTGGCTTGGGATGGCCGTGCTCCATCATATATGCGCTAACACTGACCGTTCAGACCTCCTCTACCTCAGAGTGCTGCTCGCTCACCCTGCCATCAACGTCAACATATGCGACCTGGAGAGCCATTGGACACCCTTGCATCGGGCATTGTATAACGGGAATCTGACTGCTGCGTATGTCTGCCTTTCTGTTGCAGTCGGTGTTCACTGACTATACACTCTCGCTAGATTGCTTCTCCTGCGTCGGCAGGATATAGACGTCTACGTGAAGGATTTCGAAGGATACACGGCCTTCGATCTCTACAATTCTACGGTCGAATACACGAAGCCAGCATCCGACGCACCCCGCGCAGAGCTGTATACCTGGGGAACAAATCGAAACGCTACGTTGGGCCAAGGGGACAGCAACGACAGAGCGTCGCCGGACCAGGCGGTCATCCACGCCAAGGACACCATCAGCGTCGAGCTTCCCCTCGAAACGCGCTTTGCTCCGATACACGTGCGTCAGATAGGGATGTCGAGGCTACACACCGGTGAGGCCAAGGTCGAACGTTTCTTCTGGAGCGCGTGCTCACGTGTGTGCCAGTAATCGTGACGACTGAGAGCAAAGGCAATCTACGACTGTGTGGGTTTGGCAGCGGCGGCCGGTATGTGTGTTCCTCGTGGCAAAACGAGTTCGTATATTGACGGCGGGCCAAGGCTTGGGCCAGGACAGCCAGCGCAGCAGTATTCTATGAAGCCGTTAACGGAGCTCAGCCCATTTACCATCGTTTCTGTCGCGTTGGGTCAGGACCACACCCTTGCATTGACAAACACGGGAGAGGTTCTAAGTTGGGGCCTGAACCGATTTGCGCAATTAGGATACGTCATCGACCCGCCTTCGGGCTCGGATATGTCTGGGTTTGCGCGGAAAGACGAACCGATCCAAGTTACGCCGAGGAAGATCCCTGGGTCGTTGAAGAAGGCGTACGTGCTCGGGGTGGCCGCCTGCAAGACAGCCTCTGCTTGTTGGACGTCGAAGGAGGTCTTCACCTGGGGCACGAATAACGGACAACTTGGTGAGTAGCATCGCGATGATATAGCTGGCAGGGTTGATGCTGGGGCAGGATACGACAAGGCCGCTCAGCCAGTGCAAGTGCACCCGAGGGTCGTCACGAAGGTCCCGTATCCCGCTGAAGACATCGCGTTATCGGTTCGTCGGTCTTCGAGCTTCCCCGCGAGCTTGTCTGATTTATCTTCAGGATAATGCCATGGTCTGCCTGTTGAAGATGGAAAACGGGACGTGCAACGTGTACTACATCCATAACGACGTCTGCAGCAAGCTTAGGTCTGCTCCATTCATGTTTCTTACATATATATTTCCCATTGACGGGCCTAGCTTTCCCCCCCATGCCTTCCCCGCGCAGATATATCCGTACCGACCGCCGCAGGCTGCGACAAATGCTGATATTCACAAGGTTACTTGCTGCGAAGATAATTTCGCTGCGCTGTCGGCAAATGGCGAAGTCTTCATGTTTTCCTTCAGTAACCCAAGCTCGGATGGCAGTGCGCGGACGAGTGTCAAACCCCAGCGAGTGTGGGCGCTCAGGAAGCAGTTCAGTGCTGTGAAGGCGAGTAATACTCATTTATCAACGAACAGAGGGTTGATTATGGCTTGCTATTAGGATGTAGCTCTCGGCTCAGACGGATCTCTTATCGTGTGTACCGAGTCGGGTCACGTCTACCTGCGCACGCGTTCGGCGCAGTTCAAAGCGTCCTCTGTTGCGGGCGCGCAGGGCGCGGGAGGTAATAAGCCGTTCAAGTTTCAGCGCGTGTCGCACCTGCAACGCGTCGTGCGGGTTTGCGCGAATAGTACTGGCGCTTTTGGCGCGTTGCGCATGGAGTTCCAGCCAAGGCGGATACCCGTGGAAGGAAACAAGATGGAGCAGGACTTGAGGGGGATCTTCCCGAGCGAGGTGCCACTTGCTGAGGTGGACACGTTGAGCAACCGAAAATGGGAAAAAGGAAAGGGAAGAGAGGAGGCACGGGTTTGGCGGGCGGACGAAATGGAGGATGGGCGAGGGGAGGACTATGGGGATAATGATGATGCGGTTCTGGGTGATAGGGAGGAGTTGGAGAGGCTTTGTGTGTATCTCGAGGCGTGTGTCGTATCGGAGAGGCCTGCGCGTCCGCTCAAGATTGATGTCGCCCATGGTGCTGACCTCGTCCTTCACGTGGCAGCGTCCAAGAAGCCTTCGACGCCATCACTCATGACTACTGCTCATAAGGTCATCCTCGCAGCTCGCTCGCGCCCACTTCTAAGAATTCTTTCGACGCCTGGTACTCTGAGCCTCAGGGACATGCGCATTGTCGTACGCTTTGGATCTTTTAAGGCTGCTGATAAAGCCGCGCCGAGGAATGCCACGAACGCCCTTCAGTTCGAAGGTTGTCATCCACTCGCCGTGCTCATCTTGCTGGTGTATATTTACTCTGACCAGCTCGTACCTGTCTGGGACAGTCGGTTGGGTTCCACTCTTCGGTCGTCCTTGGGCCACGTACCCTGCCCGCCCGCCCGCATCAAAGCCGATCTGCAAGGGCTAGCTAAACTCCTCGAGCTGCCACATCTCGCTGCGGCCCTCGAATCCCCCGCCAAACGCGACCCCGCGCCCTCCCTCTGCGGCGATCTCACTGCGCTGCACGAAGACGCGCAGATGTTTCCTTCTGTCCGCTCAGGCCAATGGTCCCGCAGTTCGTCGCCGCTGGCCCCGGATGTGGCCATGCTGTTGCGCGACAGGAGTGTGTGGTGCCACTCCGCGATCCTGCGCGCTAGATCCCCGTTCTTTGCGAGTATGTTCGGCGAGGAGGACTGGACTGCGAGGCGGTGGAGCGGGGATGGGGTGATAGAGGTCGATCTCAAGCACTTGACGTGGCGCGCGATGCGGTTCGTAGTCAGGTACTTGTGCTGCGGTGCGGATGAGGAGATGTTCACCGTGATGGGTGAGCAACGTTTGCGTTTGGGACGCGGCCGCAATCTAAGCTTAATGCGATCTCGTAGCTAGTATCCAATCGCCAGATGAACTCCTCGATCTCATGTATGAAGTCATGGGTTCCGCAGTAAGATCAAGATCATCCTATCCCGCCGAATGACCTTCACTTACATTGGTTTTGCTTTTAGAATGAGCTCCTGCTTGATCGGCTGGTCCTTATTTGTTCCTCGGTCATCCTGAAGTTCGCCAATATTACAAACGCGTGTTACATTTTGAACGACGCGACGTACTACCATTCTCTGCCGTTGATTTCGAGTATGCAGGAGTACATAGCGGTAAATATGGAGACGCTGCTGGAGGGCGGGGTGTTGGATGGGCTGTCTTCTGATCTCGTAGAGCAGCTGGGTCGGTTCATCCGCATCAAGCAGGCTGAGAAGCTCCCCATCACGAAATCCGGAACCCTCGTTGATAATGCTATGAGGGAGTACAAGGACTGGCTGGCGCTCCAGGATATCCCTGCTCCGATTATCGCGCGGAATGCGAACCCGAATCGGGTGATCACTCGCCGTGCGTCGGTGAAGTTGTCCCCTCCGATCCCTACGAAGCTTCCACCTCTCTCGCGGACGCCGAGTTCGTCTAATATTCTGAGTATACCTCCCCAACAATCTGCGCCAGCCCAGGTTGACGATATCTTCTCGATGGATGAGGCGGAGGAGCCGGCCAAGCCCAGCGGACCGTCGACGCCTGTGTGGAAGGCGCGTTCCGTGCCTCGGTGTGTGCTTGTTCTGCTGAATTCGCATTTGTGCTGATAGCGCGATGTTGATAGTGTCGATATGAAGGCGCTTATGGCCGAGGAAGCCAATGCGGGGAGTAGCAGTCGGGCTCCCCAGTTGCCTGTCGGCACTCCGAAATCTGCACAACGAACGCCGCAACGGGACAACGTTTCCCTGCCCTGGGGAACACCTACCAACCTCCCGGCTCCCGGGCCATCGTCTGCGAGCACGTCGTCTTTTCCCGCTGTAGGCGCGGCTCCAAGCAAACCGGACGCCTCACCTAGGCGTAGTGTGGCGCACAATTCGCCGTCTGGTTCCGGTCTGGGACCCGTGTTTGCGCCAAGTCGACAGCCTACGCCGTCCACCCCTACCCCGCGGCGAGTCTCGTACGTATCTGCCACTGATGCTTCCCTTTATTGCTGATACGACTGTGCTTAGGTCGGGGAAGGCCTGGTCGTCCCTGGCTCCGCAGGCTCCTTTGCCGGCATCCGGCATGACGCTGGTTGCGATCCAGCAGCTGGAACTTGACCAAGCGAGACCGGTGGCGAAAGAACGACGGTCGCTAGTTACTATACAGCAGGAGGAGGAAGAGCGGCGCGTGGAGGAGGATTTTCTGAGGTGGTGGCGGGAGGAAGAGCAGCGGATGAAGGTGCAATCGGAGGGATCTTCTGTGCCCAAGCGGAATCGGAATAAGGACGGGAAAACGAGGAAGCCATCCGGGAAGCGTGGCTCGCAGAAAACGGCGGGGCCTACACCAGAACCCACTGCTTCATAGAAGTTTAGAGTTCTTGGACGCTTTGTAATTCTGGTAATGCAAGTATTATGTTGCTTCAGAAGCAAGTCGATTTTCGCCTAATCGTTTTCTTGGGGCCAGCTAGGGGTCATGCATTCTTTAAATCCACGTATCCTTGTCTCCGTACTGCAGATATTTAGACTTTGTGGTTGAAATGCTTATTACTTCCTGTGCTTCTTTCTTTGGATAGCAATGAGGTATATTTGTGTAGGGTAAATTCACTATGTAAATTTATCACGAAGCTCCGCTCAGTCCATTGCTGGTGTACCTACCAGTCAAATGGACTTTTTGGCTAGCTCTAGGCTCAGACGCAAGCAGTGACGACCAAATAGTTCCCTGACAAACAAGGGATGCCACTTATCAATCTTAATAACAAGGGTAGTCCGACGTTGACCTTGAGAGGAAGGGAAGTCAGGAGGAATTTCGGCTTGGGAGTGTGACGTACCATATATAAGGTGAGAGAACCGTCTGGATCCATGACTGGCGTTCCCAGAACTTCGGCTAGGCGCTTTCCACCATCGATGGCTAGCCTGTGGCAATATTCGTTGATTTTTTCCTCTCCGCCTAGCCATGCGCGGAACCGAAGTGCTGTTATACGGACGTAAACGCGCAAATGAGCTCTAGACAAATAACGCACCGTGCACAACACTGTAGAATGGTATGAAGCCTGCAGTGCCATTCCCTGTCGCCAGCTTTCCGTGCAATCGTTCCGGGTCGTACTTCACGCCGAATGAAAGAGATATATACTGTCAAATTGTTCTATAAAGGTCGGTTGGGCTGCTTGGTGAAGCGTACGCGTGGGGTGTCGGGATGCTCGATCTGATGAGATACTGGTTCCTTAATGATCAAGCATTCTAGCGCAAGTATTGCAATAAACCTCACCGCTTAGGAACGTAAAGCACAGCGCAGCCACATTGTGTAAATAGTCATTTGTGACAGTTCTGTGCTACCGTTCAGTAACGCCTCCAAAGGGATAAGAATTTGACATACAGAAATTCAAAAGTCGGGTTGCGATCCGCCGAGGTTGATATTCGACTCCTGACCAATGGAACGTGCAGCGTCAACAATGCTTAGAACGCCCGCTACCCCGCAAACTTTCACGAGCTCCTGCCGGGGCTGGAAGGACTTCCGGATTGGATACGATGCTATCGATCAGCGTGACGACTTTCTTTCCAGGAGACTTCAATGCTACGACTGACTTCACGTGCGCACGGAATGTCGAGATTATGTCTGCATGCGTGATGGGGTAAGTGATAGTTAAGGCGCATACAGATGGATAAGGCGGTGTGTCTGCGAGGTATTGCACTGCACGAGAGACGCCCTCATGCGTTGTACTGACTATAAGGTTGATCAGAGGCGTATTCGATGATCAAGGCCGCAAACTTGCACTCAATGATGATTCTCCCATTCGATATTTCGAAGCACCGTGTTGACGCATTGGGAACTATAACACATTCGTCCGCTTGGGCACCGATTAACGGTGCGATGAGTTCCCTGACTTGAGCCTGAGTGTCGTAGTGCGTGAAGCGAAGGAAGAGATCCGGATTCCGCTCCACCTCGCGGGCCACTTTAACGCATTCTGCCCGGACTGGGGTTAGGACTGACCCAAAGGAACTTACAGAGGCTCCGTGAGTAGATCCGACCACGGAGACCGTGAATACTTCGGGCGCAACATTGTTGAGATTAACGTATTTCGGGTCGGAGCCGAAATACTTCAACATCGGATACCCGAAAGGTGGAGGCGGGGCTTTACAGATCCCATCTAGTTCTAAACTGTCCATTGAGGGTACAAACGAAGTAGCTGAAGTGCTTACCCGCTTCGCAAATTTATGCGCTTCCGAGCTGGGAAGAACTTAGACCTTCACGTGGTACAGGGCACTTGGTATTAGGTTTCCATCGCGAAACGATCATTGTTCCGCAGTACTATACCCCTTCACGCTTATCTCCACAAGTGAATGGCAGAAAAACGCGGTTATTTACGCCCCATGAATCTTGATCCACTGATCAGCCGCAGCGGTACCCATAGTGCCGGTTCAGACGTCCTGTAAGTATGCTCCTCCGAATTTCAAGGACTTGGGTGGACTAGGTGGTGTATCTGAGCTATAATAAATGACAGACAGGGTCGGGGCAAGACGACGATTCTAGCGACCTTGAGAACGATGAAACCAACTCTGGAGATGAACTCTCTTGGTCGTCTCCGATCAATTCGAGGCAGGGTGACGAAGACGACGGCCACAACAACGAGAACGACCAAACGTTATTTGTTTTTCAGTGGGGTCATCTTCACGTGCGAGTCTCGCGATTCAAATGTTTTGATGGCTACTAATATCGTGAATCATCCGCACGGAGTATTGTCACAGCCATGCTCACCTGCCGCCGACTCCTAGAACTTGGAAGTAAGTAAACCCAAAGTTTTGCCGTTTGAGGCCCTATATTCGTGTCCGCCTAAGTGATGCCCCGTAACTTGCGACTTATAAGAGGGGAGACTTCTCGATGGAGCGGGATATAGTAGTATCACCCTACTAGAACGCTGGTTTCGAGCTTACCCCATGGCCGCTGCAAAATCTTCGAGATCTTAGATTTTGCTCTCCCTGGGCGCTTGAGCCCTCAGACTTCCGAAGCAAATAATTCCGAAGTCAGAATGATGGGTCTAGAATGGGCTCGAAAACCAGCCTATATACGAGATGATGAAAAGTTGACCCTCTTAGGTCTAGAACCCGTCCTCTTTGCATTCTCTTGTGTCCTCGACCTTCTTGAGCAGTGGATATGCCGTCACGCTGTTTGACTCTAATGCCTATTGAGCAGGTTCGCGAGACTGTATCAACGTACCATGGGTGCCTACCTGGAGTCGACGGAGCCTACATTATAACGTACTTCAGTAGTTTCTTGTATTAAAATTTACGGCGTGTAAAACTTGAAAGGAAATGAGGAAAACCCAGAGAATGGCGCGTAGGATGGCCAATATAGACGTCGGCCATAACTCTTATGGTACTGATTGAATATGATCAAGAATTAGGGGCGCCACTTGTCCGAGTCTTTATGATGGATCGGCGGCCGAGCGTGAGCGGCAATTCCCTCCTTTGTTCCGGCCAGCTGAATTCAAATGACCGACGAGTCTGCAACAGCGTCCAATGAACCCAAGTGGGGTCGAGGTGACTACGCGCCCATGCGATATTTGCTCTGAGATACTCCGTGCTGATTTGGTTCCCAAGTCTTGATTTGTGGGGGCACTGATTGGTGGGTAAAGTTCAAAAGCAACCGTAGAACCAACCCAGTGGCTGAGGTCCTGTCAGGTCAAAATTAGGTCGCAAGGCGGGCGGAAAGGGCGAAACCGAACAAGCGTAGGTCTCTGGCGCTGTACCCGCCGTTGCTCAACATCCTGAGATGTAATTTGGAACAGGAAACCAGACCTTCTCGAACCTCATATACTTCGATCATTAAGCAACGTGAAGGCGGTTTCGGTTCACACATCGTGCTGTGGGTGCCATTGCGTGGTTTTGGACATCGACGGTGATGCATGGTTGTTTGGGAGGAATGGGTTTTCAGCGTTAGGCGTCACGGGTGTGGACGCGGTGTCGGAGAACGCGCCGCGGCGAGTGAAGGCGAGCGAACTGGGCGGTACGAAGGAGACCAAGTTTGTCCACGCTGCATGTGGCAGGAACCATACGTTGCTGGTGGGAAGCGAAGGTCAAGTTTGGGGCGCGGGCGCAAACAATGTTGGGCAGGTGAGTATAATACACATGTCTCGAGGAATCTAAGTAGACGCTACCACCTCTACCAGTGCGGGCAGACACCATGTCCTGAAGTTCAGTCATTCAAGTTGCTGAGTGGATTCCCAGCGGGGGAGCAGATAGTGCTAGCTTCGGCGGGGATCAACTTCTCCGTTGCATTGGCGAAATCAGGCAAAGGTATTTACACGCTGCGCTGCAACTACTACCAGGCTTTATGAACGGACAAATCGTAGTTTTCGCGTTTGGAAGCGCCGAGAAAGGTCAGCTCGGAAATGGGACCACTGGGGAACGAATCATAACTGGAAACAAGACGGTGTTCGACGTGCACTCCGACCCAAGTGGGCATTCGTTCTACTTCCTCTATGCATGGCCAATCCTGACGCGTCTGTTCGACTAGTCGTTATCAAGGAACTATTGGGGAAGGAGATCGTGCAGATATCCAGTGGCCAGCAGCACTCCATCGCACTTGACTCGAAGGGGTAGGTACTCCTTATTTGTGATAGACGCGCTATTGACCTGTTCATAGTGCTGTTTACGTCTGGGGTTACAATGGCTACTGTCGACTCGGACTAGGAAACCAAGTTGATGCGCTCAAGCCGAAACCTGTTCCGCAGGTAAATATCTATTCTACTGTCCACTTTTGGTGTTTCGTATTCAGATATGCGTCTTCCCCAGTTCGCTGGACCGAACGAGGCAACTATGGGCGCTTTCGTTGTGGCTGGTCCGTCCAACTCGGTGGTCGTCGATAAGCAATCAATGTATTGGATGGCAGGAAAGGTACGCCGGACTTTATACACTCATGACACGACTCATGCTTTAACATAGTGGAAAAATAGCGGCGATGGTAGGATGCTGTATGTCTCGACTGGGGCGAAGCTAATTGAGTCTAGGTTCAAGCGGGTCACCTTACTCCTCCTTCCGATTTATGCAAGACATCATGTGAGACTTGTTCTATTTGTTCCGACCTGCGTTAGATTAACGATGAGCACCGCTCCAGGGGATGTAAAATTAGCCGTGCAACATGTGGTGGTGTCACCCATTGGGCCCTGTGCCCAGACGACGATGGCAGTACGATGACGATTGCCTGGGGTCAGAACGCCAGCAATGGTACACTAACAGCTCTTCAACTCCACACCTTTGAGTTAATTATTTCTCGTAGGCGAACTAGGCCTTGGGCCCGATGAACCAAAGAGCGCCACGAAGCCCACTCGAAACAACACTTTGAATGGGGTCAACATCTTCGAGTATGTTCTATGTTCTCACCGGGTTTCATCCTTCGAATCCAGTTTCCCCGTCTTTAGTATCGCTGCCGGCCAGAACACGACGCTCTTCCTCGCTAAACCAAATGAGAAGCTTTCCGACCTTCCTCGCCACCCCGTTAATGTGGAGCCACCGGAGGTCTGCATCGAATGTAACACAGATAACGGAGATGACGATCCTCCACTTGAATGTGACAAGGTTTGCTCTTTTCCCCTTTCTCATCACATCCCCTTTACGCTTTCGTGAGCTGATGATAAGCTGTGGTCACCTTATGGCGAAATGGCGATTTGTTATCAAGTGCGATGGACCGTACCACCTCAAATGTCTTGATCCCCCTTTAGAGTCCGTACCGCATGGAGAATGGTTCTGCCCCGAATGCATCGATGAACCGGGCGCGCCGATGGTTCCACATCCACAGAGGAAGGCCAAGAAGGGTAAGTCGAAGGTCAAAGCAAAAGCTAAATCTCCTTCCAAAACCATCGAAAACGAAGGTATGGACGAAGCCGAGGACGAAGGAGAAACGGGCGGCAAAAGGAAGGCTTCTGCGAAAGCTAAGAGTGGAGGTATGTCTTGCTCTGGAGCGTCGTCTCAACGTTGATTTTGATGTTGCCTCTTTAGCTGCCAAAAAGAAGAGGAACTAGTATTTATCTCGACAATTGCACTCTTCTCACGACTGTGATACTCAATATGTATTATCTGTTTGTATCCTGCCGTATTTAAGTCCACATTTGTAACATTTTATGTACAGGCGATGGCCCTGGGTTGGTCACATCTAGAGGATCCCCACCAACCGATTCGCTATGATGAAACGAGCCATCTTCGTAGTCCCTCGTTTCGAACGTGGTTGTCTCGCTCATAACGAGCGGAGCCGTGGAGAACGGGCCATCTGCCCCTGTCCACAAAGGGGCTCTCCTGTTAGCTCCGTCTTCCATCCCTCCTCGAACAACATTCACTTCAAGTCAAAAAATGGTATTTTCCCTGCTCTGGTCTTCTTTACGCACGCCGCAGGCCCCATGAGTTTTGGAGCATTACCAGAACTTTCCTCGCACGCAAAACTTGGGTTTACGTAACATAAATTCCCAAGGGTGAATCTAATCGTACGACTTGCCAAATGGCGGCGAAACCAAGTCAAGCCCTTCAAATATAAGCCACCACCATCCCCTTCTCCAAACGGGCTAGCGTTGAGCCAATTTGCGCGCTGACACTCCCATAAATCACCTTGGACCGCGAAAACTACCAGAACTTACCGCCAATCATGGGGTTCACGTCGATGTTCACTCTGCTCTTGACCCATCCTTTGGAGTTCAAGACTTTGGTTCAATTTTATTTATACCATGAGCAAAAACGAGATATCTCGTCCATGCAGGAGTACGCGACGTCTGGATGGGATAGGAAGTCCATGAGGCGTTGCTGGGAATTTCTGGACCAGACGAGTCGAAGTTTTTCTGCTGTGGTCAAGGAGTTGGAAGGTGACCTGGCTAGAATTGTATGTGGGCTTTTTCCTCGAAAAGCACAGTGACTGACGCAGCCGCCTAGGTATGCTTATTCTACCTTGTGCTGCGGGCACTAGATACCATTGAGGACGACATGACGATACCCGATGAAGTCAAACAACCAATACTACGCTCCTTTCACGCAAAGACTGTTACGACTGGATGGAAATTCGATGGAAACGGGCCAGACGAGAAGGACCGACAGCTCCTTGTTGAGTACGACACGGTGATTGAGGAGGTCAACCGCCTACCAACAGAGTAGGTGCCACTCGTAGCTTTCAGACGAAGGTTCTTAATCCCCGCACAGATATAGAGCTGTTATTCTTTCTATCACGGAAAAGATGGCTACTGGAATGGCTGATTACGCGCACAAGGCAGCCACGACTGGCTCAATCTACTTAGAGACGATCGAGGAATACGATCTCTATTGCCACTACGTCGCCGGCCTCGTAGGCGAAGGTCTTTCCGGTCTCTTCTCGGCGTCGAAGAAGGAAGCGACATGGTTAAAGGACCAGCTTGAGCTGTCGAACTCGACCGGACTGCTCTTGCAAAAGACTAACATCATTCGTGACTTCCGCGAAGACGTTGAGCAACAACGGTATTTCTGGCCGAGAGAAATATGGGGAAAGAAGGAGTATGGGTTTAAGGAGATGAAGGAAATGTATATGTGGGATGGACCTGATGGGCAGAACGTGAAGAACCGGGCGATGTGGGCGCAGAGCGGCATGGTTGTTGATGCCCTTCGGCATACTGTTGATTCCCTTGACTATCTACGGGTACTCAAGAGTCAGAGCATCTTCAACTTCTGCGCTATACCTCAAACGATGGCAATGGCTACTCTGGAACTTTGCTTTATGAACCCGGCCATGTTCCAGCGAAACATCAAGATTCGCAAGGCTGAAGCCGCATCTGTGAGTATCTCTTCAGCGTCGTCGTCGAATCCTTTGCTCACTATTCACGTTTGCATAGCTCATCATGCGCTCTACGAACCCGAGAGAGGTCGCGTACCTCTTCAGGGACTACGCACGTAAAATCCACGCAAAAGCCGTGCCTGAAGACCCGAACTTCCTTCGCATTTCTATCGCCTGTGGAAAGATCGAGCAGTGGTGTGAGCACCACTACCCATCCTTCGTTAGCATCGTCCAATCCACCGCCGGCTCCGGCCCTTCTCCCGTCTTCAACGAGAGTGATGCCCGAACACGGATAGTCCACCTCACGGACGCACAGGACCAAGCGCTCTCGAGAAAGAAACGCGAGGAGGATATCCGCAACGGGCTCAAACCCGATGCAGTCGCCCGCCACGCTGAACAGGGTAGCCCGTGGGAGTTGTATTTGTATGTTGGCGCCGCGTTGGGCATGATGGGTCTGCTTTCCCTTGGTGTGGTCTACACCGTCTTATACTTCTCATGAGGTGGTGCGGTCCAGCGTCCGCCTTCTCATCTCTTTGTTCTGGCATGCGATGGATGTCATTTTTAATTCGCTATATCATTATATACTAGCATACTGATTTACATTGTACGTAGACGGAACAGCTTTGGCTAGTTGATTTACAGAATGAAGTTATTTTACTAACGACGTCAAACACACCTGCATTTGTGTCGTTACTAGCCCTAAGGGTCTCAAAGACAACGTCATTGACAGGCAACCGAGAGACTAGGCACGGTAATCAGCAACGTTTACCGAGTCCTCTGCCTATGTTTATGCCTAGAATCCTCTTGCAAGGGTCCTCGATTGGCACTATAGAATGAATGAGTTGACGCCAGCACTAGTAGTTGAGTAATAATGTTGGGCGAATCGGCCTCCTGCTCCTTGCTACTCCAGAAGTTTGTGCTAGCGTGTGTGAGCCACAAATCCTTGACAGGAGCACTAGTGTAGTTAGTTATTTGCTCGCTTCGAACATAGCAATGCCAGCAAGTCGATTGAGACCGCTGTCTACAGTACTCGTTAGTGCGGATGACGCCAGTTAAAAGGGGCATCACGTCTTCATTCAATCTCCAGTGCACTCACCTCAGTCACCTCACCTCATCAGTAAGCAGCTTACAACAGAACCAGACTAAAGTTAGCAACTAATTGAAGCGCACTATAGGTCTTCATCTTCATCAACCATGCAATTCATCCAGACTGTTGCCTTCGCCGTTGCCTTTGTCGCAGCCATTGCCTCCGCCTCCTCACTCACTGAGGACGGCAAGCCTTGCGCCAAGGCAGGCAGCTTGTGCACAGTGTCCAACCCGAAGGGCTGCTGCCCGGGCCTGACATGCACTCCCGGCGGAACCAGCGTCGCGGTATGTACCAATCATCATTTTAGTTGTCTATAGCTCAATCTTGGTAACTTGTAGACCTGCGCGTAAATCACTAAACTATGCACTCATATAATCGGCACGCACTAATTAACCACGAAATGGGCACTCCTCTTGAATAAATGGTGATCACTGATCATAAGCTTCAGGCTGTCCGGCCTTCAGTCCTGTCCACTGTAGCACAGGGTGCAGGGTAATAAATACCGATTCATTTTTACATACATCTTGCTGGAATTTTGGTTGGTACCGACGAGCACGAAGCTACCTATATGTCTGAGTTCAACGTTGATAAAATGAAGCCCGAACGGCGAACCGGAGGTCAATCCGTACACCCAAATCTAGTGTCGCATTTCCATCTAGACACGTACTGGCGTCCTTATACCATCGCCACACTGTCCGCTCCGAATTCTTGCTGAATCTCAGGGCAGGTCCGCAATAAAGCCCTGCCCAAGACCTCAAAGTCACTGAGCTACAAGGACGTAAGCCATTGTCCATTTCGATTTTAACACGGTACCACGCCCGTCAGAGCGGCCCGGGAATATGGACGTTTGGACACCCACCTCGTTATATATCTGTGCGCTGCACCTAGCCCACCACTTCCCATTGTGATAGAAACTCGCAGCAAAGACATTATGCTCTTTGAGAAGTTTCTCCGAGAATCGATCCTTGATCTCGGGCGTCCATTTTATCTCCCCAGAGAGGGGTAGCCCGACATTCACCTTCAAAAAGATGATTCAGCCAGATGTTAAGTTGGGTTATGAGTCGACTCGATCTGGCATGGTTTACCATATTCAAGGTGAGAGACCCGTCGGGATCCAGGACTTGTGTCCCCAAGACTTCTGCAAGACGCTTGCCACCAGCGATGGCAAGGTCGTGGCAATACGCGTTGATCTTGTCCTCTCCGCCAAGCCATTCGCGAAACCGAAGGGCTAGTAGATAGACATGAAGACAAACGCGCGCGCCTCATATAATTAACTCACCAGGCAACACACTGTAAAAGGGAACGAAGTCCTTGGTACCATTCCCTGTATTCGCCACTTAAGCAACACTGCAACTACGGCAAGTGAGCGAAGAACACACAATTGAATTGTTGGATGAAGGTCGGAGGGTTCCCTGGGGAAACATACGAGTGGGATGTCGGGATGCTGGTTTTGATGAGATGTTGGTTGCTATATACACACCATTGGCTTTATTTCTATCTTCATCCGGTAGCAGTAGAAGACGTGTACTTACCGTCTGGGAACATACAACACGGCGCAGCCGCGTTTCGAAAACAACCACTTGTGGCAGTTCTAGAATAGTTTAACTAATGATGAGACAATCGCGTGGAATACCACGTACGGAGACCCAGAAATCGGGTTGGGCTTCTCCCAGGTTAATATTTAACTCCTGGCCAATGGCATGTGCAGCGTCAATAACGCTGAGAACGCCTGCCTCCTTGCATATTTTGACAAGTTCCTGCCACGGCAGGCGGACGCCTGGGTTAGCTACAATGGCGTCTATGAGCGCGACGGCCCTCTTTCCCAGAGGTTTTGAGTCCACGACTGATTTCACGTGGGCACGAAATTTGGAGATTATGTCGGCATGAGTACCGGGGAGGTTGATGGTTAACGTCGAGATAGACGGATGTGGTGGCCTGTCTGCCAGGTACTGCGCCGTGCGAGAAACAGCACCATATGTCGTATTAACTGTTGAATTTGGTCAGAGCACGCCTTGATCAATGCAAATGACGATACAATCGATAATGATATCCCCATTCTCCCACTCGATATTTCGAAGTACCGTGTTGACGCCGTGAGTCGCGTTGGGTACGATAACACATTCGTCAGCCTGCGCGCCGATAAGTGGTGCAACTCGTTGCCTGACTTGAGCTTGAATGTCGTAGTGAATGAACCGATGGTGAAAGTCTGGATTGCGTTCAACGTCCAGTGTTAATCTGTTGCACTCTGCGTGAACCGGCAGCGGAACGGACCCGTAAGATCCTGGGCACATATCTATTAGTCTATCTCGAGATTGCGGTAGTTTGCTGTCTTACCGTTGTTGAGATTGACATATTTCGCGTCGAAGCCAAAGTACTTTAACATCGGATGGCCGAAAGGCGGGGGTGATGTCCGGCAGACCTCGTCCAGCTCGAAGTTATTCATTGTTATTGTTGGTAGGAAGGAGTGTGTTGGTTGCTGACTCATTTCCAGGCATGAGAGATTTTGAAGAATTTGAAACCTAGAGCAAATCCTTCACGTGGCCGACGGCGAAGCTGCACGCGAGAGGATGTCTTAAGATCTAGATACCATGCTATGAAACTCGGGCGAGATTTCTGTATCATGGCGCCCAGTACATCGGTCAGGCTCTGGTCTTTCGGAGCTGGTTTTTTGAGCTAAACACTACTAGGCGATATGAAGTCAAAAATTTTGGACAGAAAGGAGATGGCATAACTCACGCGGAGTACATCAAAATGTCGACAGGACTACGGTGCGGTTCACCTAAAGCCCTCCAATTTGGTGCAACCGAAATAGGGAGTCCAAATCGGGCTCAAAATTACTATCCCTTTTGCCAACTGGCTCCTTTGATGTGGGGATTAATCAATTATTGACGATGCAGGAGTGGCATGGGCACATGATGGCATAACAACAGAACATAGCTGTCTTAGATTGAATAATGTGACATTGTACACACCAGCACATAGGTTTGAGGTTAAGGGGGTATCAGTCCTGGCAATTTACAGGTTGAAGATGACTGAGATGGCATGAAACATGGTCTCATACATGCTGTGCCGCAGGCATCGGCCCACTATGCCAAGTTCAAAATTGAGGGACTTACTTGGGTTTGTGGGCCATTGCTTACACATACATCAGGAAAAACCTCCCAAAGATATTTACCGGTAATTCTATGTAACTCTCATAATGAAAGTAAACATGAGTAATTCAGTGTATTCATCTCAGAGTGATTAGTGTTATATATAATTACAAGTAAGTACCATACATAGAATAGAGCAGGTCTGTCAGATATTATACAAATTGTAACTATGTCACTGAAGGGTGCCCAGTATCATCTGCAGAGTGAACATGTCGTAAATAGTGTCAGTGTGATGGGCGGAAACATCAGGGAGTGGTTCAGAGTCGGAATATCCAGAGATGATGTAGAGGCTTTCATGCTGACATGGATTTTGGGACATTGGCAGGTGGGGAGTTGTAGTAGGGTATGGAACAGTGACAGCCAAGTTGGCAACTTGAGCGCAGTCTGAACATGTTGCGCATGCACCTCCACATGACCATGCTTCCATCAGGACATGAGTCAGAGCGCAGTCCACAGTAGAACTTCATAGAAGGTTCTTACTAACAACGTGAGTCATACAGACTCATACTGAGTCATATATGCTTAGTATTGACTGTGCACCTATTATTAGAATAGGTAGAGTACAGTATATAAGGAGCCTGTATCTGACTGTACTCAAAAACAACTGCTCTACCCAGAGAAGTCAGTAAGAGGTTGCATAAGACAACTACGTAGCTACATAGTAGTATTAGCTTAACAACCAGTGAGTAGGCTTTCTAGTCTTTCACTCAGCGCATGCTTGTCCTCCCCATTTAAGGGTTGATGGACAGATGCTCGCTTAACAGGTTATGGGCCCTGGAGACGCCCACTTATGTGTATACGCACACCTAGTCTAAAAAACTAGCGGTGTTACACACTGTGGTGACTATGTCAGCCATAACCTAACCCTGGCTAAAAGCTAGCCCGGATGATAAGGTTCAAGCAAGTCTTGAACTCCGTCCGGTATGCACACCCCTGAAAGCTGGTTTGATACCAGACTCAGAATGGTTAAAGCCAATTTGGTGTAAAGTGATTCACCTTGAAGGGTCTCACACACCCCCTATATGCTAGCCAAAAGGGGCAAACTTAGGGAAAAGGGGTTTTGTTAACTGAGCATCTTTCAATTGCTCGTTATGGATTGAAGTTCGGTTCGCTGACGGAGCTTTAATTTCAGGTCTAGCCAACCCGAAACAAACTCAAGTTGCGAAAATGTCGAACCAAACCGAAAACCACATCCAGTCCCTCAAAGTTCTCACCGGTTCCAACTGGAACACCTGGGAAGGCCCAATGACAGCATTCCTGAAGTCGAAAGGACTTTGGATGTACGTCAACAGAAGCTACTTGCTTCCGGTCCCCACCAATCTGGCTGCAATTTCAGCCGATGAGATAAAGATTATCCGGAATTGGAAAAAGGAGGACGGAATGGCCTTGGAGTATATTACTTTGTATATAGCCTTGAATCTAAACACTCACGTAAGAGATAATTCCAAAGATACATGGGAATCTCTCAAGGCTGCGTACACCAGCACTAATACTGCTGCAGCATTTGAGTGGTTGAAGCAGATCATGAATTTCAAGATCAGCTTCCACTCCGCACCTCACGTGGACATCACCAAGTTTCAGACTGCACAGTCGAAACTTAAAGAGTTGAGCCAGCCCATTTCGGACCAGCTCCTCGCCCTAATCATGCTCGCCGGTTTACCCAAAGAGTATGAAGGTGTCGCCCAAGCCCAGATCAATAAGAAATTAGAAAATCTGGACTTGAACAAGCTCATCAGCTACATCGAAGCCAAGTGGCAATGAAAGCAGCTCCAGAAGCAGCATTCGTCACATCAGAGCAACACTGTGAACAAACTGTCTGCTGTGAAAGGGAAGGGAAAACCGCCCCAATTCCAGCAACAGAAGCAGCAGAAGCATGAAAATGCTGAAGCTGGGCCTTCAAGGCAGCTGCAGTTGAAAGACAAGCAGCAGCCACCAAAGCGCAAACATGTTCGCAAGGGCACTAAGGGTCAAGGTCAAGGACATGCCCATATGGCATTGCCTAACCAACCCGGCGGTGGATTTGCCCAGATGCTGAATTTCAGCAGGCTTCCAATCGTGGAGGATCAGAGGCAATTTCCGCCTCTCCCCATGGATCCTGCAAAACGCCTAATCGAACAGATCGTGGCACAGCCTGAATATTGGAGTGAAAGAACTGCAGCAGTGAGTTCATCACAACAAAAAGGTCTCCAATTTGAATTTAAAGTTGGGACTCCGCCACGTCAGATGGTCAGACTAAACAGACCTGAATTCACGCCTGACACACGCCCATCCGTAATGATCTCCAGGAGTACAGCGAAAGCTGTTAAACTTGCCAGACTTCACCAGATTCCCAAGCCAAAGTTCTTCAACCAACGGCATAAGGAAGACACCCCACAGAAATACCAAGGCGCTTACAAGCCCATATATCGTGGAGGTGACTACGAAACACACCAGAGGATGAGACAGTTACTCGACCTCATGCCTGGGATTCCCCAGAGTGCGGAACGTATCAGAAGATTGGAGAAGATCGCTGGCAAACTGCCCGATCTGTCGGAAAACTCCGATATGGTTGAGAAGTCCACTCCCACTATCGTTGAGATTCCTGACACCTCTTCTGACAGTGAAGAAGATGAAGACATGGAACCAACGCCAAAATGGCAACAATCCTTGATCCGTACCCAGAAAAACTGGATGTGTCAATGGACAGTGATTCCATCTTTGGTGATGATGCGGACGAACCTGGTCACAAACCTAATTTCTTGGACAAAGTGTTCCAAGAAGAGGATGACAGGTACGATCTCCTTAACAAGCTCTTTCCTTATTTGGAAGAAGTTCTAATGAAGTGTTTACTACAGTGCGTGGTTCTACAAAGACACCGACGCTGACAGGCCATCACCCATGTAAACATTTCAGTAGATACATTGGATTTGTCTCGCGCAATAGATCGCTGTAGACAATTTAATGATTTGTATGCTAAAAACATGTACAACTTCTCCAATAAAGAAATCAAAGCTACACCAAATATGGAATGGTGGTTACACAATACAGGTTGTTCACAACACGTATCTAGTGACAAGTCTGACTTTGTTGACTTTGTATCTTTCAAACCGAAAGATTACATTCATGTCAAAACAGCCAGTACACCTGCCTTCATTAGTGGAGTCGGAACAATCATACTCAAGTACGAACAACTCCGCAATGACACTAAAGGCAATATCGTGCGACTATTTAAAACCATAAGGCTTTATCCGGCATATTACATGCCAGCACTCGGCACCACTTGATTACTGTCCACTGGTACCCTTCTAATGGATCCAGATGTGACACTTGAAGGTAACTGTGATGTTATGCAATACATTAATAAAAAATTGCACGATTGGATATTCCTAACTGGATACCACCGTGGTCTTGATGACCAATGCTATTGGACTAGAGCGTCTTCCACCCTCCAGTCCCGAAATGGGTCAAAACTAAATTCGTTTGACTGTGCGCCAGTAGCATTGAATGGTGTTGACTTTGACACTTGGCATCGTCAATTAGGACATCTGTCCAAAGATGTTATACGCCAGTTCAGGAAGCACAGAGAATTTCCCAGAGTTGAAATTCCCTGATCGTGAGAAACCTTGTGAAGGCTGCGCTAAAGGCAAAATGCCTGCAGACTCGTTTCCACAATCAGAATCTAGAGCCCAGGAATCTTTCGAGAAAATCCATTCGGATCTCAAAGAATTTCCTGTGATATCATACCACAAATATCGGTACTATATCTCATTCTTAGATGATTTCTCCTCACATGGCTAGATTCGCTTATTAAAGCACAAGTCTGATGCTGTAAAAGCAACTCGTGACTTTATCGCCATGGTGAAAACCCAATTTGGTACTACCATTAAAATATGGATGTCCAATGCAGGGGGAGAATATAAATCTCAAGAATTTGATGAGCTGCTCAAGAGAAATGGAATTATCACTCGTCAATCAGTTGCGCATCAACCACAACAAAATGGGCGCGCTGAGCGATTCAATCGCACCATTATGGATAAGGCAGAAGCGATGAGACACCACTCTTGCTTACCCAATTCCTGGTGGGAATTCTCAGTCAAGTATGTGGTACATATTTACAACCGCACACCCATACGGAGATTAAAGTGGAAAACTCCATTTGAAACTCTGTATGAGAAAGCTCCTGATGTAACTCATCTACAAGTTCTCGGATGTGGCGCATATGTGCACCTACCTGATGCAGTTAGAAATAACAAACTTCACCTGAAAGCTGAATTAATGATATTCATTGGCTTTACGGAAGGCATCAAAGGGTACAAATTCATGTGTATCCACAATAATAGTGTCTTTCACAGAACTAAAGCAGTTTTCAATGAAGATCTATTACTGAAGTGTCCAAAGGCTAACAAGCCTAAAGACTTCACACACGGTGACCATCACGATAATGATGACGATCAACCAGACCATGGTACAGGACCAATGGGAGGTAGTGGGGCACCACCTCATCCGGACTCCAATGCCAACAATGACAATGAGCATCCCAGACACTGTAATGAGTCACCCTGTTCTCCTTTCCCTGAACAAGACGGTCATGAGGATGATCAACCTTGAGATTGCTCCCCTTCACCTGCGGGACCTCCTATAGATCCGGATAGAATGGACTTCAATCCGAGACCAGGAGATAATGAGGAATTTAGACGTCTACCACAATGCAATCCTCTCAGGTTGAAGAGGAAATATGAAAAACCAGACAATGTCTATAATGATCCGGGAGACTGACGTCTTCCATCGGAAATACAAAGAGACATAAACAGGGATAGGACTTGGCGTCGACAAGTCGGGGATGATCAACCAGGTAGCTCCCGATTGCCCACTAGTTTGACACGCAGGCGTAACCGACCGCCTCGCACCCAAGAACCTGATGTTAGCATCCCTGAAAGGAAGGAATTTCCACCTTCCGATCCCAAAGTTGATAACGATTGGGAAATGTCTGGTTCTGATGCGAACCTAATCCACATTACTCAGGAAGGGGGAGTAAGTCTGATGAATTTCCTGCTTTCAAAAGTGGTTGAAGATTCGGAGACAGAGTTAGGAGCTGCGTCGCACCTGACAACAAACAGTTCAGATCCTAAACCCGATAACGTCTGGGAATGGACCTACCATGATATCATGTGTTTACCGCCTGATCAACGAAAAACCCTGGGTTGATGCTTGCCATGAGAAGTTTAAATCGCTCCGTGAGTGTTAGATTTTCAGTCTGGCACAACTCCCTGAGGGTCGAAAGGCAATTAAATGCCGATGGGTATTTGACATTAAGTCAGATGGCCGTAAAAAAGCTAGGCTTGTCGCCAAAGGCTTCTCACAACAAGAGGGAATTGATTTCAATGAAATCTTCTCACCAGTTGTCTGCTACAAGACATTCCGCATGCTGCTTGCGCTATCCGTGCTTGAGCAATGGCATATAGAAGGCCTAGATGTAAAAAACCGCCTTCCTATATGGGAAACTCGAAGAGGAGCTCTATATGGAACAGCCAGAAGGCTTTAGAGTCAAGGAAAAAGAGGACTTCGTTCTCCACCTATGGCGTGCCCTTTATGGACTCAAACAAGCAGCTCTTTCCTGGTGGAAAGAACTCTCCAAGTCTATGGAAGAACTTGGATTCAAACATGCATCCACTGATAGTGGAGTATTCATTTACCGTCACAAAAACTTAATTGTTATCGCAATTGTTTATGTGGACAATGCACTATTCTGCGGCTCTAACCGGGAGCTTGTCTTAAAACTAAAAACTGAGTTTACGAAGCGATGGGAATGTCGCGATCTAGGCAAAGCCAAAGAATTCCTTCGAATGCAAATTCTTAGGAAAGGCTCCAGTATCTACATAGATCAGGAGACCTACCTACAAAAAGTTCTGAGGAGATTCAATCTCTCGAACGGCAAAACCACCTGGACTCCACTTCCCATGGGATACAAACTGCAACCCTACAAGGGAACTGTGGACCCCACACTTCGATCAAAGTTCCAACAGGTCATAGGATCCTTGTTGTACATCATGCTAGGAACTCGTCCCGACATTTCCTATGCAGTGATCAAGTTATCACAACAGAGCGCAAACCCTTCCAAGGATCACCTTGAGAAAGCATTCTACATCTTGCGTTATCTCGCAGGGACCCCCAATTACTCCCTTTGCTTTGAGAACAACCAAGAAGGATTACTTGCGTACACAGATTCGGACTGGTCTAGTCCCAGATCCACGACCGGATACTTTGTTCAATTAGCCAGTGGAATAATTTCTTGGCAATCACATGCTCAGAAAACCACTGTGCTGTCATCCACTGAAGCCGAATATATGGCTCTCTCCGACACCTGTCATCAGATCATGTGGATAAAGAATCTCTTTCAAGAGATCGGCATAGACATCAGTCGTATACCCATATACACTGATAACCAGGGTGCAATTTTCATTGCCTCAAACCCTGTGTCTGACAGAAGAACTAAACATATTGATATCCGCTATCACTATATCTGTGATTGTGTTGAGCTCAAAGACATCGAACTCTTCTTCGTCAATGGTGCAGAAAATCCTGCAGATATGTTCACCAAAAACTTGGGTTTCCAAAAGTTCGAACTGTTCAGGTCCATGCTGGGAATCAAATTCTTTGATTCCTCACTATCCGCTTCGAAGTTCAGAGGAACGTCTTAGCGAGGAGGAGTGTTGCGCATGCACCTCCACATGACCATGCTTCCATCAGGACATGAGTCAGAGCGCAGTCCACAGTAGAACTTCATAGAAGGTTCTTACTAACAACGTGAGTCATACAGACTCATACTGAGTCATATATGCTTAGTATTGACTGTGCACCTATTATTAGAATAGGTAGAGTACAGTATATAAGGAGCCTGTATCTGACTGTACTCAAAAACAACTGCTCTACCCAGAGAAGTCAGTAAGAGGTTGCATAAGACAACTACGTAGCTACATAGTAGTATTAGCTTAACAACCAGTGAGTAGGCTTTCTAGTCTTTCACTCAGCGCACGCTTGTCCTCCCCGTTTAAGGGTTGATGGACAGATGCTTGCTTAACAGGACATTGGTAGTAAAACGAGCAATGAGTGGTGGGAAGTACAGGAGGGAACAAGACACGTGGGGAGGGGGTAAAATTGTTTCAGATGAGCATGTTGGTGCTTCAATCATTCTTGAGTTTGTACTCACCTAGCAAACACGCCAGCCACTTCCCCTTTCCTACTTATCCAGTGAGGTACAACTGTGTAGGCAGTGGACAATGAAGCGGTTGTAAACAGTGACAAAGAACCCAGTTTGGAGCGCAAGTGCACCTCGCCAGGATGTCTGGAGAAAAGTGTTCATTTCAGTGTGACAAAACGAAGAGAATGACTGTGTAAACAGCTGCAACGGTACTGGTAAAGTGGCACTGCAGAGGCCTCAGGCCTAGTACGTCAAGTTCAGGATTCCGATGTGTTTTGGAAGTTTCACCCTTGCTCAACAAGGGGGAGTGTACTGAAGGAGGGGATGAAACCAATGGAACAGGTGTGAGTGCCAATTCTGAAGTTGATTACATAACGACTCAATCAGGTCTGGTTGTCGCTAGATGCAGTGCTGAAACCTTCGAGATGTCCATCCAGAACGACTTTCAGCCCTCCTCGAACAACGCAAACAGGAAACATTCATACACAACTCTCATGAGTATAAAATGGTCATGATCCGATGTCTTCAAGTTGTCCCTCTTCAACCCACCTTCTCCTCTGCCTCTACCCTGCCCTTTCTATTATTGGGGACTGCCTGAAGAGTCTTTCCTGGGGCTTTCTGATTGGTATCACATGAGATAGTAGCATAATATGTCTTGTTGCTATTTGATGTCTTCACTGGATGTACTCACCTATCCTTTAGTTCTATATTGATGTTGTACTGACATTATCTTTCTTAGAACAGCACCAGGCACGAGAAGGGCGTAGGGATACATGAGTAAACATACTAGTAGTACATAGCCTCTCAGCACATTTGTAGACAGTAAGTACTAGATTTAATTTCGTAGGGTCTGTCAATGCATAGTCACTTGTAATATATTTTCTGTGTACCTTCACAACAATCCATACATTCATGATCATGAATATGCTAAAATATGATCATGTCTTATAACTTGTTGGAATTATCATGTAATGTAGTAATAATTACAGATACAAGGCTTTTCTGGATTGAGGTGGGCTCTGTCATTACTCAGTAATTTTTTATTGCCATAATTCTGGAGTAATTACATGTAAGTTGCCTGAATACTGGGAATTACTGACCTTTATACACAGGAGGTTTTTTCTGATGTAGCATATACAGGGCCTGATTGACACTCAGTTTGCTAACAATGCCTAAGCAAAGTGCACTAAGGGTACCCTGGCATATAGTGCAATAGTTGCAGCCATGCCAATGCATGTCTTAAGATCAATAGATGAAATGACATCAGTTTCATAGGTGAGCATGCCATTGTTGTCCAAGCCACTATAGTGCCATACATGCTTTGCTTGATCAAGAAAGTGTGCTATGAAGTGTGATCTTCCAAAGTATATGATGCCTTTCAGACAATATTTTACCTGATTACCATTAGCATGGATGTATATTTTGTGATCTAGAACATTAGGAATTCTGTCAGCAAAGTCAAATGCTACAACATAAGATGCAAGAGCCAAATCAAATGTCAAGTTCACATGATCAGAACATGACATACAAATGTATCTGGTGGTACTATGAAGATTTTGGCTCCAGCTATCAACAGAATCATATTGACTAGCACCAGCAGATAGCAAGAAACTGCTATGGAGTGACTCTGATCTAGAAATAACATGGTTGTTTGTACAAGTATATGTGTTTGTCAGATAGCCTGGAGCAGACATTAGCAGAGTATTGAGCAAGGCAGAGACTGAAGTGTAAGTACCATATTGAAATTCTCCTTGATTATGGTTATGTAAGGGCAACCTCAAGATGGCCGACAGCGCAAGCCTAGCAGAGGGAGAATCCAAAGAGAACAGGATAAGGATTCCCCATGCTAGGAAGTGAAGTATATACTGTAGAAGTGTGGGAGGAAAGTGGGATTACTGTATAGTACACCAGCCACAAGTCCATAGAATATCACAAGGTATGAGCGGGCACATGTGATAGCAAGGTGGAGGGAATAGGCAAGAGTCATGCTGGCTACCTAGGAAAGTGGGAACAGGGAGTAAAGAGGTGTGGAAAGAAGGTATAGGTCGCCCAGACATGCCCCAAAGCGTATACATGCATCTGAAGCATGTCCAGGCATGCACAAGTGCAGCCAAGTGTGGCTGAGCAAATCCAGACCATGGAAATATGTCAGATGCTTCAGATTAGGCTCAGATGTGTTGGATATGGCTTGGATGCATGGTAGGATGGAAAGAGAGCAAGGGAAATGTAAATAAGAGTCCATGGAAGGAAAGAAAGGAGAAAGGAATGAATAGAAAGGGAGAGAGACAGGGGAAAAGGAGAAAATAGAAGTGTCCCCTTACAACACCCTCATCAACACTGTTGTTGTAAATGATTGTGGCATCACTGTACAGCCAGCAGTTTTGCCAGGGGGGCTGGGAGGATCTGCCACCACTTGAGCATGGCTATGTCATTAGAAAAGATGCAAGAATTATTGATTATTGGCCTGCACAGTGACATACAATGTTGTGTGATGTCTACAAGGGCTTGCTCCCTGTGCTGTGCAGATTGTGCTTGCAAACAGAGCTGCAAGGGGATCAACTGGCTAGGCTACAAATCAGTTGACAAGTGATGCTGAACAATGTGCAGTCACTTAGACATCATGTTCATGCAGACCATTTGTAGGTGTGTTATTGTTTATGAGAATATGAGGAAATGCAACTCTGTGAAAAGGAACAGGAGAAAAATCTTGTTATACTTTGACAACAAAGACTTTAAGCATATGTATGATTGTGGTTTGGTCTTCCACTGCTCTGCATCACAAGCCTAAATGAGGATGAACATTCTGAGAAAAAGGGTTATGAATCCTTTGTACACATGCTATAATGTCTGAGTTGTGAGAGAAGTCATAATGTTCATCTTCCTGGGCATCAGTGTCCTCTTTCTCAATGATATTGAGCCAGGACCCTTGATAATACACCTAAAGGTCTGATTCCAAGTTGGCCAGAGTGTATTCTTCAATTAGCCCTGATGTGTATGAAATGGATCAGTTCTAGCAAAGATATATGCAAGTATGTACAATTTTTGGAGAAGGCCCTTTGGGCCTCCCAAAGTGTATAAATTTTGGCTTAGGGCTTTCTAAACAGTCTTGGAAATGTATGAAAACTGGCTCAGGCCTGCTCAGGACTGTCAAAATGTACGAAATTCGATCCAGGCCTCTTCAGAAAGCCTCAAAACTGTCCCAAGTGTACAAAACCTGCCCAGCAAGCCACAGAACACACTAATGCCACCTCCTATTTACAGAAAAGACTGGTGTATCTATACAAAAGTTGCAAAACTGGAACTACTTAGTGGCTGATCATGACAAAGGAATGCCCCTCTTCACCTTTACCATAAATTCAAGGACAGGGTACTGCATAGGACACAAGAAGGCCAATGATGGCAAGAACACAGATTGCTTGGTGAGAAATTGGGATGTTGCACTGGGAATACTGTGCAACTGCTGTCCAGAGTTGACAGACTTGAAGGCCAATGTATAACAGTGCAGTGTCATTTGTGGTGTGTGCTGTGTGTGTTTACTGCTGGTTTTGGAATAAAGTACAACAACTGATTGAACTAAGGTCATAATACTTAGTCCAGACAAATTAGAACATTGAACATACCTCAGCCTAACCACTCTACAAGGGTCTTCAGGATAAAGAGGACCATGCTTCCAACACCAGTCTTTGCAACTGAATGCAGAAATTTGTTTCCTACACATATACTTGGTAGTGGGCACCACATGGCATTTTGGGTTAAATTTTGACTTGACTTCTTATATTCCATTGGAAAAAGAATATTATAGCAAGTGTGGTGACTACAGAAAGTTGCAGGTAAGTATCAACTTCTCAACATGAAACTTGACTTGTGAGGTTTTAAGACTCAGCATGTTGTGTATGAATTTGGATCAGCCCTGAGGCAGAGACCTCTCAGATGTACTGTATGAAAATCAAACTAGGGATTTGACCTATTTTTGTCTCCAAAGTGTATGAAACATCTCAGGCCAGCAGCCTTTGGCCATCTGGAAGTGTATTATTTGGAATCATGCCTTTGGCCATATTACCAAGGGTCCTATTGAGCCTTGCAAGCCAGTTTGGATTGTAAGCATTCAAAGGAAGCTGGGGAATGTAAGACTTGCTAGTCAACTAGGTTTGCCTAAGGACCTGAGGTCTGAGACATGCACCCCTACCCACACAGGTTTGATCTGATTTAAAATGACTCTTGCAATGTATTGCATCAAAGACTCAAAGCCATGCCACTAATTGAGGGTTTCACCACTTGGGCAAAAGAATACAATATTGGAATATGCTTGATTTGTGATTGGGTAAACAAGTGCATGAGTAGAAATGCAGAGTGAGTGAGTGGAGTACCATTTATTTGTTGTTGTCAACACAACTGGCGTTGGCCTTCATCCCCTGGTTCCACCCACTGATTCATATTGAATGATGTGTATGATTAGATTGTGTTGATCCTCAGCAGCATTGGTGAAGATACAGAAGTAGATCTCAGATGCAGAGACATTGTATCCAGAGTTGCTGCACATGTTGCTGCAGATCAATGACCAGATCCTCTGTTGCATGGTGTGCAGACTGACATTAGCCACCAATGTCTGCAATCCTATGTCTGGCATAACAATTTCAAGTATGTGTGGGGGCTTGACATCCATAGATGACTTTACTGCATTTTTATTTTACAATATTCCAGATATCAAGAATGTCTGTTAGTCTTTATCTGACTATAACACTATTTATATCTGAATGTCACTTTAGTCTGAGTTTGGTGTGAGAATGTTAGCTAAGGCTTGTTAAGTCAGAAATAATTGAGTAGTTTATCTATAATCTCAGAATGTAATCTGAGTGTTTTATTTTAAATTCCCTCTGCCAAGGACAACTGGATGAAACATGGAATAAACTGAGCACACATTTTAAAGAATCAATCAATGTGAGGGTGAACAATTGCATGAAGTCACAGTGAACAAAGAATGATTAGTCTGGGAACAAAGTGCACCCACATTTTGAAGGTAATCCAGCTTTAATCACTGTAAGTGCTGGATATTATATTATTAGTCCTGAGGATATGCTTCCTAGATATATTGAGCACAAAGCAAGAGTTAATTGTGTACACCTTGTGGATACATCAAGAATACATTTTAAATAAATCCACTGTGTTTCACACAATTAGATTTTGGATCTAAACTACATTTAAATAGTAAATTTAATCAATTTGTGATTACCATATGACTACTATGAATGACTGACAACACATTGTGATCACATTGAAAAGATAAGTTACAATGTAAACTCACAAAGCACCACCAGTAAATTGTGATTATATTTTATTTTCCATTTCTTTGTCTTCAGCATATTCCCAGGATGTACATTTCCTATTTTATCTCAATGGAATCAGCATATGACCACACATTAAAGACAAAGGACATTTGTCTCACATGTAGAATACACTGAAATCACATTCATCATTTAATGGTGTATACTAGTGAATAAAAATCTTGATTACATTTTGAACACAGTGGACAGAAATATTGAACACATTTGACTTATATTTTCAATGAATTCACACTGGAATCACCAATACTTTTGAGATCACACAAAGAAGATAGATTCAAAGTAATCTTGTCCAACATATTGATTACAACAGGGAAATATAATGAAACATAATCACATTTGTCCAGAAGTCACATTGCTGTTATATATTTTATAGGCACTTGATGTGATCACAATGTATTCCAGGCAGACATTGGATTATGTCAGCAGTGTCAGAAGAATGTATCAAGCTCCTTGCTTTGACTTGGTAGCAGACTTGCCACTCTTGCACATGTCTTGGGCTGGAAGCTTTAGCCCCTATGTGGACTTAGAGTCAAATGTCTACACAGCTCAGACGACAGTGGTAGTTGCCTTTTGCTTTTGCATATAGCTGGAAGCATGCCAAGTGTAGAACACTCAAGAAGTCAGACAAGATGATAGGACCAGTGATGATATTTGAAGGAGGAGGAGGAGGTGTGGTAAGGAAGTAAGAGAGGTTAAGGTAAGTAAGGTATGTGTGTCCAATATATAAGGGAACCAACATGTTATGTGACATCAGGGGTAGACAGGGGAAATAGTTGTAGTAAATAGAACATATTTACAATAACATAGAGGGAACCTCCATTCTTGTTATCATCAACACAACACTGTAAAACAATTTTAAAGTATAATCAAGTTGTAAGGGCAACCTCAAGATGGCTGACAGTGCAAGCCTAGCAGAGGGAGAATCTGAAGAGATGAATAGAGCTACTACAATATATGAGAGGCTGCTCACCTAGCAGAGGGAGAATCCGAAGAGAACAAGATAAGGATTCTCCATGCTAGGAGGCGAAGTATATACTGTAGAAGCATGGGAAAAGAGTGGGATAACTATATAGTACATCAGCCCCAAGTCCATAGAATATCACAAGGTATGAGTGGACACATGTGATAGCAAGGTGGAGAGAATATGCAAGAGTTGTGCCAGCGACCTGGAGAAGTGGGAATGGGAAGTAAAGAGATGTGGAAAGAAGGTATAGGTCACCTGGACGTGCCCTGAAGTGTATATATGCATCCAAAGCGCATCTGGGCATGCACAAGTGCAGCTGAGCATGGCCAAGGTGCAGGAAATGCATCAGATGTGTCAGATGTAGCCCAGATGCATCGGATGGGGCTCGGATGCATGGTAGGATGGAAAGGGAGGAAAGGGGAAGTAAATAAGAGTCTGTGGAATGAAAGGAAAGAGAAAGGAATAAAGAAGAAGGGAGAGAGACAGGGGAAAAGGAGAAATAGGAGTGTCCCCCCACATCACCCCCCCTTTAAGCCTGCAGCGACCCGATGTGAAGATTCCTGCCTGCCGCACCATGAATTCACCAACCCCGAAACTCCAGATTGCTGTGAGAAGACATCGAAATATGACTGGACAGAGCCAGGAGCTTTCCAACTGCGCCAATGCTTCCAGGACTGATTGAGGGCCATCGGAGTCATCCGAAGTACTCGGATTGCGTCTGGGTGGCAATCATGGAAGTCCCAGACCTTCTGGGCAGTGTGCCGGAGGTTGCTTGCAGGCTCCCAGGAGTCGTGCTCAATGCCATAGCCTCGCCAGCACACCAGATACTTTAACACCCAGCCGAACTGTCTACCATTCTGGACTTCTTCAACTTTGTGTTCCTCTTCTCCATCAACGAGCTGTGGTGGTGGTGGAGTGGCTGGGTGTCAACCTGGGATGGGATCTGGAATGAAGGGTGAGAGTTTAATGACAGGGAAGACAGGGTGAAGGCAGGATAAGCCTGGTGGGAGCTCAAGTCGGTATGCTGCCTTGCTGACCTTCCGGATGATCTTGTAGGGACCAAGACGTGCATGTCCGAGTTTCCGGGAAGGTCAGGCAAGGTTAATATCTGATGAATCCAGCCAAACCTTGTCACCCAGTTGGTACTCTGGAGTGGGAGTCTGACATTGATTGTAGTAGCACTTCATGTCATCCTGAGCCTTGACCAATGCAGACTGGGCTTCGTCAACTGCGGACTTCATCCAGTGCACAAACTTGTTTGCGGACTCCATCCAAGATGGCAGCTGATGAGGTTTGAACCCGAGGTAAGGGTGGCAGCCTGTATCCAGGAGGAATGGCGACTGCTGAGTGGATGCATGGACCTGGTTGTTGTACATGAACTCTGCCATAGGGAGAAGTCAAGCCCAGTCGTTCTGATGTTCACTGACAAAGATCTGGAGATAGGACTAAAGTTCCTGGTTCGTCTGCTCTGTCTGTCCATCTGACTGAGGGTGGTAAGCTGTGAATGTGGCCAGCTTGATCCTGAGCATCTGGTAAACTTCTCGGGTGAACTTTGCAACAAATTGTGGACCTTGATCAGACACGACAGACTGAGGGAGGCTGTGTAGCTTCCAGACATTCTGTAGATACAAGTTGGCGGAGTTGAGGTCAGATACAGTGGTGTGCGTCAGGATGAAATGGGCGTGTTTACTTACAGAGTCAACCACATTCATGACCACATCAAATCCGTCCAACTCCGGAAGCTTGATGATGAAGTCCACACTTAACCAGTCCCAGCATTCATCCGGGATAGGAAGCAGATGGAGTTCACCCATTGGCAGATGCCTCTGAGCCTTCGTCTGGAGACAGAGGTCGCAATGGCAGGTGTAGGATCTGACATAGTGGGACATGTTTGGCCACCATAGCTGTGGGAGACAAGTTCCAGAGTTTTCCATCTACCTGTGTGGCTGGCGACCTTGGTGTCATGGTGCTGGGCTACAATCGTCCGACACAAGTCTGGTGAGTCTGGAACGTAGATCTTACCCTGGAACATCAGAAGTCCATCCCATTGACACCATTCTGCACTCTGGCTATCTTGTGACTGCCCTGTGCCTTCTTCAACTCCTTCACTGCTTTTGCCACTGCATCTTCAAACTTTGCATCCTGCACTCCAGTCTGGATAGCCATGAGGATATATTTCTCCTCCCCTTTAAGAGTGACACCCGTGGCACAGACAGCAAAGTAGGCTGGTTTGAGCAAGACCACATCCTTGTTGTCGCCCTTACCATCCGAGTGGTCTGAGCAGTGCAAGAGAGCATCCAGCTTACCCATAGTCTGACCCGGACGATGTTGGAGAGTGAAGTCAAAGTGGGAGAGGTAGAGGGACCAGCAGGCTTGATGGCAGTTGAGTTTCTGAGCTTTGATGAAGTACTCAAGGTTCTTGTGGTCTGTCCAGATCTCAAATGGGGTTTCAGCACCTTTGAGGTAGTGCCGCCACTCTTTGAGTGCCCAGATGATCAAAAGCATCTCCTTGTTGTGTATCTTGTAGTTCTGCTCTGCAGCCTGTAGACTTTTAGAGTGAAATGTGATAGGATGCCATGTATTATCATCTGGATCCAGCTGCAACAAGATGGCACCCATTGCATAGTCTGATGAGTCTGCTTCAACCTGGTACAGCCTATTTTCCTTTGGAAACACCAGAACAGGTTTGAAAGTGATCAGCTCTTTAATCTGAAGAAATGTGGACTGAGCAGAGTCATTCCATTGCCATTCCTTTGCACAAGTGAGGTCAAAGAGCAGCTGAGCAATATGCAAGTAGTCCTTGATGAAGCAGTGGTAGAAATTGACAAACCCAAGGAAGGATTGAAGTTCAGTCTGAGTCTGAGGCATCAGCCAGTCTGCAACACCAAATACCTTCACAGGGTCCATCTCAATCTTACCCTTGGAAATGACAACTCTGAGATATTCCACTTTGGTCTGCTCGAAATCGCACTTGTCTGCTTGAAGGAAGAGCTTGTTCTTTTGGAGGATCTCTAGAACTTGTTTGAGGACCTGGCGGTGCTCCTCGTGCATCTTGGTGTAGATCAGAATGTCGTCCAAATAGATAATAACCACACCTTCCGTAATGAGCTCCTGAAATAGGTCATTCATCATGGTCTGGAAAGTAGAAGGGCTATATGTCAGTCTGAGGAGCATCTCCAAGGGTTTGAAGAGTCCTCAGGTCGTCCGAAATGCGGCCTTCCACTTGTCACCCTCCTTAATCTGGACATTGTTGAAACCCCATCAGACATTGAGCTTGGAGAAGTAGCGAGTGTTTCGCAGCTTGTCCACCAAGTCTGAGATGAGCAGAAGTGGATACCAATTTTTTACCATCATGTTGTTGAGCTTCTGGTAGTCCTGAACCAAGCAGAGTGATCCATCCTTCTTCTTGACAAAGAACACCAGGGCAGCCATGGGCGACTTGCTCAGGCAGATTTGGCCAGTCTGGAGGTTCTCTTCCAAAAACTTGTCAAGCTGTTTCTGCTCTGTGGGGGACAGCGGATAACACTTGGTGGAAGTTGGTTTGGCTTCACTCAACAGTTCAATGGCATGGTCCCAAGGACACAGCATGGGCAGTTCATCAAAGGACTCCTTGATGAAGACGTCCTCGAACTCGTGAAGGAAGTCTGGGACTGCACTGTTCTGAGGATTGTGGGGTTTGTTGCGCTGAAAAGCCAATGCAAGACGCTGCGAGACTGTTTCTGAAGCTCAGATGTGCTCTTCCCAAAGACTGCAAAGGTACTCCGGAGATGGCGGAGGGACAGCTGCGAAGATGCAGTCGCCTTCCTCAAGGTCCTCATCAGCTGAAGTGTCGTCCTCGTCATCTTCGTCGCACTCCAGAAGTTGCGGGTGATCATCCGTGTGGAGTTCCTCAACTGTCAGTATCGGGCCCATATGACACTTCCAGAGTCACACAGACTCTTTGTGTCAGGCCAGCTTGTCATGGCGGAACTCCTTGCAACAGGTGTCGCATCCAGATGGGCAGCAACTCATGGTGACCTCTTTGGTTTGCCAGTTGATTTCCAGGTTGTGCTTCCAAAGCCAGGTGTACCCAAGGATGATGTCTTGTCGGCTGATGTTAGTGACCATGAAAAGCATCCGCTCCATGTGATCCTTGAACCGGAGTACAAGGTCCACAACTTCAGAGATGGATCTGTTCTCGTTTGGTGAACTGTCAACATTGAAGACTGGAATCAGAGCAGAAAGCTTATGTTGGGTGAAACCATGGGCGTCGGCAAAGCACGGATGCATGAAACTCCAGTGGCTCCGCAGTCCACCAGGGCTTGCAGAGTGCATCAGTGTTGCATATCTGTGCTCAGCACTTCAATGGATATATCTAGTGAAGGCCTGCTGGGCAAAGCAGAAATCTTATAGCTACTGGGTAGCCACCATTCCCACTGCAGGCGAAACCTTTGGATTGTGCGGATTGTAACCAGGTTGGGTGTCTTAGTGTTGGATGAATCATCAGATGGTTTGGGTTCATCATCATGTATTGTGTCCACACTAAGACAAGCAAATCAGTTGTTTACCAATGAGGCCGCACAGGTCACTTGTTGGTCCAGGTAAAATCTGCCATGTCCGATTCCTCAGCTGTGGCTGTTCCCTCTGTGTCTATTCCTTCCAAAGTCCCAGCACTTTCTACAACATCGGCTGCAGTTAAGAGATCTTTGATAGTGGATGTCCGCTCTTCAGCCATCATGAACCAGACGTCGAACTAGAGTTGGCACTCGTGGAACATGTGTCCAGGCTTGCCGCATCGGTAACAGAGCTGCAAAGTGGCAGGCCAGGAGCGGGTATGATCAACATCCATAGGAACGCCAGGTGAGAGAGCCTTCGGAGGAGGCAGGGGTTGGAAGCGGGGTTGCGAAGGTGGGAAGTGAGTCCAAGGTGCAGGGAGAACACCCACAGGTGGCCAAGCGGATCCGGAAGTGACGGATGGTCAGCCAAGCGACCTGGATGTGCCGGAGTTGACGCCGAAGTGGAAGGAGTGATTGGCAGCATGGTTGTCAGCAACCTGTTGTGCTGTCTTGTACCATTCTTCGAAATCATCCTCACCAGGACAGTCTGTGGACTCAGCAACTCGGCTCTGGATGATAGAGTCCAACCCATGGCAGAATTTCATTGTGATGTTGGAGCCCTCAGTGTATCTGGATTGGTCTATGAGGTCCTGGAACTCATCAAGGTACTCCTGGAAAGTCCAATGGCCTTGGTGGTATTGGGTGGTCTCCAGTTTGAGCATGGCGGCTTTGCGTTCCTGATCCGGAATAGTGTTGCCACAGCTTCAACTTGGCTTCAAACTTTGCAAGCTATACTGCACCATTAATTTTGTAGATTTTTTCATGATACCTCTTGTCAAACCTAGATATAATATGATATTTTAATATCCCAAAAGGCCATTTTATGACTCCCATTGGTTCTTGCTGTGTTGTCCTAACTTTGACTTGGCTCCAGGCTTCAAGCCATTGGCTTGACAAATGGCTTGCCTCCAATTCTGAGCTTCCTGAGGATATTTGTTCAAATTTGTTTACAGAATACAAAACTACATTTATTGATCTATAATTGGAGCCCAGAAGCTTCTAGTATCTCAAAGTATTGGATGAGATATAAGCAAGACAAAAAAACAAGGCTTGAAGCTGCAGCAACACTAATCTGGAAGGAAGTGCGTCCAGAATTTGGTTGTGAAGGCAGCCCAGGACTCAAAGTATGGATCCTTCTTGCTCCGAAGCACCATGTCCGCATACTTCTTAGCTTGATCCTTCTGAAAGAAGGAGAGACACTAGAGGATTTTAGCTTGCTCTGTGGGAAAGTGATCCAGGCAGAGCTGGAAGTAGATGGAGCACACATTGTAGAATGCATGACCATCTTTGCGGTTTCCATCGAAGATCAGGGGAGATGCGGGCTTCAATTGGGAACATGGGATGGTGTCAGATTGACCTGGTGCGTGCTGAGAGGCTGTGGTGTCCTGCAGTCTGAAATCCAGAGTCGTTTTGGGAGTAGAAGGACAGGGTGTTATGAGAAGTTGTTCAATGCAGGCAAGTGTGTCATGGATAGTGCTAATTTGGTTTTGGTGTTCGTAAGTCTGAGCCCACAAGGTTTGCAAAATCTTGGAGTCTGTTACCTGCTGCTCAGATGGCGGGATCTCTGTAGATGTGCCTGTCATGTCGGAGTCGGCAGGAGAGAGTGGGGGTGATTCGCTTGTGTTATCGGAGGTGGGCGGAAGTAGTAGTAGGGCATCCGGAATGTCTGCAAAACTGGAAAGATGTTGAGAGTGAGTCTGGAGGGGCGTGGGACGTTTTTCTGTAGGGCTCTGGTGCCAGGATGGGAGATCTTGTTCTTCTGTAAGGGCAACCTCAAGATGGCCAACAGTGCAAGCCTAGCAGAGGGAGAATCCAAAGATATCAATAGGGCTAACTACAATACATGGGAGACTGCTCACCTAGCAGAGGAAGAATCCAAAGAGAACAAGATAAGGATTCTCCATGCTAGGAGGCGAAGTATATACTGTAGAAGCATGGGAAAAGAGTGGGATAACTGTATAGTACATCAGCCCCAAGTCCATAGAATATCACAAGGTACGAGCAGGCACATGTGATAGCAAGGTGGAGAGAATATGCAAGAGTTGTGCCAGTGACCTGGGGAAGTGGGAATGGGAAGTAAAGAGGTGTAAAAAGAAGATATAGGTCACCCAGACGTGCTCCGAAGTGTATACGTGTGTCCGAAGTGCATCTGGGCATGCGCAAGTGCAGCTGAGCATGGCCAAAGTGCGGCTGAGGCGCAGGAAATGCATTGGATGGGGCTCGGATGCATGGTAGGATGAAAAGGGGGGAAAGGGGAAGTAAATAAGAGTCCATGGAACAAAAGGAAAGAGAAAGGAATAAAGAAGAAGGGAGAGAGACAGGGGAAAAGGAGAAATAGGAGTGTCCTCTTACACAAGTGACATTTGAGCATCTTACTGTTATTAAGATTAGAGTTACTCATAAATTCATGAAAGTCTTTAAAAGGAGAGATAGGTAATCCAGGATTTCTCATACATACCAAACCATGTAAAGTCCTATAGGTGATAGTGTAGAAACTTCACAAACCAACATCCAAGACGGAGTCAGATTGATATTGAAGACTAAACCAAGCATCTCATTCAAAATAACCATCTGTGTCAAATTGTTGTCAGGTTGAAGGTGTGGTTAATACACTCCAACATGCCTAACTTATGGATACTTTAATTAAAGTGCAGGGTACAATTCTTCATAGTCTGTGCAAGTAGGGTGATGAGGGTCAATCACCAGCGACCAGAGAATGCCTACATAGTATATTGACATTAAGACAATGAAGTTCTTTATGAAAGGGTGAATGGTGGAGGCAATCCTTAATCTTTGAGAAGGTGCTGTGTCAGTATGATTAAAGTTGTGATTTGTGATGAGCTGCTTGGTGAAAGTGGGTACATATTTAGTTCATGGAAAAACCAACCTATGGGGTCCTGGAACATGCCACAGGACCAGCAAGAATGAAACATTGCTTGCATTGCCCAGTTACACAAAGTGCAGTCAACAAGGAATGTTTAAACAGCTATTTCACAGAAAGGGGGCTTCTAGTACAGAGTGTGTTACACAAAGAACACAGCAACAAGAAAGCAATGATAGCAAGAACAATGAAGTGACCAATCAATTCAGGACATGTCGACGAAAGATGGCTGCTGCAATGGCTGCCCCCCGAATTTGAATGTAGTCAGCAGGTAGGTCCAGAGGCTCGATGGGCACAAGCTCTGTATAGATTGTAATGCGGCAACATTGTGTGTCCTCTGATATTTGAATGGTAAGGTGGCGAAGATACTCGCCATTGCTGAGAATGTATCCCTCTGCCTCAGCTGACAAATATCTGTCAGCAGACATTCTTGCACGACTAGGCATTCTAATCAGTGTGAATTTTGACAAATGATTGGCAAAGACTTACATGATAATCAAATGAGCCAGGCATCGAATGTCTCTGCGTCTCATGTCACCAATTGTTGCTGTAGCTTCAAGCGCTGCCTCATAGTCGATATGAGGGGCATACCAGGCACGCATACTTGTGATTTACTATGATCAAATAAAATATGAGGTGGATAAGTTGAGATTTGAGAAAGGACTTACTGTGATGGTAGTGATATTGAGGAAAGAGCTGAAGAGCAAGAAAGTGTACACTAGTTGTTATTTATATTGTGCATGCACCTTCACATAACCATGACAATAAGTTTATGAGTCAGACCGCAGTCCGCAGTAGAACTTCATAGAAGCATCTTACTAACAATATGTGTTGCACATGCACCTCCACATGACCATGATCCATCAGGACATGAGTCAGAGCGCAGTCCGCAGTAGAACTTCATAGAAGGTTCTTACTAATGATGTGAGTCATACAGACTCATGCTGAGTCATATACACTTAGTATTGACTGCACATCTATTTATACCATAGGTAGAATACAGTATATAAGGAGCCTGTATCCGTCTGTATTCTATCAACTACTCACTCCAGAGAAGTTACTAAGAGTGTGCATTAAGCCTACTTAGCTACATAGTGTAGTAGTGAATATATATAGTGATCTGTAAGTAGATCAACCTATAATATGAGGGTCTGCCTCTGGCAGAACAAGTCTGTCTGACACTTGAGTGAGGTAACATGTGAATAGATAAGTCCAAAGTGACAAACATGAATCAATGTGTTCCCAATGGCTTCAGATGGACAACAGGTGTCTCAGATGTAGTACAGATAGTTCAGATGGAGAACAGATGGCATGGGTTCAGAAGATAAGGCAAGGAAGGCAGGAGAATGATGAGGATGGCAGGAGAAAGTGACAACAGATGTTACTCAGACTCGGATGGTGAAAGAATCGGACAATGGAGATGAAAGAATCAGATGACAGAGATGAAACAACAGCTTCAGATGGTTCTTTTAGACTTAGGCTCAAAAATGGAGGCAAGACTGACTTCTATTTTCTAGCTATGAGTACATGAGTATTTGTAGGTATGATAAATATCAAGTGTAAGTGGGTTCAGAACTATGAATCGATAAAGAAAGAGAAATAGGGGTAGAGATGTCAAGGTATTAGAGGATGAAATGAAGAAAAGATGTCAAGTTGGTCTGAAGGCTCTGAATCGTTACCAGGTACATCCAAGATGAATGTCAGACTGAGGGCTTTTGATCTGTTATCATGTGCAGCCAAGATAAATGTTGGTCTGAAGTCTTTTAATCTGTTATCACATGCATCTAAGATGAATCCATAACAGCCGTGTCATGTGTGTACAAGCTCAAGTAATCAACAGAAGTTGATAGGAGATAGAAGTGAAGTGGTTTACAATGAATGGAAGGGTACAACCCTTACAATAGTAGTAACACTAGCTTTACACCCAGTGAGTAGACTGTCTAGTCTTTCACTCAGTGCATGCTTGTCCTCCTGCTTATGGTTGATGGACAGATGCTCGCTTAACAATATGAGTCATACCAGCTCATACTGAGTCATACTGACTAGTATTGACTGTGGATCTATTTATATACATAGGTAGATTACAGTACATAAGAAGCCTGTATCTGTCTGCAATCTACCAAGTGGTCTACTCAGAGAGCTACCTAAGTGATTGATAAACCTATGTGCGAAAACATGTCAGCAAACTGAACTTTGATTCATAAGGAGCAATTGAAAAATGCTTCAATGAATTCCCTTTCCCAATGCAGCCTAATTTTTATTATTCAATTGGGAGTGGTGTGAGATGTGTCAAGCTGAAACACATTGCACCAAATTTGGCTTTAACCCCTTCAGTTCTCCTTGGAGAGCTGGGAGGTGTGCATATTGGCTGATGTCCATGCGCCTGTAAGCTCACACTCACTTCCTTTCTTCCCCTGTGTTTCCTATGTCAGGTGGCATCCCTTATACATACCTGTGACTGTAAGAGCAACCTCAAGATGGCCAACAGTGCAAGCCTAGCAGAGGGAGAATCCAAAGATATCAATAAGAGCTAACTACAATACATGAGTGACTGCTCACCTAGCAGAGCCAGTGGCCTGGGAAAGTGGAAATGGAAAGTAAGGAGGTGGGGGAAGAAGGTATAGGTCATCCAGATGTGCCCTGAAATGCATATGTGTGTCTGAGCACATCTGAGTACATCTGAGTGTGGCTGAGCATGGCTGGACTGTGGAAAATACATTGGATGCATCAGATGTGGCTTAGATGCATGGTAGGATGGAAAGAGAAGAAAGGGGAAGTATATAAGAGTATGTGGAATGAAAGGAAAGAGAAAGGAACAAAGAGGGAGGGAGAGAGACAGGGGGAAAGGAGAAAATAGGAGTGTCCCCTTGCATCACCCCCCCCTTCAAGCCTGCAGCAGCAACCTGATGCAAAGATTCCTACCTGCTGCACTACAAATTCACCAACTCTGAAACTCTGAATTGCTGCAACAAGATGGAATGAGCCCGAAGGCTAAACACTCAAGAGAACGTAAGATGAAAGGACCAAACGTGGAGAGTGATATTCGTGAAGATGGGGGGAGGGATACAAGCGGGAAGTAAGTACGTTCTATCAGGGTCGCAGGTATATATATGGGTCAACACGTGATCAGGGGCTCGTTAGGGGAGTCGTCGTAAGCGTAGGCTTACACTCGCCCTCATCCTGAAGATTTGTCCGCGGGGCAACGGCGACGTAGAGTGGAGCGAGTAGTAGGGCGTCTGCCAGCGGAGGAGGATGTCGTAGAGGATGTCGTATGTGAGTCGAGCCAGACGTCCAATGCAGCCAGGTCCTCGACGTCTGCGCGGGGCAACCAGCGATCTTCTTCGGCACCATATCCTCTGTACCTCACCAAGTATTCGCGACCACTTCGACCATGCTTCTCATCTATAATCTTCTCAACAAACCATTCTTCATCGCCCTCGTCCGTCTGTATAGCGTCCGGTCTCTCGAGCTCACGGGAAGGGAAAAGGTCGGGATCGTTGGGAGTGAATGCGCGGAGTTGGGATGCGTGGAACGTAGGGAAAACGTTAGGCGAGTTGGGCATCAAGAGTGTGTACGTCGAGCACTCGGGGAAGGCACGAGTGACCTTGTACGGACCATCGAACCGTGGCATGAACTTGGCGACACGTCCGTCACCAGAGTGAGTGTATTCACGTCGGCGGTTGGAGGTAGAAAGGTAAACCATGTCGCCAACCTTGTATGGGATTTCCTGACGACGAGATGGCTGGCAGACGCCCTACTACTCGCTCCACTCTACGTCGCCGTTGCCCCGCGGACAAATCTTCAGGATGAGGGCGAGTGTAAGCCTACGCTTACGACGACTCCCCTAACGAGCCCCTGATCACGTGTTGACCCATATATATACCTGCGACCCTGATAGAACGTACTTACTTCCCGCTTGTATCCCTCCCCCCATCTTCACGAATATCACTCTCCACGTTTGGTCCTTTCATCTTACGTTCTCTTGAGTGTTTAGCCTTCGGGCTCATTCCACTTTTTTTTGAAAGGACCAAACGTGGAGAGTGATATTCGTGAAGATGGGGGGAGGGATACAAGCGGGAAGTAAGTACGTTCTATCAGGGTCGCAGGTATATATATGGGTCAACACGTGATCAGGGGCTCGTTAGGGGAGTCGTCGTAAGCGTAGGCTTACACAAGACATCAAAATACAACTAGACAGATCCATGAGCTTTCTCACTGCACCAATGCTCCTAGGACTGGTCAAGGGCTGTTGGAGTCATCTGAAGTACTTGGACTGCATCTAGGTGGCAATCGTGGAAGTCCTTGACCTTCTGGAAAGTGTGCTGGAGGTTGCTTGCAGGCTTCCAGGAGTTGTGCTCAATGCCATAGCCCTGCCAGTGCATCAGATACTTCAAGACTTAGCTGAAGCATTTACTATTCCAGATTTCTTCAACTTTGTGTTCCTCTTCTCCATCAAAGAGCTGCAGAGGTGGTGGAGTGACAGGGTGTCAACTTGAGATAGGATTCAGAATGAAGGGTGAGAGTTTGACAACAGGGAAGACAGAGTGAAGGCAGGATAAGCCCAGCAGGAGCAGGAGTAGGTACACTGCCTTGCAGACCTTCTGAATGACCTTGTAGGGACTGAGACACACATGTCTGAGTCTCTGAAAGGGTCAAGCAAGGTTAATGTCTGATGAATCCAGCCAAACCTTGTCACCTGGTTGGTACCCCAGAGTAGAAGTCTGATGTTGATCATAGTAGTGCTTCATGTCATCCTAAGCCTTGACCAATGCAGACTGAGCTTCATCAACTGTAGACTTCATCCAGTCTACAAACTCATTTGTGGACTCCATCTGAGATGGCAGCTGATGAGGTTTGAACTCAAGATGGAGGTGGTGGCCTGTATCCAAGAGGAATGGCAACTACTAAGTGGATGCATGAACCCAGTTGTTGTATGTGAACTCTGCCATAGGGAGAAGTCAAGCCCAGTCATTCTGATGCTCTCTGACAAAGATCTGGAGGTAGGACTCAAGTTCCTTGTTAGTCTGCTCTGTCTGCCCATCCAACTGAGAGTGATAAGCCATGAATGTGGCCAGCTTGATCCCAAGCATCCAGTAGACTTCCTAGGTGAATTCCACAACAAACCTCAGACCCTGATTGGACATGATGGACTAAGGGAGGCCATGCAGCTTCCAGATGTTCTGTAGGTACAAGTTGGCAGACCTGAGGGCAGATATGATGGTGTGAGTCAGAATGAAATGGGTGTGTTTACTCATGGAGTTGACCACATTCATGACCACATCAAATCTGATTAACTCTGGAAGCTCAACAATGAAGTACACACTCAACCAGTCCCAGCATTCATCTGGAATAGGGAGCAGATGGTGTTCACCCATAGGCAGATGTGTAAGGGGACACTCCTATTTTCTCATTTCCCCCTGTCTCTCTCTCTCCCTCTTCATTTCTTTCTCTTTTTTTTTGTTCCATGGACTCTTCTTTACTTTCCCTTTCTTCCCTTTCCATCCTACCATCCATCTGAGCCATATCCAATGCATTCAATCCACATCCAATACATCCAATGTATGTCCCACAGTCCAGACTTGCTCAGCTGCACTTGGCTGCACTTCCTCCACCTTCTTACTTCCAATTCCCACCTCCCTTGGTCACTAGCACAACTCCTGCATATTCCCTCCACTTGCTATCACATGTGCCTGCTTGCATCTCACAATATTCTATGGACTTGTGGCTGGTGTACTATATAGTTATCAAACATTTCTTCTGCACTTCTACAATATATACTTCACTTCCTAGCATAGTGAATCCTTATCCTGTTCTCTTTGGATTCTCCCTTTGCTAGGTGAGCAGTCTCCCATGTCTTGTAGTTAGCCCTATTGATATCTTTGGATTCTCCCTCTGCTAAGCTTGTGCTGTCAGCCATCTTGAGGTTGCCCTTACAGGATGCCTCTGAACCTTTGTCTGGAGGCAGAGGTTGTAATGATGGGTGTAGGATCTGATGTAGCAGGACATGTTCAGTCACCAGTAGCTGTGGAAGACAAGTTCCAGAGTTTTCCATCTGCCAGCATGGCTTGCAAACTTGGTGTCGTGGTGCTGGGCTACAACTGTCTGATGCAAGTCTGGTGAGTCCAGAATGTAGATCTTACCCCAGAACATCAGAAGTCCATCCCATTGACACCATTCTGCACTCTGGCTATCTTGTGACTGCCCTGTGCCTTCTTCAACTCCTTCACTGCTTTTGCCACTGCATCTTCAAACTTTGCATCCTGCACTCCAGTCTGGATAGCCATGAGGATATATTTCTCCTCCCTTTCAAGAGTGACACCCATGGCACAGACAGAAAAGTTGGCCAGTATGAGCAAGGCCATATCCTTGTTGTTGTCCTTACCATCTGAGTGGTCTGAGCAGCATGAGAGAGTATCCGGCTTACCCATAGTCTGACCCAGACAATGTTGGAGAGTGAAGTCAAAGTGGGAAAGGTAGAGGGACCAGCAGGCTTGATGGCAGTTGAGTTTCTGAGCTTTGATGAAGTACTTGAGGTTCTTATGGTTCATCTAGATCTCAAATAGAGCTTTGGCACCTTCAAGGTAGTGCTGCCACTCTTTGAGTGCCTGGATGATTTGAAAGCATCTCCTTGTTGTGTATCTTGTAATTCTGCTCTGCAGCCTGTAGACTTTTAGAGTGAAATGTGATAGGATGCCATGTATTATCATCTGGATCCAGCTGCAACAAGATGGCACCCATTGCATAGTCTGATGAGTCTGCTTCAACCTGGTACAGCCTATTTTCCTTTGGAAACACCAGAACAGGTTTGAAAGTGATCAGCTCTTTAATCTGAAGAAATGTGGACTGAGCAGAGTCATTCCATTGCCATTCCTTTGCACAAGTGAGGTCAAAGAGCAGCTGAGCAATATGCAAGTAGTCCTTGATGAAGCAGTGGTAGAAATTGACAAACCCAAGGAAGGATTGAAGTTCAGTCTGAGTCTGAGGCATCAGCCAGTCTGCAACACCAAATACCTTCACAGGGTCCATCTCAATCTTACCCTTGGAAATGACAACTCCAAGATACTCCACTTTTGTTTGCTCGAAATCACACTTGTCTGCTTGGAGGAAGAGCTTGTTCTTTTGGAGGATCTTTAGGACTCGCTTGAGGACCTGGTGGTGCTCCTTGCATGTCTTGGTGTAGATCAGAATGTTGTCCAAATAGATAATAACCACACCTTCTGTAATGAGCTTTCAAAATAGATCATATGGTCTGGAATGTAGATGAGCTATTTGTCAGTCTGAAGAACATCTCCAAGGGTTTGAAGAGTCCTCAGGTTGTCTGAAATGCGGCCTTCCACTTGTCACCCTCCTTAATCTGGACATTGTTGAAACCCCATCGGATGTTGAGCTTGGAGAAGTAGCAAGCATTTTGCAGCTTGTCCACCAAGTTCAAGATGAGTGGAAGCAGATACCAATTTTTGACTGTCATGTTGTTGAGCTTCCAGTAGTCCTGAATCAAGCAGAGCAATCCATCCTTCTTCTTGACAAAGAACACTGGGGCAACCATGGGCAACTTGCTTGGGTGGATTTGGCTAGTCTGGAGGTTCTCTTCCAGAAACTCATCAAGCTGTTTCTGCTCTGTGGGGGACAGTGGATAACACTTGGTAGAGGTCAGTTTGGCTCTGCTCAACAGTTCAATGGTGTGGTCCCATGGACGTGGCATGGGCAGTTCATCAAAGGACTCCTTGGTGAAGACATCCTCAAACTCATGAAGGAAGTCCAGAACTGCACTGTTCTGAGAATTATGGGGTTTGTTGTACTAGAAAGCCAGTGCAAGATGCTGCAAGACTGTTTCCAAAGCTCAGATGTGCTCTTCCCAAAGACTGCAAAGGTACTCCAGAGATGGCAGAGAGATGGCCATGAAGATGTGGTCGCCTTCCTCGAGATTGTCACTGCCTGAAGTGTTATCCTCATCATCATTGTCGCACTCCAGAAGTTGCAGGTGATCATCTGAGTGGAGTTCCTCAACTGTTGGCATTGGGCCTGTACAACACTCCCAGAGTCACATAGACTCTTTGTGTTAGGTTAGCTTGTCATGGCAGGACTTCTTTTGACAGGTGTCACATCCAGATGGGCAGCAGCTCATGGTCACCTCTTTGGTTTGCCAGTCAATTTCTAGATTGTGCTTCCAAATCCAGATGTACCCAAGAATGATGTCCTGTCAGCCAATGTTAGTGACCACAAAAAGCATCCACTCTGTGTGATCCTTGAACTGGAGTACAAGGTCCACAACTTCAGAGATTGATCTGTTCTCATTTGGTGATCCATCAACATTGAAGACTGGAATCAGAGCAGACAGCTTTCATTGGGTGAAACCATGGGTGTCAGCAAAGTGCAGATGCATGAAAACTCCAGTGGCTCCACAGTCCACCAGGGCTTGCAGAGTGCATCAGTGTTATGTATCTGTGCTCAGCACTTCAACAGATATATCTAGTGGAGGCTTGCTGGGCAATGTGGAGATCTTATAGCTACTGGCTAGTCACCATTCCCATTGTGGGCAAAACCTTTGGAATGTGTGGATTGTAACCAGGTTGGATGTCTTAGCTTCAGATGAATCTTTGGACAGGTTGGGTTCATCATTTTGTATTTTGTCTATGCTAAGACAAGCAAATTGGTTATTTACCAATGAGGTCACACAGATCACTTGTTGGTTTGGGTAAAATCTGCCAAGTCCAATTCCTTGACTGGGGCCATTCCCTCTGCATCTATTCCTTCTGAAGTCCCAGCACTTTCTACAACATCAGCTGCAGTCAAGAGATCTTCGATAGCAGACATCTGCTCTTTAGCTGTCATGAACCAAATGTCAAACCAGAGTTGGCACTTGTGGGACATGTGCCCAGACTTGCTGCATCAGTAGCAGAGCTGCAAAGTGGCAGGCTGGGAGTGGGTATGATTGACATTCATAGGGACGCCAGGTGAGAGAGCCTTTGGAGACAGGGTTTGGAAGTGGGGTTGCAAAGACAGGAAGTGAGTCTGAGGCATGGGAAGAATACCCACAGGCAGCCAAGTGGTGTCATACCAGAACACAGTTTTGGTATATATACATTAGGAATTAGGATGTTACCCCTGAGCCCCTAGGAGATTAGCTATTGTCCTACCTTTCCATTGTTGTTCATTTGTCATGGAAATTCACTGTGGAAACCAATGACAATGAATTTCATTGTTCTTTCACATTCTTATTGTTCCAATATATCACCTATTGTTATTATCTCCCTGACAACTATTGTGAACGATGATACATTTATTGTTCCACTATACCTATCCATTGTCCCCAATGACAACCATTGTCTACACAATGAAACACTTTGTCTAGGACACTTTTACCATTGTTCTACTATTTATTTGTATTTACCTCACTAGGATACCATTGTTCTTAGGAACAAACAGTGTAGGTATAAAAGGGAGCAGGTCTCTCTGTTTCAATATAATACAAGTTATCACCCACATTCTAGTGCTTTAGTTCAGCTGTATCTGAAAAGAGTAGGATACCAGCATTTTTGTAGAAACCTGAAATATAAGTAAGGTCTATTTTCTCTTGCTAAGTCTGCACCGAAACAAGTAGGTGACAGTAACGCACTAACAGCTAAGTCTGCACTGAAATGAGTAGGTGCCAGTAACACTAATATTGACAGATCGATTATCCCAAAACAAGTAGGGAACCCATTACAAGTCCAGATCTGAAATGAGTAGGATTTTGGCATACTAACCTTAGTTATTTAGTTATCTAGTCCATCCCATAGGTTTAATTAATAGACCTATACCACCATATATACTTGCTGCTTATTGTGCAACCATCCTTGCAATTTCTGTTGAAGATTGGAGGAGACATGGGCTTCAATTGGGAATGTGGGGTGGTGTCAGATCAACCCAGGTGTGCTGAGAGGCTGTGGTGCCCTGTAGTCCAAAATCCAGAGTCATTTTGGAAGTAGAGGGACAGGGTGTTACAAGAAGTTGTTCAATGCAGGCAAGTGTGTCATGGATAGTGCTGATTTGATTTTGGTGTTCATAAGTCTGAGCCCACAAGGTTTGCAACATCTTGGAGTTTGTTACCTGCTGCTCAGATGGCAGGATCTGCATAGATGTGTGTAAGCTTGATGCTTACTTGCTCCTATGCCCCTGACTCCCAATCATGTGATTTCCTTTTCCCTATTTATATGTGACCCTGACATCATAGATATGTACTTCCTCTTTCCTGTAAACGTCCATCTACATTCATGAATACCATATTTTGGTCCTCTTACCTCTGATTCCCTTCCTCTGAGTGTTGTACCCTTGGATACTCCTCCAATGTGCCTGTCATGTCAGAGTCGGCAGGAGAGAGTGGGGGTGCTTTGCTTGTGTTGTCAGAGGTAGGTGGGAGTAGCAGGAGAGTGTCCAGAATGTCTGCAAAACCAGAAAGACATCAGGTGCAAGTCTGGAGTGGTGTGAGATGTTTTCTGTATGGCTCTGGTGCCAGGATGGGAGATCTTGTTCTGCTGTAAGGGCAACCTCAAGATGGCCAACAGTGCAAGCCTAGCAGAGGGAGAATCCAAAGATATCAATAGGGCTAACTACAATACATGGGAGACTGCTCACCTAGCAGAGGAAGAATCCAAAGAGAACAGGATAAGGATTCCCCATGCTAGGAAGTGAAGTATAGCTGTAGTAGCATGGGAGAAAAGTGGGATAACTATATAGTATACTGGCCACGAGTCCATAGAATATCACAAGGTACAAGCAGGTGCATGTGATAGCAATTGGAGGAAATATGCAGGAGTCATGCCAGCAACCTGGGAAGGTGGAAAATGGGAAGTAAGGAGGTGGGGGAAGAAGGTATAGGTCACCTGGACACATTCTGATGTGTCTGAAGTGCATCTGAGCACTCTAGAGTGTGGCTGAGCATTCCAGAGTGCAGCTGAGTGCAGCTGAGCAAGTCTGGACATGGGACAGAGGTGGTGGAAGAAGGTATAGGTTACCTGGATGTGTTCTGAAGTGTATATGTGTGTCCAAAGCATGTCCAAGCATTTTGGAGTGCGGCTGAGCAAGTCTGGACCACAGAACATATACCAGATGCATTGGAATGGCTCAGATGGAGGGTGGGATGGAAGGGGAAGAAAGGGAAAGTAAATAAGAGTCTGTGAAATGAAAAGAAAGAGAAAGGAATGAAGAAGAGAGAGAGAGAGACAGGGGGAAATGAGAAAATAGGAATGTCTCCTTACACTCACATGTAGAACACATTGAAATTACATTCATCATTTAATGGTGTATACTAGTGAATAAAAATCTTGATTATGTTCTGAACACAGCAGACAGAAATATTGAACATGTTTGACTTTTATTTTCAATGAATTCACACTAGGATCACCAATACTTTTGAGATCACACAAAGAAGATAGATCCAAAGTAATCCTGTCCAACATATAGATTACAACAGGAAAATATAATGAAACATAATCACATTTGTTCAGAAGTCACATTGCTGTTATATATTTTATAGGCACTTGATGTGATCACAATGTATTCCAGGCAGACATTGGATTACGTCAGCAATGTAAGTCTTTGACATGCCAAAGATTTCACAGTGGCAAAAGGTGGCCCTCTGTTGGCAGGTTGCACAAATAGAGGGGGAGATGCCAGACATGCACACATCAACCCACCAATACTAGCCCATTACCACTCAACAATAATCTGCACCCTTCATCACTATGATGGCTTCCCAAACTGTTTCCTTCAACAATGGACAGATGTTGCTCCCCTCCGACAGGAACATGGCTAAAGTACAACTTTCCAAGACTCTTCCTAGTGTTGACGGAATGGCTTGCACTCTGGGTTTATTCTCAGCACCGGCGCCATTGAACCCAGTGCTTGCTGAGTTCGGCATTGGCAACAACCCAAACACGTCGGCAACCATCACAGAGTACAAATATGACACCTTGGAGATTGGGGGCTTCTATGGATGTAGTGACTGCAGATTTCAGCACCACAGAGGGCCCAAACATGCCAACATCGGTCAGAAAATATGAATATCAGCCTTCGGAGGGCAGCGACGATGACTCCAAGATGGAGTCAGATGATGAAGAGGGCTGGGCTACAGCAATGTTAGAGGAGGACACTGACAGAGAGGATGGGGAATGGTTCACTGCAGTATCGCACTTCAGCAACGTAGGTGACATGGAGGTTTACAGGATTGACAAAGGACACTTCACAAGGCAGCAGGCTTCCATCCAACCACTGCTCTTCCCTCTCACTTCCGTTAGAAGCTGGGGCCCAAGGGGAAGCGTGTAGACAAAGGATTTGATACGACGCAGAGGGTTGAATAGGATTTAGGGCTTGATTGTTCACTGACGTGCCTTCGAGATAAAAATTCCTGTAGGCCTCGATATGAAAAGACCTTAACGTGTTATTGCCACAACTTACGACCTATTTATGCCACTTTATGCCACTTTGAGCATCAGGGACGATGGTGGCAAGATGGTGGTCCAAAGCTGGTCCAACCAAGGCCCAATATAAAGCCACGACACTGAGTGTCGGGTATTGAACCCCCTCCACAAGCTTTACCCTCACCGAACCACCTTCATAGCACCTGCGCACACCTGATCGATTACAAATACACGACAATGCCAGTGACGAGGCCGGCGCTTAAACGAAAACAACGAGAATTTGATGATGCCGAGTCGAAGGTCGTGGTCGTACGCGCTGACGCGAAGGGCAAGTACAAAGGACGCCCGAGGCCTTTACACGACTTAGTATTAGGGGATGAGGGGTCGGTAGGGAGGGCGGAGGCGCTGCGAAAATTGAAGATGGAGGATGTGATTGACCGACTGCATATGGCGAAAGGGGATTGGGAGTCTTGCGATACGGGAGACGTTTCTAGCGAAGAGGCACGAGGCGCAGAGGCAGAGGATCGCGAAAAAGGACAGCGGAAACCAGAGAAAAGCCAAGATTTCTTCGATACAAAGGAAAGAGCGTCTGTGTCTGGCTGGTGCGATCCGGTTCTGCGGGATTTTGGGTTCGTTGCGAGCATACCAGCGCGGCAAAGACTGAAGATGTCGTTCCGTGCGAAGGATAAGGTAGAGTGGGGTGCAGGAGGAAGCCTTACACGGACTCGGAAACAACAGGGAAAGGCGGGCAATGCTGCATTTCGAGGGGATGGAAGGGAGGCCAAAGCCGATGTCGGAGAACCGGAGGCAGATTCCGTAGCAAACGACAGTGGCAGGCAAAAGTGTCCGGCGGACGCTCAAGAGGAGCTAGGCCTAGAATCTGAGGAGAAAGAAGACCACAGTATTCGTCCCCTTCATGGCCATGTTCCCACCATATCTCTGGACTCGGACCCCGAACCAAGTGATTGCGAAAGCGAAGGGACAGATCTTCTCTGGTCTTATCCAATTGGCCACCGTATCACAGAGCAAACGTTTCCCAGCGAGGCCGATTTCGACGTCGACGGGGGTGCCAACTACGAGGACGCCAACTACGAGGATGCCGACGACGAATGGGACTCGGAAGAAGAAGAGGATGCTAAGATGGTACAAAGGGAACCTCCATCTGAGGAGGAAGTCCTGCACAAGTTCAAGGGAAATCTACTGAAACTAGCCGTATACAACGCGTCTCGGGAGAACTTGATCAAGCGCATCATCGAAGAAAATTGGCTTCGGTACGAGGAAGCAGTGGGCCTTTAGCTTTAGTTTTGGGCCCGAGGGTCGGCCGCGCGCGGGTCCCTCGACGAGAGCTGCTGGGGATCAGGGTCGCCACATTGTCTACCTGGATGTCGAGCGTGAGGGCATTGTACTTGTAGAAGTCAAACATCGAGATGTCGATGTTTGGAAAAATAATTTGTGTACCTGATATTGACGACTTGGTAGTCGTCAATGAGCGTTCTCAGCACAGAATAGGCGGTCCAGACATGGTCATTTCCGACCGTATGCGTCAGCGCATAGGCGAAACGAGAAGTAATTGGCATTGAAAGGGAAGAAACGTTCTGTGGCACGCGGTGCCAGGCAACCCCTGTCACTAATTCGCACGGTCATTGCAAGTTGTATTCGTTTGCATTTACGAAGAAACCGCAAGAATCAGCACGCATGGAGTTCGGATTCTGCATCTTTCGAGGTCGAGCATCGTAGTTTCTGCACGTTCATCCCCTTCCCCCGGCTCGAGCCTCTTTACAGCGCGACTAAGTCGCTACCGTTGCGACGTACTGGAGAAGCTACCGGACTTGGAGGAATGAGGATCGGCGCGACTATCCGACGTGGGGGGCCTTGTGCAGGATGTATCGTCTTGATATACCTGGGCTTTACAAGCACTCCTTGCTAGACCTTGTTTCCAAGGTAAGCTCTATGAATGCCGCCTCCGTGGGCCAAGCATTAAAAATTCGCACCGTCCAGAGTCACCTTTGATGCGGCAGCTTTGAAGCTAGCATTCAGAAGTCCATTCAGGTTGTCTCATAGTCGGATAACATACAGTTTGAGACTGGTATAGTGGCGGGGCAAATGTACAGACCAGAGCGCTGGCAGCGCAGTGATGAAGGTGAAATTCCCACGGATGGGATGAGACTGTACCAAGTCACCAGACATATGTAAGTCGTCTGCTATTCTTGTTTATGTCACTTCTGATTCTTGATCAGTGCGCCTTATGCCACTAGCGTCATTACAATGATTGTTCCCCCGAATGCCTGCAACCATTGGCGTGTCACCGTACGCGGAAGTAGTCGTCTGCCCGCGGAATTGGAAAGATGGCGGCCATCGGGCGGTTATTCTGGTTCTCCAACCGATATGATCGACATTCTTGGGAAGGCCTTGTACAAGAAGATGCACGCGCAATGTCCCTCAAGCTCAGGTTCAGATCCTCCTCAAAATCGACGCTTTTCTATCTGCTGCGCTGCTCAATGCTTCGTGTTTCCCCTTTTGTTGCTCCCCGAAAGGAGCACCCTCGTATACTGGGACGCCTTTGCTTTATCCGACCAGATGGCTCAAAATTATGATCCCGACGGCACTGCTCTCCTCACTCATAAGGTACTTACAGTGCATTTTGCTGGCACGGTTGTGGCTCTACGCATTGTAACATGCACGAAGAAGTCTGGCGTTGGCGCTTGGCAGCACCCACGACGAACAATTTGAACATCCACCTTCGCCTCTTTGTGACTGTCTCGCTAAATCTATTTTGAGCACGATATACGACCTCTTTCTCCCGACGCGCGCTTATTTTGACGAATGTGCGGAAGCAAAATGTGATGTCATTCTGCACATTCCTCGCCGCACAGGCCATGAATCGAATTTCGCCTGGCCTATATAAAGGTGGACAGACGGCGATGTCCTTCTCCACGACTCTTCCACAAACTATCCCCACAAACTATCCTCACAACTATCCCCACATTTCAACGCACATAATGAAGTCTGTTTTTGCCCTTGCTGCGGTCGTCGTCGTCGCCAACAGCGTCCATGCACTTCCAGAACAGCTCGGGAAGCGTGCAGAGGCCACTGGTTAGTCGATGTCGTTGCCCTTGCCCACTCGCCTAACATACTTTACAGAGATCGACATTCTCAACTTTGCGCTCACTCTCGAGCATCTTGAGAACGCGTTTTATGCAGGCGGGCTTGCAAAATACAATCGGTCCGCTTTCAGCGACGCCGGCCTTCCAGCTACCGCCCGGGATTACCTGGTTCAGGTTGGCGAGCACGAGAAGGAGCACGTTCAGTTCCTCACCACCGCGCTTGGGTCCAAGGCTACTCAACCCTGCACCTACAGCTTGTAAGCCGTCGAATAAACCCCATCTCCCTCTTCGCTAACGCGCATATATTCAGTCCACACACAGATGCCAAGTCATTCGCCGCTCTCAGTCAGATGTTGGAAGGTGTTGGTGAGTACAACTTCACAACTTGATCCCGTCCATCGCATGTTAACCACTCATAGGCGTGTCTGCTTACACTGGCGCCGCGTCGCTCCTCACCACCAAGGCCTACCTCACCGCAGCAGCAAGTATCTTGGCCACGGAAGCACGGCACTCAGCTCTCATTTCACAAGCAATCAACGGCTACACACCGTGGTCAGGCGCATTTGATGTAGGTGCAATCTCACCCGGACATAGCTTAGATGTTGACACGCGCATGCAGGTGCCTCTTGGTGTGAACCAGGTTTACAGCTTAGCAGCAGCCTTCATCACTTCGTGCCCCTCGTCGAACCCAACCCTCCCCGTGAAAGCCTTCCCTTCGCTGAACGTCACAACGTCCAACCCGAAGCCAGGCTCAAACATCACACTCCAGTTCAACGCCTCCAGCGCCGCGGACGGAACCAGTGAACTGTACATGGTGTTTTACACTGGGTTGAACACGGAGTTCGCGAAAATCACCGACAAGACGGTTATTATTCCCACAGACCTCAGAGGCACGGTCTATGGATTAGTGTCGAAGAACGCTACAAACGCCATCGATAGCAACATCGTCGCTGGCCCTGCCATTCTGCAGTTCAACTTCGATGCGAGTGGTAACGTCATTGCCGAGTAGAGTTAAGAGTAGCTATTTCCACGCATTGTTCGACAGGTTGGTTTATTGCGCCCTAATAGTAATAAAAATTGATAAAATGTTGTGCCACAAACCATTTCTTTGAGAGGCACTACAATATAGTTGATGTCTCGCCAGATTCGTTCAGCACTTCTCCAAAAGTTCGAACCTAGAAAGCCATCGGCACACGAACACACTGTAGCCAGTGGAACCATATGGATCCGTGAACTATTGAACCCTTGAGCTTCCAACCCGTTATAGATCTCTGCCAGCGCGGGCTGGCTATATCTTGCTCAGTGCCAATTTGTCGAGCGACAACGGTGTGACGCCGCCCAATAATATCATGTACACTGTTGCCGAGTCCCAGAACAAAGGTAGCTGCGTCGGATTGACGAGTCCCTATCGAGGAAAATGGGAGTGAGCAGGGGCCCTCATGCTGCCAGCCAATTTTCAATTTTCTCGACAAAACCCATTTTGACGCCACAGGTTGGTTCCACAGGTCATGGAGAAGTTTGAAAGAAGCTGTGTCGATTAATTCATTCGTTGATACATACATATGCTTAACCGGCGATTTGATTGTAGTTACAACATTGACGGCGAATGCTCCATGAAGGCGATGTCGATCTGTCGAAATGTTCACTAGTAGTGTTTGAATGGAGGTGCCTGGTCGTACGGCATCTTCCGTTACGTCGAGGAGACGTTCGATATAACCACCGAGTACCAGCCAGGATTCCGCCGGTAAAAGGTCCCACTCGCCGAAGGTATTAACCATCGAGTACAAGTAGTAACTTGAAGTGGCGGTAAAGGTAAGGTTCGCTTCATTTTCCTCCAATGTTTCTTGTAAGTTTCTCAATCTATAATTCGTCAAATTGCGCAGTCATGAGGAATGTGATTCAAGACACATACGATAAGCTACGATAACGCAACGGTCGCTGCGCCGAAAGGCGAAACAAGTCGGACAACTCTGACAGGTATGATTGTGAGCGACGATTTTTAGTCCGCCGCCCCCGTGGGCGACTTGCGCCACCAGGGAATTTCCTGATGGCAGTGGTACTCCACACTTGTGGCGAAATAACAACGCCCTACTACATATGTCCATAGGTTCACGCATGCACCTCTACACCGACCATCCTCGATCCCCGCGTCAGAACTCGCCATGACATTCGAGTTCACTCAGGAGATGGCCACGATCTCGTAAGTAGTACTCGAAAGATTACGGGAAGCATATTAACGCTGGGCAGGAACCGGCTTTGGGCTGTCCCCTCCGCTGTCGGCGCAGGTCTTTGCTTTCTCGTCCTCTCGGTGATCGCAGCTGTGGGGATGCATCCAAGGTCGCGATCATACCTTGATCGTGTAAGCTTTCGGATCGTCATATACACCCTTATCGCCAAGTACGTCAGAACCTCAAATGATCTCTCTGTACGACGCTGACGGATCTGGTCGATAGTATGATATTCGGAATCTCCAGTGCGGTTGGGGGAAGCGAGACTGGCCCGGGCTTCATCTGCGGATTCTCCATCTTCATCCTGCAGGTAAGCTCAATCGCAGTATGCCTGTAATTATTGACTTATTGCGTAGTTGACTCTGCATTTTTCGAGCTGCCTTCTCTTTGCCATTGCCCTCAACCTTCAGTGAGATTTAATACCCTTGGTTCTTGCACTCCGCTGAAGACCGTCACAGGCTCGTCATCGTCCATAGACTCAACGGGCAGAAACTAGATAAATATTACCTCATCGTTTCCGCTGTAGTTGCGATCGTTCTGGCTGTACCACCGTATGCTACTGGTCAATATGGGTAAGTGCCGCCGACTACTTCAAAGTGTTTCGAGTCTTCAACTGGTTTCGCAGATGGGATCCTTTGGAACGCGTCTGTTGGTACACAAACGATAACAGACACGAGCGAGTTCTTTGGCAGGTGCGTGGTCTACATTGCCTTGATGTCCTCCTTGTCTGTTTACTCTGATGAATAGGCGACCACGCAAATGGGATGGACTGCTATCACCGTTATTGGCGAAGTAACATGCTCCATTGTCGTCCTTGTATTCATGATGAGACACAACGTAAGCTCAAACATCGCGTCTGTTGCCTTCACACTCACGATGTGTTTCTGGGTAGTCCCGAACGAGGAAGATATTCGTTCCCGTTCGTACCTTCTCGGAGAAAACGACTGCGTCGGGTGTCGTTATCGCAAACAGACATAGGAACATTATCTTCCGTATTGGTGAGCTCTATTTTGGTGGCACTCCGTTGCACCGCGGTTCTCAACGATCTATCCTTCAGGACTCTACCCGATTGCGTCGTGTTGCGTAAATCTTCTCAGCGTCGCAACTGCATTACACTCAACATTATCCAACGGTATACACGATCGAACCGTAAGTAAACCCAAACCCGTCACTGGTTCGCGTGCGCTCACACCCATGCCTCTCCGCCTCTCCCGCAGGACTATAACATTCTTTTACTCAGTACGTAGCGCGGCTCTATCGCTTTCACATATCGGTTTGACACTGGATGTACAGGTGATACTCTCTACGGTGGACGCGCTATTGTGTACGCCCTACTTGCAGCTTCCGATCCAGTGCGTTTGGCCCCCCTATTTTGCCCTTTGTGGCCTTGCCCGGCCTTGATTGATCTCGTCCTCAAATAGGCCCTTATTCGAGGCGTTCGAGCGCTGGTCTCGCATGTAACAGGCGACACGCAGGGAACAACAAGCTCAGGCACGAAGGGTGGATCAACCACATATACCGGGCCAGATCTACGCCCAAACGAGGTATTCGTCGAACTCTCAACGATTACGGCAACAGACAAACTACCAAACGAGGAGGCCGATACAAGTCGTGCTATGGGCGATCACAAAGACGAAGATCATCGCGATCGTCAACTACATCACGAGAAGTATTTGTCGGATGCTGACCACGATGCTCCACCCGATAATAACTACGATGGGGAGGTAGCTAGAGTGCGCGCTGGAGGTCTTCGTAACCGGATGGGGGAAGCGCGGAAGAAGGACAAGGAGGAGCTTGAGGCATTTACTCGGCAAATATAACGGCGGACCTTTCGTATAATATTGTTTGCATATAATTTTACATTACTCATGTACTTAGTCATCTATTGGAACCGAATTCCTATTGTAATTTCGTAAGATGATTACCCAAAGGCGTGAGGTTATAACATGCTCACACAGATTCATTGTATGTCTACTGTTGGCCCTTCGCCGACGGGCACCTGGCCTTAGCTGCGCCCAACGATCCTTTAGCATTCCGTGGAAATGGTCTTTCTGTGACTTCGACAACAAGATACATTATAAATATTCGCTGTGCATACAGACAAGTTTAGTTACATTCTTCGTGAAACCCAACCAAAGCAAGAGTCTCGAATTGATCCCATCCACGTCTTTCGTACCCAAATAACTAGGTTGGGAGCAAACCGCCCTTCTGTTCGTCGGTGAGTGCATCATAGATAGGACACAGCGCATCCCAAGATGCTGCCAAGCCAGGCTTAACAATAACCTATCAAGGGATAAAGTTAGACTTACCTGGCGGGTTCTCGGTGCTAACGGACGGTGCATCCTCCGCAAACACGACAGCGAGTCCACTGCAACAAACGTCAATATATCTTTGAGATCGGAGAGAGAGATGCGTACATCTCAAGATGCCAGTCAATATGACTACGCGTTGTCCAAGGTGAGAGTATTTATTGGGAGACAAGATCGAGACTTACCAGTGGAGGAACCATGGCCCCGGGTTGTCAGTTTCGAATCGAATGGTGACGTTGTCTTCCGCGCTGACCCCAGTGTTGACGACGTCGCGTCGTGCCGGAGTGTCGAAATTATAGGTAGTCATACCGGCACTCCTAATGACGTCGAAAGTGTGCTGCACAAGGTCTCAATATCGACGTCTATAACCTCCAAGACATGTACTTACACCGTGAAGATGGAAAGGGTGCTAAATAAAAATCTGATGAGCACGCCGTACTTAGCGCGGATGGGCTTGACTTACGGGGCCGCCAATAGCTAATGCAGGCATCGAAAGTTCAATCACTTTATTTGGCGGCAACTCGTAAACGCTTCCAGCGGGTAGAAGAGAAGCGGCAGTGGTCGCGCCGGAAAGGATCTGAAGGAGGACGGGGGCTACGGAAACAGGTTGAGCACAACGGGAGGTCAAACAAAGGTCATTGCGCTCACCGGTGGGAGGGTGGAAGGCTTCACCTATATGGCCATCGGTAAACAAAGGCGCGAGACAAGGACATGCATGGCTTACCATTAATGGTCAATTCGAAAGTAGTAAAGTCGAAATTCATAGCAAGGTTGATATTGACGTCTGCTCCACCAGGTACGGGAGGTCCTGGCGCGCCAGGATTCGAAAGAGGGACAAGGTCAGTTTCCAAGAGGGGAACGGGGCTTGCTGTTTCGGTTGTCGTCGGGTCGGCATTGGGCGCTAAGATGTACCGTAATATAGCAGAATTGACTCCGCCAGTGAATCCTATTGGAGATTAGAGGTTGCACGCTGTCAAACATTGGAAGGACTGTACCAACTGTCCCCAGGTTCGGTTGAGCACGAATCCAGTAATTCGCGATCTTCTGGTTTGCCTTCAACACGAACGAGTATCTTTGGCCTGTTGTGGGGTATTCAAGGGCCCTAATCTCAGAGCCAACGGGCATGCATCTTACCTGCGAATATCTGTATGCTATCCACTACATCAAGATGATTCAGAATGTATTTGCATTGTCAACAGATGAAACATACCTTCAACAGGCTGAACATTAACTGCATCAGCTTCAATAACTAGGAGTTTATGGCCGTCAATTGAGAATGTCCAGTTGGGGTCGCACGATAAAGATACTAATCGGAAGCGATATCTCAGGCCCCAAAGTACACGGACGACGGCTAATGGAGACGTGGGTCCACCAGCATAGCGGCCCAATCCATTGATAAGCGTGCTGTCAGGAGTGGGGATTGGTCCATTTTGCGGGGCCACGACATGATACTAAGTTTCATCAGCCCGCATTCATCGCGGTACGGAAGCTGACTTACCCAGTCTTCGAGTGTAATAACAGTATCCTCTATTTTGGGCGTATTAGCGGAGAAGTAAACTCAACTGCACTATATTCACCATTGTCTATGTCATAGCGAAGCCTATGCGGATCAAATAGATCGTATCTATCAGATCATAAAATCAGTGATAAGTCCACGCGCTTGCGATGTTTCTTACACTACGAAAGCGCCTCTGAGCCCATCACAATACTGGGTCGAAAGGTGCGAATGGTACCCTACAAAATGCAACGTTATTTATACCCATAAACCGGAATACAACCAAAATCAGCTCACAAAATGTACCAGCTTGATCTGGAACGTTGAAGTCGTACCTGTGGTAAGAATGAGTGAGATAAAACCTACATTGCCATGTGATTTATCCGTACAGGAAACTATTTCCGGCAGCAATTGGGCACTGGGTGACGAAGGCGGGTCCTGACAATAGAGTGTGAGCATGGTATCTCCTTCGCCACATACGCTATGACATACCATCAGCCCACGATGTACCGGCTTGAAAGAAGCCATGCCAGTGCTAGATATCAGAGTTAGTCAAGTGGGTGGCAATATTGTAGACATGCAGCATCATACAATACTCGTAGTCTTCAACATTGTTGTATCGGTGAGCTCATTGACAACGTTCAGCTTGAAGTTGTTGCCCTGAGAGGCGTTAGTAACGAGTGGCATAGGTGTGGATTGCCGCCCACCTTCCAACCGTGAACAAGGACACCTGGATTGGTTGCTCTGGCAGTAGTCTTGCCAGAAACGACGGCGCTAGTATATGGTGCTAAGTACGGGCACCAATCGTTGATTCAAGGTACTTACGAGCGGCTGAAGCCATCGGGGGAGACCAATTTGTTCACAATGCGCATATTGCCCACAGGGCCTATGGTCTCGACAGCATTGGCCCCCGGCCGAAGCCAGAGGACGAGCGTCAGCGAGGCAAGAAAGCGAGAGAATGTGCGCATGACGTGAGTGACTCGACTCGAAGTCGATGGGTTTCTACCTCGCAAATGAGCCGCGTATTTATGTCTACAGGCCAACAATCGATGAGAGCAGGCCCGCGTGGAATAGCAAGGTGTCCATGGATGATAACATCATCGAACTGACCAATCCTTGACAGTCGCGAGAGAAAGGCGGCTGAGCACCGGTGCCACACCAGGAACTGAGTACAAGAAACAGAATCCGGGGGTACGAAAAGGCGGAAGGCAAAATAGTCGTGAAGGGTGGCAACTGAAACCTGTTCTATTTGACGCGGTTAGGGTCACCAGGATGGACTGGCCCTGAGCCAAAGCCTGTCCTGAACGTCGATCCGAGAGAATGCAGGACGTCCGAACTTCGGTACTGCGGGAAACAGTGGCATGAGAGCGGGCGAAAACTGCTCAGATATCTATCTGAGATGAATTCCACCTTCGGATCTCCTGTAGACAATTAATTCGGTAAATTATTATAGGGAGAATAAAGAGGAAGGAAAGATACAAATAAGCCCACCGGGCCATATAAATCCATTCCCAAGAGACGTCGCAATCGCCATCTTCTATCATACAATGATCAAGGTCCTCTTTATTGTCGTCTGCACTCTTGCTGGGTTCGCCGTAAGTAGTGTATCTCAGCAGGAAGCACATGTTCACCCACGTAATCACACAGGTTTCTCAAGATCTTCCCGTGCTCACCGCACAGCGCTTGGTCAATGAAGTCATTAGCGAGTCCCCGTTCATCGTCACTCGAACGGTTCAAGTCATTTGGACCCAGAGTCCAAGCATCATTGTGCCCGACACGGTGACCACTACTTCATACGCGAAATCCATAGGATTCTAACTGGTAAGTCGGTATCGGCTACCCCGTTTCACTGTGCGGTTTACTAACCTTTGCTAGCCCGGGGCCTTACATACGCAGGGCATCGGAAGCGAGCCACACTTTCGTTTGGGCGTTGCAATTACTCTGGAATGTACTAGAATGAAGGAATTTTGTAAAGATATGAACGTACAAATATGATGAACGTTACCCAGGAATGTTTAATTCGCATTGAACCATGCGATCTTGCCGCAAGCCACAGTAATTTCCCACGAACTTGCACCAAGTCTCCACCGCCACCAGAGTCAACTGGGACATCCACTTCTGAGGTGCTAGATTCAGCTTGCGTTGAGAGGTAGGTGTGTTTCTAATTGGCTGTGATGGTTCTGATTACGGCTTTCTAATATTTTTTCATCAGCTCGGGAAGCTTCAAAGAAGCTTATGGCCGACTGCCCAAGGGGTTAATCCCTCTGCAGATTTCTTCTATTATATCAAGGTACTATCTTTTCATCCGAATAGATGGCCGAATGGACTCGTAAACGTGGTCGGTGGTCGGGAGATGCTACTTGATTTAGACCTTTGCGTGTAAAGCGTCCCTAACAGATTTAATCAACTACTAACCATGGATGACAATTTGACCGTGCATAGATCTTGCATTCGTGTTAGCCGAGGCATTCGCGGACTACGTGTATTCGGCTCAGTGATATGAAGCACAATGTCTCCATGCAAGCAGTCTCAAAGGCACATCATTAACAACGGGACATCTTGTTGATGGCTGGCGGACTTGGCCGCTGAAGCGCTGAACGTCCACCCAATCGTGGGTGCACACCGCCGACATTGGGGTTAGTCGTGGGATTGTGAGTGCAACACTTGATCCCATGGTCTATACAATTAAACGGCTTACGTTGTCTCCCATTAACCCTCCTGCATAGTGCTTGGTCAGTATTGAGTCCGCACCAATGACAGCGGTCGAATGAAATCAGATATGTTGATATCATTGGCTTGCGCTGTGCTGAGTGTTTCTGACCATATTCCTCAGACCGGCGGCCTTCGAGAGCCTGGAACCTGAGCGCCGTCGATGCCTTGTCGTCATCGAAAGGAATAGAGGCACACATCCTCGGTCTTGCTACCATCAAGGTACCACCCATTGTAAATAATCTACAAGTCGTGTTCAATTCAAAGCGGCTTAGCTTGTTCGCTGCTTTTCTTAAGCGTGTCCATGGGAGTGAGCGATTAGATATCTCTCAGGCTCACTTGGGGCTTTCCTTGTTAAGCGTCTGATCCGTCCGTCCAAGCTCAGCCACGACGTCGACGACTGAGTGGAGATAGGTTGATCAGGTGAGTGAGCCGTTACGCCCTCGGGACGTCTGATTCGCGAACAAAGATTGGTCGGGCCGTGTCATTAGGCCTCCTTCCTTGCGTGTGCCTCGGTTCAGGGCAGAAGACAGGTGCAATGTTTTGTCGCTCTCCCATCTTACTCACTTTTCTTCAAACAGATCCCCATGCCGAAGATAATAACTTTGTACATGTTCATAGACTACTGGGTTGCCTAGATACCCTGAGCGAAAGTGCATTGGATGATGTCAATATCGGGCACTCATTACTCCCCAAAAGAGTACAATGTTGCGACAGCAGAGTCGGAACGACACTTGGGATGTAATTGTAGGCAGTGGCGTCTCTGAACTCAGACTGTCCCAGCCTGAGTACTATAAACCCGCCGATGCGGTATCCCCTAGACGTCGCCTTGGGTGTAGCGCAATCACTATCAGTAAGAATTCCATCGATGCACTTGAGTTTCTGGGACCCAGGGTCTACCAGGGGTTGATACACGACCACCGGGAGCCATGGGTGTGATGCATCTTCCGTCGAACTGGGATTGGTTGCCACTGTTAGGTCGGACTTCTTGAAGGCACTCAACGGACAATGATGATTCCCAACAAGCATCGTTTTTTAACTTTTTCTCCACCGTGACCGTGGACCCAAAGGAAGCAACTCCCAGCCTGTACCGGGCTAGTTCAGCATCTATTCTTTATTACAGAATCTAATGCTATTCACATGAAGATATCCAACAATAGAGTGTTCCGTATTATATACCAACGGATATTAGACGACAATGACACCAGCGACGCATCCAAGAAGAGTAGCATCGACAGTCCCCCCGGTCTCTTCATCTAACCACCCATCAAGTTGCTCGAATATCTTCATCGCGGCGCCGCCCTGTGCCTTAACACTCTTCTTCCCGGGCCACATTCCTTTCTCAAGTATCCCGTTGAAATCGACCTTAAGTGCACCATTCGGTGGACTAGATGCTGACGAGGAGTCGGGTAGCTTGATGACCATGTCCACAGACCACGTATCGATCCCGTAGAATGAAGCTTCTTTGACGTGGTGCCGGGCAAATTCGTCGGGTGGGTTGTCATCAAGTGTCCATTTCAATACATGAGCATCGAAAGCAATTACTGCAAACGACAAAGATTGATTAGTGACGGAGACTGGTACTCGACGGCGCACTTACCGGTCCAGATGACACCTGGATGATATACTTGGAGGGTGAAACTTCTGGTGCCCTGAGCGAGGTCCGTTACGTCGTTGGTGGCGGACACCGTGAAAATGTCTCCAGAGGCCCAAGGAGAGACGTAGGTAGGGTCTACGATGAGGTCGACCTTATATGGGGTCAGAAACTACGTGAAGAAATCAGATTGTCTGCAACAACGGAGCGGTCAGGAAGGACCCACGGCGGAGAAGGGGAATAACGGATCCCAGTTTGGGTTGTGATCATGCATGGCCTCTAACGACAACGCTTCCTCTTTCCCAGTGAACAACCCAGCTATACTGTTTGCGAGTAAGTCAAACCCTGGGGCACCGTCAGCGGTAGCAATGTGTAAGTGTTGCTCTTGGGAAGTAATCTTCAAAATGAGCATCAGGACTAGTGCGGGGCGCCGACCATTCAAACCCTCACATTCTCCAAGTGCAAGACAAAAATACGCTTCTGGTGCATCTCGTCGAACGGCTTACGCATGGCGAAGACAGCCATGGTCACAACGGTCACGGTGAAAAACAGGCCTGTCGCGCGGACCAAAAATGGGCGGCCGAACCTATGGAAGAATGGAAGAGCAAGAGGAACCAATTGGGCACCCATGACGGACACGAGAGTGGCAATCACATTGTCGGCAGGAACGTGGCCTCCAAGACGGCCAGTCTAATTTGACGAGGCTTCGGCTTAAATCTTTTGCAAGGAAGGCGAATTGTAACATACCAGGGGTACGAATACTTCGAGAGTCGGAGCCATAGCTTGGACGTTGCTGAGCAGAGGGAAGAATTGTCCTAACGAGTATGTCCACAGTGATATTTCGCCTCGCCTTTGGCCGGTGATGAGACGGTTGAGGAGTAAAGCCAAATAGAGCGGTAGAGCACTCATGAAAAGCATAATAGCCGAACCAACATTCAGCATCTGGATCACCACAGCGAAGAAAGACTGTGTGAGGAGTACGGCGGCTAAAGCGTCATGCTCATCGACAGGAGCAAGGAGTAGTTGAGAAGCCACGGCGCCTGGGAAAGAGCAAGATTAAGCCACCGAAAATGCAGAAGCTAGTGTAGCATACCCAAGAATGCGGGAGGTCCGAACAGGACGACGGTGGAGAACTCTCTGGAGAACCAGCTCATTCCCTTTCCGAGTCCGTATTGCATGACGGCTGCGACGATGTTTGGCACTACCACTGCGCCCACACCCGCATAAACCAAGGCTATAATGCCCGGTACTAGCCCGCCGGACTTTGCCTCCGAAGACGAAGGGACAGTGTAGATGAGTACCAAGAAGAAGCCCACATATAGGACCTTCGCGGTGGCGAATGACCAACTGAAGAAAAACCCAGTATGGGAGATGAAGACGGTCGAGGGGGCCGTATATCCCGAAGTAAGTGAAGGCAAGGGGGAATCGGGAGAAGATAGGTGTTGCAAGAGGGCCAAAGCATTTTCGCCCATGTGCTAGAATGTCATTATAGGGGTGGGCTACTTAAGCAAGAGGTGTTACTTACCTGTGCTACCCCTGCTTGAATGTTTTCGACTAGATCCTGTCATGGTGTCAGCAATGTAGATACCTATGGTGGGGATGATAATGACCTTTCGCATGTGGTACAGATAGCTGTTACCGACGACCGCCATCTATCTCATAGTGTTTGTCAATGCTACATACGAATGCAAGTCAAGATACTCACGTCAAGCCCGGTGACATTGAGATATTCCTCGAACTGCCGGAAGTCAGTGCTGGAGCGACTCATTCAGGGCCCGTTGATTGAGCAAGGATATAACACTTACTCCGAGAGAAGTACTCCCGAGCTGAAGATATCGTTAGCAAGAATGGTGCCGAACGGTCTTGGGACGTGAGAATAAGCTTGTATCATTTCCTCCGATGTCGCCTGAAAGAGCATCTCCCGTCCCGTTGAGCCGGCGGCTATATACGGTCTTCAGCCACATCCAAGCATAACAAACGACGAACGTACCTTCCAAATTAATGGCAGCACGTACGGTAGATGCTGTGGGGTGTTGGGTGGAATACAGATGCGACCCGTCCTGCAGAGATTCTTCGGCGTTATTGAACACTTGAAATTGTCAGAGAAAATCGCAGCGAGGCAGTCGCCGCACGTACAGAATACGATGGCATGCTTAGGTGACCAGCCGGGTGAACTCACGAGGACGCGGATGCATTCCAGCATAACGCCCACGGAAAGGGCATCGTCCGCAGCTCCTGGACTAGGAAGCGTACTATCCAAATGAGAGTTTACCAAAACCGCATGTTCTTTCCCTTCCGGCGTCCCGTCTGAAACTCGGACAACAATGTTCGTCAGGTTGACGTATGTCTTGTACAATCGCTTCGCCATCATATCAAACCTATAAGTCATCGATGAGCACGAAACGAGGTACCTGGACTTCTGGTTTACGAACCTATGACTGCCACTGCCCTGCTGGCGCCAGACCTCGCACTCCAACTTCCGGTGCCTCTCTTCCCTGACCACTTGCTCGCATAATTCCTTCATTCGGTTCGCTTGTTGCCACATCCATTCGTCCGCCAGCGCATGTTCGTACGTGCCAACTGTCCTATAGCCAATGTCCTCTGAAAGATGCTGAGCATAACTTAGAATACGAGTTTCGGAGATTTGGGGTAAATTAGTGAGAGGGTCGTGAAGGTCATGAATTGGTGATGGTAAGTCTGTCGCCAGCCAGTGAGCCGCGGGTCTCCCAGAAACGACGCAAAACTCACTGTAGTGGTGCTTGAGTGCCAAAAGTATCGAACCCAATAACACGGGGAGAATTGTCAATAATGAACGCAGCGGCCCCCATTGCGCAGTCATGGCCATGCTGGTGGCCTCTGGGCAAGTGAGAGGGGAGTTTGCTGGAATTAGAATTCTATGAATCTACGGTACAATCGCTGCAGAGGTTTTTCTAAGCAAAGTGGGGGTTGACGCGGACGTTGAGCTTGTTGCTTGCAGAACCACGGCCTCTATTTCATGAGGTCCATTTTTTTACTGTGAGAAGATCTAGCTGACTGTATGAATGAACCCATAGGGGCTAGGAGTTACTTAATGGTTCGAACAGTTTCTCGACGGAAAATGCGACGTTCTCTCACTAACGTCCGGAAGTCTATAATCTCCGACAACAAATTGATCTATAGCCACAGCCAGTCCAATTATCTTAGTAGATCACCTAAACCAGGTGGAGCTCGAGAGACTGCGATACAGCCAAGGTGACAGAAAGCAGCTTCAAGGATTATCGCATTGGCGGCGTTATGACAGTCAGTCTGGCGCCACTTCCAATAACCACACCCCGGTGCTCTATTCCGTCTCCACTGTTGCTGCAATGAATAAAGTAACGGGCAACTAGCATTGGTGCGCAATGACAAACTAATCTGACACAGGCGTAAACATAATGATTGTGGGTAGTATAACGTACGAATATAACCATCTAACAAACTACATAACCATCTAACAAACTACATAACCATCTAACAAACTACAGTACAGCGTCGCTGCAATCCGAATGCCGCTCTCGGCCTGGGTATCAAATATAAATAATACATACAACCGAATACAAAGAGGCGTCCACACGTCATATTTGCCTCGTGAAGGCCTCCAGTTCCTCCTTGTCCTTCTTCTGCGCCTCTCTCCGCCGCCTGTGAATGCCAACAGCACGCGCCCTCCCTGCTTCCTCATCATACCTATTGTCAGGCTGCTCTTTCGATTGATCCTCACCCTCTCCTTGAGACAGGAAATTCTCGATGTGATGGCGCTGGTGGTCGGGATGATCCATCTTGATGTCGGTCGTAGTGTTGTTGTCGTCGACCTCTCCGGAAGATGACTGTGGCATCTTATCGGTAGCTGTTATTGTCGATAACTCCACGAAGACTTCGCTCGGCCGAATTCCGTGTCCGGACATCGTGGTCCCAGTCTTCCCCCCCGATGAAGTTGACGTTCCGTCTGCACCGTATAAGACGTGTGAAATGAGGGCTTTAGCGCCCCGTACAAGAGCCTGGAAACCGCTAATCAGCTTTGAGGTAAGGATGAACAAAGGAGAGATACTCACCGGGTCGGAAGCCGCTAATAACGCGTAGACTATGGCTCGCCCGCCATATAGTAGATCGCCTGAAACAACGCATCAGGCCGATATTCAAAGTCAGCGTCCATGATACTCACTCAGTAGAAGGACGTTGTAATCCTGAGTAATGATGATGCATTAGCACTGGCGAGATAAAGTATGAACGCTAGATTTGGCTTACAGTTCGATCGTGAATGCCATGAGAGATGGTCGAATGCAAAGCGGTGACGATGCTCAGAAGATTGACGCAACAAGAGGCTACGGGATAGAGTGCTACAGACGCAAATTCCGATGAGACTCGGAAGAAATTTCTACGTAAAGATTTGAACTCACCAACGCGAATAATGATACTCCGATGTCTATTGGCATAAACAACGGCTGATGCTGAGGTCGTCTCCGAGAATGTGCGAACTGGGACGAATAGTTTCTTGGTACGAGCCTACGCAGAAGACCCGAGATATGAGCATGTGGCCGATCGAAGAAAGGCTTTGTTTATCCCACGTTGTGTTTCATCATAAATATAAGAACGATAGATGAGCAGACGACCTCGCCAACGACGGTGAGGAAGGTCATCCCCATCTGTGTAGTGGCCTGCGAACCAGTCAGTCACGGAAGATCAGTACTCAATAGCATGGGCTACGCACCTGCCAGATTATCCGGTCGTGCCTGTTGTCGTTCGTGTACCAACAAACTCGTTCCAAGGGATCCCATCTATGACGAATATGTTATCGTGAATGATAGTCCAAGATGAACGGCCCTTTAGGCTTACCCGTATTGCCCAGCAGCGTATGGTGGCACCGTCAGGACGATCGCCATGAAAGCGGATACGATGAGGTAGTATCTTTCCAACTTGAGCCCATTGAAGCCATGGACAACGACGAGTCTGATCGACTTTAGCACTACATAAAGGGAAATAGCGGCATGAATCTCACTGAAGATTAAGGGCAATGGCAAACAGAAGGCAGCTCGAAAACTGCAGAGTTAGCTACATCACGGCACGTCAGATGTCGTCGCATATTCCAAAGTAGAGCTCACCTGTAGAACAAAGATTGAAAATCCACATATAAAGCCCGGACCAGTTTCAGTTCCACCAACCGCACTAGCAATCCCGAAGATCATGCTGTGAACAAGGTTGATTAGTGTCATCGAGAGGAACCATCTGAGGCTCTGTCGTACTTGGCAGTAAGGGCATATACCACGATCCGAAAACTAACACGATCGAGGTGTGATCGCGACTTCGGGTGTATTGCTACGACTGCGATCACCAGGAGGACGAGGAAGCAAAGACCGGCACCGACGGCAGAGGGGACAGCCCATAGGCGATTCCTACATGGCACGAGGAGATCATGAATACCACGATCCAATCAATAGGAGGTTCAAGACGTACGAGATCACGGCCATCTCATGAGTGAACTCAAATGTCATGATGGGCCTTATTCCTTGGGGATGTTCAGGAGAGGCGGGAGGTTGGGATAATCATGAAACTCGCGGACATATGTAGTTTTCATGAACGAGTGGTGATGTTTTTTGCTGTAAGCGCGGGTGCCAATACCATCAGCAAATCCCTGGTGGCGGCGGCAACATGAAAAATGACGCCTGTCTAAAGTGTCGTTCGACTCGTTTCGCTGGAGGACCAATCGCAGTGTTATCCTATCGCGGCCATGTAGGCTGATATTGGCTTCCCGGGAAACAGTTCTACATCTCGTCGGTAGGAGGTATGGTGATCGAGGCACACTGTACCTAGCTACCAGGGACTATGGTTCTCCGCAATAGCTTCCCCGGCCTCGTCATGATGTCCGAGGAGTAAAAGTAGCATAGTGAGTTGCCGTTGCATCTCGTGATGGACAGTCAGCTGCACAGCACTGGAAAATAATGAACGGGGCTTATAACGGGGCGCTGGATTAAAAGTTTTCAGACCTTTTTTAGATTAGTTTAGCATCATCATACAGTGTGCCAGTACATCTCAACCCCTAACTTGGAGAAATGATCAGCTCTGAAAGCGACGGCTGCGAGCTTTCTGGAGGGAAGCGATAGACCGAGAGGACGGTACCGACCTTATTCACGGCTCTGAGAAATGTAGGTCACTATCTTCCGGCGGGGTGGCAGCTTATTTGTACCCTCATCGCCTCCCATCTTTTATCTAAGACGAACATGGGCAAAACGTCAAAACAACATAGACAGGTCATTATTCTCATGTACCTGGCGGGATCACAAATCCTGCAACGTCCAACTGTGGAGGGTGAAATGGTGTAAATGTGATATTTTCCGACAGACGAAAAGATAAAGCATCAATTACCGCGGCTGGGCCTCCTCCATCAATTAATAACGGCCGAGGCTGCTGGTCAGTGCGCTGGGATACTATTGGCGAGTTTGTGCGGAGTTCGCCTTCCGATGCGATTGCAACTTGGCTAGGATTTTTTTCCATGTTTCATGTGGCCATTGTTAGAGGACGACGGTTTGCTTCCATTCTTCGTGGTTTCGATTCGTATAAGGTAGGATCAGGGCGAGAATGCGTCACCATCGAGTGAGCGTAGTGGAGAAAGGCCTATTGGACGAAGTTCGGGACCAATTGAAGGCAGCTTCCCCGATTAGGAGGTTCTCAATGCGACTTCGCCTTGACTGAAGAATGAGTGAAGAGGTAAGCATCTAATATATCTATACACGATATATCGCAGAAGATGACTAGCGAACAAACAGGCAATAGATCACAAATTAGGACTGATAATGAGTTGTACGAGTTAGCAAGGCCGTAAGGACTGCAAGTACTACTCAATGGCTCTCAGCGAGCCTGATTTCTTCATGCTTCAGCTTCCGATCGATTATTCCCAGAAGACAACGGATTTCTCACTTGAAAATCCACTTGGTCAATCCAGATGGTGAACCGGAGGTCCCCAATTTCGCCTTAGGTCTAGTATTCGGATGAATGAGACATGCTTTCCCCCTCCATATTGCTTCAAAGGACCAGTGGCTCATCCTTTGATCGTAGCAACCGCTGGCCTCATTGTCGAGCATCACTCTCGCATCTTACTAGTGAGTCTGATTCTGTATGGGGTACCATGGGCGCTTGAGTTTCGTGGCGGTATCACTGCGCGACTCTTCTATCACTTTTTCTATTGCCCGAACATTCGGCCGCTTGATAGCCTTGCATCTTCTTGATTCGACTTCATCATCAAGTCCGTCGTCTTCCCGGTCGACGAATCGACGCTTGAAGCCTTGGCTCCCAGCGAGAATCGTAGCATTACCCGAAGGCACGCGCTTGGTCTTTGCACGATTCTTTGGTGACTCGGCGTTCATTGCTGGATTCTGTGAAACGCTCTGCAACCCGTTGCTTGAAAACGATGCAAATGTATCTTGTTCTGCAGGATACTGTCATACCCTACCATGACGACATCCTGGCGACAAGTTCCATCCGGGAGGAAGGTTAATGCATCCTCCATCGCCGACACCCTCGCGGATATTGATGGCATGACTTCGAGCAAGTATATCAATTTTCCGAGTGTTTATCTGTATTGACTCAGTCTCGAACTTAGTCTGTAGAAACGCAAATGGCTCCTCACTTCGACAATTCAATGTTAGAAGTGGGATTATGGCTTGATGATGATACGCTCAGGTCCGGCAAATAATTGTGCCAACAAGTAGGACTAGAGTAGGGAAGGTATCTACGCCGCCACAGGATTGAACGCTACCCATTGTGCCCGAGCCTAGGCTGCGGTACCGGAGGACATCAACCGCTTACCAGCCGGCAGTGTTCCTGACGAGGAGCTCTGGTGAATCTATTTGTGGTAGTCATCTCTGGTGTCTTGCGACGCTTCGTCTAAAGACGTCGGATGTGTCGGTTCTCGCTCAGGCTGATATGCCTTCCCACCTTTGCCTTGTAAAGAACTCGTGGAGCCATTTTTGGCGGCGGCAAGGCCTATCCCAAACTGATACAATCTGTCGTGACACCCTTCCGCCCTTCCAGGCAATATGTGGAGATGTTAGTCGCTTCAACGGCTCAAGTATAAAAGCCACGCCCGCCCCCCATGAAGATCAGTCATTCAGAGCGACTTACTTGAGCCCCAGTCATCATGAGCTCGCTGTACTCCCTGGCTTGGTTGACGCTGCCCGTCCTTGCAAATGCTGCCTTCGGTCCCGTCGCTGATATCCATGTGGTGAACAGCGACATCGCTCCAGGTGGGCATTTACCTTGTTCGCGTCAGCACCTTTACAAATCTTTGGTATAGATGGCTTCCAGCGATCGCAAGTATTACTCACATAAACCAATTTGCACGCACTCAGATTATCCTTAGGACCGTACTCGTCGAGGGTACCTACCCCGCGCCTCTGATCGCAGGCAATAAGGTTTGTCCGGACGGTTACTCGTCCTGATTGACACTTAGGCCTCTCTCAGGGTGATCACTTCCAACTCAACGTCATCAATGAATTGCATGATATGACCATGAATACCGACACGAGTATTGTATGTCCGCTCAACCAACATTTTGTGTATACAATGCATGCCGACCCTTTTCAATTAGCATTGGCACGGCATTCTTCACCACTCAACAAACTATGCAGATGGTTAGCCCATTGCCAACCTCCGCCAATTCGTTTCTCATTTCTATCCCAATAGGGGTGGCCATGGTCACACAGTGTCCTATCGTACCAAATGAGTCCTTCTTGTAAGTTTCATTACTCATTATCGGCGTCGGCAAACGACGATGCCCCGCTAGGTATGACTTCCACGTTCCGGACCAAGCCGGTACATATTGGTCAGTCGCAGAGCTAGTGAACTGGCAACTGACGCTTACACTATTTTTAGGTATCACTCGCACCTTCACGCCCAGTATTGTGATGGGTTGCGTGGGCCCTTCATTGTCTACGATCCGGAAGATCCTCACAAGGTGCGTATTTTAATACCTAGTCATATCTTCAGTCTCGTAATTCTTCCAGGATTTATATGATGTCGACGACGGTGTGTATTTCAACGACATCCCGAGCCACATAGTGACTGATTGATGTGTATCTATTGTTGTCAGAATCCACTATCCTCACCGTCGGTGACTGGTACCATACTCCTTCGACCGAAGTAAGTATACCCCCCGCTTCTCACATGGTCGCTCAGGTCTGACTGAAACTACAGATTCAAGGCGTGCCCGTAGCCGATTCCACTCTCTTCAATGGTATCGGTCGCTATGCTGGTGGCCCTCAGGTACCGCTGTATGTTTTCAGCGTCGAATTCGGTAAACGCTATCGAATTCGCCTCATCAACATCGGATGCGACCCCTACTACAATTTCACGATCGCTGGCCACAATTTCACAATCATCGAAGCAGAAGGAGAGAATACCAGACCTCATGAAGTCGATTTCATCCAAATCCTTGCCGGTGAGTCACTATCAGCCATACTACTCCTGTTTACGTTGCTCACAACGCCGGACCTAGGCCAACGCTATTCCATTGTTCTTGAAGCTAACCAGGAAATCGATAACTACTGGATTCGCGCTAACCCCAACCCAGAGTCTGGGATTCCTGGCTTCGTTGATGGGATAAATTCGGCGATCTTGCGTTATCAGGGAGCTCCAAATGCTGAACCAACTCAAGGCGAAGTTGTGCCTACTAAACCTCTCCACGAGACCGGTTTACACGCTTTGACAAACCCAAGCGCGCCTGGAATCCATGTCCCAGGGGCTGCCGACATCAACATCCAACTCGACTTCGGCCTGGACTTTGCGAACGGCGTCTTTACCGTGAATGGAATGCCATTTGTATCACCAGGTTCGTAGAACCGTTGTTCCTCAACGGTTTCGACCAGGCTAACGAGTATTTGGCAGATGTGCCAGTGCTGTTGCAGATATTGTCTGGGGCCCAAACAGCTCAGGACATCCTTCCTCCGGGTTCCGTCTTCACCTTGGAACCAAACAAGGTTGTCGAATTAACCTTGACACCGTTGGCACTTGGCGGCCCTGTGCGTACTCTAATCTTTTGTTCTCATTGCTGCTGACGAATGACATTGCATCTAGCACCCTATCCATCTCCATGGCGTGAGTGAACAGGCGTTCTAGCTCGGACAATCTCATTTAGTGATTTTGCAGCATACTTTCTCAGTCGTCAAAAGCGCTGGGAGCAACTCGTGGAACTGGCACAATCCGGTTCGCAGGGATACCGTGATGCTCGGAGTAGAAGATGGCGACAACGTAGTGATCCGTTTCGTCACGGATAATCCTGGACCATGGTACGGTATCGCATTTTCTTCAGCGCTCATCGACTAACGCTACGCTCATTACAGGTTCCTTCATTGGTAAGTCGTCGTCCAGACTCGTTGATTACAATCATTGAGCACTCCGCCGAAATCAGCCACATCGACTGGCATCTTGAAATGTAGGTCCTGTTATACGTTATATTAGTTTTGCATAATCCTCACCGGTGTCACCTCGAAGCGGCTTTGCAGCAATATTCGCCGAAGATCCCCTAGGCACTGCGGCAGCTAATCCCGTTACGCGTGAGTACACTTCGTTCCCATTGCTCCTTGACCAACCCCTTTAACCCCTAGCTGAATGGTCTGATCTCTGCCCGCTGTACAATGCAACGCAATCTCGGACCCCGGCACTGTTGAAGACGCTTGCGAAGAGCCCCAGTCATAGGATTCTCCCCGTTCATTTGCGGCGCTGAACGACCTTCCTTCCTCCCCTCCTCCATAACAACCTCGAGATTTCTCATATCATAGGACCAAGTAATTGAACAGTCTTTCCCGTTGTGTATTCTCTATTTATCAAGACAGGTGTTATTGGCATGATCTACACTTAACATCAACAACACAATAATATCATTTTCATTTCTGTTTGTCACCCGCCACAATGATAGAAGGTTTCGCCAGCAGATGCAAACAATCTGCCGTGGACAGTGACACGAAATTCGACGAGTATTTGGCACTTCTACCAGACGCATTGGCGATTTGCAAACCAATAGATTGAGGTTTTAAAGGATATAGAACAACTGGAATACGACTGTTACTTGTGTGATAAATATGGCTACAAACGTACAGAGAGTGGGACGTTCGTTGCGGTGAAAACGTAACAGATAAACTGATAACATGATACAATGTATGATTTTGGTGAATGTATGAAAGAATGAGTGAAGTGGGGTATGAATGAATAGGTATCAACCAAATATTTGTCCATGCAAATGCGAACGATTATGGAATGTAGTGAGAGAAGAAACCAGGAGCGAGGGAATGTAAGCCAGTTCAGTTGAGAGGAAGGGAATGCAGAACAATGAGAAGTCCGTGATCGACATGCGAAGCGAATTACGAATTACGAATAGGATTGTTGTAGGTTCGAAGCGAACGTGTTGTTTTTCTTCTAGAAGCTTCAATTTGATTGTTTAGGGCGAAGGATGCGTGCGGTTGTAGTCGTCATAGATGGGGCAAAGATCATACCAGGCCTCTGTGGCTATACGTGAGTACCTAGCAGGCGAAGAAGTGTGGAACAAACAAGACGCACGAGGAATAGGCTCATCGTATGCCACATCACGAGGGTTCTCGGCCAACACGACAGCAAGACCGAGGTCCAAGTGCCAGTCGACGTGGCTGTGGGTATTGTCAGCATCGAGCCAAATGTCAGCACGCTGGCGGATACGTACCAATGCAGGAACCACGGGCCGTTGTTGTCAGTGACAAAGCGAATGGTGACGTTGTCGCCTCTACCTCCAATGGAGACGACGTCGCGGCGGACAGGGTTCTCGTAGTTGTACACAGAGCTTCCGGCGCTTCGAACGACAGAGAAGGTATGCTAGAGAGACCCGTCAGCCCTGAGACTCTGCATGATGTTGGATGTACGTACACCGTGAAGATGGAAAGGATGCTGCAGGACAAAGGGGCGGATGAGAATAAGCCGATTCAGAGGGAGAAAGAACTCACGGGTCCACCATTAACGCCTCCAGGCATCGAAATTTCGATGACCTTGTTCGGTGGGAGAGTGTAAACGCCACCCTCATCCAGCATGCTCTGCGCGCTCTGGGCACCGCTGAGGATTTGGAGGAGGACAGGGACAGTGGGGGCTTGGAATGAAACACCATTTGTAGCGAATCTTGAAGTCATGGGGTCGAAGGAGAAAGCAAAGTTGAGGAGGATGTCAGCACCACCAGGGAAGGGTAGGCCTGGCGCAGCAGGGTTCTCTAAGGCATGGAGATCAACTTCTCGCATAGGGTTCGTAGCGTTGATGTAGGGCGTGCTAGGCTCGACAAGAGGTGCTCCCTTGTAGCGCAAGATAGCAGAGTTAATACCGTTTTGGAAGCCTGTGGGACCGACGTTGGGGTTGCCACGAATCCAGTAGTTGCCAATGGGTTGATTGGCATGGAGAACAAAGGAGTAGCGTTGAGCTGGTAAGAGTCCTGTCAGACGACCGATAACTAGTGGTCACAGGCGAACGACTTACAAGCGAAGATATCAATAGCGTCCACATCAAGAGGCACCGTGTTCTCTCCGTCGGTTTCAATAATCGTCATTTGGTGGCCGTCGATAGTGAAATTGTAATTGGGTTCGCAGGCGATGTTGATGAGTCGAATGCGGTACCTCTTTCCCTGCTCGACGTTCAAGACGTAAAGTGGGACTGGGGGACCGTCTACTGAGCGACCGATACCGTTGAAGACAGTGACGTCCGGCTGGGGTGGTCCACCTCGAGCTACAAGCTCCTCTGCAGTGGGGTGATACCAATCTCCGATTGTAAGTACCGTGGATTCTGCAGTCTCTTGTGAGTCATTTGTCCCATGGGATATGTTAATCGGACAAACCGTCATCGACGTCATACAGATCTGCGCAGTATATGGTAAGAACGAGGTAGGGTTCGTAGGTAGAGGACGGGACGAACCTTTGTGAGGATCGCAATCATCGTAAATAACGAAAGGGCCTCGAAGACCGTCACAGTATTGCGTGCCGTAGTGGGCGTGGTACCAAAAGGTGCCGGCTTGTTCGGGGACGTGAAAGTTGTACTCGAAAGAATGTCCCGGAACAATGGGACATTGCGTCACGAAAGCGGGACCTATGAAGACACCACGCATCAGAATCAACAGTCGCCCAAGAGAGTGGGTATCTTACCGTCTGCCCATGTGGTTTTTTCTTGGTAGAGACCGTGCCAATGCTAATGATGTACGGATCAGCCACCCGGTTGATATATGACGGCTGGCGACTTACTATGCTGGTACTGGTCCTCATTGTCGGATCGTTCAAAGAATCCTTTACGTTCAGTCTGAAGGTGTCGCCCTTCTGTCCCACAATTAGGGGACCTGGGAAGATGCCGTTGGCAAGTACAGCTCTACATAGTACGTCAGCGAGCTGTATATCTCGCAAATACTGAGCGATTGCTTACTGGCGACTGTATCCATCTGGGGCGATGTGTCTGTTGACGATGTCGAGTTCTGCTACTGGTCCTATTGCGGCATTTGTTCGAGAAAGTAACGAAAGGACAGTGAGGCCAAATGAGAGTATAGGCGCAATCATAGGAGGAAAAGAAGCTCGAAACGAAGTAAATGGAAATGGTAAAGTCAGGAGCCGCTAGCCCGAGTTTAAGTACTGGCTGGCAGACGAGCCCAGTGCTAGCCAGACAGCTACGTCGAGTCGACACTAGTGCGATTTCTCTTCCATACATGTCAATTCATTGACGACCGCCTACCACCTCGTCACAACCCGTTGCGGCATTTTGACGGGTGCGTGGTTGCTGGGGGAGATGCCGTGCATGCATCCTTTCATCGCGGTACCATATTTGGAATTAGTTCCTCGGCGGTCATGCCCAGTTCCTTGAGCGGATTATGCGCCCGTCCTATAAGAGTCAGTGCAATCTGTCATCGACGCACCGAAGCAGGCAGTCCCAGGCGTCTAAAGCTATTTCGCTGTTGGGAATTGTCACGCCGCGCCACATTCGTGACGGGCCGCCTTGAGCTACTTTAGCTTCCTCCGGCCCATTCATCCGTTCGCGTCACTCGTATTCCAATGGTGCTGCGTGCCTCAGAATCAAAATTGTGCATGCCCGGAACCGGATTGGACGGCTGGACGATCGGCGAACGATGTGATCGTCGGGGATCGTGATCGTCAAAATCGTCGAGGAGCGCATCACCGACGTGATCCAGAAGATGGTTCCGTTCAAAGTTGATGGTGGGGGGCATGTTGCTACTTGATGGTCTCTTATATACGGCGCTGCCAGATCAGCTAAACTTGACGGACTTAGCGCCTTTCTCTACTTCTCCTACTAAATGAGCTTCTGGCTTAGTATCAGCACTAGCCAGCTCAGCTCCCTTTCGCCAAAGTAGTTGGCTGCAAAGGCTACCTCTTGCTGGTCTATCTCTGGGCCAGTCACCCATTCTCAGTCCCTTCCATGTAATCCGCCGCGAACACTGCCGCCTTTGACTCACCACTAAGCCAACCACCAAGTACCTGCATTCACTGGAGCACACGTCAAGTTGAGAAGCGACTATCTTTGCGATCGGCGCGCATCGTCTCAAACGCCAGATCGCTGATTTCGCCTGTGTTGACAGTGGTTTCTTGGTTTCCATTGGGACACGACGTTCCACTGGCTCACTGTATCTTTTCTTGATCATGTGGCTCCCAGTGTATTTTACCTTACCGGCTGTACTATATCGTTCATCTGTATAGGTCTTTTTCTTCTCACATCTTCACCGGCCCACCACATCGCCATCACACCATGAAAGCATGGCTGTAGTCAGCGCTTTCTCAGGCCAGCAGCACTATCGATATCATCTCCTGTTCTTGTTTTTTGATTGTGATACATCATGGCTTCCCTCGACGTCAGCAAAGCTCGCGCCAGCTTCCCTGCTCTGCAATCAGGGTTTATCTTCGCAGACAACGCAGGCGGGTCACAAGCAGCCCAGGGCGTCGTCGATCGCATATCCGATTATCTCCTGAATACGTGAGCACCTCCCAATCATCCCTTTCCATCGATCTCCTGCATTTCTAACATCGTCTCCATTGTATAGAAATGTACAACTCGGCGCAGACTACTCCGTCTCGGTATTGAGTACCGAGAGAGTCGCTAGTGGCCCGGACGTCGCGGTCAAACTCTTTAACGCATCTTCCCCATCCGAGATCGTCTACGGATCGAGTTCGACACTAAACTTGGAGAACCTTGCGCGGGGCCTAGAGCCCACCATTGAAGCTGGCGATGAGTTTATCGTCACAGGCGAACACGAAGGTACGTCTACTTCTACCGTTCCTTCCCATAAATTAAGTGCCACCCCTTCTCCCTCAGCCAACACCGGCCCATGGAAGAAACTCGCCGCCCGTCGCGGTGGCGTGATCAAGTTCTGGCACCCAGTCCCCACGTCTCCTAACAACCCCTATTCCGTCGCCACCCGCATCGAGGATCTGCTCCCCCTTATCACCGTGCGCACGCGGATCGTCGCGATCTCAGCGTGCTCGAACATCCTGGGGTCGATCGTGCCGGTGAAGGAGGTGGTGCGGGCCGTGCGCGAGGACGCGGCGGCCAAGGGCGCGATGAATGTGGAGGTGTCCGTCGATTGCGTGGCGTATGCCCCGCATCGGAGGATAGATGTCAGAGATTGGGACGTGGATTACTGCGTATTCTCGTGGTACAAGGTGCGATTTCTAGTATGCCCCATATGCCTAGCATCTTGTTGACCGGAGGCGGTAGGTATACGGTCCCCATTGCTCGGCCATGTACGTTCGTTCCAAGGCCCTGCAGACCTCTGTGACTTCTATCGCACACCACTTCCTTTCCGTCGGCTCGACTGCCTATAAACTCCAGCCCGGTGGGCCTGGCTACGAACTCGTATACGGTACCACCGGCGTCCTCCCGTACCTCATTTCTCTCGTGCCACCCCCAACAAAGGTTGCATCCTCGGAAGATCCTACCGTCGCGCATTTGGACGCCGCGTTCTCCGCCATCGCCGCGCACGAACAAGAGCTCCTCAAACCCCTCCTCGGCTTCTTGACTGCCCCCGAACAAATCGAGCGCGGCGTCAGGATCGTAGGCACTGAGCAAATCGGCTTAAGCCGCGTGCCCACCGTCAGCTTTGTAGTCGTCGGTCCGAAGGCCAAGCGCAGTCAAGATATCGTGGAGGTTTTTGATAAAAAAGGCCGGGTGAGTTGCCGGCCGTTTTCGCTTTGTGGATGTCTGAATGATCCCTTTGTTCCATGTTGATAGGTCGGTATCCGCTGGGGACACTTCTACGCGTATACCCTCATCGACCACCTGGAGCCGAAACTCGATACGGCCGATGGTGTAGTGAGGATCTCACTCGTCCATTATAACACCGTCGAGGAGGCACAGCGCATCGTAGAAATTCTCAAGGAGGCGCTCCTCTAGGATCTAAGGGTCAGTAGGCAAAATAACATCTGAATGACCATCTGTATCCTTGACAATAAATATATCGTGGATCAGACGCATGCAGTCCTCCCGTCGGATCGCTCCAAGGAGGTGATCGCAGACAAACGGGTTGGAACGCGTGGCAGACCGTGTTCATCACGTTCATCAACGTTTCTTCATGCGCCTTTCATTCTCGCTCCACTCTAATCAAAGAAGTTTCACAAAGCACGTTGTTACAATCACGACAGCAGCACTTTCGGGGTGCGGTGAATTGGGCGCTTAACCCATTTACGTCAATAATTAATTTAATAGGCCTTTCCTTCTTCCCACGTGCTCCAACTATAGTTAGCCGACAAAGCTTCCATGATTTATTGAGAAAGAAGCACGGAATGTTGAACTAAAGTTGATTTATTCAGGAAGCGTGACGACCCCACATGTTTGGCTCGACGCTCAAAAGGATTCCATTTCCGCTGTCTTCCTTTGGTCTTCATTCTCTTACCACCACCACCACCTCCTCCTCAGGCCCTCCTCCGCTTCGCCAAGACGTTCTTGAGACTCCAGCTTCATTACCAGTCACTCTTTACTTCCTAACAGCCCGTTCATAATGAAGTTCTCTTTCGCTCTCGTTGCTGCCATCGCTTCCGTCGCCAACGCCGCCGTCGTCAATGTCGCTCGTGCCGCCCAGGACGTCTTTGTGCCGCACATCGAGTCGCCCAAGCTAGGCGATGTGTTCGTTGTCGGCGACTCCCTGACCGTTACCTGGTAAGTGTCTAGCGTCTGGAATCGCCCTTGGTTGCTTACATCCAGGTAATGCAGGGACACATCAAACGCGCCTGAGCACATCACCAACACGGCAGGCGCTGTCATGCTCAGGCAAGGCACAGTCACCTACCCTTGTGCGTAACAATGTTGCTTTAATTTCCCATAACGTTGCTGAATTTTACTGGGTGTAGTCTTCCTGGCTCGCAGTTTCTCGATCCTGGACGGCTCTGTGACCTTCAAAGTTCCTGATGTCATCCCTGGCAATCAATACCAGCTTGTCCGTACGTACTCGTCCAACATCATCATCCATATGCAATCGGCTAATATCCCGAGTAGTTTTCGGTGACTCGGGCAACTTCAGCCCCCCATTCTCCATCGTCTCTGAGGCTCCCGTTCCGGAGGCCGTCGAGGCATCCGCCTTGTGAACGTCTCCCACCCCACCGCTTGGTTAGCACATCATGATCATCGCGTTTCTATATGCATGGACACGTAGCACCCTTTCCCGCATCGCACGGACACTCTTTTTTGTTTTAGTCGCTACGGTTGTTTTGGTACTCTTGGGGTTTCGACGTCTTGTATGGGTCGTGGCTTGTCTTAGAGTATCGTACACCGTGGACTGCCTCTTCTCGTAATGTTGACGAATGGACACTTGTTACGAATTTCGGAATAAAATATATAATACCTGTTGCAGCTTTCGCGATTCCCTATGATGCTGGTTCGAGTGGTGTGGTGCAGTAAAATATTAGTGACAGCCAGAGTTAACGATGTCAGGGCGATTTGGGATGCGATTCGTAGTCCTGTGACTGGCCTCCGTATGAACTTGATGTTGTCGCTCGAAGAGGAAACCGTGATTACGGAATCCTGGAGATCTGGGTTTGAATTACGGTTCTGCGCAACTTCGATAAATAAGGCAAGTGCTGTGACTTATCTTGTGTGGCAGCCTTGCGCTGATTGGCTAGACTATTCCACAGGCAATACTGGTGACTGTTGGGCATGTTCACAACACATCTTGTTGGCTTGGTGAGTGTGCATTTATACAGTACAGTAACCATATCGATGTTTGGGCTATTTCTCCCTTCTCCCCCACTTTCTTGTCCTTTACTATTGATTCTGTGAACACGAGGATCTGCGGCTGCGAGTATTATTATATAGCACCGGTTGGGCACTGGTGGGGATTTGAGTTACACATAGGTACTAAAGTTTGTGGTTGTTGCCACTCTTGGGGCTTTATGGGTTTATTACCAGCCAATATATTAGCCAACAGTGGTTATATACATGATGAGGATAAGTATAATTGCACAGCAGACAAGTCGACAGTGATGGAACGGAGCGGAAGAGCGCCGGAAATTAAATCCACGCGAGTTATAATAGAGCGTGACAAGACGTCACAAGTGCGCAGCCCGCCAAACTCTTGACAACCTCATGTGACGGCCTGGTCACGAGGCTATGTGGGTAGTACGTGCGTTTGGTTGCCAAATCACATCATTGATCCACCAAAAGCTTTTGTGGCATCCTCCGGCCTTGGCAACTCCCAACGATACATAGCCTTCTTCCGTATACCAACTTCTTGTCGGGACAAAGATGTGGACCAGCGCATATCGTGCAGGTCTCAGATATTGTGGACCTGTCGTGGACGGATCGTGTGAAGTGGCTTCGGACAATGGTTAAGCGCCTCGTTCTTGGAGGTAAATGATGCTTTGACCTGTCTTTTGCCCGTCTTCGACGTGGTGGCTAAAGCATCGCGTCTAAAGCCAACTGCGCACCTACTATTTAACGAAGCTAACACGCCATGCTTTCTACATCAGATACCCCTGATTTCTGGAGATACCTCGCTCCCATATCTCCCATATCTTCCCCCTACGCTCCTCAATATTATGGTCCGTCGCACTACGATTCAGAGCAAGCAGAGAAAGCTCATGCCCTCTCCCTCACATCTGCCCCCCGGATCCCCGGAATACGACCGTATATTTGAAGGCGTGCAGCGCCCCGTCCTGGATGACGGCAGCCCGAAGAATGCGAAGATCCTCGAGGAGTGGAGGTCGTTCGTGGTGTACCATTACCTCAAGCACGCTGAAGCAGAGAAGAAGATGGGTATCAACTCGAAGACGAATGTGAGCATGAGTAGAGCTTATATCTATCGATGTCGTGTATGACGTATGACATCTGATAGGATTGTATAACAGGACGGGAAATACTATGCTCGGCTAATACTCGCTCCTCAGCCTTCTGTCTCCCAGCGAACGGCCGATGCTCAAGGAGGCGTCGTTACGATAATCGACCCTAAGACCGAGCCTCTTTCTCTGACTACGACGACTACACCTACGGGGACGGCAATGCAGTCTCCTGATGTTAGACGCGGCAGATCTTTTTCGGACTTGGCTAAAGAAGGACACAGTGACTCTGTGTGGGCCAAAGAATCGAACAGAATCTCTCGTACTATGGACTCTAGTCGACTGGCGCACATCCCCTGCAAGGCCCGCCGGAAACACATATCTTCCATTTACCATCATCTGATCGCACGACCGTAGTCGGTGGATCAGCAGCCTAGGCGCGAAATTGGGAACGTAAAATATTTATCCTGCGCGCAGGACACGCCTCACGCTCCTTCAATCCTTGTATACCATCCCACACCCTACGCCACTCCACAATGCTTGCACACAGTCGCAATTGTCCCCAGTCGGACTCTTCAGTGAATAGAGGGATATTCCATAAATGATTATATCAAATGAATCGTCTACAAGACTATGCAAATACTGAGATACAAACGCGATGCCGATAGCCGATCGCACACAACAGTGAGGGGTATACTTAATGACAATACACGGAGAAATTAGGCCCAAGTCCTGGGGCTATCGGAGGGTAAGCGAAAGCATCAGTATGCGTTCTGGGTGAACAAGGAGGGAATGACTGACCCGAAGAATTCGCCTTCTGCTACTGTGAGGAGAGGGGTACCGCGACCATCAGCAGTCTTGGTGTAGACTGACGGCGGACGGTGAGCATCGGAAGGAGGGTATAGCAGGAGGTACGCACCGGTATTTCCCCACCAAACATTAATGTTATTTTCGCCAATGTGGCCGCCGGCAGGATACTGCAGCCTGTAAAATATCGCATCGCGGTCAGGCCAATGAAAGATATATGGATGAGATGTTGAACGCACGTAAAGAAGATGAGGACGGCAGCGATGGCTACACCAGCGTCCAAGGCGGCAGACAAGACATAGTTGTACTTGGTCCACCAGGAGAAATGACGGCGACGGATGACGTATTGGAAGATGAACCCAACAATCGCCCAGGGAACATAATTGATGGCTGTGGCGGGTGGGATAGAACCAGTACCAGAGAAGATGACGGGGAAGCTAGGGATACCAATGTCGTCAGTTTCTGAGTCATATAGAAAGAGTAAAGACAAGACTGACTTGACGTAGCGAAGGAAGCTGTTGGGCCACTTCTTGGTGGCGAAGTAGACGAAGGTCGGGCAGATGACACCGACGAGGAAGAAGTAGACGAGGCCATAGTAGATTTGACCGTAAGAAAACTGTCTGGCCGGGCCGATGACTCCCCAAACAACGCTAGCGGTACCAAAGACCTCAGTCCCAGGGCAGATGAAGCCGTCCTTCTGGTCGTGCGAGCACATCCCAGGGATGTTGGTGAACATCCACGATTGCACGCCAAGTTGGACAGTGCCGGCGAGGATGGTGGCGAAGACCTGGGCGGTGAACATGATACGAGGGGGGATCTTCATGTAGTGGCCGAGTTTGAAGTCGGCGGTGAAAGTGAGGGCTTGGGCCATGGTGATGTAACCCCAGGTCTTGAACATCATCATGGCGACTGGGCGACCAGGAAGGCCGTATCCGATGATGAGCTCCGTGATGACGTTGAGTCCGACTTGCTGGTTAGTGATGGCTTGGATCATTCCAATCGGGATGACATAGACGAAGGCAATGACCAAAGCAAGGATGAACTAGAAATGCTGCTATAGATGTACGTCAAAGGAGATTTACGAGTAGAACTTACCCATTGGACAGGGAAGCCGACGGGCCAGCATTGAATGGCAATGACACCGAGGGCGAACTGACTCACTGAATAGAGGTATAAGTCAAGCTCACTCCAAAATCAAAACTCAGATACTTACGGAAAACGATGGCATACCACCAATCGGGCACTGGTGAGAAGAGAATTTAGATATCATCGTTGAATACCGAGCGGCGAACGCGTACCTTGGGGATATCTTGACATCAATCGGGCATGGATATCCGGTTGCTCGTTCATGGCCTTCCTGGACTGAGTCCAAATCTGCTTGCGGGAAGTACAGGAAAGCGTGGGTGAGCGTGGCGGTGATCGAAGCGAATGACAACCCATAGGAAATAGCGAAGGTGGTGGACAGGTAAAGAGGGCTGTAAGCACTGTAAGCCTCCTGGTTGAAGCTCGAGTCCTCGTTGATGATCTTCTGGACATCGTAGCGGGCGCCGGTGTTGGTGAAACTGCCGCGGGATGAGATGGGCATGTACTTGCTTTGCCAGACGTTGGAGAAGTGAAGAATGGGTGTGAGGAACCAGAAGAAGAACATGAAGCCGACGGCGATGTTGGCCTCAGCCCACCAAGGTGTAGCCAAAGGAGATCCGATGTACGCGATCTGGGCCCAATCGAAGGTGAGGAGGCCCATACCAAGCCCGTGCGTGGTACCGAACAACTCATTTACGATGACGTTGTCGGGGACAATCCAGCAGACCCAGCTGAAGTAGCTGAGGGCGGTGAAGAGGTATCCGGGGATGAAATACCAGGCGACCGACCCCGCGAAACAGATGAAGAAGAAGCGTTCACGGGACATGCCTCCACGGTTACCAACACCAGCATAGTCGGTCGAGTGAAGGGTGTTGAAAAGGGCGCATGTGACGAGATTGGCGGGCCAGATCATGGACGGGGGTTGGACGAGGAACCGACGGGCGATGCCACCGATGGAGAAACCGATGAGCTGCGTCGACATGACGATCATCCATTGGTAACCGAAATTGTAGTTCTGGTTGTAGTAGACGCGCTGAACGGCGACGATGTCGGTAGCGTAGGCGGAATAAGCACCGACAGTAGCCTAAGGTTGGGTCAGAACCGCTAATAAACTTATCTAGACTGTAGGCATACCATGATGGTCACTAAAACGTGCTCCTTGATCGAGAATGGGCCCGGGTTGAGCTGCTTGCCAAAAATCCTGACATTGGGGACATATCTCGCCCAGAGACGACCGATAGGGAACGAAAGGAGTTGAGCAACGATCTGCAAAGAAGCGTTAAGGATGGATAGATGAAAGATCAAATGTAGTACATACACCACCAACGGTGACCGAAGGATATCGGAAGAAGAAGAATTGATTCAGGCCGGGGATCAGGATGGCCCAAACGATTCCGATAAACCAAGCACGGATGGTGGAGACAGGGATATCAGGGTCGTCCGTGTTCGCGACGGCGGAACGGACTTCAGGATATGGAGAGTCGTCCTCTGCAGGGATTCGAGCACAATGAGAATCATCATCTCAAAAAGAAGGGAAAAAACGCACCAAGGACACCAGCGATGGCTTCATCGCGGTCAATGTTGGGATCATCGAAGTCAGCGATAGCGATGGCCTCGGCGGTGGCCACGTCGGGCACCGCCTTCTCGGGATCCTTCTCCCCGGAGGAGGAGTGGATGCTCTTCTGATCTTCCTGGTAGTACGTGGACGCCATGGAAGTGTTTGCCGGAGGAGGGATTCCAATTTCCTGGGGTTCGCTTCCTCGATAGCGGAAGCCTTTTGTATGGCTCCGTGGAGCGATTGGACCATGAGGTGGGATCGTCGATGCATGATATTGCCGTCACAAGATTCGCCAGGCAGAGGTTACGCTATCCAGAGGCCACGGCCCTGCCCATGCGCCCGGGTGACCATACCTTGGGTGGTATAGTCCACCGCGAACATGTGAAGACGACGCATTGTGTGACCAGAGCGTGACCGAGTGGACGGTTGGCATGAGGAGACCATCCTGTGCAGCATGTGAATCAGGCAGCAGCATATGGACATTAAAACATACTTCATTGGACATTGCGGCCAATTGCAACGCACTTATTCGGCATTCGTGCGTTTAGCGTAGGTTAGCGGTAGCATGGTCAATGCACCAACGGGGTAACCATGATTTTCTGGTGGCCTTGGTACTACGGTCGGGCCTCATATCACCTAGGCGTCGGCCGGCTACCGACGATACGGTTATCTTGAGCCGGGCAGCCAGAAGCGGCCGACTCGGACAGTCAGAAGCTTCGGGCTTGCAGAGACCCTCAGAGGTGCGCACATGAGTGGACGCACCGGTCTCGAGGCGAGAATCCAGCGGAGGCGGGGGCATCCCTGAGGCGAACAGCATGAGGTATATATTCTGATGCCTGATGGAATGGGCCATAATACATTGTCAGGTACAATTAGTCGCCATGATCCTTCGACAATTCACCTTATCAGAGAAGCTCACCAGGACGACTCGACCCGAGTATGATGCCATATCAGGTGTAACACAGTTAGGAAACACGGAGATAGATTTTGAAACTACCGTACAAGTACATTGCGACTTGAATCCGGGAGAGAAGGGGCAAGCCGTGCATGTAGATTGTGCAGAAGTACGAGCGGAGCAAGAATCGGACCTGAGTATTCTTGTTTATCCTGATTCCGACTGCCAAAGAATCATCGTATGTGCTGTCTATTCTTTGTACTCACTCTCACTCGCCAACCACAGGTACTGTATACCGAACTGACAATAAATTATGTTCTGGTTTGCCGGCATCCTGATCCCGGGTGACCGTTCATTTGATATACTTCTGGAACATACCCCGCTCAGTGATGTTCCTGTAGGCGCGAAGTCGTATTCGCCGTGTGAATGCGAGGACTGGGAAGGGTGTGTTCCCACCAAAAGACGAAGTAAGAAGGAATGAATGAGCGCAATCCGAACGCCACGTGACGAACGGAACGGAGGACAGAAACGCAAACCAGACAGCGCCGCATGCAACTGCTGGACTTGACTTTCGCAACACAACTGAAGGAGGGAAAACTTCTTTTTTATTATTGGTAGATGCTAGGTACTATATATACTTCTAGTAGATGTAACTAAGCATGCAGAGTGTGCATGTGCGAGTAAGTAATATAATACCTAAGAAAGAATGCAGCCACAGCTGATAACGGACCGAAACAAGAAGTAAACGAAATGAATGTATACATACAATAAACCGAGAATCCGGGTTCGAACACAATGCAATCCCTACATTCCCATCCACCATCTGCTAACTGGCGAGTCAGGATCGAGACCATGAACGGGGGAGCCTCCAAAGTCGGGGCCCACTGACCAGGCTGGCGATGCGATGGATGACAGCAAGCCTCGCTCACGAGCAGACGCTCCCCTTCCAGTGATACCTACGCCCAGCTCGGGTGCGCATAGGGCAGCACTCGCCACGGGCTAGCTCGTCCAGGATGCGGATTTATTCCGCCTCCTGCTAAATGTCAGCCGTCTCCGTGCGCGGATCGTATACAACACGCATCTTTCATGATATTGGGCAAAGCTGTCCATGCTCAACGCACGGAACGAGCACTAGGTTTTGATAACTTTGCCCGTTGCGTTCTTATCTACCCGCGCCAAGGATGCAGCGCTTCCTGCACTGGGTTCAGATACAGGGAGTTTGCAGGGTGCATTACCCATAAGTGAACAGACGGAATGTGCCGAACTTCAAAGAGGGCACGATGTCAAGATGATGTTTTCGCATGCCCTTTCGCAGTACTCCCTGCGGGGCGAGATCGGATGGGAGGAGCCTGAAGGAGCTGATCATCTGAGAGGACAGCTCCATTCCAACTCATGCTTAAGTCACGCGCTAACGACTTTGCAAAATTTCCGCTAGCGCCCGGTTGATTTCCTTTATCTCGTTCATCGTACATGGACCAGTCCACTGCAGTTATGACGCGACGCCTTCCTTCCGAATGCTCTCTTGGCCGTAGTCGTCCATAACTATGGCTTACACGGAATCACTGCTGCGCAACGGACTAGCGGTGGACTTACGCGTGTCCTCGGCTTCAGGCCGGCTGAATCGCAAGCCTGCGGCAGACCCACCTCGGTTCCTATAAAGCCACCCCACCCCCAGTTCGCCTCCATGCCATCATTCAAACTCACCGCCTTCCTCTCACTCGCCGTTCTCCTCCTCGCGACTCAGATTCCGTGGACAATGCATGCCCTAAACGCACTAAAGGCGGCTCATTCTGCGAAACCGTTGAATTCACCTGTTGCTGTGAGTGTCGAGTCGGATGTAACTTTGTTGAGGATATGGAACGGCGATGCTGATAAGAGGATACGGGGGATGTAGGTGTTTGTTGGGGGGACAGCGGGAATCGGTGCTGCGCTCGCTGTGAAGACGGCCAAGTATTCCACCAACCCAAACATCCACATCGTCGGACGTAGCAAGGCTTCAGCCGAGAAAGTGCTCGCTGAACTCAAGGCAGCAAACAAAGATGGTCAATATCAGTTCCACGAGTACGTTTCGTATTGGGATTATCTTCTTTTCTTATCATTAACTTGGGTCCATAGATGCGATGTCTCGCTCCTCTCAAACGCCCGTGCTTTGGCTAGCACACTCGCCGAACAACTCCCAAAAATCAACCTCCTCGTGCTCTCCCCGGGTATCCTCTCGATGAACGGCCGCACGGAGACCACAGAGGGGCATGATGTCAAGATGGTGCTGCACTACTACACCCGCGCGCTTTTCATTGACTCTCTGGTGCCTAATTTGAAGGCCGCCACCGACGCGAAGGAGGATGCAAGGGTGATGAGTGTGCTGGACAGTCTCAGGGGCGACTACAAGAAAGTGCTCTGGGACGATCTGGAGCTCAAGAAGACGTTCACTCTGGGCAACGCGGCGCAGCACTGCATGGCGTTCACGGACGTCGCTGTACAAGTAAGTCCCGCTCTAAAGTCAAACGCAGAAAAAGCGTTGATATAAATGACGAAGCTGACGCCTCTCTTATCATAGCGATTCGCGAGTCTCAACCCCACAATCTCCTTCCAGCACTCCTACCCCTCCCTCGTCGCGACCGACATCGGGCGCAGCCTCCCATGGTACGCCGCCGGCCCCCTCACCGCCATCTCCAAGGTCTTCGGCAGCGCCGCTGAGGATACCGCCGAGTTCTTCTACGACGCGCTCGTCAACCCCGCGATGGCGACCGGTGCACATTTCGTGGATGCCAAGGGCAAGGAGATCCAGAAGGCGGAGAGCCCGGAGGACGTGCGGGAGAAGATTTGGGAACATACAAGGAGCGTTATTGAGGGTCAATAGGTGGGTAGATGGATGAGTGCCATGGCTTGAGTGATTATGTTGACGATACCCTTGTATTTATATATTATTGTGACGAGCTTTTGTTTCTTTACTAGACTCCTTGTATTGGTCCTTGTGTTATTACTCTATTAGCAGACTGTCTACGCTCTCATACACTACAGTTCTCAGTCTCGCCAGCACTCTTTTTCTCCCGCTCCCGCTCTCTGAGCAGTGGAGGTTTCCCGGTTAGCGCCCAATCATAATTTCCTTTCCGAATCGCCATATCAGTTCATGGTGCATGAAGTACCAAGGAACCTTTCGTCTCTCTCCCTCGGACATGCGAAGGGCCTATGGGGAAGACACGGCCAGCCGACCCCCCAACGTACCTAGTGTACTACATCGTGTGCCAAGCGGTTACCTCCCACGGATCCTACTCAAGTACTCGAGATGTCCTTCTCAAGGCGGTTCCCTACTATACCATGGTACAACCCATACCCACCACCGCTCCCCTTGCCGTTCTGCTCCTCGCGACGCAAATACCCTGGACCGAGTCGACCTTGAACGCGCTGCGAGTGGCACACGCGCATAAGCCGCTGAAGCCGCCCGTTGCTGTGAGTGCGCGCCGCTTCCTCGCTGTTGTGGTTGTTGTTGGTGCTGATGGGAGGTGTTGGGAAATTGGAAACAAAAACGTAGGTATTTGCGGGGGGGGGGGGGGGGGGGGGGGAACAGCGGGAATCGGCGCTGCCCCCGCCGCGAAGGCTGCCAGATATTCGGTGAATCCAGGAATCCACATCGTCGGCCGTAATGGAGCCGTAATTTGTTGTGGGACGACCAAGACCTGAAGCATATGTATACCCAAGCCAATGCGAAAATACATTCCATCTCAATGACGGATGCAGCTCTACAAGTGAGCGCTTGTTCTTTGTAACGCTGGACAGCAATAACATGTACTTATAGACTCATACGCAGTCCATCCTCAGCAAGCCGTGATTCGATGTATGTTGGCAATGCTTACATTTGGTAACATGGACGCCTATTTGTATTCACTTAGTTGGGAAACTCCTTTCCCCTATCCACGTCAATCTCCTCTCTTGTACTAAAACCTACGACAAGGACTACGCTCTTTGTAACATCGCTGCACAGATTTAGTCAGTACCTACCCTGTTGCATTGGCGGCTGCCTCTGCTGAGCAAGGTAATCATTTGTCAGTAGTCCCGTGCTCGACCTGGCAGTGCCCTGACGCAGGCTAGCGCCGTCGCTGACTCAGTCATCTAACCGCTTGATTTTCCTGATATGGGAGGTCATTCTCAGTCGGCGCCACCGTTCAGTGAAACCACTGCCCAGAAAGGAACGTCGTCTTCATCATGTCGGTGAGCCTATGACGAATATGCTGAGATGGGTGTCGGTATCTGACAGCCGACAGTACCTTTGCAGGATATTTCATTCCTCGAATTGGAATTGATTGTCACATTTCGTTTTACGCTCTTACCATGGAGGGCAACTGGATCTACACCTCCTACAGTAAGAGCGTCTTATAAGATGAACATAATATCGAGGATCGCCGTCCAACGAATCTGTGTACTGATTCACGCAATGTCGAGCCCTAGCAATCAAGAAGAAAGCGCGATTCCCGCCTTGCCTCGGGGTAAAGCCTGTGGCAACTGCAGGCACGTTGTTCCGGCTTTCCCTTCAGGCGAATACTTACCAGGCTACACAATTGTCTAGGAGGCGTAAAGTAGTAGGTGGTACCCTTGTATGTATTCTTTCACGTGCGTACTAAATTTGACAATCGCAGAAATGCGACGGCGCGAAACCTATCTGTCGTGCTTGCAGTCTGTCACTAGGTACCTTCTCCGACTGCGAATACGCAGAATCGGGCCGTTCTCAGATCCAGATCATGGAAGAGACCATCGCCCTGATCGAAAGCCGCATTCGCGAGCTCGAAAGCCCGGAATCCCAAAACCACTCAGTCACGTTGCAGAACCCATACCCGCTCGCAGGTCTCTACACGTCCCCCGCATCCCCAGGTATGGATATAAGTATGGGCATGTTTCTGAGTAGCGTGGCATGGGCCCAGCCACCGGTATACGACGCGGTGAGTGGCGTTGCCCTCTCATCCCCGATTCCGCTTTCGATGGGTAAGCTTGTCTCTTCCGGCGCGAGGTGGACCATGCAGACTGAATATGGTAGGTCTGAACGAGCCGAGAGGTGTAAGCAGCGTCGGTCTTCGGCAGGAGGTAAACGGCCGTCATGGGTATCAAAACTTGACTTTAAATGCTGATTTGGTCGCATGCTGTCTAGGAACCACCTGCAGCCATTATGCAAGCCCTGTGAGTACCGTCTTTGCGGGTAATGTATGTACATTAACGTCTGCAGGGTTCATACTTTCGTCCACCACTCCGCAGAGATAGGTGGCTTCTTGGATACTTCAAGACTCCTCGAGGTAGCGGATCATACTGACGCCGACGCGCGACCGATACCTGCTCTCATGGAGGCCGTATATCTTTGGGGCATTCGCCTTTCCGACTCTGCAGAATTCAACGACTACGAGGAACTTTATCTGTCACGCGCCGTCGACCAAGTTGCTCAATCCCTCCCATTGGACTGCCCTCGCAAAGTCCTCCAGAAGATCCAAGCCGAAATCCTTCTCGCATATTACTTCTTCAGCAAAGGACGCAACATTGAAGGGAGATACCACGCTAGTATCGCAGTTGGCCTCGTCCTTGGCTCGCAACTGCATAAATACGGTGGCTCGGAGCAGGGTGGAGAAATATGTGCCACTATTTGGGCACCGACGATGGATCCGATTGAACATGGAGAGCGAATCGATGCTGTATGGGCTGCGGTCGTCCTTACAAATACCTGGATGGCTGCGCTGGTTGCCCCATCCGATATCCCATTCAGTTCGCCTGGGTTTACGATCGATACACCTTGGCCTTCGGATACGTATGGGGATGTGAGGCGTCTATATTTCATAACCTTAGTAGGGTGATCCTAATCGTGAAACTCGTTGTAGATAGTTTTACAGCCTATTCCTCTGTCCAAGGGGACGATCCAGAAGTTCCTACGCGAGCCGGCCGCTGCTGAAGCCAGCTCAAATAAAGCATTCCTTGCCAAGGCCGCGGTGCTTCTGGAGCGAGCGTCCTACCTTCACTCGCAGTACCGCCCAGGTGAGTCAACGCCTAAGCATCAGACCGTGTGAGTGCAAGTGATGTCGCGCACTGTAGACGCACCGGAGAATGAAACCGCTGGCCTGAAGAACAGCATCCCTATCTTGGACAACGTTATCGGGCGATATCTTGCATCCGGACTTCCGAGATTAGACCAAGCGTCCAACCCAAGCGACAGGACGAATATCACGCTTGCACACACGATTATACACGCCGCTCGTATTAAGCTTCAGAGCACCCACGTTCTCGGGTGCGACGTTGCCTCGAGGAAGAAGGTTTTGCAAGCTGCTGAAAGGATGCTCGAGATCACCGACAAAAGCCGCGTGCAAGACGCCGAGTTTGTAAGTCCCATCTTTGGGGTAAGTCGTCTCTGTCGATGCCATAGCTCTTCGTCCTCACATGAGTTCCCGCGTTGCTTACTTAGCACTTGTGGACGATTTGCGCTCTGGCGTACATCTCCGAAATAGGACGAATGCGTTCTGGCGACTCAGTGGCTGATGATACCGAAATCCATCTCCTACAAAACGTCGATAAGCTCGTTGAGCTTGTAGGGAAATTCGCTGATAGATTCTGCTGGAAAGGTAAGTGCATTTTCGTACTGTGCATGACCTATTCCCTGAATCGCGATGCGCATAATAAGGCTTGCTGGAAACAATTGAAGCAGCAAGGGCTCAGAGTTTAGCTTAGAGGAAGTGCTCCATGTGTAGTGTAGAGATACTCGTTAGTTTGGCCCAGGACCAACGCATTTAAACCCTATTATCATCTATTTCGTTAATTCCGTACGAATATTACGACAGTTGGAGTAAGTATAGATGTCATTTGCCAAGTTACGACCTGCCAATGATCGATTCAGTATGCGTCCAGATCTTCTCCTGAACTCCTTCATCGCTTTCCACCTTCCCATTAATCTCCTTTCCCTTCGAGTCGACAAAATGAGCGCCAGTCTTCATGGAATCATTCCACAACGCGTCGAAAAGATACTCTGCGCAGTCTTCCGGGGTGCTTCCGAAGATTTTGGCGATGACATTTGCGGGGCCTGACGCGTACCATGGGAGATTGCGTCCAAGTTCAGTGGCTACCGCGGACGGATGCGAATGCTGGAACGAGACTGCAGGATGAAGACGTGCGAATCGCTACCGAGCCATCAGAATCAAAACTGTTTTGCCGTCGCGGAAATTCAGCTTACCTGTACAGCTACGTCTGTCATCGATATGCAATGGTGAGCTGCGTTCCCTAGACTGAAGCTCTTCTTGAGATGTTGGGTACGAGGGAATCGATGAGAAGGGCGCGGCTGTAGTAGTGCAACACCATTTTTATATCATTCCCTTCCGTAGTTTCCGTGCGGCCATTCAAAGACAAGATTCCGGGTGATAGAACTAGAAGGTTGATTTTTGGGAGTTGTCGTGAAAGTGTGGTAGCGAGGGCACGAGCGTTTGATAGGAGGGAGACATCACACCTGGTTATTCGCAACATTGAATAAATTGGTAGGATAAAATGAATGAACACGAAGCGTACTGGTGAAATTGGTAGTTTCCGTCTGAATTCGCAGCTTTGAGTTCAGCGAGTACTTTCTCAGCTGAAGCCTTGCTACGGCCGACGATGTGGATGTTCGGATTGGTCGAGTACTTGGCTGTCTTTACAGCAAGAGCAGCACCAATTCCCGCTGTCCCCCCAACAAATACCTTAGTTCGCCTCAGCATCGCCATTCCACATCGTCGTCAAAGTAGCATCAGAAACTTACAGCAACAGGGGACGTCAACGGCTTGGCCGAATGTGCAGTTTTTAGTGCGTTCAAGGTGGACATATTCCAAGGTATCTGAGTCGCGAGGAGGAGAACAGAAAAGGAGATGAAGGTGGCGAGTTTAAATGATGGCATGAAGGCAAGATTCTGGCTTTATACCCCGACACTTGGCCGACTTCGGCGCGCAAGCTCGCCGACGGCATCGAGGAGGAGTCACAGGGAGCTTCGATGCCTCAGTACTCGGTGAGAAAGGCTCAGCGTTCGGCAAGTCTTTGGAGTGAGGGCCTCATTTAAGAAGCATGATGGTTTACTACGTTGACTCGGACTTCATGAGATGACTGTATGAGGCGCTAAAGTTATAGAGCTCAACTGATAGATTGGGCCTTTGCCACCTACTGCTGTGGAGGAACGAAACAAGGTGGCTCAGCAGAGCAGATTGTTGTTGCATGACTGTCATTGTAGCGATGCGTAATTACGCGATAAATACATTCATGAGACGAGTATACTATAGACTTTTGGGCTACGACTAGCATAACGGGATAATTTAAAGGCATTGAGAGTACCCTGGATCGATGGAATAAGTACGATAATCAGGAAAGCGGGACAATGAGAAAAACTCAGTCGTTGCTGTATGTGCAGGCAGACCCGGTAACGCAAGCGGTGGGTCCGCCGTAGCCAATACCTAGCCGCAGGGAGTCAGCATATATCATAGAGTCCAGAATTGTGCTATTCACCGCCACATTGTCCCCACTTGGGAACGGTACCCGCTGTGGGGGTGGTCGTCCCAGACGAGGTGGTCGAGGTGACTGGGGGAACAGAGCTGCCGCCTGAGGAGACGGGGGGAGTGCTGCCACCGAAGGTAGAGCCGATTGGGCCGTACTTGATGTTCGAGAAGGTGACAGAGGCGTTGGGATGGTTGACAACAACATCGTCAGGGTCTCCGGAGCTAGTTGGGCAAGCTCCACGAGACACACTGGGCTCAGACGAGCTCTTGTCGAGGGGGGTAGTCGGAGTCGAGCCAGAGTATGTGGGCGGCGTGATCACTCCAGAGGGACATGATGAGGACCATGCCATTGTCGAAGGCGTCGCCCATCTTCGTCGTGGCACCGTGGGTGTTGTAGTACTGGTTATCGCCGAACAGGGTCTTCTGGGCGACACAAAATTCATCAGAGATGGAGTTGTATTGCGATAACGAGGGGAAGGCGGAGAATGAGTTCTGGTAGACGACACCATCCTGGACGTAGACACGGCGGATCTCGGCGAGGTTGCCAGTGGGAGTGTTGTTGTCAGTGATGAACCTACAAACATGCCGTCAGTTGGTGAGGACAACTGCGCTGAAGTAGGACTTACTGAGTCACGACAGTGACCTTCTTCGTGGTGTCGATTGTCTTGCCGCGGCCGCGGCCGAGGAAGTTCTTGTCACCCATGCGGTAAGAGTTGAAGTCGCAGCCATCAGCCATCCTTGTCGCAGACGCCTCCATAGCGATTGTTGCCGTCACCACATTCTGTGCCTGAGCAGCGATAGAGACCCTCATCTCGGCAGACGTGAGGAGTGTAGGCAGTGGCTTCAGAGTTAGCCTCCCAGATGTCCATCTCCGCGCAGCACGCTCCATATCGGCCATTGCCAGCGTTGGCATCAGTCGCAGAAGCTGACCAGTCGAGAACGTTGGCCTAGTAGAGATAAGATGAGGTACGATTGCCAGCGCACTCGAAGATATGGCCTTACCTCGCCATTGATCCACTTGATGTCGTGAGGGCGTTGAGCATCACAGTAACCGGTTCCGTATTTGGCGCTAGCCTAGTTCAAGAATTCTACTGTCAGCACTGGGTGACTTAAAGAGACAGGGTTGGATGTTCACGTTGTTACCAGCATGTGCAGCCTTTCCACCGTCAGCGGCCATTTCGGAGAAGTAGAGGGCTCCGTTCAGACCGCAAGGAAGACCGGACATATCAACATCGAATGTGAACTCCTGGTTCTTCAGGTCGAACATCTTGTAGTGATCGGCGTCGTCCAAGAGGTAGACTCGGGAACCGATGTTCTGGGAGTACGGGCCATTGGTGACGAAGCGGAGGGTAAGGGCACTGCCGGAGGTGGTGACACCGTACGTTCCGCTGTAGTCAGCACCGTCGACGGCACAGTTGGTAGCACAGGTGGCTGGGTCGGGACAGAGAGCAGGGTCCCAGGCGTTGCCGGTGTAGCAGTTCTACAAGCGGTCGTAATCGGACGTAAGAAACAGGCTAGAGCTGGGAAACAGGGTTGCACTTACAGTCGCTCTGGCAGTGGAGTGAGTCCAGCGCCAGTGGGAGCCGAGGACGACTGATTTTTGCTGGGTGGTGCAACCAGAAGCAGTGCACTGCTGGATGGACAGAGCAGGGTGGTTCTCTGTGGTCAAAGTCCCGACCTGCTGGCCGAGAACGACGGCAGCAAAGGTGAAAGCGGTGAGAGCAGCGGTGCAGAACATATCGACAGAGGATATTCAGGATCTGAAAACCAAGGCTAGAGAAGAACTTGGTAAAAGAACTGATGGCAGATAGTCGTCCTTGCACGTAGTTTATTTACTTTCATTGCGGAGAATACCTGGCACGATGACGAGAATGTATTTGGAGGGCCTCTACGCCTAGTTCACGATGCCGAAGAGCTCTCAGTCACGCACAGCTTGAACAAGTTCTCTCTCGGCGTTCATTCATTGTCGTAGTGGTAGCGTTAGATAGTCCTAATCATCGTTGAAAGTGCCGGGGGCTGTATGTGCTTTAGAATCCTCGGTCGCGTGCTAGTTTATCCGCGAGATGATATCGAGGCTTTATTAGTAGATTTCCCGCTTGAGCGCTTCACCACGCCGTGTTGTACCTACGAATGCACCACCGAGATGCTGAGATGCGAACGCAAAGGTATAGCATCATGACTCCCAGCTCGCTGATATATCCATGAATATACAAGGATTCAGACCATCTATGTTCCGAGGATTAGTTCGGTTCAAACGCCAAGGTTCATCGACATGGATTTACCTAGCTATTCAGTACCCTGCCAAAAGCTTGGTATTTGATAGTACAAGAGCCAGTTAGATTCAACCGCTCGCTACCCATGCATCACCGGCGAAACTGTCAATCGGATCCCGCCGTTTTGCATTAGGCCCTCCAGGCAGTGCGGTGGAGGTCTTGGAATTTTATATCTCGGAGGACCGTCAAAAGTGTTCATCCCTAATCGTTTGAGTGCACTGTTTGGCGCTACTACAGTTACGAGAGAGTAAGAACTGGGATCTGTGTTCTTCCGCATCCAAAGATATTAGTTCAAGTTCAGTTCTAGACCTTCATCCGAGAAAAGCATCAATCAAGTTAAAGACAAGGCATAAACCGTATCACGCATACCTAGTCGTCCCCTAGTCGGCATCCATAACAAAGGCATCCCTATCGCAGACGGTGAGACAGAAACGGGACACGGCGATGTTAATGGCTGACTTTTCACTATTGGAACGTTTTTCGTGCACATCTTTGAGGTCATCGGGATGTTCTCACCGATGCCGACGTAACCGGGACATGCTAGAATGTAAGACTCTTAGCGCGCCTCAGCGAACATTTGGATGCAAAACTATTTGCTGGTCACGATTTGTACGCTGGGGACTCGGTCCAAGCAGTGTCAATGTCGTTTTCAAGCCATCGGTGACGGGGCCTAATCGTATAAGATCTAAATGAAAGAAATCGTGTATGTACATCGATGAAAGCGTACCCCCAAAATCTGAGCGCCCGAATTAGATGCAATTGAACGATTTTTCCGCCCGTAATCTTGATTTCGGGCACGAATTCCACTGGTGTAGTCCGACGGTGTGTTCTATCTTGATTCCTACGTGTGTGCCGCTGGCTGGGCGCAAACGTTACGGCAACAAATAATACGATTCGAAGACATGTGAATTCGGCGTTGGGTCGTACACACCCAACAGCTTGCTGATCGCAGTGCTTTCGAAGAAGAACTTATCAGTAGATTGTGAAGGAGCCTCTTCCGCAGCCGACTACCTCCGTGGCGGATTTGATGCCCTACACAAGAAAGACATTCTAACTTCCAAACAATTGAGCGCAAATGGTCATCAACTTCACTGTAACGCACCTCAATATTCGGGAATACCTAATCCGGAATTACAGCTTTGCCACTAAATATGGCGGTAAGCCCGCAGGAAAAACACCCGTACGTCAAGACTTTTGCTATCCATTCTGTCCTTTCCTCCGTGTATTGACGGCCCGAACCACCGCGGGGATCGTGCATGTGCGTCGACGCAGTCAAATCTCTAAGCGGAGCAAAACCCACTCCACGAGCGTCGCAAAGGTACATACCAGCACTGTGCGTAGTAGATATCGCTGTTAGATTGATGAACTCGGTGCCGTCGTTACGTTGAAAAGAAGAGAGCGCCAATATTGCGGTTTTGGGTATCCTGCGCGATGATCGTGGACACAGCATCGGTTCTGACGAAATGCTGGTACCACTCACCGGGATCCGACATGATTGATGGTTGGCATGCATCGCGAATGTGCACCTACAGGACGGTGGTACAGTCTGTCACCACTTCGCATCAACTGCCGTGGGGGCCGAGGAGATTTCTGTAGATTTTTTCCGATTTTTCTAGGAAGGAAACCATCAAAAAGAATGCGATTTACGTTGAGAACTCAGTTTTTCCCAGGGTGTTCCACTGTTTTAGCTGACTTCGATTATAGGAAACTGCTACAAATGCCTGTATTTGTAAATCTGTCATGAACAAGTGATAAACAAGTTTTTTTTGGGGTCTGATTGTTGGTAGGTGCAAGGAATATCTTGCAGTACACTCTTGCCGACTGGGCGCTATTCTAATTTTGGTACTCAGGAAATAATTATGTAAGCCACCAAATAAGGACATAGTTGCCATAATTGGACATGTGTTCCACCGTCTCCGTGCCTTTTTTTCTTTTGAAAAGTCGTCGGACTGGCTCAGCATTGTAACCAAAGCTAGATACAATCAATACAATGCATTTCTGATAGTTTATGATCGTATATCAGACCTCTCAAAAATATAGTGTGCAGGGAGTTGAAATTAGGCGCCTCCCGCCAAATGAGTTGATGCGAAGGCACTGTAGCTTGGACATTTTTGGGTAGATGAATATATACGCAGACCTTGTTGCGATCAACCAGGGACATCCGCGACGACGGCCGTCGTTAACCGAGGGGTCAAGCGAGGAACAGCGCAGTCATTCAGCTCAACGATACCTCGCCGTTGTCCTAGCACAGCGCCGAAGCGTAGCGCTACTACTCGAGTATGCATGTAATGATCAATTTCCCGAAATTTCCCATCGTTATTTTTCTCTTTGTCTGATGAGGCGGAGAAAGGTCGCGAGTTTAGATAGATTCGGCCTGGTTCATGAGAAACAAGTAATTGCGAGCGTACCTCACATACATTCTCTAAAGGGCATGATGCCCGTACAAACGAGACCAAGCAGTAATCGGGCAAGATTGGGTGACTCCCCATCTTCGCGAGTTTCTGGTTTCCATCGCGTCTTTTTGTGTATCTTGATGTTCAGAACTTGCTCTTTGCAGCGAGTACTGAAGGTTTCTCAAAAAAAATGTGGAGCTTTCCGCTGGCTTTTGGGCCAGAAAGGGCTTGGAGGTGGCTCAAGCCGTGACGACGCCGGCGCCACGCTCTGAACAACTGGTGTACTTAGTAACTTATTGGCTTCGGGTACGCATAAAAAGGTGTGTCTCTTTCCGTGTAAGTAGGTAGCCTACAAATGTATTGTTCAATCCATAATGCATGTGCATATACACCCATGCCCTAGCACTTCGAAGCGAGCGTACCGCCGGCGCGCCTCGCGTATCCGTATTTGTATCAGTTGGTTGGTCGTTTCGGATGTAAGGCGCTAAGAATATAAACCGTGAGAATATTCCCTATTCCCAATTGCTGCAGCAAGCGCCGAACGTGCAAAGATTGGCTTGAAGAGGAATAACCGCTCCGTAGAGCAATTGTCAAACAATTCAGTAAGTCGGATTCTCAGTATCCCCCATGACGCGAGCTTGGCTGATTGCGATGCACGGCATATAAGACTATAACATAGCTCAAGCATATATTTCTATTCGTGTATTACATAGAAGGTGAACGTTTGCAAGCCCTCCCACCGGCTTGACTCCCTACGAGCCTAAATGCCCAGGGAAGAGTTACTCCTGTGACAATACAAGACGTTCATTCAATTTCTCACCTTTCAAAAGCCTACGGACACGGTTGCGGAGGTCGTAAACACGTCCGATTCGGTGATACTGGGACTCTGGGTCCAGGTAATGAATTCCGTCGAAACTGTGAGGAACGGGGATTCATCGACGACCGTGTTGACTACTCGACTGGCCGTAAGCACAGGAGCGTCTTGCGCACCCTGCATCAACGTTGGCGTTAGCGTAGCGACGAAGCATGGCCTTCCCGACTTACGACGAAGGCAGAGATGGGCGCAGATGGTGATGATGAGCGACTTGAACATGTTTGGGGGGCTAGAGTGTGGGTTGTACTTTGGGCCTTGAATTGATCGCACACAGCTTATATGTAAGTCTCTTCGAAATATTGGTCATTTCTGGAACCTAAGAACTCCTTCTGATTAGTGCATCCCTCGCTCCCGCCCTCCGCAGTACCGAAGTTCGGACTCCCCGATTGAGCTGTTGACTTGCGGTGTAGATCTGCATCCATGTCACAAACATAGATACCAGGTCACACCTTTTTTGTCCACCGGATATCCATACCAACGCCATGAAAAGAAGCACTTCGAGTCTATTTCGCTCTGGTAGCCTCATGGACTCTTCTTCGTATCCCCGAATACATCCAGGCACTGCACTCCCTCGCAGACGATCATCGCTCCCTCATGGCAAACAGGTTTCTAAGAACACCAGCCGATTCGTTTCAAGATACTCGAGATGAGGCACGCCTAACCGAAGCTTCCTAATCCATTCGTCTTCATTCTCATGCATATCGACTTGTAGATGTATTTAAGACCTGTACTGATGATTGCAAACAGCATCGACCTCCAATTATTTAACACCTCATCCACCGCGTACTGCTACACCTACCAACGATGTTTCCAGGCGCACGGATTCTCGCTACGCTTACATTAGCTCTTCACCTTTTACATGGCACTCATGCTGCCATCGGGCCCATTGCCGACATGTACATCGTCAACGAGGACGTCTCTCCTGACGGCTTCGCTCGTTCGTGAGTGGATCCTCGGTGTGCTTTTGGCCACAGCACAAATTTATTACACAGGGCTGTCGTCGCTCGCTCTGTGCCGGCCACAGATCCGACGCCTGCGTCGGTATCGGTTCCTGGCGTCCTCGTGCAAGGAAACAAGGTAACCCATGTTCGCCTTCATGAAGCCGCTCGTTTTGCTCACTCTTCTTAGGGCGATAACTTTCAGCTGAACGTTCGCAATCAACTGTCGGACTCGACTATGTTGAAGACTACTAGTATCGTATGCATGTGAATGGTTGTTTTGGATGAATACTGACTTCCTGCGCAGCATTGGCATGGCTTCTTTCAATCCGGCTCTACGTGGGCAGATGGTATGTCTTCACTACGTATTACGATGCCTCGTTAATCTTCTTCAAGGACCCGCGTTCGTGAATCAGTGCCCCATCGCCTCGGGGAATAGCTTCCTGTGAGTGTCCTTACCTTGTCTCTATCTTTCATTCATTGAACATTCTCAGATATGACTTTAACGTTCCCGACCAAGCTGGCACGTTCTGTAAGTCGACGATCATGAATCCACTTTGTGCCTCCTAATCGTATATGCAGGGTACCATTCGCATCTTTCCACCCAGTATTGTGATGGTCTTAGAGGACCATTCGTAGTGTAAGTTTCATATCGATAAGACGCTAAGACGCGCCGGGCTTAATCATCCACGCAGATACGATCCCTCCGATCCCCACCTGTCCTTATATGACGTTGACAACGGTGAGCTGTGAACGTATTCCGGTGTCTGCAACATGCTGACAGTCTCACTTCCAGCCGACACTGTCATTACACTTGAAGATTGGGTACATTTCACTCCCTCTCCCTCATGGAAATTGATGTGTTCTTACTCTTTCTGTAGTACCACGTTGCGGCCCCTCAGGGTGCAGTGCTTCCTACTCCTGATAGCACGCTCATCAATGGTAAAGGTCGCTTCGCCGGGGGGCCGACTTCCCCTTTGGCTATCATTAACGTCGAAAGCAACAAGCGATATCGTTTCCGACTTATCTCGATGTCTTGCGACCCCAATTTCACGTTCTCAATCGACGGTCACTCTTTGCAGGTCATTGAAGTAGATGCTGTCAATATTGTGCCCATCGTCGGTTTGTCTTTCACGCTCGGCCTCACTGTCCCGATTCGCTGACTATAGATGGTCGATATTGTAGTGGATAGTATTCAAATCTTCGCGGGTAAGTAATACCCACCCTTTCGTCAAATCTTTACTAAGCCGAGTTTCAAGGCCAACGCTATTCTTTCGTCCTGAATGCCAATCAGGCTGTTGACAATTATTGGATTCGCGCAAATCCCAACTTGGGATCGACTGGTATGGCATTTTGAAAGCAACACTTGTGCTTCGCTGACTTCCCGTAATGCCAGGCTTCGAAGGTGGCATTAATTCCGCTATCCTTCGGTATGCTGGTGCCACTGAAAATGACCCTGCCACGACTTCGTCGACGAGCACTCCCCTTCTGGAGACTAATCTTGTGCCACTCGAAAATCCTGGTGCTCCTGGTCCAGCTGTCCCTGGAGGCGCAGACATCAACATCAATCTTGCTATGGGCTTCGACTTTACTAACTTTGAAATGACCATCAACGGTACGCAGTCTAGGTCTTTTCAATGCCTTGGATGGTTTACTCATCTACCCATGCCCAGGTTCCCCCTTCAAAGCACCAACTGGTAAGCCCAACTCGCCAGCGAAATACCAAAAAATTGATGTGATATTCCTGTAGCTCCTGTTCTGCTCCAGATTCTGTCAGGTGCTACGCCTGCCGCTTCGCTTCTTCCTTCAGGTAGTATATACGCGCTAGAAGCCAACAAAGTTGTCGAAATCTCCATGCCCGCCTTAGCTGTCGGAGGACCGGTAAGGCCGAATCCCAGCGCCAGAAAGCATGTGCTGACAACTATCCCACCTGAATAGCATCCTTTCCATCTTCACGGAGTGAGTAATGCGACACGCACAATTTTCTCCAGCGGCTGATCGACCTCGTATAGCACACGTTCGACGTCATCAGGAGTGCGGGCTCTACTACGTATAACTTCGACACCCCTGCGCGACGCGATGTTGTCAACACTGGAATTGACGCGAACGACAACGTTACCATCCGCTTTGTGACGGATAATCCAGGCCCATGGTTCCTCCACTGGTAGGCATTTCCCGCAATTCGTGCGACAGCCATAGACTGACAGCTTCCCCTAGCCACATTGACTGGCACCTCGAAATGTAGGTGGCATTCTTTATTGATTCAATTACTCGACTCAAAGGCATTTAGCGGTCTCGCGGTCGTTTTCGCCGAAGATGTGGCGTCCATCAAGGCCCCGCCTGGTATGCCCCTTCGTATCTATCCACCGCAGCCTGTGCGTATATGCTGACCTTCATTTCTCCAGCCGCGTGGGACGACTTGTGTCCGATTTATGATGCTTTGAGCGATTCCGACAGAGGTGGCATAGCTTAGGATCGCCTCTGTCTACTTACGGAAATAAAGTGGAAAAAAATAGTACCATTTGCATTCCAGTCAACTCATTCTTTGAAGCTCGCCTCAACCCACGTATTTTGTGACCCCTAGCTAGAACTCTGATTCGGGAATTGCTTGAACGTAACGGGTACTTCAGCTTCGCTTCGATAAGATCCTATTTGTAGCGCACAGGGAAACCATCACGAGAGAACCACAGCAGTCGGCGGTCCTCCTGTATTTTACCGCCCGACCTACGTTTGGACTCTTCCGGTGAACTCGACGACCGTGATGTTCGTATGTTGCTTTTACCACTGACAACTCGGTTCGTGAAGACGACCTCCGATTTGGCTTCGCTCTGGCCAAAGAAGAAAGGGCTACGGGCCGACGAAATTGGTTCCCGGAAGCTCGCCAAAGAGCTATTCTTGTGCCTTATCTAAAGCTGTTAAAGTCGGCCCTTACCATGGTCTTCTACGTTTGTGCTGAGCGCAATCATGGACGCCTTTCTCAATGCTAGCAACTGCATGGTTTTTGTCACTGGATTATCTTTCTATGTCACGGCGACACCGCCCAATCGACGAGTCGATCAGAGCGAACTAATTATCAACACCTGGGCTGAGAGGTTCTTCCTACCTCGTCTTATGTTCCTCAATGTGCGAACTACTCCGATTCTACCTCTACCTTATCCTGATTCCGAGATGAATACACACTGTAGCTCTTTGTTGGCTCTGCATGCTTCATGCACGTCTTCAGCTCTGTTTCCTCGCTGGGAATGTGTACCCTTCGTACTTTTCATGGCACTTCGGAGTCGTTCGCATCACCCTCGATCACAACGATGGTTGGAGGTGTCTTGACACTTTGTCAGCGAATATACGCCTATGGTATGGTGTTACGCAGAGATGGGAGATCTCCACGACTTCGAAGTGAACATCAAGAAGGCCCATCGACTTGTAACCACCGGGCCTTACTCATTCGTTCGACATCCTGGTTACATCGCCTCTTGCGTAGCACGCATCGGCGTGTCGATGGCGATGTTCTCGAAGGATCATTGGCTTTATCAGTGTGGTTTAACGAGCATGGTTGGCGTGATGCTCAGCTGTATTTGGTGCGCGGAGGTAGTTTTAATTAATGGTATTATGGTCCCTGCGCGGATGAAAGTGGAGGACGACGAGTTGAGGCGTCACTTTGGGAGGGAGTGGGATGGGTATGCCTGGAGAGTTGCTTACCGCCTAGTACCAAAAATCTACTAAGAGAATTTGTACGTGGTGAATTTGGCGAATGGACTGGTGATGAACGGCTTGGCCAGGAATTGGCTTTATCAACGAATGCGGATAGTTTCGCATGGTATTGTCCTGGTACCCTCTTAGTGACTCTAGCCATTCTTTATTACAATGACATGGTCGACAACGCTACATCATTGAAGTCCGGAATGCCGCCTCGGCTTCAGGTACAACAAGAACCGCTTGTGTATCGGTGCTGTGAAAAGCTAGTTGAAAGTTCAAGGCGGAAGAAAAGCTGTGGAGAAGACCAAGGAGGGAAATAAGGGAGGGCGCTGGGATGATCAAGGGAAGGAGATCAACTCCGAGAGAAAGATATGATAGAAAGCCTTTATTTGAACAATGTCTATGGCGGAAGCCGGTGCCTAAAAGATCAGAAGAAGCGAAGAAGGATCGTGACTCCACACCGAGAAGCGCATTGGTCAAATCAAAGACAGGACATAAATCGCATCAAACATACCTAGGCGCTCCCTTGTCAGCGTCCCAATCAACAGCGCCCCTATCGTGGACAATTAGACATAGAAGCATGATAAGAGAACATGCTGACTTTTCACCGTCGGAATGCTTCTCATGTACTTCTTTGGGGTCACGAGTCTCATCGAGGATGTTCTCACCAATACCAACGTAATCCGGATATCTGACTGGGAGTTTATGACTATAAACTTTGTGATCTGACCTTAAGTCGGCCCAGGCGAACTGCGTCTCCTGAGTAACTACACAACCATGGAGAATTTAAGCACTTACTACACCATCGATGGAAGAGTCGTTGTGCTTTATCGGGATGGTAGTAGTCAGGATTCGAAACTTATCCGCACGACCGATACCCTCGATCTCGTCCCGCGTCAGATCAACTTTGGCTTTCTTCCGCACAACTACTCAATCAACGCGAGGAACGGAATAAATTACGTGGAAGTGGCTGGTGCTTACTTATAATTTCGTGCTCTTCTAACGGTTCGATTCTGCCCATGTTGGGATAAACAAGGAAGTCCTGATCGGCTTAGCTGAGATATGGGGGCGATTAGGTTATAATCCTTACATTGATGTTGCTGGTCATGATTTTGTACGCTACGGGCTCGGTCGAAACATTGTCGATAGTCAACGTCGTTTCCAAGTCGTCGGTGACGGACCCTATTGAATAAGAATCAGTTCAAAGGAAACATGGATAGGCAAAAACATACCCCAAAATCTGAGCACCCGACTTGGGTACAAATGAACGATTTCACCGCCCGTAGTCTCGATCTCGGGTAAGAATTCTACGGGTATCTTCTGGTGATGTATTCTCTTCTGTTTCTTGCGTTTCTCCCACTTATTGAACGCAAAGATCGGGTAAGCGTGCCGCTGGCAGATAATATGATTCAAAGACATACAAATTCAGCGTCGAGTTTGTACACACCGAATAGCTTGCTGATCCCAGCGCTTTCGAACAGAAACTTGTCGGTGCATGGTACGTCTAGAGGAGGTTCTTCCGTCACAGCTACCTTCGTGACTGTTTACCGCTCTCAGCAACTCCAAGAAGAAGTAAAACGCGCTTAGATACGTACTTACAACATTCAAGGTCTTGCCAACTTCGATGATCCCAGAATTAGGTTTAATGTTGTATAGCTGTCTTTGCCATTAGCACATTTGTAGTCAAATGGTTAAGGAAAGCACCTGTGAGGCGTTCGTCTTTGCTTTGAAGGCCACTGCGTACTGGTTATTATTCACTAGCGTTCGGAGACACTTTCGAGGTTTATTCGTGAAGGGACCTGGAGAAAGTCAGGAGCTGGGACCAGGCGCGTTTGGGTCAAACCCTACGGTTAAAATGAATGGAATTGGATGGAAGTATGGCTAGGGACATGGCAGGAGCAGTGAAAGCGCCATGTGTAGTTGATCATGTTGTTCTCACACTCAGCGCTTAACACAACGCATCAACCACTTCCTGTGTTTGGATATCTATATGTACACGTTCCAGGAGAAAGAACGGGCGATCACCACACAATTGAGCCAATCCATGCCTCGATGTATGTTGCAAAGTGAGCGGCCGGCCTGACTATCCGGGGCTGACTTCTTCATCGAGGTCATTCATAATGAGGCAGGGGTTAGGGGTAATCTTTCAAACGCGCCTCACACCGAAATTGCTGGATTCACTCTGAGCGAGTGAATGAATGATCATGAACTACATAAGAATCAAAATGCACGGACGAGAAGAGCGCTTCGAACATGGTTTTTCCAACTTGTAAGTCACAAGAGAAATATTCTGACTACCAAAGAGTTGAGTGAAAACAGGAATCGACTTGACTGTAACGCACCTCGTTATATCCAAGAACAGCCGACCCGATATTATAGCTTTGCCATAGTCACGAACTTCGAGGATAACGTTCGTACCCCAGTAATTCAGCCATCCATTTCGACATTTCCTCCGTACACTTGTGGCCGATGTCCTCCTCTTGAGCTATTATTTTCTTAAAACCCCCTTCGCCGACTTCTAGGCGCCGGACAAACAGGGCACTCGCGCTCCACGGAACAAGTCGATCCGTCACACTCCGGAGCACAAGGATCTTCTTACATACCCAAGAACGGATTCCTAGAGTGCGTTGACTGTGTACGGTGTATACACCGGGTCCATACGATGGACGAGGGAAACCAACGGGGGTGGCAGCGTCGATAATGCGAGCTCGATCCCTGCTCGGCGAGACGTGAGGGCCAAATAATCGGTGCAACCTAGGATGACGGCCCAAAATGTGATGCGGGATTCTGCTACTAGATTAACTACCCCTCTCTGAAGAAATATACAATAGACACACCAGTGACCATGAGCCAAGGCTAACCATGTAGTATGTCCTCCGAGGCTGATTCCAGCGACGCCCCCCTGCAGTATGATTCTCTCGCCGTTTGGAAAGAGGTATGAAGGGAGAAAATTAACGAGATGTGAGAGGTCTCGTTGCGTCCCGACTGTCTACCACCGTAAAAATCCTTCTTTGCATGTGTGAGTAACGCCGAACGCTCACGTTGGATATCGTACATATCGAGTCTACAAGCAAGCATAAGTCTCTGGGGTCAGAGTACATGCATATTACGAGAGACTAGCGCGTGGTTTGGGTTCACTTCGCTCACAGCTCAAGTTAGCTCGCTCGTCAATGAGTCTCGTTCCATGGCTTCTTAGATCCCACTTTCGGTGAGCTGATACGCGCAGAAAGAAGGGGAAAAGCTCACAATCGCTGCGATGTATAGGTCATTCTTCCTATCTTCACTGCGCCATCATTATAACCTTTTCTATGATGGGTTCCACGATGGCCCATGAAGGGAAAAAAGGTCTGAGACAGGTAGCGATGACACAAAAGTTTCTCAAGTGATTAAGAAGGATGCCAATATGTTTTCACATTCAAAACAGAAACAACCAATGAACGTACTGTGGACGCCGACATGAAGACATGAAATTCGGGCCGGGCTTCGAACCGGATTCAGGCGCCTAAATGCCACATCGAACGAGCGCAGAATTCAGGTTAGCCCACAAATATAATGCACAGCCACTACTAGTGGGTGTTTTGAATATACCCGCTTAGCATTCCGGTGATGCTTATTACAATTCCGATTGAGCATGAGCATAACGCGCAGGACACATGAGGGCCAATGGTCAGGCTTTTGGACTCGTAACTCTATGGGCGCATCATTCAGGAGGAAGTAGGTACGCCAAATATTTCTGATCCTCTCATGAGGAATGTCTGATTCCTTTCATCCTACTCCTATTGGTAGTAGGTGTCGTTATTCAGTCTATATGGAGCCACCGAGAAGCACGGTCAACGGTGAGAATGTCCGAATATCCCTCATGGGTTCGTGCTTCTCCTGGTACCGCATGGAAAATTGTATGGCATATTCAGAGCGCCTACAGGCATCACTAGGGATGACTCGCTCGTCGGGAGCCGTTCGACGCAGGCCAAGCACGTTGCTTCCAACGGAGACCTGTCGCTGGCCTCGTCTAGTCACGGGCCTCTCGTGTATAAAATCAGGTTTGTTACTGCCTTGGTAGACCCCCAGCTTCCAACAAAGCCTCTCAGCCACACAATGACCTCTTCGATTCTCCGTCTCGCATTCCTTGCTGCAGTTGCAGGTGACAGTGCTCCGCCCACGTCTGCGACGCGCACTCACCTCTTTTCACAGTGTGCACGGTTGCGCAGATGCAGATCCCCTGTGCACGTCCGTTCACCGTGCGCTCTGGCGATACTTGTGATGGAATCTCCGCAGAACAAGGCGTCTCCTCGTAAACCTATTCGCATTCACGGACTCGAGTCGGTAAAATACTGACGCGAGCTTAGTTTTCAGTTGGCGGCATCCAACTTTGGCGTCATTAACGCGAATTGCACGAATATCTCCCCAGGCCAGGCGAGTTATTTGACCTCAGCTAGCGGCTAGGTATTGACATATAATTAACCAGGTTATTTGCTTACGACGGGAGTGCTTGGACTGCAACAACGTCCACGTCGTCGCTCAAGGCGATTCGTGCACCTCAATTGCCGACGCGGCTCGAATCAGTGTAGCCACCTTGGTGGCAAACAACCCGAACCTTGGTCCTAATTGCAACCTGCTATTCCCTGGAGAGGTAAGTATCCATCCCCGCCCTCAGTCATGCCCGCCGACGACATTGCTTGCAGGTGGTATGTGTAGCAGACAGCTTCTAGACAGGGGATTTTCGCCCTCGAAAATTGAAAATGTTTCTTCGCAATGTATGTCCTTATGTTGTACGGATACAAGCGCGCTCTTCCCGACCGAACTCGATGAGTCTAATAGCCAAATATACTCATGAATTTTGACTACGGTGCTGTAGCCAATAAGAAGCAAGTTCGGGCAGCACGTACTACACGGAGCCACATGCTCAGGAATGCAACAGTACGAAGAATCCTTTCTGTAGGGGAAGGCCATACGCAAGACTTTTAGTTGCACGTGCATCGTTCCTTCGCCTTTCTCGAAGAGATTTTAGGCATGGTACCCACGCTCACGATGACAGGCGCACTCGGGAGATGGTAGTTTGAGCGACTGAGCCGGTGCCCTGACCTGATTCAAGGTGTAGATGTCCTGCTCCTGGCGGGATATTACATACACTTTATTACTTCGTACGAGTCTCAGAGAGCATCGTGAGAGCAACATCTACCGCATCATCCAGCGTGGATATCCAGGCCCATTCCCAGTTGTCGGTGCCCGCTTCACCTAGCTCGAATACTTCAGGGGCTTCATCATCGCCACAGTCTTCAGCGTCAGGACCCGCGAAAGACAAATACCGGCCATTAATTCTGGATCTTCGAGCGAAGTCTTGCGAGAACGGTCTTCGTATGCTATCATATATACGGAGCGCTTCAGATACAGGAGAGGGAACAGGACACCAACTTACATCGATTAAATCTTTAGCCTCTTGCTCCCATGTTGCAAAGCGAACCAAGATGCCATCTTTGCTTGATTTCTCCACCCAAGGTCTGTCGTATTCCGTGTTCTCCAAATCGTGCCTCATGACGAACGCACCGAAATTGATGAGTTTATTTTGAGCTAGAGGGTAGGCGATGATAAACTACCGGAAAAAAACATGAGCGAGATACATTGGGGCCGTAATGCATCAACGTACGGAATCTTTTCCTAAGTACTGAATGGAGCAATTGTTCATCAGCGGTCATAAGCGGCCCAGGACTCAGATATGGCGTACCATTGTTGCCTGATTGATTGCTCTGTGGTGCGGTGATCGTCTTCGAAGGTCTTCAAGTGAAAAGACAGCACGGTACACGATCTGGCCACTTCAAGAAGGTCGAATGCATCTTAGGAGTTCATTGACCCCCGCTGAATTGCCGTTCGATGAAAGAAGCTTAGCCTCTGCCGTGAGCATCGTCGTACGCACTGCTGACTTCACCCCATCTGCACCGATGAGCATGTCGCAGAACGTAAGGGATCCATCTTCGAAGACAAGCTCGATTTTGTAAGACGGCGCCTCAAGGTAACGGTGCCCTCTGAGTCGTTTCGAATATTGTATCCGCCCAGTTTTCACAAATTTCTGGACAAAAACCTGCCGGAATGTTGCACGGTGGAACGTCCTCAGTGGTCCTGCCAAAATAAAGGATGTCAGGAGTCTGTCGACACTTCGCAGTGAAGTCGGCGAACCTTTCGTCACCAAACGATAGGGACATTGGCTTTGCTCGATATCACCCCTACGAAGTTCGAAGGTCGCGACCGCGAGAATCTTCGTAAGGCGGTTTGCGGATCGTGTAACAGTACTGACCTAGTTCGTCCGGTGGAATTTTCTGAGCGACTTTGAGTAGGTCTTGCTCTAGACCAAGTTGCCGCATAACCTTCCAAGGACCTGCCATATGTTATCAACTTGATTCAACAGCGTCTTCTGATCCTTACGAGGCCATAAACCTATCCCAGCTCCGACTTCAGTAAGATTAGCAGAGCTTTCGTACACAGTGATCTCGATATCGGGATATCTCGAGAGCCCCAATGCGCAAGCAAGGCCTCCGATACCAGCTCCACTGCAAGTGCATGTTAGCTCAAGCGGTCTAGAGCTGAGAAAGCCTGAGATCGTACCAGATCGCTACTCGCAGCCGCTTTTCCACTTGCATTGCGATAGATGTTGTGAAAGAGGAGGGAATTAAGGTGGCCGATAAAATGCAGAGCGATAAAATAGCAATCCGTATAGGTATCCCAGTCTGAACATAGACGGTGATCACTCATGGATCCATGACTATGCAAGTGAAATGCTTGATTGAAAGGCAATCATCCCACGATCTACTCGCACTTTCTGGAGGGCTAGGCAGCAAGACCAACAAAATTGATGCGCAGAATCGAATCACTGTGACAAGTGACGAGGCACACGGGAAGCCATTCGCTGAGAGATGCCGGAAACACGATGCCAATCACTCTGATTCGAATGGAAGCTTGCGCCCAGGACCTAACAAGTGGAACTCGAAGGGGGAACCTAGACAGCTGAGTATGTCAATCATCTGCAAATGCTTCTCGCATTGTTGACCTACAGTCCGGGCACGATCCATGTCCGTTTCGAAGCTTTCGGAAGGGATGACTGGCTTCTGAAGACAGAATAGCTACGCGCCACGAGCTAAGACCGCTGCCTCAGCTAAATGGCCGCTCAATTCGTCGCAATAGAAGCAGATCTAGACCTGTTATAGCAGTTGCCAAGGCATCATATATCGCCCGTCATCACAAGTACTAAAGTGTCCCGAAGAGACTTCCCGCCACAGCAATGAGATGGCCGGGCGGGGACCCGATATGTAAGCCGAGAATCTTCATCCTCTGAACTGGGTTGGAATGATCAAAATAGTAGCCAGTCCACAACCCACAGCCGAAAAGCACTTAGCGCGTGGACCCCAAAATAGGCACTTAGCCAATCGATATCACAAACGACGATGCCCAATTAATGTAACTACCATCCGAAAATCAAGTCCGATACCTGCCCGAGCACACCTTTGCTAGGTGACGATTGCACCGGGGTCGTCTGCTTAGCAACAGGTGTACCCGCAACCGCTAGTCGTACTGGCGTTGCCTTCTCGCTGCCTGGTCTCCTAAATGCAGATGACGACGGTGCTAACTTGAGGGGTGTGCCAACAGTCACCCGTGGCGATGGTAGGTGACTTGATGGTTCGTCCACTGCCATCGCATTCTGGGGCGACATTGCCGGTTCAATGGCGCCTGGATTGCCCATTATGGCATTGCGAGGCGTAACTGGCTGCCCTAGCATCACTTCCGCTTGCGCTGGATCCTTTCAGATGAACACGTAAGGTACATACTACGCAAAGTCAAATGAGGACTTACAGCCCACTTGGCACCGACCATCCAGCTCCCGCCCAAGATTTCCCCATTTTTCCTCACAGCTCTGAGCGCATCACCGGGGTCGTTGTAGCCTATGCGAAAGCAATTCGTTACCTCCGTATGGTTATTAGCCTCAGTCGAATCGCCTAAGGATTTGAAATATTCAACTGTCTGGCTGTATTTGTCCGGTGGGTAGCCAAAGACGATGATATAAGACGCCTGGTTGTTTTGTGGTGTTGAAGGTGTACGAGCATGGCGTCTGTCGAACGAGGTTTCCGCGATTTGCTGAAAGGTATGATAAAGCGACATAAACACAACGACATCGGGGACTGCTTACATTCTGTCTGAACTGTGGTGGCGAGTCAAAATGTAGCTCGGTTGGAATGTCATTGACGGAGTTTGTCGGTGGTGCGTCTTCATCTGCGATTGTCTGTCGCTTTCTTGAACTTTCGAACATAGAAGACATGCCGAAGTCAGCCGTAGGGCCCCTCGACAGCTTGGCCTTCGTGGGTACAACCGGCACTTCGTCCGTCCGTTGATTTCCTTGAGGTGAGTTCTGTGAAGCACTGAGATAAATTTCTCGAGATTCAGACAGCCGAGGCGTCTTACATTGTTCTGTGAAGCAGACTGCGCGTCCAATATAAGACAAAGTGGCCAGGAACGATGGATTTCAGCTCACCAGCATATATCCAGCCTGATAATGACCTCTTGGGGGATTCAAACTATCCACAAAGCTCCCGGCTCCAGGATTGCCCCAATTTGGTCCACCATGGTGATTATTCGCACTGGCAGCCATTCCTGCCACAGAGAAGGTGGGATTGTACATTTTGGCGAGAAACGAGGTCGTGAATGGGTCGTAAAGCTGAAGTTCAAGAAGAGAGTGGCCATCACTGCGAAGAACCGCGTGAGTATCACGTGAATCAGCCCCTAGTCTCCTTCCTGTAATATACCCCTGAACGGCTTGCCTCAAACAAGCTCGGGCTGTTAGAGGGCGAAAGTGTATTCTTCAATTAGCCCCGATGTGTATGAAATGGATCAGTCCTAGCGAAGATATATGTATGCAAGTATGTACAATTTTCGGAGGAGGCCTGAAGTGTATAAATTTTGGCTTAGGCCTTTCTAAATGGTCTCGGAAATGTATGAAAACTGGCTCAGGCCTGCTCAGGACCATTGAAATGTACGAAATTCAATCCAGGCCTCTTCAGAAAGCTGTTGAAGTTGGATCATACTCAACGGTTAAGCGCACAGGCACTACTTCCCTTGTCTACATATAGTCAACCCCTTTCTTTTTTTTGATCACATATAAAAACCATTTCATTCACTTTCGCATCCTCAGCTTCGACTATCTTGTCGGAATCACTGAGGTATGCTAATTACTTGCTACACCTGGTTATAATGTCACTCACATATCTATTCAATGTAGAACTTGCTCGTACTCACTCATGTGTTCTACAGGTTTGTAATAGGGCATTAATATATCCAAGCTTTGACTATCTTGTTGGAATCGCTGAGAACTTGCTTGTACTCACTCATGCGTTCTACAGGTTATGGGCCCTGCTGCTCGCTGAACATATCGAATCAATCACGACTTGTTCCCTAGTGTAGCTGCATACTCAAAGCTCAAAAATATATTAAGGGGTCAACCCCTTTTCACACAATCCAGCTCACCATAGCCATTGTCGAACAAATTACTGTCCAACATGATGTCTGGTGTCAACAATACAATATGGGAGTTACCTGCAGACGAGAAATTTGATGGGATATGACCCTTCAGAGCATTCAAACTCAAACTTGAGTTGGTTGCCAGTTTGTGGGGGATGGACAGCTACCTGTCTGGTGAAATCACCAAACCGCAACCATTAATTATGGCACCCCCAGTCGCAGGAGCTACAGCAGTCATTACGGCGACACCTGCTACAAGTGTATACTCAATTAACCCCTCTCTGGAAGAATGGAAATACAGGGACAAAAAGATGAGGTTGACAATCTCAATGAACATTGAAGAAATTGGTTCCATGATTGACAACATCTCGTCCAAATCTGCAGCCACGATTTGGCAGGAGCTCAACAACAGATACATTTGTTGTAATGACATGAGGATGAACTTTGCAGACTCTGCGTTCAAGTCCTATCACTTCGTACCAGAGGGAAGTCAAATGATTGCCGAATTCTTCAAGCAACTTAGAATTAAGAGGAAAGAAGAGATGGATTATGGGAACATGTATACAGATGCTGTCTATCATTCAACAATCATTAACACACTCCCAGGGAGGGAGTTTGACACCATGCTTCAAGCTCTCTCTGGTGTGCTCAAACCTTCCAACCTAGTTGAACAGATTGAGCTCTTCTATGCTTGTGAGGAAGCAAGAACCAACAAAGTTGTGGTGAAACCTACCCAGTTGTTAGCATCGTCGTCATCTGCAGATCCATCCATACCTACCATTCAAAACTTCCGAGCATTACAAGCTAGAATGGCACAGCTTGAATCAAGGGACAAACATATGGCGAAGAAGTGCTCCAATTGCAACAAAGTTGGTCACCTGAAGGAGTCCTGCTGGGCAAAGGGAGGTGGAGCTGTAGGCAAAGCCCCAAGTTGGTGGCAACCTCCAAAAGGCAGCAACAGTGACAAGGATGCAGGTAGCAAACCTACATCTAATCTTGCAGTCGCTACACTCTCACAACACTACGCCCTCTCAGCATCCGCTCACGGCAATGTATTCCTGGACCTAGATGATCTCAATGACACCATCATAGTTGAGGCTTGCCTTAGGAGCTCTGCTTCAAACGGAACTCTTGCAGGCATCAGTTATGTACCCCTGGAAATATCACCAACCCCTGTGCGGGGAGTGAGATCTGGTCTGAAGAAAGCTTTGCAGACATCTGGACAGGCTCTTCACCTAGGTGGGAGAATATCGAATTAGCAGAACACATTTTGATACTCTGCACGACAACTGGGATTATTAATGCCAAAGAATTTATCTTTACTGTGCTCGACTCAGGCGCATCTGACCATTTTATCACCAGACGTGAAGACTTTGTCATCTACAAACCAATATCAACCAAGGACAGACTAAGTTCAAAAAAGGATTGTTGTTCACCATCATTGGAAAAGGCTGTGCCAGGAAAACCTTCATCATTGACAACCATGAGGTTACTCTGACGTTCAAAGCCCTTCACACACCTGATGTTACATCCAACTTGATATCAGTCTCAGAGCTGGATGCAAGGGACTTCTCTGTGCTTTTTTCCAAAGGGATTGTGCGAGTATTCGATCACAACGAACTACACATCCTGACGGCCACTAAACGAAATGGGTTATATGTTTTTGACGTTAAGGAATCAGCGACTGCGCTCACTGCTAAATCCTTGGATAAGCCAGTTGATATGACGGGATGGCACAATTGTTTCAGGCATGCAGGTACTGATCGCATTTGTGACCTCTTCGTCAAAGACTTGGTCAATGGGGGGAGAGTTCAAGGGAGTATCACGGTGGAGGCATGTGTTCCATGCATTCATGGGAAAGGAATACAGAGATCCTTTGACAGCAAGGTCACGCCGCAGATGGAACCACTCGCGCGCGTTCACACAGACTTATGTAGTCCAATGAGAACTGAGGGATGAAAGGGCTTCCTCTATTCCATGCCTATCATTGATGATGGGACATCCTTAGTGACAAACGGGGAAGACACTCAAGGTTATTTGCGTAGATGGTGGAGGTGAATTTGACAATGCTCTATGGCACGACTGGGTGAAGAAACATGGCATTGTGATCAAGATCATTCCCCTGCATTCATCTGCAGCAAACAGCGTAAGCACAGATCCATATACTCCTGTGTTCAAACAATCCTGTATCACTCAGGATTACCAGCATCTTTATGGTGCTGGGCTGCAGAGTATATTGTCTATACAGACAACTTACTACCCTCATTGCGTCACCCTGGCACAATTCCTGCGGAGCAATTTGGAGGTAAACATCAGAATGTCGCTCACCTTCGCCTGTTTGGATGTCGCACATTTGCTAAGATTGTAGATGGGAAGCCAGGAAAGCTTAACAACCAGGTCTTCGAGGGAAAGATGGTCGGTTACAATAAAAGAGGTGTCTACTGGCTCTACCGCAACAATGGATCCATTGTTCGAAGCAGGGATGTCATGTTCAATGAAAAGATGGAGTCTCCAAAGTCACAAGCCAGGTGGTCAAATAATGAGGAGGATTTCAAGGTGATGCCAGCCGCTGTGAACGATGATGCAATGGGACCTGTCACCAAGGATGACAATCATGCAGAACCAAATGTTGACCAAGATCAAGGGGTGGACCCTACATTCGACTGACCTCCACAGAATTTGCCTCTGCCCACGGTCCCTGAGCCTGAAGTACCCTGTCGCTCTGCTTGTTTCGTACCCTTGGTGAAATTGAAGGAAGTGAAGGAGTACATAGAAAGGAAGAAGAAAGCAGCAAAAGAGTTAGGGGATGCATGGGCTGACAAGAAAAGTGCAAAGACTCACACACGAGCAAAACCCAAGGCAAATCAGGCTGAAGCGACAACTAAACCAATGTTTCTGCCAGAATCCATCAATACACTTGATGCCTTGGAAAATGTCGCTCTCACTGCGTTAGGTCTGCCCACTGCGCCAAGAAATTACGCTGAAGCAACACATGATCCAGAGTGCTGGTGCCCAGCCAGGAAGAGAAGATGTGACGAATGGAAGTATTTGAGGTCTTCGGCCCTGTTGGCGATGTTCCTCCTGGTGGGACAGTCCTTGGTGTAATGTGGGTATTTGTGCATAAGCTAAACAGTCTAGGGGAGATCATTGGTGAAAAGGCCCATCTAGTCATTCAAGGTCAGCACCAGGTCAAGGGGAGAGACTACTACAAGAAATACGCTGGCATCATGTGTCTTGAATCATTACACATGCTTCTAGCCATGTGGGTCACACTCGATTTCTTCATCTGGCAAATCGACTTCAAGTCTGCGTACCTCAATGCTAAGCTCGAGGAGAAACTCTGGATCTGCCTACCAAGAGGGTTCATGTATGAAAACTCACCTGAAGTCATCCTTCCATTGCTACGTGCACTCTATGGGGCTGTCCAGTCAGGAAATGTATGGTGGAAGATGCTTAACAACGCGTACAGACTACTTGGTTATATTAGGTCAATCGCAGATCAATGTGTCAGGGTACGGCGATCTGAATTGGGCGAGACACACACAGGGACCTATACTGATGACACAGCTGGAGCCTCATCAACCAAAGAAGAAGCTGAATGGGCAAAGAGGAAGATTGGAGAGAAATTCCCAATCAAAATTACAGACGATGTCGAGTTCTCACTTGGAATGTGACTTACACATGACAGAGAAAAAGGGACAGCTAGCTTATCCATGTGCACATACTTTGAACGACTCCTGGATCGCCATGGGTTCTCTGACATCTGACCAAAGACCACTCCTTTCGCGCTTGGTACAGTACTAAGCAAGAAAGGAGCTCCTTCAACTGATGAAGAACTCGCATTCATGAGGGACAAACCCTATGACACTATCGTTGGAGGACTACAATATGCAGTAGGAGCCATGCACCCTGATCTTTCATACTCGGTAAACGTTTTTAGTCAGTTCTCGTGAAATCCTGGACCCACACATTGGAAGGCATTGGTGCATGTACTCGCATACATCAAGGGCATGCTTGACCTCAGGCTCACCTATAGGCATGACATCAAGGATGGGTTAATACCAATCACCTACGTTGATGCTGATTATGGCGGCTGCCCAGATACTTGACGTTTGACCATGGGAGTTCTTACAAAGATGGCTGGCGCACCCACATTCTGGATGTCAAAACACCACAATACTATGGCAATGTCAACTGTCGAGGCCAAGTTCATGGCCCTCTGCCATGGTGCACAACAAGTAACCTGGGCATTCAGCTTCATGACTGAACTAGGGTACCCCCAGAAGCTACCTATGGTCATCTACAACGACAATCAAGGATCCCTCAGCATATGCGAAAACCCCTCAGACCATGCACGGTCAAAACACATCGATAGTAGGTTCATGAAGATCTGCAAGCTTGTCAATCCCGAAGAAGAAGGTGCAACACAGAAGCTTGCTGTTGAATATGTTGCTAGTGCGGAGAACCCAGCTGACATCCTTACAAAATCATTGTCAGCCAATGCTCATTGGAACCAGATCAATCTCATGGGTATCAACCGTAGTGTTTGATCCAGGGGAGTGTTGAAGTTGGATCATACTCAACAGTTAAGCACACAGGCACTACTTCCCTTGTCTACATATAGTCAACCCCTTTCTTTTTTTCGATCACATATAAAAACCATTTCATTCACTTTCGCATCCTCAGCTTTGACTATCTTGTCAGAATTGCTGAGAACTTGCTCGTACTCACTCATGCGTTCTACAAAAGCATCAGGACCGTCCCAAGTGTACGAAACCTGCTCAGTGAGCCCTAGAACACACTAATGCTGCCTCTTATTCACAGAAAAGACTGGCATATCTACACAAAAGTTGCAAAACTGGAACTACTTAGTGACTGATCATGACAAAGGAATTGGGCCCCTCTTCACCTTCACCATACATTCGAGGACAGAATACTGCATAGAGCACAAGAAGGCCACCAATGGCAATAACTCATATTGCTTGGAGGGAAATCGGAATGCTGCATTGGGAATATTGTGCAACTGTCATCCAGAGTATTGACAGACTTGGAGGCTGATGTATGACAGTGCAGTGACATTTGTGGTTGTTGTTTGTGGTGTGTGCTGCATGTTTTTACTACAGGTTTTGGAATAAAGTATGACAACCAATTGAACTAAGGTCATAATACTTAGTCGAGACAAATTAGAATGTTGAACATACCTTGGCCTAACCACTCCATAAGGGTCTTTGGAATAAAGGGGACCATGCTTCCAACACCAGTCTTTGCAACTGAACACAGAATTTGTTTCCTACATATTTACTTGGTAGCAAGCACTGTGTAGCATTTTGGGTTAAATTTTGACTTGACTTCTTACATTCTGTCAAAAAAAAGAATTTTATAACAAGTGCGATGACTACAGAAAATTGCAGGTAAGTATCAACTTCTTGACACAGAACTTGACTTATGAGATTTTAATGCTTGAGCTAGAGACCTCTCAGATGTATGAAAATTGGACCAGGGATTTGTCCTATTTTTGTCTCTGAAGTGTACAAAATGCCTCAGGCTGGCGGCCTTCAGCTGCCTGGAAGTGTATTATTTAGAATCAGGCCTTTGGCTGTATTATCAAGGGTCCTGCTGTTAGCAATAGTTTTCGAGCTCAGGTAGTCCCAGTGTAAGGTATCCCAATCCCTTACTACACCTTTCCCCCTGTCCCCTGACTAGGTACAGTCACATGATTACTGTATTTCCTTATATATGGATGTTGCATACTTATTCTACTTACTTCCTCTTGTACTGTTACTTCCATCCTTACCCTAATACACCTCCATTTGATTCTTTCACCTAGTCCTGCCCTTGAGTGTTGTCACCTCCAGGTGTCTTCCACCCAGGCTCCTAGAACCAACCACTTGTACAATTTTTTCAAGCATGTGATGTGTGCTAAGGCATGATGTAAACAAGTACATCACCAAGCAAGCTTGAAACTCTTGACAGAGAGGCTGGCAAAATATGTCGCTGAGAACCCCAAATTCATTCCCATGCCCTTTGCCAAGAGTGACCCAAGTTGTTGCTTATTTGCTTATTTAATTGTAGTTCTCACACTCAATAAAACTGGATGTAGTAATTTACTGAGATCAAAATTAATCAAATTATATGGTACATGTCTGACTTGCAATGCATCTGAAGTATCGAAGCCATATGTAAGCTCACATTGAAGTACTTCGGCAAGCAGCCATGTCTGTTTCAAATCCAGGTGGCAATGGCTATCTATTGTGACCAGGAGGATGTTGTTGCCTGCACACCAACAGGGTCTGGAAAGACTTTGTTGTTCTGGATTCCTCTGATCATTGTGCCGCTGTTGAATTTGCTGTTAACCTTATTCACTTTTCGCTTCTTATGCCATCATCGCACCAAGTTTAATCATTGAACATTGATTTCGTCATCTGCAGAGAGTAACAACAACAATATTCCCCACAGAGTGGGTGCCAGCTTCTCAGTCTTCTTAATGGCCTCTTCCACTTGATAGGCACATAGTTGCTCCTCTGTTATTGATCTTGCAGTGAAATGAAACTCATTTGTTTTTGATGACAGTTCTACCACTTTGCTCTTGCACTGATGCAATACTCACTTGTTCACACCTTGTGAATATGCTGCCAACAGCCTTGGATGCTGTTCCATCGCCTGGAGGATTAACAGGAAATGATCAATCATATCGTCAAGTGCCTGGTGGTGCGCAGCACTGTTTAGAAGTGACAATAGCAATTCCCCCAGCATTGTATGAAGGCTTGTTAACATGGTTAACACTGTTTAGTTGGGAAGTTGTCAAGGTCATCTTCTGTTTCACTTGTCATACTGTTACAATGCCTATCTGTATTGCAAATCTATTGTAGTTTGGCGACTGAGGTACCCTAATCAGACTTAGGAGGCATATGGTAGCAAAGCATGATTTATCCCAACTAGGACATAAGTTGTCTGCTGTAGTCTGCTGAGGCATAGCTGTCACAGTGACTTCAAGCTCTTAGCAAAGGGCATGGGAATGAATTCCAAGGTCTCAGCGACATATTTTGCCAGCCTCTCTGTCGAGGGTTTCAAGCTTGCTTGACAATGTACCTGTTTACATTGCGCCTTAGTGTGCATCACATGCTTGAAAAATTCATACAAGTGGTTAGGACCTGGGAAAATCTCACCAAATGTTGGTTCAGTATCTGCTAGTGTTTTGTTCATATATGGAAGGAAGGTTGGTTCAAAAATAAGAGGCATCTCCTAGCATTACATGAGATTCCCATGCTTAGGTTGCTTCCAATTGTCTCCCACTAAATCCCCTTCCAGCAGGAGGTCAATTCAGTATCTCCTACCTGGCACCAATCTTCCACACACATGGGTTACGACTGAATGATTCACTTCATTACAAAGCTGCTATATTCCAGGCACCTCACAGCAAAGGGCGTAGGTTTCAAAATTCTGAACTTGGGTCTGGCCAACATTACTTAATCCTGGGGTGTGTAGGTCCCACCTATATGGGTGGGTGAGTAAACTGCTAGTGCTGAGCATGTGAGCCCCTGTCAGATTAGTAACTGACAATCTCAGAGGAACTGAAATAAATTGCTCAGAACATGGAAACTACAAGCACTGGCAACTTGCCACTTGGATAGCAGCTTCACTATCATTACATGGACACTCCGGAATTTTTATTTTATTTTTCATGATTTTTTTTGTTTTTTAGAGGTTAGTTATGTCTATCTCCTACTTTTTCTGACTTGCTGGATAGGCACATAGCGGAGTTACAATGTATCAATAAACACATCAAAGCGGAGTTATACATTGTATTGATAGGAACAGTCCGCGCGGAGCCCAGCGGAAATTGCCCAATATGGGTAAGTCTACAATGTATGCAATAACAACCATCCGCGCGGAGCAGCTCGCACATTGGAAGGGCCGAGGGATTGACCGGCAATGCAGCAGAATGCTGTGGAACGGTTAGTGAGGTGGCTAGGTTGTTTCCAATCATTCCTATACAGGTACAATGAGGCAGCAGGGATAAAATGTCAGCAAATCGGTCCAACATCGGGCTACCGATGTAGGCCGATTTTTTGCTATTGCGGCTGATGGTTTCAGCTAGCATGTAGCCGAGACCTACTGGGATGATGTATATGATGCATCAGTAAAGAAGTCGGCCCAAATAAGCAAAGAATCGGTACAATCCGATGTCCGGTGCGGGCCGATGTTTTTGGGATACAGGCCGATGTTTTCAGGTAGTAGGTAGTGTGCATGTACTGTATTGTTATACATCATGATACCCAGACCAAAGCAGCGGCCCATGTAGGCAAAGCGTCGCCACATCGGCTGTACAACGGAGGCCGAGGATTTGCGAAACAGCCGAAATTGTTAGCGGGTGAGTAGCTCGCATGTTCACGGATGAAGTGCATGATACCGAGACCAAAGCACTGGCCCATGTAGGCAAAGCGTCGCCACATCGGCTGTATGACGGAGGCCGAGGATTTGCGAAACAGGCCGAAATTCTTAGCGGGTGAGTAGCTCGCATGTTCTTGGATGAAGTGCATGATACACAGACCAAAGCGGTGCGGCCGGTTAGTAGCAGCTAGGTACGGTAAAATTCGGGTGAAGGCCATGCGTATTTAGACAGAATGTCTACACATTGGATGTCTGGTGCAGACCGAGGTTTTGCGAAACAAGCCGACAGTCTCAGCCGGTGGGCAGCGGGTATGTCCGAGTTTTGCAGTACCTGCCAATGTATTTTAGCCAATGAGTAGGGGGCATGTTCTACCATGTGGTATACAGTACCAAGTCTAAATAATTTCAACATCAGACCTCAGGCAGAGGCCGAAGGTTTGCAGGTTAGGCCGATTTGTCGGCAGGTGAGTAGTGGGTATGTTGTACTCTAGTATGATATATTCAAAGTCCAAACAAAGCGTCATTATTTATAGCAAGAATAAAGAACAATGTACGACGACTGTTCAATCACAAGACATCATCGGCAAACTCGGCATCCGGGATATGTTCAAAGTGGACATTTTGATAGCGCGCTTGGAGGGGGGTGAGTTGACAATGTAAATGAAGAAACGAAGGAACGAACATACATTGAAATCCCGGAGTATGGGAGGCCTGTAGGTATGCCCGAACATCATCGGGAATGTCGACATCCCCGTCGGAGTCATCCGAGTATTCCGAGTACGCGTCATCCACTTCATCAATGGGTGAACCCCTGCGACCAACCTCAGGAGATGAAGGAATATGGGAGATATTGGCTTGCATCTCCACCATGCTGAATGCGTGCGAGTTGTCGGCTTCATCGTCTGTATAGCCGCCAAGGGACATTGCATCATCGTCATCTTCGGCCTCTTGCTCGGCAGGCGGTGTGTGCTGACGATGGCGCGATAAGTCGACGCCCGGGGTGTTCTCCTCCATACTCTCATCATCGGCCATCTCATCATCAGAACTTGGGTCCTCGGTCGACTGACCACCCAAGCTCGCCTCATCATCGGAAGCCGCGAGCGAGGCGTGATGATCATCGGCGATCTCATCGGTGGAACTCGGGTCCTCGGTTGACTCACCACCCAAGCTCGCCTCATCATCGGAAGTTGCGACCGCCTTGTTAGGTTCATATTCCATGGCCGATTCACCACCGAGAGAGGCATCGGAGCCACTGGCTGAACCGGCTAACGGCTGAGCCGATGCTTGTCCGATGGCCAATTTCTTACCTACAATGCTTGATGATGTCCCTCCAAGGCTCTGGAAAGAGTCATCGTCGCTTTCCAGAACGTCCACGACAGGTATTATTGGAGGTTTCGGGGTATCGGAGCCAGATGGGACGTACTCGGGTGAATTGTGACGAGGAATAGTCGGCTCGGACCGGCGCAAGGATGACTGCGCACGGTCAAGGGCTGCAAAGCCGGTCATTTCAGCCTTAGCATGGTGAGGAGTATATGAGTAGATATATGGAAAAGAGAAAAAGGAATCATACCAGTGGCTCTGAGAGTTTCGGTGTTCGGAACACCGACGCAAGCCGATCATGTGGACGATTCGCTGAGGTAATGTGAGGTATACTCCCATCATCTTTGGGTTCAATTGGCGTCAGTGGCTGGAGGTTGTAGATGAGCGGGAATTGCGCATCACGAATCTTCGATGCCTGGTCGAGCGTGTCGCCTGAGCGTTCGGACCCAGATGGCAAGGTCCTGAAGTATCCGTCGTGCGTTTCCGAAGGGCCGACAGAGTCCGCGCGAAACTCGGCGAATACCTCTTCCAACGATAAGTCCGGGCCCTCGCTCCAAAACGCGTTCGTCCGGTTGGGGATCGCCTTGAGCGACTGGCGAGCGACCTTGTTGATAAGGTCGATGAGGGCGTGATTTTTCCGCCGAAGGTCCTCCATGGCCTTCGTCGCCTTCTTTCGGTTCGCGTGCTCAGGAGCCGGCTGGTTGTCGTCCAAAATTCGCTGGATCTCAGCATCCAGCTCAGTGGCGGTTTGTTGCGTCTCGGCCTCGTCCGCGTTGTCGGCTTCCTTGTAAATTACGGCTTCGTAAATATCGAAGAGGGCGGCCGCCTCCTGCCCGTGAGCCGCGACAGACATCATTCTGTCGTTCGTCACGACCTCCAGTGTGGACATCATCTGCGTTATGATGTCAAGCCGCTCGATACATCGGTCACAAGGCGGCGACGTAATCGGAATGGTGGCTTGTGCCCCGTACCGAACAATCAGTACGCTGAGCGGGCGGTGTACCGCATCTGCATCTTTGTACAAAGGGATATTTTTCTCGCCTTCGCTTTCGGATAGCTGTTCTCCCCATGCCTCCAGACATTGAATGATCGTCGCTGCGGATAGAATGTGGGGCGAAGGTGAGCTTCGGTCGGCCTCGGCTGCTCGGCGTGATGCCGCTGTTTCCCACCAAGCATGCCTATGAGCTAATGGTCGATTAGCTTGTTTCAGACGGTTGATTCGCGCGAGATTCAGCGCCTTTCCGAGTTCGCGGGAATCTTGGAATGACGCGGGCGTGATCGAATCCTCCTCGAGGCCTTTGGCGAGCGCCCGAACAATTGGACCCGGCGTCACAATGTGTCCCAGGGCAACCGATGCACCGATTGTGCCGAGGATGTATTCCTAAGGGATCAAGGAATCAATGGTTTGTGAGCACTGACACCACGGCATCTTACAAGTTCTCTGCGCAACAGCGCGACGGGGACCGTGTCCCAGCTGCGCCTCATAGCGAGCAAAATATCCAGGAACCGATGATCAGCATAATCAACAATTAATTGCGATGGAATTCTTCGCCCCCATGCTGCGGCCTGGGGTCTCAGGGGTCCGGCATTGAGTTGATCGTATGAAAAAAGAGGGATCGCGTTCATCGGCATGGTGGTAGTGTGGTAGTGAAGATCAATCTGCTCAACTTAGGTTTGGGTAGCAATACAAGATTGTTGATTCACAGATACACGAAGGGCATGTGATGTTAATTAAATCATGTGACGAGGTGAAGCTGTGCTCGATTGTATTTGATGAATTCCCCTTCAGCCACCTGAGCCTGCCGCAAGTACTGGGCGGCCTTGCGTCGGGCATAAGCTTTTGCCCCCGGACTACTGTCGGAGCTCCGATCCACCCATACGTCATGGTTGTGCTTGAAATATCTAACAGTCCACTCCATTTCGTACTTTACCAATAGAAGTTCTTCCCGCCAGCGGAAGGCGAGTGCGCGCGATTTGAGATAAAGCACACGATTACCTAGTTCGATGATGTGGTCATTGACTACTGCCCATTGTCGTTAAAAATTACTCACTTTCTTGTAGGGCGGCCGGAGCCGATTCATCATCTCGGCCAACGTGCCAAATCCAGGAAAGGTTCAAGGTTGTAGACCCAGGTTGGTTTGGGTTAACGACATATGTATTACTCTTGATGTCTGCTTTAGACAGCTCCTTGAACTTGCGGAGGATGGTATCATCGGCCTTCAGTGTCATCATCGCGTGCCGACATCGGGCATAAGCATACACAAGATCGCTTCGCTTCTTGTTCAGTGTGTTAATTCGATCGCGCGATCTCGTTTTTATGAGTTGCCGGCCAGCGCCGCGCAATGTATGACTGTATAACATTGACTTCTCGGCAATGATCTCGCGAAGCGACTTGAGCAATGCATCGGCCTGACGCTCTCGCAGTCCCAACTCATGTGACCTGAGTTGCGCTGCACACTGGGGCACTGTTGATGGCAAAGGAATGATGACGTTTTCAGCAAGCAGGTGTGCGCCGGTATGACTCGGTGATGCCGTCATTGGATGCTCGGCCAGCAGAGGAGAAGCGACGGCCGCAGTGAGAACCGTAGGAACATCGGCTTCATCAGAAGACTCCTCGTCATCAACATCAATCTCATTGTCTGGTGGCTCAAAGTCATTCAGGTTTGAAAATAATGCGTCGCCAGGAAGCGGCTCGGTCCCCGTCATTGATGCCGGTGGGTCAATGTTTCGAATGTCGGACCCATCAATGCCTAACACACGACTCTGCAAGGCAATGTTGCTTATGCCCTTGGATATTTTCTCCCGCAAGTTAGCGATTTGCCTCGCCTCATCTGCTCGGCCGTTCTTCAATGCGCGCTTAGCCCGGCATAGGACGTGCCATCTTGAAAATTCGAATATGAGAGGGCAATATTAATGTAACAATCAGAACTGAACTTACTGCAACTCTTGGACCTCTATCGCTTCTCGTATCCACTGGTATTCGCCATTCAACGGCTCATCCTCGGCAGGAACTGCCAGATGGTCTTCATAACTTGCAGACATCCCATAGATATCCATCACTGATAAATCAATGTAACGAGTGTTCTCTGCTTCAACAACGGCATCGGTCCATGCCGCGATGTTTCTCGTGCCGACACGCTCTGCGATTTCATCCCTTGTATCTTCTGCATCAGCTGCCCGCTTGTTGGCGAGAACATATCGTTTACAAAGCATTCTGACTGAATCTGGAGTCAATCTGTTTATTCATAGGACACAGCAAATGGATCACACCGATGTTCAATGCTTTCTTGTGGTTGGAATCACAGATATGGTCGTCCAACATTTCCGCTCGGTGAGCGAGTGTGGCCGTCCTCATCGCCGGTGTCACTGCATTGAGATTCGCCCATAGCGATTCCAAAATCTCGCCTATGACGATCCCGGATTGTGGGATGAACATAGACGAGAAGCGAAACAGACAATTTTCTTTGTGCCCATGGACGTGGAATTGGCCTATCGCAAAGTCCGTGTCAAGGCCGACGGGGAGCCGGTGGCCGATCCGCCTCTGGAAATGGACACTGTATTGACAGGCAATGTCATAGAAGAACAGAAGCCCCTGCTCTGGATCCATGTTGGAGTACTTTAATGACTGAAGTAACACCCAGTCAACATTTTTCTGCTGTTCGCCTCTGTAGAGGTCGGCGACACCGCCTGGGGCGAAGCAGCCGTGCCGCGGGCAGGCGATCGCCACAATGCCATTGATATCACATGTTTTTGGCGTACAGGAGAGTGTTCTCTATTGCTCGAAAGCTGTTCTCGCAAGGCGCTTTCTGTCTCTCGGTTAGTCACTGTTGGCGCCGCGGTCAAGCCGCTACACACCGTCTTGATATTCTCTGCTGCCCGCAAAAACTCGGCATATTCTTCACGATGTGGTAACATGCTTGACCCAGGTGATAGCCATACATCCTTGTCTCCGGTGGATTGTCGGATATGGTCGGCCTTGAAGTTTCCGTCGGCCATGAGCGTTCGGCGGTACACCCACCTACGCAACAATCTGAGCAATCAGGATTCAGAAGCTAACCACATTACGCACTTGTTTTCATCCTCTTTCCAGTTGTCAGGTAGGTTCACACCTGGTTGCGGACAACATGGACAAAACGGCGCAAGCTCGGCTGTGCGAACTTCGCCGATGGTGTTGCCATCGCTCTCTCGCGTCTTGTTCCGACCACCCCATTTCAGTTTCTTCAGCCATCGCCAGCATCGAGACAAGCGCCGGAGTTCCGCATATCGCTCAACGACTACCTGAGGTGCCAAGGGCTCAGTCTTTCGCCTTAGTAGCTGATAGTATTGGTATGCCGATGTCTTACACTCCAGATTGGCCAAGCGGAAGTCCTCCAGAACGTCAAAGGTGAACATAGTCTTGAATATGGTGAAGCTTGCCGGCATCAGTCGCATCCGTACGGCACCAGCGATCCTCTCTTGCGGGCCCCCACATCCACATTGTATGTATGGTAACGAATGAAGACCATTCGTGTGCACGAATAAAACATATGGATTTTGGTCAGAATCCATACTGGGAGCGATCGGGTGGTCAATCGGCGCCTCGGGAAGACCGGCCTTCCCCTCGTCCTCCTCGTCGGCGCCATCCAGGTCCTCTTCTCCACCGTGTGCATGCCTGGCTTCCTCTTTCTCAAGCTCTTCAATGATTTCATCAATGTCAAAACGCTCCTCCACCCCCACCATCCCGCTGCTCGACGGTAATGTCGGCGTCCGCTCGCCGGTCTCGGTATGTATCTTCCACTTCTTCAACTTCATCCTCCCCTTCATCCTGACTATCGCATGTGGCTTGCAACCTTATTTGTTCGTCCGCTTTGTGCTTCAGCCATTCGCATCGCCGATCGGTGTTACCGTGATCGACGATCACGCACACGCCGACCTCCCAGAGGCTACCTGGACGAAAGTATTGGCCAGTCCATTTCTGGATCCGATGAAAGGGCATTTCTAGGTGTGCATTCCGCATACATTCGCGACAAAACATTGTTCTCTGATGACATTCCTTGCATCGCCAACTTGCTCTTCTGCGCTCGCACGCACAGCGTGTGCTAATCAAGGCCTCATGCTCCATCAAAGCATTCATCACAATGCCGGCACGCGCGACAAATTCCTCCAAATAGTCTCGTTGGCTCTATTGCAATTCTCTTTGTCTAGCTTTGGCAATCGTGCATGAATTAATTTGCTCACCTTTGTCTTCGATGCAGCAGATACTGCGATTTGTTCATCCTCCGTGTATTCATGGTCAAGTACCATTGGTGTGGTCCTGTCGGGGACAACAGTCGGTGCATTTGTGGCAAACCGAATTCCACTATCCTGGTGTGGGACATGATCATAAGCGGTGTATTCATGCTCAGTGCCATCAACAGAATCGGTCTCGAATTGAGTTGTTGCCCAAGTGGACTGAGAAAGCCTCGGATGGTCGAGATCCAACACTTGTTGTCGCTTTCTGGGAGGCATACTGTTGTTGGGGAGCAAGCAACCTTCTTGTAACATTCACACGTGTAATAAGTGACAGCTGCGATGCATGGTGGCACACCTCGCGGTCAGGGCATGGTCCCATGATGTCCCTCACTGTGAACGCATGTATAAAGATGGGAAGTGTGGGTATTCATCACCCCGACTTTCACCCACTTTCACAATGGCGACGGTCACGCAACTAGCGAAATACAATCAAGGGGAGAGAGCAGTTCTGAAATTGTGGAAGCCAGGCTACCTTGCTGCGAAGACAACCTCAGAGCACAAGACAGCCTTTGCCATCGCGGCTGCAGAACTATTTAATTACTGGATTACACAAATGAAGACAGATGCGGAGAAGAAGAAGGGCTTCAGTCCAGAAGAGAAAAAACAGAGGGAGGGGGTAAATGTCATGGTTATCGTCAATCAGATGGGTATCTAAATCTCACCCCTTGCACACTAGGAACTCCTTGCATGGGTTAGAAATAACTGGCGGGCCAAAAGACATCGCAAAAAGGTCACCGAAGATGGCGGTCGGCTGCTCCGCATCGGCTACCGAACGGTACTACCGAGAATGGACGCTTACAAGGAGCGCATTGAGGAGTATGCTAATCAATACTTGGAGGCCGCCGTGCTCGGTGAATTAGAAAAGGCGAAATCGGCTTACGCGGAGGGTCGTTCGCTGACCGAAGACATTGGTGAGATGGTGCAAGAGGAGGAACCTGACTGGGTGGATGTTGAGGCCAGGATACGGACAGCGGCCACAAAGCGAAATTCGCTCGGATACCGAAGCATGGCGATGCGGCAGATTTACTTTGCCATGGAACCACTAGAATGCGATGCGGTGAAGGAAGAGATAGCAAAGCTCCAGGCGGAAAGGAATTCTGAGCCAGTGCGACGACAGTAAGTGACTGACAGCATTGACCGCGGAATAACCGGCATTGACCTTGAATAGATATGCGATGCTCGGAGCACTCAAGGCATTGGATGCGAATTGCCGCGACATGTTCAAGAGGTTTGGAATGCTCACATACAGTATCGCCGTATTCTTGGACCCCGAAGGAAACCCGAAGTTCACAAGGTAATGTGGTTCAGATCCCATCGCTTCAACGCCGATCTAACCTTTGGCTAGTGCGGACGCAGGTCGGCTTATCTTTAAGGACAATTTAATCAAAGACAAGCGACTCGAGGACCAAGTCTGGTACCACTTTACACAACAAGTGGTGGCGCTGAACAAAAAGAGGTTTGGAAAGGCAGATGATCCGACCGCTGTGGACAACGATATCCCGGTCGATGCGTTGGACAGCCAAATCCAACTGTCCAAAAATGCCGACGGTACGCCGATACTACCATCGCGTTTCGTCGCCAATGTGCCTGTACATTCAAAGATTGTCAAGCAAACACTGCGACTCTTTCTCAATGCGCATTACTGTGAGTAGGAACATCTTTAGCAATTGGCGGCTGACACCGATGCTGCCGATAGTCCTCGCTTCAGGCCGACATGACACGAAGGTGCCATGGACAGTGCTAAGTCAGCATTGTGAAGAGGCGGTCGCAGCCGACTATCTGCCGACTGCCCCGATGTTCAAGTTTGGGCAACCACATAACATGGTGGCGGAACTGGCAAACGAGTGGTACGACATACTGCTTGCTAAGCAGGAGACAGAACGACCATTCAAGTTCAGGGCGTATTACAACACGAAGGAGAAGCAGATGATGCCAGCAAGGTACAGTGCCGACCGGTTGGGACGCACTCGACCGGTCACAACCCCGGCACCTATCCGATGGAAGGTCAAGGCAACGAAGATCATTACAAGTGATCAGTCAACGACGGTTGTAAACAGTAGTAGTCCAGCACAACCATTGACGGGTGATCGGTCTGTCCGCACGGGAAGCGAGGCGAGCGACATGCTACCCAATGTGCCACCACCGGGAAGGGCGCGATTATCTCGCACGTCCAGGCATGTAATTATCAGTGACAATGGGACTCGTTCACGATCGCCCACACCGAGCTTCCGGACACAAAGCGAATCTCCCCCGCCCACACCCGCGTCTCCGCCGAGGAAGATTAAGAAAGGAGGAAAGACAAAGCCTGGTAAAAAACGATTGAAGGGAGCAAAAGCCGACGTATCAGCATCACTCGCCTCCCAGCCGATTGCTATTCGACCGAAGCCTCGCAGACTTCAACTCCCAGCCACAGAAGAAACGAATGATCCAGAGCCACAATATCCACCAGTACATTCAAACACGGCCGGCCGAGTTACAGATCGGTCCGAGGCGCGTGCGATCAACACTGCGCAGCATACAAATACGCTTACGACCCAGCCGAATGCAACCACAAGGAAGAGAGTAACAGAGGAAGAGAGGCTTGCAAGGGATGCAGAGCAGTATCGGGCAGCCGAGGGCAGCAAGCGGCAGTCCAAGAAGTCGAGTCGCGCTCTTAATCAATAATCTCTCTCATGTGAATTCGAAGTCAACAAAATGTATTATATTACAATAACAAACTTATTATATTAAAACTAAGAAAAAACGATATTAAAATAAAGTTCATATTCTACTTCTTCAATCTCTTTGTCTTGGTCGAGGCACTTCCTGTAGCCTTTCGCTTCGCGGCCTTGCTATCATCAGGCGCGGGTGTCCGAGACGTCGAGCGAGTTGACCGACGAAGGGTGTCTGTCGGTGTTTGCTGACCGTGTTCTTGTCATCCGCGGGGGAGGCACTTGCAGCTGAGCAAGTGCATGGGTTAGGTTTGCAAGGGCGGTGTTCCCATGTGGAGTCGGCTCTTGCACGGTGATAATCGGTGCCGCCGCAGCAGGCGACGAGGCGAGGTCCATGTTGACATCCTCGCTGGCGGCTCGTGCCTGCGAGGGAGCGGGAGGCAAAGGGGCGGTCGGCAAATCGTGCGCCAATGACGGTGAATGTGTCGGGGATGGTGAATGCGGTGGCGGCGTGGAAGGGGATGCGGGGGCTTGCGACGGGGATAATGGACGATGCGATGCCGGGGGAGGGGTGCAGGGAGGCGCAATGGTCGGTGGGGGTGGGGGCATGTCGGGGAGCGGCGGAGGAAGCGATGTGGCTGCTGGGGGGGCAGGCTCTGCAGGCTCTGCGACAATGGGGGCGATGGGTCTATTGGAATGGCGTTGTGCCCATTCGCCGACCAATGTTCTCTTGTCTGTTGAGCCCGCTGCCTGATACGCCGGCTCGCTCCTTTGCTCGACCGAGCCTTCCGCGTCGGCCAAGCCGTTTCGACCGAGCATGTCGAGGACCAGCTTGAGTCCCCGATCCACGCTGTCTAACTTGTTGGAGTTTGACTCCAACCTCCTGTTTACCTCTCGGCCCAACTCGCCTATTTGTCGGGCCATATCGTCCATCCGCCGATTTGTCTCCTGCATGAACACTTGCCACTCGGCCGGCACCGGTGCGACCTCGTCCCTCTGTCTGCGCATTTGCGAGATGAGGCTGTTGGGTCGTCGAGCTCCCGCACTCGTTCACACCGCACCTTCTTTTGTTGGCACCTTCGGCACGAGCCGACCGGGTTCCTCGCCAGGCGCTGACATGGGACCTCCGCCTTCATGCACCGGAGACATCCCGGTTCAAACTCACCGTTGGTCGGCCCAAGCGACGGCAACCGGGTCGTTCCACGCATGTTCCGCTCGACTATCTCGACCTTAGGCAGGGCCATCGAACCCTTTCTGGGTTTCGCCTGCCGACGAGGATTCCTTCGTTTGCCGGACTCGCTTTCTTCGTCGTCATCGCTCGGCTCCGGGAACTCCTCGCCCTCATCGCTCGAGGGCTCACACCGTCGGCGAGGGCTGCTGCTCAGTCAGCATCATAGGCGGTTACAAGTGCAGCACTTACCTTGCTTGGGCCGGCTACTGGTCGCCCACCTTCGCCCGCCTCATCCGTCTCCGAACCGACCATCGACTTTGACTTGGCGGTGGCACGTTTCTTCGGCGCAACTATCTTACGCACCGTTATCTCATCCGTAGCCTTCCCCTTGCCCTTCTCCATCCGTCGCGTCATCGCCTCATCCAACGTCTCGATCCTCGGTCGGATGAGCGCGTCGAATTCCTCCTTCTTAACGATCTTCATCTCATCTTCATCCACTGTCGGCGATCGTCGCGGCCCCCCTCGGCTTCGATTGCACCCCACCGTGTTCCCGAACCACTTTTCTCCCCTCATGATGCTCCACGTCGCGTCGCTTCGGAGCAGTCGGCGCTTTGTCCTTGGGCGCTGCTGCCTTCGGCACCCCCGATGGCCCTGTGCCATCCACCTCCATCGCGTCCTCGGCCTCGGCTACCCGCTCTCCTTCCTTTCTGCTATCCACGCCAGACTGATCAGCCCGCCCACCTTCTGACTTTTGCCGCTTCCGTAGCTCCCGGGCGGCCTCGGCGACGGCGCAGGCCGTCTTCGTGCGGGGGTTTTCAAAAAAATCCCTTACCAAGTCGTCGGTCTTCTCCTTCAACGCGCTTAGCGTCCGCGTGATCAGCCACTTGGCTTCTATCTCCTTTTTGAATTTTCTGTTCGATGCCCTTTTCGCGAATGCGTACTGTAATGATGTTCGTCGCTCTGTCAGTCATGCAGGTGCCACAGAAAATACACTTACCATTTCCTTTCGGTTGTCCATGAACCATGTCAAACCCGTGCCGGCAGCGACCTGGGCAAGCAGCTGCTGCTGCAGCTCGGTGAATGTGGCGGTGACGGCCTGTTGCGAGGAGATGTCGTATGCGATGGTGGCGGACATTGTTTGAGAGTTAGATTGCTGAGGGGTTGAGTCGGCTGAGCGTGCTGGTGGTGCGAAGTGAAGTGAAGTTGAAGAAAAGTTGCTGACGTGACAGATGAACCATTTGCGGATCACAAGATCACTTCACTCACGGTCACGTGATATTGATGATCAGCCGAATCCTTATCGGCCCTTCATCGACCACCACTACCACCAATATGCAGAACAACGACAGCACTGTCCGAGCCCAATCGACATTCGCCCTACAAGACGAAAGTACAAATGAAAGGATGGAGGTTCCATGGTCCCTCCTTGATCTTATCAGATATGAATATGAGAAGGAGAAGATCAAGGCTGCAATGGAAGTGGACACAACAAACGATGACGAGGTACGTGGTTTTAGCGGTGGATGGGAAAGACAGTTTGACTCAATTCATTGAGGTGTAGCTTCCCCCGGTTCACGGGGATACATCCTTCATTGGCGAACACGATATCCAGGTGCCGGCAAACCCGGTATGACATCGGTGTACCGACAGATAACAGCCACTAACAATGATTATTAGTTTCTCACAAAGGCACAAGTCACAGAACTACATGTATCAATCAAGGCAGCACAGGAGCGGTGGGGCATATCCTACAAGGATGCTGCCCACCGGCTCTACCTTCAAAAGATGGCGCAAGTTCAGGCGGAGATGGCCGAGGTCGAGCGACTGAAGGCGATGATGGCGCGATGTCGTCGGTTAATCAATGAGACAATCCGAAGGCACTCAGGTCGGGCCGGCAGTACTTGATGTAGTAGCTGATGTGCTCGATTGTATAATATATCATACTACATGCCTGCTACTCACTGGCTGACAATTTTGCACTTGCTATTGTGTACTTAACAATTGGAAATACTGGATACTCACTGGCCCAGACCGTCGGCTTGTTTCGTGGGCTTGTGCTTTGGTCTTGGTATCATCCAAGAACATTGGAGCTACTCACCCACTAAGAATTTGGCCTGTTGCGCAGATCCTCGGCCTCCGTCGTACAGCCGATGTGGCGACGCTTTGTCTACATGGGCCGGTGCTTTGGTCTCGGTATTATGCACTTCCTCCGTGAACATGCGAGCTACTCATCCGCTAACAATTTCGGCTGTTTCGCAAATCCTCGGCCTCCGTTGTATAGCCGATGTGGCGACGCTTTGCCTACATGGGCTGGTAATTTGGTCTCGGTATTATGCACTTCATCCGTGAACATGCGAGCTACTCATCCGCTAACAATTTCGGCTGTTTCGCAAATCCTCGGCCTCCGTTGTATAGCCGATGTGGCGACGCTTTGCCTACATGGGCTGGTAATTTGGTCTCGGTATCATGCACTTCATCCGTGAACATGCGAGCTACTCACCTGCTATGAGTCTCGGTCTGTTTCGCAGATCCTCGGCCTCCGTTGTATAGCCGATGTGGCGACGCTTTGCCTACATGGGCTGGTAATTTGGTCTCGGTATTATGCACTTCATCCGTGAACATGCGAGCTACTCATCCGCTAACAATTTCGGCTGTTTCGCAAATCCTCGGCCTCCGTTGTATAGCCGATGTGGCGACGCTTTGCCTACATGGGCCGGTGCTTTGGTCTTGGTATCATCCAAGAACATTGGAGCTACTCACCCACTAAGAATTTGGCCTGTTGCGCAGATCCTCGGCCTCCGTCGTACAGCCGATGTGGCGACGCTTTGTCTACATGGGCCGGTGCTTTGGTCTCGGTATTATGCACTTCCTCCGTGAACATGCGAGCTACTCATCCGCTAACAATTTCGGCTGTTTCGCAAATCCTCGGCCTCCGTTGTACAGCCGATGTGGCGACGCTTTGCATACATGGGCCGGTGCTTTGGTCTCGGTATCATGATGTATAACAATACAGTACATGCACACTACCTACTACCTGAAAACATCGGCCTGTATCCCAAAACATCGGCCTGCACCGGACATCGGATGTACCGATTCTTTGCTTATTTGGGCCGACTTCTTTACTGATGCATCATATACATCATCCCAGTAGGTCTCGGCTACATGCTAGCTGAAACCATCAGCCGCAATAGCAAAAAATCGGCCTACATCGGTAGCCCGATGTTGGACCGATTTGCTGACATTTTATCCCTGCTGCCTCATTGTACATGTATAGGAATGATTGGAAACAACCTAGCCACCTCACTAAACCGTTCCACAGCATTCTGCTGCATTGCCGGTCAATCCCTCGGCCCTTCCGATGTGCGAGCTGCTCCGCGCGGATGGTTGTTATTGCATACATTGTAGACTTACCATATTGGGCAATTTCCGCTGGGCTCCGCGCGGACTGTTCCTATCAATACAATGTATAACTCCGCTTTGATGTGTTTATTGATACATTGTAACTCCGCTACCTGGGATAGGTTGGTTTGTTTTCCCCAGTTTTCAGGCTGTTTTTGGACTTTTGGGTCTTCTACTTGAGCCTCAAAAAATCAATTTTTTCTAACCAACATTTGGTGGGATTTTCCCGGGTCCTGAGTGGTTGGTTCTAGGAGCCTGGGGTAGTCCTAGCTGTTCATTAAGCTCAAAGCCTCGCCTGACACCTCGACCCTGCGGTTCTCATCGCAACTGATAGCCCATCTGCCAAAGACACGGCTTCCACGTACGTGAGTAACAATAATACTGATGAATGTAGCAATAAATCTAGTACTAGATTGTACGGCAATATCAATCGCCCTCCGGAATGTATCCGGTTTCCGCCTTCTCCGCTGTACTTATGTCAACAAGTTCTTTTCTATTAAAAGCAAACGAAGACATGCTGAGAGGGTTCAGTCGACCGCTGAATAACCGACAGCTTGAACGTTCCTGCTTCTCGGTGCTCTATCCGGGAAGTACTTAGGCACAAGAAATGACGCATATTCGAGGAATATGGGAGTGGAACGCTACTTGGAACATCAACTGACAACGGCGGTCCGTGAACTCAGGGAATCAGTCGCGCAAAATGGGGCTGTCGCTCTTCGGGGTGTTCATGGGAGATGCATGAACATACAGAGGTCCTTCAATACAAAGATCCGTGCCTGACTCTGGTACAGGTCATCGTACGGCGCGTTGATGTGGTACACTTCCACAATTGTCCGCGCGTATAGGTCCAGACTCAGGGTATGACCCGCGTAATGAAGGATACTTATAAGCGTGGAGCTAGCCATGGTACGTATAGAACGACAGACGCATCAATACTACTGGGGGCCAAGTTTAACGCGGGACAGAAAGAGGGTTCGCTGCTCCTCCTAAACGTGGGTACCGTAGATCTGGCGTGAACCAGGCGATACCAGCCCAGGGGGAAGCACAAATGGCGCACTTGCAACGCTCTTTGCTTCAAACGGACGGACAGGCGCCCCGGATATATCAGAAAACGGTTAGTCTGGCCAGCTCTCCAGGTACCCCATCTTGTGGGCGTCCTCGGGATTGTCAGTTTAGATGGAGCAGGCCGTTGATTTATTTGAATACATGTATGTGGTCGTGTGAGGCGGGGTTTGAGTGGCGACGCCCAAGGCTACTCTGGAGTGAAACGACCAACGACGCACCTGAGATCTAGCCATATATCGACCCATAGAAACAATTCATCGACCACAGCCCATAAACCAACAACGTCGGGGGCTTGTGGTTTGCCATGATGTCGATGACGAACAAATGATTGCCGCTGATCGTACTATCAGCGCTGTGTGGGTATCAATCAGGCATCCGCCGATATCCACGGAAGGGGTTTAGGAATGGAATGTCTGTTTCAGACCAACAACGTTGAGCGGGCCAACCGTCTGGGATACGTACGTAGTTGGTCCTGGCTCCGACTCGGAAACGTTGTAACATTGCCTAGTGGAGGCCCAGTGTTTGTAGGTCCATTAAAGTGCGAGAGGGGGTCCAGCGTATGCTGTAATTCAGCAGGGTTCATCGCCCTCGACTGATTCATGTCTGCCAATTCATCAATCAGTAAAAAAAAGATGTGGGGGTGCAAGACGTTACAACGAATGATAGTTGTTCGTCTTCTGTTCGGTCAAATTCGGTATATGACAACACCCACCAAAGTCCACCGAACAATACTGATGCTGTCGCACGGAGAGGTGGTGTTCGGACAAGAATACCTCGGGCTTGAACTTTCCCTTGCAAGGTTTCAGTCAAGGGTCGGAGGAGTGCACGTGATGAGGGGGTTCTCTGCTTATCACGGTCGCGGTGATCATCCTGTGCGATCCAAGTGAACGGTAGTATCATCGACCCTGCTAACATTAGGTTTTGGAAATGCGCCGGCAGGGAGCGCGTGTCATATCAAAATTTAGGTCGAGATGCATCGCGCTTTGGGAAGCGAACACAGAATGGAGTATATAAGAATGGCCTTCAAACACTTGTTCCATACCCCCTCAGCCGATCTCCCCATGGCGGTTGCATTCATTGCGCTTGTTTCACTCGCATTAGCACTTGTACGCGTTGAGGCCAGCATTGGGCCCCGCGGAACGCTGAACATCGCGAACGAAGTCATCAAGCCAGGTGTGTGCTCGCCTACCTGCTGAGTCCTGACACCGTGCCCATTCACTCATACGCGTTACGTTCACCGCAAATCAGATGGATTTTCTCGCTCGTGCGTACCATGGCCAGGCTAATCCTCATATTGTTCGTCTAACGATCCCTAGAGCCGTGCTTGCCGGTGGCTCCTACCCGGGCCCGTTGATCAAGGGCGAGACCGTACGTGTAACCCCCAACTTTATTCGGCGTAGAGCTAATGCGCACTCCAACAGGGCGACAGGTTCCAAATTAATGTCGTGAACAAGCTCGCTGACACGTCGATGCCGGTCGACACCAGTATCGTAAGCGACTTCGCACCTGTCAGAGGAACACCTGTTGATGTTGATAATGTCCCTCACATAGCACTGGCACGGTATCTTCGTCAGGGGCCACAATTGGGCAGATGGTGAGTTCTTGCTGCGGCTTCGAAAGCGTAAGTCGGCGCTCATGTACCGTTCGTGTCTCTCAGGCCCTGCCATGGTTACGCAATGTCCAATCGTTCCGGGTCACTCGTTTTTGTACGACTTCGAAATCCCTGATCAAGCTGGAACATTTTGGTGAGATTCCGTTGTCCGATATCTATGTACCGTTATTAATAGCGCCGGCGTCTAGGTATCACTCCCATTTGGGAACGCAATATTGTGACGGACTGCGAGGGCCATTCGTCGTCTACTCGAAGAATGACCCCCACAAGCGCTTGTACGATGTCGACGACGGTGAGCTATCATAGTTTGAAGCCTCACCTATCCATCGTATGACATACATCTCCTTAAGAATCGACCGTGCTGACCGTTGGTGACTGGTACGTGAAACACCACTTGATTCAGCCATTGGTAATTGACACTCCATCAAAGGTACCACGCCCCCTCATTATCACTCTCTGGAGTCCCCCACCCCGACTCAACACTATTCAATGGCCTTGGCCGTTCCCTCAACGGTCCAGCATCGCCGTTGTACGTCATGAACGTAGTCAAAGGCAAGCGCTATCGTATTCGGCTCATCAACACTTCCTGCGACTCCAACTATCAATTCTCTATCGACGGACATGCCTTCACTGTTATCGAAGCTGATGGAGAGAACACTCAGCCTCTGCAGGGTACGTATACCATCAGTCTTCCAACACTATTCGCAGAACTCCTGTCTAACCTCCTTTCACATCAGTCGATCAAGTGCAAATTTTTGCAGGTGCGTTCTAATCACTGCGAATTCCATTTTCGCTTAAGCTGACCGCCACACTTGTTCTAGGCCAGCGCTATTCGCTTGTCCTCAACGCGAATCAGGCAGTCGGCAACTACTGGATCCGCGCAAACCCCAACAGCGGCGACCCCGGCTTCGCGAACCAGATGAACTCTGCCATCCTCCGCTACAAAGGCGCACGCAACGTCGACCCCACAACGCCCGAGCGGAACGCTACCAACCCCCTCCGTGAATACAACCTTCGCCCGCTCATCAAGGAGCCTGCGCCAGGCAAACCATTCCCTGGCGGCGCCGATCACAACATCAACCTAAACTTCGCTTTCGATCCTGCCACAGTGTTGTTCACCGCAAACAACTTTACGTTTGTGCCCCCTACTGTTCCGGTGTTGTTGCAGATCTTGTCGGGCACGCGCGATGCGCATGATCTGGCCCCTGCTGGGTCGATTTATGACATTAAGCTGGGAGACGTCGTTGAGGTCACCATGCCTGCCCTCGTATTTGCTGGACCGGTACGTCTCAAATCATTCCTCATGCACTCTAATCGGTTACTTATAGCTATTGGTGTATGAAGCATCCCATGCACTTACATGGGGTGAGCCCGTTTTCAACGCATCGTCTTGACGTTTCTCACAATTGCGCAGCATTCCTTCGCTGTGGTTCGTAGTGCCGGCAGCAGCACATATAACTACGAGAACCCCGTCCGTAGGGATGTCGTATCCATCGGTGATGACCCAACAGACAACGTCACCATCCGATTCGTAGCAGACAACGCGGGTCCATGGTTCCTCCATTGGCAAGTAATTCTCTTCGCTTCCCTGCGATTGGCCGAACTAACTCATTTCTATCAGCCACATTGACTGGCATCTTGATCTGTAAGTCTATCTTCCTCCTCTTGCGAACAAGAGCAGATTAACGTCTAATCTCAGGGGCTTCGCTGTCGTCTTTGCCGAAGGAGTAAACCAGACCGCAGTGGCCAACCCCGTGCCTGGTTAGCAATATTTCTCTTCCTACCCTTCCTTGTCGCATCCTCTTACATACTGAGCAGAAGCCTGGAACGATTTATGCCCAATATACAACAGCTCAAACCCATCGAAACTCCTAATGGGCACCAATGCCATCGGCCGTCTGCCTGCGCCACTGAAGGCATGATTGTAATTTGACTTCGAACGAGAGTCGTGTATAGTTTTTATTCACACTTCACCCCACCTCTCGGACCATTCTATATACTCTACATAATATGTGTTATTTGTTCGTATTAGTAATATTTGTTAGAAATTGATGAATCGAACGAATGTTGAGCCTGTGGCATTAAAATGAGTTTGTAGAAAAATTTGGAAATTGGATGGCAGCCCGAAGGCCCTGTCCGCTTCCATTTTCCTCGATAGGGACTCGACGTAACTGCCTTGGTTCCGGAACAGCATACATGATACATATATTATTGGGAGGGATCACATTGTTGATGTCGCGCAACAAATTGGCACCTGTGCAAGATTTTGCCAGCTTGAGCTGACAGGTAGTCACTTGGGTTTGTGGGCCATTGCTTACGCAGAGCATGTACAGGGCCTGTTTGGCACTCAGTTTGCTGACAAGACCTAAGCAAAGTGCACTAAGGGTACTCTGGCATATAATGCAATAATTGCAGACATACAACATTCAGAGTGTTCAAATAACATTTCCAAAAACTAGAATCTCTGAAGAGTTATTTGATTTGTCCAAACATTTGTTATTTATCTGAACATTTTCATTAGATCATTCAAACATTCCTTAAAATATCTAATAAGTTCTAGAATCTTCTCTATGTGTACTCTGAACATTTTCTTACAGCTAACTGCAAAATTGTAGACACTCCCCAGAAAAAAAAAAATGTATGCAAGATGTATGAGTCAGCATACTCAAAATTGTAGTTTCGTGATATGGCCACCTTGCTGCATACAGACTCAGTGTTCCACAATGGTGTTTACATGTTGTGCATTTGCCAGGTGTTCACCTGACTGCAAGGTTCAATAATTGTGAGTAGAAAGCCAGTCATAGGTGGGAGGTTGGCCAGATGCTATGGACATTGAGAACTGATTTGCCTCAGAGAGTCACGGATAGATCAGCCATCACAAAATTTCTGTATTTGGTATGCCAACAAACTTTCACTAATTTCTTGGAGAGTGTCTACAATTTTGCAGTTAGCTGTAAACTACCTGAACATTTTCTTAAACTGCCCAAACATTATTTTGAACTGCTGAACACCTGTTCCAATTGGTAAGGTAAGGTTTGGCAAGGCTATTGACTATGGGAAGATATCATACTGACTGTGGGAAGATACTGTACTGATTGTGAGATAACAGAAACTGACTGTGTGATTTAGACCCTGACATGCAAATAGGTTACATATTTGCATGTTTGCTTGTTCACTCATCTGCTTGTCTGCTCATTCTTGACTGGTAGCATATTATTAGGCTATTTGTGAAAAATTTACACAATCTACAGTGAAGTGAAGTATATTATTGGGTTATAAACAAATAACTAACATATTTCAATATCTACAGTCCAATATTAACCATGATTATTGTATGCTACAAAGACGAAGAAGGAAAGTATGCATGGATTTGAATGAGTTGCTATTTTCAGAGTAAGGAGTGTGGGTATGTGATTTTCAAACCTAAAAAGTAATAGAGTGAATGACAATGATTTTTAGAAATAAGTAGAAATTTCAGCAAAGATAATGATAATAGATTCATAGAAAAGGAAGGAATCAGAAGTTAATAAATGTAGATGATGACCAGGGGTTGACCTTCAGGACAGGATCATCACTGAATGAAGACTGAACATCAAGGACCTTGGATGTACTTGGAGCACCCTCATCCAGCTCATGATCAGTGTCAGTAAGATCAATCATTACTGGCTTTACTGCAAGTGGCCTTAGGTATCATGTCTCAGCTGGTTCTATGGATTAAATGATTGAAGTTAGTTATTAAAATGATATGATTAGGGTAATTGGTCTTACCCTTCCCCTTACAAGCTTTCTTGACTGAAGGTCCAGAATACTTGCCATCAGAGACTGCTTGGGCTTGTTATTACAGCTTTGTATTCATGGTTGAGATACGACTTAGAATCAAGAGCATTTTGATCATCACCATGCCTAAGGTTAATTCTGAGTTCACTAGCATTGGTTGCTTCCCAATCCTTGATGATAGCACTAGGAATAGGATCAACAGTAGCTGTAGAAGAGAGTCAATCTAGCATATATCTTATAAACAAATATTAATACTAACCAATGTATAAGATATTTTCAGGCAAGGATTTCTTCTTTGACTCAATGTAAGCATAAAGATCTTCACCCTTGGGAGGTATTGTTCACAGTGGCTGAAGCTCCTTGTAGTATTGAATGCACATGAGAACTGCAGGTTCAGATGATTTAGGAAGTGATGCTAGGTAGCTGTAAAACTCAGGGAGTATGCTAGCAAGGTTCTCTTGAATTTTGCCTTCCAAAGCAGATATACTAAACTGAAATCCAGTTTGGAGGTTGTGAGCCAAGAGCTGCTTGGGGTGGAGTTCAAGGTTGTATTGGGTAGGAGGAAGGGGTTTTACAAGGCCAGGGGTGGCATTGCCATTTTACAAGAAGTGAAATTTAAACAATGTGCATGATATACTAAGCTACATACCATGGTAACTCCATGGGGGTTGACGTAGATGTAGCCAACATTCACAGTTGAGGCTCCTCACTTAGTAACAATGATTAATTCCAAGCATAGTCAAGAAGTAAGCAAACTCACCTTTCACTTTGAAGGTTTTGAGGCTAAGAGCAACCCTTTATTTGCTTCAATGTGAGCCTGCTTTATGATAGCAGTCAACTTGTGACTACCAGATGCTTGAGAGCTAGCCCCTGAGGTGTGACCATTTGCTGAAGAATTTGGGCAACAGCAGACAATGAGGATGCCATATTTGATAAGAGTAGTAATTGAATGGGGAATTTAAGAGAGAGAAACAGATAGAAAGAAAGGAAGAAACAATTTGAACATATGGCAAACATGTACAATCTATCTAAAACATAGGAGCTACTTGTTGGTTGCTTCAGTTGCTCCTGTCCCACTGCCCCCCTCCACAAGACCAATGATTTCATTCCCACAGCAAGTACCACTGAGGAAAGGTAGCTTGTCTATGGAGCCAAGTTTACAATAAGCATCAGAGACTTTGGAAGAAAAGGTAATAGTAATGCCAGAGTTTTCTGCACCATGTGACTGTGTAATTCCATGGGCATTATTGGGATCCCAAATGATGAGGTTAGCAGAAGCAGCATGTACCACAACCTGCAAGCCAACATTGACAAAAACCGCTTCTTGCTGATTTATTGGCAGAGTCCTGAACATTATTGACATTGCAGTTGACAACCCAAAATGCAGCCCAAGGACAATATGAAGTGTCCTGGTGCACTGGACTACCAAATAATCAACATTGTTAAGAAGCATTACAATGGAATAATACTCATGCAGAATACCTGTAAGAAATGTATGCTTCTGGAGGTGCCTGGGACCAGGTAGGGAATATATAATCCTTATTCCCCAGACATAAACAGAAAACAGTACCTATAACAATAGGAGTTAGCAGAATTCAAGTATAAGCAAATATATCTGACCTAGTCCAATATTCTGGGTGGCAAGAGTCAGTAATTCCTTTTGCTTGATATGCTCCACCATGGCATTGGTAACCTTGGTTGGGGCATAGATGCACAAGATGGACCAAAAGATACTGACAGCACCAATAGCATCCATATCATGGATCTTCATGTCTTTTTCAGACAGATTCTTGACAAACGATTTGGCCCATCCTAGAACACAGGCATGGCAGGGACCAAGATTCATCCCAATCTGAGTCAGATTGCCCTCATGATAGGGCTATAAAAAATTAGAAAGGCACACTGGTATGATAAATAATAGACTTACATGGACATCCCATCTGGCCCAGCATGCATAGTCAATGACATTATTGAGCCATGCATAGAGCTCAGTGGTCAACTTGCTGCCCTGGCCAATGCTACAGAGGGCAACTAGCTTGAGCTTAGGGTCTTCATATCCAGTGTAACATTAGTAATTGCCAGTCATAGAGGGGCTAATAACTCATGTTCATGTGTACCTGCCAGAAAAATGACAGACTCTGTTGGAGCAACAGTATAAAACCCCATCTCCTCATCCACAACCACTCCCCCAGCACCCTCCATGCCACAGACATCAGACATCCAAGTATGGGGCTTGATGCATGGGGTAGCATCATGGGTACGCTGTACAATACACATAGAAGAGTCTCCAGAGTCAAATCTGTGGATATACTCAGCAACACTCAAGGGAATTCTACCCCTCATCTCCAAATCATAGATCTACAGGAATAAGATATATGTTAATATCTTAGAGCAAAATGACACATACTAGATGTCTTTTATCCTGATGGGTAGCCTTCCCATCAAGAGCTGCCTGCAGAATCTTGGCTTCCCTGCTGATCTTCTTCAGATGAAGACAGATCTGGTGTTCTACTGGGAGTTAGCATTGACAGTAAGGATAACTTTGAGCTGGGGGACATACCAATTGTTTCAGGGCCAAAAAACTCACTCTTTAGCCCCTTCCTGATTATGTTCTCTATCTACAGCTTGATTAACTTCTATTTTCTGGCAGCAAGAGCAACAGAACTCACCACATTGAACCCCTTCATGCTGCCCTTGAAAACACCTAGACAATCCTGCAGTAGTTTTGTCTTATCACAGAGATCCATAGAGGTGAGCTGGAGAAACTGATCCTCCATTGATAAGAGTGTCTGATGAACTAGAAGCATATAGTCAGTTAGATGAGACATCTGAGGATAGGCATGAGCCTTACACTGGTCAGTGTCTTGCTTATTGGCATATTTCCTAGGCATTTTGGTGGAGGATATGATGCTAGATGACTGTCTGAGCCAGAGCTAGCCACCAAGTGATGAAGACATGTGACCCATATCTGGTGTATTATAATCTACTGATGGCAGTACAAATTGCAGGTCCTGGAATGAAATGTAAGGATCTGTTTTATCTTTGGCGGACTGCGCGGGTGCTTACAAAAGAGGGTGGGTACTTCAGTACCCGGTTGCCGGTTGTATCGGAGTCAGGAATCTGATCTCGATAAGGCGCCTGTTCTTCTATTCATTTTGTGCTTCTCTTCACGCCTAATAAGCTCTTGAGGCTGGTCGCTCCATTGTTTGTGTCTTGCCTGTCCTTGCCTTCCTGTCCCCTTACATCTGTCTCTATGCCACCGTTTCCTTTTGCTCAGAGCTCGGATTGCATGGTATAAAATGGCCATCGCACCCTGCTTGGGTTCTGCAGCACCTGCCCTTTCCTTCCTACACTTTCTACTGCTCCTCACATATCATGACACCCGACTACCGTCTTGTTGCCCCCCCACTGGACCACGCTCAGGTTCGCAAGGTCCGGTGCACTGCAACTTTCATTTTGGTGGAGGCCTACGCTGCTGGTACCCTCTAGTACGTGCTTATTGGGTTTTTGCGCCGTTCACTCACCACAATTCTCTCTCACAGCACGATGAACGACGAGATTCTGCGTCGCCAAGCTGAATATCATCTTGGATGGTTCCCTAATTCCCTCGAGTCAGCGCAAGCTCGCACCACCATCTTCCAAACTCGCTGCAAACGTCCTGGTAAGTCCCCTTCCTTGCCCCCCCCCCTTCTCTCCTTTGTGTGGCGACTCAATCCCTTGGTGAAGTTGCGCATCGACGAGGCGGCGGCGTCGGTTGCTATACGTTATGCCATTCTAGGACTTGCTCTCAGTGTGTCGCTTTTCATCCTCGTCGCACGTTGCCTCACTCACTTCATACCATTTCCTAGACTATCTTTCACGGCCATAAGTAGCTGCCAGCTTTTATAACTATATATTGTCTTCCATACAGCTCTATCTATGTTAATATGTTGTTCATCCTTCCATGGATGTGTCCCCCAATTCTGCGCAGTGTCCTTCACTAGTGTTTTCAGTGTCGTTGGCCTTGTGAACCTCCACATCGATTCTGGTGTAAGGACTGACTGCGGACTTGTCCCCTCATTTGCTGGAGCTAGCGGTGTAGGGGTTCCGTCGTTTCAGTCGTTTCGGCAGCGGCGGCGCAACGGCAACAGCAGCAGATATACTCAAAGTTCTTGCAGTTGTTGCATCCTGAGATGACAGTGTCAGTTCGTTCTGTGTTTCGATCCTGCATTGACGTACTGTCGTAAACTCGCCATTCAATAACATGATGCTCCTGAGGAGCATCTTCACAGTAAAATTCCCCTTGTTCGGGATACACGTCATCGACACCTGAACCTCGACAATATCCCCAATCTGGAAGACAATCGGGGTGGTAGGCAGGCTCCTGGGTGGCGTTAGACTTGAGTCATTCTTTTTGGAACATAAGCTCTTACTTGCTCCCACCTCCGCTAGTAGATAATACATAATATCCAACGGCATTGTCCTTGGTGTGCAGGAATTTGGTAGTGTTGACTTTGGCGAGGATTCCCTGGGGATCAAGCTTGCCGTTTACGTCGACAACTTCGAGGCCAGCAGATTGTTGAACAGGCGTGAAGAATTGGTTGCTTGCTGTTATCGTGACATGCTCAGTGTCGTCTTGACCTTCGCTATACTTTCCTATAAACTCTGAAGCTGGGAGTAGCTTTGCGTTCGGGGTGTACCGGCTGAACATCGAGTAGGAGCGGCGGCAGTTGTCAACAATCTGTTGGAAGTGGGTGGAGCCGAGTCCCGTGAGCGTAACTGTCTGTCGAATATGCGTGAGGCGTTTCAGACCATCACTACGGCTAGATGCATTGTGTCAGAGTTGTTGCTCAGGCATGGCAATCTGGAGAGGTAATCGGACTTGCCTTGACTTGGACTCAAAAGGAGGAAGGTTGATGTAGGACACTATCCCTTGTAGCGCAACTGTCACTTCTTCCGTCTCACCCGTCTCCTCGTTACGCTGGGTTAACCTTGATGCCACATCTCCATCTTCTCTGGAGATGCTCAGGCTGTACTTTTCCATAGTTCCCTGAAGGCAGTAAGTCTGGTCAGTTAGACGTATAAGCGTGTAAACTTTAACATACTGAATCCATGCTGTACATCTGCGGGCTTGAGGCAATAGCAACTCATTCCGCGATAATTCAGTCCAGGGATTCAACTATGCGGTAAATTAGCTCAAGTTTGAGGCTTCGAGAAGTAGTGATAGGCTTACCCGCATTGGATTTATCGTAGAAGTGGTCCATGTTTTTGCCTGATCTCGCTGGAGGACCATAGTGATCTTTATACGTTTCAAGACAGTATGATGGTGGTGGTCAAAAGGGAGTGACACGACCACGTGTTCATCATGCACAGCGCTAGTCTGACTCCTGCCATACTCCTGCCATTTCAAGCTGCTTGCTTCACCCCCGGCTGTGCTCGACGGCTTCCTCTCGATCCGTCGTGTCAGTTCATCCATTCACTCATTTACCTGTCTTCTTTCTGTATGCTTTCCTATTGACTTGTTCCGCCAGATCGCCTTTCGGAAGCTTCAGTTGCAGTTGTGCATGCTTTCAGTTGGTAGGCCATGGTGTTTGTTTTCTATACGTTGCCCTGCTCTGCTTCCATTGCTCCCTTTTTTCTGTCTACCAGTCGCAGTTCAGTATAGGAATCCTGAAAACACTTCCGCATCTTCTTGGCCTCCCGTCTGTTCCCATTCAACTGTGTTTGTTGTCACGGGCTGTACCTCGGCCTCTTGGTATTCAATGGTTTTAGCAATGTGTCCCTCGGAGGTACGCCAATTCCTGCAACTCGTTTCTACCTTAAGTACTGCTGCTTCCTGAGGTCAGCTCTTCAGACGTCTCCCTGTGCCGTCTACCACCCAGAGCCCTTCTGCTTTATCGTATCGCCTATTCTTCAAAAACATGCCTCCTCGTACTTCAAGGTACGTGTGTCACTCCTTTGCTTAGCCCGGACTGACTTTTGTTGGTTTATCCCTTAGCTGTGCCCGCACTTCTGTTCGATCTCGCAAGTCGTCTGGCAAGGTCACTGACAGCGACAGTGTTCAGGTCACACCCCCCACGTCTCCTGCATAGCACCCGCCCTTCTATTATCGCCTTCTCTTGTGCTTACCTCAGTCTGTAGTGTTTTTTTGGTCCCGCCAACCCCCCGCACAGTCTGAATCTCTCCCAGGAAGAGAGAGACACCCGCCAACTCTCCTGCAGTTCAGATGAGGTTGGGGAGCAATGCTTTCCTGTTCTCAGTATTTGTGCTAAAAACACCCCTCCTCAGAGCTCCTCCGCCCACCCCAGTAGTCTCTCAACAACTCTCTTTTGGGATGATCGAAGACGTCGTGGTTGATGCATTGCAGATCGAGGCCAGGAGGCATGGACGATCCTTCTCTCTTCTGGCATCCTGACTGACCGCCCTTTAGTTCGCAGAGCTCCTCCTTGCCTCGAAAGCTTTCGGCTCGAGCTCCCAAGGTTGCATCTGCCATTACAGAGAAGGAGGAGGTGGTTTCTGTGACTCCTGTAAAGAATGGAAAACGGAAGTGAGTATCGGCCGCTTTCTTTCCCTCAGGAGCTCAACTTCACTAGGCACAAGTCACCACCATCTTCTCCCTCTCCAGCGTGCGGCTCTTTGTATTCATTGCATTGACCCCATCTGACTCCAATGTTTATAGGTCCACTGTGAAGGCTTCGAAGAGGGTGGTCTTGAGCCCCAAGGATCTCAAGGAACGTTGCCAGGCCAATCTGGCCAAGCGGTGAGTGCCCTTACAGGTGCTAGAGCTTGCCTTCTGACGCCTTCATTGTCTAGCATTCGACCAATCGCCTGTCTCGATTCTGACGACAGCGACATTGTCATCGTCGGTGAAACTCAGCTTGTGGCCCCTTCTGCCGGCTCCCTTGAGGAGAACAATATGTCAGAGGATGAAGTCGATGAGCTATGGCCTGACACCCCGAGGCCGAGTCTTGTCTCGAAATCTCTTGTCTTATCCCTGCTTGACGTTGAGGCAGAAGAGGCTGCTGAAGGGGACGATGAGATGGAAGACGAACAGGAGGAACAACTTGAACAGGAGCAAGGCGAGCAGCAGGAGGATCTCGGTGTCATCAGCGCCTGGGAGGATTCTCCCCTGCTGAAGAGCGTAGAACCCAAGGGCCACAAAGTTCAAGCGAAGGGACAGGGCAAGGCAAATGTTCGATCGGGGAGGATGTCGACTGGGAAGCTGCAAGCTCCTACCTCTGAGCATGAGGAACAAGAGGATGGCGGCGTCGTCAGCATCTGGGAGGATTCTCCCCCACCGAAGCACGTTGAACCCAAGGGCCACAAAGTTCAGGCAAAAGGATGGAGTGGAGCAAAAGCTCAGTCCGGGGGGATGGAACCGCCATTGACTGGGAAGCTACAACCTTCGACCCCTCGCCCTCGGTCTGGCATCCCCCCTCCCATCTTTGCTCACAACTTGGGCTCGTCCGCAGACATCTTTGGCAGCCCCATTGACGACTCCACTGGTGGCGTGTGAGCTACTGTTTATTCCCCCTGGTATCCATACACTGACCTTGGTTGCATTTGCAGTGATAACTCTATGGATATTAATGGTGCCAGCGGCTCGGCCAAGGCCAACCACACCAAGCTTCTCGATGGCATTGTATTCGCAGGTATCCACCCTCTTCTGTCTGACATAGTCACCTATCTTCGATCCAGCGGCATCGCCAGCCGTCTCCAGTATGGCTTTATCTCCTTTACCTCATGTATATCACTGACGGTGGTTCAGATATAGTGAATTACTCCCAAAGTACACTGCGCACGACGAGCGCGAAGGCGATGTGCCCAAATTCTTGAATGTTATGGGCAGGATGAAGAACAAGTATGCCATGCCGTGTGTCCCTCTCGTGCTGTATCCTTTCTTGGGGCTGATTCTGTCTTTTAGGATCATTGTAGACTGCCTCTGCTTCCGTGGATACGGCGTGTACGTTAACCCCTTGACTGCCGACCCTGCCCATTTCCGTGTTGTCAACAAGAAGATCATGTTCAAGCCAAGTGTGAAGAGGTTGCTCTACCCTGTCTTTGTCATGCCAGTAGTTGTGCAGCTGTGCGATCTCCTCACCCCCACATGCATCAGCAAGCGATTCCAAGAGGAACGTCTACGACTCACTGGGTGGATTTTGACGAGGTTTCTGCCCTCTTTGCCACATTCATCGGGTCAATCCTCAATCAGAACATCATCTACGCATACATGACTGAGTCCACCCTTCAATTCACATCTAGACCAGCCAAGGTTGAAGGTGTGTCTTGTGTTTTTTTTTGGCTTTTGCTCCATGCCGACTCCCTCCCCCCCAACAGCTTCAGTACCTAGCACCCCTCAAAAGTCAGTGCAGCATTCATTCGCATTCGGCTGGCTGTCCCCGCGCGCTGGGAACAAAGCTGGACAATCTGCAGCCAAAGCAGCCCCACAGTTTACCCATCTAAGGCATCCTCATTCCCTTGGGGCAGAGGATACAAGTGAGTCCTTTTTGTTCATTTATATACCTACTTTAAGCTCATTTCCCCTAAGTTCCTATCTACGATGGTCGGTCGGGACATGGCGATTTTCGCACTGAAGATCAGCAATGGGAGACTATCGCCAACATGCCAAGGCTGGATGTTCCGACTCCTCCCCTTGGGCAACAGCCGGACTACAGCCAGGCAGTCGAGATCCCACCTTTCGAGCCCACACAATTCTGTATAGCATTGGTGGCCTTCACCATGGGTACCTTCATGCCGATGGATAATCCCGCTGCCCCCCATGTTTCCTTCAATTTGCAGTTCGCCATCCTCCTGGAATCTTGGGTCAGCAAGCTTAAACCCCACGCAGTGACCGAGCAGAGAATCAACACCCTTCGTATTGCCACTGCCTCTCAGGCCAACGCTTTGGCCAATGCTGCTGCCACCACCCAACCACCGAACTGAGTGCCTGCTTCGTGAACACTGTTACTGTTGTTGTCTGTAGTTACAAATGTGTAGTAGCTATGAATGTGATTGATATCGTACATCTCATACAATACTACTATGGTGTGATTGAGAGCAATTCATCCAATGTGCTGTACATTGAAAGTCCTTTCTTCCAGCTGTTCCTTCTCTCTTCCATCCTTTGCCTGTAGCCGTCAGGATCGATACATTGGAAGTCGGCCTGTCGCTGGCATCCGTTATCCACCCAGCAGAAAATCCCCCCAGCCACATACTGCGTAAAAGAGGCTCTTGTCTCGCCTTCCCTGATCGATACGTTCGAGTGCATCATTGCTGATGAAGGTATAAGTATGGTAGAGCCCGCCAGGAACTCTACCACCAGCTTTGTGTTCCACAAAACGATGTGACTGCCTTGTTTGTGATCGAAGGTACCAAGGGCTGAGATGGCGCACCAACCGCCGGCGAGGTTCATGGTGTCCCTGTGCTTGAACGTTCGCACCTGGGGGCCGAAATTGAAAGTGACGCAGGGGAAGCCTTCACAAGCTTCTGGGATCTCGACGTGTAGTGGCTTTTCAGCGTTGCGGTTGGAATATGTCCTTGAAGTGCTTTCACACAAGGGCGTGGATGGGTGAAACGGGGCGGTCAGCTCGTCATCGCGGCGCTCGATAGGTGCGTTGACGTTGCCGTGATTGAGTATCGCTTCGAAGTCCATGTTGACAGCATATGGGCTGAACTCGTTCCCGGAGCGAAGCTGAGTGGGGGGATTCCTCAGGCGTTTGTGCCGTGTCACTCAGGGAATGGACGTACCTTGCGCGTCTTGAGCAACATTTAATCTAAGAAGTAAGTGCTTGAGGTCACATAATGTCGTGAACACGATTGGCAGTTGCATGCAGAGTCTTTGCGCCTTCTCGGAAGGACATCGGCCAACCACTAGCCCTAGGGGTGAGGCAAACTGGAGACTCCAATCCTCTGAGGCAGGCGACCAGACCTCCACATGCCTTGAAGAGGTATTTCACTCACTTATTTCTTGTCCTTCTCGCGACTTTGTTGCGGCACTGATGCATGAGCTTTGGAGCTGCAATTCGAACGTGAGTGATGTTGAAACTACGTGTCAGGGGCTCGTGTGCTTGCTGTCACGTGGTGGTTGGACTTGGTTCGTTTCCGGTTGGACTTCACTTGAGATTCACACTCACCTGTAGTACGCTGTACAGATTCCTATGCGCCCTTCGCTCAAATCATACACTGTTTTCGCTTTTGCCTGGACGGCCCTGGGTATGCACCTTTGTACGCTCGTGTTTTTGCGCACCAACTGACCGTACCCTAGCTTGCCCGCCTCCGGAATCCCACTAGCTCGCAGGGCAGTGTATTTTCTACGGTGCGTGCTTCGAAACCACTGCTCTCCCCCTTCCATCGTACCGGCAGCATTACCGTACTGAATGTCCAACAGAAAACACTGCTCTTTTGCGTGGTGGCTGGCCTCACTCGCAGAACCTCCCGCGCATGTTCCCAGATAAGACTGCTCTTGCGTGCGGCAGTTCGTCTTGAGCTGTCGACTTCTTGTGTGCGTTCTTCTTGCACACACACAACCGTATCACGCTCACCTGTACTCCTCCAGCAGATAAAATCGCTCGTTCGCGTGATGGTGCCTTTAGGTGCAGAGGTCAGTGGGCGCTTGTTGTTATGTTCACACTTGCCACCAAGTGTACTCACCTCAGCCTACACAGCTGTGCCCCTTGTGCCTACCAGTTTGGAGAGAATGTCTACCAATAGCTATAGATGAGGCAGTTGGCAATTCATGTGAGCTTGGTCTTTGTGTGCCCCTCCCCCTCTCACCTCACGCTCTACGTTTGATAGGCTTCTACCCCCGTGAGGCACTCGTCTTTGTTGCTGGAGGCGCTAAGTGTGCCCCTGTCAACCCAGGAGGTGAGCTGCTTCCTTGCCGTTTGTATATCTTTTACTAACAACCCCCTCCCACCCCTGAAGCTACCTGCACCGAATCTAGTGTGCACTTTCCTTTTACGTTGGGTCCGTCCCGCGATGTGCTCTCGTTTGTCTGGCAATTGTCCCGCCTACACCCATTATTGTCAACCGCTGTGGCGATATTGTTTACATGTGTATGTGTCCTTCTGTTGTCCATCGTTGCTCTTCCAGGCATACCGTACAAATACAGAAGCTGTAGAGGTCATCTCGTTGGTGGGCACCTCGCCTGAGTTCTGCACTACAGCGAACTTGAAGATTATGTAATAAATGGTCCTGTTGTGAAAGAAGTTAACAAAGTTGGCCTTATATTTCATGGTGTTTATTCTGACATAGAGGTCTTGCAATATCCTGCCAGTGTGTATTTGCATGTCAAAGCAAATGTTACCATCATTCTTCCTTTGTTGTCTGCCCGAGAATGTATATCTGTAGCTTTAAAACATGGTATAGTGTGCGGTAGCAAGTGTACAAAGTCATTGATAATTAGCATGTCTCAGGATCACTCATGTGCTATTTGCTACTCCCTTACCTATGTGTTTGAGGTAAAAAATACAAAGAAATTTACCACACAACTTAGTCGTATGCCTGTTGAAGAGAAAAGAAGCTGGAGAAGAATGGGGGAACTTTAGATGAGATCACTGACTTCCCTCCATTGCCAACATCCAAATATGCGGTTAAGAATATTGTGACTGCTTGTGCAAAGAGAATGGAGTTCTCAGCAGTTCAAGAGGCAGGATGTGCAGTATGCAGCCAACTGGTTCCAAAGACAGAACTTTCCAGACTAAAGGCAGTTAAGAACTTGCTTCATGTACTGGAGGTTCCTGGAATGAGCAGACTACCATGAAAACAAGAAAGTGATCCTATCAGATCCATACCTGGTCCAGTAATTGACCCCACTGGTATGATCTGTGCAGAGTGTCGGTCTGCTTTGCGTAATGAGCGAGTTCCAAAAAATGCATTAGCTCGGGGTCTGTGGCTTGGTGCAGTCCCTCCAGAGCTGCAAGACCTGAGGTTTGTTGAGAAGCTAGTTATTGCTCGTGTTCGGTATAGCAACTGCTTTGTCTGAGTGTCTAGCGGTTTCAGAAAAATGATCACGAATGCACTGGCGTTTGAGTCACCAGTTCCCAAAGTATACACAAGACTTCCAATTTCCAAAGCAGAGCTAGATGAGGTCCTTGTCATATTGTTCACAGGTCCAAGACGCCCAGAGAAAGACAATTTGAAGAGAACACCGTTTCTGGTTCGTGCAAACAAAGTGAGAGCTGCCTTGGAGTGGTTGATACTGAACCATTCAGACTATGCACAGACAGTTGTTGACAGTGAAAATCTTGCCCAATATAATGATGATGTAGCTCCAGTAACCATACAATATAAGGCTACAGGAACTGCAAAAGTTAGTGGAACACCTGCAGTCAACGACATGGAAGAAGAAGATGGAACTGAAGAAGGGCCATGTCCTTTTGTCATACACGGTCTGACTGGTGCACAAATGGAAGAGATGTCAAGCAACACTCTTAAGACTCTTGCATTGCAGTACTTCAGCCAGTCTGGAAGGGTTTTAGCAATAGGACAAGCCTCTCATTTTGAATCAATATGGAACAATCCTCAGTTGTATCCATCAATGTTTCCATGGCTATTCCCATATGGATTTGGAGGGATTGGTTCTGTCTACCGTATGTCAACTGCAGCACACAAGAAGTGGCTCCTAATGTATCATGACAAGCGCTTTCAAACTGATGCTACATTTCCATTCATCGCATTCAGTCATGAACAAATCATGAAAACCTCAACCAGTGCATTCCTGTTAACAGAAAAGTCTAAATTCAAAGGAATGTCTGAACGTATAATGAGCCTCAATGAGGATGTGCTTGCATCTATTGCCACACGCACAGCCAGTGGTGAGCATGTTAAGCCAGAGACAGCTGAGGAGAAGAACTGTTTTGACATTGTGAGAGATTTGGATCATATTGCAGTTGGTGTTAAAGGATCACCTACCTCTAAAAAATACCAAAGGAATGAGATATGGTCACTAATGTATCATGTGGGAAGCCCTATCTGGTATATTACATTGTCACCAGTGGACATCAAGCACCCTATTAGCATTTATTATGCAGGTACAAATGAAACCTTTCAACCAACCATGCCAGCAGATGAGCGGATGCGCACAGTCACATCAAACCCTGTGGCATGTGCAAGATTCTTCAAATTCATGGTAGATGTGTTCATCTATGAGATATTACGGTTTGATGCAAAGGGACCTGGCATTTATGGCAATGTTGAAGCATACTACGGTACTGTGGAACAACAAGGGCGACTGTCTCTGCACCTGCATGCAATGCTATGGATTATGGGATCACTGTCTCCTCAGGAAATGTGTGCTAATATTCTTGACTCAGATGGTACATGGTGCAAGAAAATCCTCCAGTGGCTAGAAGGCTGTCATGTGGGTGAGTTCCTAACTGGTTCTCAGAAAGACATTGAAGATCGTGTTATCAAGGCAAAGGCTAATGGTAAATATGTTGATCATACACTAGAGGTCCCAGAGATTCCTCCCTATACATCAGAGTGCACATGTGCAGATGAATCCTGTCACTCCTGTGTTACAATGCTAGAGTGGTGGTCTCAGTTCTCACTGGTGACAGATGAAATTGTTTTGCAATCAAATGTGCATAATTGTGACAGGTATCTCAACAAAGATGGCACTCAGAACAAGCTTCATGTGTACAAAGGTTGCAAAGACAATAAATGGGGAAAGTGCAAGGCTTGATTTCTACGCAAAGTTGTAACAGCCACAGAAGTTGACAAGAATACAGGCTCCATTGTTATGAAAAAGCTTGAGCAGTGGATAAATACATATACTCCACTTATATCATATATCATAAGATCAAACACAGATGTGACTTCCATGCTCTCTGGCACTGCTGTGAAAGCTGTTGTTGCATATGTACCAGACTACATAACAAAGTGTGGCTTGAAGACACATGTTGTGTTTGAATGTATACAGGCTATACTAACAAGAAATCCTGACATACTGAATGACACAGGTGTTGAATCAGCTGTAAAAGCACGTCAAATCATGACCAAAGTGGTCAACTTGATGGGTGCCAAACTTGAGATGGGATCTCCTATGATATGTATGTATTTGCTTGGCCATCAAGACCATTACACCAGTCACATTTTCAAAGTATTTTACTGGACATCTTATGTGTCTGAAGCTAGAAGCTACTGGCATCCTGATGATGCCTATAAGACCACAGATAAAGTGGCTTTGGTAAAGATGAACAACAGAATAACAGGATTATTGCCTGTGTTTGATTATGTATACTGTCCAGACTCCTTAGAATCAATGAGTCTTTATGACTGGGCTATCCGTTGTACACGAGTCAAGCCCATAAAATCAAAGTCTAAAGATTCATCAACTTCTGATTGTGATGATGATAAGGATGCAGACCAAGAGGTGGTCGATGGTGAGCTTGGCATAGATGATGAAGACACTGACAAACTTTTGTCAGGCTCTAAGAAATGCAAACAGACAATGCTAGATTTTCAGTCAGATCACCCTCTTCATGCATTTGGGAAGGTTCTGTGGCACCAAGTCACAACAGTGGTTATTTTGCGAAAGAATATGAGGCAAAAGTCACAAACAAAAGAGGATGCAAAGTTCCATACTGCACTTGAAAATATGAGATATCGTTCTTGTACTTTGGAAGACGTCCAATTCTTAAGGGGTAGAGTCTCTGCCAATATTGAAGGTAGAGCCTCGGTTTGCGATGCAAAGTTTAGGAATGTTTCTATTATCACTGCCAGACATGTGAACAAAGATGCTATTAATGTTCTAGGAGAGCAGCGGTTTGCAGCAGAGCACAAGATGTCCTTGACCACCTTTTACTGTGAAGACACTATTGTCCCAATTGCAGATCTTGAGGAGGTAAAAGGGAAGAAACGGGCTGCAAAGGTAAGGTTAGATGAGAAAATCCAGAGAGTGTTGTGGGAGCAGCCAGCTTGTTCAGTTGAGAAGAAAATACCAGCAAAGCTTAACTTGTGTAAAGGGCTACCAGTTATGTTGCGAGATAATAGTGCTACAGAGTTATGCATGACAAATGGACAAGAGGGAACTGTGTTTGATTGGGTGTCTGCAACTGGTGTATATGGCCAGCTAGTGTTAGATGTTCTGTTTGTTGAACTAAAAAGCCCGCCAAAAGATGTTCAGTTTGAAGGGTTGCCACTCAATGTAGTGCCTATCTTGAGAACCTCTGTCCTCACTTGGTGTGATTTGCCTTCTGGAAAGAGACTGCATGTGTCCAGAAGCCAAGTTGAGGTTACTGTCAATTATGCTATGACTGATTTTGCTTCACAAGGTAAAACCAGAGAGAATAATGTTGTTCATCTGAATGACACCACAAGCCATCAAGGCTACTATACAGCGCTGTCCAGGAGTGCAACTGCTGCTGGCACACTCATTTTGCAAGGCTTTAATCTATCTGTTATCTCTGATAAAAAATGCTCAGGTGCACTCCGTCAGGAGTTTCGTGATCTTGAACTACTTGATGACATAACACGCTTGCATTTTGAAGGGAAGCTGCCTGCCTCAGTGATTGGTGACACCAGAAGAACATTGATCCATGCATTCAGACAACACAAATCTGACTCATATGTTCCCCAACATGTACACAGTGCGATATGTTGGAACAAGAAGCAACCATATATTGAGCCTGATTTTCAAGATCTAGATTGGAGTATCATACCAACTCAACATGTTACCAAATTCCTTCCAAGTGAGTTTGTTCAGAAAATGAAGGAAAAGACTGATGCTTGGAAATCTGATAATATTGTAGATGCGAAGTCACCACAGATAGATGTTCCATCCACTGCTCCTGTTACCTATGGCCATACAGAGGATGCTAGAGTGCAGAAGCAAGTCAACAGTTTGAAGCACATTATCCCAGAAGATTCTTTGTTAAACACAAGTCTGTCTGATGCAAAGGTTAAACATGTTAAATTCTCCACCTCTACAAGCTTGGATGCCCATCCAGCTATCCATCATCTTATACCTATTGGATGTCAATGGAGCGACAATAGCTGTGCATATGACACAGTTATCTCATTATTGTATCATGTATGGCTGGACAAACCATCTTCAGTGACAACATTTATGGAAATGTCCAGTAGTCTGTTTCCTGTCCTTCTCAAATGCTTTGAGCAAGTGAATCACAGCCAACACCGGCTGACTGACACGCGTGAGTATGTAAGACAAGCTCTAAGTGTCCAAAGGCCTAGTGAATTCCAGTATGGGGAGTATGCTTCAGTGTCTTCAATCCTGGATGTCCTTTTCAGTGCCAAAGATGGGCTGGTTGCCTTGTCACACAAGTGCGCTGATGGTCATTGCAGCTCAGTGACCTCTGCTTCTCATGCTAGCTTCTTGACCTCATTGGAGAGCACGGCATACACCTCAACTGCAAAGTCAAGGTTCGAGTACACGTCAGTTATGTATTGTCTGCTCACAAGGTGTAATGGTGAAGCATGTCTACACTTATCCATTATATTTTATTGCATTTGACTTTGCTGCAGGAACTGTAAATGTAGACTGAGAGATTTCCTTAGACATACAAGGTCTGTCTATAGTCTACTATCTGAAGTGTGTTGTGTACTATGGTAGGTCTCATTTCATTGGTAGGTACCTTGATAAAAGTGGGAAAATATGGATTTATGATGGTATGTCTAACTCTGGCCTCATGGAGTATGAAAGCAATCACACATACTGTGATTTCTCCACTTGTAGGTCAATGCAAGCTATTGCTGCTGTGTATACCCGCTCTCCAAGAGTTTATGTACAAGCTGGAATACTTTAACTACAATACTGCAATCCAGTAATGAGACAGCAACAACTTAAGGAAAAAAAGGACCTGTACATGCCATGCACCGCAGTGGCCCATACCCCCAAGTATTATTGTCAGTATAGCTGAGTTGGTGTATCTTTTACTCTGAATAAGGTCAGACTGTTCATCACAAGGCTCTATGTTCAATTCCCTCTGGATGCATTTTCATGATCATGTGACTGGCTCCCCTATAGTATCAGGTAAGTTGTGCCTGACCATTCTTTGTTGCTGGTTTTTGCTTTTTCTTTCTTTGCTATATTTAATCTGTAAACATGCTATATACTAGTGGCTAGTGTCTATTCTTCAGCCATGTACATCATTGTTTGTAGTTTATGTAATCCTTGTACCCAAAATTCAACTCTAGGTCTCCAGATAGCATTAGGCAAAGCTACAAAAATGACCTTTTTTACCCTGCCTTCCAACTCTGAGGTTTTCATACCCTGGATATTCACTACCACTCCATTCTTCAGGCTGCACTCCGAAACCCTGTAGAAGGAAGTGGTTCTGATGAACAGTGGCTAAGGTTTCAGCAAATACTGTGCCACCATCTTCTGTAAAAGGAGACACTGCCTTTGGTTCTGCCACTGTCTCAGAGAGAAAGTTTGCAGCATATTCTGCCTCTAAAGTTTGCTCAAAGGCACTCCATGTTTGCTGTTCTTCATTGTCAGATCCATAGGCCTCTATATTGCCTTCATCATCACTGACATGCTGTAGTGGGCCATTCTGGACAGAATCCAATGGGACTTCAATGGTACTGACACCATATGCCATGGTAATCTCCTCTGGTGGGATGTTGTCACAATTGTCATGGTATTCTCCATGCTGTAGGCATTCAATAAAATGTAAATCCTATATATAGATAAGTGTGTAACCTGATGGACAGTTCCAGAGTGGTGACATACATTGGGTGAATTGTCATGTCCTCTCCCCCTATTGGATGTGCATTTCATGTTGCTTGAAATGAGTTACAATCAGCATTGATATCATCCAGGAATAGAACATGGATGAGCCATAGATGGTGTGAATTATGACAGTTGAGCTAGTATTGGTCTTCTAGCCATTGGAAAAATGCATGCCATTGCTGGCTGAATTGTGTACCTATTTCTACCCACAACCACTCTACACATGTATTGCAGGTTGAACTAAAATCAATTAGTTAGTAAATATAAGCAAAGATCATGATCTTCACATATGGTCTCCAAATAAATGAGCCACAGTTGGCACCCTTGGTAAGGATCATATAGACTGCAATGCCCTTATTCTCCCACCCACAGTCCCCATGTACCCGCAAAGGTTGTCCATGGTTTTCCACTGCCTCTAAGAACACACTCAGAGCAGTATCCGCATGGTTGTTATCAATGCAGGCCTGTGATCTGCTATAATATATGTATGTGTTAGTTTGATTATGCAGTTTATAAGTTCTGGTACTGCACCATGCAGCTATAGCCATCTACCACACCGAAGATAACAATTCCCCAGTGAATGAGCTTGTGATGACCATCAATATGCCAGAGGGCATTTGGGTGGGAGACCTCATAGACATGACATTTGATCACTGTTTGCTGTTTGACTTTCTGCCCTAAACCACTAGCCTGTTGAAGTGCCTCTGAAATGCAGGTCTTCTGAATCTGGAGCCCTTGCTGGGACAGGAAGCCTTGCAGGTAATGTAGGCCAGATGTTAGTCAGACTTTGCAGAATTTCTGGACAATTGTATCAAGCTCACCATTGGTAAGTTTGTCGAACTTGTGATGGATGTTGCGTTCTTTCAGATGAGTGTAGAGTGTTTGCTGGCTAACATCCAGAAGGCAGGCAAGTTTTGCAATAGACAGTTTACGACCACCTTCCAAAGCATTGCACAAGAAGTCAGGGTCAATAACCTTGCGTGGACAGCCATGTGCTCCACTGGCAACAACTGATACTGGCTGTGGTATCACAACATTGGTGTCCTCACTATGTAGCATCATTAGCATGCAGTTTGATGATAAAAGTAAAAGACAAACTGATTGACTGCTGTAGTATGAGCTTTGTCAAGTCAGGAAATCAGTAGCCCAACTAATGAGATGAGGGAGTGTAGCCATTCTAGAGGAATACCCTCCTGCATTGCATGTTCTTCCATAGTAAGCAAGATTGGAACAGCATCTTCTATTAGCCTCTCTGAGTGGTATTGTAGACAATTGGCTTCAGCCTCTTGACTGAGCATCTTGTGAGCAGCAAGGTATATGAAATCAATGCGATTGAAAGCATCATACACACCTGGAGACCAGGATGCCTCAGTAGGATGAGGGGGAAGAGGTGGCAATGACATGGTGTTTTCTGTAGGTTCACAGCTCAGACCCTGTAAAATAGACAGTGAAAATGACTTACTTGTGAGCTAGGTGAGTTAGGAAGGCAATTAACCAGTTGATGAGTCATACTGTGCTCCTGCACATAGCTGTTTATATATATTATAAGTGATCCAAACTAGTTCTAGAGTTGAACAACCTGAATGACATTAAAAATAAGTATGACAGACTCACTAAGGTTTCATCATCCTGTGTTCTAACTCTGACTTATTGAATAGATGCTATGGTCACCCTAAATCAGTACAGCCAACTCCATATTGTCTATTTTCACTTGAGAACTAAATAAGTCAGGCCTAAGTATACCATCTACTTCCTTAGTCGAATCACTAAGCACTGCAGGATGTCTGCCATACTTATTTAATACAATCACTCATGTCCTACTAGCTAGTTTCTATTGATCATAAATACATGTGCACTATTACGATCTATATCTATCTGACAAATAATGACTGAGGTCTGCTGTTACTTTTTCTTTTGGTTCTCATGCTAATGAAGTTATTGGAAGAATCTTGCATTGCTTACCACCAGCAAGAGTCTTGTTACTGATCAGGATCATGGCTCTTCTGATCCTGCTACTGCAAATATTATCAACATGGAAAAGTTGGTTGTTTGGTGCAGGGTATTGGACTTTACTTTCTGTTTGCTTTCAAAATCATTCTAATGGAAATGAAAATAGGGAAACAATAATGAAAACAACAAAACACCAGTTCATGTCATGCTGCTGGCAAAACACTCATCAGTTCTGACAAACATGTTCACCCTCCCTCAAACAAATGACCCTAATCCAGAGGGAGGAGTTAACAATCCCATTGTTATGCCTGTTCCATGGGAACAACTTGAGAATATGCTTGAGTGTATATTCCAGTATGTGCCTTGCTAAATATCATCACTTATAAAGGTCTGACAACTTTGTTTTATATAGTTTGTGGGATAAGTCCAAGCTGAAATCCAATCATACGCTGTGTGAGAAGAAATACACTATGCTACTTGCAACAAGTTGCCTTTTTTGATTTGCCCTGAGCTGCTGCTGATGCAATCGAGGCATTGGGCAATCTATATCTTCCCTTTTCCTGATCACTCTGACTTGCAAGGCAGTATACAGTGACTGCATGGCTCAAACCAGCCATTCAATATCTTCTCAAGCACTGAACACTGCAGGATCTGACAATGGAGGAAGCCAATAAGATTGGTATAGAACTATACTCTATTTTAGCTCATGCTAAGGAGGCCTGGCAAACTTACCAACTTAGTGTGGCTTATCAACCAGTCATCCTTGATTTTTCAGATGATGAACAATGGGGGGAATGAAGGAGGCTGTGACAATCAATCAGAGTGCATAGCAGTATGGGCACCATGGTGGTGGAGGTACATCACTCAGAAGATCATCTATCCTGATGATCCCCTTGACTTACACAAAATTTGGATGATTGTCACTGAAGCAAAGATCCCTGGACTGGCACCCAACTGCAAAGCTGCCCTTCTCTGAAGGTTCCTGTTTACTGAATGGGATTGTACCTTGAATCATGCTGTAGAGAGGGTGACTAGATTGATTGAAGAGCTATAGTAGAGCAGGTGTACTGCTGTGTATGGAGGCCTAGCTAATAATGATCATCATACTTTATATATGTGCACAAAGGGGCTTATATAGTAGCTTGATCATTTAAGCTGTTTCAGGGTCTTCCATTCAAATCTCATGGTTAGTGTTTCTTATTCTCATGGTCAGATTAAAATTTTCCCACTGTCAGAATGTAGTGTTGCCACAGCTTCAACTTGGCTCCAAACTTTGCAAGCTATACTGCACCATTAATTTTGTAGATTTTTTCATAATACCTCTTGTCAAACCTAGATATAATATGATAGTTTAATATCCCAAAAGGCCATTTTATAACTCCCATTGGTTCTTGCTGTGTTGTCCTAACTTTGACTTGGCTCCAGGCTTCAAGCCATTGGCTTAACAAATGGCTTGTCTCCAATTCTGAGCTTCCTGAGGATATTTGTTCAAATTTGTTTATGGAATACAAAACTACATTTATTGATCTATAATTGGAGCCCAGAAGCTTCCAGTATCTCAAAGTATTGGATGAGATATAAGCAAGACAAAAAAACAAGGCTTGAAGCTGCAGCAACACTATCAGAATGCCTCTAAGTACCCCCCACACACCAAATCAGTAAAGCTATGCAGAAAGACAAAAAATGTGGGGTATGATTTACAGAAATCTTCAGACAGTTGAAGAAATGTTTGGTCAACTGAAGGAATGTTCAGGCAACATGACAAATGTTTGGGCAACTTAACAAAATGTTCAGACAAGTTGATAAGTATGATTGGCCAATGTTAGTAGAAAAGCTCAGTATGTTCACTTTATTTGTAATTATTGGAAATGTTATTTGGACACTTTGAACATCATAGGTCCAGAACATTAGGGATTCTGTTAGCAAAGTCAAATGCTATAAGATAAGGTGCAAGAGCTAGATCAAATGTCAAGTTTACATGAGTATAGTATGGCACAACTGAGAAATTTATAAGCTAAAACATTTGTATTTTTTTTTTCAGCAAGGAAAATTTTAGAATGCAGGAAGTTTTGAAGAATGGAGAGGATAAGGGTATTGGTAAGAAATAAGAGGGATAACAATTTTAAAAGATTTTTTATCTCCCAATGGTGGTAGATATGGAAATCAATGGTTTAGGAGATAAACAGGGGGCTAGGGGTGATAGGGGATTTTGAAAAAGGTGAAGGTATTACTTGATGGAGTACAATGGAAAATATCCCAAATAACCATGTTTACAAACATGGTTCATGACATTTGCAGATGGTGTTAAATATCGACCATCCCTGGTTGTGTACTCAATTGAGCAAGCCTTCTTTGTTGTAGCTAATTGTATATTGGTAAGGTGGTATTTGTCAAGCTGTGATCCAAGGAATGCTAATGGATTTTATAGAAAAGTATGATAGTAGAACTGGTGAATATAATCCAGGTGAAGAGATGAACAATGATGAGGAAAATGGTGGAAGGTGATTTGAACAAAGGTGGTATCATATTGAAGAATGTAATGCTGATAAGAAACAAATAACAGATTGGTGTCTGATGGAGAATGAGGCATAGGTAGAAAAAATGAAACTGATATTGTAGCTAATATCTAGTGATGAAGTTGAAGTGGGGTTCATGTCATTTAGCAATACAAAGTTGAACATGATCCTTCTAGCCCAAATTGATATTCTTTGAATCCACCCATATGTCCCAAGATAAGGAGAAATGACATGCCTTCCCATCAGGGAAAACTTCTAACCTCAACTGGATGTATCTTCCTCAGAATCCAACAACTTCATTGACAAGGGCAAGATGCTGGAGATGGAGAAGTACCCAAGTATTCAGCTTGATCAACACATTTTTGAGCTCAAGGAGCTGCTCAATGGCAAGGCTATTGGGGAGCATGGTGAAACAGGTATTTCTGAAGGGTAAGAGGGCAATGTTGGAGAACAATGGTAATGATGGAATGGGAAAGGATGGAAGAGAGTTGAGCTGTTCCATTAACTCCTCAATATGGGTATCAAAGTCATGTACTGTTGGGCTATTAGTTCTATCATGGGAGTTTTTGCAGGATCATTTTGATGGTGAACCAATGATTCCTGTCTCAGAAACACCCATCACATCTGAGATATGTATCTCTTCATCTTGTTGCACATGGATGGCAATAGGTGGTGACAGAATCATTGGAAGAGAAATGGGAACACTGTGAAGGTTCGACATTTGAGATGGAGAATGCAATGATGGTGGTTAGAGTTGTGGTGGTGGGAAAGGAAAGACAGGGAACTCATTTACTGGGTTATCAAGCCTCAAGGGTTGTCCATTTCCACATTGGTATTCAGATTTGATGCTTGATCAGTTCTGCTTTCATCATTCAAAGGGTCTAGCATATTTTCAGGGGAGAGTTTAGGGTCATCCCTAGAAAGGTATCCAATCACCAGATCTCTCAGAAGTGATCCATCTAGTTCTTTAAGGACATAGTTGCCTTTCTTGGTTTGTTTGACTACTTCATAGGGTCCAAGGTACTGAGGTGATGTCTTGATCATGGATACTGATTTCTGGATTTGGCTATGCCTGATCAATATGAGATCTCCAGTTTCAAATGTCTTTTGTTGAATCCAATGATGGAAGCAGTACATGAATTGATCCCTAGATGTGCATCTTGCTTTCTTTAATGTTTCTGATACCACTATCAAATCTTCTTCGCATTTTTCAAGTTGCCGCATACAAAGGGAAATAAGAGCTGCTGTGGTCATTCCAGAGGCAAATCCTGTTACCAGGAAAATTACTTCTGTATAGTCAAATGGTAGAGCTGGCCAGGTTCCATAGAGAAGATAATAGGGGCTATATCCAGTTACAGAGCTGACTGTAACCTTGTCAGCAAAGACTGCAAGCCCAACCATTTTGTGCCAATTCATTGGAAGTCTGCTAGCACTTTTCTTGCATGATCATACTATTGCTTCCCTGAGGATGTAGTGGCCATGTTCTACAACTCCATTGGCATGTTTTGTTGTATGCAGTAATCTTGATTTGGGGAATATTAAGCCTCTTGGTAAAAGCAGAGAAGGCCCCTTTGACTTCTGATCCATTGTCTGTAATGATGTGTTCTGGTGCTCCATAGTGGCAATAAAGGTTGTCCCAAAGGAATTGGAAAAGACTATTGAAGTCATTATTTTGAATTGGCCTAGTTTCAGAGACACTGGTTAGGTCATTTTTGGCTGCTACTATTCATTCATATCCTCCAGAGGCTGGTTGCATGGCCATTACATCCAAATAAACTTTATGGAAGATTTGCACTGGTGCAGATATTTTGTATGGCATTTGCATTTGGGCTGTATTTCAGATTTGGCAATCATGGGAGGAGGAAACATAATAGTGCACATCTTCTTTGAGTCTTGGCCAGTAGAATTGGAATTGAAGGAGTTTAAGCACAGATAATTCTCCTTTATGACCAAGGTTTTCATGGGCTTGTTTAAGGATGGAGAGTTGTCTTTCAGGGAAAGTGATTACAAGCTGTGGCATCTTTTCACAATTTTTGGGGGTAAAGACATCCTTTGTGAAGCATATACCATCTGGCCTGGCTGAGGAACCTATTTTTTATCTTGTTTCTTGTAAACTCAAGGCAGAATGTTGGTAGTGAGATAGTTTTGAATGGCTTCCAATAATCTGATAATTTTGCTTGATTTATTTGTTGAAGGTAGTGTAAAGACTTTATACTCTTTGAAGATGGTTGAGGTGGGAGGAAGTGATATAAGATGAATGAATAATGCAATGTTGTCCAGCCAAAAATCATCATCTTCAACATATTCTTCTGGTAGATGTTTTCTTCTTGATAGTCCATCTAGTCTTTTAAAATTGGCTCCTGGAACATGTACCAGTTCAAAGTCGAATATCACGATGCCTTGAATCCATCAGTTCATAGCATTACTTGGCTGGAGATCAGGTTCCTTGAGCATGCCCTTGATATACTGGGCATCCACTTCAACAACCAGTTTTTGTGCTCCTATAAGGTATATGTGCCAATGTCATAAGGCTCAGTACAGGCCATATAGTTCCAGTTTTGATTGGGAGTATCATGCTTGGACATCATTCATGGGTAGTGATCCATATTGTGCTGGACATTGTTTTGCATTGTCATCTAATTGTGATAGAATAAATCCAATGGCAATAAGGCTGGTGTTTACATAGATGATAATGGGGTTTTCTGATCTGTAATTTAAAGGTTGCAATGCAGGGGCAGATGAAACTTGGAGTTTCAGCACATCAAAGGCTTTCTGCCAATGTTCATCATCCCATATGAATTTGGCACCTTTATGAACAAGTTCAGTAAGGGGTCCTGCAAGTTGGGAGTAATTGGCTATCCATATTTGCACTGTTCCACATAGACTAAGGAAACCATGGACTTCTTTTGAGTTGGTAAGGACAGGCCAATTGCGGATTTTTGCTACTTAGTCTTCATCAGGGCTTCTTCCTTCAGTGCCACACTTTTGGCCAACAATCACTGTTTCTTTTCAGCATATTTGAGCCTCCTTGGCTGAAAATGTGGCACCTGCACATTTAACATGGTGCATGACATGGTGTATATCAACTGCATGTTCTCAAATGAATTGACAGATTCCTAAATTTCCAGATATAGTTTCTGGATTTCCCTTCTTGTCCAAGTACTGTGTTTTTGGCCCCTTGATGGGAAGATCATCCACAAAGATGTTGGCAACATGCAGAATTTCATCTTGGAGAATGTGGATCATGCATTTTTGGAATTCGGTTGGTGAATTTGTGTACCCTATAGGCAGGGCAGTGAGTCATAATAATCAAGGGAGCTCCAGAATGCAGTCATATCTTAGGATATTGGATCAACTATCTGTGCATTGAATCCCCAGTAAAGGTCATGTGTGATAACATATTGGCATCCTGCATATGGGTTGACAAAGTCATTGATAATAGGGAGGAGGCCAGCATCCTGGATTGATACAGTATTGAGAGGTTGTAAGTCATGAACAATTTGGAGGGCTCCATTTTTCTTCAATACACAGAACCATTGTCTGTAAGGGCAACCTCAAGATGGCTGACAGCACAAGCCTAGCAGAGGGAGAATCCAAAGATATGAATAGAGCTAACTACAATATATGAAAGACTGCTCACCTAGTAGAGGGAGAATACAAAGAGAACAAGATAAGGATTCTCCATGCTAGGAGGCGAAGTAGAAGCATGGGAGGAAAGTGGGAAAACTGTATAGTACACCAGCCACAAGTCCATAGAATATTACAAGGTACGAGCAGGCACATGTGATAGCAAAGTGGAGGGAACATGCAAGAGTTTGTGCCAGCAATCCAGAAAAGTTGTTACGGTTTGCCGTTCCTTTCTATTTTCTTTTCCTTTTCCCATGCATCACATGACGAACACGTAGTAGCTTACTACACTATGCTTACCACTTACGATATCACACTTACGTATTGGGCCCCGTATTTATAATCACGTTAGTCAGAACCTCGCCGTAACCTCATGGGCGCAGTCCATGACCTCACACCTCATGGTAATGTGGCAAGCGTTCCATGGAATACCTGTAGGATACGGCGTGTAGCAGACATGAGGACTGTAGTATATAAGAATGAATAGCATACCCAGAGATGTTAACTTGTTCTCTTGGGATTGCTACTAACCTAGTGCCTAAGTCAACATCTTCAAACTCCCCTCGACCTCATCCTGAGCCCCCATCTACCTCTTTTATAAACTTTACTGACTCTGATACTTGTAGAGCCCATGTATGCTTTTATAGTGTATAGTGTTGCCCTAACAAAAGTGGAAACAGAAAGTAAAGAGGTGTGGGAAGAAGGTATAGGTTGCCTGATGTCATACTAAGTCAAGTTAACAATTTAGTGCTCAGATGGTCATGGACTACTATGTCGAGTTGCACCTGGTCGTTCATTGATTTTGGAATTGATTGGAATAGAGATAATACTCTTATAGGGGTAAAGGTAGGGTGGGGTCGGTTATTAGAATTAGTATGTTAATCAACAATACTACTTCTATTTAGATAGGAGGTTGTGGTGTATTTACTTGTGTGATAAGTAGCAAGTATACGTCTAATTAATAAATCTATGGGATGGACTAGATAACTAAATAACTGAGGTGAGTATGCCAGAATCCCACCTGTTTCAGATCTGGGCTTGCAATGGGTTTCCTACTCATTTCAGAATAATCAAACTGTCAATGTTAGTGTTACTAACACCTACTTGTTTTGGTACAGACTTAGCAAAATAAAAATAGACCTTACTTACTTTTCAGGTCTCTACAAACAGAAATGCTGATATCCTACTCATTTCAGATGCAGCTGAACTAAAGCACTAGAATGTGGGCGATAACTTGTATCTGGGGGATAAAGTTGTATATTAAGACAGAGAGACCTGCTCCCTTTTATATCTACACTGTTTGTTCCTAAGAACAATAGTATCCTAGTGAGGTAAATACAAATAAATAATAGAACAATGGAAAGTGTCTTAAACAATGAGTTCCATTGTGTGCACAATTGTTGTTAAGGAAGGCAATGGGCAGGTATAATAGTTCATTGAATATATCAATGACTACAATGGTTGTCAAGGAAAGACAATAGAAATGTGAACAATAGTTGGGTATATTAGAACAATAAGGCTAGGAGAGAACAATAAATCCTATTGTGAACTGGTTTCCACAGTGACTTTCCATGGCTAATGAACAACAATGGAAAGGCAGGATAATGACTAATCTCCTAGGGGTTCAGGGGTAGCATCCTATTTTCTAATGTCTTTATATCAAACCCATGTTCTGGTATGACACCAAACATGTCCTGAAGCATATATGTGCATCTGAAGCATATCTAGGCATGCCCAAGTGCAGCTAAGTGCAGCTGAGCAAATCCAAACCACAGAAATATGTCAGATGCTTCAGATTAGGTTTGGATGCATGGTAGGATGGAAAGGAAGCAAGGGAAATGTAAATAAGAGTTCATTAAAGAAAAGAAAGGAAAAAGAAACAAATAAAAGGGGGAGAGACAGGGGGAAAGGAGAAAAAAAAGTGTCCCCTTACACTGTCCTTGGTAGGATGACTGATAGGGCTTATATACTCCAGCTTTGATTTTGTTTCTTATCATTTCAACAACTTGCTTCCAAATTCCAGAAGGTATAGGGATGTTTTGAAATTCCCACAGTGTATTTGGTACTGTGGGCATTATGTAGTCAGAGAGGTGGTCTGGCTGTAGTGTTCCCCAATCATTTTCTTCAAAGGCAAGGGATCCTTCATTGAGTTGGAGGATATGTTTGAAAAGTTTTTCTTCTTTGGTTTGTAAGAAATTGTCTTTGTTGACTTCCATAGAGTCAATTCTTTCTTGAGTAAGCTTGTGGGTAGGAATGAATTTGGAAGGGTGAATAGGAAGGGGTGGTAGGGAATTTAGTGGATCATCTAGTATGGACTGAGTGACTTTGATATCTTCAGGGCAAATACCTGAGATGGGATGGACTTTCTGTGCAACTCGTTTGTATGCACCATATGCTTTAAATTGAAAGCCATAGGCACTATTTCCTGAAGTGGGAATAAGAACTGTTTCTTCATCCCAGTCTACATTGGTAAGTGAGGATGTAGTCTGGGCTATTTCATTCTTATGGGTGTCTTCAGTATAAAGACATTCAATGGGGGGTGGTACATAGTCTTCTGCAATATTGTACATGTCTGTAATTCCACTATAGGTTGATCAGGCTTTGGTAATACTGATTGAGGGGGTTGGAATATGTGTGTCTAGAGATGGTGATGTGGGTGGTTGGTGGGAATGTGTGAATGACCAAATGGAACTAGGTTCAGTATTCCATTTTGGAAGTAATTTGATAGATAGTAGATGTGGTGGTAGCAAGATCTGAAATGTGTCTAAATATAAAAAAGAAGATGGAGTAGGGTTAATGATGATCTTAGATAAAGAAAGGGCTTGAAAGGGTAGTGATCTACAAAGGAGATCACCAATAGATTGGGCAGTGGAGACCATTTCTGTCAAACATTGTGTGGGGATTCAAATAATCTGTGTGGAACAGAATTTGTGCACTAACATGCATGGATATAGGAATTGCACAGATTGTGCAGATGGCATTTGCAATATACCCTCACCCCATTGCTGCATATACTTTGGCCATTTGTGCCAAATATTCATCTTCTTTGATATGAAGTAATGGATTATGTTTCTCACTGGTAAAGGACTGAGACATTTCAGAACATGGTGATGCAGGGAAGTGCAGGCAAGTATGTGTGAATCCTTGGCTAACCAATGGCTTTGTTGTGGTAAGAAACCAAAATATATAGCAGTGGTGAATGAAATAGTGTCAGGTGCTATTGTTGATGAGTGGTAAGTACAAAGGTGTGAAACTCAGATTGAAATAACAAGTGAGATTTCACAGAAATGAGATATAGAGAAATTGAAGATGGTGGAGAGATGTGATTTTTGGGTTTCAAGTATCAGAATGAATTTTGGTGGTTGGCAATGTCCAAGGATTTAGATATCCTTTTATAAAGAAGTTGGAGGCAAGGGCATAAGTCCAAGGAGAATGTGACAAGTGTGCAGGTATTCTGTCTTCAGCTCAGTCCATTAGAAAAGTGACACCATCTTCTAAGTAGTAATCTTGAAGATAATCAAATGGGGGAAGATATTGGTCCTCCAAAATAGCAACCAGTTGCTGAGTATTAGTTTTATCGAGAGTAGCCTGAGGTCATTCCCACATTGCCAAACTGACACATTCATGATATGTAAACTCTTTGCAAAGGAGTGCCAGTTTTTCCTAGAATAATATCTCCATCGTGGTGCCATTGTCCAAATTTTGGATCTTGTATGAAGATGAGAGGATTGACAAAACCTTCATTGAGGTATACTCCAGGATCATAGTTGAAATATGAGATGGTTGAGGGTACAAATCGCTTTCCTGTGGCTGTTAAACATGGATGCCCACTGGGTGGTAGTGCCAAGGGAATAGGGTTGATAGGAGCAGGAATAGTAATTCCTTCTGTCATAATCAAGGTGAAGTGTCAGTTATTAAATCCCCAATTATCTGTGAGATCATGTTGTATTTCATAGTATGCCTGGGGCAGAATATCTCCAAGGTTTGCATATATATTGCAGGTGTAAGATTGAATGGGAGAAGTTAGTCAGTCTTGAAGTGGAGCTGCTGAGGTTGTTTTCTGCCAGAATGGAATGTGTATATGAGGTGCAGATTGTGGGTTGATATAGGATGGGGAATGGTTTTGGTTTGGACATACTGTTATGATTTGGCCTAGAAACAGTTGGAATGGATGGCCCAGCTTGCCCAGGGGAAACATCCTCCATTTCTGGGTTTTCCCTAGCTGTGGGAGTCCCAGATTGCATGGCAGCCATAAGGTTGGAGGCACCTTGACTATAGAGAATCTGAATAGTTATGTTACCCTGTTCATCTTCTACTAGAACTCCATTTCAAAAGAGTTCTGCATTTTCATTGTCTGATTCAAAACCATGATTGCTTCTTCATTGTTGTAGTAGAGGTGGAATGGACAAGGAGAGATAGAGTTAAGAGGTCGAGTAGTAGGAGTAGGGGGAGGTAGAGAGGAGGGAGAAGCAGGAGTCTTCTCGAATGCAGACCTAGTATGCCTAGCAATAGTATTCTGCATTTTTTGCAGGAGCTGAGGGTGGTTCACTGAATTTCCAGGGCTTCTTGATAAACCTGGAAGGGGTGTCTGGAGTAGTAGGAATACTCTGTGTAGCAGTACTGCCTCCTTGCAATTCATGTGCTGCTTGCATGATGAGATGGTGGATGTGACAGCCAAGTTCAGCATGTGTTAGATTATGGGTGGGGTTATGCTCACTGCTAGGAGAAGTTTTCATGACAAGATCATCCTCCAGGTTACTGCTGATTGATTCCCTTATGAAGCCTGGGGAGGGGTGTCCTTGTGCCATAGTAGAATCACAAGTGAGGTGATGAAGTGTATAAATCATGAACTGGAAATAGGAGAGTTGCAATTGAGCTGTCCATGGTGATATCTTCATTCTGAGGTGAATCATTTTCTGTGGAAGGAGTGAGGGTAGGGGGATGTCCATTTTCAGCTATGGCAATTGGGGACTTAGCTTGTGCTTCCAGAGTTGAGGTAGATGCAATAGAGTCCATGGTGCTAGTGTCTTGTTTCATAGCATTTTCTTGAGATTCCAGTTCCATGTTCACTTCTACCATTACATGAATCTCTGCAGCATTCCATTCTGCTGCTGAATTGTTTCCAGACTGGATGGTGACTTCATTGCAAGTGGAAGACTCAGGAAACTGTGTGGTAGTGTTACAAGTTTGTTCCTTGGTGATCTCCTCAAGAATACATCATTGTGTAGGTAGGCTGGGAATAGGCCAACCAGGAGCAAGGAGTGGAGTATTGTTGAGGATGGAGACATTAACAGATATGAGTGAACAACAGTGCTAGTGATGACTGGAACTGGGTGAAAAGGATGACTGAGCTAAGGAGGGTCTAAAATTGGGAAAGGGGAAAGGAGTAGGGGAACAGTTGATTTGACACTTTGGAGGTTGCTAGGTGCAGAAGAAGGTTGACAAACAATGGGAGGGGGTGGAGTAAGAATTCAGGCTATAACATCACAATAAGTGGGAGGCTGAGGATATGGGTTTACTAGTTGAATGATTCCCCTATGGGTGGTTTCTTCATGATGTTCTGGCTGTTTAGCAGTTGATTCATTGTTCTAAGTGGGTGGAATAGGCTCTTCAAGGCCTACCATTTTTTGAAGAAAATCAACAGGGTTGGGATAATCTGTGGCTGCATATGTTACTGTACTGCTTAAAGCAAGGCCTGCTTCTGGCTGTGATTTCTCTGGTTTGTTGGGCTGCAATAGAATGGTATAAGTGTGCCTATAGTTGCACTGGACTTCTTTGGAACAAGCCATGCTGTGACATGAAAGGTGAATGTCTGCAGCTAGAAATATACACACCTTTCTGTTGGGTAGATTGTATTCCTGGTGTTCAATGAATTCTGTGGAGGTCACAACTCTGATGACTTTGTAAGCTTTGTTGTCACTTGAGGCTTGCTGAATTGTAGCATAATGCCAAATGTGACTATCAATGGTGACATCTTCTCCAGGTGACATGGTGTTCAGCATCATGGGGAGCGCAATTGCTGGCTGTGTGATTTTGTCAACTTCAATGGTGGGAGGTTTACTGGTTTCTTGGAGCACCTTAATGGCTTCAGAAACGCAAACACTAATAGGTAACTTAGCAAGTAGTTCTTTCATGGCATCAAATTCACTATTGGCAAAACTGGTGTTGATATTGTTGGCTAGCATGTTAGCTGGGGATATTGGAACTGTTGGGTAGCTGATAGGCTGAGTTTGTTGAGTAACTGAAGGCTGGGGACTTAGAGGTGCACAGTGATGTGAGTTTTGGGATGAGGAATCATTTGTCATTTGTGCTGGAATACTTATATGGTTCAGGGTGTTATCTTGGAAGTAACCATAAGGGCTCTTTTATGCCAGGTCCCATCTTTCTAACTGAGCATCCAGCAGATTCGCATCTATGAGATTCATTTTATCACCATTTGATCAGTCTGCCTGCATGCTAAGAAGGATTCCGGGAAGTAAGTCTTCATTTTTGGTGGTTTGGTGCTAACTTGGCCATTTCAGGCTTGTTTCTTACCAGCATTAGAGGGAATTCCAGTCTACTGGTAAGTATGTTGTGAATGATTTCATGTTTACACTTATCTGAGTTATCCAAAATGAAAGGAATAGTATTATTGTTGTCCTCCAACATGTTCAAATGGCAGTAAGGCACTTCAAACTGTTCCAAGGCAGAGTTCCCATGCACACCTTCTTGCCTTTTGATGTTGATAATCTTCATATCTCCTGACTCCAATGTTGACAATACACCTTCATTGTTTCCTGCAGATTTATGGTTGTTTCACACCATCATGGATGCCACATTGCTGTGTTGTTCTAGATCACAAAAGCCTCTAAATTCTCCATATTTCGTGCCTGTTCTGTGCATTCCATATTCTTCATTCAAAGACTCAAGTTCCATTGGTGTTCTTTTAACGAGAATGGGTGTGTTATCATATCCAATTAAGGCTGGATTCTTCAGGCTGCATGAGAGTGGAACATGGTGGTGTTCTGGGTTTCCTGATGGGTCATATTCCTTATCTTCTGTTTTATCATTCTGCTTGTTTCTCAGTTTAGGACTCATGTGGGTGTCTGCTTGACTCCATTGCCCAGTATTGATGTGATTCCACCCTTCATTGTGATGTTCAGATCTTTGTGTCACTTGATTCTTTCTCCTGTGTGTGTGGTTCCATCAGTTCTGGATTCCCTTTTATCATTGACAATTTCCGCATTTCCTGACTTCTCATCTGATCCTTGTGCTGGAATACTGGAACTTCTGACATCTGCATATGTTGTGCCTGTGTCATGCACTATATGGTCTCCATTTGATGATTCATAATTCCTGGGTGTTGCCTCAACAGTAGCAGCCACATGTGTTCTCTCAATCAGGGATGTGTTCTCTGGGCAGTGTGAGAAATGGAGACAATGGTAGCATTTCAAGTATGCAGGTGAGCTTGATTCATCATTATCCTTATCATTTAACTCATTTGAACCTTTAGGACCTGTAGCATTGTTTGCCAGCCACCATTCTTCATTATCCTCCATACCTGCACTTCCACACCCACACTCTGATTGTTCCATATTATTCTTGTTTGTTAAATCAAACATTGTACACATTATCAGGACAATAGCAGGCACATTTTCCTGTCCAAACCTGGCTTCATTATCTGGAGTATGTGGGAATTGACCATTGCTGCAATGCTCCAAGTTTTTTGGTGAGTCATATTTCAGAGGGCTTGTCTCATTCTTCTGCTTGTTCCTTGTTTCAGGGCTCAGGGTTTCACATATCAGTGCCCCTCCATTCTTCTTGTTTGCCATGCTTTCTTTTGGAATACACAAGAGTTGAGTGGAGCATTGATAGTTTGGTTTTTCAGAGGTAGGAAATTCCTTATCATTGTTGGTGTTTTTCTCATTGTTTGTGTTAGTGTTTTGTTCATCATTCATGTTAGGCTTCAGCAGATTGTTTGTGTAAGGGGACACTCCTATTTTCTCCTTTTCCCCTGTCTCTCTTCCTCCCTCTTCATTTCTTTCTCTTTCTTTTCATCCTACGGACTCTTATTTACCTTCCTTTTCTTTTCTTCCCTTTCCATTCTACCATCCATCTGAGCCTCATCCGACGCATTCGGGCCACATCTGACACACCTGAGCAACATCTGACACATCTGATGCATTTCCCGCACCTCAGCCACACTTCAGCCATGCTTGGCCACACTTGCACACACCTGGATGTGCTCGGACGCACGTATACACTTCGGAGCATGTCTGGGTGACCTATACCTTCTTTCCACACCTCTTTACTTCCCTTTCCCACTTCCCCAGGTCACTGGCACAACTCTTGTGTATTCTCTCCATCTTGCTATCACATGTGCCCACTCGTACCTTGTGATATTCTATGGACTTGGGGCTGATGTACTATACAGTTATCCCACTCTCTTTCCATGCTTCTACAGTATATACTTCGCCTCCTAGCATGGAGAATCCTTATCTTGTTCTCTTCGGATTCTCCCTCTGCTAGGTGAGCAGTCTCTCATGTATTGTAGTAGCTCTATTAATATCTTCAGATTCTCCCTCTGCTAGGCTCATGCTGTCAGCCATCTTGAGGTTGCCCTTACAGTTTGCATTAGGTTTTGGCACATCATTTACATTTGGATTCAGCATGTTGGGCATTTGAGGTCATCTCTCGCAATCTCGTTCTCTTGTCATATAAAGTTTGAATGGGGTGAGTGTCAGATCCTCTGCAGGTTCCTTCCTTGGGTTTGATATTACAGGTGTATCATTTTGTTTTTGCTTGCTCTATTGCTTTCCTCATTCCCCATTTCAGGTTTCATGATTTTGTACACAGGATGTTTGCTAAAAACAAAGGTGTTTCTGGTATCAAATGAAGTGTTATGATCTGGCATACATGCGAGTTGAGTAAGGTGGTTTGGGTTTTCAGAGGTAGGGGTTACCTTATTGTTGTTGATGTTTTGCTCATAGTTTGTATCAGTGTTTTGCTCATTGTTCACATTAGGCTTCAGCACATTAATCATGTTTGGATTTGGCATGTCATTTGCACTTGGATTCAGCACACATCATGCATTTGAGGTCATCTCTCACAAGTTCAATTTCTCATTGTACTAAAACATGTTCCAGGTTCCTTTTGTCCACCATTATTTTTTTGTATCTTTGGTTTTGCCAGTGTATGGGTGGTTGTTTCACTATAACATATCTGGGACTTGTACTGATTCATATTAGGATTTGACTCTTTGTATGCCAGGGACTTCAGTTATGGTCATTCCCCACTTTTAATTGTAGGTTGGGTGACTGAGGTGCTTTGGAAAAGGGTGATTCAGGGAGATTTTGGTTTATGATTCTGGAACCACGTCGAGGGTGGAACACTCAGAGAAACAAAGTGAGAGGATCAATGGATATGATTGAATGTCGTGGTCAGGAGATGAGATAAGTAAAGGTGTAACTACGATATATATAGTAACGTCCAAGTCACATGTTACCGAAGTCAGGAGTCAGGAGTCAGGAGTAGTAACTTGCTTACAGATTCCTGTATTGACTATAGAATAGGAGGCAGAGGATTTGGAGGATATTGATGGATCAGAAGTCATTGTTATGGCTAAAAGTGTTTTGGCCAGTTGTAACAGTTGAACTTCCCAAAGCCTCTCAGGATGTCACAAATGTGTTAGATCCAATCTATAATAGATGAAACACAGGTGTAGTGATGGTAGTAAGGCTAGGAGTGATGCTTATGTAAGGTACTAAGCCAATAGCTAAATCCATCCATTACACTGATAAAGAAACTGACTTTGGAAACACTGAGAGAGTTTTCCAAGCAGTTCACACCTGGTCCCCCAATGTAACCCACACACTTGCCAGAGAGTGTGGTTTATACCCATGCTGATGTGAAGCTTCATGCCTATGGAAATAACCCAGGGAAAGTAATTGTGAAGTGAGTCCTTTGTGAGGCTGATAGCATCTATGTATCCAATGATGTTTTCCAAAGTTTGATGGACTATGAACACCATGTTGCATATCTTCTCTAACAGCAGCAGTCTTCCAAGGCTTCCAAGAATATGCCATAGGGGATGAAATATTTCAGGATCTATTACTGACCCCTGTGGAATGGTGCTGTCATGCTATTGGAGTTCATCTGCCATCAACTCACTTATTGCCAGGGTTCAATGAAGATCCAAGCAGTTCTTGGAGTATCACTTGACTGGTGGTAATGATGAAGATCAAAAACAGCAGCCATCTCTTGGCTTCCCTCCATCTAGCTCTCGACCTGTGTTGCCTATGCCAACTTGTTTGGGGGCTTCTTAGTTTGTGTTGTTCTTTCTCTCACCATGTGCACATGGCCCATCTCCAGAAGTTTGAAGACAAGGGAAAAGGCTGTAATCCAGGTCTGTCCGAAACCCAGAAGGCAGCAAGCAAATGAGGCAGTTCAGTGCTCTCCCTCCTTCACTATACTGGTGCAAAGTGCAATCAATATCATAAGTGGAACACTGGCCCTGCTCTATTATTCTAACCACCCTCATCTTCATTTGCAGCCACACCAGAAACAGGAACTTCTGAAGATTTCTCAGACACTATCAATATGGTCTCCAATCATGATGATGATTTCAACAATGGTATTGTCAGTACAACAGCATGTCCACCCACTCCACCATTACCATTGCCCTTTCCAGCATTGAATCCTTCTCCATTGCCACCCTCTCCACTGTTCATGGCAGGTTCTAGAATGTCTAATGCCATTGACCTTAGCTGGATTGAGGTTCCCCCCACATGTATGTCTTATGACACGTTTGAGTACTGGTTCTGATACATCTCTCTGCAATTGGAATAGACAATGGGTTGCTAGGAATGTTTACATTCATCCTGCACTCTGACAACCTGATTGAACTATTATCATAGCATATCTCAATGCAATTTTGAGTGAAATTGTTCATCAAGTCTGGCAAGTCATCATTAATTTCAGCCAGAACTGACTATTCCAATATGGCATTCTGGACTCAAGGACACCTGCACTGCTTCAGACTATACCTAATACCAACACCCTGTGTAAGCACACACTTACTTCTATCTTCTCTGTTTCCCCCTCATCATGTGTATTTTCTTACAGTATATATAATACAACCCTGGACTTTACTTACTTACTTCCTACTTGTCTGTGTACCACCATCTGACCATCATAATCATACATGTTGATCCATTCACCTTGACCTGCCTTTTCTGAGTGTTCATCTAAGAGCACCTTTCACTTTTTTTTAAAAAGTCCATCAACCACCTTTAACCACCTAAGAGGTTCACACCCACACCATGTGTGCAGTCCTCCCACCAATTTCTGACCCTGCCTTCCCATTCTCAGTCACTAGTCCCTAGCATCAGAGCCACTAGGAGCAAGATGCTCAAGGTGGCCAAACATTCCTTGCTTCCCCACCCCAGTTCAACTGGTTCACCAGTTTCCCTTGCCCCAGGTCCCTTCTTGCAACCCAGTCGCCCTCTTTGAATCAGAACAACCTTGGTTCCCTTCTCAGGGTACATTGCTTACCTTGGCTCAGACTCACTTTTGGCCCCCATAGAACCAGGTTTCCCCAGCTTCCCAGTGCATATATCTGCTTTCACCTACATCCCACTCCAATGACCTCCATTCCCTCTCACAACTCCTTTCACCCTAGCTCCCATGTTCGAAATGCACACTAAAATCAAAAAATCAAACCCTATGAAGCCACCTACGATGGGTAAGGGCAATGTAGACACCTTGCTCCTATGGAAGTGGTTCAATAAATATATTTTTCTGTCACAAGTTGACTCCCACCAGTAGTCATGTTTGAGACCATTGCATAGGGAATGTCTGGCATACATGCCATCCATTGGCTCTCTGCCAACTCAAACAACCTTGTTTCCATGGAATGGAACACATATAAAGACTACATGCATTGTCTGTTCCTCTCTTTGGATTGGGAACACACTACCCAGATGGATGTCCTGCACATTCAGCAGGGTACTCACACATCTAATGATTTCTTACTCAACTTGATAGCTCAGAATAAATTACTAGCTGGCACTGACAGTTTCTTCAATGATGAGATTCTCAGGGACACCATCAAGATGAACATGGAAAGAGAGCTTGTGTGTGAATGCAACTGTGAAAGCATGAACACAATTGTCTCCTTCCATGATTGGTTGAATGAAGTGAAGAGGATTGATGAGAAACATCATCACACCTCAAGGAAATGAATCAGGGTGTTCTCCAGATTATCTATGTGCAATGCTAATCAAGGGAAGCCTACAGTAGCTCATACTCATTTTACCCCATCTGCTTCTTCTTCATTCTCCACTCTGTTCATCTGCCTTTCCAGGTTACAAGAATCAAAGTGAGCGCTTCTCTCTTTGAATGGCAGATGCTACAAATGGTGGAAATTATGGGCAGGCCACATTGGTGCTTGGTGTACTGCTCCCCCAATTGATGCCTTGAAATACAAGACTCTTACCAAGTGTAATGTTCCTCCCAAGCCTGCTAATTATGCCTCTCACACTGGTGCTGTTGCTGCTGTACTCAATGAGGTGCTGCCCACTATGCCTGCCACTTCCATCCATGAGGTAGCCCCTTCCTTGGCTATAGTCACCACTGTTATGCCCAACATAGACTCCTCTTGGGTTTCAAACAGCAGCTGGACAGATAACAAGTATGCTCCATTTTCATGCTCTAACTTATTCTGGTGCTGTTCCTTCTTGTGAGACTCTTCTTCTTTCCCCTCTGCTCCTGTCTCTGGCCTTATTAATCACAGAAGCACTGTAGTTCTTATTAAAGCTGATGTCATGGATTCTCTCAAGCTTGAATGCTACATTGCCACCAGGCCTTTCATCTGCAGCACCATGTTTTCTGGAATTGGGAAGGAAGTTTCATTGAATCACTACATTAATATTCAACCCCATTCTTCTGATGGTTTTTTCACTTTAAAACCCCTTCATGCCTTTGTATCACCATTGCTAGTCTCAGACTGTATTTTCAGACTCCCATTCCTCCAAGTCAACAGATTGGTTATTGACCACCTCTTGAACACTTCTATTGCCAAAGTAGACAATGTCACTTCTTATGATCTTCTCATGTCATGTTCTCTGCCCACTGTGCCCACTCCCATCTGAAAAGGAAGGCATATTAGTGCTTTGAAGTGGAAGGTGCCTGTAGGTAAACACTCAGAAAAGGCAGGTCAAGGTGAATGGATCAACATGTATGATTATGGTGGTCAGATGGTGGTATACAGACAAGTAGGAAGTAAGTAAGTGTAGTCCAGGGTCACATTATATATAAGGGAATACATGTGATGAGGGGGAACAGGGAAGATAGGAGTAAGTGTGCACTTACACTCACCCATTCTCTGAAGCTTTCAATGATCACATAACTTGGCATTGAATGTTGTTGTTAGAAGTGCCACAAGAGATACTTGATGTCATCCCATGCAGGTGGCTTGCTTCCCAGATGTCTAGAGCTTCCAGCTCCTTGACCTCTCATCATTTCAGCCAGCATATTTCTTCATCTCCATATCCTCAATGCTTGACAAGGTATTCCAAGCTGCTTCATCCATGTTTTTTGTCAACAATACTATTGACATACCATTCTTCATCACCTGTTCCATCAATCTGCATCTCCTCCAGTTGTTCAAGCTTCTGCACAGGGAAAAGTGACATGACATTGGGTAAGAAACAATGATGTTGAGACATATGGAAAGTGGGAAAGGTATCTGGAGAATTAGGCATTATTAACATATAGGTAGATCTCTCAGGAAAACACCATGTGATTTCAAAGGGGCTATCAAATCATGGCATAAATTTAGCAACTCAACCATCACCAGTGTGTGTATATTCCTTGCAATGATTGGAGGTGGATATGTAGACAAGGTCCCCAATGGAATATACAACCTCCTGGCCATGTTTTACATTACTGTATCATTTTGACCATAGGTTCAGTAACGCGTAACGGACCCACATGAACTGAACCTAAACGGCCTTGTGTAATGTGTAATATGGAGCAGTGAACATCTTGTAGTCAAAAATTGTAAAAAGCGCGAAAAAAGGAATAAAATACAGTTAAAAACACGAAAATGTTGTCCAAGTGCTAGTTCTGGTCCCACAGAGCAAAATTTAAACGAGATGACACAGTTTTAATGTGTTTTCCCGTGACCGAGCTCCTGCGGCGGCAGCAGCAGCGACGACATGGAACTGATCGAGTTTGCTGCTACCTCTGCAACCTCAAGCTCAATATCTTCAGCGGCTGTATTCCTGACCACTCCGCCCACTTCATCGTTCACCACAAAGCCAGCTGTGACGGCAGCACCTTCTGAGACCACAAAGTCAACGAGGACATCAATGGGCACATCTGAGTCATCCTCATGTTTGTCTTCGCTGAATGGCTCTTCATCTTCGTCAGGCACCATGCGGCATGTCGTGTTTAGCTCGTTGTGGAGATCGGGATGGGTGTTGGGCAGATTGACAAGGATTGTCAGGGTTTCATGAGAGGTGAGACTCTCCTGGAAGCAGTTTAGGTTTCCCACTATGCAGAGTTGGAATGCCTGGCCTGGGATGACAGTGTGTGAGTGAAGATCTAGATTGCATGCCATGAAAACGAGGTCTCACCTTCTTGATAAGCACAGTGTCGTTGACGGCTTCAATTGCATCAACAATCCACCCCACTGAGTGGTCGCGCATCACAGGAAGTGAGGACTCAAGCTGTACCTGTTCGCTTGGCACACCCGCTTCAAGCAAATCGGTTGTTTCGGCGACAACATCTCGATGGGCTGATCATTTGAGGCTTTGCTTCATCACGCGCTGGATTCCAACGTCGAGAGGCTGCCAGATTCCGGTGCAAACCCCCAGAGATGAACAAGACGACGATGGTTGGGTGCTTCGCCTTCATCCATGACATGAATTCCGCGGAACGATGAACTGACCAGCAGTCTATCTTCCAGATCGAGTACTGGGTTGGTTTGCAATGAAGCTCAGCAAAAGGGTGCTGCTATTGCAAGCCTGAATGGAAGGTTGTAGGATACCGGTAGATCACAGTAAATAAATTAAAATCATGATCCGGAGTTGTGAACCTGAACATCTGAACACCCGAGTAACACATAACGAAGGAGTGTGAACCCTCTGCCCAGTGAACATGTACCGTAACACGTAATGGACTGTGAACCTACAGTCGAAATGATACAGTAGTGGTAATTGTTTGGGAGATTTTAGCAAGAGTCAAGGAGTCCTTAGCTTGTAAAGTAAACTCATGAATATGATCAATAATATCCTTAGTGTTCATGTTCTGGGTGATTGAAAATGCAACCAAGGGAGGAATGGTGTGAGAAGAGTGACCCAACTGAGGTTGGAACAGAGAAAAACCTGTAGATGTGTTAACTGTATTTATATGGCAGAAATGAACATAAGGCAAAGCCTTAACCCAGCCCTTTTATTTGTGATTGATGAAATATCAAAGGTATTGTATGATCATTGTATTAGTCCTTTCACTAGAGCCATTGGTCTCAGAATGGAACATGCTTGACAGTTTGAACTTGATCCTGGTGAGTTTATGCAATGCAGACCAGAATTTGGACATGAAAAGTTTGTTGCAGTCAGAGATAATCTCAATGGGTAGTTTATTTTCGCAGTACCAATGTTCAAAGAACAATGCAGCATATTGTTCTGCAGTCAAGTTAGTTTAATAGGGAATAATGTTAAGAGCCACACTTGCAGAGGGGCTCGGGGCTACGCGGACCCGTGGGTTGTGCGGTTCCTCATAGAGCTGTGGGGAAACAAGGGGAGTGAGGACGTATGGGCTTGGCTTCAGCTACTGGCTGCGCCTCCCACACTCTTGCGTGCCCTGTATTTCGAGGTGGAATCCTACGCAGGTACCGAGGGTACAAGCGGAGGCGAAGGGGGGGGAGAGACGAGGACCTCAGTGAAGAGGTGAGGAGCAAGTGTGGTGAAGGAACTAATATTCGAACTAAGGTAACTGTATGTACAGTACAGGACTATATACTTGAGGAACATGCAGTGTCTGTGCGTTCACGAAACAGCAAGGAGTCTGGTGGTAATAACTACAGTGAGCTCGAATATGTACGTAGTCCGTAATATGGGAGGTCCGGGTAGCCACGTGTATGCGCGGCCCAAGTCCATCGCCAAAATGCATGTGAACATGCCCCTAGGGGCCTCCTGGATGTGCCCATAACAAATAAGGCATAAGTCAGCACTTAAGCAGTCAGTGATAGTCAGAAGGTAGTTATAGCCTTTGTCTTCAGGTAGAGGACTAATGAAGTCCATGGTGATGGCCTTAAAATGACCATCTGGTATGGGCAGCAAGTGAAGGGGGCCAACAGACTTGGTTGTAGGCGATTTGTTCTTTTGACATGCAACACAGCCCAGAATGTAAGCCTCAGACAAATCATGATGCATGTTGGGCCAATAAAACAAGTCCTTGAGGGATAGGTAAGACTTTGAGGAACTAAAATGACCTAACACATTGTGAGCCAATTGGAACAGTTGTTCTCATACCTCTGTGACATGTGGGACAACCAGACAGTTACCAACATAGAGAAGGCCATTTCGTTTGGAGACACTAGCAACATCATTACCTTTGGTTAAGAGCCTCTGGCACCAGGGGTCGCCGGAATATCCCTCAACAATCTTTTGCAGAAACATGTTGTCACAGGTGATCAACAACACAGGCACCACAATGGAAGTGGGGGCAGCTAAGCAGCAACTAGGTGAAGAGAGTATGTGAGTGACAAGAACCCTTTAGAGCACTAAGAATATGCAATGGTATCTATCCTTCTAACATGGAATTGCCTGAAAATGTCTGAAGTTTCTAGGTAGTCAGTGCAATGGAATAGATGGTCTGGTTCAATTGGGCAATGTAGAACTTGACCATGGGCTATTTACAGTGATATTGAAGTGGCCTACTATTTTTAGCTATTTTTTTGGGCCTAGCAAAGCCTTCACATTTTGATTATATTGCAGGATAGGAGTGAAAGAGGGGCAAGGAAGAATTGTGCACCAAGGTTCATCTTGAGTTCTGCCACCCACTTACAGTGACTCAAAAAACCTTTCAATGTTGGTCACTTTTGTACAAAATGTTAAATAACTGAGGAACTACTAGAAATGGTAGCTCATGGTCAGTGTAGTGTTTGTAGTGTCCCTTCTTAGTTAGAAGGTAATTCTTGGTCCAGGTCAATCGGATGAGTCTAGAATATTCTATGGAATTTATAATCAAGTAATGCATTGAAAGGGTTTTTTGAGTGTGGTTTCTAAGTCCCTTGTTTCTGGCTATTACTCATTACAAAGTCTCACCATCATTAGTATGACACATATGATGTCATGTATTACTAATCCAGGCACAATCTGCACTATATATAAGCTCCATTAGTTGTTCATCTCTTCCCTACAACAATGAAGTCCATTCTCAACTCCCTTCACACCGATATTGCTTCTGCCCTTCTCAATACCAGCTATTCTCAGGCCAAGATTGCTCTCAAGTTGGGCTGTAGTGCAGCTACTGTCTCTAGAGTAGCTTACCAGGTTATCTCTGACAAGGAAAACCTAGTGGGTGGATGTCCTAAGAAGCTTATACTATGGCTGATGAGAGGGCAATTATCAGCCAAATCAGCTCTGGAAAAGCTGAGAATGCTGTCCAGGTCACTAGCAACTTGAACAAAGTCCTCAGTGATCCTGTCTCCACACAAACTGTGTGCAATGTCCTGAAGAAGAACAATATGAAGGCTGTGGTGAGGAAGAAAAAGCCTTTCCTATCTGTCAAACACCAGAAAGCACATCTTGCTTGGGCTTTGAAGTACATGAATTGGACAGTGGAGGACTTCAAGAGGGTGTTATGGTCAGACGAGACTAAGATCAACAGATTTGGGTCAGATGGTAGGAAATGGGTGTGGGAACAGAAGGAGGCACCTTTGCAAGACCAGAAGGTTGAAGGCACTGTGAAGCATGGTGGTGGGAATATTGTGGTCTGGGGGGTGATGGGGTGGAATGGGGTGGGGAAAATGGCTGAGATTGAGGGAAGGATGAATGCCCAGCAATATGTGGACATTTTAGCTGATGGTCTCCTTCCCACCATTGAGGAATGTGATATTCCTGCAGAGGATGTAATCTTTCAGCAAAATAACAATCCCAAGCACACCTCAAAATTGGCACAAAAGTGGTTTGAGGATCAAGGAATTACAGTCATGGATTGGCTTGGCCAGTCTCCTGATATTAATCCCATTGAACATCTCTGGGAGCACATCAAATGCCAACTCAACACCTGGGATACACCACCAAGAGGAGTACATGAATTATGGAAGAGGGCTGCAGAGGAATGGAAGGGGATTGAAGTAGGGGTATGCCAGAATCTTATATCAAGCCTTCCCAGGAGAATTGAGGCTGTTATCAAGGCCAAAGGGGGGAATACTGAGTATTAGATAGTACACTCAAAAAACCCTCTCAATGCATCACTTGATTATAAATTCCATAGAATATTCTAGACTCATCCGATTGATCTGAACCAAGAATTAACTTCTAACTAAGAAGGGACACTACAAACACTACACTGACCCTGAGCTACCATTTCTAGTAGTTCCTCAGTTATTTAACATTTTGTGCAAAAGTGACCAACATTGAAAGGTTTTTTTGAGTCACTGTAGGTGCTATGGAATGCATATAGAATCATTGTAGAATAAATCTCAATGTTTTATCAAAGAAATATCATGTATTTGTAAGATATAAAAGCTGCTGCCAAAGGGTAGGTTAACAAAGGAATCATCCTCAGCAACTAGCACTTCAGTGGCAAATCTGCAACATTCTAACTGTGCAAAAACAAGCACTGGTGCTACCACACTGCCAGTTCACCCTGCTAATCTTTCCAGCTGTGAAAAACCATTCCAAACATAAATGATTTAACAACCAGGCCAAAAGGCCACTATGCTAAAGCTATATCAGCACAGTTGCCTGGGTCTATATAAGCAACTCCAATGCCACAATGTGTCATCCAGATTGGACTGTAACACCAGCTTTGTATATCCATTGTCTATCACTCCATCATCCTGTGCTGCCAACTCTCCACCTGCCACACTTGCCTAGCTGATTCCTATGTCAGTTGTTGTTTCCATGTATCTGACTAATTTAGACTGAATATCTATACCAGTAAGATCACTTCCACCTCCAGTGTGAGCTCAGAATCCCAGAAGACATACAAGAGCTGCTCCTCACTTGAAAAGCAACAATGCATCTTACTTACACTAGAGGCTATTCATGAAGGGGGATTTGGTATAGATGGCAAGCCCCTGTATGCAATCTGACAGGCTTCCTAGGGCTTTGATGTTCCCTTTTCAACATTGCAGGTGTTGCACATGCACCTCCACATGACCATGCTTCCATCAGGACATGAGTCAGAGTGCAGTCCACAGTAGAACTTCATAGAAGGTTCTTACTAACAATGTGAGTCATACAGACTCATACTGAGTCATATACGCTTCGTATTGACTGCACACCTATTTATAACATAGGTAGAATACAGTATATAAGGAGCCTGTATCCGACTGTATTCAATAACAACTACTCTACCCAGAGAAGTCAGTAAGAGGTTGCATAAGAGAACTATGTAGCTACATAGTAGTACTAGCTTCACAACCAGTGAGTAGGCTTTATAGTCTTTCACTCAGCACACACTCATCCTTCCTGCTTAGGGTTGATGGACAGATGCTCACTTAACAGGTTATGGGCCCTGGAGATGCCCACTTATGTGTATATGCACACCTAGTAAAAAGCTAGCAGTGTTACACACTGTGGTGACTATGTCAGCCATAACCTAATCCCTGGCTATAAGCTAGCCCAGTCGAGCAAGTTCTTGACTGGTATGCACACCTCTGAAAGCCATTTTGAAAATGGACTCAGAGAGGGTTAAAGCCAATTTGGTGCAATGTGATTCAGCTTGAAGTGTCTCACACACCCCCAATATGCTAGCCAAAAGGGGCAAACTTTGGGAAAAGGGATTTCATTAACTGAGCATCTTTCAATTGCTCGTTATGGATCGGAGTTTGGTTCGCTGATGGAGATTTAATTTCAGGTCTAGCCAACCTGAAACAAACTCAAGTTGCAACAATGTCAAACCAAACCAAGAACCACACCCAGTCCCTCAAAGTCTTGACCAGTTCCAACTGGAATGCCTGGGAAGGGCCAATGACTGCATTCCTCAAGTTGAAAGGACTTTGGATGTACGTCAACGGAAGCTACTTGCTTCCTACCCCTGCCAATCTGGCTGGTATCACCGCTGATGAGATTAAAATAATCTGGGATTGGAAAAAGGAGGATGGTATGGCTCTAGGCTACATTACTTTGTATATAGCCTCGAATTTGAACACCCATGTGAGAGATAACTCCAAAAATACATGGGAGTCTCTCAAGGCTGTGTACGCTGGCACTAACACTGCTGCAGTGTTTGAATGGTTGAAGCAGATCATGAGTTTCAAGATCAGCTTCCATTCCACACCTCATCTGGACATCACCAAGTTTCAAACTGCCTAGTCGAAACTTAAAGAGTTGAGCAAGCCCATTTTGGACCAGCTCCTCGCCCTTATCATGCTCGCAGGCTTGCCTAAAGAGCATGAAAGTGTCGCACAGGCCCAGATTAACAAGAAATTGGAAAATCTGGACCTCAATAAGCTAATCGGCTATATTGAAGCTGAGTGGCAACAAAAGCAGCTCCAGAAGCAGCATTCATCACACCAGAGCAACACTGCAAACAAGCTTTCCGCTGTGAAAGGAAAGGGCAGAAACAGCAGAAGCATGAAAATGCTGAAGCTGGACCTTTGAAGCAGCCACAATCGAAAGACAAGCAGCAGCAACCAAAGTGGAAGCGAGTTCGCAAGGGTACCAAGGGTCAAGGGCAAGGACATGCACATATGGCAATTCTGAACCTACCCGGCAGTGGATTCACCCAAATGCTCAATATGAGCAGGCTTCCAATCGTGGAGGATCAGAGGCAATTTCCGCCTCTCCCCATGGACCTTGCTAAACGCCTGATCAATCAGATTGTGGCACTGCAACTGCAACACTGGAATGAAAGAACCACATCCCAAGCAAGTTCATCAAACCAGACAGGTCCCCAATTCGAGTTTCGAGTTGGGACTCCACCATGTCAAATGGTTGGACTAAACAGACCTGAGTTTACAGCTGACAACCGCCCATCTGTCATGATCTCCAGGAGTACAGCGAAAGCTGTTAAACTTGCTGGACTTCACCAGACTCCTAAGCCGAAATTCTTCAACAGTAGGCATAAGGAGGACACCCCACAAAAATACCAAGGCACTCACAAGCCCGTATACCGTGGTGGTGATTACGAAATGCATCACAAAACGAGGCAACTCCTCAATTTGATGCCTGGGATTCTCCATAGTGCGGAACATATCAGAAGATTGGAAAAGATTGCTGGTAAACTACTTGATCTGTCAGAAAACTCTGACATGGTTGAGAAGTCCACTCCCACTGTCATCGAGATTCCTGACACCTCTTCTGATGGTGAAGATGAAGAGATGGAACCATTGCCGTTTCGGCAATGGTCCTTGACTCCTTACCTAGAAAAACTGGATGTGGACATGGACCTGGATTCTATTTTCGGCAATTCAAATGAACCTGGTCCTGAACCTAATTTCTTAGACAAAGTGTTCCAAGCAGAGGAAGACAGGTACAATCTCCTTCATAAGCTCTTTCCCTACTCAGAAGAAGTTCTAATGAAGTGTTTACTACAGTGTGCTTTTCTACAAAGATGACATCAAAGGGCCTTCGCCCATGTAAATATTTCACTAGATACATTCGATTTGTCTCGCACCATTGATTGCTGTAGACAATTTAATGATTTGTACACTAAAAACATGTACAACTTCTCCAAGAGTGAAATTGAAGCTGCGCCAAATATGGAATGATGGTTACATGATACAGGTTGTTCACAACATGTGTCTGGTGACAAGTCTGACTTTGTCAACTTTGAATCTTTCAAACTGAACAACTACATTCATGTCAAAACAGCCAGTACACCAGCCTTCATTAGTGGAGTTGGAACAATCATACTCAACTACAAACAACTCCGCAATGATACTAAAGGCAATATTGTGCGACTCTATAAAACCATAAGGCTTTATCTGGCATATTACATGCCAGCACTCAGAACCACTCAATTGCTATCCACTGATACCCTTTTAATGGATCCAGATGTGACACTCGAAGGTAACCACGATGTTATGCAATACATCAATAAAAAATTGCACGATCGGATATTCCTAACAGGATACCACTGTGGTCTTGATGACCAATGCTATTGGACTAGAGCGTCTTCCACCCTCCAGTCCCGAAATAGGTCAAAACTAAATTCGTTTGACTGTGCGCCAGTAGCATTGAATAGTGTTGACTTTGACACTTGGCATTGTTGATTAGAACACCCATCCAAAGACATAATACACCAGTTCAGGAAGCACACAGAGAATTTCCCAGAGTTGAAATTTCCTGATCATGAGAAACCTTGTGAAGGCTGCACTAAAGGCAAAATGCCTGCAGACTTGTTTCCACAATCAGAATCTAGAGCCCGGGAATTATTTGAGAAGATTCATTCAGACCTTAAAGAATTTCCTGTGATATCATATCATAAATATCAATACTATATCTCGTTCTTAGATGATTTCTCCTCACATGGCTGGATTCACTTATTAAAGCACAAATCCAATGCTGTAAAAGCAACTCATGATTTTATCACCATGGTGAAAACCCAATTCAGTACTACCATTAAAATATGAATGTCCAATGCTGTTACGGTCCGACTTTTCCTTTCACTTTTCTTTTCTTTTCCTATGTATCACATGACGAACACGTAGTTGCTTACTACACCATGCTTACTACTTATGTTATTACGCTGTCACACTCTCCTGAGATCAGGAGGGTGTCCGGGGAGCACTGGGTCTTTCTGGTAGATCGAGTGATAGCCCAGTTGTTCGTGCACTTATTTGTTTATTAGGAGTACACCAGTTAGGCCAAGGTATGTTGTTTTTAGGAGAAGACAGGGGTATAGGAGTATGCACAGGGGTGTGAACAACGAATCCAAATGAAGATAGGGGTCTTGGTATAGTGCCACGAGCGTGAGTGACCACGAAGGCGAGCAGATGATGACCGTATGGGAAGGTTAGCAAATCAAGGGTGAAGAAAATAAGAACAAAGTGCAAGAGTTGCGGTAGAAATGAAAGGTTAGTGCAAAAGGGTTGTTAGAAGTTGAAAGTAATGAATGCCGAGCCAAGAAGTTGAAATGTTTTTGGGGATGTTAAAAGTTAAGGAAATAATTACCAGAGCTCTGAGCTCAAAAGGCTATAGGAAGGTTAGTGGTGACTGGTTATAGGACTGATTAGTGGGTGATTAGTGGAGTTTGAGGTTATCTGAGGATTATGCTGATGGATTGACTGGACTGATTGACTTGACCAATTACTGACTGGACTTGACCGCCTAAATGACTGACTGATTGACTGATGATGGATGACTGATGACTGATGACTGATGACTGATGACTGATGACTAGAATGACTTGACTTGACTGATAATGACTTGACTGAAAATGAGTGGATTGAACCTTCCGTTGGGGGGGAAAAGATTAATATTGTAAGTGAGTACATGCCAATTTATAGCTACGCTTATCTCTTATCTATCTTATCTAGATGGGTCAGCACACAGGCCACCGTGCGGCACGTGTCAAGGAGAAACGAATGGCGTACAATCAGATGAGGGTTAGACAGCACTCAGTGCTGAATCCCTTGTCTGATGGAAACAGAAGCTTGAAAACAGAAGAAATAGGCTTCCGATGGAAGGAAAAGGAATATAAAATGGAAAGGAGGAAGAAAGGGGCTCCTGAGGGAAGATAGAAGTTTTCCGATGGAAGACGGAAGCTTCTGATGGAAGATAGGAGGCATCAGATAGAGGACAGGGGAATTCTGATGGTAAGGAAGGTTGAGAGGGTATGGAGAGTGGAAAAAATAAAGGAGGCAATAGGGGAATAGGGTAAAAGAGCGGAATGAATAGGGGCAACAGTGGTGACTGCATTTCCGGAGTGCAGGGAGAATAGGGGCAGACAGGAGGGCAGGGGAACTGATAGGAGAGATGGGTGGACTGGGTGGTATTGACTTGGCAGTTCAATTGAGTATAATAAACCCATTCTGACATGAATACCATGTCATACAGACTTGGTTCATGACAACGCTTACACATCGGGCCCCGTATTTATAATCACTTTAGTCAGAACCTCACCTTTACTGCATGGGCGCAGTCCATGACATCACGCCTCACAGTGATGTGCTAACCATTCCATGGAATGCCAGCAGGATACAGCATGTAGTAGAACATGAGGACTGTAGTATATAAAGGCAAATAACATACCCAGAGACGTTAACTCGTTCTCTTGGGATACCCACTTACATAGTGCCTAAGTCAGCGTCTTTGACCTCTCACCTCTCTTCTCCATTGATCAGACTAAGCCCTTACCTTTCTCAATAACAACTTTACTAACTCCAACACTTGTAGAACCCGCATACATTTTATAGTGTATTGTGTTGCCCTAACAGAAGAACGAGTTCCAACCCACACGCCCGCTCTACGACACCCAACCACAACTACTTTGACCAGCCGAGAACTTCTCACTGCTCATTCTCTACAACATCCCTCTCACATCTTCCATACCAATCTGACCAGCCGAGAATATCTCACTGCTCAGCCAAAGAATCCCTACCTCGCCATCGTTGTCTGCTCAGGTGCCGGCGCGCACTAGTTTGAAATTCAACGTTGGTTGACAGGAACCTCGTATGCCCCCAACCCGAACCCACCTAACCCGATCTAACTTCTACACTGTATTCCCATACTTTCTTATTCCTGACCCCACCCTCAACCGCTGGAATAAGAAACTCGCCGCTCAAATCCTGAAGAGCACTCCTCAGCTTTTCCAAACCATCATCATCCCAGTTATGCCTGAAAACCCCTGCCACAACCCACACCAAACCCCAGCACAGTACTTTATCCATGGCAACAATGTCATACTCGACTGCCAGGCCAACGTCCGCGCAACCTTACGACAGGCTGAGGCGGCCCACGCTTCAAGGGAGAAATTCGTCAATGGACAACGCAGGACCTAGTGCTTGGGCAGGAGCCCTCGACACTAACACAGAAACCAGTGTCTGGGCAGGAGCCCTTGATACCGTATCACCAAGTCCCCAAAACCCCACTCAGTACCCATGGCCGCCGCAAGGCACCGAAAACACCCGCACCCACTGAGCAACCCGCCGCCCCCACCAACACCAACGATATCCTTGCTGCCATGAGGCAGATGATGACGGATATGGAAGCAAGGATGGAGGCACGCATCCAACAAGTGCTGGTTCCCCAAACCCGACCACCCAGCGTCATAACCCAAGGAAGCCATCCACTTCCACATACACCCTATGGAGCACCAGCTCCACCACCATTCCCACCCACGATTCCACTCGCACCCATAGCCGAGAACCCGGTAATGCCCCAAGCCAGAAACAGCCTGAAAATGGCACAACCGGAACCCTTTGACAGGGAGCAATCCAAATGCCAGAGCTTCATCCGGAGTATCGAGGTCTACATTTACATCAACGCCTACAAGTTCCCTACAGAACCAACCAAGGTTCTGTACCTCCTATCCTATGTCCAGGGAAAGAAAGTGGACAACTGGAAGAACACGATGACATCGAAAGTATTGGAATGGGTGAGGACCCAGGAACATGACGAGCAGGTATCCAGTTTCAGAAGGATATGCCGGAGCCTTCAGGAGGTGTTTGGCGACCCGAACCCAAGGGATACAGCGATATCGACCCTGAACCACCTGCACCAGGGAACAGACAGTGCGGAGGACTTCATTATGAAGTTCAATGCCTACAAAGATGACACAGGCTACAATGACGTAGCGTTAACCGAAGCATTCAAGAGAGGGTTGAACCCGGGATTGCTCAGAAAGGTATACGGTAGGAGGTCCCTACCAGCAAAGTTGGAAGAGTGGCAGGAAGAAGCCATCGCCATGGACAGACAGTGGAGGGAACAGCAGGCTTATGCGAAGTCAGCACCAGCCAAACCCACGGCCAAGAATACGACAACAACAACAACAAACCAGTGGCGACCATACGCCAACCAATACCAACGACAAGCACCGCCCCCGCAAGGGCAACAACAACAGCAACAGCCGCAACAGCAACAGCAGGCGAGGCCAACACCCCCCGCCCCGCAAATTGCCGCTAGAGACCTGAACGCGATGGATGTGGATCGGTCACAAAGGGCGCCGATTCGTTGTTTCAAGTGTGGAGGGCTAGGGCACATGACCTGAGACTGCAAGAGGAGACTAGACGTCAGACAGATGACGTACGAAGACCAGCAGGAGTACTGGAGGGAGGAATTGACGAAAAAGGGTTTTTCCGAAGGAACTCAGGAAGCGTCGACTTGAGTTCCAAAAATAAGTTTGCGGCACTCGTCTCGGAGCCGGACTCCACCTTTTGTACCGAAAATCATGTACCAGTAAAAACCAACACAATATCTATTTCTTCACCAAAAGACAAGACTCCTAAGATGCAAAAAAAACCAAACAAAAGAAATTTATTTGCGAAGAACTTTCTCGGATAAAAACTACGTCCCAGTAGAGATCAATCTAAAGACACACGATACCCTAACTACGCTCTCCCCGGAATCAATGCTGGATTGCGGAGCATCGGATTCGTTCATCGATCAGGGATACATAAAGAAAAACAACATAAAAACAAAAACCCTATCAAATCCCGCCATCATCAGGAATGCTGATGGAACACCCAACAATGCAGGAAGAGTCACAGAGAAAGTGGATGCAAGAATAACCTATAAGGGACATGCAGAAGTAATGACATTCTATGTTACCAACCTGGGAAATGTCGATGTAATCCTCGGATTATCATGGCTGAAAAGGCACAACCCGGAAATCAACTGGAAAACAGGAGAAGTAGTCATGTCACGTTGCCCGAAAGGATGCTGAACATGGTGTCATGAACCATGTTTGTAGACATGGTTATTTGGAATATTTTCCATTGTACTCCATCGAGCAATACCTTCACCTCTTTCAAAAATCCCCTATTACTCCTAACCCCCTGTTTTATCTCCTAAACCTTTGATTTCCAAATCCCTCTTATTTCTTACCAATACCCTTATCCTCTCCATTCTAAAGAACTTCTCTTTAGACATAAATTTTCCTTCTCCATTCTTCAAAAAACTTCCTGCATTCCAAAACTTCCTGCATTCTAAAAAACTTCCTGCATTCTAAGAAAATTTCCTTGTTGAAAAACACAATTGGTTTCAGCTTATAAATTTCCTAGTCATACCATACCTTGTTGTTTCAGCTTATAAATTTCTCAGTCATGCCATACTATACTGTTTCAGCTTACAAATTCTCCATTTCTCCCCAATTCTTGTTGTTTCAAACATTCTTTCTCCATTCCAACTGTAAAAATTGGAATGTAAAATAGTTTTCTTCCTTTTTTTTCATGTTTCAGATGGAAAAAACTTCACATTCTACTTTATCAAATTGTTCTAGCCATTGTTTTTACATAGCCACAGGCCAACAGTATATAAACCCCCTTGTAGTATGTAGAAAAGACAGTCTTTTATCCCCTAAAAGATTCACTCTAAGTCTCCATCTTTCCTAGTCAAGTCTGGAAACTGATCTAGCTGTACCTAGAGGACCTAAAGGATAGGTCTGATCTAGTGCTGCCTAGAGGTTCTCATAGAAAGATAGGTATAAGTTATCCATTTGTCTTTGATATTTGCTTAACCAAGTACTTATCATCTCTTCTATCATTCTAAAAACTCCGAAATCCCAATTTGACCTTTAAAAAACCCACTCCTATATCTTTTTCTCATGCCCCTTTTTTAAATTCATAAAAATCCATACATACATCCTTTCTCACACTCTATTTGTACGGTACATTGCTGTTGCTGCAAGAAATCTTGTACTTCTCCTGCGCACCTGCACATTACTCTAAATACCTATCAAAACTCTCTCCCCCGCTGACATTCAGACCAAAACACACTCATACTCGCACATACTTGTACTCGTGCCTACATACCGAATACACAAACCCTTATACAACAAATAGTTGCACATGCATATACACACATAACACGACATTTCTCACGGTTCTGTGACAACCCCTATTCTTCGATACCAACTGAAACTAGTGTCCGAACAAACTGGGCCCACACTCGATCTTCTATCAAAGGCCCAGTGACCCCAGACATCCCTTTAACAAAGAGGGTGTGACAGCGAGCGAAATATCTCAGTGGCAGGAGTAAGACAGTGGAACCGCCTAAGAAGTGGGTACCTGCAAAGTCTGGACGACTTGACCAACCAATACCACAAGTCAGTCGCCTGAATGTACATCGACCGAATGTGGAAGATGCGCACACAGGTAGAAGTAGAAGTAGGCAGAGAGGAAGAGATGCACCTGAAAGCAATGGGGAAATACGACTATGTAATCGAACACAACCAAGAGGAGCTGAAAAAACAAAAAGAGAAAACGGAGGAAGAGATGGTACCGGATTACTATCATGAATTCATGAAGGTGTTCAGGAAACGCGACTCAGAAAGGATGCCAATCGAGAGGCCATGGGATCATGCCATCGAGCTAGCCCCGGAATTCGAACCCAAAGCCTCGAAAGTCTACCCTTTGTCATCAATCGAGCAGCAAGAACTGAACGACTTCCTTGATGGAAATCTGAAGAAAGGCTACATCCGGCCATCAAAATCTCCACAAACGTCACCTGTCTTCTTCGTGCAAAAGAAGGATGGCAAGAAGCGATTGGTACAGGATTACCGATATCTAAACAAGCACACCATTCGAAACGCATACCCCCTACCCCTCATATCGCAACTGGTAGATAGGATCTCCAAAGCCCGACTATTTACAAAGATGGACCTTCGATGGGGATACAACAACGTGCGAATCAAGGACGGAGACCAATGGAAGGCCACATTCCAGACACCAAGGGGAGCATTCGAACCAATGGTTATGTACTTTGGACTTAGTAATTCCCCTTCTACCTTCCAAACTATGATGAACGAGCTTTTTAAGGACTTAATCGACGAAGGACTAGTAGTCATATACTTGGACGATTTACTTATATTTACAGACAATAATGTGGAAAAACATAGAAAAGTAGTACGAAGAGCGCTGAAGATCATGGAGGACAATGATCTGTACGTAAAACCAGAAAAATGTTCCTTCGAAGTCGAAGAGGTAGAATTCCTAGGAGTAGTGGTAAAAGACGGAAAGGTCCAGATGGAGGAGGCGAAAATAGAAGCGGTAAAAAACTGGCCCGTCCCAAAGAACGTACAGCACGTACAGCAGTTCCTAGGGTTCAGCAACTACTATCAACAGTTCATCAAGGACTTCGCCACCGTCGCTAAACTGTTGCACGAGCTTACCAAAAAAGAAGAGGAGTTCGTGTGGGACAAGCAGAGAGAAGGAGCTTTCGAAGGGTTGAAGAAAGCATTCATGGAAGAACCGATCCTAGTCCTGCCAGACACGGACCGGGAGATGAAAATAGAAGCGGACTCATCAAACTACGCCTCAGAAGCAGTGCTCTCCATGTTGTGCGATGACGAAAGATGGAGACCCTGCGCATTCCTTTCAAAAGGGTTCTCAGAAACGGAACAAAATTATGATATTCACGACAAAGAAATGTTAGCTATTATTCGAGCCCTAGAGGCTTGGCAGCACTACCTTGAAGGGAACACTCGCCAGTTTACTATCTGGACAGATCACAAGAATCTGGAATATTTTATGACAACTAAGAAACTCAACAGACGCCAAGCACGCTGGGCTCTGTATTTATTGAGATTCAACTTTATCCTAAAGCACAAGCCAGGTGCTTCGAATATGAAGGCGGACGTCCTGTCGAGACGACCAGATTTAGACAGGGGGGAGGACGACAACACAATGGTGCTTTTAAAACCCGAATATTTCGAATCAAGGCCATGCAGCAAGGGCATGTCTTAATCGATGGGGCAGAATCGCCAATCTTGTCAAAAATTAGAAAAACAAAAAACTACGACAAATCAGTGGTGAAGGCAGTCGAAGAACTAAAGAGGTCGTCGACCAAGGTGTTGAGAGAAGCGGAATGGTCACAAGAGCAGGACCTCATATTATATCATGGAAAGGTGTATGTCCCAAAAGACGTCGACGTCAGAAGGGAAATTGTAAAGTTACATCATGACTTGACAGTAGCAGGGCACCCAGGAAGGTGGAAAACAATAGAGCTGGTCTCATGTAACTATTGGTGGCCAGGAATGAACCAGTTCATTGTGGAATATGTCAAGGGCTGCGACCAATGCCAAAGGAGCAAGTCCTACTCACACCAACCGCAGGGGAAACTCCAACCCAACCCCATTCCAACTGAACCATGGACCGACATCTCCGTGGATTTCATCGTTAAATTACCCAAATCATCAGGATATGATGCTATTCTAACAGTAGTCAACCGATTTACCAAAATGGTCCAACTGGTACCAATGACAGGGGAATTATCCTCACTCGGTCTAGCCAAATTATACCGAGACCACGTCTGGAAGGACTTCAGACTATCCAAACACTATCATATCAGATCAAGGCCCTCAATTCGCGTCACAGGTGATGCAGGAGCTAAATAAATTATTGGGAATCCAGACTCGACTATCGACCGCCTTTCACCCGCAAAACTGACGGGCAAACCGAACGGGCAAACCGAGAAATCGAGACCTACCTGAGGATGTTCATCAATCACAGGCAGGACGACTGGGCGGAGTGGCTGGCCATCTGCGAATTTTCCCTAAACAACAAAAGCCAAACGAGCTCCTGGCAGAGCCTGTTCTATTTAAACTATGGCAGACATCCGAGGATGGGAGTGGAACCAAGGAAGCAGTCGAAGGTAGAAGCGGTTGATAAGTTCGCCGAGCGAATGAAGCAGACCTGGGAGGAGGCGCAGTCTGCATTAGTGAGAGCAGGGGAAGAAATGAAAAAATATGCAGATAGAAAAGTAGGCGAGATACCCGAGTATCGAGTAGGCGATAAGGCGTTTATCTTCACCGATAACTTAAGCACGACCAGGCCGTCACGCAAGCTCAAGCAAAAGAAAATTGGGCTGTATGAGGTGATTGCAGTGCCAACAAAAAACGCAATAACATTAAAACTTCCAAAAAAATTGTCCATCCACCCTACTATCTCGACTCATTGTACTGAAAAGGCGAACATCCCTACTATCCCAGGACAGCAGACACCACCACCGCCCCCAGTGCAAATCCAGGGAGAAAAGGAGTACGAAGTTGAGGAAGTATTAGACAGCCGATTGTGAAGGGGACGGCTGGAGTATTTAGTCAGATGGAAGGGCTACACCACGGAACACGACTCCTGGGAGCCTGAAGCAAGCATGAAACATGCACCAGAGCGAACATGGGCATTCCACTCGAAACACGCAGCCACCCCCAGAAGGATCGCGGTCGCGGCGTTCGATCTCGTTGGCTTCAGGCCAAAACACATATATACTGAGCCAACCTTCGTTACCAACACAAAGATTTACAAACCGACAATACCAAACGGTGACGACGACATAACCCGCCAAAATCACAACAGCCAGAAGGAGGACCAAGACCAACAAAACGCGACGATGGATAGACCATGACAGGAAGAAAGCGCCCTGGTTAATGTCAGCCATGCGTTTATCGAGGAACTAGACTCGTCAATGGAGTAGACGCGTTCTAAGGAGGGGGTGATGTTATGGTCCGACTTTTCCTTTCACTTTTCTTTTCTTTTCCTATGTATCACATGATGAACACGTAGTTGCTTACTACACCATGCTTACTACTTATGTTATTACGCTTACACATCGGGCCCCGTATTTATAATCACTTTAGTCAGAACCTCACCTCTACTGCATGGGCGCAGTCCATGACATCACGCCTCACAGTGATGTGCTAACCATTCCATGGAATGCCAGCAGGATACAGCATGTAGTAGAACATGAGGACTGTAGTATATAAAGGCAAATAACATACCCAGAGACGTTAACTCGTTCTCTTGGGATACCCACTTATATAGTGCCTAAGTCAGTGTCTTCGACCTCTCGCCTCTCTTCTCCATTGATCAGACTAAGCCCTTACCTTTCTCAATAACAACTTTACTAACTCCAATGCTTGTAGAGCCCGCATACATTTTATAGTGTATTGTGTTGCCCTAACAAATGCAGGGGGAGAATATAAATCTCAAGAATTTGATGAATTGCTCAAGAGTAACAGAATTCTCACTTGTCAATCAGTTGCACATCAACCACAACAAAATGGGTGTGCTGAGTGATTTAATTGCACCATCATGGATAAAGCTGAAGCAATGCGACATCACGCTTGCTTACCCAATTCCTGGTGGGAATTCTCAGTCAAGTATGTGGTACATATTTACAACTGCACACCCATATGGAGATTAAAGTGGAAAACTCCATTTGAAACTCTGTATGAGAAAGCTCCTGATATAACTCATCTATGAGTTCTCAGATGTGGTGCATATGTGCACCTACCTGATGCAGTTAGAAATAACAAATTACACCCAAAAGCCAAATTAATGATATTCATTGGCTTTACAGAAGGCATCAAAGGGTACAAATTCATGCATATCCACAATAATAGTGTCTTTCACAGAACTAAAGCAGTTTTCAATGAAGAAACTATTATTGAAGTGTCCAAAGGCAAATAAGCCTAAAGACTTCACACATGGTGACCATCATGATAGTGATGATGATCAACCAGACCATGGTATAGGACCAATGGGAGGAGCAGGAGGACCACCTCCTGACTCTGGCTCCAATACTGATGATGACAATGATCACCCCAGACACCATAATGAGCCACCCTGTTCTCCTTCCCCTGAACAAGACAGTCATGAGGATGATCAACCTTGAGATCGCTCCCCTTCACCTGTGGGACCTCCTATAGATCCAGATAGAATGGACTTCAACCCAAGACCAGGAGATAATGAGGAGTTTAGACATCTACCACAATGCAATCCTCTCAGGTTGAAGAGGAAATATGAAAAACCAGACAATGTCTATAATGATCCAGGAGACTGATGTCTTCCATCAGAAATACAAAGAGACATAAACAGGAATAGGGCTTGGCATCGACAAGTTGGAGATGATCAACTGGGTAGCTTCCGATTGCCCACTAGTTCGACATGCAGGCGTAACCAACTGCCTCACACCCAAGAACCTGATGATAGCATCCCTGAAAGGAAGGATTTTCCACCTTCCGATCCCAAAATCAATAAAGATTGGAATATGTCTGGTTCTGATGCAAACTTAATCCGCATTACTCAGGAAGGGGGAGTAAGTCTGATGAATTTCCTGCTTTCAAAAGTGGTTGAAGATTTGGAGACAGAGTTAGGAAGTGCATCGCACCTGACAACAAATAGTTCAGATCCTAAACCTGATAACATCCAGGAATGGACCTACCATGACATCATGCAATTACCACCTGATCAACAAAAACCATGGGTTGATGCTTGCCATAAGAAGCTTAAATCACTCTGTGAGCATCAGGTTTTCAGTCTGGCATGACTCCCTGAGGGTCGAAAGGCAATTAAATGCTAATGGGTATTTGACATTAAGTTAGATGGCCATAAAAAAGCTAGGCTTGTTGCCAAAGGCTTCTCACAACAAGAGGGAATTGATTTCAATGAAATCTTCTCACCAGTTGTTCGATATGAGACATTCCACATGCTGCTCGCACTATCTGTGCTTGAGCAATGGCATATAGAAGGCCTAGATGTAAAAACTGCCTTCCTATATGGGAAACTCAATGAGGAGCTCTATATGGAACAGCCAGAAGGCTTTAGAGTCAAGGGAAAAGAGGACTTCGTTCTCCACCTATGGTGTGCCCTTTATGGACTCAAACAAGCAGTTCTTTCCTGGTGGAAAAAAATCTCCAAGTCTATGGAAGAACTTGGATTCAAATGTGCATTCACTGATAGTGGAGTATTCATTTACCGTCACAAAAATTTAATTGTTATTGCAATTGTTTATGTGGACAATGCACTATTCTGTGGCTCTAACCAGAAGCTTGTTTTAAAACTAAAAACCAAGTTTATGAAGTGATGAGAATGTCACGATCTAGGTGAAGCCAAAGAGTTCCTTCGAATGCGAATTCTTAGGAAAGGCTCCAGTATCTACATAGATCAGGAAGCCTACTTGCAAAAAGTTCTGAGGAGATTCAATCTCTCAAACAGCAAGACTGCCCAGACTCCACTTCCCATGGGATACAAACTGCAAACCCTACAAGGGAACTGTGGACCCTATGCTTTGATCAAAGTACCAACAGGTCATAGGATCATTGTGTACATCATGCTAGGAACTCATCCAGACATTTCCTATGCAGTGATCAAGTTATCACAACAGAGCGCAAACCCTTCCAAGAATCACCTTGAGAAAGTGTTCTACATCTTGTGTTATCTCACAGGGACCCCCAATTACTCCCTTTGCTTTGAGAATAACCAAGAAGGATTACTTGCGTACACAGATTCGGACTGGTCTAGTCCTAGATCCACAACTGGATACTTTGTCCAACTAGCTGGTGGAATAATTTCTTGGCAATCACATGCTCAGAAAACCACTCTGCTGTCATCCACTGAAGCTGAATATATGGCTCTCTCTGACACCTGTCGACAGATCATGTGGATAAAGAATCTCTTTCAAGAGATTGGCATAGACATCAGCTGTATACCCATATACACTGATAACCAGGGTGCAATCTTCATTGCCTCAAACCCTGTGTCTGACAGATGAACTAAACATATTGATATCCACTATCACTATATCCGTGATCGTGTTAAGCTCAAAGACATTGAACTCTTCTTCATCAATGGTGCAGAAAATCCTGCAGATATGTTCACCAAAAACCTGGGTTACCAGAAGTTCAAACTGTTCAGGTCCATGCTGGGAATCAAATTCTTTAATTCCACACAATCCGCTTCAAAGTTCAGAGGAACATCTTAGCAAGGGGGAGTGTTGCGCATGCACCTCCACATCACCATGCTTCCATCAGGACATGAGTCAGAGTGCAGTCCACAGTAGAACTTCATAGAAGGTTCTTACTAACAATGTGAGTCATACAGACTCATACTGAGTCATATACGCTTCATATTGACTGTGCACCTATTTATAACATAGGTAGAATACAGTATATAAGGAGCCTGTATCCGACTGTATTCAATAACAACTACTCTACCCAGAGAAGTCAGTAAGAGGTTGCATAAGAGAACTACGTAGCTACATAGTAGTACTAGCTTCACAACCAGTGAGTAGGCTCTATAGTCTTTCACTCAGCACACGCTCATCCTCCCTGCTTAGGGTTGATGGACAGATGCTCACTTAACAGCAGGGACAGTACCACAGTTGAAAATCTAAGGCTGAAGCCCATGAACATCAGTAGCACTTCTCAACAGCTAAAAAAAACAGGTTATGATGAATTGGATCAAGGTTCTTGGATAGTGAGGGATACCTATGACACTAACTGCATTGCAGGAATTTGCAAAGTGGATGTTAGGCCATCCAGCTGGTGACAATTGGGCATACCAGTTTGTTCATGTCTGTCACACTGACTTGAAGGTGCATACACAATAATACTGATTTGAGAGGACTTTGTCACATTTCTTGGTCAGGTTAAGTTAACAACACCACTCAAGGCATGCTGTGCAAAAGCACTAAACTGTCACAATGTGAATAGTTACTTCAACATTCTAGGGGAAATGATTCAGAATTACAATATCTGCCCTAAGAACATATATAATATGGATGAGAAAGGTTTGGTCATGGGTGCAGCTGCATGCTCATCCGCATTGGTTGACCATGATAAAAAAACTGTGTATGAGATTGGTGATGGAAACAGTGAACTTGTTATAGCAATGAATGTATTTCAGCCACTGAAGTAGCCATCAGACCCATGGTTATATTTAAAGGTCAGAAGAGGAATCTACAATGGGGGTTGTAACAACCCATGTGGTGTGAGGTAATAATATATTCTCTAATCTTAAAATAATTCCCTGACTCCTAAGTTTCATAGTATTGCTGTGTCTCCAAATGGTTGAACTGACCAGGAACTCAGTTCTATATGAATGGAGCAAGACTTCAAGCTCAGTGAAATGTCAGTTGATTGGGAGCAACTTACAGCAAGAGGAATTGTGTGAATCACTACAAGTTGTACTCACAATGTTTTTTGCCAATATACAATGTTTTCTATTTTTGAAATCATGTACTGTTGATTAAAATCATTTCCAACAGATGCCACAACTGTAAGGGAACACTTCTATTTTCTTCTTTTCCCCTGTCTTTCTCCCTCTCTCTTCATTCCTTTCTTGTTCTTTTCATTCCATGGACTCTTATTTACTTTACTTTTCTTCCCTTTCCATCCTATCACCCATCCAAGCCACATTCAACACATCTGGAGTATTTCCCATGGTCTGAACTCACTCAGTCACACTCCAGATACTCTGGAACACTCAGACATGCTTTGGACATGCATATACACTTCAGAGCATGTCCAGGTGACCTATACCTTCTTCCCCCACCTTCTTACTTCCTGTTCCCACTTCCCCAGGTCACTGGCATAACTCTTGCATATTCTCTCCACTTGCTATCACATGCACCCACTTGTACCTTGTGATATTCTACAGACTTGTGGCTGGTGTACTATATAGTTGTCCCCCCTTTCTCCCACACTTCTACAGTATATACTTTGCCTTCTATGTTATGGTACAATTCCTATTTTCCTTTTCTTTTTCCTTAAACCCCTGTGTATCACATGACAGACATGTAGGTAGTTTACAATACCACACTTACTCACTCATTATGATATCACACTTACTCATCAGCCTGTATTTATAATACCCTTAGTCAGAACCTCACCTTAGTCGCATGGGCGCAGTTCATGACATCACGCCTTGCGATGATGTGCTAACCGTTCCATGGAAAGCTGGCAGGATAAGATGTGTAATAGATATGAGGACTATGCATGTAGTAGTAGTATATAAGGTTGAATACCATACCCAGAGATGTTAACTTGTTCTCTTGGGATTCCCACTTATACAAGTGCCTAAGTCATTGTCTTCATCGTTCCCCTTTACTCTCAATCAAAGCCCTTCCCTCTCATCATTATCACTTACTTACTTGACATCTTGTAGAGCCTGTATATTGTTTGTAGTTTACATGTTGCCCTAACATTCTAGCATGGAAAATCCCTATCTTGTTCTCTTTGGATTCTCCCTCTGCTAGGTGAGCAGTCTCTCATGTATTGTAGTTAACTCTATTCATATCTTTGGATTCTTCCTCTGCTAGGCCTACACTGTCAGCCATCTTGGGGTTGCCCTTACAATAACATTAGTATATGCTCAAATTAATCCTTGTCAAGTGAATGATAGATTCAGCCATGTGCTAGTGTTTCCCTCAGATTATTTCAAAGGATTGTTCACATTGGTATCATTTGCAGTCATGTAATGTATATTCCATTTCTACTACCAAAGTTTATTCTATAGGTCCATATCTAGTATCTATCCTGCTTCATAACCAATTGTAGCTTGCATCTGCTACTTTGCCACCCCAGAACGTCAGCCCAATGTGCATGAACAAGCTGTTGGAGGAAATTGATGCCCTGGCAGCCATCAAGTCAATGTGAGATGAGTTTGGTGACTGAAACAGGTTCTTTGTCATCAGTAGAATTGGAGCATGGTTGATGTGCCTGGGCATGCATACAACATGGGAAACTCACTAGTAAAGAAAAACCACTCTGAGGCATAACACATATTCAATGCTGCAGGTTGTGCAGTGGTGTGTGTATATCTCAATCAGTAGTGATAGCTATCTGCCATGGTCACATACATTAGTGATTGCCTTTGACTTGCGAAGATTGGTATCCTCCTTCAAGTTGTGTCAATGGGAGTGGTCCAAGTACTGACATGAAATTCAAGTCAAGTTAGCAGGTTGGAGGCACATATATGCACCCTCATTGATGTTGGGCTCAGCAGAAATCTAGTTACACACCTTGTGGTCAACTCTACTGTATCACTAATGTCTTGCCAAGGTCCTTGAGAGTTGCAGCAAACGACACTGGACTTTGTACTTCCTTGAGGCCATGACCACTCTGAATCACCCTATCAATGGCCCGTGTTGCATGAGTGTCTTGATACAATCAAAGATGAAAGCATACCTATGCTACCTTGAGAGCACAAAGCAAGGTCATTTTGTCACACCATGACTGCAGGGAAGTGCAGAGATGGTAGCAAGATGCAAGCATGACAGTGACTTACTGTGAAACAGCAGAGTTGTGCTTACACTTGTGACACTGGTAAAGTTGTGGAAAAGTCAAAGTTGAACAGATCTTGAAATGGCTGAGGTGAAAGGTTGTGTAAGCAAACTTATGATTTGACTGTTGTTTGAATGTAATGAATGTTACAATTTGTTAGCTTGCTCACATATCACAAGAACCAATAATCAATGATACAACATTTCAATTGGTGGCACACAATTCACATGATCCCTCTCACTGTAAGTTGCTTCCAATCAACTGACTTTTCACTGGGCTTCAAGCCTCAAACTGTGAAGCTACTTTCAAACACCAATACCTGCCACCTATTTATCTTGGATGGCCACAATTCCCACTGCACATTCTAATTCTGCTCATACACCCAGAACCACAAAATCATTATTGTTTGCCTTCTGCCACGCACAACCCATGTTCTACAGCCTTGTGATGTTCTAGTGTTCTTCCCACTTCAATGGGCATGGCAGAAGCAAGTTCAAAAGGCTAACAAGGTGACAAAGAATACCTTTCTCACATTCTATGCCACCACACATCAGGAAGCATTCAAAGTCCACGCTATCATCACCTCATCACCTCATTTGCCATTATAAGTATACATCCACTTAATAGGGCAGTAATATCAGATGATAAGTATGAACTTGCTCCAAATACAACAACAGGACATGTTACATTAGGGGATTTCAAAGTTGACATTACAATGCAACATTATGCTGCAACAGGTTTGAGCTGTGCTGTTTTGTTGCACCCAACTTTGCTACCTTGTTTGACTGCCACAACAAAACTATCAGAGTTGCAAACTGCCTAGAAGCAATATGGGCAGCAAATAGGTCAGAGTTGACAGTAGTGTCTATTCTACTGGTGAATAGAGCTGTAAATTGTCTGGGCTTAGTGCCAAAGTAGTTATAAAGGGAGAATACAAGGTGGAATATTTGATTCCAATCCTGTGGATTCTATGGGATAACATACCCCTGTTATCTGCACCCCCTGTGCCCCTGTGCAACATCAACTGTGAAATTCACACATGTAGTGACCTTGAAGATGATAGTGCACATGAGCAAGAGCTTTTAGGACAATTACCTGCACTTAGTTAAATCTGAGGCTAAATTGTGGCATAGCAGATGGCTAGTAGTGAATCTGAAGCACAACAATGAGTGATGACTGTACTCAAAATTGAACTCCGCCAACTGAAGTGCCAGTAACATTTTGTGTGCTTTCTATTTCTTGTAACTGTGGAAGTTATGCTAGGGATCGTTGCAGTATAACATTGTGTCATAATGTCAACTTTGAAATCCCCTATTGTTTTCTTCAACCCCCCTATTTTCCCTATTATCAAGTCACCTGACTTACTCAACAAAGAACCCATGACATCTGAACCACATCTGTTGATTCCCAACCATACTCACCAACTCATGAAAACTGACATATTGACAATTCCCCTCTTCTTCAACATCATATATATTGGTCCTCCACCTGTGCTTCCCACCACCTTCTCAAAGGAGCTTTTTGTCTTGCAAAATATGAAGAACAGACAAAAGCAAAGGAAGTGGAGAAAGATCAATGTGCAGAGAATCAGAAGAGAAGAAGCAGAATAAGCAGTTACAAGATGAAGAAAAGGCTGCTGTAAAGAAGGCCAGTGCACAAAAACATCTGGAGGGGTGAAAGGAAACAGTGGAACAAAAGGCCATGGACGGGGCAATGGAGAAGGCCTTGTGTGAATTGGTGGCTGCCAAGCACAACATCATCAAGGCATCTCAACCTGCCCAGCAAGGAGGTAGAAAGTGGGTGACTGCAGATTTAGGTGTGTACTAAACAACTCAGTATAACATCTACTTAATATGCATGCCCCTCCTTTCTGAAACTCACTTGCAGAGTCTGACAGCGAGAATATCCTACTTCTGTCATCTGAGTTAGACTCCAAGCTTAGTAGTGACACTCAGGCACAGCACACTCCAAAGTGCACTCCAACCACACAACCACCAGCACACCCACACCCTCTTCCATGTTGTATCCAATATAGGGCTTCCAACCGTCAGCGTAAGTATGGAGGATACGGAGACATACAATGTTAGACATACCGTAACATATGAAATATAATTCCAATGTTGTACAGTATGGAAATGAGTCTGAGATGTAAGCATATACGGATGAGAACCTCTAACCATATACAGACTATATGAAGCCTTGCATGGGAAACCTTTGTCAGGACTCACAATGCCCACTGCCCACCATTGTACAGCCAATTTCAGTTCACTGACACCTTTAACGACTGTCGGGTGCTTTGGCAGGGCACCCAACAGTCGCAAACTCTCAAACATGCACATTGTGCAGCAGCTACATCCCACATTGTCTCAGAGCCTGATCCTGGTCACGGAGTAGTCAACCACATTGCATTACTGGCAACGAGGCATGTCCTGGTGCACAGATGACAAAAACCAACATATAAGCAAAGAAATGGTAGCGTTTGGAACCACATTTCAGCAGTGAGTTCTTATAAATTGACACCAGGTCATTGGGTTGTCTTCTTCCTCATGAATATTCTGTGCATGTATAAACACACTTACCTCAAGGGCGCCATGAGGAGACATACCTCATTCCTGAAACAAGGCTGCAATTCCTATCAGACATGATTGGATGGCCTCGCCCGGTTCTCAGTATAAAAGGTACGCCTCTTGATGTATCTCATTAGGCATATACCTGCTGAACTCACTCAAATGACTGACCAGTGCGCTATTGGACCTGACAGAAAACTTCTGCCCGCATCCAAGATTGAGTTCATTTATGATCCTGATGATCCAAGACCTATGCTGGCTGAGGATAACCCAGAACCGCCTACTGGTAAGGAATCCTATCCCCCAACCATGATTACTACTAACATAACTCACTAGCATCAGTTCCATTGCCTGGTCGAAGTCGAGGCCCTGCTTGGCTCTCTAGGAAAACTCAAGATGTGATCCAGCAGCTTAAACTTGATGAGTACAGAAATCAAGTGAAGAGGTTTTACAGGTCTAGTACTGGCAGCTCGATAGCATCAAAGCCTTGCACCGCAAAGAACAAGACTACATCAACCTTGCCGACCTTAGAGCCTGCACACCAAGAAGATAGTGAAGCTAGCAACGATGATTTTGTTCCAGATATCCCCCAATCTGAATCATCAGCTGAGGATTCCGACACTGAACCTATGAATGAAGAGGTAAGTCCAATTCACATTGCTTGTACCGATTATCAGGCTCAAATTTTGTTACTAGATAGCAGCAATGTTACCCTCAAAGATTATGCCCCACAGAAACACAGAAGGCATGCCAGAAGCGACACAGGCAAGACTCAAAGTCGTCGCCACCAGGCCATACGAAGCAGCCACGTGATGTCACTGGAAATCCAATGGTAGTGGCACCTACACTGAAAGCAGATGACCTGGCCCCTGCACTGACCCCTAAGGGGAAGGTTCGCAGCACCATCTACTTCTTTTACGAGCAAGTAACTCGCAACGATGACAATACTGGTGACCAGTACTACTGCTGCTACCACAGGAACCCTCTGAAGACTCTCAAGATCACAGCAGCAATGAAGAATAGTACTAATGGTAATGATATAGATTCTCCAACAATTGTTGATATACTGACTTCACTTATAGGATTAGTAGGGCATCTAAAGCATAACTACCCAATGCTTCACCACCTTTACAAAGCAATCAAGGCTTGCGGAACTGCACCTACCCCTGACAAGTTGGAGATCGCCAGAAACTGAGCCCTGATGGATGCTGCAGCTGTTGCAAAGTTTGTTGTAGGCCTAGAGAAACAGTCTGCCAGTATTGTTGCCACATTTCAGCAGCAAACTCGAGAAGAACAAGGTCAACTTCCATATACATCTGCAGTTCTGCCATAGCTGATTCCTGACCTCCTTTAGCCAGTGTTCGACCAGGACATGTTTGAGTGTCTACTAGCTGAGTGGATGGCCGCATGCGACCAGCCATTTATGGAGGTAGATCGTCCTGAGCTGCGTAAACTACTTCATTATACCTTCTACCATGGTGGTGGCTCGAAGGAGCTTCACATTCCCAATCATACAACCATGAATACTAAGATCATGAAGTTTGGCAACCAAGCGCTCAAGGATATGATAAACATGTTCACAGTAAGTATCTGAATAACCATTTATGGTATCTGAAAGATCTGACGAAATACGCAGGAGCTTGATTCTAAGGTGTCGCTTTCTCTGGATGCGTGGACTTCACCAAATCAATATGTGTTTCTCGCCATTGTTGCACACTTCGTGACCAATGATGGCTGCCTAGGTAAGTCCTGCATATTATATCATTGGGCCTATCTGAAATGACAGTGACAGAGGAACTATTAATTGACTTCACAGAGTTAATAGGGGAGCATACAGGGGCAAACATGGCCAATGCTGTATGGTCAACCATGAAAAGATATGGCCTCGTTGGGCGAGTAAGTACCTCAATTATGATGTAGTGACTTTAACTAATCATTCCTTTCATAGGTTATTGCTATAGTGATGGACAATGTGTCCAATAATAACACTCTGATGGAGGCGTTAGAAACACATCACCGCAATGAAGGCTATGACTCGTTCTCCACAAAGCATGCTCACCTGCGCTGTATACCTCATACAATTCACCTTGCAGTGCTGAAGGTACAAAAGTATTAATTTATAAACTCATCAGGTATTAATTGATGTTGCAGCTTCTCGAGGGCATCGGTGCAATCACGAAGACTGAAAGTACATGTGCCACAGGGCAGGGCGGTGACTATCAAACAACTGTTAGCAGAGAGGAAGATGATAATGCTGCAGTGTTCATGGATGCCACAGTAGATGAGTATGAGGAAGACACTGATATTTCTGGATCGGTCACTTGGGTACTTGCATGATGATATTATCAGTAATTGTTTAAAATTAATCTGTTCTCAGCTTCGCAAAATTGTTTGGTCTGTTCATTCCAGCCTGCAGCAGCGTAAAGCATGGCTTGAAGATGTTGAATTTGCGCTATGTGATGCTCCCTCCACTGCCAATTCAACAGTTCCTCTAATGCTTATTTTGGATGTCAAGACTCACTGGTCATCTACGCACCAAATGCTCTGTAGGTCTACCTTTTTTTATCATATTTGTGATGGTAATACCTTTGTGATTAGGTCGTGCATTGTTGTACAAAGATGTCATAAATGACTTCATAGGAAAGCAGCACAATCAGGACCTTCAGAGATATGAACTAAGCCCCAAACATTGGAAGGCCATTGAGCTGGTCGAACAATGGCTTCATAACTTCCACACCACAACTGTTCAAATGTCAGCAACCACTTGGCCGATGCTTTCGACCACCCTTGCGATGTTTCGTGGGCTTCAAGAAAATCTACAGGATATTATCACTACTCTTCTGACTAATACCCCAACGCCTCTACACAACAGCCTTGTCAGCCCACACCTCAAGCTCAGTGAGTACTACACCAAGATTGATGAATCTCCTTACTACACCTGGGCATCCCGTACATCAAGTCTAATTATTGGTGTGACTCTGATATACTTGTAGTCTAATATCTATTGCCTAGTTCTAGACCCTCGCATCTCATATGATGCCCTCAAGGAAGACTATCAAGACGACAAAACACTCCTCAAACACCTAGAAGCTTGCAAGTTGTCACTTCAAGAACATTTTGAACTTCATTACAAGCGCCATGTTGCCCCTGTCCCCCTGTCTGCCTCCTCCTCCACACAGTCTGTCAGATCGGATTCCAGCCAAGTAGATTTATTATCCCGTTATCAGTGCAAGGCACATAGCAGAGTTACAATGTACCAATAAACACATCAAAGCGGAGTTATACATTGTATTGATAGGAACAGTCCGCACAGAGCCCAGCAGAAATTGCCCAATATGGTAAGTCTACAATGTATACAATAACAACCATCCACGTGGAGCAGCTCACACATTGGAAGGCCCGAGAGATTGACCAGCAATACAGCAGAATGCTGTGAAATGGTTTGTGAGGTAGCTAGGTTGTTTCCAATCATTTCTATACAGGTATACTGATGCAGCAGGAATAAAATGTTAGCAAATCGGTCCAGCCTCAGGCTGCCGATGCAGGCCGATTCTTTGTTATTGAGGCTGATGGCTTCAGCTAGCATGTAGCTGAGACCTACTGGGATGCTATAGATGATGCATCAGTAAAGGAATTGGCCCAAATAAGCAAAACATTGGTATGTCAGACATCTGGTGCAGGCTGATGTTTTCTGAAATGGGCCAATGTTTTCCAAAACAGGCGGATGCTTTCAGCCAGCAAGTAGCAGGCATGTTCTATGGTATAGTATATAATACCAAGTCCAAAAACTCACCACATCAGACATCTGGTGCAGGCCGACGTTTTCTGAAATGGGCCGACACTTTGAGCTGGTAAGTACCAGATATGTACTGTATTGTTATACATGATACATGGACCAAAGCCTCAACCAATTTAGGCAAAATGTCACCACATTGGATGTTCGGTGTAGGCCGACATTTCACCACATAGGCTGATGCCGTTAGCCAGCAAGTATCAGGCATGTCCTATGGTGTAGTATATAACACCAAGTTCAAAACATTGGCTCAAGTAGGCAAAACATCAGCATGTTGAACAATCTATTTGGGCTGACATTTTGCAATGTAGGTGAATGTTTTATCACATTACACTTACTGTAAGGGGACACTCCTATTTTCTCCTATTCCCCTGTCCCTCTCCCTTCCTCCTCGTTCCTTTCTCCTTTCCTTCATCCCACGGACTCTTACCTACATCCCCTTCATTCCCTTTCGCCCCCTTTCCTTTCCACCTCCTTTCCATCCACTCCTTTCGCATCCGAGTCACGTCTGGTGACTCCGAAGTCTTCCCGCACTTCGGACTCGCTTCGGACTTGCTCGGACTCGTATATACACTTCGGGGCTCGTCCGGGCTACCCCTATCCTCTTTCCCCACTTCATTACTCTTCGCTCTTACTCCCCCAGGTCGCTGGCACGACTCCTGTACATTCCCCTTCCACTTCATTATCACATGCCCCCTCGTACCTTGTGATATTCGTTCAGACTTGTGGCTGGTGTACTGTACAGTTACCCTTCATTCCTCCCACGCTACTACAGTATATACTTCGCTTCCTAGCATGGAGAATCCCTATCCTGTTCTCTTTGGATTCTCCCTCTGCTAGGTGAGCAGCTCTCTCATGTATTGTAGTTAGACTTATTCATATCTTTGGATTCTCCCTCTGCTAGGCCTGCGCTGTGCGGCCATCTTGAGGTTGCCCTTACAGCAGAACAGGATCTCCCATCCTGGCACCAGAGCCCTACGGAAAACGTCCTGCGCCACTCCGGACTCGTTCCCGACGTCTCTCCGGTTTTGCGGACATTCCGGACGCTCTCCTGCTACTCCCACCCACCTCTGAGGACACAAGGAACTCCATCCCTCGCTCCCCTGACGACTCCGAAATGACGGGCGGTTCTAGCCAGATCCCGCCATCCGAGCCAGCCGACTCAGGACCGGACTCCGAGACTTGCAGACCTTGTGGGCTCAGACGTACGAACACCAAACCCAAATCCGTTCCATCCATGATACACTTGCCCGAATCGAAGAACTCCTCCTAACACCCCGTCCGACTACTCCGAAAACGACTCCGGATTCCGAGCTGAGGGGCACCGAAGCCTCCCAGCACGCCCCGGGTCGATCCGAAAACACTCAGCGTTCCCGTCTGAAGCCTGCCTCTCCCCCAATCTTCGACGGAAACCGCAAGGATGGCCGTGCATTCTACAATGCGTGCTCCATCTACTTCCAGCTCTGTCCGGACCACTTTCCGAACGAGCAGGCCAAAATCCTCTGGTGTCTCTCCTTCTTTCAGAAGGATCGCGCCAAGGAGTACGCGGACATGGTGCTCCGGAGTCCGAAGGATCCGTACTTCGAGTCCTGGGCCGCCTTCGCAACCGAGTTCCGGACTCGCTTCCTTCCAGATCGGGAACGCGAAGCCGCCATGCTAAAACTGGAGTCCACCCGGTACCACCAAGGCCGTCGGACTTTCCAGGAGTACCTCGACGAGTTCCGGGACCTTGTAGACCAATCCGGATACAGCGAGGGCTCCAACATCACGATGAAGTTCCGCCGCGGATTGGACTCCATTATCCAGAGCCGCGTTGCCGAGTCCGCAGACTGTCCGGACGAAGATGACTTTGAGGAATGGTACAGAGCAGCGCAGCGGGTTGCTGACAATCGTGCTGCTAACCAGTCCTTCCACTTTGGCATGCACTCCGGTAACCCCGGACACCTCGTCCGACCAGCAGCCAATTCCGGAGTCGCTCGGACTCCTGCGGGTGTACTTCCCGCGCCTCGGACTCTGCTCCCACCTCTGCAACCTCGTTTCCAACCCCCGCCTCCTCCGAAGGCTCTCTCACCGGGCGTCCCTATGGACGTCGACCACACCCGCTCCCGACCTGCCACTTCACAGCTCTGTTACCGATGCGGCAAGCCCGGCCACATGTCCCGCGAGTGCCCACTCCGGTACGATGTCCGGTTCATGACCACCGAGGAGCGGATGTCCGCCATTGAAGATCTCTTGACCGCGGCCGATGTTGTAGAAAGTGCGGAAACTTCGGAAGGAATAGATGGTGAGGGAACGGCCCCGGTTGAGGAATCGGGCACGGCGGATTTTGTCCGGACCAACGAGTGATCAGTGCGACCTCGTTGGTAAATAACCGATTTGCTTGTCTTAGCGTAGACGAAATACGAGATGATGACTCCGATCAATCCGATGATTCGTCCGACGTTAAGCAAGCGACTCCGATTACAATCCGCACACTCCGAAGGTTTCGCCCGCAGTGGGAACGGCGGCTACCCAGTAGCTATAAGATCTCCGCGCTGCCCGGCAAGCTTTCCTTAGATATACCCGTTGAAGTGCAGAGCACGGATACACAACACAGATGCACCCTGCAGGCCTTGGTGGACTGCGGGGCCACCGGAGTTTTCATGCATCCGCGCTTTGCTGATGCCCATGGTTTCACCCGACGCAAGCTGTCCGCTCCGATTCCGGTCTTCAATGTCGACGGATCGCCAAACGAAAACGGATCCATCTCCGAAGTCGTGGACCTTGTACTCCGGTTCAAGGATCACACGGAACGGATGCTTTTCGCAGTCACTAACATCGGACGGCAGGACATCATCCTCGGATACACCTGGCTTCAGAAGCACAACCCCGAGATCGACTGGCAGACGAAGGATGTGACCATGAGCCGTTGTCCGTCCGGATGCGACACCTGTCGCAAGGAGTTCCGCCATGACAAGCTGACCCGACGCAAGGAGTCCGTGCGACTACGGGAGTGTCGTACGGGTCCGATGCCAAGGGTTGAGGAACTGCACTCGGATGATCTCCCGCAGCTTCAGGACTGCGAGGACGATGATGAGGACGATGAGGCTACAACTCCGGACGACTCCGGGCTTGAGAAGGGTGACCGTATCTTTGCAGCCATTCCTCCTCCAACTCCGGAGTACCTTCGGAGTCTTCAGGAAGAACACATCCGGGCTTCGGAGACGGTCTCGCAGCGCCTCGCATTGGCTTTCCAGCGCAACAAACCCCACGATCATCGGAACAGCGCAGTCCCGGACTTCCTTCAGGAATTCGAGGACGTCTTCGCAAAGGAGTCCTTTGATGAACTGCCCATGCCGCGTCCGTGGGACCACGCCATTGAGCTACTGGACGGAGCGGAACCGACCTCTACCAAGTGCTACCCGCTGTCCCCTGCGGAGCAGAAACAGCTGGACGAATTTCTGGAAGAAAATCTTCGGACTGGTCGGATCCGCCCCAGCAAGTCGCCCATGGCCGCCCCAGTGTTCTTTGTCAAGAAGAAGGACGGATCGCTCCGCTTGGTCCAGGACTACCGGAAGCTCAACAACATGACAGTCAAGAATCGGTACCCGCTTCCGCTCATCTCGGACTTGGTGGACAAACTCCGGAACGCTCGCTACTTCTCCAAGCTCGACGTCCGATGGGGTTTCAACAACGTACGGATCAAGAAGGGTGACGAGTGGAAGGCCGCATTCCGGACTACGCGCGGACTCTTCGAACCCTTGGTGATGTTCTTCGGACTGACCAACAGCCCGTCTACCTTCCAGACCATGATGAACGACCTCTTCCGGGAGCTCATTACAGAAGGTGTGGTCATTATCTATCTGGATGACATTCTGATCTACACCAAGACACGCGAAGAGCATCGCCGGGTTCTCAAGCGAGTCCTAGAGATCCTCCAGCGGAACAAGCTCTTCCTCCGAGCAGACAAGTGCGATTTCGAACAGACCAAGGTGGAGTATCTCGGAGTCGTCATCTCCGAGGGTAAGATCGAGATGGACCCCGTAAAGGTCTCCGGAGTCGCGGACTGGCCGACCCCTCGGACTCGGACTGAACTCCAATCCTTCCTCGGGTTCGTCAACTTCTAACCGCCGCTTCATCAAGGACTACTCGCATATCGCTCGGCCTCTCTTCGACCTCACCTGCGCAAAAGAATGGCAATGGAACGACTCCGCTCAATCCGCATTTCTTCGGATCAAGGAGCTGATCACTTCGGAACCTGTTCTGGTCTTTCCGAAGGAGGATCGGCCGTACCGGGTTGAAGCGGACTCGTCGGACTATGCTACGGGTGCGGTCTTGTCGCAGCTGGATCCGGATGATGGTAAATGGCATCCTGTCGCATTCTACTCTAAAAGTCTACAGGCTGCGGAGCGGAACTACGAAATACACGACAAGGAGATGCTTTCAATCATCCGGGCACTCGAAGAATGGCGGCACTACCTTGAAGGCGCGGAGACTCCGTTCGAGATCTGGACGGACCACAAGAACCTGGAGTACTTCATCAAGGCCCAGAAACTCAACCGTCGCCAGGCCCGCTGGTCCCTATACCTCTCCCGCTTCGACTTCACTCTCCAGCATCGTCCGGGTCGGACTATGGGTAAACCGGATGCTCTCTCGCGTCGCTCGGATCACTCGGATGGTAAGGACGACAACAAGGATGTGGTTTTACTTAAGCCGTCCTACTTTGCTGTCCGTGCCACGGGTGTCACTCTTGAAGGGGAGGAGAAGGATATCCTCACGGCTATCCGGACTGGAGTGCGAGATGCGAAGTTCGAAGACGCAGTGGCAAAGGCGGCAGAAGAGTTGAAGAAGGCCCAGGGCAGTCGCAAGACAGTCCGGAGTGCAGAATGGTCTCAATCGGACGGACTTCTGATGTTCCGGGGTAAGATCTACGTTCCGGACTCACCGGACTTGCGTCGGACTATTGTAGCCCAGCACCACGACACCAAGGTCGCAGGACACACCGGCAGATGGAAGACCCTTGAGCTCATTTCGCGCAGTTACTGGTGGCCAAACATGTCCCGGTACGTCGGATCCTACACCCGCCATTGCGACCTCTGTCTCCGGACGAAAGCCCAGAGGCATCCGCCCATGGGTGAACTCCATCCGCTTCCTATTCCGGATGAACGCTGGGATCGTCTGAGTGTCGACTTCATTGTCGAGCTTCCGGAGTCCGATGGATTTGACGCTGTCATGAATGTGGTCGACTCCGTAAGCAAACGTGCCCACTTCATTCCGACTCACACCACAGTGTCCGCCCTCGGATCCGCGAACTTGTACCTGCAGAACGTCTGGAAGCTGCACGGACTCCCTCGGTCCGTTGTGTCCGACCGGGGTCCGCAATTCGTCGCAGAGTTCACCCGAGAAGTCTACCGGATGCTCGGAATCAAGCTGGCTGCCTCCACTGCATATCACCCTCAGTCCGACGGACAGACGGAGCGGACTAACCAGGAACTAGAGTCCTATCTCCGGATCTTCGTCGGAGAGCGTCAGGACGACTGGGCCCGACTCTTACCTATGGCAGAGTTCGCATACAACAACCGGGTCCATGCGTCCACTCAGCAGTCGCCCTTCCTCCTAGATACAGGCCGACATCCTCGTCTTGGGTTCGAACCTCATCAGCCGCCGTCTCGGACGGAGTCCGCAAACGAGTTTGTAGACCGGATGAAGTCCGCAGTCGATGAAGCTCAGTCTGCATTAGTCAAAGCTCAGGACGACATGAAGCGCTACTACGATCAGCGTCGGACTCCTGCTCCGGAGTACCAATCGGGTGACAAGGTTTGGCTGGACTCGTCGGACATCAACCTTGCCCGACCCTCCCGGAAACTCGGACATGCACGACTCGGTCCTTACAAGGTCGTCCGGAAGGTTGGCAAGGCAGCGTACCGACTCCAGCTCCCTCCGGGCCTATCCCGTCTCCATCCCATCTTCCCCGTGGTCAAACTCTCTCCCTTCGTTCCGGACCCCATTCCGGGTAGACGCCCTGTCACTCCGCCACCTCCGCAGCTCGTTGATGGAGAAGAGGAACACGAGGTAGAAGAGGTCCGGAATAGCAGACGGTTTGGTCGGGTCCTGAAGTATCTGGTACGCTGGCGAGGCTATGGTATCGAGCATGACTCCTGGGAGCCCGCGAGCAACCTCCAGCATGCCTCCCAGAAGGTCAAGGACTTCCATGATCGTCATCCGGACGCAGTGCGCTTACTCCGGACGAGTCCGATGACTCCAAAGACTCCCCTACCACTCCGGATGACTCCTACAGCACTGGACCAGTCCTGGGAGCGCTGGCGCAGTCGGAAGGCTCCGGGCTCTGTGCAGTCGTACTTCGATATCTTCTCGCAGCAATCCGGAGTTTCGGGTCTAGTGAATTCATGGCGTGGCAGGCAGGAATCTTCGCGTCGGGTCGCCGCAACCTTGAAGGGGGGGTGATGTAAGGGGACACTCCTATTTTCTCCTATTCCCCTGTCCCTCTCCCTTCCTCCTCGTTCCTTTCTCCTTTCCTTCATCCCACGGACTCTTACCTACATCCCCTTCATTCCCTTTCGCCCCCTTTCCTTTCCACCTCCTTTCCATCCACTCCTTTCGCATCCGAGTCACGTCTGGTGACTCCGAAGTCTTCCCGCACTTCGGACTCGCTTCGGACTTGCTCGGACTCGTATATACACTTCGGGGCTCGTCCGGGCTACCCCTATCCTCTTTCCCCACTTCATTACTCTTCGCTCTTACTCCCCCAGGTCGCTGGCACGACTCCTGTACATTCCCCTTCCACTTCATTATCACATGCCCCCTCGTACCTTGTGATATTCGTTCAGACTTGTGGCTGGTGTACTGTACAGTTTACCCTTCATTCCTCCCACGCTACTACAGTATATACTTCGCTTCCTAGCATGGAGAATCCCTATCCTGTTCTCTTTGGATTCTCCCTCTGCTAGGTGAGCAGCTCTCTCATGTATTGTAGTTAGACTTATTCATATCTTTGGATTCTCCCTCTGCTAGGCCTGCGCTGTGCGGCCATCTTGAGGTTGCCCTTACACTTACATCCAACTACATCAGTCAGAGTATTTGACATGAGTTGCTGCGCACCAGCTAGATAAGTACTGGGCTGAGACATCCTATGTGATGCAATGTCAGCCCCCATCGTGATGCAGGCAATGTACAAGTGCTGGAGATATTCCTTCCAGCGGATGTAGTACAGACACTCTTACAGTAGGAGCAAATGAACACAATTACATTTCTACAGGGGATACAAGCGTCACCTTACATCGGGCTAGCAACTGGCTTGCGAACAATGACCGTTCTGCTACTAACCCCCTTCTGAAAGTGTTCAACAGCCAAAGCTTCCGAGCAGAAGCCAAGGCAGACTCCGCCGCTTACCCCATGAATCAACACAGTCGCAGTGTCACTATCCATCAACCTGGATGAGTCTATGTACAGAGAAGTCAAGGGAAAAGTACTCACACTCCTTTGACAACACCAACTTGAGCCTCCAATGTAATGGCATAGTATTGTTTTTTCTCTTTCACGAAGTTCTGTGTCCTGCAATTGGCAAGAGTGAAATTTGTGGGGGCCTTGTCGACTTCAACCTTGCTTGTGGCAAGGTCAGGGATGTTCGTGAGTACCAGGTACCACACATTGTCACACCCAGGGGTTGTCCAAGTAATAGAATCTAATGGCATGTCATAGTAAGTGAACAACATCCTCGTATGTTTCTGATGCCTCCACTTACTGGAATGCTGATTGAAGTAAAATGTAAGGTAAGAGATATACAAGAAACCAGCCCAGTACTTATCTAGCTGGTGCGCAGCAACTCATGTCAAATACTCTGACTGATGTAGTTGGATGTAAGTGTAATGTGATAAAACATTCACCTACATTGCAAAATGTCAGCCCAAATAGATTGTTCAACATGCTGATGTTTTGCCTACTTGAGCCAATGTTTTGAACTTGGTGTTATATACTACACCATAGGACATGCCTGATACTTGCTGGCTAACGGCATCAGCCTATGTGGTGAAATGTCGGCCTACACCGAACATCCAATGTGGTGACATTTTGCCTAAATTGGTTGAGGCTTTGGTCCATGTATCATGTATAACAATACAGTACATATCTGGTACTTACCAGCTCAAAGTGTCGGCCCATTTCAGAAAACGTCGGCCTGCACCAGATGTCCGATGTGGTGAGTTTTTGGACTTGGAATTGTATACTATATCATAGGACATGCCCACTACCTACCAGCTGAAAGTGTCTGCCTGTTTTGGAAAACGTCGGCCTGTACCAGATGTCCAATGTGGCGAGTTTTTGGACTTGGTATTATATACTATACCATAGAACATGCCTGCTACTTGCCGGCTGAAAACATCAGCCCATTTTGGAAAACTTCGGCCTGTCTTGGAAAACTTCGGCTTGTTTTGGAAAACTTCGGCCTGTTTCAGAAAACATCGACCTATTTTGAAAAACATCGGCCTGTCTCGGAAAACATCGGCCTGCACCGGACATCCGATGTGGCGAGTTTTTGAACTTGGCATTATATAATATATTGTAGAACACACCCGCTACTCACCAGCTGAAAACGTTGGCCTATTTTGGAAAACGTCGGCCTGTCTCGGAAAATGTCGGCCTGCACCAGATGTCTGATGTGTCAAGTTTTTGAACTTGGCATTATATACTATATTTTGGAACATGCCTGCTACTCACCAGCTGGAAATGTCAGCCTGTTTTGGAAAACTTCAGCCTGTCTTGGAAAAACATCGGCCCATTTCAGAAAACGTCGGCCTGCACCGGACATCCGATGTGGCGCATTTTTGGACTTGGCATTATATACTATACCATAGAACATGCCTGCTACTAGCTGGCTGAAAACATCAGCCCATTTTGGAAATCGTCGGTCTGTCTCAGAAATCGTCAGCCTGTTTTGGAAAACTTCAGCCCATTTTGGAAAACATCAGCCCATTTCAGAAAACGTCGGCCTGCACCGGACATCCGATGTGGCGCATTTTTGGACTTGGCATTATATACTATACCATAGAACATGCCTGCTACTAGCTGGCTGAAAACATCAGCCCATTTTGGAAATCGTCGGTCTGTCTCAGAAATCGTCAGCCTGTTTTGGAAAACTTCAGCCCATTTTGGAAAACATCAGCCCATTTCAGAAAACATTGGCTTGTACTGGATATCCAATGTGACACATTTTTGGACTTGGCATTATATACTATACCATAGAACATGCCTGCTACTCGCTGGCTGAAAATGTCGGCCCATTTTGGAAAACATCGGCCTGCACTGGACATCCGATGTGGCGCATTTTTGGACTTGGCATTATATACTATATCATAGGACATGCCCACTACTCACTGGCTGAAAGCGTCCACCTGTTTTGGAAAACATTGGCCCATTTCAGAAAACATCAGCCTGCACCAGATGTCTGACATACCAATGTTTTGCTTATTTGGGCCAATTCCTTTACTGATGCATCATCTATAGCATCCCAGTAGGTCTCAGCTACATCCTAGCTGAAGCCATCAGCCTCAATAACAAAGAATCGGCCTGCATCGGCAGCCTGAGGCTGGACCGATTTGCTAACATTTTATTCCTGCTGCATCAGTATACCTGTATAGAAATGATTGGAAACAACCTAGCTACCTCACAAACCATTTCACAGCATTCTGCTGTATTGCTGGTCAATCTCTCAGGCCTTCCAATGTGCGAGCTGCTCCATGCGGATGGTTGTTATTGTATACATTGTAGACTTACCATATTGGGCAATTTCCGCTGGTCTCTGCGTGGACTGTTCCTATCAATACAATGTATAACTCCGCTTTGATGTGTTTATTGGTACATTGTAACTCTGCTACCTGCGCAAGGAGCACGCTATATCCAACGAATTGGACGAGTTCTGGAAGCTGCCTCAAGAAGATATGGATTCATGCCACCCAATCAAGTGGTGGTACAGCTGTCAACTTCAATTTCCTAATTTGTATCACCTTGCCCACGACATCCTAGGTATTCCTGGTAAGTCCCAGTTTCCCTGTGCCATGTAGCTACTGATGATCATCCATAGGTTCCGCCGTAGCTGTGGAATGCATCTTCTCAGCAGCACAGGACACATTATCTCTTCGTCGGGCTAGTCTCAAGCCGGATACCATTCAAATTTTGATGCTCTATAAGCAGCACATCTGTTTGTGCTCGCACTTCTGCTACATAGACTAATATATTGGCTTGTTTACATTGTAGTACTGTAAGTACAGACATATAACTGTAATACAACATTCCGTACTGTCGACCCCAATGACATCTAGCTATATATGGATGGGTACAAATACAAATTGGCCATATGATCACCATATACAGATGGCCATCCCCGTATACAGTATGGCTGGAAGCCCTAATCCAATAACCTGTAGCACTTGCAGCTGTATGACCTTCATCTTCAACTACAGTCCCTCTGCAGCTAGCTTTGCCTTCCATGTCACCTCCACCTATTCCCCAGACCTCTCCTACTTCCTTGAAAGTGAAAAACTTGTCAGCAAGGCAAGGCTGGAGGAGCCAGGCCTTCAGAACCAGCTTTCCATGGCAGGATCAACAAGAAGCCTGTTGGAGGTGGTTCTCACATGGGTAATGGTGACAATACACTCCCTAGTTCCTCCTCTACAATCCTGAATCAAATTCCTGACATTCCTGAGCCCTCTGCTCTCATGCAGCTCAATCTAGCTGAATATGTTGTTTCTTCTATTGTGATTTGCTTTTTTAACCTTGATATCAACTCTCACATTACCTATACCACATGTAAATGTACTTGTAGTGTGATTCTTTTGTTTCCAAGCTTGTTTGTATGTTTTTTGTTGTAAAACTGCAACTTCTGTGACAATGTGACTGACTTCTGTGTGACTCTTAGTTTCTGACTGCTGCTGGGAAAATATTCATAGCACTCTTTCAAGATTTTGTAAAATTATGCTTACTCCATGAGAATTAAGATAATATACTACTACACTGCATACAGTAGTTTGAGGACGAAAGGCAATGAACTGAGCAAGCGGTGCACACAATTAAGTTTGCTAACCCCTTTCCTGATAAGTCACAGTAATGATTACCACCTGATGTTTCAAACCGCCAGGGTCAAATTGAACTGGTCTTCTTTTGGTGACAACTTGGAGCGTAGTTTACCAAATACAAACAATCAGCGACCTAGATTTTTACTGAGGATTATTCTGCATTATCGCACGCTTTGAACTCATGGCATCGTTGCTCTCATCGTGCATCGTGCTGAACAAGTAAGTGTCCATGTATATAGATGACAGCATATGCTAATATTATCTACCTCATAGGTGGTGAGAATTTGAACCGTGAATCGTGGCGGGTGCAAAAACGAAGAGTCCGGGGGTATTACAGGTGCGTGCTCGTATACAGTCGTCATTTCAACGTGTAGCAAATGGTGGTAACTTGATTTGATTTAGGAATCGGGGTAACTCGCTTTAGATGTGACGGAATCCACCGATGAAGTTCTCGTCTCTTCCCTGCAAAGCCAAATGATTTCCATTGGCGATAGAGCAGGTAATGATGAACGTGTCATGACTTACGGTAGTATGCGCTGGAGCAGGAGCGGTAGGTGGTGGGCCGGGTGGCTACAGCGTTGGTTAGCAACGCTTTTCACTGCTATGAGATCAGGGAGCTTACAGGTGGGAATTCAGTATACTGCGGCGCGACCTCCTTATCGTGGGCACCAGGCGCACCATGAGGCTACGAAGCATTATCCCAGTCAACATCATCGCACCATCTCATGTACACACACTCAAGCTACGCACCGGCTGATATTGCTGGTAATTGAAGCCGACCCCTGGGGCGCCTGGGGACGCCGGGTACGGTCCCTGCGGTTGATACGGTACTTGGTTATAGTTCATTGCCGTTGGGAGAGGGGTGTTCTGTTGCTGGCCTGGCCGGCCAAACGGCATAACGGCGAGCCCGCGTCGACGGCGGCGTGTCATCATACACAGCAGCATGAACAATAATATCCCAGCGATCGCAGCTACAAAATGCGCACATGCCTTCAATTCCGCCATTCGTATACACAGAGAAGATGGTGCGCACCGACGACGATCCCTGCAATTATGCCGCCTGTAGTCCTTCACCGTCTGGGGTAGTAATACTGCGCGTTCGCCGAAAGGAATGTTTCGCTCAAAGCGAGGGCAAAGGCGAGGCCAAATGGTGATTTTATGGTTTCTGGCATAATCGGGATAGTGGTACTGAGGATATCGTAGATGCATTGCCTGCCAGCCTCTCGAAGTCTATATACTCGATTGTGGGGCTTAGATTAGCCCCTACGTCACGACGTGACGATTACCATTCCGGTCATGCGTGGTCATGCTTCCGTTTGTCATCCGAAGCCTCTTCGACTCCAGTTGCATCGCCATGCTCGCAGCGCGTGAATCAGCATGCGCGCAGTGAAGGCTATACGTATATATTATATCGTATATGGTATGTTTCTGTTCTTGTTATTCGTGTTATGTATACATAGCAAATCTGAATGTCGTTTCAAAGTTCGAACAAGGCAAAGAAAACTAAGCACGGAATCCTCCAACAAAATTTGGGTCATTATTTCCCTGCTTTTGAATATGTCAGTTAGCTTCTTTACCGCTGCGGTGCTAGGTCGTATAAAGCTTACCGCCATGTGTGCTTGCGGCGGTGGGCCAACAGGCTGAAGATTCGACGGTGAGCTCATACTGCCTGGCTTTCACACTACGCGTTTACTCACCGCTCCGTAGCCTTGATTATTATTGGTGTGCTGCGAAACGACGTAGTTAGATACCTGATGCTATCAGAAGACGAAGAAGGTTCACTCACTAGATGACCCCCGTTGCCATGGCCAGCTTGGTACATGGATTGCGGCTGCACGCCCGCGTTTCTGCCTTTCCTACCAAAGAATCCGCCTCCTCCCATGGGGCCGCCCGCCATGGGTGCACCGGTGGACCCAGCGCGGCTTTTTCGCAGCCTCCGTATACACAAGCACACGAAGAGACAGCAGAGGAGTAGTCCCACTACGATCGCTGTCGATTTATCGTGTCAGGGTTGTTCACTCGATAGAAATATGGACCGATCTCGATCTTTGGGTGGCTAACTCACCAACTACGATCCCTGCGATGACTCCACCTGCGATCCTCCTGCCCCGACTGCGTCCCGTAACAGGGCGTTGCGCCTCGACACAGAACGCGAGGACTACCGGGAGCAATATCGATAAGAGTGTCATTTAGACGAATCGGTGATGATGATAACTGATAAATGGTGGTTGGTGTAGAGGAGTTCAGAGGATCGCGGGTGGAAGAATGTTCTTATACTCGTCGTTGGTGCAGCGATGACCGCGCGCCGAGGTTGGTGACGCGTGCGAGGTTAACTCTAAATCTTGGAGCGGTGTGATGATGATGATGGTGCGTGCATTGCATCCCTGCTTCTCCTTCCGCTTCGTATAGGAAGACAAATACTCAGCTGAGCTGAAAGTTCGAATGTCTGGTGACAATGTCTACATTTCCCGCACGAAGTCGCGTTGAATGCGGTAGTAGGCGACCCACATCGAGACGTTGACCGTTCCCTATATGAAGTATTAGCAGTATGGCCCAAGGGCCAGTGGTTTATCCGATTGTAGTCAATGAAAGTCACTGGTGCTGGAATACTCCTTAAAGTATGTGTCTTATTTATCTCCCGTTTGCCGCGCGTAGCATTCACAGTGAATGTCTTTAGCATTTCTTTCTATCTACCTAGAGGCCTACAATGGCTTCCGTGAAGTTCTTTCGCTGTGCACGCGAGCGGTTATCTGCTAAGAGACCTAGACGCGAGCGTCATCGTATTTCGAGTAACCATCCTTGAATTAAAGCAAGAGGACGTCTCAGCTCCCGATATCCTCGTCGTCAAATCGGTTGGCTCTCTTACCTTTGTGTACGCCGGTGGAGGAGGCGGAGTGATCTTCGGGTCAGGAATGGGTACGAGGGAGCGTTAATGACCCGCGATATCAACGGTGCAAAGAAAGGCTCACTAAAGGGTGTCCATAAGGTGGAGGAGGTAGAGGCGTAGCGGTAGGCTGACCCAGTCGAGGTGAATACGCAGTCCCGTCCAGTGATCACATACCTAAGCACTCACCATCGAAGGCGACCTAAACCCTTGGTGCCAATATCGCGAACCCACACCATCCTCAACACCGCCGTGCCGCGCGGAGAGTCGCGATGGTAGCATCGCCCGCGGGCGCGGCGGCCCTCCCCACTCCGGGGAGACGTATACGGGCGGGGAGGGAGAAGCTAGTCGCTGCCGCCGCTTTCGCCCGATGGCGAGGCACATGCCGAGCCCAATGATGAAGCATAGCCCGAGGATTGCTGAAGATGTCTATTAATTCAGACTCGTGTGTCTGCGCCCAGCAGCAGCCAGGGGTCCTGGCAAACTGAGATGGGGTGGTTGGAGGCTCACCGAGTAGTATGCCGGACCCTGCCTGTGTACTGAGACGTGACCCACTCCGCTCGTCGCTACCAACGGTTTGCGCAGCAGCCTGGAGCGTATTCTGGGATACGACGAGCGCTAGGAACAGGCGGATAGGCAAATCTTGTCTCGACATCGATGGTCTTGTCGACGTTGAAGGTTTTGAATCTATTTTCCCGGAAAACATCGTACGAGATGACTGTCTCTCTCAAAAGCGTATGTGGGGCTGGTCATGGGAGAAGACGGCTTATGTGTAAGCCTGACATGGGCCCATGCAAGGCCCGTTGCAGGGCTAAATTTAGAGCGATAAAAATAGGTCAAGAAATGTGGGTGCCCATATTGACGTCATGCTCCAGGGCACACGCAATGGGCGCCAGCGTCTACCGCCAAGTCCACCGTACGTCCACCTACACTTCCAATCCGAAAGCTCGCAGTGCAAAGTCATGGCAAAAGTGAATATAAGGTAGTGAATCTGTTCATGTGCTAAGCTGATGGGAAAGTAAGACCCAGGAAAGGAAAGCCTGGAAGACGCTACTTAGTAGCTAGTTGGCTGATACGCTGGGCTACTGGAGAAATTAGCACCCTGTAGATATTGGTCCCGATGAGTGGTCCACCGATGCAGGCATTGGATAGAGTGTAGAGCGGCAAAAACTCACGGTTACGTTCCCATCGGGAGGCTGTAAGAGTTCGAGGTGAGTGATCGCTTTACAGAGATGATAAAAGGCCTACTGGAGGAGGCGCCGTCTAAAGCAAGTCACGCCAGGAAGGTTACCAACGAGATGAGGGTGTAAAAACATATTTTCCTCACCGAGTGGTGAATGCCGTGCATATGGTTTGTGTGCGCCATTGACGGGCCCGAATTGAAACCTGTCCCGCCGCCCGGGAAAGACATCAAGGGGACGTTTCTACGAGTGCGCCGTCGCCGACGAATGATGGCGAAGATGAGGACACCAACCGCAATCCAGAATACAATGATACCTATACATCGTATCCAGTCTACTGAGCGGACACGGTTGAAAGGCGATAGATGGCTGACCGACGACAATTCCTATTATTGCTCCTACAGCGAGTCTGAAAGGCCTGTTGATTCTGTCCCGGTTAGGTGCCCCAAAGGACTGCGCATCGGCGAGGAGGAAGGCGCCGTTTGCCAGCGCTAGACACAAAGCACGGATAAATAGGGTAGAGCCTTCAGAGTGACTTGCCGCCGCTGGAATTCGAGCGAACATGATAATGGCGGTGATGATGGGACGTCTATTATCTGGCTGGATTGCCGAGCTCGCTACATTTATATATACGCCGCCTGAGGCAGCATCAATGTCTGAGGAGAAATCCATACGATATATAAAATTACATGCTGTCCAGATGGTGGAGCTATTTTGTGGATTCGGAGCCAAGGTCGGCAATTTGTATATACACTCTCCAACTGCAGTGCAGCGCCTTCAATACCGAAATCTGGACCAGACAACGCCCAATTGCCGTTGAAGCTGGAATGATGTCGGCAGTAAGTCTCAGTGAGGACATCTCTGGTGATGCTCTAGGCATCGTAACTATTTTGCCATGCGCGCGCCGAAACGCAAAGTATTACTCGCTTTATTGTCTAGGGTACCATCCCTGCGACTAAGAGCTAAGAGTACAAGACGGAAGGTCCACATTCAATAAGCGTACATGCATACAACTAATTTCGTGGTAATGTAAGACTCAGAAAATGGGTACGATTCAACTATCATTTGATGGACGTTTAACCAGTCGGTACTTGGATGAACTGGACCGCCAGTAAAATTGGCATTAGGCCGTGCCCGCAAATATTGGCCACGACAAGTGCTATGTAGGCACATACTGCCGCGGAATCCCCGCAATGCTTGACCCCAACGGTAGTACAGGACGTATGGCAGCCAAGCCTCCAGTCGGAGCCTGCTAGAGATCGCGGTGAGTATCCATGAGAAGAAGGTTATACTAGTTCTCACCGAGTGATGAGTACCGTGCATATGATTCGCCCGTGGGCGTGGGGGGGCTGGAAGCGAGAGTTCTACCGCGTCCGGACGACTCAGGCGTTGATGCATAGCTTCTGCTCTCACGCCGTCGCCGGCGGACGGCCAGGAAGACAAGAGCAGCAACGGTAATAACAAATACGGCAGCTTGGGCGAACTAGAAGCCTCTCGTCGTGTCGAAACCCGATGTGCATCGGTGCATAGAAGAGGTAATAGGCGAAGGACATAAGCGAAGAGCGTAGAGCATTCTGAGTGACTCAGTGGCTTGAACGAGCGAGTGTGATGGTAATATGCAGGTGATGTAATAGACGGTAATGTTGCCTTCTGCACACCAAGAGGTTTGCTTTCGTTTTCACTTATGCGCACATGAATATGCTATTGAAGAACTGCATCAGCGGTTGAAAAATATTTCCAAATCCAAAGTGACATGCCGTGCTCGGGGTGGGGCGTATCATGCGTTGTGGTCTGAGTATTGGAGGAGGAGGCTATGTTGAAAGCTTAATACCAGAGCGCGCGCCGTAAGCCTCGAGTATCGGAAGCAACAGCAATTGCTGTAGCCAAGATGATTCTTGCGGTAATACATAGTCCTCTGACACGTCTGGCCGTGTCTCAATGTCTCAATGTCCTGCTGGTTTGGTCAGTTGTTATACCAAAGTGCAAAGTGCATTGCCATTTACCTCGCTCTCGTCGTCGGTGGCGGATGTTCGTCCATCTGCGGCACCGTGGGATCACTCGATGTCGCTTGGATGGAGTGCCAAGCACCGCTGGCGCTACCGCAAAAGGTACAACCGCCAAATTATGGGGCCTACAGCAAGTCAATGATCAGTGAATAGTCTTTCAGCTCAATCCCAACTCCCGTACATTTTCTCGCGAACATGACGGGTTTATTCCACACCGCCGGCATCGAACGCGCCGACTATTTATAGATGACCATTACAGGTGTGAGTCGTAATGGCTCCACGAGTGCACGCCTTCTCACCATGAGTCCATATCTTCGCTTCACGAGTGTACATCTTCGCAAGCGTGGTTGCTCATGGAGTTGGCCCAAAACTTTGACCCCCTCCCTCGAGTGAAGTTGTTGATTGAATGTCAGGATAAGGGGACTGGGACGTTGCAGGCACCCGACTACCGTCCTTTGCCTTCCGAGCCGCCGTGGGTATCGCTGAGAGAAGTGCCCCGGAGAAGGAGGTCGGATGAATGTGCCCACTTCCAGGACACAGCGTACATGTGCATCAACACAGCCAACCCTCTAAACAGAGTAAAAACTACCCCGGCACTGTACACACATGTCGCATAGCCAATGTTGCGGCTATATGGATAATCCGATACCATCATTACGTTGAAAAGCAGAGATGCGCCAATACTGCGGCTTTGGGTCAACTTTGGGTGTCTTGCGCGATGATCGTATACGTAGCATCGGCTTCGACATGATTGATGGTTGGCATCACGAATGTACAGCTAATGTACAGTCTATACGTAGAACATTTCGTTAGGCTTCGCGACCTGGTTGCGACGTAAAGGACAGTGTTAGCTTGGGCAGGTTTGGGTAGATGGGTGTGTACGCAAACCTTGTTGCGAGCGACGGAGGGGTCACCGGTACTGGTCACCAACCACCTATTCGATACCTCTGACAATCTGACTGCGCTCTCATTTGATGCTGATACTGACAGTACTCAACGCTTGTTCCCGGATAAGACGGTACAGTGGTACCTTAGCTCGGAGTAGAACTCGATGATGAGACGGTCCGACTGAGTACATTTCTTTGTTTTCATCTCAGGGATGGACGTCTGTGAGGTAAGCCTTCAATATCCATGCCGGATCGGCGGGAGTTTCAGCGAAAGACGTAACTTACCATGGGTCGGTACGAGAAGAAACACGGACACAGAACGGGGAGACTGTGTCCTCATGACGCGCCATACCGTAATGTCGAGCCTGTGGCTCTCGGTGGCGTCTCGCTCGCAGTTTTGGTGAATTTGATGACGCAGTTCTTCAGAGGATGAATCAGTGATGTTCGAGACTTATGATGCAGAAGGATCTGGCACGGCTTACGTCAAAGGCGATTATGCTACGCGCGATATGGGCGGGGACACGGTGGGGGGGCACAAGGTGAATCTACTAAATACTTCCCGGAAACAAACGGCTTAGCTGAGAGTAACTTGGCGCGCTCCTCGTGTGACAATGCCGTTCATTGTCGAGGCAGGCCGAAGTTCATTCTGATGTCAATAAAACAAGTGAGCATGTGGCGCAAAAGTGCCGCTCCACAGTAGAGGATGTCGGGACTCAAAAACTCACCGACTCTCACTGTATCCCCACACAGAGACAGCATTCGTTAGCAAATCAGAAGTCTGATCCAGTCAGACCGACAAGCGCACTCGTATGGTTCGCATGCTCCGGAGGCCAGATCTCTCTCAATGGCGGCCATCGTTAACCGAGGGGCCAAGCTAGGAACGGCGCAGTCATTCGACTCAACGATACCTTGCCGTTATCTTAGCACAGCGCCCGAAGCGTACCGCCATGGTGCTTGCATCAATTTCCCAAAATTTCCCATCGCTGTTTTTCTCTTTGTCCGTTGAGGCGGAGAAATGTCACAAATTTGGAGCGATTTGGAGAGATTGGGCCTGGTTCATGAGAAGCAATCAGTTGGATGTCGGTCGAGAGAGCGATAGTCGGCGGATGTAACTTGCCTCAGGAACTTGACAGGGCGCTAAGATTCCCTCAATCGAATAATTCGTGGGAACATCACTCAGAGTCCGTCTTCACTTCTCGGTGGGGACAGTTCTCCGTATTCCTCACTCGGGCCTGCAGACGGACACTGGGATGGAGGTTCCTTAGACAAGACATTTACGACGACCCTTCTGTACGTCAATGAATCGGAATTCTGATCGTGCAATTTTCTAATCGGCTGGCTACAGTTTAGTTATTTGATGACTGGGCCAACGGCATGCTCCTACATCCCACTTGGAGTTATGTTACGAGTTACAAACCCATATGAGAAACGGTCTCGATGCCAAGTAGGCACAGCGAATGTACAGGTCGAGGGAAGCAATTGTGTTCAGCGCCGGATTACTCAGAGGTTGTTAGCAACTCGCGTCTGGCCGTTGTTTGTGTTGAGTCATATCTGCCGGTCTGACACTGACCCATTTGCACTAACGCTAGCGCGGTGTTCCCATATAATCACTTCAGTTGGTAAATTGCCAATATCGCGATATTTGCTAGAATGGCGTCAAGTGAACTAACGACGTTGGGGCACTGATTTTCAGGTTTTGACGAGTTCGAATCCTAGTGTTAACAATTTGCCAAGGTTCAGTACCGCGTATCAATTGGTAAAACAAGCCCTCAAAGGTTAACAAGTGGTCTCGTTATTTCTCATGGTAGGGGCTTGGCTGATTGCAATGCACGGGCATAGAAGATTATTTCATAGATTCCAATTTACGTATTACAAGATTAAACAGAAGAGGAACGCTTGCAAGCCCTAGCGAGGGGGGAGACCGATGCTTGGGTTCGTATTGGCTTGTCTCCCCTACATGTCTACATACCAAGAGGTGAGTAACTCCTTCAAGAATATGCCGCGCTGAATCAATTTCTCACCATCAAAAGCCTATAGACACGGTCGCGGAGGTCGTAGAGACATCCGACTCAGTGACACTAGGACTCTGGGTCCATGTAACGTATTCCGTCGAAACCGTGAGGAACGGCGCTTCATTGACGACTTTGTTGACCACTCGCTTTGCCGTAAGCACAGGAGCGTCTTGCGCACCCTGCATCAATATTGGCGTTAGTGTAGCGACGAAGCATGGCCTTCCCGACTTACGACGAAGGCAGAGATGGCGCAGACGGTGATGAGAAGTAACTTGAACATGTTTGGGGGTAAAAGTGCGTGGGTTGTGCTTTGGGGTTTGAATTGATTGCACACAGCTTATATGTAAGTCCCTCCTCGATGTGTTTGTCATTTCTGTATTCTAAAGACTCCGCACAATTAGTGCATCATTCGCCCCCGCACTCCGCAGTACCGAACTTCGGAGTCTCCGTTTTAGCTGTTACTTTCCAGCATAGATCTGCGTCCATGACACAAACATAGATATCAGGGCTGCGCCTTCCTGTGTCCGCCGGATGTCCAAACCAATGCCATGAAAAGAAGCACTTTGAGTCTATTTCGCTCTAGTAGCCTTCCATTGTTCACGGCCTCTTCTTCGTATCCCCGAATACATCCAGGCACTGCACTCCCTCGCAGACGATCATCGCTCCCTGATGACAAACGGATCTCTAACAACACCGTCCGATTCGTTTCAAGATACTCGAGATGAGGTACGCATAACCAAAGCTTCCTAATCCATTCGTCTTCGTTCTCATGCATATCGACTTGTAGATACATTTAAGACCTGTACTGATGATTGCAAACAGCATCGACCTCCAGTTGCTTAACGCCCCATCCAGCGCGTACTGCTACACCTTCCAACGATGTTTCCAGGCGCACGGATTCTTTCTACGCTTACCTTAGCTCTCCATCTTTTACATGGGACCCATGCTGCCATCGGGCCCGCTGGCAACATGTACATCGTCAACGAGGACGTCTCTCCTGACGGCTTCGCTCGTTCGTAAGTGTATTCTCCCCAGTGTTTTGAAGATCTCAGTGCTAATTCATTCTGCAGGGCTGTTGTCGCTCGCTCGGTGCCCGCCACAGATCCGACGCCTGCGACGGTATCGATTCCTGGCGTTCTCGTTCAAGGAAACAAGGTAATTCTTGTGTACCTCTATGGAGCCGTTATTTTGCTCACCCCACGTAGGGCGATAACTTCCAGCTGAACGTCGTCAATCAACTGTCGGACACGACTATGTTGAAGACGACTAGTATCGTTCGTATGCATTGTTGTTATTTTGGATAAACATTGATCGTCTTCGCAGCACTGGCATGGCTTCTTTCAAGCCGGATCTTCGTGGGCAGATGGTAGGTTCATTTCTGCGCGTTTACGATGCCTCGCTAACGGTGTTCTGTAGGTCCCGCTTTCGTGACCCAATGCCCCGTCGCCTCTGGGGATAGTTTCCTGTAGGTGCCACTGGCTTTATCTTTGTCCTCGATTAATCAAAGTATCCTCAGGTACAATTTCAATGTCCCAGACCAAGCTGGAACGTTTTGTAAGTTGTTCGTTTTGATATCCTTTCTGCGTCTTCTGACCACTTCCGCAGGGTATCACTCACATCTTTCCACCCAATATTGCGACGGCCTAAGAGGACCATTCGTGGTGTAAGCGATGTCATTCCATATTGCAGAGGTAGTCTGGACACTAACCTGCCTGCAGATATGATCCCTCGGATCCGCACCTAAGTTTATACGATATTGACAACGGTGAGCTCCGAACCCATGTCGACATCAACTGCACTTCACTCACGCTATCTCAGCTGACACGGTCATTACGCTCGAGGATTGGGTACGTCGTCTTCTGCGAGGCCCGCCAACGTCTCCTGATATTCTCCTTAGTATCATATCGTGGCCCCTCAAAACGCGGCGATCCCCACCCCGGATAGTACCCTCATCAATGGTAAAGGTCGTTACGCCGGGGGCCCCACTTCCCCTTTGTCTATCATCAACGTCGAAAGCAACAAGCGCTATCGTTTCAGACTTGTCTCATTGTCTTGTGACCCCAATTTCACGTTCTCGATCGACGGCCACTCTTTGCTCGTCATTGAAGCAGATGCTGTCAACATTGTGCCCATCACCGGTTTGTCCTTTCCTTGCAGTCGCTCTCGCGATTCGCTAATCACGTATGGTCGAAATTGTAGTGGATAGTATTCAGATCTTCGCCGGTAAGTCGTACCTGGCCTTTCATTGAAGCTATTGCTAAGCGTAGTCAAGGCCAGCGCTACTCTTTCGTCTTGACTGCTGATCAAACCGTTGGCAATTACTGGATCCGCGCAAATCCTAACTTGGGATCGACTGGTACGGCGATTGAATGCTGGCACTTGTGCCTTTCGCTGACTTCCTGTAATGCCAGGCTTCGACGGTGGTATCAATTCCGCTATTCTTCGATATGCTGGTGCCACTGAGGATGATCCCACCACAACCTCGTCGACGAGCACCCCATTGCTGGAGACTAACCTTGTTCCGCTTGAGAATCCTGGCGCTCCTGGCCCAGCTGTGCCTGGTGGAGCAGACATCAACATCAATCTCGCTATGGCCTTCGACTTCACCACCTTCGAATTGACTATCAACGGTACGCAGCACCCGGCTTACTCTTGTTTTAGATGTTTGCTTATATCAAAATAATAATTAGGCGTTCCATTCATTCCACCAACCGGTGAGTGCAACTCGAATGACGATAGCGAAGGAAATCACTGATGATACTCCTGCAGCCCCTGTCCTTCTTCAGATTCTCTCAGGAGCCTCGTCTGCTGCCTCGCTTCTTCCTTCTGGTAGCATTTACGCGCTGGAGCCTAATAAAGTTGTTGAAATCTCCATGCCTGCGCTGGCTGTCGGGGGACCCGTAAGTTCTACCCTGCTCTGCGGCTGTCCATTCGCTAATGCTACGCGCGTGCGGCTAGCATCCATTCCATCTCCACGGCGTAAGTAATGCGGTCACTGGGACTTCCATTTGGCTAATTGATTTCGCGTAGCACACGTTCGACGTTATTAGGAGTGCGGGTTCCACTACATACAACTTTGACACTCCTGCGCGCCGCGACGTCGTCAACACCGGCACTGGCGCGAACGACAACGTCACTATTCGCTTCGTGACAGACAACCCAGGGCCATGGTTCCTCCACTGGTGAGCATTTCGCGCAATGTATACGATATGCCCACGCTGATAGTTCTTCAGTCACATCGATTGGCATCTCGAAATGTAAGGTGCAATCTTTGACTGTTCGTACATGATATTAAGCGCCGATTAGTGGTCTTGCTGTCGTTTTCGCCGAAGATATAACGTCTATTTCGGCCCCGCCTGGTGCGTATCTTTCTCGTTTCGGCCCGTGTCTTTGCCAACGAGTGTTTCTTCAGCTGCGTGGGACGACTTGTGCCCCATCTATGACGCTTTGAGCGACAACGACAAAGGAGGCATCGTCCCGTCCTAGGAGAAGCCACTATTTATTCTTAGTTCTTTAATCATTGGAATCAAGAAAGATTTTCGTTCGATACAGGAAATTGACATGTATTCTAAACAACCCTAACCCCACCTCCAAAGAACGGCGGATTATAAATGGCGTCTCAGTCTCTCAGTCTGTTCCATCTATTGTGTGTGTGTACGTTCTCTCAGTCGGCAGCAAGATTGGATATTGGCTCACTCCGCAGAATCGTTCGCATCGGCCTGGAGAACGATGGTGGGTAACTCTACCGTTCAATCTCTTTGGTTTCACCCCACAGACCCCGAATGTCATGACTTGGTATGGGGATTTTTTGAGCCAGGGTTAGCGTTTGATGAACCACTGGCTTGGACTGCGTCGACATCGTAGTGACGCAGCCTGCGCAGTACGCAATGTCAGCCACGTATTTATGGGAACTGTTGGTGCGCTTGATCGTTTTACGTTGCTGTGAGTGTGTGCTCAGAGGATCTTCATTGCTCCTCCAGAATGTTTTCCGAGGAAGAGTAAGGACAATCTTCTATAGTTCGATCTAGTTTTGATCCCACACGCTCTGTAGTTTTAGCGTGGCTTCCCTCTTGCTTCTCCCAGACGCATCGTCTGTTCCTAAATCAGTGCCTCAAACATTTGTGGGACATGCGAGGCGAGGCGAGTACGACTCGAGTTCAAAATCATCACCACTTCGTTCACCTCAACAAAACCATAAAAATAGTGTAAGCGCCGTATCATTTTGCTCGGACGTGTTGATAGTCTGCCGTCTGCCACGACTCTCCACAACGTTGGTATTTTTTGGCGATCGCACCTAGATCGTAAGGTTGTACCGTATGCGAAGGAATAAACGCCGCCACAGCACATGGGCAGCGTGTTTTCTTTGCGCGTTTTCTTTGTCTCAGGATATACAACGACGGCGTCGCTTCCGAATAGTGTCATAAGGCCCGATATCAATATTAGCACGATGACAACATCCTAGAGCATCTAGCCAATACCCAGTTTCGAGACATCCTGTAGGTTTCGCAGCCCTGCTGATACTAAATTGGTCCCTCGCGCTCGTAGGAATAAGTATGGAGTACACTCATCAGCCACGGACACCTTGTCGTCTCGGGTTCACGCCCCTTTCCATCATTTTGTGCCCTAACGAACGAAGTCCCTTGGTTAGGAGATAGGAACTGGCAAACTCCCAAGCGCAGTAGGAGACATGGAATTTTCGTCAATATCTCGGTATGCATTAGAGGCATGTCATGTCGTGCGCCGATTTGAAAATGGTGTAGGCGCGAAGTTGTATTCGCCGTGTGAATGCGAGGACCGGGAAGGGTGTGTTCCCACCAAAAGACGAAGTAAGAAAGAACGAATGAGCGCAATCCGAACGCCACGTGACGAACGGAACGGAGACGGAACGCGAACCAGACAGCGCCGCGTGCGACTGCTGGACTCGACTTCGCAACGCAACTGAGGGGGAAATAAGCTTCTTGTTATTATAGGTAGGTGCTAGGTACTATATATACTTGTAGTAGATGTAACTAAGCATGCAGAGTGTGCATGTGCGAGTAAGTAATATAATACCTAAGAAAGAATGCAGCCGCAGCTGATAACGGACCAAAACAAGAAGTAAACGAAACGAATGTATACGTACAATAAACCAAGAATCCGAGTTCGAACACAATGCAATCCCTACAATGGTATCGACCGCATAAAGGCAGGCGTGGAACGCGGTCCTCTGTGCATCACGCATGTTGCCTCTTATATCCCACAGTGTTGGCATCACCTTCGCCACTCAGCGTGCGCCTTCCGACGTCCGTTGTTCTTGGATGGCTGTCCTTTGTCGCCGAAAATGCCAAACGCCTTATCTATCTTGGCTCCCTTGAACAGTAGTGCTGCAAAAAAAAGTACTTAGTGTGCTGGATTTAAGCCGGGTTGGCGGGCAGGGCCCCGACAACGGTGGGAGGATTTAGTGACGGACGAGTGACAGGCTGCAGGGCTGATAGCTGTCAACCGAGCGAACCGATTGTCGTAAAGTAAAAACGGTTCGGAATGAAAACGAACCGCGATTCACACTTACGATCACGAGGTGTCTCTCCAATGAAGTGGGAAGTAAGTTGTAAGTTGATCAGTTGAGAACATCGAGGACAGCAGTATGTACAGAGCGCGTTACACGAAGAGCACAGCAACAAGAAAGCAATGAGTGCAAGAGCAACGAAGTGACCCACCAATTCAGGACGTATCGACGGAAGATCGCCGCTGCGACGGCTGCCCTCCGAATTTGAATGTAGTTGGCAGGTAGGTCCAGAGGCTCGATGGGCGCAGGCTCTGTATAGATCATAATGCAGCAACATTGCGTGTCCTCTAATATTTGGATAGTAAGGTGGCAGAGATACTCGCCATTACTGAGAACGAATCCCTCTGCCTCCACCGACAAATATCTGTCAGCGGACATTCTCAGCATGAATTGAGACAAATGATTGGAAAAGACTTACATGATAATCAAATGAGCCAGGCGTGGAACGTCTCTGTGTCTCATGTCGCTGATCGTTGCCCCAGCTTCAAGCGCTGCCTTGTAGTCGATATGAGGGGCGTACCAGGCCGCATACCTTGTGATTTGCTATGATCAAATAAGATATGAGGTGGATAAGTTGAGGTTTGAGAAAGGACTTACTGTGATGGTGGTAGTATTGAGGAAAGAGCTGAAGAGCGAGAAAGTGTGCACTTATTGTTATTTAAACATGCAATCTTGTTTGTCAAGTGCTCTCTGACATCGCAAAGACTTGCGGCAGACATTGCAAGGCTTTGAAGCGTGGATACACATCGTGACTAGATGTATGCAGCAGGTGAATGCAACGAACTGTCGTCCATCATTTGTTGTTCATTTGTCATTTGTCGTTTGTTTTTTTGTCGTGCATCGTGCATCGTGTGTCGTTCGTTAGTTCGTCATTGTTCGCCATCATTCGTCATAACACGACTTTGTGTTAGCACCAGCAAAAGTCAACAACTTCGCTTGGCGAACACTACCTGTTCATGATACTTTGTGCAGGGTTGTCAAGTCAAGTCAGTGCCGTGGATGGGTTAGACGTAGTGGATCAAGGGAATGAATGCAAGCTAACAAGATAACTAACGAGACAACTCACAAAAGATAACTGTTTCCTCCAAATCTAAGTTCGACAAAGTGAGCGGCAGATGAATTATGACGGCTGTAAGAAAGGTGTGGCGTTAGTTTCGTCGACACTGAGATGAGTCTCGACTGACGACCGTCCGTGCCATTTCCTCCAAATCTAAGAGAGGACCGTGTTGATATCTAGCAGAGGTTGAGGTTCGTTAAATTCATATTAGTGAGTGTTAGGATTACTCACTGAATCAAAGATTGCATGGGGCCGACTTTGAGCAGAGTAGAGTTCAAGAGCGAGGGCTGATGAAGGCGGGAGATGAGTTACCCGTCTTACTTCTGATGGTTCGGGGTCGTTGTGGTTCACTCATTCAGTCTCCAGTTCCCGTTCCTCCGAGTCTGAGATTCCATGCTAGGGGGATTCAGGAGTTTTCTCTAAACTGAAATAATTGTGATATACACGTTGGTATGTTTTACTGACAGCCCAGAAGAGTTATTATTTTTGGACTCCATGTCACGCTAATACGGTATTAGTCTCCCTCGCGGCCAGTCGTGCTGCCACAATAACCCACTATTCAACAGTAAATGTCCATCGTGGCCATTCGGATGATGTTTATTCCTTGATTCGAAAGTTGATAGAAAAGCTCTTAATGTTAACATGGTTATCACCGTCATTTGGATGATGAATTTAGGCTAATTCCAATAAAGATTAAAGAGTTATTCCGCATCACATGAGAACTACTCTCATTCGAATATCGAGCTTTCAGTCATTTGAATACAGAATAATCAGCCGTTGAGTCTAACGTGTTCAAATGACACCTATCAAGTCGATGTAATCCACAATAATCCACTATTCAACAGTAAATGTCCATCGTGGCCATTCGGATGATGTTTATTCCTTGATTCGAAAGTTGATAGAAAAGCTCTTAATGTTAACATGGTTATCACCGTCATTTGGATGATGAATTTAGGCTAATTCCAATAAAGATTAAAGAGTTATTCCGCATCACATGAGAACTACTCTCATTCGAATATCGAGCTTTCAGTCATTTGAATACAGAATAATCAGCCGTTGAGTCTAAAGTGTTCAAATGACATCTTTCAAGTCGTTGTAATCCACAATAATCCACTATTCAACAGTAAATGTCCATCTCGGTCATTCTGTAAGCATGTTGGAAATATCTAAACGAAAGTACTTTCGTGATGTGAGGATTATTGTGTGGTTGACCACAACTCCAGTATGGGATATATATTTAACATATTGCGAATTGCTGTCAAGAGCAATGCTAACCTAGCAACGTGGGGGCTAAGATGTCTGGGTCCTCCGTTGGGGTGCAGCCTGCCATCCACACGTACTCAACCTCCAATAAGATCTGTTGTGCCGCGTCTACCAGGACGACCCACTCCGAGTCCTCTCCCTCCGCCTTCAGTATCTCGCAGAGCCTGTGCACTCTCTCGTGACTTCGAAGAACGAATCTCGACGCAATATCGAGATGGGTCAAATGTGATTTATGTACGCGGAACATATCGCGTTCGTATTTGAACGTTTTTTCGTAGCAGCATTGACAACCTGTAAACCATGTAATTAGATGAGAGCAATGAAGGAATGTGGTATGACGATGCTCACCTATACAGCTCCCAGAATATATGCTGCCAGCGGGTGAGCTCGGCGGAGCCCTGGGAGCTTCCGGCTTTGAGCTGAAGAGCGTCGAAAGAACTTTTGTCAATCTATTGACGAGGAGCCAGCGAGACGTATGTGATGAGCGAAGAGGGCGATTCAAAGAAGCGATGCGACGCAACAGCGTGTGGTGGGGTGACATGTTGGGGAAAAGATTTGTGAGGACAACTAGCCAGATCGTTCGTTTTTTCTGTCCTTGTGATGTATTTGGCTGAGTTTAATTGGAACGTACGGAGTTCTTTTTCGGAACATACCGATTTTTGTGGACCTGACAAACGAATGGAGCCGAAAATGAAGAACTGCAGAGGGCTCTAATTTACGGCGACTGATAACAAGGAAATCAGCAATTGAGAGAAGAGGTAGGTCCATAGCTATTTAATGTACCACCAGACGTAACAGAAGAGAGTAATTGAGAAGACAGCATATAAACGGTTAAATATATTAAACTTCGATCGAATAGTGATTGGCCCAAACCATATTCAATGTCCGCCTGGCTGTTAGTTGAACTGAAACGAGAAAACGTACGCAGAGTATTTCCCTTCAGCCACTTCCTGGTTCTGCTATAACTCAGCCGCGGCTGACGGACCAGGTTACCGCTATGCCAGAGAAGAATGATACACTTGACCTCTCATTGCACGATCGACATGATACAGAGATGAATGGTGGAGGCAACGGAAATCAAATCTACGAAAGTGTACGTTGATACCTTTTCACCTATCTATATCTCAGTCGATTGAACTCATCCGCGGCTGACTTGGCAGGTCGCCACAGTGGGAGGCAGAGAGGATATACGGACGTCCTCACTGTGTACTGAAGGCCATGGAGGAATCTCGCATCCGAGTGATGACTATATGGCCGTGTACCTTTCCGCCGACGTGCCGGAGGTGGATAAGCCGCCTCAACCTTTGGCTCTGCGCCAATCGCGGCTGGGAGAAATGATGGTTGATCATTCAAGGAAGGACGTTGAGGGTGAGCTAAGGGGAATGGCCGAGGAGCATGAGCGTAACCAAAGGGCTTTACTGTCTACAGATGTGAGGTAAAACTGCTGAGCTCACAACCCTTCATTGACAGTGAATTTCTAGGAGTTGATGAAGCTAATAGGCGAGGAATTGAAAAGCCTACAGCGTTTAACAAAAATCAGGTTCAGGAAGATCGAGCTGTCCCACGCACTCGTGCCCAATGAGCTTGAGCAGATTGAATCTGCCAATTTATTTAGGTCCAGAGAACACGAGAGGCTCTACTCGTTCTACTCATTGAAGTTTAAAGAACTGGAGCAACAGCTGGTGGACACCATTGTGGAGAAGAGGCGGTTGACGGTCGTCACTGAGCTTTCATCCGCTCGGATGGGCGAGTTGTCTCATAGGCTTCAATTAATGGATGCAGATCTGTAGGAGTTAATCTGATGCTATTGTTGATTGGACAAATTCCTCCGCTTGTACATATACAGGCTTTACATCCCAAATATTTTGCATTACCCTCTAACAGGGCAATCTGCGGCGAAGAGATTACTTTGGCACATGAGTTGGTAGAACAAGAGCTAAGCACCTCGTGAAACTCAACATATTTCCATAGATAAGGAGGATTTCACGCCAATCTACTCCCGCCGCATCATAGGAAAGCTTCATATGAGGACTGAAGTAAAGGCTATTAAATCTACATGCGCATATTTACTCTGAGCTAAAATGCGACATCCTCTTCATCACCATCCATCATTTCCATATACTTTTCGAAGAGTTCAAACGACCTCTGGAGCATAAGAGACGCTTTGTGATCTTCCCTCAACTTCAGCGTCCGCCGAAATCCCCACCGCATCATCGACTCCATTCGTTTAGGTAATGGTAAAAATAGTTGTTGGATGTCAAGGCCAGATACTTCCTGTATTGCCGCTTGAGTCATCCATAAGCGCTCCGTCGTCCAGCTTCCACGCTCTAAGTCGAAGCCAGACTCGCCTCGAACTGGCGTCCCTGAAGCTACGGCAGCTTTCTCGATCCACAGCTCTAGGAGCGACGTCATGAGAGGGCAACCACAGTTGAGCTTGCAAAGACCTTCGACGTCACGAGGATAGCCATTTTGGCTTGGGGATCCTCGGGCGAAATGAGTCGGGCAAGTGGTATGCTTATCCTGCAGTGGTAATCAGTCGTCTGAGCGGTATAAGAAGTAAACATGCATACCATGGAAACTAAAACGTTTGCGGCTGTCCGCCACCCCGACGAAATAACTGCTGGATACTCCTTCGGTTCTTTCAACGCCCTCAGTGCCACTGCAGGGGTCAGGGGAATATCCCTCCCATTAGCACCACCAGGGAACATTGGATACGACTATCGTAAGTACAATAAGCATCATGAATAAAGTCAATTATGGCACATACCGTATCTGAAGGATCTTCGACTGGGGGGTCCACAGGTGTTTTCATACGAAAGCGACGGATGAAGAATTTAATCACTTTCAGAACTTGAAATGCATCCAGGGCTTCCGGTTCATACAAATTGTCATCTTCGTCGTGGTCATGTTGGCACAAGGGGATCAATGTCAGCGGCCATCGAATGCTGTCTAGTTGTGCTTTCCGCCCAGAATCGTTCAGTTCAAGGATTCTGCAGAGTTCTCTCATATAGAAGTCCGCCGTAACAATGGCGTGGTGGAGGTTACGATATGCCAAGGATTCACCTGGTCCGCCAATGATGCGCCTGCTCCCAAAAGAGTTGAAAACACCCTCCCATGCCTGCTGAACATCGGTGAACCTGTTAAGGCCAAGGAGTGTGGCGAACGCCTGTAGAAATGCTTGGGAGACAGTCAGCGGCACATTAAACAACTGGCAATGTGTACGCACTTCCATTATCTATTGTTCCATCAGGTCGCTTGGGAATATCAGCGTCTAATGATTCAATTAGCATCAATTAGTAGGAATGAGTGCCATTTACTCACATGATGCTATTGCCTCTTCTCGTGTATCACGACTATCCATTTCCTCCTTCGATGGGTGGCCTAGAGAATTATGTCAATGATTGCCCACATGTATGACCCCCAGGAAGGAGTAGGTGATTAGCAAACCCTGGTCGACTTCTTCGTCATCCTCTGCACTTGAAGTTAATGGAGAGCTTCGAGGGAGGCTACCCAAGTCCGCCGGTGCCGATTTCAGAGGGGGTGGGTACTTGTCGTCCGAAGTGGCCATGGGAATGTCGCAATCAGAGTCCTCCAATTGTCCAGATTTGTGCTTTTCTGTGGTGGAGAGTTCATATGGTTTAAAGCAGTACGTAGCATGATGTGCAGCCTACTTGGTGATTTTTGTATGTCAATGGATGCTTCACTAGACTCCGTGGGCGCGTTACGTTTTCGGTCATGTTTGTTGTTAATCGAGGGGGACTCCATAGCACAAGGATGGAGGAACGATGGGGAGTGAGGAGATGAAAAGAAGCTGAAGGTTGGCTCTGAAGAGGCGTGATAACCGCTCTCCAGCCCTCTGGGTAGCAGCCGCAAACAGAGATTGATGTGTTGTGTAGAATACTTCTGATGCTTCCATTCCAAGTTATCTCGGCGCTGACCGTATTGCGGCTGACACTCCACTCAGACGCCACCAGGTTCACTAAGATAAAAGGACTTCAAATGTACCTCGCAGCTGATTGTCACTACGAACGACACTACCCTGTCCTCCTTCCTTCCGATTGACTGAAACACGGATTCATCGGCTGACTCTAGGTACCTGATTGACATTTTATCGCCATTCCTTTTACAGCCGTACGATTTTTATCCTTTGCAGCCTCGGCGCAAACAGTCCAGGGTGGGTACGGACGATACTGATGGAAGTCATGACAATTTGATCACTCATTCGGAACGGTCGTCCATGATAGTCTAGGAACAAGCAGCAACCGTACATTACTCACTCCTGATCACCCGGAGTGCTTTTTCGAACATCGCCCATGTCCCCTCTAATTCTTCTTCTCCTGGCCTGAGTCCGAACATGTTTGTGAGTTTCAGCAGGCCCCATTCAACGGTCCGGATCAATCTGTCTTCCTTCGATGTGAATAGCTCCTCAGGTTGCAGTCCGCACAGCTCAAATACACCAGCCTCAACAATCTGAAGGCGTTCGGGAGTCCATGAAATGGTGTTGAAGACGATGTCAGTGTCCCCTCGAACTGGAACTCCCGCTGCTGCTGCTGTTTTTTCGAGCCAGAGTTCGAGGAGGCCACTGGAGATAGAGCAGCCACAGTTGAGAGCGACCTTATCGGAAAGCTGAAAGTTGTTCACGTATCCCAATGGATTTTTCTTATGGGAAATACATGTTGTATAACCTTTCTGGAGTCTTTGTTAGGTAGCAGTGAATAGAGAACATGTAACCGTACGCACCCGGGTGGTGAAAACCTGGGCGGCATCCTCAGGTGGTATTTCCAAAACTCCAGGATTTTTGTGCGGATCGGCCATGGTACTGAGGCATTCCGATTGGGTGAGATATCTAATGGTACGATTCCCATTGTCCTCCGTGTGATAGAAAGCAGGACAATTGTTATGCCGGGGCTAGAATCACATTGAGCAGCGTGGAAGATGAGTTTCAAAGGGCGCAACCTTACCTCCTTCCTCTTAGCGTCCTTCTTTTTCATTTTGAACTCCGTGTGCTTTGCCAACCAAGTTACTACCGCAAGGGCGGCATCAAAGGTGACCAAATCGGCACTAGCATCAATTTTTGGCCATTTGATATGATGTAGCTGCTCCGCAATGTCGTCCTCCTTTACGCCACAAGCCTTGCAAGCCTGTCGGATGAGTTTATCTGCCGTATGAACACATTGAAGTAGTTGTTGTCGGATATCGTCCTTATCTTGGATCTGAAGTGGCATATCGCGGTGTTTGTATGCGGACAGAGCTGCAGCATTCCATGCGTCTTCAAAGCGGTGAATTGCACGGACTGAGTAGTGCTCAAGCAATTCATCGGCGACTTCTAACTCATCAATAGTCTGAGGGACGTCGGCTGACTAGTATGAGCTGAGGAACTTTACCTTTGCAAGAAAGGTATCTCTTTTTCAAATTGTTCCCCCCTTCATCTTCACTCTTGGTGTCCAAAGTGGATGTTCCCTGCTCAATCGCGAGTTGCTCATCGCTCGATAAGAGTCGAAGTCCATCGTCGGGGTCCGCCGTAATATCCATCCTGGGTAGCACTACAAGAGGCTCCTCTGAATCCCAGCGTCAGAGAGATACAGTACATGATGCTTAGATGGATGCAACAATTCATACCAGCACTAGCGTGTGAGACCTGTAGATGCGTAGGTGCTGCCCCCGTAAGGTCATCTTGATACCCGTTGTCGTCCGAGCCCTCTGCATTGTCCTTCGAGGTGTCAATCGATAGGCGACGTTCATTTGGACGCCCCTCAGGAGGTTCAGAGGAGCCTTGAGTAATGATCCGCCTTTCCTTTGCAATAGCGAGATCCACCATTTTAGGCATTTCTTGAAAACGTAGTGCATTAGTATATGTAGTAGAACCTACAGGACGTTGTACTGACTCTCGATGGACCCCACCATATGTCCGTTCATACTTTCTGAGTTAGTGTACTCATCAGGGCTGCCTTGAAACTCGCCATCGCCCTTGGTCGTGTCTATTGCTCAAAGTTATGAAATAGCTTAGGTAGATGATCAAATACACTCACCATTCAAATGTCTGTCATCTCCCCCATGATATTCGGTCGCCTTTCCTTTGTCGCCTCCTAGAAGACACAAAACACTTAGCGCACAGTAGCCACAGAATAAACAAGCTCACGAATGTCAGCGTCCATTTGAATGTCGCTCAATGTCGACGCCAAGCGATTAGTGGTAGCTTGCTCGATATGGGTAGGGCTATTAACGTCCTCCGGCAAGCTTTGCTCGTCGTCTTCTGTCAGAGGAGACTCCGGACGATCAAATGCATCACTGGATGCGGCAGAAGGATCAGCATCCGCCGCTCTACCCAACAAAGCAATTGGACGCATGTCCAAAGCCTTTTCTTTTTAAAAAAATAACTGAGACAGCAGCTCCTTAACAGGTCAAAAAAGCTCACTAGAAGCTCGAGTGACACGATGATCTCTGCCGTCGTCGCTATGCTCTGGAGCACGTCGTTTCTTGGGGTTGGTACCACGCCCATTGCTTGTGCTAGATACCTTGGGCCTTGCTGGTGCTTTCTTTGCTCTCGATGACTTCGCTGGCATTGTGTGGAAGGTGGTTGGTGAAAAGATAGATTCTCAGCATTCAACTTTAGACGCTGCCTTAAATACCAATTATGCCGTGGGAGTCATGGGAGATGCCCAAATATTGTACGTGCTTCGACGTTATATGGGACATCTCACCATTCCATGTTAACGTCAATAATGTTGTAATCTACACTCGACTAAAGAAATAAATGTCATCCGAACAGCGGCGATGGACATATATTGTAATTTCCATTCGACCCAAGGAGTAAATGTCATCCGACTGACCGCGATGGACATATACCGCTGACTAGTGGATTCCCGCTTGCTAGAATATCATGTTAACATTTATAGTCTTGATATCCAGCCTTCAAGCCATTCTAGCTTATAATAATCTGCCATTCAACAGTATATGTCCATCGCGGTCATTCGCATGACATGTATCCCTTGAGGCAAATAGGGATTGCAACACATGTCCATCGAGGCTGTTCGGATGACATTTATTCTTTGATTCGAATGTAGATTAAAAAGCTATTGATGTTAACATGGCTATTGTCGCCGCATTCTGGCTAATTCCAATAAAGATTAAAGAGCTATTCCACATCATATAGAAACTAATTTCATTCGAATGTTGAGCTTTCAGTCATTCAAATATAGAATAATCAGCAATTGAGTCTAACGTGTTCAAATGACATCTTTCAAGTCGTTGTAATCCACAATAATCCACTATTCAACAATAAATGTCCATCGTGGTCATTCGCACGACATTTATTCCTTGATTCAAATGTAGATTAAAAGGAAGGTGTGAGCCGGTCTCCTCCGGGAACCTAGAAAAGCCTCATCGCTCAATCATTTTGACCAACGTCCCAAATGACTGAATTACTTGCGGATAGAGTCTTCGTCAACTGCCTCTTTTTCCGCTGCCTTGACAGTGAACCTACGACGGTCCCGGTGGAGACTGCAAGGCCATATCGTTGGGCAACTACGCCGGATGTTCTAGAGACATTCAGCCTAGCCAGGCATCATGCAAGTTATAACCAACTACGGACATATTAATCTCTGAACTTATCAATATACTAGGTTTCACGCTGCGAGGTGTTTGACTCAAGCCATACTCGGCTGGTATTTAGAGCAGCAGAGTGGCCTTCCTCACCTACAGCTAGGACATGCGACTTTACCTGCTTTTTCTCTATGCCCTCGTATACTACCCAAGTCAACACATGCCTCAATAACTGGCTGGGCGCAACTACAGCATGGAAAGGAAACGTGCTAATTGCTGTTCACGGGCAATCTGGGGAACCCGTGGATTGGTCGGACACGCTGGGGAGTTATGTCCATTCCGTACTCTCGAGGTGCGTATTGCCAAATTGTAGCTGGCGAATCAGTTCGAATCCAACACTCTTTTAGTTTCACTTCAATAACACCGCTGGAGATTGCAATCAGCCTTCATATATCTCGAACCAAGAAGAAGCAATCTGTCTGCTCCCATCAACCAGTCGTCCTGCATCCCGTCGTTGGTAACTCGGGAATACTTCCACCGGAGGTGTTAATAACCATCTTTTTATTCGCCGATTTGAAGACACTAATTCAGGCAGCCGAAGTGAACGACGTAATTCGGAATGCAGCTAGGGAGGCTTTCAAAACGTTGGTGAAGGAGAAGATGAAACCGTTTTTTTCGGAAGACACCATGCCTCAGTTCTTTGCACAACTCCGGCGTGCAAGGGGCTATATATGTGGCGATGTGCCTCTGTCAATCATACTTCGGGCCAACTGGGAACTATCAGAGCTACACATTACCATTCCACGAGGGGGGGGCAAGCGAGCTCATGCTTTGGATTGCATTACACGGATATCGGGAGGTAGAAGAGAATCAAGAATACAATGGCCCTAGCTCGTTGCATCTGAAGAATCCAGAGGTGCGTCACGCAAGCAAGTACATGGAATCTCAATATAACTATTATCTCATCTAGACGGATAGAACAGTAATTCTCCACAGCAGTGTTGACTCGTACGCCTTGACACCAATACTAGGGACAGGCGTCTCCGCTTATATGACATTCATGACGGAATCCGCATTCTACTCATTATACACTGACGTGCACGAAAGGGGTCTCGTCTTGGTCGATGAAAGACATCCTGGACAGGAGTACGGTGGACATGGTTTGAGTGTCTGTCTAAATGGTAATGGAATGGGCGAGGATTGTGGTGTTTACTGCTGCAGAAAGTTACGGCGGTGGCCGGCTGACGAAGGACAGCATATTTTCCACTGGGGAGGCCTCGACGGAGAGAGGGAGATGTGTCGATGCGAGCTCATCCGGCTGACCATTCCTCTGTTTTGGTGTCTATCAAGAGATGAATCTGGACGATGCCAAAACCATAGATGTCATAATTATCGTTCTTGTCATTGAATATCTCACTGTAAATTCATTCACGTGCTTCGATGACCATCGCGATGGTGGACTGCTCAGAAATATTTTCATCCAAGCTATGGCTTCCACCGCAAGCATTCATTCGTCCCATGTCGCAGCCACGAAAGAGTTTTTGGACAACTTTCAGGCAATTCATATTCTTGCACATGCACACTTCCGACGAGACTTTTATAGAGGCGAAGAAATTGCGCCGGAAGTGTGGGGCTACACAACCCCTTCGTTCAAGCCCACGACACTGCTCTTCATGGCAAGGTTCTAGACAAGGACTCTGGAACCAACTATGGAATTTTCCCGTCTCCAGATGAGGTAGATGGTCTACATCATGATAGTACGATTGTCTTATAGTGACCTTGTCTTATAAAGGATATTCACAATTTAGACGAGCTTCCCCCGGGAAGACTCGTACTAGGCAATCCTGGTCTTGGCAACACAGTGTTAGATACATTCTACGTCAAGCAGATGGAACATCTTCGGGAGATGATGGAACTCGAGGCCGCCAACATGGGGCTGACAATCGTAGGAGTCAATTTCACAGAGGACAAATGGCTGCCTGACATTCATAGATCCAAGATGGAATCATGCCAAAGCAGGGGACTATATCAGATAGAATTCACGTAATTCTCAATAAAAGGTACACCGTGAGTAGTGACCTACCTTACACTCTTGCACTAGGGCGTACACTCATAATGTGTTAGGCAGAGATGGGTGCTTTCTTGGACGGACAACCCGAGCATTGTATGATATTTACTCCTCCGCTGACTTTCACTAACCTCAACTTCCCCTCGATAGGCCATGTAGGAGCCATGTACCCAGTCGAGATGTGCCGGACAAAAAGACCAGAGCACTCCTGGGTAACACTACGAATGCTTTCATTCAGCAAGCAATTTTCGACAAGAGCTTTGAACTGGTTAAGCCATGGGAGGAGGTTGATGCTCTGTCAAGCGGTACATTGATTGGCGTAGAAGCTCAGCTGAGAATGGAAAAGGTCGGGGGTAGCTTGGTAAGTGGCAGTTGTGTTCTCAGCGATTTATATTAATATAATGTTTTATCTTATGTACAAGAAGATCTGGCGCTTTTATTCAACGACTATCCAGATCATCGCCAATGCCAATGAACTGTAAAGGACATGGTCGTGGTTCGATGGGACGCGGAGGACTTCGAATGATCACCAGCACATATATAGCACAGCGCCGCTATGTAATCCCTCTCTAATGGTAAATATCATATTGTTATCGACTCTGATTGTACTATACATGATAAAGCTAAGTTTGAGACCTCTCTACAAAAAGAACAAACTGTCACAGGCGCTGTCAGTACAGTTTGTGAGAATTGTGTGTTTGTGTTTGTACTTGCGCACTTGTTCACACACGCCACACATCACTACACTTCGCTCGTTTCATTCAATCAAACGACTCGATTGCAAAAGCACTCATGAAACTACCTCCCGAGACCTTGTACACCGAATTTTCCAAGGTGTACAAGAACACCAAGGCGTTCGTCTTGAAGAATTCTTGACATGGTTAAATGACCAACATGCTCCGGTGAGTAATTACTCTAAGGTCCCTGCCATAATCCCGATTAAAGAAACCTCAGCCATGCTCGCGCTGCGAAATGCTCGGACGCGGATCAATCTGTACGATTGTCGAAAATCGTTACATTTGCGGTTGCTGCCTGCAGGCAAAGGCTCGTTGCAGCCGATACGAGAACTACAAGCGGTTCTTCCTACAAAGGCGATTTCGACCTGACGGAGGAGGAATACAAGGAGCTGTCAGGAAGGGTAGATATGGAGATCGATCGGCAAACTGAGGCTAAGGCTGCGAAGAAAGATACAAAGCCTACTGCGAAGGTCACGCCAAAGACCCGAAGGAGAAAGCGAGGCCCCGATGGGCAAGAGCCTCCTGCCCAACTCTCAGTCACCGAATGGAAACTCGTGCAGCATCGGCATCTGGCACATCAAAACTTACAACACCTGCCGCCGAGGCTCCGCCAAAACGCCGTGGCCGCAAGCATGCTCGCATTGATAGCGAAGAAGATGACGACAATATCGAGCACCCACCCATCACAATACGGAAAGGAGGTGGAGCAAGAGTTGAGGCTTTGGTCGACGAACTGCCGATGGACTTCGAGGATATCGACAAGCCCTTGGACCGCGACTTTTCTACATCAATCTCAGCCCCCATGGCCGCCGCAAAAGACGATCTACTTTCCCGTTCGTCCTCCGCTCGTCGCTCTCGCACGTCGTCGCCCCGTGGGCCGAATCTATCGCCACCTCGAAGTCATGAAGTCGCGGACGAAGCGGCTCAGAATGAGATTCAGCGCCTACGCTCCAGTGTGCGGCAATGGAGTCCATGCGAGGGGAAGCCGTAGAGTCAGTCGCTCATGCACACAAGCAGCTTCGCACCCTCTACATGTCAATCGAATCACTACGGAAGCAAAACCAGTCCCTCGAACGTGCCTTGGAGAAGGTAATCCAAGAAAAGAACGACGTCCAGGCAGTCGTCCTATCGCACCGTTCCACGGAGCAGGCGGCAGAGCGGCTTTTCGAAGTTGGTAGGTTGAGTATCCTAGCCAACGTTAAAACCATACTGACGTCCCACTTTCATAGGACCAATGGGCATCCGATTTCTGCGTTGACGACTTTTTTGGTGCAAGAATTGGGTTATTGGGCCGACATCAGCAGCACTCTGTCCAGTACCTTGGTCAACCCAGATGACAGTGTTGTCCTGCTGTCCGGTTCGATTGACATCGCCTGAGAGAAGTCGCACGAACGAATCGAGTTCATTCAGAGGTGGATGGCCGCAATGCTACCCTCGCTGGGTACCACCATGAACACGGAGCTGATGAGCGGTGTCGCCTTGGACCCAATGGAGCGCCTTGAAACAATTCTAGACGCTGTTGGTGCGGTGAAGACAAAATTACAGCAGGAGCGCGACGCAAAGCAGTCGATATCAAAGGAGGCGGATGAACAGAAGAGGATGGCGATCATTGAACTGCGGTTGTTGCAGGAACAGGAAGAGAGGGTAGCGGCGGAGTCTGCGGCCCTCCACCAAAAGAAGCTGAAGTTGATGGAGCTCGTCAATGCGAACAGTAGTTCAATATCGTCGCAACCCTCTACCCGTCGGACATCACGCAGGACGACACCTTTGTCACCCAACCCACCGGAAGCCGAAACCACCACTCCTCACCATCCGGATGCTATGGATGCATCGTTCTCGACGCAGTCAAGGTCTCAGTCTCGCCTTCTGACGCTAGATACAGAGACCGTGCAACCAAGCACGTCTGCATCACCAAGTCGATCAACTCGCACACCGCCAACATTGACGCTCCAATTACCGTAATTCTACTATCAATATATTACATATTCTTGCTTTCCTCACTTTCATACCGCTTTGACACCACTGGCTTTTTTTGCTTGACTTCGCTCATGTTTTGCCTTCCCTCGCTTTCGTAGTATCTCATCATTCGCTATCGTCGCTTTCCTGCTGTCTATCATGGACTATAACATCGCTTTTCATTTTACCAAATAGAAATCGTTTTGCTGCGTACAAACTAGAATAGATTGTACGTGTGAAATAAGCGAGCGAGCTATCGTATGTACTTTAGTTGCGAGCTACGCTCGCAATCATGCTCTGAAAGGGTTGATATGTCCTTACAAACACGAGCAGACAGTAAGCGCAAAACATTGGGCTGCCCCGCCCGTCTGGGTGACTACACCATGGACACTCAAAATAGACCTTATAATATGGATCCGCAGGACGCGCCGGCGGTAGCTCACTTTGAAGTGTTAGGGCAAACATTCAGTGTATATTCATGTATTCACAAGCCAATTAGAGTGTTATTTGCGGGATATCTGCGAGCCTTGCCATCTAACTGGTATTGTAAGTGTTTACCACCTACTCTAGCCGCACATACCAGCGGGTGCGGCATCCAAACGGCAACACAGAGTACAGGTAGCACTACTACCGCAGCCAGACTGTAAGTCTCGTGAAAAGCCCCCAGCTTCTGAGGATTTTCAAAGTATTTTCTATTCTTGGTACGATGGCAGCGGCTACGAAGTTCCCGCTTCGGACAAGAAGCGCAGCGGGTATATACCAAGCCGGCGGCCAAATTCAAGAACGAGGTCCTTGGAAGGTGATCTGTGCACAACTCGCAGGCCATGAGAAAAGCCTGCACAGGTATAGTCAGACGACACTGACAGTCTTGTCAAGCAGTTTCTCGTTCGATGCGTCGTTCCGAGCAAGCATGACACAACCCACATGTTGAATCCCAATAACTCGGTGTACGAGGCTATACTTTAACACAATCCACGCAGACGGCAGAACTACCTCCTCACATGATGGGAGCGAAAGAAAGATGTATTCGGAGTCAAAGAGAAAACATTAACAGGGATCTCAATTAAGTACCTGCACATACCAAAATGCATCCACCAAGCCGAACTCACTCGATCAATCCCAATTTTTCTTTGCACAAATCAGGAGCCAGAGGCTTTCCAACAGAGATCACGAAAGGAAAGAGGGGGAAGCTTCAGAAAAAGCAGAAAATGAGATGTTCAACTTGTCTCGTCCTCGAGCTGAATGACGGACATCAACTCAAGCCTCTTCACAGCCAAGTGTGCCATAAGTTGCTGAGTTTCAGCATCCCGAGCCAAGATCGCAGCTAACTCTGCTTCAGCCTTCTGACACTCGTTTTCCTTTTCTTCAGCTTCCAATTGCTCCTGCTTCAGGCGATCCTTTAAGGCGTTCATTTCGTTGGAGATTGCTTCTTCGAGTCGAAGAGCGCGCTCGAGATCGTCTGAGACGTCTTTTGTTTGCATGATTGCGTCGATTTCGGGGGAGATAGATGGTAGCAAATTCAACATCCACATTCTGAGAAATCGAATTCGCTCCAGGCATTGCTGGCGAGCATTCTCTGCAATGCTACTAGGTAGCGTGACATTACCAGGGCCACTGGCGCGCGCACTCCCAATTTGCAATTCCATCGACACCCAGTGACCCATCTCGGCGACAAGAAAAGTCGCCAGTACTGGTACAGGTACACCCTCTGGACCTATAGATTACAGCGTGAGCATAAAGAATAAGGCATCTCCAAGTGAACGGGGTTACCTGTCACAATCGTTTGGTGGGCGGAGGTTGCAAGTGAGTGCTGACAGACCGAAATACCTTGAAGCTCGTCCTTTTCCTTTTGTAGCTGGCTCATTGCCCTCCGGAGCTGCAAGTTCTCCTGCTCGAGTACATTGACTTGTTGCAAGTATTCGTCAACCAAGCTATATGCCTCGTAAGTGTTATTTACGGCCGCCTTATATATGTTGGATTCTTCCATCGATACTTCTCCCATCTGTTGTAGCGTGCTTTCGTATCATGCTTCGAATGGAGTGTTCTCTCTGCATGCCTGGGTTGTTTGTGTCATTGTCGTCAGCTTGGTCGTGGTCGACGTCACCAGCACGAGTTGATTGTCCAGCCGTCATCTCCTCAACCTTCTCATCGTAGTGCTCGGAGGATAGGTTGAATCGTTCGCAGAGAGTTTCCTTTTGGAAGATCGTGTAGAGTGTACAGGAGTTGTTGTCATTACATTCCGTACATCGCAAGTTGGATACAGATGGTTCACAAATGCGGGGAGGGATGGAGTGTTCGCATCGCGTACATGCCTGGAAATATGTCATGAATATGTGAACAATGAGACACAGATTCACATGTACTACTCCTTGGAACTTTGAAAATGCCACAAAGCCTTGCTGGGAAAGCTTGGGCCTACGATACAGCCTTGTGAATGTCGTCATATCAATGTCCGTAGGGAGCGTTGGCTGCATTGACTTGATGCGGCCAGCGTGCACAGGATCATACATGACCTATGATTGAGTTGGGATATCCATTAATGCTTCAAAGCGTATATGGCGTACCCTGTTGATGATTTCAAAGCTCATGGTTGAGAACGAGAGTCAGTCGATCGATGAACAAAACATAACCCACGTGGATAGCACGTGGTATGTAGAATGGAGTGCTGCCCAGCGTGCCCACTACTGCCAATGCTAAGAGCTACTGTCGTGCCACCAAGAATGCATCATAGTATATGAGTCAACGTGAACGTCATATTTCAAAAATTCATGATTGCGAGGGGATAGTACAACTATCAAGCTTATGTACACGTACGGACAATGACCAATCAGATGACTTGCGGATGACTTTGGATGGTCTGGAGGCTTCTCTGCATCTCTTTCGCAGCTTTCTGGTCTCACTATCGCTTTTTTTGCTATATAATACTCTCACCTAGTGGCTATGGTTCAGTTACAGAGAAAGGACCTTCTTACATTTCCAAGAGACACAGAGGGACTCGAATCGAAACATTAAATACCGGTATACCTGAGATTCTGACCAGAATGTGGTTTGAATGGTATGTGATACACAAAGAGTTCTCTGGAAAAAGAGAAGTAGAAGATGCTAGCTCCTATATATTACTATTAATTCCTCCAGCTTGATCTCGCTTTTGTATGAGGACTCACGTCAAATCAGACGGTCTCAGGCAAAGCAGCCATCGTGGACTCTGTATCCTCTCGGTTGTACTTCTTCAACCGTTTAGCGATGGAGGCCCATAACCCGCTTCTGACGTTTCAAGCACTCTAGAAGTGTCTTAATATTCCTTCGGAAAGCAAAGCAGTTAAGGTGGAGTGGAGAAATCTTGGTAGAGGCCGCCATCATTCCTTCGTACTCCTTGAAGTTGGGGGTGCGTTCCCAGACAGGCTCTGTGGTGATCCCCACAGCGTCGCGGGTGCATGTCTGACTTGTAAATACTAAGGCGAAAGCATTATAGAACTTGTAGAAAGTGCAAGAATACTAGTATAATACCTTCGCTTGCTGTTGAAAGTATAGCCTTCGTGGCAGCAAACACCAATCTGTACATTGTATTGACAGGGCAATGTTCATTCTCGTGCATGATCGGTCCGTTCTGGTAAACATCATTCAAGGACAACCCTCGACGTAGGCCGCCATTCTGTGGTTGGGTAAAGCTGATCGTGGTTGCGGAGGGGTTGGTAGGATGGGAGTGAAAAAGGGCTTTTGAATTGTGCACGATGGTCAAACGATGGTTGAATCAATCAATAGACGCCAATCGGGAAGCCTTCACGTTGATTTGAGAGGGCCAAAGGAGTAGATTTATTTCACCGTATAGCTCAAGTACAGCTTGCAAGCTAGCTGAATTTGAGGGTTTGAGGTATATTCTGCCATTCAGCCTTTGTACGAGTGAACTTGGGCAAGTCGCAGTTGAGTGACCATTTTTGAGGTGGAACACAGAGTTGGTCAAGTGACAGACATGAATGCATCAATCATTGATGGTTCCATCAGATCTAAATTGAAATTAAATTTTTCCCTAAATTTCCTCCAACTAAGGACTTAGTGCGCTATTATCTCACTACTCAGCTGCTTGAAATTTAATCTACAGCATTTCACGCTATAAGAATGTTCTCTTTTCGGAGATACTAATAGCCATATGTCAATCGTTCAGGATCCAAAACTCAAATATACTGTATTCACCCGCTTAAGCTGTAAAATACTGATTGGAGAATGTTCAAAGATTTCATTTTGGAGCAAAGATGAGATAAATTAACCACTGTAAGAATTTACTGTATATCATCTCTTCCCTCTCCTCCATGACTTCGTATCACCACGTCTTTCTCTAGCTACTCTGACCGCTTTTAATAGAACAGTATATCTAGTCCAAAGATTAGGATACTCTTTGTCAAATGCTTCCTTGCTGCCTCCTAAACACATGTATTCTTCATACAGAATCTTGATTTGACTGAACTTCACGGCCTCAGACGCCCATGCCTTTCGCTCAAACTGTTCTGGCCAGTCATGGAGTGGTCCCCGGAAGACCTTGAGGAGGATGTCCTTTTGTCCAGTACTTGATTACGTCGTCCATCATCAATGTTTTTGGGATCCTGGGAGTGATGGCATGAAATGGGGGCGTAGGCTGAATATATGTGTCGCAAATGTCAGCCGCTGAGCACTGGGGGGCTAGCATCTCCATCGGTGCATTTGCAACGTCATCTTGGTCCAGCTCGAGGTGTGGGAATAAGGACGGAAGCGGTTGTAGTGGCGTGGGGGGCTCTGGTCAAGTCCTCCAGTTAAGAACTTTCTGTCATCTTTTTCTGGGGTTCAAACACGTACCATAAGGAAAGTACCCTGCCTGAATTCTCTGGGGGGTTTTGTGGGATAGCCTCCTGTGCACTCTGGAGCTGTTGAACTAAGGAAGGAAGTGGTTGGAGTACCTGCGGGGTGCCTGGTAAAGGATCCTTGTTAGCAACGATTTTTTTGCTTTCTCATTTACTCAAGCACCTACCGCAAGGTGAGTACCTCCCCTTAGATCTCCGAGGTGTCTGCTCTGTGAGCATTCGATCTGGATATTTGCGCTGGTCCTCTGTCGCGAAGGGCCTGCCATACGGAGAGTATCTAGCAGCAATTGGGGAAGGTGCTGGCGTTGATAGCACAACTGAGTCAAGCTGCTTCTTTAAGCTCATTGCAAGCTCATGGAAATCGTTTCGAGTTACGTGTCCTGCAGGGTCCCCTGTGGCCATGAACGATTTGTGGCGCTCACTAGGCCTGCTCGCCATCATTATATCTGAGAATCCCTCCTCGTAGGATGTAAGCTCGTCTAGTAGGTATCGCATAATAGTGTTGACCTGTAAAGGAACATTGCTATAACACGAAGCAGCACATTAGCGGCGGAGCTCACCTCTTCACCAGATGACCATCCTCCCCACCACTTTACTGCCTTTAAGCTCCATTTATGCTCAGCCCACATAAAGCGGTATTGCACTCCACCCCTTCGGAAGCAATGTGTAGTAAACTTTCCATTTCGGCCAATCATTATCCCGGAGTTGTCAACAATTTGTTCCATGATTGACTCAAACCCTGCGCGGCTGAGAGGTTCGCCAAATTTGAGCTTTCCAGTGGATGCAATGGCGGGGAAAATGTAATCGGATGCATCTATAGGGCGCTGCAATTGGAACTCGAGGTATTGAATCCAATTCACAAAATGGATATAGCAGTCAATCTCTGGCATTGACTTCTGGAAGGGAATCCGGTATGAGTGACCTAAATTATTGTTAGATAGTAGTTTTGCAAGTTCTATACTACTTGATCATGCCTTTTGTTGGATCCTTATTCGTCTTGCAAATATGATGTCGAATTCGTGGTATAACTCACCTGCAGCGGACTCTTGGCACATTCGGACGTCGCCATATTTGAAGTTAATCAGTTCCTCATTCCTTTAATATGGCGAGCTCTTAGCTCTACATAAAAATGCCTCATAAATACACTCACCTCGTCCATAGACAAAATGAAGTTGTTGCAAACGCTTTCCAGCACAATCGGCGGACCTCTGCAATGTTCTTCGACGCCTCCAATGTGTCCAGGTAGTCCATCAGTACCTTCATATCTGCCGGTAGCATTGGAAGGGCCTGTACTACTGTTGCTGTGCGGTTCTGTCTGTTCTTAAGCGATTCAAAGTACACCTTAAAGTCGCTTTGAAATACAGGATTCCCTTCCCATTTCTGCTTCCCTTCATTGAGCTTCCAGAAGTCGCCCTGACAGAGTAGTACCCTTGGTAGATATTAGACATTGCGGTAAAATAGCAGGCTGATAGTACTGGCTGAAGTAGTCCTTGAACGCAGTGTGAATCCCCTCCGCGGTGGAGAACCCACGCTGCTGATGCTCGCACTTGAATGCAATGAGGAGGCAGAGGGCAAGAGGTGTTTCCTCCTTAATTACATCAAACGCGCCAGCCAACTTGGAAGCCTCTGATTCAATTCCCTGTTCACCTGCCGGGGAAGACTCACCTGTATTTTGCTCAACTCATTCGGCCAACCACTTCTTTCCTGCCTTCACGTAATTTGTGTAGCCATTCTTAGTGCTTCTAGACCTGTACCACTGGTCTGTGGTGAGTACAGTCTGAGCAAGAAGAGAGTTGGTCGATGGGCCGGGTGTATCTTGGGCCGGCGTCATCAACTGTGCATTTTGCATGGCATCCTTTGTCTTCGATGGAGTTTTTTTTCTTCGATGGGGTTCTTGGAAGAGTGTCTGGTGGCTTGTTTGAAGCTCTAGCCATAGTCAGTTGCGGCAGAGAGCGGTGGGATAGCGAAGCGTGTATTGATGAGCAGTTCCGACTGGAAATGTCCAACAAGCCACGCTTGGCGGCCACTGCCAACACAGACTGCCGCGCGCTGATCGATTGAACCTATGAAAGACGGTGGTTTGTGCAATGGAGAGTGATGAACCTGTACAATCTGGTGGTTCATGCGACAGGGGAAGGTGAACCTATCTAGTCTAGGGGTTCATCATGCCAGGCAAATGGTCACCCGCGGTTCACGCTGGTCGGAGCTCGAACTTAAGGTCACACTTGTGACGATTTAATCACTTTCTTAAATTTGACACGATTAAGGTTAACTTGTTCGACTATAAGGTTTCCATCTCCCTATTGGCCAGTAAGTCAGTGATTAGTCATTTAATGGTGATTTATTGCCAGGATATGAGGTGTGGGAGCTCCTAGCTTAAAGGAGGCACACACAGCATGCATCCTTCACTTCCTCACTTGGTCAGCACATGGCTTGAGACAAGCTAGCCCAGGCAGGCCTTGACAGTTAAACAATATGAAGGAAGAGGCACCCTCTGCATGACAGTCACTATATACAAATTGGCAACTAATGCACTACTACATTGGAGTTAGCATTGCACATTTCAGGTGCTTGCTGAATCTGAGCACATGGCTGTTTAATCACAATGCAGTTAGAAGTAAATACATTTGATTATTCCCACATAGATAAATAGGTGGTGACAATGAGATCACCCCTTGCGCATTTGCGAGGGTCTACTGCTATCTCACACCCAAGTAACCACAAAGACATGGTTATTTTTACAAATTCTCTTCCTGGGTTTGATTGCTAGCTGAAGACTCGGACTTGCCACTGGTAAACCTTGTTGACAAGGTTAGTTCCAACTTCCTTGATAATCGGTGTCACTCACTTTGAGGGCAGCCTGGACTTCAGAAATTGCATTGACTGTGAAGGCCTTCAGAATAAATGCAGTGAACCACGATGACTAGAATGGCTGTGAACCCTTCTGCCCCAGATGTGGGTAGCCCTGTGATCAGATCCAAAACCCTTTTTCATAAGGATAGAAAGGAATATGAGCCAGTCTCAGCCCTCCCATCTTCCTAGTGCGGTCCACTTTAATCTTCTGACAGATGACAGATGATCTTGTGTAACTTGTCACGTCCTTCACTAGGCTAGGCCAGAAGAATGTTTTGCACAACTGGCTAATGAAATGTTGGGTGCCCTCATGTGTGCTCTCATAAGGGGGGTTGTGTATCTGTTTCAGGATGAAGGGTACTCAGCTCTGGGGAACACATAGTCTATAATTCCAGTCTGTGTCAATGAAGTATAACAGCCCATTGGAGCCCTTTTAAAATCAGGAAGGCATGAATACCTTGTCAGGGTTCACAGTCCAAGCTTCTTCAAGCTTATCCTTAAAATAGATGTCTTGCTTATACACTTCTTCCCATTCCTTCAGGACTTCAGGTTGGAATGCAACAAGAAGGTGAGATTGGGTAAGCATTTCCTCATCCAGGGAGCTGGGGGGTCGCACACCACTAGGGTACATCCAGTGATCCTCTAGCTTGCCAGATGGCTCGATTTGTGCAGCAGCATGTTTAACTGGGCATTCTATCTTGCTTAATTCAGCAGTGACACTTGTCTCACTGATGCCTTCAGATTGGCACTTATCTTTTGCAACCTCAGTTTGTGCTGGAGGCTCTGTTCTAGCCATTTGTCACATACATTGAGTCTGTACAGCTAGCACACTCCTGTCTGAGTCCTGCAAGACTTCCTCCTTTGACACTAGGGCTTCATGCAACCACCAAGAAGAGAAGGCGGCCTTGACTGCTGCATTCTTCTGATCCTCAGCATTCTGGGCTAGGTGTCATTTGTATTCATTGGAAGTGATGGCATCTAGCACATCTTGGACTGGAGAGTTTGTGTGGGGGTACCTGTGGCAGCCTGGAGAGGGGATTGACATTGGGGTGTACCTGACCTTGCCTGTGAATGACATGGAGCCTTGGATAAGCAGCGAATACCACTCCTCAGGCAGCCAGATGCTTATTCGCATTTTCATAGGATTTAGCCCAGTGTAACGCCACATGGTCAGTTACTGGCGTGATTGCCTCTCCTTCAATGAACGGCTGGAACTTGACTAAAGCTTCCTAAGGCTTCACGTTCTGTCACGCTGTAATTTCTCTCCACCAGTTTAAGAGTATGACTCCAGTAGGCTATTACACATTCCACATTTACAACAGTATCCTCGAATGGCGACCCCCAATCAATTGGGCTTGAATTAGCATCCTCATTGCCTCCAGGGAATTTGGTGACTAGGGAGGGTATTTTCTCCCCAGCCTTGTGAGCTCTAAGAAGGCAATCATAGACTGGGGCTCCCACTAGGTTCTTGATGCTCGTAGGTTGCACCTGTTGTAAACTGGCTCCTAGAGCATGATCCAAAGCATCCATATATAGCTGATATGGCGAGCCTTGCATAGGATGCCCCAGCACTGGCACTCTCACCAAGGCTTCTCGGATGTGCTGGAGGCCAGATCATATTCTGTGTTCCAATTCCATTTCACGCCCTTCTTGAGTAAGGAGAACAGAGGGGCAGTGATATGGGAATAGTGAGGAATGTAGGCTGAGAAGTACACTATCATCCCTAAGTAATGCTGAAGTTCTTGAACAGATGCAGGTCAGGCAAGGTCCATGATGGCAGCCACCTTCTCCTTGTGTGTGGACAGTCCCAGCCACAATATCTTTTGTCCAAGTAAGAGGATTGACAAATATCCAATAAAGCACTTAGAAGGTGCTAGTGTTACTCTGGCTTTTGCTATCGATCCTAGCATAGCATCTAGATGCTTAAGGTGTTTGTCCCAGGATTGTGAGTAGACAACAATATCATCGATGTACACTAGGGTGAATAGCCATAGATATGGCAGCAGTACTTCTTGCATGAAATGCTGGAAAATGGAAGGACCATTGTGCAATCTGAATGGCATACACTTGAACTGGAACAGGCCTCAGTGTGAATGAAGGCAGTTATGGGACAGTATTCCTTGGCTATTTCCATTTGATTGAAGCCAGCAAGCATGTCAAACGAAGATATTACCTGGGACCCAGATAGTGACTGTATGATCTCGGACTGTCATGGAATAGGGAACTTGTCTGCTATGGTGATGGCATTCAGCTTCCTGTAATCCACACACAGGTGTGGCTTGCCATTCCTGTAAATTACTAAACATGGGAAGCCCCAAGGACTGCACAAGGGTTCTATAATGTTGTTCTTGAACCATTTCTTCAGTTGTTCATTGATTACTTTCTTTTTAGCAGGGGAGGCACCATACATCGGCATCAATATGGGTTTTGTGTTCTGTGAAAGAGAAATGGTAGCTTGTGTGGCTACTTTGCCTAGCCTACCAGCCAGGCCAAAAGCCTTGACATTCCTACATAGTACTTCTTCCAGGCAAGGACAAACATCTTCAGGGATGTCAGCACCAAGGTTCACTGCTTTCATGATGTCCTCTGTACTCAAGTCTTTGGGTACAGCAGTATTTTTAGGGCTCCATCCTTTGTATTCACTTTCTGAAGGTGATTCAGGCTTCCTTTCATCCAGACTATCACTAATGACAGCATGTAAGGCTTCTGCCACCATAGGCCACCTGGATAAGGTATCTTCATTCTGAGGTCTGTCTAAGTAGGTTTGAGGATCATGAAGGTGCCCTACTATGTCGCCCTTCCATACCATAATAGGTCTCTCCATAGGGTTAGCTATGGGAATGTAGGAATTATCTGATGAAATGAGAGTCATGGGGGTTTGTCAGAGTCCGATCCTCACCCCCTTAGGGGTCCCCCCTACACCCCTTTCAGATACTCGGACCTTCGGAATCCCTCGGGCTCTGCCCTCAAGGCTTATGCATGGTGTGCAGTACTAGGATCACTTTGTTACATGTTTCATATACATGTGTACTTACATACTAGCCTTACTACATACATGTGTTAGATAGTATTTATAGTCGCACTAGTACACATGTATTCTTCACTTTGAATCTTAGTTTCCTTTCGCCACTTGGTACACTCTTGCCTTCGCTGCAGGCTTCTCTGCGGAGCCTGCCTCTCACCTTGCTCACTCCGAAATCGGAACACTGCAGGGCTAGGAGGGTGCAGCATCAAAGCTGAAGCTGAGTCCCGTACACTCCTCTCATCCGCGCTTCCACACTCTCTGCACATTCCCGTGCCCCCTAAATGGACAAGTCAGGAGGCCCTGTGATACAGTCCTTAACAGGGTTGAGGCAAACTCATTACATTCATCTGACAGGAGCATCTTCTCCACTAACTAGGTATCTTGTATACCAAAGGGAGCATCCACAGGTACATTGGCTACACATCCTGGTGAGATATGTACCATATGACACGCTAGGACTGGAGGTGCATCTCTAGAAGATTCTTGCAGCTGCCTATGTGCTTGAATGTGATGCTTTCCTTTCAGAAAAGGTTGCCTAGTAAATGTTTTATGTGTCTTGAACCCTAGGTCTAGCTCTTCATCCGAAGATGCTGGTAAATGGTATGATAGGTCTGAAGGAAATACTTTGCAGTGTCCTGATGCTTGCTGCACAATTCCTAACTCATAGGTAGTCTGGAAGTTCTCACCAAGCAGTAGAGGAACTTGCATGCCTTGCACCACATATGCTTTCAGTTCAAATACCACAACTTCTCCAGTTATCGTGTGTGCGAATAACTTAGTGCAAACAAAGCCTAATACCTGAGCTGATCCCATCAGCTAATATAACCACATGCACACTTCCTCCTTTATCTTGGGGGGATTGGCAAGTGAATTCAGAAAGTCTTCAGACATCAAGGTGATGTCTGCTCCTGAGTCTAGACATGCTGCAATGGTGACAGTGTCCCATGAACCGATGTGAGCCTGTATTCTTAGAGCTCATATACCTAGCAAGCTACAACCTTCTGGGAATTGCCGTCTTCATATGGCATGAATAATCTGCAGACCTTCATGAACCTTGAGTGATGTGGGCATTCGTCAACTGTTTCTAGATGCAAGAAAGGGGTTCTTAGTGGCTTCAGTATAGAAGGCTTCCTCTTGTATAGACTCTGTCTCATCGTTGTTAGTCGATGTTTCCTTGCTACTGTCCAGGTCCGCTTTGGTGAAGGATATTCATTGATCAATGCCATCTTTTTGGAAGATCACATGACTCAAACAGGAAACATCATCTTCCTCATTAACTGCTGTGATCCTAGCTACATGCGGGCACAAGTTGGTTCACTTCCCTATATTTCCTTTGTCTAGCCACAATTTCCACATAGAGTCCCATTTCTGATAGTGCAAGCAATCTTGGTGAACATGGCATGGGCTAGAACAGATCCAACAACACTGATCTCTCAGAGGTGGATCACTCTCCTTTGAATTGTCTTGCATGAATGTATAGTTTTCCCATGTCCCCCCTCAAGGCCATTTATTTCTTGTCTCATTTCTTTGTTGAGAGTCCACTGCATATGTGTCTTGCATAGAAGAAGGAGATCTGGAGTCTTCACTGGATTCACCTTCTATGTTGTGTGCAGTGGATTTCCTTGAGTAGAATCATCGTGAAGAGGCAGAATCTGTTATGGGTAGTTGTCATGATTGCCAATTAAATTCAGCATGCTCCAATTTGCTATCAATCCTTCATTCATTGTTTTCAATTTGTGAAGAAGTTCTACAACAGTGTGGCAGGTTTCCGTGTTTATATGAATCACCCAACATGCTGGCTGGGTGCGTAGTACTCAATGCACCATTCCTACATCATTTTCATTGTTCTTAGAGAACAGGAACCAGCTGTACTTGAGTTGATGCTGTACAAACTGCAAGGGGGTTTCTTTGGAGTGTCCCAGCTGTCTGAAACACATTTCCTCATATTCGATTGTGTGTTCATTGATCCAATGAGCATCCATGAAGTGTTCTCACAAACATAAAATGAACTCGCTGAAAGACATAGTTCTTCTTCATACTTCAGAGGGCAGCATAGTGAACCAATTCTTGGCCTTGTGCATGAACTGCATAAGTGTGATTTGCACTATATCATTCTCCATCATCTTGTCCAAGTAGCCATAGGAGGTCAAGTTGGTAAGATAGTCAATCAAAGTCTTCCCTCTGCTGTTCCATTCTGGAAGCGAGGACAGAGGAATCTTATGATTGACTTGCCAGCATTCAGTGCAGGGAGGGGAACAACAGTGAGCATTGTGTTTTCCAGGATCCTCTGGATCACCCTGATCTCCATCCCTCCATGGTCACTTGTTGAAAGGGGGAATGTGTCTAGGAGGATCCCCTCCAGATCTGTTGCTGCTGCCATCTGAAGGGTCTTCTGCATCACCTGCTCCTTGCTGGGGTCTGAGAGGATCTGGAGGATTGTCATCTCTTCCTCTGTCCACCATAGGAGCAAGTTGGGATGGCCCTACCATGTCTGAATTATGGATCTGTTGGTATATGGGGAGGAGGGTCTCTACTACCTGACCTGGTGCATGACAATGGACCCCCAGACCTAGGCCTAGGAGAGGTAAGCCCTGGTAGATGACTGATCAGGTGTGCAGGTACAAATCTCAGAAGTCTCTTTGAATTGAAGTTGCCTGGCTACTGTTTGTTGTGATGAAACAGAGGAGGTCGCACAAGGAGGATCAATGCTGTACAAGGGCACCGAGTACCCATCCACTTGCAAGCTAGCTGTTAAAAGATCAGCATGCACCTTCAGATGAGTTGGCAACTTGCTAAGCTTCTCCTCATCTTGTCAGAAGTGGGCTAACTCCATCCTGGGTGATCATGTACTGTACATCAAGCACATTTCCCCTTCTGTAGAGTTAAATGAAACCTGCAACAATCTAGTGTCTGGCTCTGTGAAGAACCAGTACAGTGTCCATAGCTGCATTTCAATGTTTTCATGTGAGTGAAGTAACCACTGAACTAGTGTTTCCCACCCCCGGCAAAAGACGGCTCTAAACTGTCAGTGTCTGGCCTCTTCGTGGCCCGGGGGACGAGTACCTGGGACCTCACCGGAGGCCTGGGGAAACTAACGAGACACGGGTAAAAAAACCAATGAGGCCAAGCCTCGAGCCGGCCACCCACCGGACACGTCACCCAGCGATCCCATTGATAACACTGTACAAACCTTGCATGCACACACACACACACACTGTAAGGGGACACTCCTATTTTCTCCTATTCCCCTGTCCCTCTCCCTTCCTCCTCGTTCCTTTCTCCTTTCCTTCATCCCACGGACTCTTACCTACATTCCTTTCATTTCCCTTTGTTCCCTTCCCTTTCCACTTCCTATCTGTCCACTCCTTTCGCATCCAAGTCACGTCCGGTGACTCCGGAGTCTTCCCGCACTTCGGACTCGCTTCGGACTCACTCGGACTCGTATATACACTTTGGGGCTCGTCTGGGCTACCCCTATCCTCTTTCCCCACTTCATTACTCTTTGCTCTTACTTCCCCAGGTCGCTGGCATGACTCCTGTACATTCCCCTTCCACTTCATTATCACATGCCCCCTCATACCTTGTGATATCCGTTCAGACTTGTGGCTGGTGTACTGTACAGTTATCCTTCATTCCTCCCACGCTACTACAGTATATACTTCGCTTCCTAGCATGGAGAATCCCTATCCTGTTCTCTTTGGATTCTCCCTCTGCTAGGCGAGCAGCTCTCTCATGTATTGTAGTTAGACTTATTCATACCTTTGGATTCTCCCTCTGCTAGGCCTGCGCTGTGCGGCCATCTTGAGGTTGCCCTTACACACACACGCTCGTACACATCTCTCTGCTCAGACACACAATGTCCGCTATGCAGAATGCAAATGCAAATGCAGACACAAACACAAATGCAAACACAAACGAGGCCCAGGCCCTGCCCCCGCTGGCCACACCAGGGCAGACTGCTGCGGCTGGCTACCCACCTGTCCCAACTCCCGCAAGGAAGGAAAGAGAGAAAGGGGAGGACGAAGTTATGGATGAACCTGGTGCGCAGCACAGCCCCCATATTCCTGCTGCTGTCTAACATGTTGTAGGAACCCCCCCGAGCCCCCCAAAGGGATCCGCGCTGCCTCCCCAGACCCCCAGCAACCACAGCAAGCGAGCGAGGCGGGCTGCGATGAAGGCATCCACCACAACCTCTGGTGAACATGCTGCCCACATGCACGTAGACGAGGGCTCACCTCAACCTGCCAACCCCAACCCAACCACGATGCCAGCCCCCTCCCCCAACGGAGGCCGAGATGTAGGCACCGCCTGTGCAACCCCTCCCCCAGGCCCCCACTTCGAGACCCCGTCACCGGAAGCTTCTACGCTGCCATCAGCTGCTGCCGTCACCCCGCTCCTAGGTGCTCCTGCGTCAGCCCAACCTGCCCCAGTGGCATATGCTCCGCCATTGCCTGCTACAGGGCCTGCCACCACTGGCCCGTTGCCCCAGGACCCCCTCGCTGCACCTCCTGCCTCTCCTGGGGGCAACATGACCCCAACTCCAGCCTCCACAAATCATCTCCAGGCTGCTACAGGGCCAGCTACACCAGCAGCCTTGCCTCCCACCGTAGCACTACGGCTGCAAGGTGTTACCAAGGACGACCTCTTCAAGAATATGAACCGCCTCATGCTTGCCCAATGGGAAGCAATCCAGGGAACCAAAGTCATCATCCTGCCATATGATCCTGGGTATGCCCCTGACCGAGCCATGAGCACCACCAGCAAGCTTCAGACTGCAATCAAGGACATACTGCGCCTTCCGTCTGCACCCCCCCCTGGGCTCTCCTGCCCCTGAAGAGCCAACACACCCCCTCGCAAACAATGCTCCCCCCTATGGATTCCTGCTAGGCCCCATATCTGCTGAGGAGGAGGTGCTCTTAACCAGCCGTCAGATGTGGTCAATGGAAATGATTGCATTCTTCGCTCTACCATGGAACCCTTCCCCTGGCAACTTCGTGGGTACAATAACGGGCCTCACCTATGATCCGGATGCTACAGGCATTGCCACCATCACGCAAAAGCTCAAGAACCTCATTCTTGCTTCCATCCCCATCCTCCAGTTCGTCACTGAGCACCATGATGCCATCCTGGGCTATGTAGATGCGAGTGTGGGTGTTGCTGCCTTGCTCAATACCATGGTGATACGCCCTTGGGATGACAATGGGAACATCAGATGGAACATATACATCGACCCCCCCCACGCATCAACTGCCACACCACTCTCGCTGGAGGTCCCTCGTCATGAAATGCCAAATTGTCTCTGCATACCATGGTGCTAGCATCCCCTTTGGTGGAGAGGTAAGATGTAGGCGCTGCCGATCCATTGACCATCATGCCAACCACTGCCCCTACCCTACTATGGTAGACTGGAGAACCCTAGTGAGTGTAAATGTCAGAGGACGTGGTAGAGGTAGAGGCCAAGGATGTGGCCATGGCCATGGCTGGTAGACATATCGCAACTGATGTATTATATGATAAATACTGTCTACATAAGGAATGCTCAATTGATGCCATCTACAACCTAGATAGAGTGTGAACAATAATGAAGATAAGCTTTTTTGAGGACTTACGAGGCAGCGCAAATGGGGACTAGCTGTAACAAGTATGACCAACGTGAGCGAAGATGGTGCTCAACCCAACGTGAGGGAACAACCAGGAAAATTGTGACCGTCTCAAGGCCAGAGTGGCATGCCTCAAACACAACCCAGCGGGGTCCAAACCCATGATAATGCTGAGGGGAGGGGCCAAGCCGAAAAAACACAATGATTGAGTAGCACCAGCAGGCCTCCAACTAGAGGGGCTTTAGGGGCAGCGTCAACCCGCCAGCACCGATGCTGGGGGTTCCCAGCCAAGTGGTGTTGTAGTGGCACAGCCGACACCACTGGCAGACGTAGCTCAAAAGAAGTTGGCTCATATGTGTGCCCATGCAGCTGGGCAATACCACATACTGGATCGAGGCATGCTACGACAAGTCAGTAAAGCCAGAAACAAAGATATGCAACGCGCACCAGGAAGAGATGATATCATTGATATCTCTAGGCAGTGAAACTTGTAAGAGTGATGTGGAGAGTGTGAAACACAGACAAGTGATGGTAAAAGACAAGAATGCCCAGATTATAAAATGAGGGTACCAATATATATATACACTTCCACTTACCCAACCCTGGAAAAATGTATCAGCAACTCCTGGGCATTACAACGTTGGCTGGGGCCGACTGGGTAAACATTACACCCCCGCTAAGGTAGCAGCAGCTGCCCAAATATACTGACTGCTTGCAGGACAGGAAAGCGGCTGTGGGGAGACTTAGAGTCAAAACGGGAGGCCTATTTAGGCTGGGTACCCCGTGCGTCAGAGCTAAAGCCAGGGAGAGGAAATGGACACCCCCCAGGGTCTTCAGAGTATGCTTCTGGTGTACCCCCCGCGGTAGGCCCTCTAGCGGGCCATGGCTCGGGATAAGCCGCCTGCCCCCCCAGACGTGGTTGCATCTGGGGATGGCACCATGCAACTGTCTCCCAATTAAACTTTTCAATGAGAAATGGTCGAGCATTGGTACTTGGTATGAATCAACTCCCTGAGGCTAGAGGGGAGGTGAGCCAGGCCATCGATTACCTTCCCAATGAAGGCCAAAGGGTGATGGTAGATGGACCCCCCATCCACCAGGGGGGTGGCTGGATGGAGCCTAATCCAGAACCTGCTGGGGATCATCTAGAAGCTACTGGAGAGGGCAATGAAAGCTGGCCACATATTGGTGGACAGATAGGACAATCAACATCTCCAGGATCAATACCTAGGAGTCAAGGTGGAAAGGAGAACACCAGAGCAACAATCACCATAGCCTCCCTCAACATGAGAGGATGGGGGGATGTGTCAGTAGATACACGTAACAGTAAATGGTGGCATGTAAATCAACTAATGCGAGACAAGAGAATTGGAATCCTGGCAATCCAGGAAGCACATTTGAATGAAGACCTAGTAGACAGACTTCATAATACTTTTGGACGACAGTTGAAAATTATGTATTCTGCTCTTGAAAACAACCACAATGCTGCAGGTGTTGCCTTAGTAATAAACAAAGATGTAACTGTATCCAATGAGATAGCATGTCAAGTGGTGATACCAGGGAGAGCGTTAACCCTGTTCACAACATGGCACTGGGGAGAAACAATGTGTATCCTTAATGTATATGCCCCAAACCTGACGAATGAGAACAAAACATTTTGGAATGAGCTTGACACCTCCCTGCAAAGCATGAATATCAAACCAGATTTAGTCCTAGGGGACTTAGTGATAGGTTCCCGCCTAGACCGGACAATCAAGGTGCTGTAATGGCTCTGAACCACATTATTGGAAGATTGGGACTCATAGATGGGTGGAGAAATACATACCCAACTACAAAGAATTATTCATACTATCAAAAGGCCACAGGAGCTTGCTCCCGTATTGACAGAATATATGGGAGGAAGGAGATTAATCAATATTCCAGCAATTGGGAGATAAGCCACTCCCCCTATTGGGTCTGACCACTGAATGGTGTCAGTAAAAGTGGCGGCCCCCCATCTGCCAGTGACAGGCAGAGGGAGATGGACCATGCCACCCCACATCCTGAAGGACAAAACAACCATGAATAAAATTACCCTGCTAGGGGTGAAAATGGTAGAAGAAATTGCAAGCATGAATGAGCGCACCGATGATAGGAACCCACAAACCATTTTCAAGAAGTTCAAAGACCAAGTGATTACAACAGTACGGAACAGAGCTCAAGTGCTAGTACCAATGCTTGAAGCCAAGATTAAGAAACTTGAGGCTCAGCTAGTCTCTGAAATGAACAAAGAGGAAGCCAATAGGGACCAGAATGTGGCAGCTGCCACTATAGAAGAAAAGATACAGATTCTTGAGGAAAGGAGACATCAGCAAGTTAGGTACACTACAGCGGCAATGAATAGAATACACGGAGAGACTGTAAGCAAGTACTGGACAGCACTAAAACAAGGCCAAAACCCCAAAAGACACAATCTTGGGACTACGGAACTGTGATGGCAGTGGCCGAATACTTAAGGACCCCAAAAAAATGGCTAGCCTGGCACGGAAATACCACAATGACATTCAATGGGAAGACTTAACACCCCAGGCCCCAACTGAAAGAAAGAAAAACATTGATGAGGCACTGCGAGAGGTCAAATGTAAATTGAACCCAGACCAAGCAAATTTTATGTCTAAATGACTAACACGTGAAGAAGTGGCCTTTGCCTTAGCTCATGCTGAAACAGGCAAAGCTGCAGGCATAAATGGCATCCCATATGAACTCTGGAAAGCGCTGGACCAACAGTTTATTGATGAGAAGGAATGACAAGCTTGTACCCACTTTGACGTGGTACTGGCTCTAACTACTGTTTTCAATGACATTGAAACTTATGGGGTGCAAGAGGGCACTGATTTCTGTTTGGGGTGGATGTGCCCTATTTATAAGAAAAATGACTGAGACGACATTGCAAATTATAGACCAATAACACTGCTCAACTCGGATTACAAACTATTTACCAAAGCCCTAGCTGTTAAGCTAAGCCATGTGGTTGCAGAGATACTAAACAAAGACCAAGCAGGGTTTGTGAAAGGACGGTCCATATTTAACCAGACAAAATTGGCATCTGCAATGATGCACTATGCTGAGGCAGAAGAGGACAATGGGGTGATTGTTGCCCTTGACCAAGAGAAAGCCTATGATAAAATTGACCACAAATACCTGTGGGCTACCCTGAACAAGTATGGGTTCCCACCAGAGTTTATTAACATAGTAAAAGCTCTATATCAGGATGCACACACAGTAGTAATGATCAATGGGTTTATGAGTCTTCCATTCAAAGTGGTCAGAGGGGTGAGGCAAGGGGACCCCCTGTCGTGTCTGCTGTTCAACATTGCGATAGAACCACTTGCAACTATGATACGGGAATCACATATACAAGGCTTCAACATAGCAGGCATGGAAAACAGACTGATTGTCAAGTTGTTTGCGGATGACACTACAGTATACCTCAGTGAATGGGACCGCTTTGAAGACCTTGAAGAAATTCTAAATGACTGGTGCCAGGCCTCAAAAGCCAAATTCAACATTGCAAAGACAGAGATAATCCCAATTGGTACACCAGAATACAGAAAATGTGTAGTGGACAAACGTAGAATTGGGCCGCTGTCTGAAGAGATACCAATAGCAATCACTATAACACAAGATGGTGATTCTACACATTTGCTTGGTGCAAAGATCGGTAATAATTTTGATGAGCAAAAGGCATGGAATAATGTTGTAACAAAAGTGAAAACAAGTTTGGATAGGTGGGCAGCCAGCAGACCTACACTCGAAGGAAAGAGGCTGATAGCCCAACTTACTCTGGCAGCGCAGACTCAGTACTTAACACAGTCCCAGGGCATGCCTTTAGAGGTGGCTAAGACCCTTGAGAAGATACTTCACTCCTTCATGTGGAAGGGGAGTCGTTCAGGAGCTGTAAGTAAGGAAATATTATCAATGAAGCATGAGGCTGGAGGAAAGAAACTCCTTGATCTTCAGACTAGAAATGATGCAGTAGCACTGAGAGATCTGGTTGGTTTCATCAATTTTGGGCCAGAGAGGCCAGCATGGGCATATGTGGTAGACATGCTAGTTAGTAGTGGCCTAAGCAACAGGGAACAAGTTGGCTCCCCACTGCTACAGTCATGGAGGATGAAAGTGAGACGCAAGAAGGTGCCATACTTTGTAAAGGAGATGTTGAGAGCAGCAAAGAAGTATGGACTGACAATACAGACAGTAAGTATGTCAGCAGAACTTTTAGGTGAAATGCCTACCTGGCATCACCCAGGGGCAACCCAACCTTATAAAGTGCACAAGTGTCTGCTAGAAAACCATGGAGTGGTAAAATGAAAGACATAGACAGCATGACTTCACAGTTTCCAACAAACCACAAAGCAAGGCGGAACTGCAAATGCAATGCATGCAAGCTGCAGAGGCAGAAGGGCTGCTACAATCCAGAAAAATGCCGGAAGGTGGCTGAAAAAGTTGCTGGAAATATTGGTGCAGAGTGGAAAGCAGGTGGTATAGCCCCAAGGCAACTAGCTGATCTGAGTCAGTACTGTCAAAATGATGAAAAGCAATTTATGCCAAGAGAGACACTTAACTCAAGTCTTGCTGATATTTTCCGAATTTTTGTGGACACCACCAACATAAGACAAGTGCTCCCCTCAGGGTATCAAAGGCCTCCAGATAATGTCAACCTCCTGGCTTACAATATGCTGGTGACAGTGTATACAGATGGGTCTTGTAGTCAGAATGGGGCAGAGGGAGCAAGGGCAGGAAGTGGTATATGGTATGCCCATAATGACCCCAGAAATAAGAGCATAAGGTGCTCAGGTTCAACAAGGACTAACCAAGTGGCAGAGCTCATAGCAGTGGTCCATGTGCTCCAGACCTTCCCTAAGGATGTGCCCCTGCATATAGCTACTGACTCAAAGTATGTTAAGGAGGGCATAGTAACACACCTGAGAAGATGGGAAGACAATGGCTGGATAGGAGTAGCAAACAGGAAGCTGTTCCAATGTGTGGCTGCATCTCTTTATGAAAGGGAAGCTCCCACAATCTTCAAATGGGTCAAAGGTCATGCTGGAACAGAAGGTAATGAGGAAGCAGACCGACTTGCTGCAATAGGCGCAGCAAAGGAGGAGGAGGATCACATTGACCTGGCAGTGAGACAGGAGACCAGACTTGTGGGGGGCAAAGCTGTGTTCAATGACACAGGCAATGCTCTATGAGAGCATTAGGGAGAGAAAGGATCCCAAGAGTAACCAGAGACAGAGCACAAGAATGAACTTGGACATCATATGCTGGGCTGTACAAAGAACCAATGGTGTGAGTCCAACAGATGAAGTAATTTGGAAATCTCTAAAAACCAAAGACATAAGCCATAGTATCCGTAACTTCATGTGGAAGACGATTCATGGGGCACAAAAATGTGGTGAATGGTGGAGAAATGTACCGAACTTCGAGTTCAGAGAAGCCTGTCCTGAATGTCATGTGCCAGAGTCAATGGAGCACATCCTGGTGGATTGTGAGGCTCCTGGATGTTTGGTTATCTGGCAGCTAGCTGGGAACCTGTGGAAGAAAAAGGGGAAGATATGGACCCCCCCAACCTTTGGAGATATCTTAGGATGTGCAGCAATCAACTTTACCCCAGAAGTGGGTAATGTAAGAGGCCCAGGCCTAACAAGACTATACCGAATCTTGGTCAGTGAGTCTGCCTACCTGATATGGAAGCTAAGATGTGAACGCCGCATACAAAGGGGGGATGACCCCAGCCAGTATCACTCACGAGAAGAGATCATCTGCAGATGGAGGTTTGCTATTAACCACCGCCTGAAACTGGACTGTATAATGACAAACAAAAGCAAGTTTGACAGTGAAGCCATTGCTGAGGTGATGGTTAAGCACACATGGGAAGGGACTCTCATGAATGAGGAGAGCCTACCCATACATTGGTACCGCAAATCTGGGGTTTTAGTGGGTATTGGATAGCACTAGATCCTGAGTCCCACACTGTAAGTGCGTAAAGGCATTTTCTCAGGGTGGTTAGGGGTACCCCTAAAAATCTTATTAAGGTGGATGATATAAGCTAACTTGGTTTCCCTATATTGTCTGTTGTCCTCCACCAAAAAAAAAAAAAAAAAAAAAAAAACTAGTGTTTCTCAGAATAGTTCTATATGCAAAGGACTAGGGTCTCCTTCCAGGCTGCAAATGAAGGAGTAGCTGGGATCGATATGGAAGGCTTGGTAGGCTGGAATTCCTTGTAGCTCACTGAGTGTGGAAAGGACTTGTTGCATTGCAAGGACCGCATGGGCTAACTGTTCTAGTTTCACTGGACAAACAGTGAAGGAAGGGGATTCCATTTCTCCCTTGACCTTCTTTACATTGTTGACATTGAGGATAAATTCCTTCATACAAAGGTCAGGTAACTGCCACGCCAGGTTATCCCAATGGGAGAGTCAATGGGGGTACCACCATTGTAGTGGGACATGACACATAAGAGAGGAAGTTCCTTCTTCCTGGTCTGGCAGCTGCCCAGCTAGACCTCCAAACACATTTAGCAGGTCTTCCACCCCTTCTATATCAGGTATGATGTGCCATCAAAGTATGGATGCTTGTAGAGATTCAACGTAGATGCCAAGGGCCTGCACTACTCCTATGAATAAGTTCTCCTGTTCAGGTCCAAGTAGAAGAGAAGGAGATGATGAACACTTGCATATAAGCAAATGCAAGGAAGGAGTTGAGGATATTGAGGGAATCAGCATATCTGTAAATGGAGGACGGGACATGCTCAGTCCTGTCATCATTCACGAGGTAGAGTTGGTAAGATCATAAGATAGGTCAATCGTCTCATGTGAAAGAGGGACAATGTCAGGGGAGGATCCCGGCAAATTGAAAACAGAAGAGACTTCAGCCTTGCTCTTTTCCTTCACATCAGCTGCACAGGAGGAAGGTGCAGATTCTTCCGTCAATTGAGTGAGAGGAAGCACAGTGCCTAAAGGGGGAGTTGCTGTATCATTTCTGGCTGCAGGAGGGGCACTAAGGTTACAAGCAGCTGGAGCACGGGGTCCTGTGCTCAAGGATGCAGTTTCAGCGGTCATGGAGGAGGGGCTTGTCCCTGAAGCCTTGCACACCGTCACGGAATGGGTGACTTTAGGTGAAAAGATGGCCTTTCAATATTTTTTGTTTGGAGTGAGTGCCCATGCTCTTGGGCACATATTATTCGCTTTTTATATGTTTTGTCACCTGGTAGCAAGGGCAAATGAAGTGGCTCAACAGCATGGCATACTGGAGCAGGCTCTTACAACGTGTCCACTGACATGCTTTACGATGAACAGATATGAAGTAATGACACAATACACATGACTGGACGTAGGCTCATTGTAATAACTGCATACAGGATGCCGAGTCGCTCAAGCACGGAGAAAGCTTGTGTCCCTAGTAAGAGAGTCCTGGGGCCCAGGGAACGGGGTTCACCTGGGACCTGGGCTACAGGGAGTTTGACCCACTCAGGGGACAGGCGTGGTCAATAGGCGCATGTAGTAGTGAGAGGACAAGAGTAATAATTTCAGAGTTCTAAATGATGTAATCATAATAGCTATGTGAATCGTGTGTGATAACTACTTCTATGAAGGTAACTACTAGGAACTCCATTGTCACACTTCTATATAGGGATCCTGTATAGTATCATTGTATTTGGTAGACTTGATTATAAAGATGATGAAGTACTGTTAAGAACCATATCACAGGGCCTCCTGACTCATCCGTTTAGAGGGCGCGGAACATGCAGATGAGAGGGGCATACAGGACTCGGCTTCAGCTTTGATGCAGTGCCCTCCTAGCCCTGCGGTGTTCCAATTTCGGAGAGAGCAAAGTGAGAGGCAGGCTCTGCAGAGGAGCCTGCAGCAAAGACAAGAGTTAGCCAAGTGGCAAAGAGGAACTAAGATTCAGAGTGGGGAATACATGTGTGCTAGTGCTACTTTAAATACTAGCTAACATGTGTATGTAGTGAGGCTAGTATGTAAGTACACATGTACATGAAACATGTAACAGTGAATCTGAGTACTGCGCACCATGCCTACACCTTGAGGGCAGAGCCTGAGGGATTCTGATGGTCTGATTGTCCGAAAGGGGGCGCAAAGGGGTACCCCTAAGGGGGTAAGAATCGGACCCTAACAAGTACTCAGATCAGTGAAAGCATCCTTTACTAGAGAACAGAGTAATAGGTAGCTTGTGTCTATATTATTCTGGATACTTGTGTATTGCCTCCATCCACATACAGTATTGTCTTGTCGTAACCTGGACATTTAGATTGTAGAATGATTTTACAGGGTGTTTCATTGTTATTCAGTTTGGAAGTGATCTAGCAGAAACATCTGATCTAGAGCTTCATAGTTTTGTCTCTTTGTGGAGTCATACAATGTATTCTAGAGAAAGAATATTTCCTCATCATTGTCTTATTGTCACATAACATCTCAACTTGTCATTGATACAGTATAGTATTTCTATTTTTTATTCCTCATCCTCATGAAGCCATTATTGACTTCTAGCCTACACCTTTTCCGTATATCTGGCAGTCCACCACATCTTCAGGTGGACCCCAGGTGGACCCCAGGTGGGCCCAGCCAGGCCACTTTCGACCAGTTTTTTACCACATGAATGCCACCTGATCACCACTTTTTCCACATAAGTTCACTTCAGTTCATTTTTGTCCACTCTTTTACCACCTGGTGACCACCTGGATACCACTTCACATATTTAATGTTGACCATGTGAACACCAGGTGGTATTCAGGTGGTAAAAAAGTGACTAGATGAACTACATAGTTCAGAATAACTAAGAGACAAGTTCAGGTGGTATTCAGGTGATTAGGGGATGATCACCAGGTGGTGTCCATGTAGACCATAGATTTATACAGGTCTTAGCTTAGGTGGTGGTTGGAAGGTGTTCATCTGATATTCATGTGGCATTCATGTGGACTGTGTGAGAACCATATGTTGGTCACCTGGTTACCACTTGGTATTTAAGTGGTGTTTGTGTGATATGATTTTGACAATATTCAAGTACAACCTGATATTCATGTGACTACCAACTGGTGTTCATCTGAATACCACATGAATGTCAGTTGATACCCAGATGGATGGTTTCCAGGTGAGATTCAGATGTCATATAGGTGGCAATCACTTGGATACCACCTGAATGCCACACATATTCAAGTGGTAATAAGGTGGTCATCTCAGTAAACATATACAAGTCTATGTAAGTAGATATGGATGGCAGTCATATGGTGTCCTTGTGGCTTCCAAGTGGCATGCATGTGAGTGAATATCAGGTGGGTGCCAGCAGATAACCAGATGAACTTCATGTGGTATACATGAGATTATCAGCAGTGTCCCTGTAAAATAATACAAGTCCAAGGTGGTGTTTATCTGATGTCCAAGTGGTATTCATGTGAGCTGTAGGCAATGCAGAAATACAAGTACAAAGTGGTATTTAGTTGACCACCAACTGGTGTTCATGTGAATTAGATGTAAGAACTATGCAGAGTCCACCTGGATACCACTTGAGTACCAAATGATTCCCAGGTGGTAAGTAAGGGATTGCTAGTGTTTCAATGACCTCACACTCATACAGCAGCAGTATATCATCAACTCCAAGTGGTGTTTATATGGTATCCAAGTAGAAGTCATGTAATCATCAAGTAGATATCAGGTGAATGCCAGATGGACTACAGGTGAAGTCCATTTATCTAATACTCAATAATATCCTCATCATCACTTTCCTCATTCTCAACCACCTCTTCTATTCTTGCTGCCTTCTTATTCTTCTTCTCCTGCTGCCTGGCAATGACTCGTTGGGTATGCAAAAACAGCAATACATGCATGGTGAAGTCAAAGTTGCTGACAGTCATCCAGTTGAGGACTGTCTGGAACCCACCCAACCATGCATTGAGTTGCTCACAAGCCTAGGTACAAGCAAATCAGACAAGTACAAGCAACTGAGTAGTATGATCACTTACCTAAGTATTGAAGGCCCTCTTGTAGTAAGGCCTCCCCTCCTTGTCTTCATCAACCACTACCAGGTTTGGAGCAGCACCATTTAGAGGTGCAGGATTGCACCAAGTCCGACAGAGGTAGTCAGTGACTCGATGGTTGATGTAGTGGTAGGAGTCGACAATGATCCAAGTGGTGGGTTCCCAAGTAGGCCAGTGATGCTGCTTGACAATATGCTTGAGCAAGGCACACCCCTTGTCAATAGCAATGTAGCTGGGTCAGGAGTCAGGGTCTTCATAGACATCTTCAAGGAAGCGAAGAATCTTGGCCACCCCTTCAGCCTTAGCAAACTTGCGCCAGGCAATAACCACACCACATGGAGCACAGATGGTCTCCACACAGTAGAACCTAGGAGCAGAGAAGTAATTGTTGTACTTGGTGCCACTGACCTGTTCAACCTCCTGCTCCTCCAGGTTGTCATGTTCAAGCTCCTCTGCCCCTGCAGCATGAGGTATCCACTCCTGCCTCTCCTCCTGAGCTCTCCTCAATATCCGCTGCACTCCAAGAAGTGAGGTGTTGGCATAGCGTCCATGGAATGTCCTCCACTGCTCCTGGTGATCTTCACATGCCTGTGTACAACCAACCTTGTTCTTGTTGCACCCCTTCATGCGGCAATGGTCCTCCATCTCCTCCTCATGCTCTTGACAGAACACTCCAGTCTGAGCATTGAGCAGCCCTGCCTCACAGCCTGCAATAGCACAATGTCGAGGCCCCATGACAATCCCATCAATGACAACCATGCAGACATCTGCATTTGTGTGAAGTGCAAACACCTCCAGCAGGTCCAGGTGCATCATTGGCTGGGACATTGTCAACATCCATGGCCTCAGCATCTGCAACAGCTGCTGCCACAGCAGGTCCTGCATACTCAGGCACATCACAATTTTCATCATGACCAGCAAGAGCAGCAGGATCATCATTCTGGTTGGGAATGACATCAGCCACATCCTTGAATGCATGACAGCACTCATCGCATGAATGGCCAACTGCACTGCGGATGATCCCCCCATCTCCCAGGTCCAAGTAGGCAGCAGTGACAAGCTCACTAATCTTCAGATTGTCCATGAAGATCATGGTGGAGTTGCTGAACCCTGCAAGAAGGCGGATAGACTCCACAACAAAGGCTTTCCAGACTTGTCTGCAAGTGAGGGTGAATGAAGCACCACTGGGCTGGACAAATGAGTAGTTCCAGAACTCTGTTATTGCTGCAGTTGAGGCATGAAAGCTGTAGTTGGCATTCACAATTGCCTTGGAGACAATGCGATCCACCCAGACCTGCTTTCTGACTTTGAGGTACTTGGCATTGGGAAGATAGAGTGCGAGTTGTCGATTGTTGTCAATGAAGCTCTCATGGTCTGCCCAGAACATAGTGGAGCACTTGGGACATCTACCAGCCAATACTGGAACCTTCTCAAAGCACTCACTTCCACAAAGCAAAGTGACTTTGGAGATATCACAGTCACAGAGGTATTGAGTCAGACCATGGCCATGACAGCCAGCACTAGAGCAGCCCATGACAGGAGGAATGATGAGGATGATAGGCTGGATAGAGGAAGTGGAAATGGGCAGGAGTTTGCGACATAGTTGGCATTTATCGTTATGTGTGTAGAGATTTAGAAATTGACAGAGAAAGTCAAGCTTTTTACCAAGTATGGTGATCTGACTCTTTGCAGTACACGATTTTGTGGTTGTCTCCAGGCAGGAAGAGGGTGTCGAAGATGGTCTTAGCACTCATAGAAGCATCAGAAGAGCCAGAGGAGCCAGAGCCAGAGGAGTCCATATTGTCATCAGATCCTGAGTTGGAATCGCCATCAGAGGCATCCATGTTGTCCTCAGAGGATCCAGAGTCTGGGTTGTCGTCTTCAGCACCAGCATCATCCTCAGAGTCATCAGGGACATTAGAGACATCGACCTGAAGCTTGTCTTTGATGGCACAGACAAAGGCAGCCATCCAGCTGGTAACCACCTGGTTGTTACTATCTACAGCCTTCTGTTGTCCATGCAAGTTGAGAATGTCGGTGTTGCTGGTGATGCTGAAGAGGAGCATCAGAACTGTGGCCAGAGTGATGTTCTCACCAAAGGTCAGCTGGACAACTTTGGCAAAGTCAGCAAAGCGAATGTCTGGAAATGAATCTTCCAGAGGGGCTGCAGCAGCACATGGAAGGAGTCCCAGCAAGAGGAAGAGGGATAACATCATCCAGAAGGCCTGTAAACCGAAACTGGGCAAGTCAGTATTTGTTGAAGTTCATTGAAGTTCAGACAAAAAGAGCCAGTAAAATGACTGTTGCATTTCAACTAATACAAAGAATAGCTACCTACTTCATAACCTTCTTAGCTCCAGCCTTCTTCTTTGCATCTATGGCCTTCTTTGCCTCCTCTGCCTTCTTCTCTGCCTCCAACTTGTCCAGAACCTTGGCCAAAGTGTCCTTACCAGGCTTACAAACTCCCCAGAGCATAGTGTGAGCACCAGAAGTGATGTTGTACTTGGGGTTGCGCAACATGTCCATGATGATGGGAAAGAAGACAGAGTGGTTGAAGAGGGCAGTATAAGTGTTAAAGTTGGTCTTGCCAACAAAGATAGAATGAAGCGTCTTCTCCAAAACATTAACCCCTGCCCATGGAGTTGTCAAGCTGTCCCACTTCTCTTTGGCCTTCTTGGTGAGCTGAATCTGAGCATACATAGACTGGAGTGAAGGAAGCCCAGGGGCTGAAGCAGCTCCATGGTTCGTCATGTGGTAGGGTACCTCCATGCGAGTTGCAATTTGCAAAAGGAGGGGTTCATCACAGAAGGCAGCAGTGAGAGGGTTGACAGCGATATCGGAGGTGCCAGCAACAGAGACAGAGGCAGAGGGAGTGATGGAGGAGGCTGCAGAGGGGGCAGTGGAGGAGTTGACAGAAGGAGAGGGAGGCAGAAGGTAGGAGACACCAAACTCAGATGGTTGCTGTAACAAAATTAGAATTTTTTAAAGTCAAGTCGGAATTTACATACAATTCCAATTCTGAGCTTGTTCTCATCATCCCAGATGACAGCCTCGTTATCCTTGACAGCAGTGCTGTAACTCCCCTTAGCTTCCCAGAAGCAATCCTCTGCATCCCAGAGAAGGATGTCAGAGCCTGATGACAAGCAATAAGTCAAAAATGTGAAGCAAAAAGAAGGAACTTACTAGTAAGAGCCACCATCTTCTTGGCAGCAGCAGTGAGGACAGGCCCCAGAGTGTTCTTGATGGGAACTTTAACCCCAACAGGCCCAGCACCCTCCAAAGGTGAAGCCCCATCCTTATAAACAATGAGCATGCCTATGACAAGCATGGCATCAGACTTCTCATTGGTGTCTGGATATCAAGTCAGAATTGGACTTGTAGAATAAGGCAACACCCATGGCCCTGCCTCTAGCAAAGCCTCCCATGGTATGGGATGTGCCTTGCAAATCCTCAAGGTCATCAGATGTAGGAGAGGGGGGAGCTTGGTGAGAGGAAGCACTAGCATGGGTGATGTCCTTGCATACACCCTTACCCATCTGATGAGCAGTGGTGGGCGAAGTGCTGGCTCTGCATTTGGAAGTGGTGGTGGGTTTGGTGGGGGTGACAGGGCACTTGGGAGTGGTGGGGTCAACCTCCATGGTGTCGTCATCATTGTCTGACAAGTCAACAGGCATGGGCACCTCAGTGGAATCATCCTCATTGTCGTCCTCATTGTCAGTCTTCTTCGGCTCACCATCTTCATCAGTATCTTTCTCCTCATCACCCTGTTCATCAGACTTCTCAGCCTCTGCATCTTCTCCTTCATCTTTCTCCTCCTCTGCATCCAACAAACCCAGATTGGTAAGGTCTCTACCTTTTCCCTTGTCCTTGGTGGTGATCTGGGGGACATCCTCTGGCTCTTCATGCCTGATGTGAGAGGTGGTGATACACAGAGTGATTGGAGCCAAGGTGACTCCAGTCCCAACTCGATGAGCAGGTGGTGCAAGTGGAGCACCACTCTCCTGAAGGGTCCTAGCAGTACTGGTGCAAAAAGATGAGTTGTACAATTACAAATAATGACAGGCAAAGACTTACGCAGTCAAATTCTCTACTGTAGTCTCATTAGCTTCTTCATCAGCTGCATCACGGTCAGCAGAGGTCCTACAGTCATCCACCGGCCAGTGGCACATCACTGTCCACTGATACAAACAGTGACCACACATTACCGGGTGGGTTAATCTATCTGTGAATATTTATTTAGGTAGAATAAGTGTACTTCTGCATTTAAGCAAAATCTCACGAGTATAGCAGACTTTGTTGAGAGTCCAGAATTTCATTAGCTTGGTCATCACTAGTATGCATGGAGTTGCTCTGTCTGTGGAGGACTGAAATGTACATGAAATGGCATTAGATTTGTACCACATATAGAAGGGATATTTATGATGCTATCCAGCTACTTGATAGAGACATCAATGAGTAGTAGGCAATACAGGACAATGAATAATCAAAGATGAGATACGACAAGCAAGTGTTGTCTAAATATGGACAATCACGCTGTCACAGTGCTAAGCCCCTAGTTCTAACAGCAACGCCTCCTATTCTCCTAACTCTCCTTTGCAAAATGGTTGGCTGCCCGAAATCCAAAGCGCAAACGGCAGCAAGAGCACCGTAGGATCCGCGATAGTCTCTACCAGGAAGCCAAGCAGCTCTACCTTGAAGAGCACCGGCAAAATAATCTGGGAGCCAAAAAAAGGGGCCTTAGAGAGATTTGTGCCATAGTTCTAGGACGACATCGAGAACGAGGTGTACGTACTGATCCACCTATTACAAGCCTCTCAGCCTCGACTCTAGGACGCCTCGTCAATGGTGGAGTCTCACAAAGTGTCTCCAATGCATCACGCGGGTGGTTGACAAAGACAGAGGAGGATATTGTTGTCAAATTTGTGATTGAGATGGCGAACCATGGATTTCCCCTCAGTCATGCACGCCTGAAGGACCATGTTGACTGCATTTGCCGTGCTCGACTGGGTGACGAGTTTCCCAAGGAAGGGGTCGGGGTGAATTGGACAGAGCGCTTCATCTGAGAGCGGCATGCAGACGAGTTATCGGCGTATTGGGGGCATGCTCTTGACGATAAGCGAGGCCGTGCAGTCAATCCAGTGACCAACAAGGCATACTTCAACCTGCTAGAAGGTGTTCTACAAGAGCAGCGGGACTCGGAGTTCAAGGTCGACAGTACAAAATTTGCGGGATTAGGTGAAGAGACACTGGATGAGGATCTATTGGCACGGTTGGCAGAGAATATGGAGCATGACGATGGCGAAGACCAGCCAATACTGGTGGAGAACATCTATGCAGCGGATGAGTCAGGATTCCAGGTTGCAGGAGGAACTCGCCTTCGTGTTATTGGGCCGAAAGGGCGCAAAACGCAGCAGCAGCAAGGTTCAGGGAACCGTGAAAACACTACTGTCCTGGTGGCTATATGCACAGATGGCACAGCACTACCGCCAGCCGTCATCTTCAAGGGAATGGCATATCAGGTTCAATGGGACCAAGCAAATCCTGCAAACGCACTGTAAGTCCAATACCACCAGTGTCATGACAGACTCACCAAGCTTTTATAAGATTGGGCCACTTGAAGAAGGGATGGACCGACAGTGAACTGGCTATTCTCTGGATTAAAGAATTCCATGAGCAAACGAGGGAGAAAGCGAATGGACGTACACGAGTACTGCTACTCGACGGCCATAACTCACATTACACGCTCAAGTTTCTATTGCTCGCCATCTCGTTCCGCATCCATGTTGTTTGCTACCCTGCGCATGGTACGCATATATATCAAGGATTGGATGTTGTCATATTTGCACCGCTCAAGCTATGCTGGTCCCAAGAGAAGGCGACGTATGAACGCGAAACTCGCCAGCCCCTAGGCAAGGATAAGTTCCTAGGGGTCTATGGTTGTGCACACATATGAGCACTCACCATCGAAAATGTCAAGTCTGCATTTGCGAAGACAGGCGTTTGGCTGTTTTAACCGATCTGTTATCACCAACGAGCTCATGGCCCCAAGTTTGGAGACATCATATCGAGGCCACCTTCCTGTTGCACCATCTACCCCTGTTCGAGTTGTCTCCAATCTACTTCATAGTGCGCATCAGCATGCAATTAATGATAATGATTCAAGCGCACCTGGCTCATCAAATATATTCAATACACCGGTTCAAGAAGCCATTGGGGGCCTCCATAGCACAAGCGCCTCGTTCTTGGTCTCATCTTCCCCAGTCAATGCAGCATCCCAGCTTTCCAATTTATTCGCACTGGTGCTTGTCTCGCCACAAAAAACCGAAATATAGAGAATTGCTAAGTGCAATTCCCTCGACCAAGCTTGAGGAAGACCTGCAGCATGCGTTAGAAATGCTATGGGCAAAATACTCACAAAAGAAAGTGGACTTGATATTAGTCCAATCAGCCTTGGTATTGAATAGTGCATACTGTGACCTTGTGCGAGGACAACTCCAAGCGCAAGAAGAAAGCCACAAGAAGGCCAAGAAGGGGCGGTTAGTTGGAGATGGGCTGCCAAGGTTGCTATCTGCACAGGACTTCGTCACTCGTGTTGCGGATTTCCATCAGCAAGCACAGGATAGAGAGAAAGCACAAAAGCAGCAGAAAGCGACGAGAGAGGACTATGCGAGAGAGTTGGCACAATGGCGGCAACTAGAAGGGGAGAGAATCGAGGAGAATAAGAATGTGTGTACGAGATGGCAGGAGCTTGTCAAGGCATGGGAAGAAGAACGCGATGCTGCGAAGCAGGAGAAGCGTGGACTAGGATGGAAGAAACCACTTCTTCGGGACATGCTGTTCCCACCAATTCCCAAGCCTTCCAAAAATGACAGGGCTGATCAAGAGGACAACCGTTCAGACCTTGATTCAGGCAGTAATCCAGGTAGTGATTCAGACAGTAGTAGTTCAGATAGTTAGATGAATAGAAACAGTAGTTTAATTATGTACAATCACGGTTGGAATGTCTCTAATCCATCGGAGGATGGGTGGCCACCTGGACTCATGCTTCTAAGCCATCTAGGGCCCTCATCTGCCGTCTTCGTCATATCTTTCCTAATCCTCTTAACATAATGCTTGTATTCATCAATCTCCTCTCAAAGTTTTATGATAGTGTTGTACATGGTGAGTGTGCGCTCGTCCAGGGTTTCAACTTCTTGATGATAAATGAGCACCAGAGCTCGAAGTTTGCAAAGCTCCTCCTCCATGGGGAAGAGGGGAGGAGCATCAAGATAGGGATGATATTCTGTGGGAAGTTGAACAGGTGAGACGGTGTATTAATCAGTGAACTTAGACTCACGCTGTCCACGCTTGATTCTTTTCTCTGCTGCATCAAGAAGCAGCTCTGCTGTATCTCCAGCCACTTCTTCCCAGTACTCGGTCAAGTCCTCGTACGATGAGGTATACTCGCGAAGTGCTTTAGCCTCCTTGAGCAGTTGATCAAAGAAGTCCTTGGGAAGGTTTGACGCGATGGACATGATGGACGTCGAGGTCGAAACACGATTGTGGCGCTGTTCCAAATAAGGGATATTTATTCTAAGTACTACTGATGTTGTACAACTACTGGCTACTGTACACTAGTGATGGTAAGTGAAACTCACACAAGCTCCTGTTGCTGGGCCTTGGTTGCTGACCTGGTAGACCTGGGCTTGGTAGAAGCCCTGTGATAGTGACCAAGGGGACAGGGGTGGCCAAGGGGTTTCGGTGGTGATGACCAAGAAGCAGGTCAAGGGTGGCCAGGGGGTAGGGTTGAGGTGTGAGGGTGTGAGCAATGGTGTGTGGGGGTGTTGGCATGGTGTGCAACAGCAAGGTGGGGCATAGGGGAAGGGAGGGGAATTGTCAGTGAAAAAAAAGCGGAAGGGGCAGGCACTTACATTTGCCTGCCCTCCTCGTTGTTCCCTGCTATTTCTCTGTGTCCTCATGACATTGGCTTGCGTGAAGGCATGGTGTTGTAGTGGGAGCGTTGGAGGGAAAGCAAGGGGATGGGGAATGATGGTGGTTTGGAAAGAGAAAGTGGTGTGCTAGCATGGCACACCAGAGTTGCATGTGTGTGGCATCGCACTGATTGCTGAAAATAAGCACCCATCCAAAAATAAAAAGAAAAAGAAAAAGAATATTAATAATTGTGGCCAAGCACCCAATAAGTGCCCATTCAAGGAAAATGACTTATCTTTGGATAACCGTTGCTAATCCATTTCTGGCTGTCCTAAAGCGGAAATTATGCAGGAAAATGCCAAAAAAACTCAAATAAATTGCCAAAAAATCATAGAAAATACAATAAAATAAGATAAAATCATATCAACACTATAAAATAACATATTGTCCATGACATTGCCAGGTGATGTCCACATATGAATGCCAGATGAACCCCATGTTAAGAACCATATCGAGGGGCCTCCTGGCTTGTCCATTTAGGGGGTGTGGGAATGTGCAGGGAGTGCGGGAGTGCGGACGAGAGGAGCATACAAGACTCGGCTTCAGCTTTGATGCTGCGCCCTCCTAGCCCTGCAGTGCTCCAATTTCGGTAAGAGCAAGGTGAGAGGCGGGCTCTGTGGAGAAGCCTGCAGCAAGGAAAAGAGTTAGCCAAGTGGCAAAGAGGAACTAAGATTCAGAGTAAGGAATACATGTGTACTAGTGCTACTTTAAATACTAACTAACATGTGTATGTAGTGAGGCTAGTATGTAAGTACACATGTACATGAAACATGTAACAAAGTAATCCTAGTACTGCGCACCATGCATAAGCCTTGAGGGTGGAGCCTGAGGGATTCCGAAGGTCCGAGTATCCGAAAGGGGTGCAAAGGGGTACCCCTAAGGGGGTGAGGATCGGACCCTGACACCCCACCTCAATACTAGCACTTTGTCTACCTGATATATGGGTGGTATTCATGTGGTGTTCAGGTGGAAATTCAAATGAATACCACATGGACATCACATGGATACCACTCATCCAGTATGGCTCATCTGGTGTCCACCTGGTAAAAGAGTGGCCAAAAGTGGTAAAAAAGTAGCATTTCTGGGCCATTACAGCCAAACCAAAATCCACCCTTTTGCCACTTGAATCCCAGGTGAGTCCAGGTGAACACCAGGTGAATGTGTTATGGGCGCATCCAGGAGGCCCCTAGGGGCATGTTCACGTGCATTCTGGCAATGGACTCGTGCTGCGCATACACACGGCTACCCAGACCTCCCATATTACAGTCTTCGTACATATTCGAGCTCACTGTAGTTATTACCACCAGACTCCTTACTGTTTTGTGAACACATGGACACTGCATGTTCCCCAAGTATATAGTCCTGTACTGTACATACAGTTACCTTAGTTCGAATATTGGTTCCTTCACCGCACTCGCTCCTCACCTCTTTGCTGAGGTCCTCGTCTCTCCCCTCTCGCCTCTGCTCGTACCCTTGGTACCCATGTAGGACTCCACCCTGAAATACAGGGCACGCAAGAGTGTGGGAGGCGCAGCCAGTAGCTGAAGCCAAGCCTGTACATCCTTCGCTCCCCTCGTTTCCCCGCAGCTCCACGAGGAACCGCACAACCTGCAGGTCTGCATAACCCCAAGCCCCTCTGTGAGTGTGGCTCTTAACAGAATGCCACCCACTCACCTGGTTTCACCTGTGTTGCAAGTGGAGCTCTAGGGCAAGCCAGCACATAGCAGAATGGCCGTGAATATTGGAGAATCTCATGCTCAGTAGTTACTTGACTTAGTGCAAACACTGGTAGTTAGTAGAATATTCTGGTAATTATTCACTCATATATTTAAGGCTGCTGTAGCTAGCCAGTAGGTAGTAGAACAATCAAGTCCTTTATTCTACTGCACACAACAACCTGGGGTCCAACCGAAGATGTGGTGGATCGTCAGGTGCTTCTACAATGGACAGGTTTAGCCTTCCAAGTCAGTACGCCCTGATGATCAGGTATATCAATGACTCAGTTCAGCATAAACTGGCAATCCCTTAAATAACCAGTGAAACGTACTAAACAGGCATGAAGCCAGTGTTCAACTTCACTGTAATGGACAATGAGATGTACTAAACTTGTGTTCAACCCCAATGTAATCCAGAAAGTGTACTCAAGTAAATCTCAACTACCAACAGTGTGATCATGTGTTGATTCAGTTCTTTCAGCGCTCTTTAATGTAATAGGAAAAGGACCCCCCAAGGTTCCCACAGGTACCGTTCTGCGCAAGGCATGAAAATCGGTGTCCACTAAATTGCGTCCAAATTTGATTGGCTCAAAAATGCTGTCAGGACCTTGGAATATGTTTATATATATTCATACCATGTTTTATTTTTTTTTAAACAGCTTTGTGGAAGCTCAGTAGCACGATATTTGGACATTTGAGGTCACTTCAGAACACTACAAATGATGTTCCCATGGTCAATACAGACACTATTCCTTCTATACAACTAATCACTTCGACTCTAATCAGGTTTTAAGTAGTATACTAGATTGGACATTCTACATCACTAAATTTTTAATGACCTTTCATATTCAACATCACTATCACATTTTCATGGTCACTGAAATGCTTGCTGTGAATATCCTTCCACCAGAGCTTGCCATCTCAGTAGAAAAAGTTCAGTGCTTGTTGGACAAAGTTGCACATGGCAGGCTTGGGAAAGTCCAGATGGTGCTTAATATCTGACATCAAAATTTTTGCACAAATACATGTGGATTATTCAGGTGCTTGATCTAACATTAGTATGAATAATCAGGGGGCCTGGAATGGAAAAACAGATCAACAGGATCCATTGGTGGGTTATTGGCATTGACAAATGTAGGCACCAATGGAATCTGTTAGTATATAGTATAGTGTCAATGGTTGGATTGGAATGAGGTGCTGACAAGGTCCATTGTGGAAGACACCCGGAGGTGACAACACTCAAGGGCGGGACTTGGTGAAAGGATCAAACGCGGGGGTGTATTAGGGTAAAGATGGGAGTAATGGTACAAGAGGAAGTAAGTACTAATGATACACGACTTCGGTATATAAGGAGACTGTCACATGATGTCAGGGGACAGGGGAAAGCATAGGTAAGGAATCGGGATTCCTTACACTCGCCCATCCTCTAAAATAGAAGCATTCGGGCTTGAAATGTATAGGGGGGTGAGGGAATATGACTATGATCAGGGGTTGGTGTGCGCGAATATGACAACCAGGGTTTCGAGAAGTAGAGCAAGACCGGAGAAGTGGAAGCCCGGAGGAGGGAGATACGGGGAGGGAGACACGGGGTCAAGGGTTCGAAGAAGGGGGGGACACGGGGATACAATACAAGGGTCATAGGAGGGCAGGGGAGAGGTTGGTGTTGCAGGGTTGACGAACAATCGGCTCAAGAGGTAGTGAGTTGCGGGGTACGGGAGAGGGTGGAACGAGAAGGTGGAGAGTGGGACGCGGAGCGTTCGAGTATCGAAGGCGCGGAGGAGAGGGAGAGGGAGGCGAGGGAGGGGATGGGGAACTGGTCGAAGATGGGGGTCATGGGCGAAGATGGGGTCATCGAGATGGGCGCTGCGAACTCGTCTCCGATTACAGTGAAGATGTTGCCGTCTTTGAGGCAGTACGTTGAGTGCAGGAGGAACCTGTCAGAGACCACTAGAGAACGTTGGAGGGCGTAACGGGGATTGAGGGATGTGAGGAAGGATGTGGCACGGGGCCAGGTGAAACTGTCGAGGGCAGAAGAGGAGGGAGAGAAGTCGAGCGAATTGGACTTGGACTCCGAGGATGACGACAAGGCGGAGAGCAGGGGACGTGGAACACTCGAGCATGCGGGCAAGGAACGGACTGGCGCCGCGGAGAGCCTAAGAGGCCAAGGAAAGGCCGAAAGAGGACCAGGAAAGGGTGCGTGTTGCCGAGAAAAGAGAAATGGGAGGAGGGGGGGAAAGGAGAGATTCACGGATGAGAAAAGCGGCAGTATGTTGGAGGGGCGCGAGGCGATCAGGTCAAACCACTGGAAGGCCATGGTGATGCAGGCGTTGTAGCCAGGGCACGGGGGGGAGGTAGGTGGCTGCGAGGGACAGGCGAGACCGCGCGTTTCGGAGGTGAGGGGAGAACAGGGTGGACCTGCGTGAACGAAAGAGCACGATGAATGCCTTGGCAGACCTTTTCCCGAAGACGAGGGGTGGTAGGAGGGTGGCGCGAAAACGCGGGGAGCGCGCGAGGTTCCGAGTGCGACGAAATCAAAGCGGAGACGGGGAGCGCTCGCGGATCGAGACGCAGTAGGGATCGACGAAGAGGTCGAACTCGGCAGCGCCAAGGAGGGCGATCCAATCGAACCACTGGACGGCTGCAGCGAGACAGGCGTTGTAGACGGGGCGCGGGGGGAGGCAGATGGGGGTGAGGGAGAGGCAGCGGCGGCCGGAGCCACGGAGGGGCTGGGCGGGACCAGGAGGGGGCGAATGCGGCGATGAGGTTTGCCTTGAGGATGGGCTGGAGGCGGATGATGGAGGTGGCAGGGTAGGCGAGGAGAGGGGGCAGGTGAGGAAGGAGATGGCGAACACGAAAAAGGGTGCGCCAAACGATGAGCGCGGGGGGCGGTGGGTTTTCGACGAGGGCGTAGCAGTGGGGAGCAGGGGGGAAAAGGGAGGCAGAGACAGATTCCCAAGGTAGGGTCGGGGTTGCGGTGGGAATTCGGGAGAGGGTGTGGGGGCGTTGAGTGAACCGAGGTTCCTGGGGTGATCTGGGGCAGGGTCGGGGTGTTGAGTGAACCGCAGTTCCTGTGATGCGAACCGATGTTTCTGGAATGCGAACCGAAGTTCCTGGGGTGTTTGGGGATACTGGGGACTGGGTGGGACTGAGACTGGGACTGGTGCGAGGACTGGGACGGGAGCTGGGGCGGTTTGGAAATCAGGCGCGGGCGAGCGCCAGTCAGGGTCGTGTCGATTGTGGATCCGCCGGTAAAGGCGTTAGGTGAATACGGAGTTTAGGCGGAATCGCCGTTTAGGATCGCGTAGGCGGTGGGGGGAATGGGGCAGGGTCGGGTGGGGCAGGAACTGGGAGTGCGCGAGTAAAGCACGAGCGTCGTTCAGGGTCGCGTAGACGCTGCGACTTAACGGGTAAAGGCGTTTGATGATCTGGGGAGTCAGGTGCGAGCGTTGCTCAGGGTTGAGTAGGCGGTGTGAATTAATGAGTGAATTGATTGATGGAAGTCGCGTAGCCGGTATGTAAGGGCGTTTGATTGATTTCAAAAAAAAAGTGGAAGACACCCGGAGGTGACAACACTCAAGGGCGGGACTTGGTGAAAGGATCAAACGCGGGGGTGTATTAGGGTAAAGATGGGAGTAATGGTACAAGAGGAAGTAAGTACTAATGATACACGACTTCGGTATATAAGGAGACTGTCACATGATGTCAGGGGACAGGGGAAAGCATAGGTAAGGAATCGGGATTCCTTACACATTGACACATGGTTAATATATCAATAGTGTAAGGGGACACTCCTATTTTCTCCTATTCCCCTGTCCCTCTCCCTTCCTCCTCGTTCCTTTCTCCTTTCCTTCATCCCACGGACTCTTACCTACATTCCTTTCGTTTCCCTTTGTTCCCTTCCCTTTCCACTTCCTATCTGTCCACTCCTTTCGCATCCAAGTCACGTCCGGTGACTCCAGAGTCTTCCCGCACCCGGACTCGCTTCGGACTCACTCGGACTCGTATATACACTTTGGGGCTCGTCTGGGCTACCCCTATCCTCTTTCCCCACTTCATTACTCTTTGCTCTTACTTCCCCAGGTCGCTGGCATGACTCCTGTACATTCCCCTTCCACTTCATTATCACATGCCCCCTCATACCTTGTGATATCCGTTCAGACTTGTGGCTGGTGTACTATACAGTTATCCTTCATTCCTCCCACGCTACTACAGTATATACTTCGCTTCCTAGCATGGAGAATCCCTATCCTGTTCTCTTTGGATTCTCCCTCTGCTAGGTGAGCAGCTCTCTCATGTATTGTAGTTAGACTTATTCATATCTTTGGATTCTCCCTCTGCTAGGCCTGCGCTGTGCGGCCATCTTGAGGTTGCCCTTACAAATAGGTGGATTGGAGAATGGTGTAACAGCTGGGTTTAGCTACTGGCTTAGTACCTTACATAAGCATCACTCCTAGCCTTACTACCATCACTACACCTGTGTTTTGTCCATTATAGATTGGAGCTAATGCACTTGTGACCACCTGAGAGGCTTTGTGGAGTTCAACTGTTACAGATGGCAATAACATGTTGATGGGACCCATCAGTGTGCTTTATTGGTGCTGAGAGTGAATGGGATAACACTTTGACAGGATCCATCAGTGTGGGTTATTGATGTTGACAAATTGAGGCACCTACAGGTCTATCAGCAGTTCACATAGTATTGATTGATGGATGGAAAGGCAGCATTGCCAGGGTCCATCAGTGAATTTTGATCTCAGTGGGTGAATGTGTGGGTGACTGCAGGGTGCAGTCAGTTTGAACACCTAATATATAAGTGTTACAAATTAATTTATGTATTTCTCCACAGAGTTTTTTGGGTTCAGCACTGCAGATTGATGTTTTGTGTTAGTGCTGCAGCCTAAGGAAATGTAAGGATTTTCATATTTCAGGTCTGTCCCATATCTATCTTAGCCCATTCAATGCAAGCATTGGCAGGGCATAAGATAGATAGAATTCAGTGCTACCTCACATCAAGGAAGGACACTGCAATTGAAAGATGGTACCATTGTAAGTGTATATTTTGCACTGAATAGGAAACAAATGAACACCAACACATATAGATCCCATTGGCTTAGAGTGTAAGGTATCCATTCCCTTACCTATCTTCCCCTGTCCCCTGACTTCTTAGTTACAGTCATGTGATCCTTTTGTTCCCTTATTTACAGAAGTTGTGTACATTATTACTTACTTACTTCTTGTATCTTCCCATCACCTTCACCCAAATACACCCTTGCATTTGACCCTTTCATCTCATCCTGCTGTTGAGTGTTGTACCTGCTGGGTATCTTCCATAGAGCTTCAGAGCGCAATGGTTAATGATGCTAGATAAGTACATTTGGAGTATGGTTGACTCAAGTTCTTATATGTCATAGAGCTGTATGCAGTGAGGAGGGGCAGAATGACTAACAGGTGCTTCCAGGATGAAGAAAAGGAATAGAAGTGAGTCATCAAAAGTAGAAGATGGATAAGTTACATTGACACAGCATTATTACATGTTACAGTGGAATATAGAACTGGGTAAGGGACATCATGAAGTCTGCCATGACATAACTTTCTACATGGCTGTTCTAGATGACTGTGCTCTTGGTAGGTGACATGGCTGTCCTGGACTACTATATGTTTGGTCACCTCATCCATTCTGTCTGACTTATACTCAGCACAGTGAATTCCAGTGTGCACACTTGGGCAGACAGTTTTGGTCATTCATGCATTAACAGAACAAACAAGGGAGGGAAACAACTAGCATTAGTAGTGACCATCTTGGACTGTAATGTTGATATTATGAGCTATCTTTTACAAACTCCATGACCAGCCATCTTAGTACTCTTTTGCTCCCTTGGTGTGTACTTACTAACAAATGTCATCTTGGACAGCCATGTATGTGTACAGTGATCTGTGCCACACATTTTCAGTTGCAATAGGTAACCATGAATGGTTACCTCTCACTTGACTGCTTCTCACACAACTGATTGGATCAGTAGATACTTCTCCTGATGTTCTACAGATCAGTGTCTCATTTTCCCATGAGATGCAAAGCACAAACCAATTGCCCCAGTCAATCAAATAGCTGGTAGCAGTCTCACTCTGGAAGTGACTCTGACTGTTTCTTAATTACTACAATTGCCTCTTTCAAGGTCAGGTACAAGCAACTGCTGCTTCTGTTAAAGAAGTAGATCAACAAGGCTTTGCTTTTGTCACTTGTGTACCTAGCATCTCAGGTTCAGCCATATGCTGGCTAAGGTGTGGAATTAACCACCTTCTTTGGACTCTGGTTCAAAGGCACACAAGAATCTAGAGCAATCTAGACTCTGATGTCATATGACATCATTATGGCTCCATTTCATGCCATGGACCTGGGTATGATCTAGCTCCAGGATAAATGTGTGCCACCTGTTTTATCTGTCCCAATGGGGCACAAGCTTCTCACAAAGAGCATAGCACCACTATTCTAGACCACTGAGACCACATGGTAAGGCACCTGAACACTGTCTGATCCTAGTATAAATAAGTACTTGAGCTTGGAGGAATGAAGAGAACTGAGTACATGTGATTGTCACAGTCCAATCTGGATGACACATTGTAGCATTGGAGTTGCTTATATAGACCCAGACAACTGTGCTGAATAGCTTCAGCATAGTGGCCTTTTGGCCCAGTTGTTAAATCATTTATGTCTGGGATGGTTTCTCACAGTGATGCAGAAACACCATCCATGGATTCAAATGTTAATTGAGTTGCACTGCTCTTAAAAGAAACACCAAAGTCCTTTGGATTTCCATACAATGGCTCACATTTTCCAACTTGATATCAACAATGGCAAGGTTACCAACACCCTGGCAGGAACCTCACTATTTACAATTCTCACACAGTCTTGTCTCACTCAGAGGGCTGAGGCCACTGGCACCTTTCAGCTTGCCAGGGCTAACCTATTATTCCTGATCAACCTCCCCTTGGATGAGGAGTTATTGACTGCCTGCAATGATGACTTCAAGGAACTCTTTACCTTCCCATCTATACTGCAAATGACAACTGAAGAAGATGGGTCCTCCAATGAGTTACTAGGAGAGGTATATTTGGAAGTAGGAAATAGCTGGCACCTCTTGGGGAAACTATTCCACAAGGGTGGCAAGAATGGAGAGGGCTGACAATCTTGTCACTGCCTGAGAGGGATCCCTTTCATAATCAGAATGAATAATGCATTCATTGAGGGAAGTAGGAACCCTGTCCTGATGGTCAAGCCAACTTGTGTTGGTGATAATGAGTCTGCTGCTGTGGGGCAGTGGGTATAGGTGGATAACCCACTGCTGTGAGGCAGCAGGGATAGAATGGTAGGCAATCCACTACTATGATGTAGTGGGGCACAAGGACATTAGTCCATGTTGTCATCATCATCTTCCGTGATCATGGAAGGGGTACCAAATAAGGAGACCTCTGATGGGGCCATGCTGGAATCCACAGCATTACTGCTAAGTGTTACAGTTCGACTTTCTTTTCCTTTCTTTCCTTTTTTCACTATGCATCACATGACGAACACGTAGTAGCTTACAACATCATGCTTACCACTTACGATATTATGCTTACGCACTGGGCCCCATATTTATAATCACCTTAGTCAGAACCTTGCTATGACCTCATGGGCGCAGTCCATGACATCACGCCTCATGGTGATGTGCTAATCATTCCATGGAATACCAGCAGGACAAGGCATGTAGTAGACAAGAGGATTGTAGTATATAAAGATGAATATCATACCCAGAGACATTAACTCGTTCTCTTGGGATTTCCACTCATACAGTGCCCTAGTCAGCATCTTCACTCTCGCCTTTCATCTTTCCCCTCAGACTAAGCTCTGTATTCTTTCATTATAACAATCTACTCACTCGTTGACTTGTAGAGCCCATGTTTACTCCAGTAGTATTTATGTTGCTCTAACACTAAGGGAGGAGGTGGGCCTGTGAGGAAAGTAGGCTGGGGTGGTAATGAGCCCTCCCAGCAACATAGGCAGGCCACCTGGAATAAGGGGCAGTCCAAGTGATGCCTCAATGTTGGAACTTCCAGTGGTAGCCACCAGGAGGTTCATAGTGAAGGGAGGAACAGGATTAACTATTCCTGTGGAAATGGAAACCATGACAGGGGGTCGCGGAGAGGTACGAGGGTGGCCTGAGGAGGGCGCAAGTGTAGATAGTCCACTGCTGGAAGCAGCAGAGGACATCTCTCTGGAATAAGCAGGGTGGGCGCAGGTGGCCCTGAGACCTGACTCATGTTGTGATAGTTGTCCCGCCACTGGTGATGGAGGACAACCAGATGGCCAGAGAGCCATGAAGTCCATGAGCCTATCAGGTTCATGGAGGAAAGATGGAGGTCGATTGGTATCTGATACTGACCCCAATAACTAACAGATGGCTGTCAGATATACCCTGTGGAAATGGTGGAACCATCTTGTTCACGTCAACCCGACAACCATGAAGTTTGTAGAATGAAATAATTTGTTCTCAAAGTTTACTTACTTCATCCCCATCCTAGATCTGCTTCTACTTCTCCATGGAGAACCTTCTTCCCAAAGCCTCCACGCCATCCACTCCCACTCCTGCCACCCCCACGCCCATCATCCCCACACCTGTCATCCCCACACCCGCCATTCCTACACCTGTCATCCCCACACCCGCCATTCCTACACCCATCATCCCCACACATGTTATCCTCAATCCTAATTCTTTGTGGAACCCCACTCACATTCCTCCGGATGTCTCGAAGACCACGCTTTCTCAGGCAGCCCATAGGGGATACTTGCACGAATCTGATATAACACTAATCCGTAAGTCTAAAAACTCCACCCCCCTAGGCAACAGCGTGGCGTTCATTGTCTGCTGTTATCTGGCCTGCCGCTTATGGATTACTAAGGGGATCTCGATAAGCTCCGCACAAAGCATCTCTCATAATTCAAGTACTCATACCTTTCAGCCTGTGGTTGATGATGGTTTCGGTATAGGGGGGCCAACACAGTCATTCTTGGACTTCGCAATCAAATACTGTCCGGCCTCTTGTTGTCTTTTGGCATTTTTCGAGTCTCATGTGACGGATTTGGGTAAGGATCTTTCTACTCAACCTTCGCTTGCATCTAGTGCCAAAACTCGTTTGGCTTTGAAAGAATGGGGTCGGAATCAGAGAAAAGCCATGAAAGAGGCCAATGAAGATGAAGATCATCATCATCATCATCATCCTGAGGAGCAGGAGCAGGAGCAGGAGGAGCTGGAAGATGACTGAGCTCACGGTATGTGTGAGGGTTAGGCTCTTCATGGTCATGGCCGTCCTAGCTACTCATGGACATTCTACTTAGTTCACGGCCGTTCGTAGATTACTATGCATTCACCTGTCTCTTTTATGCGCTATGCTTGTAGTTGTTACCACTACAGACTCCTCTCTGTGTTTCCCACATGTCATACTTGTACTCTGCTGCTGCTCAACTCCTGTATTATAATAATTTGTCGGAAATTTCCTATTTGAGTTTTGAGCGCTCAAAAGCCTACGCTTTTGTTTAAAAGGCATTTTAAGGGGCTTATAATGGATGTTACCCCATTAAAAGCAAGGAAATTTGTGGTTTGAGCCAATATACTTCATCAATAATTGAAGTATATATATTACTGTCCTACTCTAACAAATATGGCATAGGTATGAGCTCATTTGCTGCGGCAGTTGGCTCAACTTGTTTGTCTCAAGCATATTGTGAGAACAATTTAAGGGGCTATCCTTAAAAGGCAGGTATGATTTTTCCGACTAATACCTTTGTCTCGTCAACCCGGTTGACTTGCCGTCTCTCAGCTCTCTTCTCCGTCTCGTGAACCTCGGAAGTTGCCTGTCACACCTATGTGAACACCATTTATGTCAATGGGACCATTCAAGGTAACCAGTGTCCTGATGGTGAGTCTATTAACCCGTGCCTTCTCTAGGAGCAGTCCCCACATGACTGAACGACACATGTATGCTGGCAACATGTCAGAACTACATCGACATGACTGGCTCACCCAGCTCAGCGGTACACGGCTTCAACTTCGAAACCTACCTGCTCAGCTTGAAACACCACTCAATCAAGCCATTGCGCAGAATACAACCTTCAAGGGGTGAAATGCAACAGAATACCACACTTTGCTCCAGCCATCAGAATGGGTATTGCCCCGTTGTAGCTGCGATGCAGAAAGCCCAAGTGAGATACCAATTGACGAACGATACATCGTTGATTGGCTTGAATGGTAATGCTTCGTTAAATGAGATCAATCTATACCTTTCGTCCTTCCATAATATCTGGATATGGAATTTGAAGCTGGTGCCGCTGCAGGATTGTTTCCTCACGCCGGAGACATTTCCCTCTTCGTGGAACGCTTTGTAAGTCCATTGTCGCATGTTCAATTGAGCTGGCTGAGGCAACACACGATAGGTACAACACTGTCAGCCTTGTTACAGCAAGCAACGTCTGAGTCGATAACTGCGAGCTTCAGGATCAACTGAGTGGCGAGTATGTAACCGGAGATTGTCAAGCCTGGGCTGCAGGTCAGTCGTCTTTGTATACAAAGCCTTTGTGCAAAACACTTACATTGCATGTATACACATAGGTAGATCACTTTGGCGGTAGGTGCTGGGATGGTATTGGGTGTTGGGGTGGATGCTGAGTCGCGCCTTCCTGCTTAGGATTGTTCGACTGCAAAGATGGCACAGACAATGTGACCTTCTCCTACAAAGTCATCCGAAACCACCAAAAATCCCTGCTCCTCCGTGGTGGAACGAAGGAAGCCGATTGAGATTTAGGCAAGATGTGCTTCACTATCTTTGGGAACTACTTCAACGGTTCCGCTTCAAGAAACCCCACCATGCGCTTCAGCTCCTTCGATATCTTCTCAAACGTTTACGATTATGAGGCTCGCAATGACGAACCCCCGCGTTTCAACGATGCAGGCCAGGCGCACAGAAGGGAGGTGCTGGGTCCAACGCCACTAGATGCAGTACTCCAGTACCATCTTGATGTTTACAACCAGTTGCACATGCAAGTTAAGGACAATGTGTTCCTCCAGTACAGCGCTTTCCCAAACAATATATCCTACATCTTCACAATCAGTGAAGCAACCCTTTCAAACCGCCCCGCAAAGGCCTGTGTTTGGGAAATGCCTCCCTGTTTTCTGTCAACTATAAATGGGGTTGCAATAGCCAGCCTGTGCCAGGTCATGGCCGACACCATGGACTTTGTCGTGGATTCTGGGGGGTGCTGTAGAAGGCATGGTGGTGCTGACTTGCGATGGATTTGGGGGTTACAAGCGGCCCAACGTGTTCGAAGGCCCAGGAGATGTTCTGGAGTATGTACTCTCTGAGGTGGGGCAGGTCCATTGATCTGACTGTCACCCTTCTATCATAGCCCGACAAAGCAGGCAACGCTTCGCATTTTGAACATCTGATGCCCCTCTACTTATGCAATTGCAGTGCAGCTGAATGTTCAAGGGGTTTATTGTGGATATGTCTTTGCGATCCTGATTCTTCGAGGGCCCAGTGTCTGTATTGGTAGGCTTCCCTTTCCGAAAATGTCCACTGAATTGATTCTCTCCTTGAGCATCATGGTGTATGCAAGGATACTGTACTCTTCTTGACAACTTGATATTTCCAAAGATTGACATTCGCACCATACATACATTGATCAAGAGAAACTACACATTCTACATTTCATTCTGTCAAGCCCTTCAAAAATTGGTATCTTTTGGAAGGAGGATTGTACTTTGGAATAAGGCGTGATGTTGAATTGTTCCCTCCAGTAATTGTAGTTGAAGAACCTCCAACGAACCTTCTGAAAGGTCAAAGCTGTGGTGAGAAAAGATTCAAATACATTAGGAAGCCCTTTGCATAGTTGCTGGGTGGAGAAACTGTTCTTCAAGGCGATAAGTTGTACTGCCATCAGTTGCGGGCTGGGGTCTGAGCCCATGACCTCTGCGAAGTCATTGTCCCATGGCATACAGCCCCCATGAGCCACACGGACCAAAGTGTAAGCAAAACTGACAACATCGTCCTGAAAGGTAGCTATCATCTGATAAGCCAGGAGTTAAACCAGAAAGAGAGTTGCATTGGACGTACGAAGGCCATGCGCAATGCACTTTACACCTGAGTAGTAGGGGGAATACCCATAGGTATCCGCATAGTTGGGGGGGGGGGCATTGGGGGAATCCCTGGAAAATCGTGAAGAGCCAAAGTTGATTAACTTGACGCCAGAGCTCGACACAAGGATGTTGCCAGGATGGATATCTCCATGAATAACCCCTTGCATATGGATGGATGCAAGGATGGGAAGCTGTGACAATAAATTAGTGTAATCTGCAATCAGACAAGATGATCGAACTTGCCACAGTACTGGTGATGGTGAACGCCAGGTTCAAGCAATCAAAGCACCCTATCCCCTGGACAGCCATATCCAGCATGCTCAACAGGGAGCCTCCGGCATACTCTAGAGTGAGATATGCTGTACCAGAGTGTTTACCATACGAATAGTGTTTCAAGATCCCAGGGATGCCTTGAAGCCAAAGATAAACAGTGTTCTCTTTGCGAAGCTAGCGGACACTGTCAGGAAGGGCCCATTTGACGACAAATCGACCTCCTTCGTCCTTGTATACATTGCCTAGACACAAATGAACAGGACGCCACAGTAGAGAAAGGGATCCTTACTATGGGCTCCAAACCCCACCTTTTGTGACATGTCCTGAGACAAGAATTGCTTTGAGGAGCGAGAGTGGAACCACCAGACATGAGTGATATGCACGTGACAAAGGTTGAGGTTGTTCGACTTGTGAGGTTGTCTAGGGTTGTAATGCGGGATTTTACTAATCTTCGGGGAAGAGCCAGGCAGACTTGAAAGTCGGAGTCAAATTTTTCGAGCAAATGCGTTCCGTCAGTCATAATTCCTTTTTTCTGAGTATTTAATTATTTATTTCGAGGATGAGGCGCCCTTCGGAGGCGGCGTTGATTAAACCCCAGTGAAAAACACTTAGAGCGGTATCAGGTAAAATTGAGCGATATCGACTCCACCAAAAAAACCTGATAATACCTGAGGCTGCTATATTTTTGTCTCTTTTCTTGATACACATTTGGGTACTATCAAGTAGAATCAGGCTATACGATACATTCTGAAGTTACTCTGAGTGGCTCGATTGGACTAGAAATGGCGCACGTTGGTACATCGAGTGACAGCGAGTATAATTGCAATACTAACAATACAGAATCTAGCTATTTCTGTCCATTTCGACGTGTCTATTGCTTGTGTGCATGAGTTATGACGGCGTGTCGTGGCCAATCCCCTTCTCTTCGGGGCTGGATGTAGCTTTGAGAAGAGCGGCCTATGACAAAGCAATGTGAGTACGCAGTTCAAATGAGAAACCAGCACACGTGTAACGTACCCCCTGCCCTTCGAGCCCAAGGGTATTCCAATACTGGATGAACTCCTTCTCGGTCCCATTAGGATGCTTATCCATCCACGAGGACTTGATTACACTCCTGTGGATATGCTTCAGTAAGTAGCAGCACTGCAAAAAGCTGTTGAACTCACTTGGGTTTTGTAGTGTGCAGAGGTGGACGGCGCGCTTTGCGAGACTTCTTGACAAGGTCATTGGTAGGGTTGGCTCCTTCATTCTGGGCTGATGCTCCTGGCACTGGTTGAGAGAGGGTTGCTACGGCCCTGGCAGTGTAAGGGATACCAGCAATCATTACACACAGGGCCAATAACGATGCTCCGAATGTGGCAGGCAGCTGCATAGAGGCATTGGGAATTGAGTGGGTCGTGGGCTCCGCTGGGTTCGCTGGTAATGGTGCTGGAGTGTTTACATTGCTGCTAGGCGTTGTTATGTTACTGTCGGTGGTGGGATCTTGTAATGGAAGTGGTGCATATTCGAGAAGGATGGGGGAGATTGATCAGCCAGCTGGGGGAATGGGGGGTGCAGTTTCTGAGAATAGATTGCTTCTATAGGCCGCAAATTAATCAGTAACTAGTTAGGACAGTGGAATATCATACTCACAGAGGATTATCGAAGTGAACAAGAGCTCATTGCGACGACATCGACGATGACGAAGAGACAGGAGAGGGGCTAATGCATTGTTTCTTTGCTAATGTGGCGGTTGGGGAGGCAGAGCGTTTGAGTAAGGTGGTATCGTTCAGCTGGATCTCTATCTTGACTCGACCGACAACGTGGTTGCTGTGCCATGATGGATAGTCGATGCTTGTGAGTTGGTCCAGTTTCCATGTTCCCTTGCAGTATGTGAGCTCAGGGTAATTCATAGACATTACCTTAGAGAACTCCGAGTGTGTCTTCAAATCAACCCCTCCCCATGTCTTCGGCACAATCTTCATACTGTTCCAGATTCAACGAGGTCATATAGGACCCCAGATTATGGTAGGAGCGGCCGTTGGGGGAATTCCCGTTACGACAGTCATTAGAGGGTGTTGACGAAGTTGGCAGTTTGGGTTACAGTGGTAATTAAATTAAAACTTCTTAGTATGTTACATTTTCTGCCCTAGTGTTAATAGTACACACGCATGATCATGGTGACCACGGCCATGCGGGATTGGCAAACATCACTGTTTGCCTTCCTTCCTTCCATCAACTTCCTTTGGCACATCACATCACCTTGCACTGTTAGCTAAAGACATGATGCTATTCAAAGCATTTCAGGACTGCAGTGGAGACTTTCTCAAAGTCATTAAATGGTTCAACGGGTGGTCTAGGGTGGCAACGGTGGAAAATAATGATTCTAATACATAGAGTGTATCACGCACATGCAAATGGCGCTGGACACCTCGCCTGTGACCGCTGGACACTCACTGGTAACGTACTCAATATGTTGACTCCTATGACCTTCACAGAAAGGTGCCGTTTATGGAGGATTCACCCTCGTTTCAACATAGGGTAGTGCAAATAACACAGCAGGTGAGTCTTACTTCAAATCTAGCTAGAATACTGCTCATTCCAACACTATAGCCAGTCCACCACCCATGTCGCCAACTTGGTACTGGAACCTCCCAGTGCTGTCTTCGAGCAACCCAGCATCGCCGTAGTTCTCCCAGATCGCCCATCCTCTTCCCTGCGTTTAATGGATCTTCCCTCCCCACCACGACGGCACTGCCTCCACTGCCTTCAATGGCCTCATCATCCTGGGTTGTGTGCTCGTCTCGCCTGCAACATCTCTGTTGTCATTGTATTTCACCTCCAAACCAACCCCTGTGCCCACCACGCCATCTAGCTCCTCCCCTTCAATGTCGACTACTTCACATGCCCGTCACTCCATCTTAGACGCAGCGCAATCTCGTCTCCACCATTCTATCTACAATACGCTGTTACTAATTACTGCCACCCGCCCAGCTTTTGCACTTGTTTCCAATGGCCTGCCCCGTATTCACCTCCTTCACCCCTGCCTGCATTGTGCCCCTAGCAATTGCATCTATGCTTCAGCATCGATGCCAACGGGCCAATGTCCTACTCCCAACTCCACTCATTTGATTGCGGATTTAGTTGCACAGGCAACGACAACAACAATTAGGTGGACAGAGTTTTGTATTCCTGAACCACTCTGCCTTCGTGTTGTTTGACAACAGCAGCAATGCTGACCATTTCTCAGGATGAACGAGATCCTGGGATTCTACGAAGTCGGGCTTGCGACAGTTTCAGGCGAGTTCCTGCGCACAGGGTAGTTAGCGACCAAGTGGGTGAACATGCGAGAGATGTTGGAGGGATATCATGGCAGACTGGTATATGGGTGAATGGATTGGAACGGACATGAAGAAGTGGGGTAGAAGGAAATGGACGAACATATATGTATATCAGACCCAGTGCATGCAGAACACTAGCACAGAGACACTAGCAAAAATTGCCAGGTGAGTACGTGTACACAAACCAGAGTGCATCACAATGGGACTTACCTTGCTATTGTAGAAGCACGGCCGTGCTGTCATAGTCCCACAGCATACACACACTCCGTCGAACACTCCCCATCTCCCTTCTTTACCAACAACTGCGTGCCATCGCTCTGGCCAGTCCCCTGGTATACTCCATCCCACAGCTCTTGCCTCACGCCTCTACCCATGTCTTCAACCAGGCGGCGTCGCTCTGGCCATCCTGGCTATGGTTTCCCAGCTACAAAGGATGATGAAGAGGGTAGTTCAGAGTATACTCAACGCCCAAGCTCAGGCTTTCCCCCATCAGCCCCGGCCACACAGTCTCGGCCTATATCCCCCACCATCTTTCCGTTTGGCCAACGCCATAGGTTGAACACCAACCCCTCCACTACCCCAGGCTCCACTTCTCCTCACAATAACTATAAGCAATTTGCTTCTGCATTCTACACCGTCAATTCCAAATACCGCATTACATGGGAGTGCGCCGAGTTGCTTATGGAGCTCGCCGGGGGATGCAGCCTTCTATGACAAGCGGTCCAACTTCGAGCATCTCGGCTCCTGTTGTTCCAGGCGTAGGAGTCCCAGGGTTGAAAGGACACGAACACACTATAACACTGAAGATGAGTCTAAGCCTCCTACCCCTACTCCTGGTAGCACGCCCTCGTCTTCTCAGCACGGCCCTTTCCTTGCTAGTCCTATGAACATGGCCTGGCATGCATCAACTGGGCGGCATGATCTTAGCCAACGCCAACTTGTCTTACTCAAGGAGATGCTCAATAACGTCCTCAATGTCGGTGGTGCTGTTATCGCAGAAGTAGCGAGAGGTAGCTTGACTATGGTGAACAGGGATTGGAAATGAGGCGATGCCATGAACAGTATCGTCACCCTGCCATCAGAAGAGACTTCTGCCTCCTCTAGTGCAAGCGTAGCTGCCAAGAAGAGGAGAAGCAGTTGCTTGGGAATGACTGGGCTAAGGGATCTGCTGCGCTCTTTAAAGAGAGGTCATACAGAGATCATTGTACCCCCTCCCCTCCAAATCCCCTTGTCTCCTTCATCGCTTAGCACAGAGGAATCATTAGACAGCCGTGGCGGTCATCACTACCCTCATTAGCACATCCCGAGTCATGGTCGGTGCTGAGCCAAGACCCAATCCTGATCCATGTGGTCAGGGAAAGACGTTCGCGCCACCTCTCCATATGGGCAACACCTCTTGTAGTGAAGTCATTCCTTAGACAGCTGTCGCTCGCGTCTATCTTTCACCTCTGACAGAAGACAGGGTATCTCTGTGGACACCCAACTCGGTTGCCTCCTGGTATTCTACGACTAACTAACAAATAACCAGGAGCCTAGTTGAATACCGACGGGTAGGCCAGTAGCTCAGTCGCTCGATACCCATGTTGGCCCTAGCATGGAACAGGGAATGGGAAACATGGAACACCACCTATGGACACTCTTCTTTAGACCTATGGCTGCTCCTCTTTAAACTGCTGTATACTAGTAACTTAGTAGCACTCAGTTGTAATCAAATGGGCTACATTGTTTTTAAAAAATTGCTCTTCCTATGTTGGAAAACCATTGTGAGGTTTCAGAAAACTTGACCTTACTTGGCTGATACTAACAGATACCAGTGAGGATTCTCACTTTGAGGATTCTCACTTTGCGTACTTATGAACCCCTAACTTTTGCACAGAGTTTCGTGTTTGTCCCACATGCACATTTATTTGGCCCATTTGTCGGGTGATCCATCACGAATATTGTCTTTCTATCAAACGTTGACGAGAAACGAGATAGCCAGAGTTCAAAATCATGGATGATATCTTGCAGTCATGCAATCCTGCCTGTTGATATTCCTTTTCCTCCGCATTTCAGGAACCTGACATCTTCATTTGTAGCAGATGACAGACGGCCTGCATATTTCTGCGGTAGGCTCCCTGGAGAAGTTCCCACCAAAATCCTGGACCTGTCCAATCCCAGATGGTGCTATACGGACACTGAAGTTCGAAGCGATTTCGATGGCTTACCTGCTGTTCTTGAACCTCCGAAGATCACAACACTAGTGCCGTCTGGTCTTGCATTTCCATACAAGGTTCCTTAGGGGATGCCACTACACCACGCCGCATAAACCAGAGACCCTACCTCTTCTGGAAGCACACCTAAGCCGCATCGTTGCACCCCCTCAAGTATCGCCACGCTGCTTGCTGGACGACAAATATGAATACGATGACCTAGAGGGCATGATCCAGCTGAAGCCAGGCATACCCTTCACATATGGAATGCCAAATTCCAATCTTCTACTCACCATTGCCTGCCTCCATACACCAGCATTGATGGCAGAATACGGCAGTGATGGACTGCGTGCAATCTCACTCCTGGACAACCTACACCAGCTGACATTTGGATGCAAGGGAAACCCCGGTAATAATCAGCCTGATATATTGCCCATCTATCGTCTAAAGGGTGGGCTCATTCGCAACTCCTGATCTGGCCCAGAAATGCAGGGCTTTCCTGACAGTTCATTCAACCTTGCAAGTACGGTAGGTAATGGAGAAGGCTCAGGATGTTTCATGCCAGCAGTGCAAAATGATACCAGCCCAGCATGTCAGTGCATCAGTGACGTCCTCAAGCTTCTCCATGAGCTATACAGGATCTTGTATCCCCGGAGCCTTTCAAAACTTGAATTCGATCTCCTGGAATTTGACTCCATCGACAATAACTGCTTCTCTGATGGAGGCATTGAGCCAGGATTCACCAGTTTTGCAAATGAATGTCTCATCATTCAGGCGTAACTTTCAAGAATCCATTGGGGAACAGTGAGGGAGGGGATGGTGAAGAACTTACTGCAGATCTGCGATCGGGTGAGCAAATGGTGGGGCAAAGGGGATCATACTTACCAAGCAAGGCAGGCATCAGGCTGGCGGACTTGGCGGCATGGTCGGAAGATCAGGGTGGCGGACTTGGTGCTGTGGACAGATGGCAGTGAGGGGGGGTGAGGGGGGCAGTGAGGGGGGCAGTGAGGGTGGGGAACAAAGGACTTGAGAACAATGAAGTCGGCTTGGGGAGAATCCGATACTTCCCAATTCCACTTCAACCCATGCAATCACAAAGATGGGTGCTTGCAATCACATAACGTGATCCTGATCGTTCTGAAGCGCCAGCCATGGAATTTTGGCTAAGTCCTGCTAAGTCCCTACCTGCCCTCGTCCCCACCTGCCTTCGTTGACCCTCGCCCTGCACTTGGCTCTGGCAGTCACCACACTCCCACTGATTCTGGTAATCACTGGGGGCCCCGTTCCATGGTATGGCACCTGACTCTGGCAGTCACTGTTCATGCCGTGGTTCGAGGGGAAGGGGAGTGAGCATTTGAAATCGAGTGTCCTTTCCATCATCGTCAATGTAGCTCTTCGTTGCTATCCTTATGTGTCATAGTCCACGCCCATTGTCACCAACGACTGACGTGTATGCCTTCTGCCTATCCTCACTCCGCGCTTGACTCTGGCAGTCACTGCACTCCCACTGATTCTGGTAATCACTGGGGGCCCCGTTCCATAGTATGGCACTTGACTTTGGCAGTCACTGCCTGTAGCACAGTTGGAAGGGGGGGGAAGGGTGAAGTCATTGACGGCTCTCACTCACAGACTTCTCTATGTCATCAGTGATGTATTTTGTCAAAGTCTCCATTGCATTCAAGCCGTAGCTCTGTCTCGACCTTACCAGCTCTTCTAGCAGCTTTCTGTTACGTTTACCAACCTCCGCTGGCACCTTTGTTAGCTGATGTGTGGCTCGTTTGTTACTGAAGTCCAAGTCCTCCATCGTTCTGCTGTGAATTTACAACTCTTCTCTTTTGTGTCCGTGTATTCCAAATCTCGTTACTTCGTATTCTGTCAATTATTCTTTGAATTGTCTACATGACTTCGACCATATATGCCACCTTTCTAAATTTGGAAATAGTCGGCGTCCCAATTAGGCAATAGTCGGCCTTGCATGGCTTTCCTGCCACATTTGTTATCTCTCTCACTTTCACCATTATGCGACGTCTAACGAAAAAGGGCAAAGAGCGAGCAAGGCAACAAGTAGACAGGCAGGAGCTAGGAGCATCTGACTGTTCACTTGTTCTGCTGATGAAGCCCAACCACCATCGCGCCAAACAAGACCTTCCCCCTCTTGTTCATACTTACAGGCGCCGGGTCATGACACAGCCATTTAATCTGCTGGAATGACCGAACCAGTCGGGTTTTATTCTAGGACTACGACGTTCAAACGCATGAAGGGATAACTCCCCAACCAAGCTGCCTAACTCCTCAGCTGAGCCACTCAGCAACCACAATGAGTACAATAATGATTTCGGCAGCATCGATTATGGTGTTTTCTCCACAACCACTCATACTCCTTCACATTCACAACATCACATACGCCGAGAAAGTCAATGGACTACATGGTTAACGAAAACCATACCATCCATTCGCGAAGCTTATATGAATTTGTTGCACCAAACGAAGTCCTTGCGTGACTATCCCCCTGAACCCATCAAGCATGTGTGCAAATGCGAGAAAGCTGAGTGTCAAGCTCTAGCAGTGACGATCGTCACTTTTACAAGTAAGTTGATAGACATTCAGCCATCACTGAATGTACTGCTTACAAAGTAATAGAAATAACAAAGTTGAATTTAATAATTTGCTCGTGTCACCCTGCTGCTCGACAACTGGTAGAACTCGGTCTGCTCCCATGTGCACCTGTGCATCCTACATTGGCCATGGATATTCGTGTCCTGGAATTTGTCACGCGACTATTTGTCAATCTCCCACCGAACAACACAGCTTGGTGCACCGCCATGGAATCCTTTTTGGAATATCAAGGATATGCATTGGCAGGGAAAGTAAGTAGAATGCTGGAGATCATGTTGCTGAACTGATATCCCGCTTCCAGGACCCGTTGCAGTGATGTTTTGGTAACGTGCTACAATTTTATCATTGCCTCAAAGATTCGGTGGTAATTGCACTTGATAAAATCACTACCTCTGTCCGCAGTTCTGTAACTGTTGATTCCCCAGGGGCAGAGACAACAGTTACTTCAGCGGCAGCAGATTCACCGCCAGTAGATAATGTCGAGTCTGAGGCCGAGGAGGAAAGCCCTGATATGGCTCCGCCCCTCACCCAAGAACCTTATGCAACACCTAGAAATACTCAGAAATGGCAGCAGGGTGAAAGTGAAATGGATGAAGACAAAGATGTTGATGGATTACTGTTTCCCAGTCCTCTACAGCGCGACAGACTGAGCGAGTATCTTCACGCAAGGTGTCCTTGCTGTTTTGGGGGCGTATTTCCTAGGCCAGAACTCCAAGAGTAGGTCAATATCTTACATTTCTGTTTCTCAATATCTCTAATGTACTTCAAGACCAGATGCATTGGTTTCTCTTGATGCCTGTTTCACCCAAAAGCGGCAGCAAAAAGACCGTGACCCATATCTAGGTCACCCCCGAACAGTATTCCTTCCCAAGGGAGACATTGATGCCACAGAGTCGTACGTAGAGGCAATTCGATTGTCGACGTCTCGCTCTCGCAAACAACAGCAGCAGGAAGACGACAGCAAAGATAAATTTGAAGATGGCATGCCCATTTCCAATGCCATACTTGCAGGGTGCGAGAAGAGCTTCACTGCAGCAGACAATTCTAGAATGAAAGCCAGTACCCAATTCTTCGGATGTACGGCACTAATGGGGCTCATATGTCGACACGATCAGGTACTCTGGTTGGTCAACATGTCATCGGTGGGTGAAAAACAACACTACATAATCGCTCTCTTGGAAACATTATTTCAACATCTGCCACATAACTTCTCAGTTGGCGTACTCTATGACATCGTTTGCCAGCTTCACCGCAGCTGTCTTAAATTCAGCTTCCTTGATCATTATCTCAATCGAATGAGCTTCGGGATATCTGTCTTCCATGCGTTTGGGCACCAGTGGCCTTGTCAAGTGGCTTACCACCCCAGGAAAGTAGTGGGCTTTGGGCTGACGGACGGCAAGGGTTGTGAGTGCTTCTGGTATTCAATCAGTGGCTTGGTAGCCTATCTTCGTGTATGCGGTGTAAGTGATTACATTGTAATATGTAGCACAAAACTAATGGAAGTGACTAGTATCATTGTCTTCTATACACTCTGAACACACAGGTTACGCATAGTTCGCAGAACAGTCTCCTGAACTTAGCCCATTGGTTAACCAGGAAGCGGATGCTTTGTCAAAAGAAACGAACAGAAGCTGAAGATATATTGGATGATTGTGGAGAGGATGAAGACTATCTTCGAAGCGAGTGGGAACACCAGGTGACTCATCAGACAAAGCCTCTACCTTGACAAGGAGCAAACAAGGGGAAGACAGCAGTTGAGGAAGTTCTGTGGCTATCAAAGGCATTTGATGTTACCACGAAATGGCTAGCTCGATTGGAGAGTACGCTTACAAGCTCAGGCACAACTGACTACGAATATGCCCAAGCTGAGCTTCAGCTAGAATCTGCACGAGAAGAGTGGAAGAAGGCCAGAGAGAAGTTGCGAGTTAAACGGAAAGCTCTAGGCATCTCAGGCAATGCCAAGCTGAGCACACTACTCAACAATCCCTACATAGCGGCTCGGCAGAATGCGATCGCTGTCAAACAATGTCTGTGTGAAAGGCTTCAGCACCAAAAGTTCGAGTTAGACCCTCTAGAACATGCACATAGGCGTAAAGCACTTGGTATGTCATTATATATAGTATGCCTTGGCTGGATGTTGATACAGCATTATGTAGACAAGAAAGCACATCAGCAGACAGAAGACGCTGTGAAACGTTGTGAACCTACAATAGACAAGCTTGCGCACCAATATAACAAACTATGTGATAGTATGGAATCGCTGATCAAGGCCAAGAAAGTGTAAGGGGACACTCCTATTTTCTCCTTTTCCCCTGTCTCTCTCCCTTCCTCTTCATTTATTTCTCTTTCTTTTCATTCCACGGACTCGTATTTACTTTCCTCTTCTTCCCTTTCCATTCTACCACACATCCGAGCCTTATCCGGCACATCTGAGCAACATCCGACTCATCTGATGCATTTCCCGCGCCTCGGCCGCACTTCGGCCGCACATCTGATGCATCTGAGCAATATCCGACTCATCCGATGTGTTTCCCTCGCCTCGGCTGCACTTCAGCCGCACTCGGCTGCACTTGCGCATGCCCAGATGCGCTTTGGATGCACGTATACACTTCTGGGCACGTCCGGGTGACCCATACCTTCTTCCCACACCTCTTTACTTCCCATTTCCACTTTCCTGGTTTGCTGGCGCGATTCTTGCATATTCCCTCCACCTTTCTATCACATGTGCCTGCTCATACCTTGTGATATTCTCTGGACTTGTGGCGGGTGTACTATACAGTTCTCCCATCTTTCTCTCACGCTTCTACAGTATATACTTCGCCTCCTAGCATGGAGAATCCTTATCTTGTTCTCTTTGGATTCTCCCTCTGCTAGGCTCGCGCTGTCAGCCATCTTGAGGTTGCCCTTACAGCAGAACAAGATCTCCCATCCTGGCACCAGAGCCCTATGGAAAACGTCCCACACCCCTCCGGACTCGCTCCCGACGTCTTTCCAGTTTTGCGGACATTCCAGACGCTCTCCTGCTACTCCACCCACCTCTGACGACACAAGCGAAGCACCTCCACTCTCTCCTGCCGGCTCCGACATGATGGGCGCATCTATGCAGATCCCGCCATCCGAGCAGCCGGTAACAGACTCCGAGACGTTGCAGACCTTGTGGGCTCAGACATACGAACACCAAAATCAAATCAGCACTATCCATGACACACTCACCTGCATTGAACAACTCCTCATAACACCCTGTCCCTCTACTCCCAAAACGACTCCGGATTTCAGCCTGCAGGGCACCACAGCCTCTCAGCACGCCCCAGGTCGATCTGACACCACCCCACATTCCCGATTGAAGCTGGCATCTCCCCCGATCTTCGACGGAAACTGCAAAGATGGTCGTGCGTTCTACAATGCATGCTCCATCTACTTTCAGCTCTGCCCAGATCACTTTCCCACAGAGCAAGCTAAAATCCTCTGGTGTCTCTCCTTCTTCCAGAAGGATCGAGCTAAAGAGTATGCGGACATGGTGCTTCAGAGCAAGAAGGATCCGTACTTCGAGTCCTGGGCTGCCTTCGCAACTGAATTCCGGACACGCTTCCTTCCAGATCAGGAACGCGAAGCTGCCATGCTCAAGCTAGAGACCACCCAATACCACCAAGGCCGTCGGACTTTCCAGGAGTACCTTGACGAGTTCCAGGACCTCATAGACCAATCTGGATACACTGAAGGCTCCAACATCACAATGAAGTTCTGTCGCGGGTTGGACTCTATCATCCAGAGCCGAGTTGCTGAGTCCGCAGACTGTCCTGGTGAGGATGATTTCGAAGAATGGTACAAGGCGGCACAACGGGTTGCCGACAACCGTGCTGCCAATCACTCCTTCCACTTCGGCATCAACTCCGGCACATCTGGGTCACTCGGCCGACCATCCGTTACTTCCAGATCCGCTCGGCTGCCTGCAGGTATACTTCCCGCGCCTCGGACTCACTTCCCACCTTCGCAACCATGCTTCCAGCCTCTGCCTCCACCAAAGGCTCTCTCGCCTGGCATCCCTATGGATGTCGATCATACCCACTTCCGGCCCGCCACTTCGCAGCTCTGTTACTGATGTGGCAAGCCCGGACACATGTCCTGCGAGTGCCCACTCCGGTTTGACGTCCGGTTCATGATGGCCGAAGAGTGGACGTCCGCTATCGAAGATCTCTTGACTGCGGCTGATGTCATAGAAAGTGCTGGGGCTCCAGAAGGAATAGACGCAGAGGGAACAGCCGCGGCCAAGGAATCGGACACAGCGGATTTTACCCGGACCAATGAGTGACCTGTGTGGCCTCGTTGGTAAACAACCGATTTGCTTGTCTTAGTGTAGACACAATACACGATGATGAACCCGAACCATCCAATGATTCATCCAATGCTAAGACACCCAACCCAGTTACAATCCGCACAATCCGAAGGTTTCGCCCACAGTGGGAACAGTGGCTACCCAGTAGCTATAAGATTTCTGCTCTGCCCGGCAGGCCTTTGCTAGATATATCTGTTGAAGTGCTGAGCACAGATACACAACACCGATGCACTCTGCAAGCCCTGGTGGACTGTGGAGCCACTGGAGTTTTCATGCATCCGTGCTTTGCTGACACTCATGGTTTCACCTGATGTAAGCTGTCCGCTCCAATTCCGGTCTTCAATGTCGACAGATCACCAAATGAGAATGGATCCATCTCCGAAGTCGTAGACCTTGTACTCCGGTTCAAGGATCACACAGAGCGGATGCTTTTCGCAGTCACTAACATCGGCCGACAGGACGTCATCCTCGGGTACACCTGGCTTCGGAAGCACAACCCGGAAATCGACTGGCAAACCAAAGAGGTCACCATGAGTCGCTGCCCATCTGGATGTGACACCTGTCGCAAGGAGTTCCGCTATGACAAGCTGGCCTGACGCAAAGAGTCTGTGCGACTCCAGGAGTGTCGTACAGGCCCAATGCCAACAGTTGAGGAACTCCACTCGGATGATCACCCGCAACTTCTGGACTGCAACGAAGATGAGGACGACACTTCAGCCAATGAGGATCTCGAGGAAGGCGACCGCATCTTTGCAGCCATCCCTCCACCGTCTCTGGAGTATCTTTGCAGTCTTCAGGAAGAACACATCCAGGCTTCGGAAACAGTCTCGCAGCATCTCGCATTGGCTTTCCAGCGCAACAAACCCCATGATCCTCGGAACAGTGCAGTCCCGGATTTCCTTCACGAGTTCGAGGACGTCTTCGCCAAGGAGTCCTTTGATGAACTGCCCATGCTGCGTCCGTTGGACCTTGCCATTGAACTGCTGAGTGGAGCTGAACCAACTTCTACCAAGTGTTATCTGCTGTCCCCCCACAGAGCAGAAACAGCTTGACGAGTTTTTGGAAGAGAACCTCTGGACTGGCCAAATCCGCCTGAGCAAGTCACCCATGGCCGCCCCAGTGTTCTTTGTCAAGAAGAAGGATGGATCGCTCCACTTGGTTCAGGACTACCAGAAGCTCAACAACATGACAGTAAAAAATCGGTATCCGCTTCCACTCATCTCAGACTTGGTGGACAAGCTGTGAAACGCTCACTACTTCTCCAAGCTCGATGTCCGATGGGGTTTCAACAATGTCCGGATTAAGGAGGGTGACGAGTGGAAGGCTGCATTTCAGATGACCCGAGGACTCTTCGAACCCTTGGTGATGTTCTTCGGACTGACAAATAGCCCTTCTACTTTCTAGACCATGATGAACGACCTATTTCGGGAGCTCATTACAGAAGGTGTGGTTATTATCTATTTGGACGACATCCTGATCTACACCAAGACACGCGAGGAGCACCACTGGGTCCTCAAGCAAGTTCTAGAGATCCTTCAAAAGAACAAGCTCTTCCTTCGAGCAGACAAGTGCGATTTCGAGCAGACAAAGGTGGAATATCTCGGAGTTGTCATTTCCGAGGGTAAGATCGAGATGGACCCTGTGAAGGTATCTGGTGTTGCAGACTGGCCGACGCCTCAGACTCGGACTGAGCTTCAATCCTTCGTCAATTTCTACTGCCGCTTCATCAAGGACTACTCGCATATTGCCCGGCCGCTCTTCGATCTCACTTGTGTGAAGGAATGGCAGTGGAATGACTCCGCTCAGTCCGCATTTCTTCGGATCAAAGAGCTGATCACTTCCGAACCTGTTCTAGTGTTTCTGAAGGAAGATAGGCCATATCGGGTTGAAGCGGACTCATTGGACTATGCAACAGGTGTGGTCTTGTCGCAGCTCAATCCGGATGATGGTAAATGGCATCCTGTCGCATTCTACTCTAAAAGTCTACAGGCTGCAGAGCAGAACTACGAAATACATGACAAGGAGATGCTTTCAATCATCCGGGCACTCGAAGAATGGCGGCACTACCTTGAAGGTGCCGAGACTCCGTTTGAGATCTGGACAGATCACAAGAACCTGGAGTACTTCATCAAGGCCCGGAAACTCAACCGTCGTCAAGCCCGCTGGTCCCTCTACCTCTCCCGCTTCGACTTCACTCTCCAACATCGTCCAGGTCGGACTATGGGTAAGCCGGATGCTCTCTCGCGCCGCTCAGACCACTCAGATGGTAAGGACAACAACAAGAATGTGGTCTTGCTCAAACCAGCCTACTTTGCCGTCCATGCCACAGGTGTCACTCTTGAAGGGGATGAGAAGGATATCCTCATGGCTATCTGGACCGGAGTTTATAACACGAAGTTTGAAGATGCAGTGGCAAAGGCGGCAGAGGAGTTGAAGAAGGTGCAGGGCAGCCGCAAGACAGTCTGGAGTGCAGAATGGTCTCAATCAGACAGACTTCTGATGTTCCGGGGTAAGATCTACGTTCCGGACTCACCAGACCTGCGTCGGAAGATTGTAGCCCAGCACCATGACACCAAGGTCGCCGGCCACGCAGGTAGATGGAAAACTCTGGAACTCGTCTCCCGCAGCTACTGGTGGCCGAACATGTCCCGCTACGTCGGATCCTACACCCACCATTGTGACCTCTGTCTCCGGACGAAGGCTCAGAGGCATCCGCCAATGGGTGAACTCCATCCGCTTCCTATTCCAGATGAACGCTGGGACTGGTTGAGTGTGGACTTCATTGTCGAGCCCCCAGAGTCAGACGGATTTGATGCAGTCATGAACGTGGTTGACTCCATGAGTAAACATGCCCATTTCATCCCCACAGCCTCCCTTGGTCTGTTGTGTCTGATCGAGGTCCACAATTCATCACAGAGTTCACCCAAGAAGTTTACCAGATGCTTGGGATCAAGCTGGCCGCATCCACAGCTTACCACTCTCAGTCCGATGGACAGACAGAGCGGACTAACCAGGAACTCGAGTCCTATCTCCGGATCTTCGTCGGAGAGCGTCAGGATGACTGGGCTCGGCTCCTACCTATGGCAGAGTTCGCATACAACAACCGGGTCCATGCATCCACTCAGCAGTCACCATTCCTCCTGGATACAGGCCGCCACCCTCGCCTCGGGTTCGAACCTCATCAGCCACCATCTCGGATGGAGTCTGCAAATGAGTTTGTAGACTGGATGAAGTCTGCGGTTGACAAAGCTCAGTCTGCATTGGTCAATGCTCAGGATGACATGAAGTGCTACTATGATCAACATCGGACTTCCGCTCCAGAGTACCAACCAGGTGACAAGGTTTGGCTGGATTCGTCAGACATTAACCTTGCCCGACCTTCCCGGAAACTCGGACATGCACATCTTGGTCCCTACAAGATCATCCGGAAGGTTGGCAAGGCAGCGTACCGACTCGAGCTCCCACCAGGCTTATCCCGCTTTCACCCTGTCTTCCCTGTTGTCAAACTCTCACCCTTCATTCCAGATCCCATCCCGGGTCGACGCCCAGCTGCTCCACCACCACCACAGCTCATTGATGGAGAAGAGGAACACGAAGTTGAAGAAGTCCAGAATAGCAGACGGTTCGGCCGAGTGTTAAAGTATCTGGTGTGCTGGCAAGGCTATGGCATTGAGCATGACTCCTGGGAGCCTGCGAGCAACCTCTGGCATGCTGCCTGGAAGGTCAGGGACTTCCATGATTGCCACCCAGATGCGATCCGAGTACTTCGGATGACTCCGACGGCCCTCGATCAGTCCTGGGAGCGTTGGTGCAGTCGGAAAGCCCCTGGCTCTGTCCAGTCATATTTTGATATCTTCTCACAGCAATCCGGAGTTTCGGAGTTGGTGAATTCATGGCACAGCAGGCAGGAATCTTCACGTCGGGTCGCCGCAGGCTTGAAAGGGGGGTGATGTAAGGGGTCACTCCTATTTTCTCCTTTTCCCCTGTCTCTCTCCCTTCCTCTTCATTTATTTCTCTTTCTTTTCATTCCACGGACTCGTATTTACTTTCCTCTTCTTCCCTTTCCATTCTACCACACATCCGAGCCTTATCTGGCACATCTGAGCAACATCCGACTCATCCGATGCATTTCCTGCACCTCGGCCGCACTCCAGCTGCACATCTGATGCATTCGCACAATATCCGACTCATCCGATGCATTTCCCGCGCCTCGGCTGCACTTCGGCCGCACATCTGATGCATCCAAGCAATATCCGACTCATCCGATGTGTTTCCCACGCCTCAGCGGCACTTCGGCCGCACTCGGCTGCACTTGTGCATGCCTGGATGCGCTTTGGATGCACATATACACTTCAGAGCATGTCTGGGTGACCCATACCTTCTTCCCACACCTCTTTACTTCCCATTTCCACTTTCCTGGTTTGCCGGCGCGATTCTTGCATATTCCCTCCACCTTTCTATCACATGTGCCTGCTCATACCTTGTGATATTCTCTGGACTTGTGGTGGGTGTACTATACAGTTCTCCCACCTTTCTCTCACACTTCTACAGTATATACTTCACCTCCTAGCATGGAGAATCCTTATCTTGTTCTCTTTGGATTCTCCCTCTGCTAGGCTCGCGCTGTCGGCCATCTTGAGGTTGCCCTTACAGAAAGCTCCACAAGGCTTCCGAGCCTCCACAAAAATTGATATGAAAGGACTCTACTCTCTCAACATCGACGATGACATTTGGCAAGACATTGGACTGCAGGATGATGATGCAACTTCAGCTGAGCCACCTGCATGGCTGAGTCGTGATTTGGTCTGAGAAGGAATAAAAGGGGTACTGGCAAAGGACTGGTGCGATGAAGAAGACACTTGTCTCATTCATGAGCGATGTGCTTTGCAGGAGTGGCTATCCGAGGAGTGGTCAATGAATGAAAAATGCATCAAATGCACAAGTAAGTTACTTTGAATATACATTTAAATGATGACTGATTATTTCAGTAGAGGATGAGGCTACTCGCTATCAGTTTTGCCAATGTCGTGCTGAACTTATCACACTTTGTGCTCATTGGCAAACATCACTAACTGGTATGAGTGTTGGGGATAATCAACCTCCAAGCTGGCAAAATTTGCCTGAAATCCCTTTGATACATGTTAGCTAAAGTAACTTCTAAGGATAAAACATTTACCAAGTTTGGATCTTCTGTATGAAAGATGGTTAGCCTGATGACCAAGGCAACCAAAAAGCCCATGTCGCTGCTGTGGCTTCCATTAAGAAGCATTCAGAGAGCAACTTCATCCCCAGGTATGTATGTGTCTCACCAGACCATGGTCACTACTTGTTCAGACCAAGTAGGAACAGGTGCAGGAGCAACAACAGAGAGGGTGACTGCAGAGGTGGGGGTGATCACAGGGGTGGGGGTGACCACAGGGGCAGGGGTGATGACAGCAGCAGGGGCAATGATGGGTGCAGGGGTAATGACAGCAGCAGGGGTGGAGCACCTGACAGTCCACCATGTCTTCAGGTGATGCCCACGTGGTGCCATGTGGTCAAGTGATCTCCAAATGGTATCCACGTGGTATTTAGGTGGTCAAAATGTGGATTTTGGTTTGGCTGAAATGGCTGAGAAATACCACATTTTGACCACATTTTGCCACTATTTTACCAGATGGACACCAGAGAACAAAACTAGGCAAGTGGTATTCACATAGTAGCCATGTGGTATTTATATGAATTTCCATGTGGATACCACCTCAGTACCATGTGGATGTCACATGTGAGAAATAGTGGTACTCACCTAATATGTATGTGAATACCATGTAGGCAAAATGTGGGCTTTGTGAGATTTTGTGGTGACTTATAGTGATTTATATAGTTTTATACAGCCTTATAATGACTCTTATGATTTTATATGATTTTATTTTATTTTACTTGATTTTATATGAATTTCTAGCAATTTATTTGAGTTTTTGTAGCATTTTCCTGGGTAATTTCCGCTTTGGGACGGCCAGAAATGGGTTAGCAAGACATATCCGAAGATAAGTCATTTTCCTCGAATGGGCACTCATTGGGTGCTTACACCTCATTATTAATATTCTTTTTCTTTTCATTTGTGCCCTTGGCGGATGCTTAATTTCGGTGATCAGCGGAAATGCCACACGCATGTGACTGCTGCGTGCCACGGTGGCACACAGCTTCTTCTTTCCTAACCACCACCATCCTCTCAATTCCCCCCCAACACACGCACACAGAATGCCCCCAAGAGGCCCTCAAAACATGCAAATGGCGTCCACGCATGGTGGAGCACCTGGAAGGAATGAGCAGGAGGGCCAAGCAACGTAAGTGGCCCCCCATTTTTTTTTTCTTTTTCTGACATATCCCACCCCCCACACTCCTTCCCCCACCTCCCACACGCCCCCCTACTCCCTCCAACACTGTCCACGCCCACACATGTCGACGACGTCCCCCCACTCCCTCCAATGCTGTCCATGCCGCCATTCATGCACCCGCATGTCCCCCCACTCCCTCCAACGCTGTCGATGACGTCCCCACAAGTCCCCCCACTCCCTTCAACACCGTCCACACACCCACACTCCCTCCAACACTGTCCACAACCCTGTCTATGCCCATGCATGATGACAACGATGCACTCCCACTCCCTCACACCTTGACAATGCTCACTTTCCTGGACACCCCTATCCCCTGAATACCCCTGGCCCTTGATCATCACCCCTACTCCTGATGCCCCCTTGGCCACCATACACAGGGCTTCCACCAAGCCCAGGTCCACCAGGTCAGCAACCAAGGCCATGCAACAGGAGCTCATGTGAGTTGTCACTGCCAGTAGTGTACCAGTAGCCCATAGTTGTACAGTATAAGTAGTACATATAATAAATATAAATAAATTTCTTTTAAATCTCAAATAAATCAACACAAAATTAACAAACATTGTCTGATAGTGTGGAGATCCCTGTAACCAAGAAACCAACCAGAGCAAAGAAGGATAAGAATATGTGAGTTACTGCCTATATCTTCCTTGTCTGCTGCTTATGCTCATTGTCCGTAGGACCTCTGCTGACCATGATGCTGCTGATGAGGAAGTTAATGAGACTACCATAGAGCACTTGACTGTGTAAGTCTTTCCTTGCCATTATTTGTGACTGTAAAACTCATCTTTTCACACCAGTACTGCTAGGACCCTTCAGGAGAGTGATGCTCCACTTGCACCGCCTGCTCGTCGAGTTGGGACTGGAGTCACCTTGGCTCCAATCACTCCGAGTATCACCATCTCTCGCATCAGGCATGAAGAGCCAGAGGATGTCCCCCAGATCACCACCAAGGACAAGGGAAAAGGTAGAGACCTTACCAATCTGGGTTTGTTGGATGCAGAGGAGGAGAAAGATGAAGGAGAAGATGCTGAGGCTGAGAAGTCTGATGAAGAGGGCAATGAGGAGAAAGATGCTGATGCTGGTAGCAATGGTGATGAAGATGGTGAGCTGAAGAAGACTGACGATGAGGACAACGATGAGGACAATGCTGCTGAGGTGACCATACCTGCTGACTTGTCAGACAATGATGAGGATGCCATGGAGGTCGATCCCACCACCCCCAAGTGCAGGGCTAGTGCTTCACCCACCACAGCTCATCAGATGGGTAAGGGTCTACGCAAGGATATCCACTCATGCCAGTGCTTCCTCCCACCGAGCTTTCCCCTCTCCCATGTCTGATGACCTTGAGGATCTGCAAGGTGCATCCCGTACCATGGGTGGCTTTGCTAGAGGCAAGGCCATGGGTGTTGCCCTCAACATGGCTGACTTTGGTGAATTCTCTTTTTTGCCACCAAGTCCAATTCTGACTTGAAATCCAGACACCAACAAGGAGTCTGATGCCCCACCTGTCATGGGCATGCTCCTTGTCTTCAAGGATGGGTCTTCGCCTCTGGAGGGTGCTGGGCCTGTTGGGGTTAAAGTCCCCATCAAGAACACTCTGGGGCCTGTCCTCACCACTGCTGCCAAGAAGATGATGGCTCTTACTAGTAAGTTACTTCTTTTTGCTTCGTGTTTTTTACTTATTGCTTGTCATCAGACTCTGACATCCTTCTCTGGGATGCAGAGGACCGCTTCTGGGAAGCCAAGGGGCCTTATGCCACCACTGTCAGGGACAATGAGGCTGTCATCTGGGATGACAACAACAAGCTCAGAATTGGAATGGTATGTAAATTCTGACTTGACTTGAAAAAATTCTGACTTTGTTGTAGCAACCTTCTAAGTTTGGCCTCTCCTACCTTCCTCCTCCTTCCCCTTCCATCAACTCCTCTGCTACTCCCTCAGCAGTCTCCTCCATTACCCCCTCTGCTTCCGTCTCCGTCACTGGTACCTCTGCCGCTTCTGTCAACCCTCTCATCATCACCGCCTTTCCCAACGACCCCCTCCTCTTACAAATTGCAACTCGTATGGAGGTGCCACTTCATATGACCAACAGTGGCAAGGGGAATGGTGGTCTGGTCAACATGTACACCCGCTACCAGCTCACTGTAGGTGCCATGGCCAAGTGGTACAGGCTCACCACTCCATGGGATGGGGATCCTGTTGAGGAGGCTCTCCTTTATTCGATTTTTATCAAGAGGACAAACTTCAGCAACTACAGAGGCCTCTTCAAATGCTGTCTCAAGTTTCCCATGCTCATGGACATGTTGTAGAATTCTGACTACAACTTTGTGTCAGAAGCTCATACGAAAGTCTGGGGTGGTCGTGAAGTTGGCAGGACTACTCTGGGGAAGGTTCTGGATGAGTTGGAGGCAGAGGCAGCAGCAGAGGAGGCAAGAGTGGAGGCTGAGAAAGCCAAGAAGGCTAAGGAGGCAAAGAAGAAGGCTGCTAAGAAGGTTACCAAGTAGGTAGCTATTCTTTGTATTAGTGTAAATGCAACAGTCATTTCACTTGTTCTTTTTCGTCTGAACTTCAATGAATTTCAACAAATACTGACTTGCCTAGTTTCTGTTTACAGGCCTTTTGGATGATGCTATTGCTCTCCTTCTTGCTGGGACTCCTTCCCTGTGCTGCTACAGCCCCTCTGGAGGATCTGTTTCCAGACATTCGGTTTGTTGACTTTGCCAAAGTTGTCAATCTGACCTTTGGTGAGAACATCACTCTGGCCACGGTTCTGATGCTCCTCTTTAGCATCACCAGCAACACTGATATTCTCAACCTGCATGGACAGCAGAGGGCTGTGGGTAGTAACAACCAGGTGGTCACCAGCTGGATGGCTGCCTTTGTCCGTGCCATCAAAGACAAGCTTCAGGTTGATGTCTCTAACGTCCCTCCTGAATATCACTTGAATACCACATGGATACCACATTGACACTATGTGACTACCACATTGGACTTGTACTATTTCATAAATCTACAGTCTACACAAACACCGCATATATACCACATGAAGTCCACCTGGTTACCTTCTGGCATCCACCTAATAGCCACTTGAATACCACATCAAAACCACATGAACACCAGGTGGTGATCATCTGTAGATGACCTGAACACTTGATGAACTTGTATAGTTTTTTGCTGAGCTATAAACTTCATTACCACATAACTCCTACTTGGTATTCAGGTGGTATCCAGGTGATCACCACCGAACATCCACGTATCCACCACACAAACACCACATGGTAGTTACCTGAGTACCACTTTGGACTTGTCCATTTCTCCAGAAATCTGTAGGTCACATTAATACCACCTGTGTACCACTTGGGCACCATCTGGTACTAGCTGAGCTCCTGCTCTATGATTGTCAGGATATCTGTAGTACCCTAGTCACATTTGTACCACTTGGCCTCCACTTGGGTACCACATGGTCACCATCTGACTATGTCATCTTTCTACCACCTTTCTGACACCCCAACTGTAAGGGGACACTCCTATTTTCTCCTATTCCCCTGTCCCTCTCCCTTCCTCCTCGTCCCTTTCTCCTTTCCTTCAACCCACAGACTCTTACTTACATCCCTTTCGTTCCCCTTTGTTCCCTTCCCTTTCCACTTCCTATCTGTCCACTCCTTTCGCATCCGAGCCACGTCCGGTGACTCCGGAGCCTTCCTGCACTTCGGACTCACTCAGACTCGTATATACACTTTGGGGCTCGTCTGGGCTACCTCTATCCTCTTTCCCCACTTCATTGTTCTTCGCTCTTACTTCCCCAGGTCGCTGGCACGACTCATGTACATTCCCCTTACACTTCATTATCACATCCCCCCTCGTACCTTGTGATATTCATTCGGACTTGTGGCTGGTGTACTGTACAGTTATCCTTCATTCCTCCCATGCTACTACAGTATATACTTCGCTTCCTAGCATGGAGAATCCTTATCCTGTTTCTTTGGATTCTCCCTCTGCTAGGTGAGCAGCTCTCTCATGTATTGTAGTTAGTCTTATTCATTACCTTTAGATTCTCCCTCTGCTAGGCCTGCACTGTCGGCCATCTTGAGGTTGCCCTTACAGCAGAACAGGATCTCCCATCCTTGCACCAGAGCCCTATGGAAAACGTCCTGCGCCACTCCGGACTCGTTCCCGACGTCTCTCCAGTTTTGCAGACATTCCAGACGCTCTCCTGCTACTCCCACCCACCTCTGAGGACCCAAGAAACTCCATCCCTCACCCCCCTAACAACTCCGAAATGACGGGCGCTTCCAGCCAGATCCCGCCATCCGAGCCAGCTGACTCGGGACCGGACTCCGAGACTTTGCAGACCTTGTGGGCTCAGACGTACGAACATCAAACCCAAATCTGTTCCATCCATGATACACTTGCCCGAATTGAAGAACTCCTCCTAACACCCCGTCTGACTACTCCGAAAACAACTCCGGACTCCGAGCTGAGGGGCACCGCAGCCTCCCAGCACGCCCCGAGTCAATCCAAAAACACTCCGCGTTCCCATCTGAAGCCTGCCTCTCCCCCAATCTTTGACGGAAACCGCAAGGATGGCCGCGCATTCTACAACGTGTGCTCCATCTACTTCCAGCTCTGTCCGGACCACTTTCCAACCAAGCAGGCGAAAATCCTCTGGTGTCTCTCCTTCTTCCAGAAGGATCGAGCTAAAGAGTACGCGGACATGGTGCTCCGGAGTCTGAAGGATCCGTACTTTGAGTCCTGGGCCACCTTCGCAACCGAATTCCAGACTCGCTTCCTTCCGGATCGGGAACGCGAAGCCGCCATGCTAAAACTGGAGTCCACCCAGTACCACCAAGGCCGTCGGACTTTCCAGGACTACCTCGATGAGTTCCGGGACCTCGTAGACCAATCCGGATACACTGAGGGCTCCAACATCATAATGAAGTTCCGCCGTGGATTGGACTCCATCATTCAGAGCCACATTGCCGAGTCCGCAGACTGTCCGGACGAGGATGACTTCGAGGAATGGTACAGGGCAGCGCAGTGGGTTGCTGACAACCGTGCTGCTAACCAGTCCTTCCACTTTGGTGTGCACTCCGGTAACTCCGGACACTCTGGACCCCTCGTCCGACCAGCAGCCAACTCCGGAGTCGCTCAGACTCCTGCGGGTGTACTTCCCACACCTCGGACTCTACTCCCGCCTCTGCAGCCTCCTCCGAAGGCTCTCTCACCTGGCGTCCCTATAGACGTTGACCATACCCGCTGTCACACTCAGTGGGGTTTTCACTAAATGCTTTGGATGTAGTCAGATCAGTCTAGATAGATCGGACAGTCACCCAAGTTGTTGCAGGCTAGAGGTGTGTTATCAATAGTGATGGCTTTTGGGGGGATTATACTACGAAGTAGTACAAATAGGGGAAATAGGAGTGAAAAGGGAAAAAGATCGGAGGTAAGAACAAGAAGTTAAGATAAACTTCCCAACACAACAATACAGACTACTCAACAAGTGAATAATATGTAGGTAGACACAAACAAATAGTAAACTGACTGGGACAAGTAATACTGAGACGAAGGATAATCCTGACTGAGTATACTAGCAATGGCTCCAATAATACAAAACTGCAATATGACAATTCAACTGATTGAAGCTCTAGGTCAGACGTTTCTGCTAGATTACTTCCAATATTTACTAAACACCTATAGAATCGTTCTATAGTCTAATGCTTAGCCAGCAACGGTCTATACGGAATCAATATAACTGGGGAGCAATCACTAAAGTATAAAGACTTAGAGGTGTACACAAGACACTTAATCTTATTTCTCTAGCAAGGGTTTCACAGGTCAAAAGTACTCAATTATTGACTAATCAAGTCTATTCTTTACTATGTAACCTAACAGTAATATTCTACTTAATAAAAAGTAGGTACTGCAAAAGGAATGGAGGGAAGAGGATGAGAAATGGAGGAGGGAGAGGGGAATGAATGGAGAATTCAAGTATATTCTTCAATTCTGCAATGATTCAATTCTCTAATTCCACAATTCTTTTGAATGGAGAATTCAGGTGTATTCTGCAATTCTTTGAATTCTACAATAATTCAATTCTCAATACCTATCTACTACAATTTGGGGTTTATATAGACTACAAGGGGAGGGAGGCTGTGCAGTGCCAAACATCTCAAGGCTATGCTAAATGACTCAATATGAGTCTATATGAGTCTATATGACTCCATATGACTCATATTGTCATATGAGTCTATATGACTCCATATGACTCATATTGTCATATGAGTCTATATGACTCCATATGACTTATATTGTCATATGACTCTATATGACTCATATTGTCATATGACTCCATATGACTCATATTGTCATATGACTCCATATGACTCATATTGTCATATGACTCCATATGCCTCATATTACCATATGACTCATATTGTCATATGACTCCATATGCCTCATATTACCATATGACTCATATTGTCATATGACTCCATATGACTCATATTACCATATGACTCTATATGACTCATACTTTTGGCAGAGTAGATCTTTGATTTGTAATAGCCAAGCCTAATAAATGATGACTCACTGCCTATTGGGGTCTAATCTATACATTCTAGCTTATTCTTCAAATTCCTATGACATCATAGATTATATGAAGTTATTTAACTTAAGCAGAATGTTAGAATACTAATTAGGGGTCCCAGGAGTTGATAGGGGAATAGGGGAAAGAAAGAAATAATGTCTATATCATAATGGGAGGTCCATTTGATTTGATTCAACTTGCCAAAATATGTCTTGGTTTTATAGTAGCATATGAAATAGCTACAAAACACCAATATTCATGTCACTTACTTCAAATTCCAATTTGAAGTATGACACCGCTCCCGACCCGCCACTTTGCAGCTCTGTTACTGATGCGGCAAGCCTGGCCACATGTCCCGTGAGTGCCCACTCCAGTACGATGTCCGGTTCATGACCACCGAGAAGCGGATGTCCGCCATTGAAGATCTCTTGACTGCGGCCAATGTTGTAGAAAGTGCGGGGACTTTGGAAGGAATAGATGCTGAGGGAACGGCCCCAGTTGAGGAATCGGACACGGCGGATTTTGTCCGGACTAACGAGTGATCAGTGCGACCTTGTTGGTAAATAAACCGATTTGCTTGTCTTAGCGTAGACGAAATACAAGATGATGACTCCGACCACTCTGATGATTCATCCGACGCTAAGCAAACGACTCCGGTTACAATCCGCACACTCTGAAGGTTTCGCCCGCAGTGGGAATGGTGGCTACCCAGTAGCTATAAGATTTCTGCACTGCCCAGCAAGCTTTCGCTAGATATACCTGTTGAAGTGCAGAGCACGGATATGCAACACTGATGCACCCTGCAGGCCCTGGTGGACTGCGGAGCCACCGGAGTCTTCATGCATCCGTGCTTCGCTGATGCCCATGGTTTCACCCGACACAAGCTGTCCACTCCGATTCCGGTCTTCAATGTCAACGGATCGCCAAACGAAAACGGATCCATCTCCGAAGTCATGGACCTTGTACTCCGGTTCAAGGATCACACAGAACAGATGCTTTTCATAGCCACTAACATCGGACGGCAGGACATCATCCTTGGATACACCTGGCTTTGGAAGCACAACCCCGAGATTGACTGGCAGACGAAGGAGGTGACCATGAGCCATTGTCCATCAGGATGCGAAACCTGTTGCAAGGAGTTCCGCCATGACAAGCTGACCCGACGCAAGGAGTCCGTGCGACTCCGGGAGTGTCGTACGGGTCCGATGCCAAGGGTTGAGGAACTGCACTCAGACGATTTCCCACAGCTTCAGGACTGCGAGAACGATGATGAGGATGATGAGGCTACAACTCCAGATGACTCCGGACTTGAGAAGGGTGACTGTATCTTTGCAGCCATTCCTCCTCCGACTCCGGAGTACCTTCGGAGTCTTCAGGAAGAACACATCCGGGCTTCAGAGACGGTCTCGCAGCGCCTCACATTGGCTTTCCAGCGCAACAAACCCCACAATCCTTGGAACAGCGCAGTCCCAGACTTTCTTCAGGAATTCGAGGACGTCTTCACAAAGGAGTCCTTTGATGAACTGCCCATGCCATCTCTGTGGGACCATGCCATTGAGCTACTGGACGGAGCAGAGCCGACCTCTACCAAGTGCTACCCGCTGTCCCCTGCAGAGCAGAAACAGCTGGACGAGTTTCTGGAAGAAAATCTCCGGACTGGTCAGATCCACCCCAGCAAGTCGCCCATGGCCGCCCCAGTGTTCTTTGTCAAGAAAAAGGACAGATCGCTCCGCTTGGTCCAGGACTACCAGAAGCTCAACAACATGATGGTCAAGAATCGGTACCCACTTCCACTCATCTCGGACTTGGTGGACAAACTCCGGAACGCTCGCTACTTCTCTAAGCTCGACGTCCAATGGGGTTTCAACAATGTCCGGATCAAGGAGGGTGACGAGTGGAAGGCCGCATTCTGGACTACGCGGGGACTCTTCGAACCCTTGGTGATGTTCTTCAGACTGACCAACAGCCTGTCTACCTTCCAGACCATGATGAACGACCTCTTCCGGGAGCTCATTATGGAAGGTGTTGTCATTATCTATCTGGATGACATTCTGATCTACACCAAGACGCGAGAAGAGCATCACCAGGTCCTCAAACGAGTCCTAGAGATCCTCCAGGGGGAACAAGCTCTTCCTCTGAGCAGACAAGTGTGATTTCAAGCAGACCAAGGTGGAGTATCTTGGAGTCGTCATCTCCGAGGATAAGATCGAGATGAACCCCATAAAGGTTTCCGGAGTTGCAGACTGGCTGACCCCTCGGACTCGGACTGAACTCCAATCCTTCCTCGGATTCGTCAACTTCTACTGCCGCTTCATCAAGGACTACTTGCATATCGCTCGGCCTCTCTTTGACCTCACCTGCACAAAAGAATGGTAGTGGAATTACTCTGCTCAATCCACATTTCTTCAGATCAAGGAGCTGATCACTTCAGAACCTGTTCTGGTCTTTCCGAAGGAGGATCAGCCATACCGGGTCAAAGCGGACTCATCGGACTGCGCTACGGGTGCAGTCTTGTCGCAGCTGGATCCGGATGATGGTAAATGGCATCCTGTCGCATTCTACTCTAAAAGTCTACAGTGCAGAGCAGAACTACGAAATACACGACAAGGAGATGCTTTCAATCATCCGGGCACTCGAAGAATGGCGGCACTACCTTGAAGGTGCCAAGACTCCGTTTGAGATCTGGACAGATCACAAGAACCTGGAGTACTTCATCAAGGCCCGGAAATTCAACTGTCGTCAAGCCCGCTGGTCCCTATACCTCTCCCGCTTCGACTTCACTCTCCAGCATCATCCAGGTCAGACGATGGGTAAGCCGGATGCTCTCCCACGCCGCTCGGATCACTCGGATGGTAAGGACAACAACAAGGATGTGGTTTTACTTAAGCCATCCTACTTCGCTGTCCGTGCCACAGGTGTCACTCTTGAAGGGGAGGAGAAGGATATCCTCACGGCTATCCGGACTGGAGTGCGGGATGTGAAGTTTGAAGATGCAGTGGCAAAGGTGGCAGAAGAGTTGAAGAAGGCCCAGGGCAGTCGCAAGACAGTCCGGAGTGCGAAATGGTCTCAATCAGATGGACTTCTGATGTTCTGGGGTAAGATCTACGTTCCGGACCCACCGGACTTGCATCAGACTATTGTAGCCCAGCACCACTACACCAAGGTCGCAGGACATGCTAGCAGATGGAAGACCCTCGAACTCGTTTCGCGCAGCTACTGGTGGCCCAACATGTCCCGCTACGTCAGATCCTACACCCGCCATTGCGACTTCTGTCTCCAGACGAAGGCCCAGAGGCATCCGCCCATGGGTGAACTCCATCCGCTTCCTATTCCAGATGAACGCTAGGATCGTCTGAGCGTTGACTTCATTGTTGAGCTCCCGGAGTCCGATGGATTTGATGCTGTCATGAATGTGGTCGACTCCGTAAGCAAACGCGCCCACTTCATTCCGACTCACACCACAGTGTCCGCCCTCGGATCCGCCAACTTGTACCTGCAGAACGTCTGGAAGTTGCATGGACTCCCTCAGTCCGTTGTGTCTGACTGGGGTCCGCAGTTCATTGCAGAGCTCACCCGGGAAGTCTACCGGATGCTTGGAATCAAGCTGGCTGCCTCCACTGTGTATCACCCTCAGTCCGATGGACAGATGGAGCGGACTAACCAGGAACTCGAGTCCTATCTCCAGATCTTCGTCAGAGAGCGTCAGGATGACTGGGCTCGGCTCCTACCTATGGCAGAGTTCGCATACAACAACCGGGTCCATGCATCCACTCAGCAGTCACCATTCCTCCTGGATACAGGCCGCCACCCTCGCCTCGGGTTCGAACCTCATCAGCCACCATCTCGGATGGAGTCTGCAAACGAGTTTGTAGACTGGATGAAGTCCGCAGTTGATGAAACTCAGTCTGCATTGGTCAAGGCTCAGGACGACATGAAGCGCTACTACGATCAGCATCAGACTCCTGCTCTGGAGTACCAACCGGGTGACAAGGTTTGGCTGGACTCGTTGGACATCAACCTTGCCCAACCTTCCTGGAAGCTTGGACACGCACAACTTGGTTCTTACAAGGTCGTCCGGAAGGTTGGCAAGGCAGTGTACCAACTCCAGCTCCCTCCGGGCTTATCCCGTCTCCATCCCGTCTTCCCCGTGGTCAAACTCTCTCCCTTCGTTCTGGACCCCATTCCAGGCAGATGCCCTGTCACTCCGCCACCTCCACAGCTTGTTGACAGAGAAGAGGAACACGAGGTAGAAGAGGTCTGGAATAGCAGACGGTTTGGTTGGGTCCTGAAGTATCTGGTGCACTGGCGAGGCTATGCTATCGAGCACAACTCCTGGAGGCCCGCGAGCAACCTCCAGCATGCTGCCCAGAAGGTCAAGGACTTCCATGATCGTCATCCGGACGCAGTACGGTTACTCCGGATGAGTCCGATCACTCTGATGACTCCTCTACCACGAACAGAAGTGGACTTGAGTGGCAAAAGTGGTACCCACATGGTATTCATGTGGCAAAAAAAGTGACAGAAAGTGGATGGGTGGTCATCACATGGGCATCACATGAAGATGTGGTGGATTGCCAGATATACATTAATTCCACATATCATCTGGTGGGGGCACATCATCTTCTACAGCAATATAACCAAGAGGAAGTGGCACTCAATCTCCTGCAGCCTCACACCAATACCATGTAGTGTAATCAGCTGGTAGTTCATAATCATCACCTGCAGGCTCAATTTTCAGACTGCTACATGTTTGACCTCCTCTGCCATGAAACTGATCCTCAAAGCAAACCTTCTTGTTTGCTGGAATGGAGCCTGAAGTGCTGATGGGAGTGGATATAAAGGGATCATTGTGAGTTTCTGTTGAATCTGCATGCCTCCTTTTCTTCACATTTGCACTATTCCACCAATGTTGTGAACTGCTTTTCAAGTGAATCACATCACCACAAGATACTCCCAGCTCGACCAACCTCTCATCTGGAACCAAGTGCAAGATGTCCGGCCCATATTTATCCTGCCCCAAGCTTGCTTCATAATGCAGAGCATCAGGGACTCCTAAGTTATCTTCTGCATGCTTGAGGAAGCAATGGAGCTTTGAAGAAGTAGGCAATGGTGGGAATGATGAATGGAACATGGTAAGGTGAGTTTCAGATGCAGCCATTGTGTGATTGGGAGTAACACGGCCTGTCAGTGCTGCAAGACCTGTGACAATTGTTGCTAAGTGGCCCAGATCTAATGGGATTGGACTTGGAGATGGTGTCGCTACCTGAGTGTTGGTGAGTCCTTGTAATGCACAAGTGATTGGTGTTGCTAATGGCCTTCCAGTGCGAAGTGCAGCCTGGTGGTTCGCCATATTGAAGATGTCCTGGTTCGGATACTTCTCAACAGTTACACCAGGGATGGATTCATACTACAAAAAATGAGCCATAGATCATGCTTGCACTGAAGAACACCCACCAATGCATGTGCCCATGCTGCCATCATGAGGGGTGTTAGGTGGAATGTTTCATTAGGGCCGATATAGGTGTAACTTTTATCATGATCATTTCCGCACTTCTTCTCAAGGACTTCCCAATAATGTGCTTTTCCTTTGCCATGCTTCTGGAGTACTGCATTGAGGAATTTGACATAGATGTCTATATTTGCAGCAAAGTGGAATGGTAACTCCTTTGTCTTCATCAACTTCTGGTCTTTTGGTTTCCCTGGTTTCCCAACTGCTGGAATGGTAGTATGATATGTGAGTTGAGTAAGCACCTGAATGGAAGGCAGCAAGCGCAGTGGGTCATCTTCAGGAGGTGGTGAGCTTTCCTCTTGCTCATGCTCATTGTCTGAGTTCAAGCGAGACATAGTTGAGAGGGAAAAGACAGAGAAAAATATGTATGGATATTCTACAGGTATTTACAGGTAGCCCGATGCCCTGAAATACCCTAACACCTTTTCTGGAGTGATACACTGACATGCCATATCTAGAATACACAATGACTCGTTCTGCCAATTTCAACAAAGGTAAGCCTTGATGGACAAGAAAGCTTGCTTGATCGGGTTCAAGTCTGGGGAATATGGTGGTAGCAAGACTAGTTTACACACTGTTCATTAGAGTTAGTGCACATGAAGATGATTTATACATGAGATATACCTACATCTTTCATCAACAAGTGCCTGTATTTCCTCAGACTGGTGAATTGTGCAGTTGTCCAACACTACAGAGCCAAAGCTGGTACACCAATCTCCATTCCTACCTGTTGTTGCACTTGAGCTAACCTTCATGTGCAGTGGAAACTCTCAACCGAGTAATTCTGAAGTGAACTGCCATGGCCTCTGTAAGGGGACACTTCTATTTTCTCCTTTCCCCCTGTCTCTCTTCCTTTTTATTCATTATTTTCTCCTTTCTTTCCTTCTATGGACTTGTGGCTGGTGTACTAAACAGTTATTCCACTTTCCTCCCACACTTCTACAGTATATACTTTGCCTCCTAGCATGGAGAATCCTTATCTTGTTCTCTTTGGATTCTCCCTCTGCTAGGTGAGCAGTTTCTCATGTATTGTAGTAGCTCTAATCATACCTTTGGATTCTCCCTCCACTAGGCTCATGCTGTCAGCCATCTTGAGGTTGCCCTTACAGAATCATAATATTTTTGCTACTTTGGGCAACATTATTTAAGAGTTATCTTAAATAACTTCATGCTACTTAGTGCCCAAGTATGGGATAATTAGTGTTCAGTGCATGCAGTGCTAGTTCCATAAACTGAAGCATGTTGTTGTAACTTCTGGGGGTTCACCACTCCCATTTGTTACGGGTCCTGTAATGGAGTTTACGTAATGAAAGGATCCATTTTTTACTTGGGGGATTGCGCGGGCGCTTACAAAAGAGGGTGGCTACTGAAGTAGCCGGTACCCGGTTCATCGGGCTTTGTAAATCTCTCATCGACTGTTGTTAATCTTAGTGAGTTATAGTCAATTCAATCTTCTTATCCTTCACGTGTTTCTGTCGCTTCTCACAACGTCCAACAACCTTCGTATCTTACTCGTTGCCACCACCGCTCTCTATGCTGTCGCCCCTCTCGTTTGTTCCTCGGAGGTTACTCCGAACACTACCCCGATGCTATAAAGCGTCAGCCATCCTTTCGCTCGCAAACCTCGACTTTCGCCTTGCTAACTTCACGTGTTCGTCTCGTAGCTCCCTCTCATTCACACCGACGATGTCCGATGCTTCCCTCCCTCCAGCAGCTCATGAACAGCTGCGTGAACGGTTCTACCCAACGCACAATGAACAGCTTCACCCCACAGGGGGCAGGCAATTCCATCCGACGGTGTGTGCTCAGCAGGTCCACCATCTGGGGCATGGTCAGTTCCAGTCCCCAGCCCGCGCTCAGCAGTTCCAGTACCCAGCCCGCGCTCAGCAGCCAGCGCGTGGTCCACATGGTCAGCCCTTCCACTCTGCCGCGCCTTTGCTTCTGGACCATCAGCAACTTCGGAGCGTTCAATTCACGGCGACGAACATATTGATTGGGGCCTTTGCCTCTGGTACCCTCTCGTGCGTCGTTTCTTTTTTTGCTGTTCCTTCGCTTACGCTTTGACTTTCTAGCTCACTCAACAACGAGATATTGCGCCGCCGTGCTGAATACCATCTCCAATGGCACCCCAATGCACTTGACAGCGAGCAAGCTCGCGTCGTTGTCTCCCAGACTCGATGCCTAGTTCTGGTCAGTCTCTATGTTCCTCTTCCTTTTTACTGTCATTGATCCTCACTGTCTGCCACAAAGTCGCACATAGAAGAAGCCTGCACATCCATCACCATCCGCTTCGCCGTCCTTGGTGTCGCCCTTGGTACGAGCCCCGTCGCCTCTTTTCAACTCTTTTCTAACTCGACCTTACCTCTGGATCTCTCCTTCTATAGAGCCGATACGCCGCTATCTACAGAATTGATTGCACATCTTAGTTCAACTCTGGCCAAGCCTGTTGGTCCGAATCTCTGATAGTTACGCTACATACAAATCTACTTGTCCAGTCAATGACACTGTGATCTCACTCTTCCAACATGCCCTCTCCTCCATCATGTTCTTCTGCACCTTCATTCATGTCGATTCTGGCATGCAAAGCTGCTTTGCTCTTGTGTGTCTTGAGATCCGAAGTGTATGGGTTGCGCTGTTTCAAACGTTTGGGTTGCACGGGAATTGCGCCATCAATTAGGGTCCTTGCCGTTGTTGCGTCCTAGAGTCATTGCGATGTAAATGCCTGCAATAGCATTGTGGTTCTGATGTACCGTTGTCAGGTTCCCGTCCAGCAGGGTCACGCTCTGAAGGATCAACTTGACTGTGAAGTTCCCCTTGCTTGGGATACACATCATGGACACCATGATTTCCACGATATCCCCAATCTGGAAGATAATTGGCGCAGTGGGAGTGTACCTATACGGGTGTTAGCTCCTGTAAATTTTCTGAGGTAGGAACTTGCCTTTTTTCACCATCACTGTCAGTCAATATGTAATAGTCGACGGAGTTGTCCTCCGTGTGCAGATATTTCGACTGATCGACTTTTGCCAGAGTTCCCCGAGGGTCAAGCTCGGCATTTACGTTTACGGTCTCAAGGCTGGCACACTGTTTGGCTGGTGTGAAGAAGCGATTGCTGGCTGATATGGTGAGGTGTTGGTCACCATTTGTGTCACACTCTATTTGCTGCTTGCCCAGGAACTCAGGAGTCGGAATCAGCCTTGCGTTGGGAGTATACCGGCTGAACATTGAGTATGCCCGACGACTATTCTCAACTGTCTGCTCAAAACACTTTGAACCCAATCCAGTGAGCGTGATACTCTGTCGAACGTGCGCAAGGCGTTTCAGATCGTCGGGGCGACTGTGTAGATTGCATTGAGGTTCATGGAAAACTGAGAGCTACCAGTTGACTCACCTCGTCCTAGCTTCAAAGGGCGGGAGGTTAATCTTGCATACAATCCCTTGGAGTGCGACGGTAGCTTCTTCCGTGTCCCCTGTTTTATCGTTGCGTTGTGTTAACCTTGACGCCACATCGCCGTCTTGCCTGGAAATGCAAAGACCAAAGGTTTTGGTCGTCTCCTGCATAATACATTACCACATTAGTCTAAAGTATAACTTTGAATGCAATCAATGACTTACAGCATCCATGCCATACATCTGGGGGCTTGTTGCCTCGGTCGTTCATTGCGTAATGATGTGATCCAATGTTTCCACTGTATGGAGATTAGCTCGAGGGGGTGTAGGGTGTGGGCTAGGCTTGCCTGCTTTAACCTTGTTGTAATGGGCGTCCATGGTTTCTGATCTACATTGCTGAAGAGGCTGGTGTGGCTTTATAGCTTTCTGAACACGCGCGTTGCACGTCGAGACTTGAGGCGAACCTGTGGGATTCGAAGAGTAGGAAAGCGCGGCCACGTGCTCAGGTCCTCCGCCCCAGGCACCAAATAGACATCCGACCTCGAGGACACAACCGACACCTTAATTGTGTCGTGATCGCGCTGTAGCTATATCCTTTTCTACTTCTTTTCTTCAAGGGCTTCACATCGTATTCAACCGACTGGCACGATGATGCCCTGTTGTTCATTCCGTGAAGCGCATTGAGGAGTGGACGAGTTTTTTTAAACTCTTTTTACCTTGCTTTTCTTGTTCTGTATTCCCCGCCGCTCTTTTTGCATCTCCTCCCGTTCCCGCCCTTCTTCGACTTGTACTTTGACATCGGGAGCCTGAAAACTCTCCCGCTTGGCCGCCTCATTCAGACTTATCACCATGTTGATGCTGCCCGCCGTCCTTTCGTGAATTTGCTATTCCTCGCCCTCCGTGGCTTCTGTCCTCAAGGCCTCAAGCTCGGCCTTCATCTCCAGGCGTCCGACATTCCCTGTTCACTGTCATGCTTGGCTGCTATAAGTGTGTTGTCATATCCCCATTGTCAACTCAGACAACTATCGACGTTGACTACCCCCCCAACTTTCAGTTTTCAAACCATTTTGACTATGGCTCCTCGTACTTCTAGGTTCGTGGCGCTATATCAGCTATACGCATTGTTTATCACTCATATTGACTGCCTTATGACTAGCCGTGACCGCACGACCATTCGATCCCGTAAGGCATCGGCAGGAAAACCGGACAACGGCAGTGGTGATGTTCAGGCGACGCCCCCGACATCCCCCATATCTATCCCACCTACGCCTCGTGCTACACAAATTTCCCCCCACAAGAGAGAGTTACCCACAGATGCCCCTGCTGTTCAGATGAGGTGTGGATGTTGTCCTGTGTCCACTACATCTTCAGCTAACAATCTGTTTCCTGTAGTAACCCCATGCCCCCCCCTGCGATCCCCCGACGCCTCTCCTTTGGCTCAGTCGACGAAGTGGAGGTTATCAAGGAGTCTCAGCTTGTCAATGTTTCTGCTACGCCAGATGAGGAGGTGTCATTCGGAGAGTGTGAGCCTGTGTTGGCTGATTTAGATATGGAAGATCAAGCGGCTGTCACTCAGGTTAAGAAAGGTGTTGGCAAACACAAGTATGTGGGTTTCAAGCTATTTTAACTCTCGATATATGCTTAAACGTCGTATAGGCATGAGTCGCCTACGCCTTCCCCTTCCCCTGCGTACACCCTGTCCTATCTTTTATCACCGCTCTGTCTAATTCCTTCTAGATCCACGGTGAAGGCATCGAAGAGGCCCAGCGCTGTCGCGTTGAAGGCTAAAGGACGTATTCAAGCAAGTCCTGCTAAACGGTGAGCCCCTTGCTGTTTCTTCTTTCAGTATGCTGAAGCGCAGTCCTAGCCCTCGGCCCACCACCCGACTTGACTCAGACGATGAGAGTGTGGTGGTCATTTCATATGACTCCGGCACCAATGACATAGCCAAAGAGTTGTCAGAAAGCGAGGTCGACGAGCTTCTGCCTGATACCCCAAGGCCTACTCTGATAGAGCAGTCACTTGTCCTCTCCATGCTCAATGTCGAGGTCGAAGAAGACAACGACGGAGGAGACAAAGGTGAAGCGGAGGGCCAGGAGGAGGGTGACATTGCAGCTGCCTGGGACGAGCCCTCCCCCCCTCCAACCAGGCTTGTCAAGGTGGCGAGCAAAGGAAAAGCCAAGGCCGAACCGAAGCCCATTAGCTTCGCATCTCTGTCTTCCAGGCGTCGACCGGCTACTGCTTACAAAAGCAAGGTACTAGCAGGCAAGCCTGCCCCTCCCCCAGTTGTTGCTACAGTGGGCAGCTCCTCTGCTGGCATCTTCCCTAGTGCACAAAGCAAGGGAACCATTGGAGGGATGTAAGTCGTCGCATTTCCTTGGATTGGTCCATTGTTAATGTTCTTGTAGTGAAGATCCAATATTCCTCATGTCTTCAGACGATGAAGACTTCAAAGGCCCTCCAGCCGTCAAGAACGTCGCGCAAACCGGTCGTACTCCATCTTCAGCCCTGAAGGGCCAACCTGCAAAGATGTGTGGTCCTGCAATACGCGCTGCCGCTGTAGCCACCAAGGCCTTGGCAAAAGTCTTCGGGAGTGGCGGAGATGGCGGCGAGCCTGACCCCGGAAATGGGTGCGTCTCCAACCCTGCTTTACATCACTTACTAATATACCTCTCAGCAGCAATACTGCATTCGAGAACGGTTCCAACGGCGAAGGCTTCAATGCTACTGAACGCCATGAAGAGCTTATGGATGAGATCGTGTTCCCTGGGATTCCCCCACTTCTCAGAGACATCGTCGTCCATCTTCGAGCCTCTGGGATAACTCAGCATCTCTGGTACATCCCTCCTTCCTGTTTTCCTAAGCCACACTCACAAGTCACTTTAGCCACAGTGAGCTTTGTCCTAGGTATACTGGACGCGATGATCCAGAGGGTAGAATGCCCAACATATTATATGTTCTAGCCCGGATGCAGAACGAGTATGCCGCAGTGTATGTCGTCCTTTCCCGACGCCCGGCTGCATACCCACTTACATCTTCAGGCCTATATTTGATTCACTCCTTTTCTGGGGGTTCGCAAACTATGTCAACCCTCTGACGGCTGATCCACAAGCCTTCCGCATCATCACCAGAAAGGTGGTGTTCAAGTCTGGGGTTTACAGCACACACCCTGCAATGTTCGTTATGCCTATTGTTGTGAAGAAATCCGACCTCCTTGCGCCTCAGAAAGTCAACGACAAGTACCTGGACGTGCACCTTCGCTTAACCGGTTGGGTCTTCGACAAAGTCTTCGAGCTTTTCTCAACCTTCGTGGGCACCCTCCTCAACCAGGACACAGTCTATGCCTACATGACATCCTCTGCCCTTCAGTTCAGCTCGAAGTCGCTCAATCCAGACGGCATGTATTTTCTGTATGACTCTTTTTTACTACTCTAATCCTTTCAACTTGCTCAGATCCCGCCTCTCGATTTGGAAACCAGAATCTACCGCAACACTTGTCGGCCTTTGGTCAGCCGTTGCCGCGCGGGAAGCAAAGGAAAGCAGAATCCTTCCTCAAATTCCCGCATGCACTTGGAGCAGATGAGACCAGTAAGGGGTCTTTCTTTCTCTGTGACCCATTCTTATTTTTCCCTAGTTCCTATTTACGATGGCCGTCGCCGACATGGGAATTTCCGCCTTGAAGAGCAACAATGGCGTGACATTTCTACTTTGCCAAGATATGGGGTTCCGCCCCCACCAAGGGGCCAACAGCCAGACTATACCCGTGCAGAGGAGCTCCCGCCTTTTGAGGCGGACAAGTTCTGCGTCGCCCTCGTCGCTTTTACTATCGGAACGTTCAACCCAAAGGATAACCCCACACTTGTTCAGATTTCCCTCAACCTACACTTCGCCATTCTTCTTGGTTTCTTCAACAACATGCTACCCCCCCGTTCAGTTGTCTTGCAGTCACTCAGTTCTCTACGCGCTACCGCTGCCGCCCAGGCTAGGGCCGCTGTTGCTGCCGCTGCTGCTCAGGCTCAGGCCCTAGGTGCTAGTAGTTAGATACAGATGTTTATTTGTATTTGAACTGTTCCCAGTAGATGTCGTCTCGCTCCGATGTAGCCGTTTAGCATAGTGTAACCTTGCAATGTCATAGATTGCAAGACTCTTTCATTCATTACATGGAGAGCCCAGCCGTGAGTTCATCTAAGGTACTATACATAGCAAGGCCTTTTATCCACCCTTCCCTTCTTTCCGCAACAATCTGATTGTACACCTTGAAGTCTGTTCTCCGAAACTTGGCTTGAGTCTGAAAGCGGTTGCTGACCCATCGGAAAATGCCTCCGGAGCAGTATTGGGTAACCGACGCCCGCTCTTCAGAGCTACGGACCTCTATATTTGAATGAAGAACAGTAGAGGAAGGTATGAGGATTGTGGAGTGCGGGGGAAACTCGACGATTAGCTTTGCGTCCCAAAGCACTAGATGCCCTCCCTTGGTATGGTCGAATCGCCCCAGCACTGTAATCGAGCACCATCCAAATGCGAGATTTTGAGTATCTCTGTGCTTGAAACAGCATGCGTTCGGGCCAAAGTTGAACGTCGCGCAAGGAAAGACAGAGCAAGAGAAGTTTCTGCGGAGGCTGGGAAGGGCCTTATACATCTGTTCCACATGGTCATAGTAGTACAAGTGGAGCTTTGGAGCCCATAGTTGGAAAGCGGAGTCGCCGTAGGCCGCAAGCCTTTGAATGGGCTGACTTGCTAGCAGGCGGTTAAGCGCCTCAGCGTTTGGACCGTTTTCTCCTGCAGCAAGCCTGGACGGTTCCATTTGGCCGTTTCCGTACGACACACCCACAGCAAAGGCAGGGAAATCCCCTCAATGATGAGTGAGCTCGCTCTCTTTAAGCTTAAAGTTACGGAGCTCCGAAGACATTGAATCGTACGCCGTTTCGCAGTCGCAGTCAAATGATTTGTCTCTTGGCCTGCCTGCGAGGACCGCAAAGACTCTCCCTGCGCAATCTACTAATGGATGCGGGGTGCTGGGGCAAATGAGTCAACATGCGCCAACATTATTGCCGCCCACTACTCACCATCCATCCCATTCCACAAGGGTAAATCCTTTGGCCCGAAGCTCCTCTACCGTCCATCTCCTCGCCGACTCTTCATGTGTTTGTGCAACACGCCTTCCGCTGTAGCCGTCACTTGTCGCGGGAAGGTCACGGCTGTCGAGGTTGCCCTCATGTTGGACAGCAGTCGCGATCAATCCCTTTTTGAGCGTGGAGAGCAGTCGCCCCCCCCTCTCGTGTTGGGCTGCCTGGACGAGTCGTCTTTTGTACGCCTTGAAGCTGGAACGTGGAGGGCCGGGCTCAGTCGGGCATGTGGCTCTCTGTGAAGAGGATCGTGGCAAATCTTGGGGGGCTGCTGGATACATTGTAGTGCCCTCCAACTCAGTGTTATCTGCGGCAAAGTCCATGCCGCCCTCCAACACTAAATCTCCAGGAGACGTTGTGCCTTCGGAAGAGCGGCTCGGTGGCGTCGCTTTCGGGAACAAGGGTGAGGTTCCGCCCTGAAAGGGTATGGCTTGCGCCCTGTCATCAGGAGGCATGACTTGCATTGTGTCATTGGGAGATAAGGCGCGTTCTGAAGGAGTGTCGTCGTGGTCCCATGGCGACTCAACGTGTTGCAGCAGTTTTGTGAAGTCTAAATCCAGGACATAGGGGCTGAACTCGTTGCCTGAACGTAACTACGCGCATGTCAAAATCTATACTACTGCTTGAAGTCTCAACTCCTACCTTCCTGCCTTGGTTCGCCATCGTGTCTGCGGCACGAATAGTTAGCCCTGAGTTGAGCAAGAGCCTGCGCCGCTGCTGCTCGACGTCAGCGACGCCCACTAGCCCCAGGGGTGAAGCAAACTGGACGTCGCCTCCATCTTACAGGGGCAAGCCATGCAGGAGTCGAAACATACTGACCTTCGTTCGCCTTCCAATTGCCCTGAGGGCCTCGGGGAGATGTGGGAGCTTGAAGTTGAGGTTTTAAATGTGGGCACCTGTGTCTTTTCTTTTGTTTGTCGAAGTCCACCCACGGTTACTCACGTGATCACTAAGTTGGTTCTCGGCTCCGTCTATCGGGTTCAACGTCAACGCTCAACGTTTCAACGTACAACATCAACCACCAACCGCCCCCACATCGTAACACGCCCATCCAATGCCCACGCCGTTGACAGTCTTCGTCGCTGTCTGTCTGTATTTAGGTACGCCCCCCCATTGCGCTTCAGGATTGCATGCATTGCTCACCTAGTTGTGCACACGTAGCCCCTTCAGCGACACCCGTTGCATCCGTACAATTGCTCACCGTTAACTCCGGGCGTCCTATCTTTGGGACCATGTATTCATTGGGTCTGTGTGCTTTTGGCGTCGCCCTGTTCCTTGCTCACTCTCCTGCAGGTGAACACAGTGCAGAGCCTCCCCAGGGCTCTCTTCTACTCAATCGACGCAAGATTCAAGCCTCTTGTGGCTTTTTTGCAAGGCTTTGCAATGCACATCCAATTCAGGTTGAGGCCTTCACTAGCAATGCCTCAGGCCAGCCAACAGTCTGCCCGCCGTGCTCACCCCCCTGGCAGCCTCCAGCCTGCACCGCCTGTACAGCCTCCCTCTGTACAGACCATGTTGCACGTTCCGGGCGCGAACTTCACGACGGTGAGTGCCTCGTCTTCGTCCGCGTAAATCGGCGTCTGAGCAGCTCTAGTCGGTACTCCTCACGTTGTATCCATCCAGACCAACTGGCCTGCGCCGCCTCGAAACAGTGAGTGGCGCTTCTTCGTCTGCGAGAATCAGTGTCTGAATGGCACTAGTTTGTGCCCCTTGTGGGGCCGCCGTCTCTACTGACCAGCCTGTGCCTTTTGGGCAAGACCTTCATAGCAGTGAGCTGCATCTTTTTATCCACGAAAATCATCCTCTAACCCTGTCTAGTGCTAGCGTACGAAGTTTGCGAATGTGCAAGCACTAGCATTACAGATGCCAAGCCCCTCTGGAGCTGCTTTGTCTCGCCTGGCCCCTGCTTGCCTGCGCCTCTTCATTCTGTGCCAGGCTTCCTGGTGCTTGCACCCTCAGAGTTTATCGTTAGCTGTGAGTGTCACTCTCGTGTACAAGAGTCATGGGCTGAGCGCATACCTTTCGTGTTTAGCGTACGCGGGTTGTGGATGCACCGTCCCCAGCCACGCCCTCTGCCTGTCGCATTTCTTCGACCATGCCTCCTGTATGGGTTTTGAAGCCTCAGCGTCAACTCCTACCTGTAGCAGTGAGTTCCAGCTGATTAGTGCAGGGGTCACCGCTCATTTTGTCTTTCTTGATCGAGTATCCTCTGCCAAGGCCTGCAAATACATTGTATCCTTGTCGGCTCCATGGTGTGAAGTTGCCCTTTTCATCTGGGGAATGTCCCATGCTGTGTGGCATATAGTGCCGACGTACATCAAGGCAATCATGACGTGCCTAGTCATTTTCACTGTAGCTGTTGCTTCGCACCAGTTTTTGCGAGGTGCCGCGTCGTTATGCACATGCCTGCCCATTGCTTGTACTGCTCGCCCGATGGGTGGACATCTTGCACGGCTTCTACACTACGGAGAACTCGAGGATTTTGTAGTTGATGGTCCCTTATTGGAGGATGTAAATCAAGTAGGGCTTGTATTTAAAGATGTGTGCTCTGATGTTGAAGTTCTGAAATACCCTCCCAGTGTGTATGTACATGTGAAAGCTGATATTGCTAACATTCTTCCTCTTCTGTCAGCTCGACAATGTATTACAGTAGCTGCAAAGCATGGCATATCTTGTGGTAGTAAGTGCACTAAGTCTGTGATAATTGATATGACCCAGAACCATTCATGTGTATGTTGCTACTTGCTTACCTATGTATATGAGGTGAAGGCTACACAAAAGTTTATCCATCAACTTAGTCGTGTTTCTGTTAAAGAGAAGCAGAGAGTAGAGGCTAGTCAACCAAAGAAAATCAAAACTGTTGAGTTTCCTCCTGTACCAGCATCCAAGCATGCCATTAAAAATATGGTAACCGCATGTGCAAAGAGAATGGCTCCATCAGCTATTGAGGAAGCAGGATGTGCTGTTTGCGGTTAGCTGGTTTTAAAGACTGAACTGTCAAGACTAAAGGCTGTGAAGAATTTATTACATATATTGGATGTGCCTGGCATGACTCGGCTTTTGAGAAGAAAGCAAACTGATCCTATAAGATCAATACCTGGTCCAGTCATGGATCATTCAGTGAACATGATATGTATCATTTGTCGAACTGCTCTCCGAAATAATAGAATACCAAAGAAGGCATTAGCCCGTGGCTTATGGCTTGGCACAGTACCTCCACAGCTACAGGAGTTACGGTTTGTCGAAAAACTTGTCATAGCTCGGGTTCGGTACAGCAACTGCTTTGTCCAGGTGTCAAGCAGCTTTAGGAAAATGATAGCTAATGCATTGGCATTTGAATCGCCAGTTTCAAAAATATACTTACGTCTTCCGATTTCAAAAGAAGAGCTTGATGAGGTACTTGTTATTCTGTTCACAGGCCCAAAACGTCCAGAGAAAGATGATCTGAAGAGAACTCCATTTTTGGTATGGGCAAACAAGGTGAGAGATGCACTAGAGTGGCTAATTCTAAATCATTCTGACTATGCACAGGTAACTGTTGACAATGACAACTTGGCTCAATATGTTGATGATGATGCTCCAACGGTTACTATACAGTATAAAGCAACAATTTCAGCGAAGTTAAGTGGAACACCTGCAGTTAATGACATGGAGGAAGAAGATGGTACTGAAGAAGGTCCATGTCCATTCATTATACATGGGCTGACTGGAGCTCAGATGGAAGCTACATCGAGCAACACACTAAAAACACTGGCCTTGCAGTACTTCAGCCAGTCTGGTAAAGTTCTTGCCATTGGTCAGGCCTCTAAATTTGAATCAATATGGAACAACCCTCAATTATATCCTTCAATGTTTCCTTGGCTATTTCCATATGGATTTGGGGGTATAGGCTCTGTCTACCACATGTCGTCTGCTACTCACAAACAGTGGCTTCTCATGTACCATGACAAGCGGTTTCAGACTGATGAAGCATTTCCATTTATTGCCTTTAATATCAGAGCGGATCATGAACATTGATGAAGATGTACTTGCATCTATAGCCACTCGCACTGCAAGTGGTGAGTACATCAAACCAACATCTCCTGAGGAGCAAAACTGCTTTGACATTGTAAGAGATCTAGATCACATTGCTGTCGGTGTTAATGGATCCCCAACATCCAAGAAATATCAACGGAATGAAATTTGGTCACTGATGTACCATGTGGGAAGCCCTTTATGGTACATCACTTTGTCACCAATTGACATCAAGCATCCTATTAGTATATACTACGCTGGGTCAGATGACACACTTCAGCCCACTATGTCTGCAGATCAGCGCATGTGAATGGTGACTTCAAACCCTGTTGCATGTGCCCGGTTTTTCAAATTCATGGTGGATGTATTTATTAATGAGATTTTATGCTTTGACACTGATGTCCCTGGAATTTATGGTGATGTGGAGGCCTATTATGGAACTGTGGAGCAACAGGGGCGGCTCTGTTTGCACCTACATGCAATGATATGGATCATGAGCTCTTTGTCTCCTCAGGAAATCCGTGATCGTATCCTTGATCCTAATGGCCAGTGGCAGAAAAGAATGGTTGATTGGTTGGAAAGTTGTCACAAAGGAGAGTTCCTAACTGGGACATTTGATGAAATTGAGGCACAGGTTGCCAAATCTAAGACAAATGCCACCTACATTGACTATACACTAGAAGTTCCCAGCATTTCCCCTTACACCTCAGAGTGTATATGTGAGGATGAAACATGTAGTTCTTGTGAAATTCTACTTGACTGGTGGTCTCAATTTTCACACATAACTGATGAGATTGTGTTGCAATCAAATGTGCACAATTGTGACAGATATTTAAAGAAGGATGGCACTCAGAACAAACTACATCTTTACAAGGGTTGCAAGGACAATAAATGGGGAAAATGCAAGGCATGTTTCCCCCGAAAGATTGTGGAAGAAACCAAGGTTGACAGTGATACAGGTTCCATTGTTATGAAAAAGCTAGAGGAATGGATCAATACCTTCACACCACTTGTATCATATATTGTACGGTCAAATACAGATGTGACATCAATGTTGTCTGGTACTGCGGTCAAGGCAGTTGTTGCATATGTATCTGACTATATAACCAAGTGTGGTTTGAAGACTCATGTTGTCTTTGAATGTATTCAAGCCATACTATCCCGCAATCCTGATATACTGAATGCTACAGGCACAGATTCTATAACAAAGGCTCGTCAGGTCATGACAAAAGTTGTAAACTTAATGGGTGCAAAACTTGAAATGGGCTCTCCTATGATTTGCATGTATTTACTTGGCCATAAAGATCACTACACTAGTCATGTATTTAAAGTTTCTTATTGGACAGCTTATGTATCTGAAGCTCGGAGCTACTGGCACCCTGATGATGCATACAAAAGCACAGAGAAAGTAACTTTGATCAAATCCAAAAATAGAGTACTAGGGTTGTCACCAGTATTTGACTATGTGTACTGTCCAGACTCCTTGGAATCTATGAGTCTCTATGATTGGGCTATTCGGTGCAAGAGAGTCAAGCCAGGTTCATCAAAGTCAAAGAAGACAACTGACGTGAAATATGATATGGTTGAAGAGAATATAGCAGAAGAGGAAGAAGCAAGTGATGAGGATGATACATGGGAGGAAGATACAGAAAAGTTTCTATCTGGTTCTAGAAAGTCCAAACAGATAATGCTTGATTATCAGGCAGATCATCCTCTTTCATCAACACATAAGTGTTCTCTGCTGCTTGAAACAAATGCAAAGGTAAACAGAACAGTTCTGAACTTTATGAGTGCTCCCCCATGTAGGGATCAAGGTGATCGTGAATATTACTGTAGTGTCATGTTGACACTCTTTGTATCTTGGCGGAGTGGGAAAGATCTCAAAGGTGCCAATGAAACTTGGGATGAAGCATTCCTTGCACAAGACTTTAGTGCTCGTCATACTCAAATTATGAACAATTTCAACCTTCGTTATGAGTGTCTTGATGCAAAAGATGATTTTAGGACAGAAATGAGAACAGGAGTACATGGTGATCTGTCTCTACCATTTAGTGATGATCAGTATGTTGCTAAGAGATGTGATGATGATGCTGAGGACATTCTGCATGATGCCAGCAATATTGATTTGAAAATTGAGACAGAAAAAATGTGTGCAGCTGCTCTTCATCGACATAAGGCTATTCAGGGCATGAAGTTGCTAATGCAAAATTCCAATTGGGCAACTCCTTTGCCATTGACAAAGTCCACATTAAATAATGATAATCTTATTTCAACACCTCCTATAAGATCGTCTCGGGAATGGCGGCTACTTGTTCTTGCATTGCGTCAAAAAGTGATAGAGTCACGAAAACAAATAGGTGCTGTCAGTGGCAGTCTTAAAAGTGAATCATCATTGCAAGTGCAAGACTATAATTTTGTCAAAGTAGTAGATAAGTCTTACTTAGAGGCAGCATATATTCCAACTGTACATCGAGAATTGGTTCTTGATTGTATCACTGAGTTCAGTTTGAATGAAGAGCAAAAAAGAGCCTTTTCTATAGTTGCAAATCACTCTCTAGCAGAGAACAGTGGTCAGCTAAAAATGTACATTGGTGGCATGGGTGGCACTGGAAAATCACAAGTTCTAAAAGCTCTTGTTCAATTATTCACAAAACGAAATGAATTACATAAGCTGCTTGTTGTGGCTCCTACTGCAAGTGCTGCATGTCTTCTACCTGGTGGAATGACCTATCATTCAGCATTTGGTATTAACTTTTCCACTCCAAAAAGTGTATTAACTACAACAAAGGAAAAGCTTGAAGGTGTTTCCTATGTATTCTTTGATGAGATTTTAATGTGTTCTGCAAGAGACTTGCACAATATCAGTGTCAGAATTTGTTTATCCTTGAATTCACCCCCTGGTAATCCCTTTGGTGGTTTAAATATGATATTTGCTGGTGATTTTGCACAACTGCCACCTCCAATTGGTGGGGAGAATGTCTCCTTATATAGTCATACCATTGGGTACTCTCTGAAAAAACTAAAACAACAGGAAGAAGCGTTTGGAAAGGTCCTCTGGCATCAAGTCACTACTGTTGTTATTCTACGACAAAACATGAGACAAAAATCACAAACTGCAGATGATGTGAAGTTCCGAACTGCATTGGAAAACATGAGATATAGAGCCTGCACATTGGAGGACATTCAATTTCTTCGAGGAAGGGTATCAGCCAATATTGAGGGTAGAACCTCTGTGTGTGATCTGAATTTCAGAAATGTATCTATTATTACTGCCAGACATGTCAATAAAGATGCCATTAATACCCTTGGTGAGCAGCGCTTTGCAGCAGAGAACAATTTAGTTTTGACTACGTTCTACTGTGAAGATTCTATTGCACCACTTGCAGACTTGGATGAGGTGAGAGGGAAAAAACGAGCCACTAAAGTTAGGCTGGAAGAAGGTCTTCAATGTGTGCTATGGGAGCAACCTGCTTGCTCTGTTGAAAAGAAAATACCTGGAAAATTGAATCTCTGCAAAGGTCTTCCTGTGATGTTGCGTGATAACAGTGCCACTGAGTTATGCATGACGAATGGGCAAGAAGGTACTGTCTACAGCTGGGAGGCTACGAAGGGTGTATATGGTCAACTTGTGCTGAATGTTTTATTTGTTGAGCTACAAAGTCCACCAACCAATGTGAAATTTGATGGCTTGCCAATCAATGTGGTACCTATTCTAAGAACTGCTACCCCCACTTGGTGTGAGCTGCCTTCAGGGAGAAAATTACATATATCCAGAAGTCAAGTGGAGATTACAGTTAATTATGCCATGACAGACTTTGCATCTCAAGGAAAAACCAGAGTTAACAATGTTGTTCACTTAAATGATACAACCACTCATCAAGGTTATTATACTGCACTCTCTCGTAGTGCTACTGCTGCAGGTACATTGATACTGCAAGGGTTTAATCCTTCAATCATATCAGATAAAAAATGTTCTGGTGCTTTGAGGCAAGAGTTCCGTGATCTTGAGCTTCTTGATGACATAACAAGGTTGCGATTTGAAGGCAAGCTCCACACTATGGTGATTGGTGAAACCAGAAGAACATTGATACATGCATTTAGAAAACACAAATCAGACTCATATGTTCCCAGACATGTACACACAGCTATTCGTTGGAACAAAAAACAGCCCTATATTGAGCCTGATTTCACTGACATAGATTGGAGTATAATCCCAACCCAGCAAGTGACCAAGTTTCTTCCAAGTGAATTTGTTGACTGTATGAAAGAAAAAACAGATGCTTGGAAAGCTGGTAACAATGTGGACAAGAAGTTGCCCCTAGCTTCCACAGTGTCAACCCTGTTTGACAGCTTCCAGTCTGTGCAGCGTATACCATCTTCAAAACATGACAATGATTTAAAATGTGTGGCATCTGAGGATCAAAGTGTTGATGCACCTCCAAATAGTACACAAAACAAGCGAATCAAGCTTGAATCAACTCCTGATGCAGATGTGCATCCAGTTGTTCATTCTCTTATACCTGTTGGGTGTCAATGGAGTGATAATAGCTGTGCATATGACACTGTACTCTCACTATTGTATAATTCATGGCTTGATAAACCATCATCTGTTGTTGCATTCCCAGAATTGACCAACAATATATTTCCTGTTATTATGAAGTGTTTCGAACAAGTCAATCATAGCCAGGAACGCCTTACAGATGTTCGTGAATACCTAAGACAGGCTCTATGTGTACAAAATCCCAATGACTTCCAATATGGACAATATGCCTCTGTCAGTTCCATTCTAGATACCATCCTCTGTGCTGCCAATAATTCAGTTGTCTTGTCATATAGCTGTGTTGCAAATCACTGTAGTTCTACAGCTCCTGCACCTCACAGTAGCTTTCTCACATCATTAGATAGTACAACTTATGATTCAGTGACAGCATGGTGTTCAAGCCAAGGAACAAGTACACGACGATTGTGTGTAGTCTGTTCTGAACGTGTGATGCTAAAACATGTACATACATCTCCTCCATACTTTCTTGCATTTGATTTTGCTGCAGGGTCCATCCATCTGGACAGATATATTGTTGTAAATGTTCAAGGTGATGATATACCATATAATCTGAAAAGTGTGATTTATTTTGGTAGATCTCACTTTATTGGCAGGTACATTGACAAGACAAGTAAAATTTGGATGTATGATGGTCTCTCCAATTCTGGCTTTATGAAATATGATACAACTTACACAAACTGTGATTTCTCATCATGTAGGTCAATGCATGCAATTGCTGCAATATATACATGCTCCCCACATATTTGAATAATGATTCAAAACAATCTACTGTTTTGCCATACCCTCTGCTCCCTCAGAACAATTGTATATATCATAAATCTAAGATAAATGAAAAGGACCCGTACATGCCATGCACTGCATTGGCCCACTCACAAGTATGCCAGTTTATCAGAACACAGTTTAATGTGTCCTAGGCAGTCCACCTTGTTGGCATACAGTTTGCATTTCTCTGGTTTGAAATAAAATTGATATTCACATATCTTGGCAAACACCAACTTAAGGTGGTTTTCATGTTCAGCAATGGTGTTACTGTACACAAATACATTGTTGAGGTACACAAATCATCTGATGTAGTCTCAGAATATATGGTTCATTATCCTTTGAAACGTGGATGGCATGTTGCAGTCGCCCTATTGCATTACATTGCTATAAAACGTGCCATATATGGTGGCGAATGTCATCTTTCATATGTCACTGGGCTTGAAACATATCTGCTCATATGTGTTGGAAAAATTGATCTTCAAGCAGTACTTTGCTCTGGCAACATCCTTTCGAATCATGTCTTGGTTTGTATATCTGGTGGTTTGCTACATTTGTACATGAAGCTCATATGAAGCATATGACTTCACATTTCTGGTACATTTATCTCATATAATGCTCATATAAAGCCTACTTCTTTTGCAAAGTTTACATTCCTTCATATGGCTTTACATTTATTTACATTTCTTCTACATTTTCTCTACATTTTCTTTACTTCTGCATCACTTTCAGTCAATAATCAGTGTTAAATAGCTTCATATGAAGCTTATATGAACTCTATGTGAAGCTTATATGGGTGTCTTCATATGCACTTTACATGAAGTTCATATATAAAAGAAGTGAAGCACAGGTCAACATATCAAAAAAGAACAAGTCCAAACTACTTGTACAGTCCATGTACGCTTCCTGTGAAGTACATATGAAGCACATATGACAAGATTATATTCTTATGGATTACAACTAAGTCTTGGGTTTGTCATTTGTCTAATATATGGTACATGTAAGCTTCATGTGCAGTTTCTTTATGTGCACTTTATATGAGCTTCACATGGGCTTTACATGGAATTTATATAAGCACCATGTGCACTTTATGTAGAGTAAATGTACACTTCATATAAGCATTATGTGCAGTTCATGTAGCATATATGTGTGGTATATATAAGCTTCATGTGTGCTTCATGTGTGCTTTATATGCAACTTATATATGGTAGAAGTAAATACTTTGGCACATTTAGTCCTTCTCTTCCTCACTCTCCTCCTCTTCACTCTCTTCTTCACTCTCTGAGTCTTCCTCATCCTCACTCTCCTCATCACTTTCTACCACTTCTTTTTTTTTTTTTCTTTCTCTGTTTAATGTCCTTTGGAGAGTCTCCATGCGGACGGCACTGTACTACGATACTCTATGTCTACCAGTGTGTATATATGATGAGTATAAAGGGCCCCTATGCCCGCCTTGACCCCCTAGCTCTTCAAGCACGACAGACGGATGGTCCAAGACCTCGTCCCCTGCTGCCCAGTGAGTGAAACTGCTGTTAATCTGATGCTAGTGTATTATGGGGAGCTTCTGGTGTGGGTGAGTCAGCTACTTGGCTCATGGCCTCCCATGTGAGGTGCTCGTCCCGAGGGAGAGCAAGATCGAAGCTGTCAAGGTAAGAAGAAGAAGATTGTCTTGAGGAGTCTTGAAGTGTCGTAACGCCACCAGAACGGAGTCCTCCCTGCCAGAATCCAACTCACACTTGAGCAAACTGCAGTAAACGACCTTCATGACCATCGCTCCGCCCCTACCCACCCTTTCCTCTCTTTTCCTGCCTTCCTTTTGGCTTTCTTTTCCTCCAGCCTCGACTTCTTTTCTTTCAGTACGGCTGCCCTCCTTGGCGCCACCAGGTCTCCTTCTAGATTTCCGAATGGGTTGTTGAGGTGCCCAGTACGCCTGGCGAAGGCGATGGTTGCCTCCATGCCATTCGTCGTGGAGAGGAGGACCTTCAGGGGAAGATCAAAGTTTTTGCTCTCTACCTGTAGTATGGCTCTTTTGATGTCATATGCTGGGCACTCGATGAGGAAGTGCCGTACAGTTTCCTCCTTGTTGTTGCAGTGTGGGCACATGGGTGAGGCGGCTTTCTTTATTCGGAAGAGGTGCTGATTCAGGGGGACGTGTCCAGTGCGAAGTTGTGTGATGATGCTTGTTCGGCTCTTTTTTCAGTCACCAACCAGTCCCAGGTAATTCCCTACCTTGAGCGTTGGGTCGATCCTGGCCAGTTTGGCCCTGCGAGTGGACAGGTGCCATGCAGCTTCCCGGTGCAGCAGAATCTGCAGGCGGGCGGCCTGACACACCGCCACCTTGCTGGAGGGCAGAGTGGACTCCAGCAGGGTAGGGGGATGTGCTGCTGGGTGGGCAGTACCTTGGGCAGCTTCCTTTGCCAGTGCATCAGCACGCTCGTTACCCAGGACGTCGTCATGCGTGGAGATCCAGTGCAGGCTGATCTGGGGCGGAGGGACAGGCCCTAACACATTCTCCATTGCGCGGATCAGGGTATCCTCGATTTGCGTGAGGATGTATTGACCCATGCCTTTCCTACCTGTCTCCACTCGCTGGATGACTGATTGATTGTCCATATAGATTTCGATCTCCCCCTGTAAATTGCCCGTCAGTATCTCGTTCGATGCCAGTAGGAGCCCCACTGCTTCAGCATCAAAAGTAGTGTTGTGAGTGAGTGGACCCAGAGTGTGGCTCATTGCCGTGACCTCCTCGTTTCCATGGTAGACCACTGCCGCCGCTCCTGCCCTACCTTCATAGCCTGAACCGTCGACGTAAATCCTGTAGTCTGCGATTGAGGTGGCTTCTCATGCTTTTGAGTCGTCGCAAGAGGTGGCGATGTGCACAGGGATGGGGCAGGCTGCACCTAAGGCTCTGTGGGAGGTGGGTAGGATGATCTCTGTCTTTGCTGGTTGGATGCTGTACAGTCGCATTAGCGAAATGATGGATGGTATGTGACCGCCGTGGTAGCAGTGAGTCCAGGAGAGGATTTCTCCTATGGGATGGGTGTCTGGTAGTGTCGCCGCCCGTGCTGCGTTCCTGTGGCAGATGAAATCCAGGGTGTACTCCAGGGGGGGGATGCTGGCGTGGAGGTCCAGGATATCGTTGGCTGTGGTGCGCATGGCCCCAGAGATTGCCAAAGCCGCTGTACGTTGTGCTTTGACCAGGGTTCTCAGTGTTCTAACTGAGCCGACCTGTCATTTGCGCCCTGCTGGCCGACGAACCGGGGTGTACCACACATCCAGTGCGTATGCTAGTTTGGGAATGGCGACTGCCAGGTAGAGTTATCGAAGGAGCCTGGAGCTGATGCCTCCCCCGACGTGCCCTAGTCTTTTGAAGGTGTTGATCCACTGAGTTGTCTTACTGAGGGCTGCTGCCATTTGCTCCCTCCACTGGAGGTGCTCATCGATGATTATCCCTAGGATCCTGTAGGAGGTCTTGCGTGCCACCTCCTTATCTAGCAGTGTCAGTATGGGGTGCTTGACTTGCTTGGGCGTAAAGTTCATGACTCTAAGCTTGCCTGCTTCGAAGCGTGAATTGTGATTGGCAGACCACTCGTAGGCGCCGTGCCGGCAGGTCATCATGTTCTTCAGTTTGCGATGTGCGCCCTTGATGGTGTTTGCCTCTGCTATGAAGGTGACATCGTCCACGTATGCAATGGCTGCCTCCCCTTTTGCGGCTATCAGGATGTCGATGAGGTCAGTGTTATAGAAGAGGTAAAGGATCATAGAGATGGGGTCTCCTTGCCCAATACCATTGTCGACATTGATCCAATCGGATTTGTAGTCGTCAAATACCATTGTAGTTTGTCTGTCGACCAGAAGACTCCGTATGAAGGAGACGAAGTTGGCTGGGATTCTTCACTTCCATAGGTTGGTGAGAAGTTGGTCTGTCACTGCATTTGGGAAGGCAGCCTCGATGTCGAGGAAGAGTGCTGACGCCACTCTCCCCCTGCTCCAGGCCTGCTTGATCTTGGTGGTGAGTGTGTGCAGTGCGTCGCTTGTGGTTCTGCCAGGTCTGCCTCCGAAGTGGTGACTTGGCAGCAGGTCATGTTTCTCGCACATCTCCACCAGGTCCTCTGTCACCAGCGCTGTGAGGACTTTGGCCATGGTGTTGAGTAGCGCAATTGGTCTCCAGGCCTTGGCGAGATCATATCGTGGTTTTCCTGGTTTCTTAAGTACGATGGTGGTCCATCTCTTCCAAACCTGCAGGTAGTGGTTCAGCTGGAACGCTACTTCGTATATTCTGGTCAGTATCGGCGCAAGTGTATCACTACACCTCATGAGAACCACACTGGGGATGCCGTCTGGCCCACAGACTTTGAATGGCTTGAGTCTCACAATCACGTTCTTTGTCCTGTGAGTCGATGCTGCAAAGTCATGTTCCACCAGCTCCAGGAGCACCTTTGGTGCTGTTGCTGTAAAGTTGACTGGGTGTTTGGGGAAAAACAAGTCAGCAAGCATGCGGCCCTTCTCTTCGTTGGAGGCGGCCTCCTTCTGAGAGCCATCGGGCATGTTGAATTTCAGCAAGGGAACACGCACCTTGCCTCCGTCTGATCCTGGGCTGGAGATGTACTTATTGGCGATCCAGAGCTCCTGCGGGTCGAGGTCCTCCAGAAAGTCTTCCCAGTGTGCCAGCTTGACCTCTTCAAGTCGCTGCTTGTATTTAGTGCCGAGTTGCTGGGCTTCGTCATGAATTGGAGAGGGGACGTTTCGCAGCTTGTGTGAGGCACGCTTGGCTCTCGTGTGCTGGGTGTGTAACGATTCCAGTTCTGCGTTCCACCACCTGCGATTGAAGGGGGTGGTGCCGCTCTCCTTGATGGTCTCTGCGATGGTTCCCTGCAAAAGCTGTGTGAGTGCGTCGACAGCCTGATCGATATCCTGGGGCGTGCACAGGTGGTCAGGAATCCCTGCAAAAGGGAGGCGGGCTGTGAGCTCCTTGTTGAAGACCTTCCAGTCTACCAGGCAGAAGTTGCACGTACAGCACTCCTCAGTGAGGTAGGTGGAGAGGTCGAGGATGGTGTCCACTGGGTAATGGTCAGCGCCTGCAGGGGACTCCCCTGGGAGAACCTCGCATACCAGGATTCTGTCCATAAGTTCAGCTGAAACGAAGACATTGTCTACCCGATACTCGTTCTTTGTTACCATATGCTCCAGGGTAGGAACACTGGGTTTGAGGGCCATCTCCATGTTGAAGTCGCCTGTGAGGTCGATGAGGAGCTGTGCATCCTCGCGGGCCTTATCTGTGAAGAGGTGGTGGTCAGCTGGATTGTCCCACCACTCATGGTGACGGTTGAAGTCTCCTGCCCAGATCATTAGAGGATTCCCATGTTTTCGTTGCAGTTCCAGGGCGGCTCTCCGGGTGCTATCCAGTGCACATGAGTGGTCGCAGTCATTGTAGATATTGAAGATGTAGATGTTGCCAGCGTTGGAGGTGAGGCGTAGGGCCGTAACATCACCAGTACCTGGTATAGGCAGCTGGTCGTATGTGTCAGTGCTGATCCTACTGTTTACCAGGATTAGAGAGCGTGTAGGGTAGAGATTGTCACCCTGTGAGTAGGGATATAGCAGGATCCAGTTACGATTGGTACGCGTAAGTTGGGCATGGCAGAGGTATGGTTCTTGAATTAGTAGGATGTCGTATTCTTCATGGAGCGGGGAGTTAGAGATGGTGTGCTGCGCTATGAGAGATTTGTTGAGATTGTATTGCCAGATTCGTATACTATCAGGGGATCTATCAGTCATGAGTCAACGGGTGTGGGGGACTTCTCTGTAGTTTGCGAGGGGGGGTCCTGGTTCATGGGCAGGTCCTGAAAAGAGTCCGCCCAGTCGATACCAGGGGAGGAGCGGGTGTGAGGTCGGCGAGTGGGTGCAGCTTCTGGGCACTGCGGGCATAAGCCCATAACCTCACCGCGGGAATCCAGAAGTTAGCTTGTAGATTAATATAAATAATTTCTTGTTTCCATCACCAGTGGTATTAAGATGTAAATGTAAATAACAATTACAATACATTCTCATTTACTCCATTGGGGATAATCAAAATACCGTCTGTGATGGCAGCCAGAAGTTATTGAAAATAGTAATCTAAATATCTTCCAGTTATCTTCTAATTACCATTGACGATGGAAATCAGAATACCTTCTGATTTCCACGCCAGATGATTGGCTGAAGATAATCCTATTACCATCAGGATACCCTCGTCGAGGTTATCCTGATGGTATCCTGATTTTCCTTCATCTTATCTTCAGGCTTCCCTCGGTGATGGTATTTTGATTATCCTCAATATCTATATCAGGAAGTCTGTTATCTACAACTCATGTGACTTTTGAAGTCGGCTATCGCCGGGTCACTTTGGCCCATCACACTGTCGGCTGTGACGCGGGTTTTTCTTTTTTGTTTTCTTACCATCATGTTCGTGTATGTAGCAGGAACTATATGTAAGACATTTTAAACAAGTGTCCCAAGTCGCTTCACGACTCCGTGTGAGCTTAACATCGAAGTTGTGCATAGTTTGCTCGAAAATGTGGGATTGAGGGCAGGACTGAGGCTAAGGCTGGTGCACGCGCGTATACTCAGCAATTCCCTTCCTCATTATTGGGTTTATTTAGCACAGGTCAATCAATCTAGCTACTATCACTGTGTGACTCAAAGTCTCCGTTGACGAAGCAACAAAGCTCACCATCAACCGCGAGTATTCCCTCAAAGAAGGCACGGACTTGGATTGATGCGTAAGAGAGTCAAAACGTCGATCTCGACGACGCCATCTACCCAAGTCCTGCCGCTTCCTCGCAAGCAAAAACAGTAGATACAATTCCTTTAAGTACGACTATATTGGTACCATATGCATTGTTTTTTGTTTTAATATGCTTTAATAGTAATACGGTGCTCGCAACAATGTGACATAGAATCATGTGAGTTCAACTACAGATACCTCGGAAACCAAACCCACCTCAACTTACGTTGTAACTCTGTCTCCTCTTGCCCTCACTGTTCCAATTTCCATAGCACAATGTAAGGGGTAGCTTTTCCCCACTGGGGTTTTTAATCCGCACCCCGACCTAGGGTAGTCTTATAGCAGCCACTCCTTACATCCTAAACAACCTCGCACTGCATCTTAGTAGCTTAGTGTGCTTATTGCGGTATAAAAAATGCGGATTTAACAAGAACATGGAATCATGTGACTTCATTGTGGTAAAAAGCCTGCGGACCTCCTAATCAACTCCTGTCAGTACAGACGTTAGCCCAGCCATAAGACCATACCGAGATGTGCGATGCAGTTTGATATCTTTGATCTCCGTTCCATATTGACACATTGGTACAGATACTTGCTTTTCTTGACATCGAGGCCGGGGTGGACAACTTGGATGATGACAATGACGATGACGGTGTCGATGCAGATGGTAAGTGCCTCATTTAAATATATCATCCCTAAACTAATGTTTAGCTCTCCAGACCTTATCTCAGATGCACCAGAGATATCCTCAGGTGTCTTGATTACTGACAGACATCACACTAACCAGCTGGAACACTGGAATACCGATGCCGAGTCCATGGTGAACGCCATCATGGGTCGTTACAGAAGTAGCCAGGGATCTGCTTGGAAAGCTCAACATATGGCAGCACAGAAGAAATATACAGAGGGGTGGAAGACTACTGTGGCGTATCTCCCCTCTGTTACCGACGGAGACATTTGGAAAGTCGCTGTGACAGTGGGATATTTCCTTTGCATAAATTTGATACAATGGCTTATTCCCTCTTCAGCCTGGAACTGAACTCAATGTTGTTGCAACCATATTCAACAAAGTCTCGGCTCTGGAGATTGATGGAGTTGAAAGTGCCTTCTACAGAGAAGGTATCCCTGGTGTTGTCTACGTCGAGGCTCGAAACTACGGCGCTGCCTTAACCGTTCTCAAGGGCATAAACAATGTCTGGCTCCGGTATTACAAGGCTGAAGGTGGTCCCGTCAACTTGGTACCCATCAGCGAAAGGTTGGCGCTATTAGCAATGGACAACAAATTCGTCAACGAAGTCGAAAAGATGGTGAACGAGCAACAGCGATTCATCTGAATCTGTGACCGTACTCGATATCGACACAACCTCGGTATCATTGTGAACTACAATATGGACGCAAGACACGCCCTGGTCCTTGTCGTACCACGCGAGTTGATCGCTGTCCATGGTCGGCGTCGGCGCCTTGCTGCACCCCCAGCACTCAAAATGGATTATTTCGTTGAAGGAGAGGAGGGTCACTGCTCTGACCGGGCCTTGCTCACTTCAGACGGCATCAGGAATCTAGACTTGGTGAGTTCCGACGGGCAATACCTCTCGGGACTGGAAGTCAGGAGAGTGGACGTGGACAAACTCATGTATTATGATATACACCCTGCTGCTCACAAACTGGATCTGTTTGAGGCTACACGGGACGACGAGATCTGCAAGTTCGTTAATCATGCTCGATATCTACAAATTCGCCAAGGAGAGAAAATTGAGGTAACCCAGGGTCCTTGGAAGGGATTCAAAGGTGTAGTTGGAGAAGCCATAGTTTACCAAGCCCACCCTATCAGTATGGCTGAAGGGTAGATACTGCTGGGAGGACATTGAGGTGCCGAAAGAGGATTTGGCTCATATGGGACTGCAGGGTAGTATAACAATGGTGAAAGCAGGCCCTTACACTGGATTGAAAGGGAAGATACGCAGTTACCTTTGTCATACGGCGGTCATACCTCCCGACACCGATGCAGAACAGACGATCGATGTCGGGGTGTCAGATATCCAGCGTACCATTGATCTTGGCAACGAGGTGAAGATCATGATGGGCCTTCTTAAGGGATGCTCAGGATTTTATGTTGGGGTGGAGGAGGCAAAAGCCGAGATATACCTCAACAACCCAGCCTCCGCAGAAGGCAAGGAAGTACCACAGGTTATAGGCAGGATGGTGAGATACTCGTAGTATCACGTATGAGGTGCTCTCACATGTTCCTGCAGATCAGCATACCGTTCGCATGTATACGAACTCCACCAGATACTCGGAATGCACAAATTATGGCACAATCCAGTCAATCTGGGCCCACCCCTTTCCAGCTTCCACCAAATACCTGGAATTCCCAAGATTCCCAAGCTATGTATACAGGTGACCCTTTTTGAGGCCTCGAAGTGGTGATCGTTGACCACGCGCTCAAGGGTTATGAAGGCCACATCGTTGGCTCTCGTTTGGTTAACCTGTACATTATTGACAATTCCAATGGCGGTGACGACCAAAGCACGGAAGACACGGAGGACGCGGCCATACTCGAGTTCGAAGTCAATAAACTGAATCACATCACCAGTTATACCACTCGACTGTCAGCTCAACATCTGCAGGAGAAATAGTACGTCTATTACACGATTCCACATCCAATGTTGATCCCGCAGTAGCTCCAAATTACCCATCATGGAAGCGATCCATCTACCACCACATCTTCGCCGTCCCAAGGCAACCAGGACTGTCCCAGATACCCAGCTGCCTATGGCAATGACCCCGTGCGATGGTGATTCCACGTGGGAAGGGGTGACACACGAATATACAAGCGATCTCGACGTCACCTTTGCAGCACATGATCGCTTCACTCGTATGTAGATTAGCTATTTTTTCACCTATATTCGGCACTAACGCTGTCCTGCAGGCCATTGGTTAAGGAACCCTGTGATGATGCACAAGAAGTTCCAAATCCTGATTCTAGACACCCTTTTCGATGACAGCTCTTATCGGACTGACAATGTGGTTAGTGGATACACGGTTGTGACAAAGGCGGTGGATCGCTGGGCTGAGCAGGTCTTTGTCAAGATGGGGGAACAGAGGAACCTATCAACCAAGAAAATTCTGCTGAAGAAGATTATTCCTGATAATCTCTTCTTGAGACATGGCGAACAAGTAATTGTCATCAGAGCGGATGTGGTCGGCAATGATCAGATCATAGGTATGGCCGGTTGGGTGAACGAATCTCCGTACTCACTAGACGAGGGTGTTCAATTTGTCGCACTTGCTGAACCACCAGGGTTTGCATATGTTCCTGAGGTCAATTTGTGTAGGACAGGTACACCAGCACTATGGAAGGGAGATGTTTACAATTGAACACACATGTACACGCAATCATCTATATACTGATGTTCCTCTTATGCTAAATAATGTGCAACTCCTTCCCCTTTCTACGATGCTTTGACACGAAAAGCTACAAAAAGGCACGTATGCATTGAGTAAGTCAGGTGTTCTGCAGGGGCAGTTCCCTTATCACTCCGGATCCCCTGTGTGTGTTAAGGCATAGAAAAGAAATGTCAAAGCTTTTCAAGAGGTGGAAGTAATATCGTATATACACACACGCGGTTCATGCGTACAATCCAGCCAAATCATGACTGGAGAAAAATATGTAAATATGTACATGTGCACGTAGTGCATGAACTGGTGGGACAATTGAAAATGGTAAAAGAGACGACACATTATGAGCATAAATATTAATATTAGGTCTGGAGGCGCTTGATGAACTAGGCTGTCGCAACTTCCACAACTTCAAGTGCCTAGTTGCACGCTGTTTCCTCACCACTTGAAATTTCCCAGTCAAAAGTCCCCAGGCTGGGGCAGGTTCTGATTGGTTGTCGAAGGTTCGCGCGGTTGCCGTTGGTGCGTGTAGGGCACAGTCGGCGAGTACCAATTTTGACTGACTACAACATTTCAAAGATCTACCACAAATCACAGGTTTCGTCGCTTCGCACCCCGTCCTTCGTAAGTCACCGTGGGATTATGACACAGGCTAGATTGCCTAATGTTGTCACCAATTTGCACGAAGTGCTCCCCAGTTGTGCCCGTACCACCATCTCCAAACACCTTGCACCCCAGCGTCGACAACAATGACGACAACACCACCAGGACCTCGCTAGTGTATCTATGCTGCCTATGTGCATGCGCCCGGCTGCCTGAAGGTAAGTAGGCCTGTCTCTCGCATTGTCTGGGGCCACAAATGCTCAATCTCTTTATGTAGAATTTCGCTAGAACGACTAGCTTGCGGAAAGCGCTCAAAAGTATCAATATGTGGTGACCTACATGTGGGTAGGCTATGATATATAGTGAGTCCTGTTACCACATCGGTATGACTGATTCGCGCGCATATATTCGTCTACCAAAAGAGTATCAGGTGACACAACGGCCAGCATGAGTCTTGATGGTAAGCTCGTGATTTACATGATTTACATCACTCACTTTTAGGCTATCATCAGGCAGCGTGTGGGACCATGTTCAAGGTGACGGTGCGCCGCGATATCGACTTCGTTGGCGCAAAACGTGTTGGAGTCGCATTTCATGAGTTCGCACTTGTACCTGCCCCCCCGACGATTACCTACCCTTCTCTCATCCATACTAGTAGTGCCAGCACATACTTACCCCCCGACCATTCGGAAGGACAGATGTGAATCATCCCGAGTCCAGCACGAAGACACTGGGTACGTAAATAACGGCAGTTTCACCCCATATATGTTTGATGATGCCATTGCCAGGCTGCCCAGCGCGCTAGTATGTCTGCATTCAATAGAGTGCCTGGGAGAGGGGGAGAGGGGGCAGGAATAGTAATTACCCATATATGACCTACCACAACGAATATATCAACCTTTCCTACCCCTTATCAACTGCTCTAAACAAATGGAAGAAAGCACCAGCCACGCGTAAGTGTGTGGAAGCGGATGTATTGATGATATATCAGTTACAGCTGGTTCAGACCTGTCGTGACCTACATCCACCGAAATCTGTAGGCTATATTCTGATTGACGTAGCACTCATAGCTCGTCGTAGGTCGACTTTTCTCAACCTTTCACCACCGACCCTAGCCTAGGGACTTTTTGACTGGGCTTGAAATGTCAACTGTTTGACTTAGGGGGTTTATGCATATGGCCGTTCATTCTGCACTTTTAATCTCCGTGCAACACTTTGTGACTTAGCGTGCAAATAGTCACAAACTTTGACTGAGCGCAACTTTTATTGGAGCGCAATGTTTCTAGAGTAGATTATATAGTGGTCCGGGAATAGGTATATAAAGCAGAGCATAGCTTTTCATTGAAATGTGCATCCTAGAACAAGGAGGAACACTGGTACAAATGGTATAGAGGATCGCCGAGGTACCCGCCCACAGAAAGGGGCATTCTCACGGTCACAAAAATGAGATTGATCACTTGTAACAAGGCATATCTTGGTCCGGAGAATTGTATTGAACTACCTAAAGTGTCCCGGGGTCCATCTGTACCACAAATGGACACTATAATACTCTTAAGTCATTTATTTTAGTATACAGATTGTTCTAAAACTTGTGAATGGTCTAATTCCTTGTCGCCGTTGAAAGACTGGTTCAATCATTCAATGGAAGGAATTGGTGTTGTAGTCTGACCGTGTGAACGCCCCTTTTTGTGGGCGGGTACCTCGGTAATTCTCTACACCATTTGTACCAGTGTTCCTCCTCGTTCTAGGGTGCACATTTCAATGAAAAACTATGTCCTGATTTATTTACCTAATCTTAGACCCTCTACAAGTTGTTTTAGAGGAGTTGCGCTGTAAAAAAAGTTGCGCTCAACAATGAACACCATAGAGGAGTTTGTCTAGGTCATGGTCACTCGTTCTGAGATGGCGCTCGTGAGCGCAATCCCCATGTACATGTATTGATTTCGACACACGCTTTCTTTTCAAATCTCTTCTTGCGTGCACAGATCTAAGACGCCACATTGCATTTTCGATCGTAGATGACTTCTTTGAAGACGCTTTTGCCTGGTGGACCCACAGTATCTACCCTGATCATATCTGGGACCCACATAACCATAACCATGTGATGGACCCACAAGATCCTGCTATATATCTAAGTACTTGTACAAAAATGCATTATCACTGACGATCAAAATCTAGATACACCCTTTCCAGTATGAATTTCGTTCTCCCGCTATGTTTTATTAGTGCCTGTAGCGCCCAACACCTTATAATTAGTTCCTGTTGGCCTGCAGATCAGATTAATTATAATAATACCAGCTAGTACTTTATGCCCACCCGCGGTGAGGGGACACCTTGATCACCATCCGACCTATGGCTGTGCTCACTCGGTATACATTTTCGTGCTTTGCGATGTCAAAGAAATGAGATTTGAATGAGATTGGGAGCAAATAGCTTGTGGGGAAGTGTATGGACACTTACCGCGTGCATTATGCGATATGTATGATTCAAATAAAGCTTAAGCCATTATTTTTTTACCATGCCAAATCCCAAGTGCATTGCGAACAGGCTGCGGCCGGGCCCGGGTGAACAAGTCAATGAATCCCGCGAGTCATCTTATAATGCACAGACATGCCATGGCCTCAGATATATAAGTTCAATAGCATATACACCATATATTTAATTCCACCTGCGGCCGCGAATTGGCCGGTTTCAAATGGATATCAGCGCTAGCGGATAATGATCGACGTACAATGAATACATTAAAATACACCATCCCTGTTAAGCTCGAGCTGTAAGTTCCTTGGAATTAGTGGTGGCGTAGGTTCTTCAACGAGAGGGACATTGATTCCCTCTTCGTCATCAAGCATCCCCCAGACGCTCCGATAACCTACCAAAATGACCTCTACAAGATCCCGATAACAGACACTGACCCACGGCGGCACGTTCGCAGATATCAAGTTCGTTATACGTTGGTGGTGCAGTATAAGTCCTCCCAAGGGTGCGATTATCAATATGACCATGCTCAAGTATGCAGGACCACTATTATCAGAGTGAGGGGAATAGATGGTCAGACTGTACGTTTCTGTGATGGTCGCTGTGGCCAGCGATGTTTTTGTCACCGTCATAGTTGCCGTCTCGGTGATGACAGAGGTATCAACGGAAAGCTCCATAGGGCAGGCTACCAGGTTTGCCATGATCGTCTGTCGATTTGAAGTGATTCAGCCACACCAGTATGTGAGAGCAATTACAACTGCCCCCCCCAGAATCCGTGGCTCCCGTAATATTGAAAGTGTTGAACAACTTGACACATGTCTATTATTTGTGCCTTGACCTTGGGGAGTATCGACATATATTTCTGCACGTGTTCTATTACGTGGAAGTGGTAGTGGTGTCATAGAAGGAGGAGGAGGAGGAGGAGGAGGAGGAGGAGGAGGAGGGACCAGGGCCGGAGGATCTGCTAGATCTGGTACAGCCCGCAGTACGGGTGGTGGTGGTGGTGGTAGAGGTGGGGTTTCTATAGCTATACGGCGTACATTCAGTTAACATTGGGTCGTTTCATTTTGGCACTCATTTGTGGATGAAGAACTCGTACCTTGATTGGATGAATCGGAACTGATGAAAGCAATATCTCCATTGCGGGCTTGAACACCCTCCCCCGTGACTATTGCAATCCTTCCTCCAGGGAATTCCGCGCAGTCCTATGCCATGATGTTAATTGTCCCTCGCATTCATCTCATCCGAATACCTTACCAGACGTGACATCGTTAGCGGGTTTCATATCTATCAGTTATGGCAGGGATAATCCAAAAAACAACCTCACCTTCCATTCGTCCAGCTTCCTCCAGATCAAGAACTTCGGCCGTGATCCTGGATCCCACCAGGCTGGCAACAAAAATCCGTCGGGCTCCGGCATGACCAATGATGAATCGACCGTTATTGAGGAAGCAAACGTCCACAGGAAAATTCTTCTCAGGATTGATGAGTAAAGGTGTATAGGTGGTGAGGAAGTTGCCTGAGGAGGTGTCATAGATCTCGAGTCCGCTGAGGGCGTATATTATAATGCAGCAAGATTGGTCAGGAGACATGGCGAAGCTGAGACTGATATCTCAAAATAAGTTATGAATGACAAACTTAGTCTCTTCCAAGGGCGGCTTACATGTAATCCTGCCGCGTTTCGGTTTGCCATAAAAAGATAACACGATCGTCTGCAACAGATAAGCGTACAGCCCTTCGAGACTATTATCACGAACACTGCACATCATATCATATTATATAGTCACTTACATTAATCCGCACTCATGGTCACATGGGTTGTGTGCTGCCATCATCATAGCGACAGATCCTTCATGTTCAAAAAAACCGAGTCGCCAAGGTGTGCTTTGGTTACAGTCAATGGACATCATCTTCGATATGCCGCCTATCGATGTTTATAAGCTCTTCGATTCAGTTTATCCATGGATGGAAGCATCATCTTACCAGTCAAAGCTCTGTGGATCACGAGGACCTGTTTGTGTATGATGGCTCCCATGATGGAACCATCTTGAGACAGTGCTAGATGATGGACACCACCATTTTGCATTTCATCCTCTGTATCTCTCTCGAGGATTGTGGTCTCATACTGAGTGTTTCATTAGTTTGGATCTGTTCTATATAGTCGGGGTTTGCTTACGTCGCTGACGCTTCCGCGATGGTGGAACTTGTAGGTGATTATGTCCCCGTTGGAGAAACCCACATGCAACTCGGTATTGGTGGTCGGATTCCAGAGGAGAGTTGCGACATCACATGGTATGCGTTGGGATACTGGTGGACCTTGCCAAGCGACACATTCGAACGGGCTGTCAGCCTTGTAAACCTACAAAGACTCTTAGTTACAAAGCAAGAAATGTCTTCCAGAGGAAGAATTACCTTAATCCACCCTCCCACTCCTCCAACTGCAACAAATGCATGAGGGTGAGGTGAGAGTTTCATGCTCATGATGGCCATGCATTCGTCATCTGCAACACGGTGAAGGAAGTAGAGATCAGTCATATTCTCAGAGGAAAGTGGGGTTCCGGCTGCGAGATATGGCTTCGAATTCCATGCAATACATATGGCCACGAGATATAGAGACACATCGAGATCGTTATTGCAGGCACAACGTGTACATACCATTACAGGCCTAGGGAACGTACGTGTTATGGATCTAGATCTCCACGGCACGCACCCCCCACATTGCATCTGATGGCGGAGATATATACTAGTTGTGACCCGGCGAGTCCCAATTGCGAAGACGTAAAAACGACGTCAGTCATTGCAGATACAAATCGCCAGGATTAATCAGGCATCATCAGCACCTAGCCGCATGTACCCACCCTGCAGTGAACGCAAGGAGGCGATAATCGTGTGGTCGGCGGGGGCCTCGTACGTGAAGTGAATGCATATTGCAAGTCATCAACGTTGCCACCAGTTGTGCTCTTTGTGCAATGACTGAAGTGCAATTGGGAGGAAGCATGTGGACGAAGAAACGAAGTAGGTCCACACTTACGTCCTTATGTACATGTAGATAACAAAGACGATACTCTAGTAACGCCACGGCCTGACCCACGCCTTTTTGCACTCGCAAGACCCAGGGGGCCACTTGCCAGCCGTGCTAGTGACCGATGTAGTGCTAGCTATAGCAACCAAAGTAATGAGGCACCACCACTATCCACCCAGACACCGGCGTCGCAGTTTCACATCCGGTGTGGCAGTCCTCACACATCACCGCCAATATCCATCCAAACACGATCATCGCAATATCACAGTATGCACAGCAGTGGTGCCGGTAGTTCCAGTCAACAGTCACCCCCCCAAGCTTCGCGTTCTTCTTTGAGGCCCCTTGAAAGACAACAACACGGGGATGATGGAGGTGCTGAGCAGCGACCTCACCATGAGTACATACATGTATGTATTCTGTTTCCAGAACACTGATGCCCAACTCAGCCAGGTCCCGGTAGCGTATTGAAACTTGAAGACGCTCCCATCGAAACCCAACGAGGCAGTATTCAGGTTGCATGTCAACCAATTGGAGGTCAGAGAAAATACCAAGGAACCCCCTGTGAATACAAAGCAGGCGCAAGGTAATTGGCATGCCCCCCTGGTATTGGAAAGGTATGGCATGGGAAATACACCAGGACCAAATGCACTGACGCCAATGGATGGAGTGGAAGGCCTTGAGACACCTCAGACAAGCTACGTCCCACAAAGAGGCGAGGTAAGCTTTCATATCGCTCAGCTCCATAGACATACCAATCCTTTGCCGAACCATGGAAAGTCTCTGTCACTGCGAGTTGCGCAAGTAATGCTAAGGACCCTGCCAGCATCGTCACGCCCAGAAACTAAACCAGTACCCGCGCATGCCACTGTCAGCCCGAGTGATGAAGCTCCCTCAGAAGTGGCTTCCACATCGCACTTAGGCTCTGAATCATCACGTTACCACTCACTACTTGATGAAGTAAAGGAGGTAGACTAGTCAGCAGCTCCTGCAGCATTACACGCTGACAAGCCGCAAAGGAGGATTTCGGGCGGCTCACCAAACGGTACAACAAGCTGGATGATGTGGCCGACGAGATTCTAGCATTGAATGACAAGCATGATACCTTATCAAGCAAAGTGGACGGTGTTTTGGAAGGAACTCAAGAATTGTTAGAAAAAGTACAATCTATCAAAGACAATCTCTCAACAATGATGGGTAACATGAATTCGTGCCAAACTTCCTTGGATTCATCTTCTCGAGTGCCAAAGAATACTGGGATCCCAAAGCATAGGAGAGAGGAGTCCCTTGTTCTCGCAGTGCGGTCATTTCGATCAATAACAATGAATTGACGAAATTAACGCTATATATTAGAGGAGTATCCAAAGTTATCTAGCTTTTCTCCTTGGGCTAGAAGAGGTGTGCGAAGCACAAATCTTGACATCCGTTACTGTCGATGAGGCCAACGCATTTGCGAAATCACGGGATGTCGATTGCTGCACCGTTGACAATTTTAGGATCGACTTAATTGGCCCACCATGGAGTCCTTGGAACATGTCCGCAGCAAATGTATTTGTCACTGCATTCAAGCAATTCCAGGGCTTGGAAATGGACCTGAAGATCATGAAGGATGCATTTTTCACGCGATTGAAGATGCTGAAGCAAGATTTCAAGCTAGCCAAGAAACCGAAGAATGAACAGAAATCCAGGAATACCCAGAAGCTCCGGCAGATGAGGAAGAGAACGGTAACGTCTGATTCACGTTAAATCAATCCACACTGCGTCTCAATCTTGTCAGCTCTTCATGCAGTGCTATGATATCGTGCTGCAGGATCCCTGCCTCCAGAGGCACCTAGAGTTGTTAGGGCGTCTGGGCGTTGATGGGATGTCTAGTGATGAATCCGACGAGGAGGATGGATCTGGACAGTCTTTCGCGTGTGAAGGCCTAATTGGAGGGCTCCGATTGTTGGATGTTGGCTGCAGGTCTTCGATTCCGTAAATCTGAAGCGCAGACAGACTACGCAAGACAAGTGGGGTTGTTACCCACACATACGTGTTCAAAACAGTTCGGAACCAAGTTGTTCAAAAGGCTTTGTAGAGGGATTACCGATGAACGCCTACGATGAGTCATGGATGGCGAGGCAGTCCCAGGTTCTCGCCTCGAAGGATTATGGGGATTTCTCTCATGGCATTGACTTCGAATAGGAATTTACCACAGAATTTGCAGGTCCTGTTGTACATATGTAAAGGAACGGATGTAAACTCTGAAAATATCCGTAAACTTCCAAGTTCCATTGACACGTGTCTGTCGTCTGTCAAATGGCCATTTGAAACCATCCAGTACTTCCAGGGCTGCTGTACTTTATCTTATCTCTGTCTCATGTGACTTGTAATTCATCTTATCTCTGATTCATGTGACTTGTAATTTATCATGTGAGTTGTGATTTATCTTATCAAAACCCCCTTTGGCCTTTTCTTGAAGACACATGGCTGACAAAAGATGGAGTACATACGTAATATGGAACCGCAGGACGCTCGCTGCGAAGTGCTGCTATTTGAGTTCAAGGTTACAAATGTTTCTAGCGGCTAATTATGAAAAGTCCAGGCTGTAACTGGGAGCGTGAGGACTTCTTGCTCTGTCTGCATCGAAGGCTGCCTTCCGGGGTCTAGTACAGTGTGTACACCCGAGTAGGATGACGACCTTCATATCATTGCACGGGTGCTTGTAAACCCCTCGGTCGCAAACTAGTGGCGAGCCAAGGAATCTAACCAACTTGTCAGAGTAGAGAATTACCGAGGTTCCTCCTCATTCTAGGTCGCGCATTTCAATGAAAAGCTATGCTCCGCTTTATCTACCTACCCCCGGACCGCTCTATAATCTACTCTAGAAATGTTGCGCTCCAATAAAAGCTGCGCTCAGTCAAAGTTTGTGACTATTTGCGCGCTAAGTCACAAAGTGTTGCGCAGAGATTAAAAGTGCAGAACGAACACCATACGAACGCCAAATGGGACCCCTCCCTTTAGAAAGGAAAGGATATGCGAGCTATGCTCGCAATAAGTACATGGGCCAAATTAAAAGCTCAACGAATTTGGTCCATCTCTTTATAATTAACCATATCAGCCTCCCTCCGCATCGGCTGTTCAAAGCCTCACTGACCTGCAGGACCTGCCAAATGAAAGGTGAGACATGGACCAAACAAAACCTAACGAATTTGGATGAATTATTTAATAAAACAACATATAACATGAGTTACAAGTACTATAGATCTATAGCTAGCTAGCACCGTAAGAATTCATTCAGGTTCTCCATATATGATGGGTTAACGCATACCGAATTCGAAAAATATTTGCCTGTCATGATCATGATCAGGTTGGCTCAAAGCCATCCCAATGATGCGCACTCAGTTCCGCCTGACATGGGAGCGAAAGGGAGGATAAATGTATTGGTTATTGTGACCTGGCATATAGAAAGAAGAAGAAATTTGTACAGTTGGGATAGTCGACGCTAATTGCAATGTGTCTGTCGGATTCGATGACGCTATGTTTCTTTCTAGTGAATGACCGTTGAAGATTGAAGACAGCTCACATATATGAACGACTTACAAAGATTTGAGTAGGAATTCTCTCATGTGAGTCCATGGCAATAATGACTCTCGCCAAGAACCTTGACAAGCTGTGAGTATTGGATAATAGCGATGTGAGAGAGATAAGTATACTCACAGTCAGATGACATGGTGCATGTTCTTCTGTGAACCCCCCACGAGGACTTCAGGAATGGAACCTGTTCGCCCAAGGAAAACACAACCAATTCCCCTCTCCACACAATATGAGGGGAGATTCGCTGAAGCCCTTCGTTGATGTGTCCTTTTTGTGAAAGATAGCCATATACCTTGAAGCGAAGCTTAGGTGAGCTGGATAAGGTTGACTGTCGCTTGAAGCAATGTGGGGGAGTCCAGCACCAGAAACATCAATGATGCCTCCTGCACATTTACTATGGGGAGGCCGTAGCGAAGGATACGAGTGGTGGTGAATTCCCTTCGCCTCCCCTCAGCTGAATGACCGTACAATGGAAAAAAACAGCCCTTCGATTTTTGGCTGATCGTCAAGTGTAATCAGTTCCACATTTTCCCTCTAGCCGAAGATCTCAACTTACAGGGCTTGGTTGCAGTGTTAGATCAAGGACGGCGCCATGCCTTCGGAGCTGCCTTGTGGAATGATGTGAGGAGTTATGGGTAACAGGGCGCATCGCGCAGTAGAGGCAGTACTTGTCAATATCTGTATACATAGGAACTGGAAAAATTTGTGCTGATATTTATGTGTTGTAATTATGTGCTTGAAATCAGAGTAATATCTAACAAGTACAAGTATTTGACTTGTGCATGTGCTTGTTGTCCGCATCATGGCTGGCCACGAGCAATCGATTGTGTCCAGCTTGTGCGCTAGCTGAACAGTCTTGGCACGATGGCTGCATGCTAGCCACCGCATGCACAGGGTCTGTAGATTGGGGGTGAGGGCATAGCCCACGATGAGAATCAGATTGCGTCGTTTTGGCCTTTCTTTTCACCAAATATTGCAATGTTCAAATCATCTGGGACTCGTGTTCAGGGCCTTGTCTAGAAGTCAAGTGCGTGGGGCAGAGGGTGTTGAAGGAAGTCACTGCTGCGGATGGATCGAGGATAACGGTCAAAGCGTTGGAAGTTCGGTGACTCTGAAATGAGATACATTTGTACCTCAAGCCTCGTGTGTGACGAGAGAGTTGTACTCGGTTCACTGAACGTGCCTGGTTAGATCCCAGCCTGCCTTCATTGATAGCTGATAGCGGCCCATCTATTCCATGGTGAGCAGGATCGTGTGTCCTACCCCTGAGCTAGACTGAGTACATGATCAATCAACACGTTGTAAATGTTCACCCCATTTTTTGTCTCATGATCTATGATGTGGATATTCCAAAAGAAACGGTCTGACATCGCTGAGCTTTATTGTTGTTGGTACGGTATACATGCACTTGTGATTAATTATTGTATCAAACCTAGGAAGTAAGTTTATCTGATTGGATCGAAATTGTGGGTCCGCGAATAGCATCATGGAATAGCGTGGAGCGCTTACAATTGAGTTTCAGATCACTAATTAGCTTGAATATATGCGTCAAAGATATCAATATCATTGTGTATATATGCATTCTGGGCCTCATCGGCTGACTTGATCCTGGCGAATGTACGCAACCGCGCATGCAGTGATGGCTAACCCATGGACAATAATATCTGTTTTCTCAGCTTTCCCCTTCCTTCCTGTGGTATGCACGTTCTGATATTCACGATGTCACATGTACAAGATCTACTAGGATCTACTGACCTCGAAGCTTTATAATGGGTCAAGGTTGTGGCCATGGGACCATAACTGGTACCAGGACCCCGGAATAGGAGAGGCCATTAGGAGATTTTTGCAGTTTTGTCTGAAAAAAAAGTAGCCTCCCAACAAAATTTCAATTTTGTCTGCAATGGTAAATTAGCCTAGTTGGCCTCTAAAATTGTCCAATTTTGGAAGTAGCCCTTGGAATCAAGGGGCATCTGGAACTGTAATTGACTGGATGTACCCACCCAATACCACTCAGTTAGACACCCACCCACCCACCACCTTATCCTGGTCTTTAGGCCCGTTTGGGGATTGCCAAGTCGAACGGAGCGAACACCACATCGATTGCTAACTCAGACTTCGGTAGCCATGGGAAGCAACTCCGGGTGATGGGCAGTTTCTAGCGGCGACTGGTCAATTCAATGGTGATCAGTTGTAGGTAGTAAACAATCCTTGATTGGCTACAATGTGCAAATTAATATGGATAGACCAGGCTTGGTATACTCTGGGAGAAATGGCGAGTTCTGGTAGTCACTGAGGCTCAGTGGACTATACAGTGGTTGGATGCACTCTAAATGTATTGCTGGTTAGCTGACCAGTAAATTGCGACTGTGGTTTGCCTTTTTGTTTTCACTTGCGAAGGTCGCTGGTTCTAACCTGGCTACAACCAAGTAGTTGAAGTGCCTGGAGCAGTACATTCAGAGTGCACGTACTAGCTTGGGTACCATTGGGTGGTAAATACTTATTTTGAGTGCTGTTACGGATGTTGGACTTGCGTGGATTTGAACCAGTTGATTACAGTTCCGAATGCCCCTTCAGGAAATCACAACAACTAATTTTGTCCGAAACTACCAATGGCCTATATGGGCCTCAACAGATTTTGTCCGCTAAATTGAAGTAGCTGTTTGGCCAATTTGGGGTTAATTTGTCCGATTTCAAGTAGCCAAAATGCCAAAATTTCTTCACTTTTGTTCACTTCTCCCAATGGCCTCTCCTACCATATTCCAAGGTCCTCCAGTACCTCTACTATAATATATGCGGTGAATCAATATATAACTTTCCCAGACTAACAACACTGAGAATTGTTGATAGAATCCTTCAATCAGAAAGGTCACTGTGATCACCGCCCCACAATATATATAGCAGCCAACGTGCCCTGCGCATGGTCAGGGTTTCTTACAGATTCGATTTCAAGGAAGTCTGATGGACGGGCTGGTGTCAAGGTGTTTTGTCCAGAAGTAGACATGTTGATTCATGTGACTTGAAGCGTACATCGCATGATTTATGATCTGCCTCATTGGATTGAGATAGTATCTAATGTCATTAAACATATTTCATTAATATCCTTTGGGTATTGCCAGACACAACTCGCACACCCTGGCCAGGGCCACCTGTTGGGATGACCAACTGGCCATCGATTGGAATTGAATCACTACTTTATGGTGTTCATTGTGCACCTTTAGTTTCCGCGCAAATAGTCACGAACTTCTCAATGGGCTGAGCGCATCCTTTCTTTGCAGCGCATTGCTTTTGAAAGACCTGCAGAATTGATACCATACTTTATACTCGACTTAGGTACTTGAGAAACCTCATTCGGTGCCTCGTGCTAATGTCTAAGTAGCTTATGCTGACATGTATTTACCAGTGATGCTCTCAGGATCTTTTCCCCGTTTCCATTCTATGATTAGTGCTGAATTCGCAGCCAAGCCATGTTTTCTAGCAACTTGTATGACTGTTCAATTTATCATGACGTTCTATCAGTTCTCTCACTCAGCATGCTTGACAACAACCGTCGTTGTCAACTGTCCGCTGAGTGCACCGACATTGTCTATTGACTTATCCCTTGCACTTAAGTATCCCTTTAACTTTAACCCCTGGCTTTATCCCGTGGGAGAAAATACGAGCTATGGTGCGCTTCACCTAGTCACTGCTAAGTTGGAACAAGCGCAAAATCGGTCAGTGAGAAGTTTTTCGCAGTAGTCAGGGGAGCTTCTCAGAGTATCAAACCTCATATATTCAAGTAAATTGTATCAAATAATGTCAGGATACACTAAAAAATATAGTACGTAGTCTGTAAAACACAATTTTCAACCATAAGCATCCAAATGGCCTGTAAAAAGAAGTCTATTCTTGTTGCTGCCGCTCATGCTCGCAATGCCAAATTTGCAAAGAAGCTGGCGGAGAAACCAGTTGAGATTTCAGGCTCAAGTGACTCTGAAGTCTGCCACTGGGATGGGGGTGTCAACCACAACCCGAAAATGGAAACACCGCATGCATCGTTGGATGGATGCTTACAGGGGATGATTGGGGGCAAAGGATGCACAGTTCCAGTTCCGTAAATTCAGCTTAAGGACATATAAATCACATTGTCGCATCTCAGAAAGACTGGCGCAGCTATATGATCAGTAGTTTATCATCTCTTATCTTATCATATCATTACCATATCTAGCTACCCCTAACTACAAATTATCCGTATATGGCAAGTGTGATGACGCAAAATCGATGCGACTTAAAAAAATAACTCCCTCAGTTTTGAAGCTACCAAAAATCGGTCTGGGGATCTTTTTCTCCTTGCTATGTAGTGTATTTTGCCCAAAGGAATAGTGAGTTGAGTAGGATTTGATGTCTTCATTTTTCTTGTTCCAACTTAGTGGTGACTAGGTGAAGCGCACCATACAATTGAGTTGGAAGTGTATGTGCAGTCTGACCGTGGGAATATTTTAAAAAACATGATCATATTCGAATAGTGACCATGAGAGTACCCCTTTAATACAAATGACGGTACATTCTACACTAATTGCCATACCTCCTTGTTTTGAAATTATCAGATGATTATTCAATTATATTATAGTATACTGAATCACTTCCGGAGACTATGCAGAGCAATCTAGGAATATTGCGCTGCGAAGATTGTTGCGTGGATATCAAAAGTGCATAGTGAACGACATACAATACCAATCAAATGAGGTAGCTAACGGTGATCATTACTTGTTGAAATCTTTACTCATGGTTTCAGCAATATGCGTGGCCTAGAGGAACATGGAAACTGACCTTTTCCAACGACAGAATATGGAAAATATCGTCTTCATCGTCGCTTGCCATCTTCGTGATCGCACAGTGAGAAACAAGCCCAGACGCGGTGACAATGTGAAATCGACGAGACAAAGTGCCGAGATACCCTGCCGCCGGTTCATAACGTTTGTAGGGATCTGAGGCAGCTTCCACGGGTGTAAAAGAGTGTACGGCTAGAAAAACACCAGGTTCGGAATAGAACTGCGCGATATGGTCAATCTGGCCTGCTTGAGGCTTGGCTGACGGTGTCGGGCGAAACATGACAGAGCTATTTCTCCATTTACTCAATCCTGTCCGACCATAGGGGATCCCTCCAATGTACACGTCGTCATAGAAGAGTGCATGATTGAAGTCCACAGCCCCAGAGAGAAGTTCGCTTAGAGGCGCTTGATAGCCATCTTCAACTGATACATCACCTGCAAGTCTTGAGCCCAAAGTGTGCTCTGCCACTCCAATCGTGACGCCAAAGCCATGTGCAGCATTGAAGTCATCAACACGATGATAGCCTCTGGCTGGCTCACCGGTGAGTGTTGTGAGTCTGTGCATCATTTCAGTGATATTTCCGTGCTCGTCTTCGTTGGCAAGGAGGGCATGCATATTGGCACTGCGGGCAGAAGCTAGCATAAAGGAGACTTCCATGTTGCCTATGACCACATTATTGAGTGTCATAAAAAGCCTTATCATGGATGTCTTACTTGGTTTCCTGTTTATTTGAGCACGGTGCATAAAGTTGATATAACGTTCGTAGTAGGGGGCACTATGAGCGTGGACGGGCCCAAACCACTCGAGCATCATGCCAACGTGCAATGCAGCATGCTGATGTGGCTTTATTCCTTCGTCTTTATAAAGCTTCTGGGCTTCAACCATGTATCAATGCATATATGTGGTATATGATTCGACATCTCCAGGAGATGTGGTTCGCATATTGGCGACACGAACAGCGTTGATGAGATCCATGAAATTTGCCAGCAGTGCTTTCATCCTATCGTTGGCATTGTGCCATAATCGTACAAGGGTGATCGGTAAATGAATGGTGCATAAAACGTGTGTCTGGTCTGCAGATAATTCGGAGGTAGTTGACCATTTGCAAGATACACTGCAGACCCAACTTGGAAGTTGAGTATTATGCATATTTGTCCAGATTTCTTGCATTACGTCCTTTCCTAGTACAATACGACAGTGTTGACACTGGTGATGACTCTCACTAGTGTTCATGTTTTGTATATGCATTTTTAATGTAGTGAATGCTGTATCATCGGCGGCAATCTGAGAGCAACGAATCATAAGCATGGCAAGAGATTGATTGATTGCTTGGATCAAACCTTGCGCACAATAGCCTCTGCTAGCATTGCCTTTCTTGTTTGTGGCACAAGTTCAGATGTTTCAATGTTTAACAACTGGCAACACACTTCTAGCCCAGTAGCCGTTACCCCACGAGCTCGGTGTAGGCCATCCCATTTATCGTCGTCAGCACCGCAGGCTATGATAGCTTTCGCTGCTAGGCAAATTGCTTTGATATTCAGATTGGTAGCTTCATCCACGGACTGGCCGGAAATCGATGGCTCTCGAGATCCCTCATGAAGAGTTTTTGATAAGGTTTCTTGCCCGAGGCGATTAAGCTACGCACATGAGCCATGGCTACTCTCCTTGACGCTGGAAAATGAACACACCTCGCCATGTAATCCTTGTGCCAACAACATCTTCATAGTCACCTCTTTTATATCAGTGGGATCGATGTCGAGGAGTTGACATATGGTCTCAAATACAGGTACAGTAATACCTGCTCTCTGCTCAATCTCGTCAGCCCTGTTCTGTTCAATGGAAGTCTCAATGATTTTGAGGGCTGCATAGAGCTTGGCGGCGGCTGCAGCAGCAGCAGCAGCAGCAGCAGCGTCAACATCAACGTCAACAACAGCGTCGGCATCAACATCAACATAAGCATTATCATCATCAGTATTGGCATCAGCGTCAGCGTCATCGCCGATAGCAGTGCCACCGATGGTCTCTGAGCAAAAGGCAATAACATCTGGATCCTCCTCGTTCTGCTGCTAGAAAATAGTTCAGGTTGTGGTTGAATCCTAGAGAAATAAGACATGCCCAACGCGATATATTCTTCGCCAAAATCCACCTTGTACCAAGGACCACTTTGCTGGTTTCGCCCATTATGTTGAGTTCGCTGGATATGACGTATAGAACCGACCGGTGATAATCAAGAAGCTTGTAGAGTAGATCGAGCTCGTTTGCCAAGATCAAACGTTTGCATTGATTGACGTCTGCAGGCTTAACGTTGTGACACTTGATAACTTTTGCGGGCCCTGATCCATCTCCTCCTTGTTTAGTCTTGAGGTTCAAGCGAAATAGATTTCGTATATGATGCTTCAACAAGTTGATGTCTAGACCGTGCATCATGTCTATCACGATAAACTTGACTGGGTCCCAATATTGCAGCTTGAGTAGGGGAGTCCAGTGTAGACCAAAGCCCTCAAATATTGCGGTCCTGTCGTTGGCTGACCTTGCAGATTTCCACAACTCTGCGATACGCCGCATGTGTTGTGTGTCGCACATAATCCATTCTTTTATATCGAGAATGTCGATGTCGTCAACGTCAAGGTCGCAAGTCGTGCAGAAATAGTGGGCATTTACAGTTCTGGGAAGACCTGCCACCTGGCGAGCACCGAGCATGTCGCAGATGAGGGGGACAAGTAGAGCTTTCATGGTCCTCCCAGAACAACATCTGCGCGTGCGTGTGAAGAAGACACCCGGCGACCAGAACAGCTTGAATTCATTGACAAGTAGCTGTATATATGGGTTGATATGATGAGTGTCCGGCTTATGCAGGCCAGCGATGACGCCTGCGAGATAGATATTCTCAGGGAGATAGCGTAAATGAGGCGGGAAGTTGTAACAAATGACCCATATTCCAGTAGAGGAGTAGCTTTTTTTGCCTGGTTTCATCCTGATTGGCTCAAATGAGTTGATGGAGAATCCAAACACCAGACGGCCCTCTCCTTTCCCCTCTAGAAAAGGAAGTCTGTCGCAATCTTTTAGCTCCTTGAATACGGCCGCCAGCCAGATGTCAGTTATAGGATGTGTTCCGTCATTGTCTAAGCTGGTAGGATAAGCGTCGAGGATGTCCTCTACACCTTTCCTCGACAACAAAAGCCCCAGCCAATGCTTGAAGTCTTGATGCAAATATTTAATTTGCGGCACAAATCTGGAATGTAGCCCAGTCATCACTTCTTTGAATAACGGTGTGCCACAAACCGGGCTCGTTTCGGTCTCATGATGGGTGCAAGATCAGGCTCCACCATCACTTCGGTCGTATGGGTAGAGTGCGTAACACATCGGGCAGCTTACATAGGCATGGACTACAGGATCTAGATGCAAAGCAAAAATTACAGTCTTGGGGTCTTTCGGAAGGTTGTCTAGTGCTGGATGCTGCTGGAGTGCCATTGAATTCAAGAATATCTTTCAGGCTGGCCAGATGTACCTGGAGTGCTCATCGTGGCCCGAAATACAATGTGTGTAGGGTGGCTGATAGAAGATACACTGCCCTGTTTGTAGGTTCCTGAGGACCCATTGGTTGAAAGTATACATCTGCGAGCTGTTAACTTCCCATTTTGCTTGCTATATAGAACTGACACTTGCCTGTGTGAACAATATTCTCTCGATCTGATGTGTCACTGCGTTGAGCATGCTGTACCATCCAATGAAGTGTTTTTTCATTATTCAGTCGATAGTGTGTGGCTTCCAGAAGGGCAATGACAGACGTGCGTTCTCTTGATGGCCTCATGTTTACGGCAGTAGACATGAGATAGGATAGTCGATACTCTAAGTGTAAAAAGGGGACGTTGGAATGCGACGCCTCTTTTAAAGCGTGATCACCTTCATTGGGTTTCTGCCAGTCCATGCCAGGGTTCTCAAGGCCATCCTTTGGATCCTTACGAAATACGAGAGGGTGGATAAGGGGGGCAACAGGATGTTGATAAACCATAGCTAGCTCCATCTCAACTAATCTTGCCCAATGCCTTCTTTCCTGAAGCCTTGATAGAGGCTTCAAGCTTGTCGAAAGGCGATTGGGTGCAACAGGCCCACTCGAACTTTTGTACAGTGCTGCCATTCGACGATCGTCTCGAGTGTGGTTATGCTTGGTCCCTCTTGTAACATGCCTCCCTTTACCGATGCGAGTCTGAGTGTCTGGATTCCATACTGTGCAATGAGTTCGACATTTGCAGACAACAATCCGCTGCGAGCGACCCATTGATGGAGAATTAGGTGTCTATACTCAATATCGATCTAGCTCAATTTATAATCATATTGATCCTCGTGTTGATAACAGAAGCTGATGGTACAGGATATATACATGTACACGTGTACATATGTTCTGTATACACCATGGGTACATAGCTATAGCATGTATATAGTCGAGATAGTTTAGCTAGCGGATTTACCATCATTTAAATGTGACAATCGCTTCCGTTCCTCCCGGGCTGCGGCGAGGGCTTGCTCAAGTAGATCGAGTTTGAGACCCTTGGGCTTTACATTCATACTCTTTAAAAATTCCTTCAATTTCGCCACTGTCATTTCATTAATGTCGTAGTCAGACGGCAGCGATGCAGATGCTTCAAATTTGGACAGCAGTGCAGCTGACTGAGACAACTTCCACGGTCTTAAAGGATGTTTCAACGGTGTGTGTCAGGCAATCTACAAGCATGACCAATCAACAGCTTTCCAAGTGTGATTGAAACCCTACCTTCCATCATCGGATGCGTCAAACTCAATTACATTGGCTTCTGCCTAGACACCAGAAGTAGTTGCTTCGTCTACGTTTACATCGATCCATGGGGATCCGTGAGAGCCCTGCACCTATGGATGGAGATTGGTGAGTCAATGGACAGGTGCGATGTCATTGGTGGATCTCACAGGTTGAAGTTCATCTTTGAGGCAGGCATTTTCGTCTGTTAGTGTTTTGACTTCTTTGGCACTGGCAGTGAGACGTGATTTATAGTCATGGATCTGGGGATCATCAATGCAATTGTTGGGCTAAAGAATGAATACAACAGACCTGAGACCGTGAGCCCCCCAGAGCCTCTTCCAATGACTTGACCTTCAGTGTTGTCAATGGTGTGCGGACCATCAAAGCGAACAAATTGGGAGACAAACTTGGCTAATATAGAGTTGAATGTCAGTTTCTGCCTGCTCCAACTTCTTGTTTAACCTTGTGGCCTACGAGGATATTGATATTGCCTTGGTAATGAGAGAGACAGATAATATTAATTGAAAACAGACCTCTGTCTTCGCTTCATCCCATGCTTTCCGCACATCTTCGATCTAGCGACAGGCTTTTTTATAACTGACCATTCGAAGGAAACCGTCGCACCTTCTGATCATACTCTGACAAGTCTTCTGCATAGCTATCGACGGTGGCCATCAGGTCCTTTGCACTATTCGAGCGGATGTTCATAGCAATGCGATTTAAACAACTAATGAAAGTCCTACCTGCTGCTCCAGATCAGCACGTATCTGTCGCATATTGCTCAACTTGAGGAGACATTGGTAGAGAGCACTAGGTGAGAAGACTTAGGACGTACCGTATTCACCAGTTCGTCATTTCTGCCCTTCAGAAATTTCCTTTCAACGCTTAGCCTCGTGGATTCCTCAACCATCGCTTTTGATGCCTCTGCCTGTGGCATACATAGTTTTTCAAATGGTAGTTCGTGAAAATAATAGCATCATATACCTCTGCGAGCCGAGTAGAAGTCGACTCTTCGCTAATAACTTCCGTGGCAGCATCTGTGCGTAGACGGTCGTTCTTTGGCCCTTATGATTTAGTGCGTTGTGGGATGGCAAGCTTGTTGTTTACCTCTCCTTCGGATGCATCAAGGGAAAGGCTTTCGTGTCTAGCTCTTTGACCTTCCACTTTATCTGTTTAATATACTCGAAATCTTGCTCATTTTGTACCCGGTATGGGATTACCTCTGATTCTAGCTGATTGATCTGGAGAGAGTGAGTGAAAAAAATGAGCATGTCGAATATGATTTACTTTGTTTTTGTCTGATAGCTGAGTGACAAGTGTAAGAATGGATAGGAGGGCAGCAAGGTCCATTACTGAGGGCATCTTGACGCGTACGATCCACTGAATATTCATAGATGAATTTCTATATATATATGGAAAATCTGATCACATGGCATACGTATACACAAAGGCATCTAACTGATCCTAAGGTCGTGTTGGTACAACAAAGGGAAGGATATATGAAAAGTTCCCGATATGAACAAGGACTTGGCGTGATCAATCCTCAATCACTCCGAGTTTTTTTCGTATTAGCTCACTTCTGAGCTTCCCGTTGAGATTCCCGTTCTTTCTTTGACTGACTGTGTCTTGCGAGCTTGCGTTTCTGCGAGCACCTGACGGTTTACCACATTCTCACATGAAGCACATGTGTGGCTCATGTGGAGATGTGAGGTTCATGTGGGGTTCATATGAGGTTTATGTGTAGAAAGTGAATTTTTGTTTAATACTGAAAGCTGAGAAACTTCACTTTTTTGCCACTTGCTTCATCTTTTGAACACTTTTTCCACACTTTTTTTACACATAAACAACAATTGAGACATGGTGCTTATATATATTTTATATGAATTTATATGAATTTTCATATGGGTTCCATGTGTAGTCCACATGAAGTGCACTTCCTTTCTACAGTCCTATAGTCTTACATATGAATGTGTAGTTTATATATGATTTACATGAATTTATAGGTGTAGTATTCATGAAGTACACATTTTTTGTAATAAAATTGCCTTATCGGGGCACTGTTAATGGACTTAGTGAAGTTATGTCAATTTCGTCGAACGGGCGCTTATTGAGCGCTTATTTACTAATATTAATATTCTTTTTATTTTACTTTATTTTAATTTTTTATTTGATTGGGCGCTCTTTGGGCGCTTATTCCGGCATCACCCGTGCTGTGCGCTCGCGTGACGTGGCAGTGTGCCACATTGCTACCCCACCCCACCCTTGCTTCTCAACCACCACCATCCCCTCAGATTCGCCCCCCTTCTCAACGACCAAACACAACGAAATGGCCCCAAGAACGAAGGCTCGAGGTGGAAAGGAAAGCAACAAGGAGCAGGCAAGGTAAGCCCATCCCCCGCTGCTTTCCTGCCTTCACTGACCATGCCCCCGCCTCTGTCTCCCTCCCCCGTCCTTGTCAATGCCCCTCTGTGTCCCCCGCGACCAACGACGCCATCTCCACGCCCCTCTGCATCCCCCGCGGCCAACGACACCGTCCCTATGTCCCCTGCGCCCAACAACGCCATTCCCATGTCCCCCGCACCCAACGACGACCGTCTACGTCGTCCCCATGTCCCCCGTGCCCATCAACGACCGTCTATGTCATCCCCATGTCCCCCGCGCCCATCGACAACCGTCTACGCCGCCCCCATGTCCCCCTCTCCCATCGACAGCCACCCACGCCGCCCCCACGCCCATCGACACCGCCCCCGCATCCGTCTGTGTGCCCCGTGCCCATTGACGCCGCCCCCGCGCACATCCACGCTACCCCCACGTCCCTCGTCATCCCCTGCACCCGTCCACATCGCCCCGCTCCCCTCGTCGTTCCCTGCACCCAACGACACTGCCCCCACATCCCCCGCACCCATCCACGCACAACGACACCGCCCCCATGTCCCTCTGTGTCCCCCGTGCTCGTCGACGACCACCCACATCACCCCTGCGCCCCTCGTCGTTCCCCTCGGCCGTCGTTGCCCATTGACGCCGCCCCCATGTCCCTCGTCGCCCGCACTCGTCAACGACCACCCACGCTACCCCCATGCCCATCGATGCCTGCCAACGCCTGGCCAACAGCCTTCTGAAGCCCAGGTCCACCCGCTCAGCTACTGCTGCTGCCAAGGCCCAACAAGAAGCCAATGAGTGAGTCACATCACTCTTCTATTAGTATAGTAGTGTAGTAGTAGTAGTAGTAGTAGTACATATATACATTAATAAATTTCTTTTAAATTCAAACAAAATTAATCAAACATTCTATGATAGAGAAGAACCTGTGGAACCTGTCAAGACCCCCCGCGCCTCAGCTGTGAAGAAGATTAAGAAAGATAAGTGTGTACTCTCCACCTATTTGCTTGTTTCTGCCGCTCATCTTGGATGCTTGCAGGACCTCCGCAGTGCGTGATGCTGAGGACAAGGCTGCTGCGGTGACTGCAGCTAAGAAGTTAACTCTGTACGTTCTCATTTGTTTGTATTCCCACTTGTAACATTAAGAATATGTGTAGTACTGCCAAACTTCTTAAGGAGAGTGGTGCTGGTGTCGCTCCGCCCCCTCGCTCAGCTGGTACTGGTGTTCAGCTAGGTTCAGCTACCCCCCGTATCGTCTCAGACCGTGCTAGGCGCCCCAAGTCTGATGACGAAGAAGATTCTGGTGACGAAGAAGATCCTGATGACGATGCAGTTGCGAAAGATGGTGATGATTCTGGTGACGAAGAAGAACCCGCTCCAGTTGTTGATAAGGGTAAGGGTAAGGCTAGAGATTTGCACAACCTCGGTGCAGAGTCTGATAAGGAGTTGGATGCGGATGTCGAGGAGGAGAAAGACGATGAAGATGCTGATGAAGATGCCAAAGAAGATGCCAATGAAAAGGATGTTGACAGTGAGAACATGGGCACAGGTGATGACGGTGAGCTCGCTGCTGTTGGTGAGGACACTGCAATGGATGAGGACTTGATGGTTACACCTCGCAAGCCTGCTGTGACACCTCGTAAGTCCACCACATCTAAGCGGAACCCCAGTCAGTCCCCTGTTGGCCACCGCCATGCTGCCAAAGCCCAGCGCCGCACCTCCACTCATACCAGTGCCTTGTCTGCGCCTGAGGGATCTCCCTCTCCTCTGTCTGACCATCTTGAGGACCTGCAAGGTGCCTCACGTACCACTGGTGGGTTTGCACGTGGGAAGGCCTTTGGCACAGCTCCCAACATGGCTGACTTTGGAGAGTTTCTCAACCTGACTTCTGCTGTTCTGTGCTTACCTTTTGTCTAGTTCGTCATAATGATATTCCCACCTTCCAAAGTCACGGTAGTGGCAAGGTAATTCTCTACTCCACCCTCGCTAGAAACCGATACTCCTCACTCGGCCACCATTCCCCGGTTCCCAACTCTCGCACCAATCCTCAAGGCCATTAGCAGGAAGTATCCAACAGTGACAAGTCAGTCATTTCCATTTCTTCTTGCTGCTGTACATGCTAATTTTTGTGCACAGCATCTTTCATTTCCATCTGGGATGGTGAGTCATGGGAAGTTGTTGGTCCCTATCTCCTCGCCCTCGAGGAGGATGGGGATGTTTCATGGCCTGATAATTTCAAATTGGCATTGCTTCTCGTGAGTTCAATTTTATTCATATCTGATCACTGCTAAGTCTACAATATCAGGAGCCTGCTGCTTCATCGTCAAATGTCTTCTTTGCCCCTTCCCTAGGCTCATCACACTCTGGTGGCTCTGTGCCTCCATCTGGTAGCTCTATGGCTCCTTTGTCCATCACACCCTCTGCCTCCATTTCATCTGTAGGTGTTAGCAATGCAGGTGGGCTTCCGCCAGCCCCTGCTTATTTGACTGCAGCCTACTCGGCAAAGCCAAACTTGATCCCCTTCGCTCAGCTACTTGAGGTACCCCCCTCCTTGGTTCCCAACACCAAACCCAATGCGACTCTCATCTCAGCATTCGATCATTGGTGTGCCACATCAGATGCTCCAGATCGCCTCAGAGCGGCGTACGACGTCTACAACGCCAAAGTGCCTCGTCTCCCTCCTCTTCCCGCCTTCCCTTCTGTCGAGGACGCCTGTGCAGTCTATGTGAATACTACCAGCTTCAGCAATTACAGCAAGCTCTTTCCCTTCGCTATTCAGCATCCAGCTGTCCTCTCATACCTTCAAGGTGATGTTCCATCAGGCTCAGCAGAGTATGCTGCTCTTTGGGGAGCTCTCAAGCCAGGCCTGAAGACTTTGGGGATAGTGATGAAGAAGTTGACGGATGAGAAGGAGAAAGAGGAGAAGAAGGCCAAGAAGAAGGCTGGGCTGTCCAAATCGAAGTAAGTCGTCAATTTCACTCAACTTAGAATTTCTCCTCTATGCATATATCTTTGTACTACTATATTTATTGAAAATTGCATATGTTTTGCACCATTTCCTGCCTGAGTCTCAATTACATCTTGTCTCAAAACTTGCTAACTTGCCTAGTTTCTGTTTACAGGCCTACATGATGCTGCTGCTGGTGTGGTTCTTGCTGGGACTTGTTCCATGTGTTGCTGCAGCACCTAAACAAGATCCATTTCCCAATATGCTATTCACTGAGTTTGCTCAGAGCATCCAGGACAACTTTGGTCCCAAAATCAAGTTGTCTACTGTCTTGATGCTTCTGATGACTCTGGTCAACAACACAGATCTTCTCAACCTTCACGGACAACAGGGGGCATCCTTCCGACAGGAATCTACTAGCTGGATGGCTGCTCTGGTCCGCGCCATCAAAGTCAAGCTCTCTGAGCATGACTTTGCATCTTTGTTCACCCAGCATGAAGCTGAGGCTGTACAAACACCACAGCAGCATATTACCATGGCTGGCAAGAAACTGAGCAGGTTCAGTCGCTCTCTCTCTCTTGCTTCACATACCAGCATAGGAGTACTCAAGCGCAAACTTCGGCCCATCTCTACCACTTCTGTCCAACCTGTCATTCTCATCACACCCATGGTCATGGCTTGTCCCACTCTGACTTGCAACAACCACAGCCTCACTCAAGAGCTTTGCGAACGGGATACCTCCAAGGTCACTCTGCTTCAGGGGAGCCAGTGCCACTTGAATGTCCCTGTTCTGGCTGGACGCTGCCCTGTTTGCAACTCACTTTACTGGGCGGATCATGAGCGCTTTACTCAGAACAACGGCGACGATGTATGCTTGTATCTCAATGATGCCAAGTATCTCAAGGTTGGCAAAAGTGTCTGGGTTGACCGCCTGGTCTCCAGAGCTATTGTCAATGCCAATTACAGCTTCCACGCTTCGACTGCCGCCATTACCGAGTTCTGGCACTCCTCTTTTGTGCAGCCAAGTGGGGGTACCTTCAAACTCAGTCGTCGCCAGGTCTGGAAAGCCTTTGTTGCAGAGTCTATCCGTCACATGGCCAGCTTCAACAACCGGGAAATCGTGTTTGAGAGCAACCTCTACATTGATGCTCTGGTGGCTGCTGCCTATGTTGAACTTGGAGATGGAGGAATTGTTCGCAGCGCAGTTGGGCACTCTTGTGATGAATGTTGCCATGCATTCAAAGATGTTGCCGATGTCATTCCAAGGCAGCCCAATGATCCTGCTGCTGTGGTTGGCCATGATGAGAATTATGTTGTGCCAGACTATGAGGGTCCTGATCTGGATCCAGACGCAATGCAGGTTGACAACAACCCTGCTGATGTGGTTGAACCTGCTGGTCCTATTGGTCTTGCCAATAATGCAGCAGATGTTCGCATGGTCATCATTGATGGTATTGTCATGGGACCACGCCATTGTGCCATGGAGGGGTGTGAGAAGGCACTTCTTGATGCACAAACTGGGGTGTTCTGTGAGGAGCATGAAGAGGCTATGGAAGGAAAGTGTCGGATGAAGAACTGTGATGAAGACAAGGTTGGTGATACTCAGGCCTGTGAAGAGCATCAGCGACAGTGGGCCAAACTCCGCAGACGCTATGCCAACTCCTCACTCTTAGGAGTTCAGAGGATGTTGAGAAGAGCTCAGGAAGAGAGGCAGGAGTGGTTGCCTGCTGGTGGAGGAGCAGAGGAACTGGAACACAACAACCTGGAGGAGCAAGAGAATGAAGAGGTCAGTGGCACCAAGTACAACAACTACTTCTCTGCCCCCAGGTTCTACTGTGTGGAGACACTCTGTGCTCCATGTGGAGTTGTTATTGCCTGGCGCAAGTTTGCAAAGGCTGAAGGGGTTGCCAAGATTCTTCAATTCCTTGAAGACATTTACCCAAACACCCACTCCTGTCCCAGCTACATTGCCATTGACAAGGGATGTGCTCTGCTCAAGCATATTGTCAGGCAAGGGCACTGGCCAGCCTGGGAGCCCACTACACGCATCATTGTGGATTCCTACCACTACATCAACCACCGCGTTAGTGATTACTTGTGCCAGACTTGGTGCAATCCAGCACCACTCAATGGAGATGCGCCAAATCTTGTAGTGGTTGCCAATGACAAGCAAGGCAACCCTTACTACAAGAGGGCATTTAACACTCAGGTAAGTGGTTTTACTATCCTAGTAGCTATTCTTGTCTAATTTGGACTTAGGCCTGTGAACAGCTCAATGCATGGATTGGGGGTTTCCAGACTGTCCTCAACCAGATGACAGTTAGCAATTTCGACTTCACTATGCATGTGCTACTGTTCTTGCACACAGAACGTGTTATTGCCAAGCAGGAGGAAAGGCAGAGGAAATTAGCAGCAGGAATAGAAGTGGTAGATGAAAGTGAAGATGAAGATGAAAGTGAAGATGAGGAGGATTGAGATCTATACAATAATTCACATAGACTACATATAAATTGTATGTGTCCCTCACATGTATTGCACATGAACCACATATGTATTGCATATGAACACCACATGAACCCCACATAAACTGTATGTGTCCATTACATGTACTGTACATTAACTACAGGTAAACTACATATACACGACACATATACTACATGTGTCCCATACATACACTACACATGAACAACACATATAATACATGTAAACCGCACATGTACTACAGATAAACTACATGTATACCGCACATATAACTTTATATATTCTATACATGAACATCACATAAACTACATGTGTATTCCATATATAGTATACATAAGCTACATGTGTACATCACATAAATCCCACATATATCACACATAAATTGCATATGTAGCTCACATATACTACATATGAACACCACATGGATCACACATCCATTCAATGGCTTGGACTTGTGTATTTTAATGTGATAAGATTTGACTTCCACTTTTCCTACATATGGACTCCATGTGAAGCACATGTGTTCTGACATACATGTGTGCTTTACATGAGCTCCACATGAAGCTCACCTCCAACTTCAAAATCTCATTATTAACAAACAGAAGTGGTGAACAAGTGGTCGGAAGGTGTAGAAAAAGTGGAGCTAAGTGAAGCAAGGTGAAACCAGGTGAAGAAAGTAGGTTTTATATGAAGTTCATATGGTAGAAATGTGGCAGAAAGATAAAGAAGTGTGGTACATGTGTGCTTCATGTGGGAATGTGGTGAACCGCCAGATATACGTTTCTGCGACTCAGAAAGGATCCAGGTTGGCTTGCCTTGATTCTTGGATAAGAAGTGGTCAAACATGGGGCTTGACTTTACGTGACAATCAGGATGAGGGATGTGGGCGGCGTCCAAGTCATCGATCCAATCTCTGGTAATGTCTTCCCAGTCTTTCTTGCAGTGCCAGACATGCTGGGTATTGCTATCAGCGGACATTGCCAAGTCTTCATAACGAAGGATAAATGTGTCACCGGTGGGTCGTCCACACTGAGGGTATCAAAGGGACTGGGCTCTCCAGGCTCTTGATTAACGAAAGGTTGTCGGAGGAAGCGGTGATACAACAGAGTCTGTGCAATTTTTGGGGTGTGGTGTGATCTCGCATTACCACGTTCCACGTGCAGTTGCGATAGGTGCAGCTGCTCGTGGAATCCACCTTGGACACTGACGCTAAGATTTCTTCTAAGGTGAGAGGTGCGCTTTCGGAGGGTTTGTTCCTTTGTACACGCAATCAGAGGATGCGATTAAAAAAATCAAAAAAGAACATACTTTGATTGTCCATCCGGGGTCGATGAGAGTGGCATGCGCGCGAGAGGTTCCCTCCTTTGTACACGCAATCGATCAGATTAAGCAATGGAAATGGATATACATATGAGCTGTACTTTTTTGGCAGTTTGTCTGTCGAGGTAGAGACTCTCTCAATCTTGACACGGACCAATATAGGTTTGCGTGCTTCCGAGTTTGAATGCTTCGAAGATGAGGCCTGGTTTGAAGATGAGGCCTGGTTTGAAGATGAGGCCTGGTTTGAGGACAAGCCTTGGATCGGCGCAGGAGCTCTTAAAATTCATTAGTTGTAATAAATAAGGTACGTAGAAAGGTGGTACCGTATACCTTTGTGCGGAGGCATTGGATCCATGCTGAGAAATTGAAGGAGCGTCAGAAACGGGACTTATATTAGGTATGAATCAGTATAAGGTCATGAACAACGAAAATCCGAAAACTAATGGAGGGACACCTAAAGCCACTTGCCCGTCGATGCTGCACGCAAGATGATCAGGCTTTGCGGAGAACACTGCTGAGTGTTTCGAGAGAATGGCAGAAGCAGTAGCGATGAAGTCGTCGCAATGGAAAGTTGAATGCAGCTGGGACAGTGTGTCCACCAACTGTTCCATGGCCAGTTGTCCCGCACCGGGATTAGTAGAATAATCAGAGAGCAGATGCAGTATGATTCTTTGAGTGTCGTTGTCAATCAAGCCGCTAGTTGCCGCCGCCTTGCCTTTGGATTCTCTGCGGTAAGTCGTCGTATCATTGGGCTCCGATTTACGGAAATTCATTGTTAAAAATCTGAGTTATCACGTATATGTTAGACAGTAATCAATGGGTAATCATGGTCTACTGACGCTCGGCCTGTCGACGGCTGGGCTGCTGAGCCTATAATGGCTTTTGTGAACACTGGATGTAGACATGTTGATGAGGTGGGATATCCAAGTTAACTGAGTGTTGATGCAGCTACGTATACGTATAATACATATGCATGGTCTATACTATCGACCTCCTAATCCAATCACGAAAATGTGCATCGATAGCATCTTGATTGAGTCGTGCCTCTGTGGTGTTAACCTTGATCATGAACATGAGGACCCTAATAATCAAGGCTATGTAGATAGATCTTGCTTCCCATCGACCATTCCATTGCTGTCAGCCGTGACACTGCAGGTTTGAAATGTACCTGTGGAGCGGCCACAATCGTGTACTGTTCTCCTTATATAGCTAGCTGATTTCTTTGTCTGAATTTGAAGGTTTTTTGCTTCAAGGAAATACAAAGGTGGTTACATATATGGCATGGATCAAAACCCGCACCCAACCAGGGTGCATAACCATGCGCATCGCATTGCACGCATGCACGCGTAAGCGCATGCAATTGCAACCTATAGCTACACGTAGCCACAACATACAATGACATCGACCGATGCAGCATCAACAATATTGATGTCTTGTATTTCAAGAAAACAACCTGATATTACAATGCACCGTGCAGTTTTAAACATGTTGACGCTAAATAATTATCTCTTCTTTCACTAGGGATCGCCTAGCGGTGCTAAAATACCTTACTTGCATTTGGGCTGGTGATGAAATTTACAGTAAAAGCACCTCATCGCTTGACCTGTGGTCGAGCTCACTCAGTGGAAGAGGGCAATGAGAATTTAGTGCAATACAAGGAAAAATATGTATGACTGGCTACAAACATTTAGGGTACAGATCCGGAGCCATATACCACAGAGGCAGCTGTGCCTGTTAAGAATCCAGACGAATTAATCAATGGGCGGGTTCTGGGGGGGTGACCCATGGCCAGCTGCTTTCCAAGCAAGGTAATGTCTACTTAGACTATGTGTCGTGTTTAACACATGCCAACTGAACCGAGGTCACATGATTTATAAGGAAATTTATTCTACCGCATGTACTATTAGTCTGTGTATGTATATTTATGAGTGGTAAATCTGTCAAAGTTGATATGTGATTTCGTATTTACAAGGGTCTTCTACCATATCGACCGTCCCTCCAGCATCAGCGACACAAAATCTCAATATAGGACACCCTGCGCGATGCCGGCCGCCTAGGATGGCCTTTAATAAGGTATCAGTACTTGGAGTAGTGCTACGGAAGAGGAATCATAAGCTTAGAAAATAATGTGCTACCTGGTGAAGGGCGAAGATTACTTACACCTTGAGTGCAAGCGTTGTTAACAATGGGAAGAGGGTTCATCTCCCCTCAATGATCAAGAGTTCTGCTAGCAGATCACTTGGGTAGCTAAGTCTAACCTCTGTCACGTAGTCGAAGGAGTACAGGAAGCCGACCCAGGCCTTGGAGCACATGAAATCGCCATGAATAAGGTTCAATTTGGTGATTTGTTGGAATGGGAGTGCTGACATGACTGATATAAACTCGGATAGTTCATCAATCCGAAATTGGAAGTGCAGGGGCACCATCCAGAAGCCAACATCGCCGGCATTCACAGGGACCGATGAATCGTGTACGACTTCCAACTCGTCTATTAAAGGATGCTTGAAAGGGTCTGCCATACAACTGCGAGCAAAGCTTAGGACCGACTCCGGGGGCGATCCAGAATACAGCAAACCAAGGTAGCAATCGCCTGGGAAGGAGAACGACACTAGTATCTCGCCTATTGCTAGGCAAGAGGTGTTGATGTCCAGGAAGTGCAGCTGCGTCGCGATCGGTGGGTGCAGGAGCACAATCGTGCTGTTCTGATTGTGAGGTGATGTGGCCCATGTCAGCCAGCATGCTTGGAGCTGGAGGTTGGCGACCAGAGATGACAGAATGACCTCTGTGGTGGTCTGGACGATGTCCAGCTTCAGAACCGTCAAATTCGGAAGGAGTGGGATGCTTTCGACCATGATGAAGTTGGTCAAAGTGATCGTTGTGATAGTATGTAGCGAGTTCATCACAAATAGCCCCCTAGGTAGTGGCCCTGGTGTTCTCTTCATACCCAACTCGAGGGTGTTTCAGATTTGTTAGGAATCGGGGGTTCAACTTAACTCGCATCTCCACCACTGCTTCATGATTTCTAAACGTCGCTTGTATGGCTTCAACCCAGTCCAACGAAAGGTATAGACGCGAGGGAATCGTGACGGTGTGAAGGGCATGTGAGCAGATAAGATCAAGATTGTGATAACCAGCTCATTTGACATGTGTCGCCTTTTTGGTTTTCGGCCAGGAAAGATCGACAATCAACCATAGCTCTCCACAACTAAGCACTACTCTCCTCCATTGATAGGAAACCTGGGTGACAATCAACCACGGCTGCTGCCCCGAACCACCTCCCATGGAGGCAAAGAGCGTCATCAAGCAGATAAAAATATGCCTAAGCATTTCGTCTGGTAAGTTGGCGCTTGGCATCAAGGTTTGGGTCTAAATGGCGTTGATGAGTGAGAGGAGATACCAGTGTTGATGTCGTGAGAAGAGGGGAGTATCTGAGCAGTATATGTACCAGCAGGCAGCGCAATGGCGGGTGGCTCAGCAGTCCTGCTCGGATATTGATGGCTTTGTTGAATCATCGAGGATGGTCAAGCCTTTGAATTGCTCAAAGGCCTCATTGCAACGAGCAATCGATATCTCTATATCTCTATATGTTATCTCTATACTTTACAGCTCATTGCAAAATCGTAGACACGCCCCAGAAAATTAGTGAAAGTTCATTGGCATACCAAACATGGAAATTTAATGATAGCCATGCGGGACTCTCTGAGGCGACCCCGTTCTCGACATAACCAATGTCCACACGATCTAACCAGCCTCCCACCAAGAACTTGATTATATTATCATTCCCTACAGTGCCCAGTACATTCAATACGCTTACAATGCTGACACTTGTTATGGCATGCCTTTCTACGCCGCCCTCCTTTGCACTCTGGGAATTCTTTGCCGCATTTCAGACACGAAGGTTCTTTCTTCTGCCGTTTGCAGGGTAAGAAGGGTAAGAAGGGGCTACTCGGTTGAAAATAGGTGCCACTGAGAACAGGACCACTCCCATGAGCGATGGTGGATGAAAGGATGGTAGAACTTGCGGCAGAATGGGCGAGGGGCATGCATATGCTCTTCAGGTCACCTGTCGCTCGCAGAATATCTCTTGGCTCCCCATCAAAGTCTGTCGCGCTGAGGACCATATCGTTGATTTCCTCTGAATCACCTGGTGTACCAGTACCAGAGGCCTTGGTTTCCTCTGAGTTAACTGGCCACATGGGTGTATCAGAGTCCGTCGCGGTGAAGATCAGATCATTGGCTTCCTCTGAGTCAAGCGCTGTACTGGAGGCTGTCGCGGTGAGATCGTTGGCTTCCTTTTGATCTGTGTCAACCGATGTACAGGAGGCTTTCACAGTAAGGACCAGATCGTTGGTCTCCTCTGGGTCTGCTGAGGACAGATCAATATTAATCTGCAATTCTGACAGTTGTACGCCGTCATCGGAGGGTGGCGCTCTAGTCAAAAAAAACTTTGAGTACAGTTAACAGCGGGAAGTTAAACACCTACTTCCGCTTGAGATTGGTAGATGAAGGGGATAACAAGTCGTCCATGGCCGTGACTGACATCCATGCGTACAGCAAGAGCCACGTAAATTCCAAGCATTCGTGTATCGTCTCGCAATTGCAGAAGGCCGTTGCTACCTGAGCACATCGTTCCAAGCTCTGAGGAGACACAAAATCAACTGCAATTTTGATGCAGGACGTGATGTTGGACACCTGGGGACATATATATCATAAATAAGAAAGAAGGGAGAAGAAATGCATACCTGGTGGGCACACCCTGCTGGAATGAAGACACAGTCACCTTGATTTTGCTTGAATGTGAATGGTTTAATGCCTTTGGTTTCCAAGATGTCCAGCAACTCGGGCGTCACATACAGCTGATGCGAATTAATGGGGTCGGCGAAGTCGCAATGATGTTTCAAAATTTGTCGGATCGCATCTGCGTCTTCGCTATGGAAAATGTGCCACAAGGCCCTGCCAGATGCCATGATGTTTACAGCATCTGCCATATCCATATGCAAACGAGTACTGCCATGGTGGTGGTCATCATGCTTACTCGCAGTTGCAGCGTAGACCTTCGGACCTATATACACATTTGCTATCAGTCATCTTCATGTTTCCAAGAATCTGATTACACATTACCGATGTCTGGTCTGCAATCATATTCCAATGGATACATGGCCACCAGGTTTAGTGGACCATCGTCGTAGGTGTACATCGGGACGGGGAGAGCACTTTTGAAATCACGAGCTAATATCGGTGATTTATCTTTGAATAGCATGTCTTCTGGATAATCCTACATATAGGCTGTAATGAAGGTGTAGGTAGACGATGAAGGCGTAGGTAGACTCACCTTGAGCTTCAAGGAAGGCCCATCTACCGTCTTTGATTTCCCCAAGTTCTGCAAGAATGTATTTACTGTCGTTCTCATTACACGATTTGTTTCGCAGTTGACGATGTCACAAGCGTCGTCTCCAAGAAAAGAAGAGAGCCCCGTTGGAGACCAGTCGTACAATAGTCCAGGCACTCCACGAACCATCAATGGCAAGCCCTGGGACCAGATGATCTCGAAATCGTCTTGGGAGCATTCACCTGGCGGTGTTGATGACATTTGACCAAACATTTGAGGGGAGGCTAAATGTTTGGTCAAACATTGGAAAAAAACAAACCTTTGAGGCATGGTAAAATGTTTTGCCAAAGTTGGAGTTCGACGCAAGGTCAAATTATGTATTTTTGCTGAACGTTTCGCTGGAATACAATCTATAGTCAAATATCATGAATGGACGTTGGTTAAACAACTTGTAAATATATACATTTCAACAGAGGGAAAACTGCTAGTGAAAGAAGAACTTTACACTAGGTCAAATGTCTGGTAATTTTAAGGATTTCGCTAGGCAAATGGACATGGTCAAAATTTGTAATTTTGTGCTGGGTGAAACGACAAGTGGAAACTTGAAGTTCGAGCCACAGCCAAACTCGTTACCTGCTTCAGTGCCCGCTCTGTCACCCGATGATCGCCCAGGAGAGTGCCAAAGGACGCGAGTGACAGCGTGACAAGAATGTGAAGCATCAGCACCGTCAGTATTGTTGAGCGGTGTGTGTGTTTCAAGACAAAATTGTGCAAAATACAGTGTTATCTGGCAAGGAAGGAAAGTGAAAGTATATTGTGTGTACCTTTTAGTGCGCCGACATCAAGAGGTGCCGTGGATCAAGAGAATCGACAGGTTTCTATGTCAGATATGGGGAAGTTAGCTCTGGAATGAATATAAAAGCATATTGCATACCGTCTGCGCTGAGAGAGGGTAGAGGACCCAGCGGACCCAGCGACCAATGCACATTGCCAGCTTGCGCGTGCGGCTAGGCTTGGGCTTAAGGAACAGGAAACAGGACTTAGCGAAGACGAACACCGAAAGAGGACACTTACTGTGGTCCTTGCGCCGAGCAGCGTGCACCAATTGTGCTGCAGTCTCTGCGACGATGTGTGTAGCCCCGAAGTCTTTCACTCCAACACAAGTCTTGGAGCCTTCTGTGATAATTTGCAGGTTAAGTTCGCGTATGCTGTTATAGGGCAAAAAGTGACCATTTATCGTGGTTGGGTGCTTCAGTCCAAGTGCGATGGCGCAGTGACCAGTTGTGACGATGGCAGGATGGGTGCCTAGCGAAACACGATGAGATGTAATGTAGCTGGACTACTTCCACCCCAAAACGCCCTCAGCTTCCCAGCCGTCTATTCGAGAACACAACGAAGAGCGGAAATTCGGGGCAGAGCAGCACATTGGGTTAATTGCGATATGAAATAGGCTACAAATTTTACGAATCTAATCCTAGAAACTCGATTAGACATCCCGACATTTGTAATACAGATTATGCATGCTTACCCTGCGATGCACCTTAATGATAGCGACCAACTCAGGAGAGTACGGATAATGACCCACATGCCCAATCACCCAGTCCAACTCGACGATCTCAAGTTCCAGCTCCATGGTGGCCGAATATAAAGTGATCGGCACATGCGGCCAGTGCTGGAATGGATCAGCAACAGAGGCCGGTAAGGACCTCTGGCGACGAATTGCAAGTCGGCAGTGGCTTTCTCCCTCGAAGATATACTGAATGCTACCAGGAACAGGAGGAACACTTGTGTCGCCTCCTGGGTAAAAGGAAACTAGACTGCTTCCAACGTGAGTCGAAGCCCTGGCCAGAATTGTCCCTTTATGACGGGCATATGCACGTAGAACCACGTGAGGCACCCCGACAATGGCACGCAGATCGGTGGGGGTTTTGCATAATGTCATTTGTTTTCTGGAGCCGACGCCTATGCCTTTTTCCTCCACCTCGTTCCGTCGGCGTGGTGTAAATACTCGATCAAAGAGTCAACAGCGAAGAATTCCTGCTTGAATAAAAGAATTGACCAATGTCGACTCCATTTCACCTGAAGGCACAATCAATCAACAGTACAGTGAATAGAATAGAATGTGCACCCTGCTTGTGATTTCTCTTTGTTCTCTGGATCACTCCGATCAAGCTTTCGAAAGGAAAGGTCCACCAGGAGTAAGCGGGGCCAAATAATAACAAAAATTCGTAGATATGAAAAGCCATGTGGAGATTCGTGCGAAGCGTCGCGGTAGGGAAGACTTCGTAAAATTGTTTTGTCCAGTCTGAGATACATCAGCGATAGACTTCGGCGGTTTGCATGGTAGTCGTACACCTGGATACGAGGAACATGGCCGATGCCAAGAGCATAGAGAGATTGAGAACCTGCCAGTAATATTCACGATCCGGATGCAAGTCCATTTGAGAACCCTCGTGGAAGACACCCGGAGGTGACAACACTCAAGGGCGGGACTTGGTGAAAGGATCAAACGCGGGGGTGTATTAGGGTAAAGATGGGAGTAATGGTACAAGAGGAAGTAAGTACTAATGATACACGACTTCGGTATATAAGGAGACTGTCACATGATGTCAGGGGACAGGGGAAAGCATAGGTAAGGAATCGGGATTCCTTACACTCGCCCATCCTCTAAAATAGAAGCATTCGGGCTTGAAATGTATAGGGGGTGAGGGAATATGACTATGATCAGGGGTTGGTGTGCGCGAATATGACAACCAGGGTTTCGAGAAGTAGAGCAAGACCGGAGAAGTGGAAGCCCGGAGGAGGGAGATACGGGGAGGGAGACACGGGGGTCAAGGGTTCGAAGAAGGGGGGGGACACGGGGATACAATACAAGGGTCATAGGAGGGCAGGGGAGAGGTTGGTGTTGCAGGGTTGACGAACAATCGGCTCAAGAGGTAGTGAGTTGCGGGGTACGGGAGAGGGTGGAACGAGAAGGTGGAGAGTGGGACGCGGAGCGTTCGAGTATCGAAGGCGCGGAGGAGAGGGAGAGGGAGGCGAGGGAGGGGATGGGGAAACTGGTCGAAGATGGGGGTCATGGGCGAAGATGGGGTCATCGAGATGGGCGCTGCGAACTCGTCTCCGATTACAGTGAAGATGTTGCCGTCTTTGAGGCAGTACGTTGAGTGCAGGAGGAACCTGTCAGAGACCACTAGAGAACGTTGGAGGGCGTAACGGGGATTGAGGGATGTGAGGAAGGATGTGGCACGGGGCCAGGGTGAAACTGTCGAGGGCAGAAGAGGAGGGAGAGAAGTCGAGCGAATTGGACTTGGACTCCGAGGATGACGACAAGGCGGAGAGCAGGGGACGTGGAACACTCGAGCATGCGGGCAAGGAACGGACTGGCGCCGCGGAGAGCCTAAGAGGCCAAGGAAAGGCCGAAAGAGGACCAGGAAAGGGTGCGTGTTGCCGAAAAAGAGAAATGGGAGGAGGGGGGGAAAGGAGAGATTCACGGATGAGAAAAGCGGCAGTATGTTGGAGGGGCGCGAGGCGATCAGGTCAAACCACTGGAAGGCCATGGTGATGCAGGCGTTGTAGCCAGGGCACGGGGGGGAGGTAGGTGGCTGCGAGGGACAGGCGAGACCGCGCGTTTCGGAGGTGAGGGGAGAACAGGGTGGACCTGCGTGAACGAAAGAGCACGATGAATGCCTTGGCAGACCTTTTCCCGAAGACGAGGGGTGGTAGGAGGGTGGCGCGAAAACGCGGGGAGCGCGCGAGGTTCCGAGTGCGACGAAATCAAAGCGGAGACGGGGAGCGCTCGCGGATCGAGACGCAGTAGGGATCGACGAAGAGGTCGAACTCGGCAGCGCCAAGGAGGGCGATCCAATCGAACCACTGGACGGCTGCAGCGAGACAGGCGTTGTAGACGGGGCGCGGGGGGAGGCAGATGGGGGTGAGGGAGAGGCAGCGGCGGCCGGAGCCACGGAGGGGCTGGGCGGGACCAGGAGGGGGCGAATGCGGCGATGAGGTTTGCCTTGAGGATGGGCTGGAGGCGGATGATGGAGGTGGCAGGGTAGGCGAGGAGAGGGGGCAGGTGAGGAAGGAGATGGCGAACACGAAAAAGGGTGCGCCAAACGATGAGCGCGGGGGGCGGTGGGTTTTCGACGAGGGCGTAGCAGTGGGGAGCAGGGGGGAAAAGGGAGGCAGAGACAGATTCCCAAGGTAGGGTCGGGGTTGCGGTGGGAATTCGGGAGAGGGTGTGGGGGCGTTGAGTGAACCGAGGTTCCTGGGGTGATCTGGGGCAGGGTCGGGGTGTTGAGTGAACCGCAGTTCCTGTGATGCGAACCGATGTTTCTGGAATGCGAACCGAAGTTCCTGGGGTGTTTGGGGATACTGGGGACTGGGTGGGACTGAGACTGGGACTGGTGCGAGGACTGGGACGGGAGCTGGGGCGGTTTGGAAATCAGGCGCGGGCGAGCGCCAGTCAGGGTCGTGTCGATTGTGGATCCGCCGGTAAAGGCGTTAGGTGAATACGGAGTTTAGGCGGAATCGCCGTTTAGGATCGCGTAGGCGGTGGGGGGAATGGGGCAGGGTCGGGTGGGGCAGGAACTGGGAGTGCGCGAGTAAAGCACGAGCGTCGTTCAGGGTCGCGTAGACGCTGCGACTTAACGGGTAAAGGCGTTTGATGATCTGGGGAGTCAGGTGCGAGCGTTTGCTCAGGGTTGAGTAGGCGGGGTGTGAATTAATGAGTGAATTGATTGATGGAAGTCGCGTAGCCGGTATGTAAGGGCGTTTGATTGATTTCAAAAAAAAAGTGGAAGACACCCGGAGGTGACAACACTCAAGGGCGGGACTTGGTGAAAGGATCAAACGCGGGGGTGTATTAGGGTAAAGATGGGAGTAATGGTACAAGAGGAGTAAGTACTAATGATACACGACTTCGGTATATAAGGAGACTGTCACATGATGTCAGGGGACAGGGGAAAGCATAGGTAAGGAATCGGGATTCCTTACACCTCGCCCCATAAACTGACCAGCGCCAGTGGGAGATAAATGGAAGACACGCTTTGCCACTCATCTGCTTTCAATTTACCCATAGCGGCCTCGCCAAAAGCTTGGGAAGGTTTATCAAACCACGAGGGCATCGCTGTGTTCTTGATGACGCTTTGTATGTGCGCCATTGTCTCTGGTGTAGACAACCTCTTCTCAAAAAGAGATAAATCGGGAGCAAGAATCTGTCTCATACGCTGGGAATATGAGTAAACTGTGTCACGAGCGTAGAATGTGGATGTACACACCCAATCTAGCATTAGCGAGATACACTCTGGCTTGCTCTTTGGGACCTCCATGGTGCGCAAGACACAATAAGTCTCGAAACAAAGAGCGGGCAACTTGTAGTTGTCCAATCTTGCTGCAAGGCCGTCTGGCCAGATAAAAAGTTTGCCTTCATCCCCCAGCGATAACCTGTAAAGGAAATTGGGGTATGGGGAAGAATCGAGGACGAATGGAATCGTAAGGGCATTGCTAATGAGCTTGAGCTGACCACAAGACGCGTCGTCGATGCCAAATTTTCAGTTTGTCTCTGTGTCGGGGCCGGGGAAAGCGAGTTTGAACGTGGGAATGCACTTCAGCGGTGCATTCGCCGACTTTGCGGTAAGCTTGAGTGTGTCACGATAAAAGAACTCTGGCCAGTTTTCATAAACAGCATGCATAACATCGACAACAAGCTGGCGGATGGGGTCGTAGTATGGCAGGCGCCATAGTTCACTTCAGTGAACTTTGAACTGGTTGAAGATCTTCAAGCGTTTAGCAGTCATCAGTGCATTGCGATAGGAACGGGTGATTTCACACATTGCATTGGGATTGCGAAGGACCCAATTTCGGAAATCATATCTTCCACGTGTGGTTATGTTAAAGCACGTACAGACACTGCAGTATGCGTGGCTGTTGGGACTTGCAAGGCCAGCGGCTTTGCGGGCACCCAAAAGATCACAGACAACGCACGCTACTGCATCACGAGCCATACGCCCCTCAGGATGGAGCGCGGTGTGAGTATAGTAGACACCCTGTTCCCAGCTTGCGTGCATCTCGTCGACAAATGGCCGTATGAAGTGGTTGAGCTGATCGACATTAGGCTCGTGGGGCCCAGGGATGATGTTGACATACATCTTTTCAGGCTTGAACATTTCGGAGTCAGAGAGGTTCAGGCATGCTGAGCTGAAAAGCCCCCAGGATGCTGAAGCACCCCGTACAGTCAATCCTTCCGCATCAAAGAAATCAATGTTGAGAGAATGGACATAGCGTCCTTCCGTCCCGTGGTCAATGAAAAGTTTTCCATCTGGGCCAAGAAAGGAACGTAAGAAGGAGCCCTGGAAGATGTTAGATATCTGCTCTGGTGGAGGTTCATGAACAGAGGCAAAAGCGTCATCACATGCCCTATCCATGGACTCCTCGTCCTTCTCCGACGACAAAAGACCCGCCATGTAGTCGGAGAAATGATGATAGACAAATGGTTTGATCGGCTTGCTGAGACCGCTATTGACATGCCCTGTGAGAAGAGGTTCTCCACAGACGTCACTCTCTGAAGTTTCCTTATGCGTGCAGGTAGACAGGTAGGTGGCGATGGTGGAATTATGATGATATTTGGGATGATGAGTGAAGCAACACCTCGGGCATACAGCGTAGATCGTTGTGTGGGATTCAATATTTAACTGAGCGAGCGCGTGGGTAATGGTTGCCGGAATCTGATTCAAAACAGTCTGGGGAGGAGACCGGCCAGCTGCTTCATATATGGTAGCTACCAATAATGATAGGCTCTTCATAATGAAATCCCCAGCTCGTCGACTAGTGCCCATGAAGAGGCTACAGACGAGCCCGATAAGGATCGACATCTGCGCTATATTATTGAGCTTCTCGATTGGGTGGTTGTATTGGCGATCTAATCCAGATATCAGTGCCATTCTCGTGAGCTTTCGTTAACGACATACCTGTACAGACAACTGTTGGACCAAGTGCCCCGCCCGTATGAGCATTGCGAAGATCCATGGCACGCGCCTCGACATTGTGTAGTTTATCTGCGACTGCCAGTCGCCGCCGTTTGACCTCCGGATCTGTGTGCTTCAACTTGTCAAGGTCGGTGACAAGCTGACTGCAATGTGCCTCCACATCTGACAAGACCGAAAGGGAAATATTCCCCGATATTGGCAGGCTTTTCCACAAATCCTCAGCCAGCTTCTCGATATTGCGGATGTACCGAAGTTGACAGGTGACGAGATGATTTACTCGGGTGGCTGTCTGTGGGGTCTGTGGTGAAGATGTCGATGTCGAGGTTGGTGTCTGCTTAGCAGACGGAGAAGGAGCAGGCGTGGATAGTGCATGGGTCGAAGCAGGTGAAGGGCTAGGCGATTGTGACAAGGTGGACTCAATATTGAGCTGAGAGAACGACGAGACCAATGACGCAATGTCTTGATCATTGGCTTCAAGGAATTGAGAGGATTGATTTATCTGGTGGCAGTGTAGTGGTGCTGGCCAGACTTTGTTGTCTCTCATTCCAATTGTTGGGGATCGCAAGGTCTCTACAAAGATGCGTGCTGACATCTCGGTGAGAGATGAATCATCTGTCAATTGCACGAGATCAGAAGGATCATCTGCTCACTCGACTTGTCCCTTGGGGGTAGATGGGTCAAGCATTGAGGGGGCAAGGTCAGGGTTTGGTACCAGTACATCTCCAGTTATGTGCGACGGAGCCGAGGATAGCGCTAAGGGTCTACATAGGGGCATGGCCGCCAGTACATCGCTAGACAAGTGCGATGAAGCTGGGGACCGCGCCAAAAGATGCTTAAGAAGGTTGCTTGTTGATTTTGAGGACATTCAGGGGCGGCGGCCAAAGTTGCCGTCGTCGTAGAGTTGCGATGCTTGGCGCTTGCTAAATGGGCATTGCATGTTGAGGCAGAAGGCCATATGTGGCCCTTCGGGTCGAGAGCTGTGCAATGAGGGCAATCACATCAAACTGGCTTCAAATATGCAGGCATTACCAAAGACAGATAGTGACTGCCCGTTCACAGTGTAACTGTATAATGAGGTAGGGTGGGGTATCGAACCGAAGAATCCGACTACGCCCTTTAATAAGGAGATGACCAGATATGGATCTGCAGTGGCTATCTGAAATACGAGGGACATTAATACAAAGAATATTTTGAGAATAAGGAGATAGTGACCTTGTCCTAGGATTAAGTATGACTGGAAACAAGTATTGTATTCCAGCAAAGAGCGTCGGGATGACGATGAGCCGTTGAGTGGCGCTGGCGGAAGCGCAAACAAGAGAAGGTGTGAACGACGAGAAAGAAGGGACCATTAGAGTGTAGCGATGTGAGAGCCAGAATATGGAGAGGGAGTGGGAGATCAGCCTTCGGTGGCTGGCAACCACGGATGGGTGGGGGTGACGTGAGACGACGAACAGAGTTCAACAGACAGGGACCGGCACCATGTAACGGTATCAATTGCTGTGAAGTGAGCCAGCACAGTATAACTGTGTCCCAACTCAGGCTGGAGTCTGTCGATACGGCGTTGACGCGCCCAAAGCGACGGAATGGGTCGAAGGTGATGGTAGGAGCAGGTTCAGGCAGGGACCGGCACCATGTAACAGTATCCAATCAAAGCGAGCTAGCACAGTATAACTGTGTCTAGCTTGGGTTGGAGTCCATCGGTATGGCGTTGACACAGCCAAAGCGCAGCGAAGGGGAGGCGGGATGGGTTGAAGGCAACAGTAAGGAGCAGTCAGTGCCCCAATCATCCTCAATGGACCGTGGAACGACTCACTGGACCGTGGAAAGACTCATGTCGAAAGACTCACGTGGAGTCCAGCATTGCCTTCCGCCCACTCCTCCAATTCCATCACCCACTCCCTCCTCCTCTGCGGCGCCTTAGTTACACTGAGCGCGGCATTCAAGCTCCATCGAACCCGACCCTTGGCTGGCGATACAGTTATACTGTGCGCTTCCCACGAGCTCGAACGCATCAGTGACACAGTTATCCTGCGTGTCTTTTCCCTCAAGCTCGCCTCAAGCACGAACGCACCAGCGACACAGTTATACTGCGTGCTTCCCTCAAGCTCAAACGCATCAGCGACACAGTTATACTGTGCGCTGTCAATGCATCCGCTTCATTCGTCTCATAAATACAAGCCGGTACTCTACCAATTATCCCGTATTTGTAACTTCTGTGCCCGCCCAATAGCTTTTAATCCCTTCAGCTCACCTGAATCCCAATGCCCAGCTGGCTTGAGAGCCTTCGATTTATGGACCCTCTCTACATCCCGCTGCTGCTTAAGCAGCTCGATACCTTTGTCACGCTCCCTGACACACTCACTGCTTCCACTTACATCTTCCAGTCTCGTCATCGCGACGACACACTTTAGATGACCATAAGTGCTTGCCCAAAGGTCATCACCAAGCCGATTGGCCCTAATCGGCTGCCACTCTTTGAGTAGTCGGGTCAGGCACTGTCATGGATAATAGGTATCATTCGACGCTCAATGCCCATGTGAACAAATGCTGACCTTCTCTTCGTAAGAGCACATCACACCAATGGTTACCAGGAGGGCAATAGCGAACATTGTTATCAATGCAACGGGGAACCATCGTGACGAACATCGACTGTTTGGTATTTCTTGACCAAACCTTGATGACACCCGCATGGTTCTGGCAACTCGACGTGCTGACAATGAGATCGCCCCCCTCTTGCTCATCATGGTGAGTCTATTCCGACTTGTAAAACATTTAATAGTACTTTATTTTCAATGCACGTACCGCGACAGTGCCCACGAGCGCTATCCCATCCCTATTCCCGGAATGCCGAAGAAGATCTAAAGGCGAGCCAGTCCTCCTGTCGAAGACATAGACCACGCCGTTTTCGCTTCCTCCGACGAGGACATGCCCATTTTCACCGAACATGACTTGGCAGGGGAATGTCCACTTCGGTGTTCCCGTCGGATACTGTCGAACTGGCCGACCGTTGCCTAGCGCATGAAGGGAGTAGCCTTCAATGCTGTTGTCAAATGCTATCAAACCACGGGATGTATCGAAGGCGGTGGCTCCCCTACACGCAACCATAAATTGAAGTTTCTTTGTATTTAAAGAAGGGCTTACACAACCGAAACAAGGTCACAGCTGGCCAGGATATCTCGTCTGTCATCGCCTTTCAATAAATGCCTGGCTGAAGGTTATTCAACGCATCCACTCACATTGTTAGCTCAAGGACTTACCCTCCATTATAGACTCCGATGACCCAGACGTCTTTTTCCCGCGCAGGATTGTCGATGACATTGGAGTGCAACAGGCATGGTGTGATCCATGTGTCTGGAGAAGATTTGGTGGAGCTCGCTTCCGTCGAAGGTAAAGGCATAAATGTTGTTGTCAATAGTCCCGATGGCGATCCTGACGTCACTGTTGCCCCGCTCATTACAAGCCAGTGCAGTGACTTCGCGAGCATTGCCAATGGTTTTGTGGAGGATCTCGTCAAAACTGCCCTGGAAGGTTTGTGTGTCAGCAAAGGAGTACATCGCTTCAACAAGGCCTCATACATCACCGATTCTCTGCCAGATAGCGAGTTCGCCTCGGCCCGTCCCGAAGCACAGTAATTCCAGGATGTTGGCAGTGTTGGTATCTGTACGTGTGATCCACATGATGGCACTGACAGCACTGGCCCGACGCGGAGGCCCATCGAGCGCCTGGCCATTGGTGACTTGCCATATCTTAGTGCCGTCGTTTTTGCTATGCAATGCGTTGTCAGATCATGCTACACATGTCAACCATCATCTTTCACCGCCACTTGTGACAAGACTTCCGTCACGCGAAATAGCTACACAGGAAATGCCGCCTCTATGTGCATTAATGGTACGCATCAAGTGATACTGCCCAGAAGAGGATATAGTCGGATTTCGGCAGAAGAAGCGCATGTTTCAATTGGAAAGAGTTTGGTGATGATGGATGGAGTGGATGCAGATGGCGATGACAGATAGGTGGACAGGCTATGGATGTTGGGCTTTTACAGGTTCTATATGCTATCCTATATATTCACCATGACTTGAACTTCCTCGTGTTCTGCCCCATCTTGCCTACTGCCACTAGCAGTATTGTGATCTTTGTTTCTTGGTCGAGATGTGGACTTGCCATTCTTTGTGATCGCTGTTTTGGCCAGCAGCGGACGATCTGCCTGACGCCTCAATTTTTGCGTTTCACGTTGTCTGCCTAATTCTAGTCGCCATGTGTGATTGTCCCTTTTGTTTCTTGGTTGGGATGTGGACTTGCAATGCTTGTGGCATCAGCGGGCGATCTAGCTGACGTCAGGCACCGATGTGCCATATTTATTGTTATGTTTTAGCATCTATGTTACATGACATCGTGTCACCTGAACAAGACCGCGACGCTTCTATGAGACCAAATGCCGGACTCGGCCTCATTGTATCCAATTGTGATGATCCTCTCGATGGGCTCCTTCAATTTTCCGACCCTTCTCTCGCACCTTAAATTCACAACTTACTTAAGTAGGCATTGCCGGAATCATCCTCCTCACACTGACTGATTCCATTATGGTTAACTCAAGACTCTATATTTGCCCCGCATCACGAGTATGTCCTCGCTGTCCAGTCTTCGTACATCATGTTTACGATGGTTACAGGCTCACGAGATGAAACTCCACTGCCGTTTCTATGCATCTCATGGCTCGAAACCCATATTCACCTCTCTCGGCGCCTGCTGTGACTGCAGCGGCTCTAGATATGCATATCTGGAAAGCTTGCTCGACGATGCTGCCTTGCAGCCATATGTCCACGACTGTCTGCTGACTGTCAAGGAGCGGAATCGCCTGCACCGCTTCCGTATCTTCTTCAAGTGCCACATGCTCCTCCCTCTCAACGGTGCTGTCCAGTCCTTAGGCACTGCAGCATTCAAAGGTGATGTCATCATTGCCCGTGTTGCTGTCCGTGACGAGGTGTCTCTCGTCAACATGCGAGCCCGAGATGGCATCCTGGCAGACTTTGCCATGAGAAAGTAAGCTCCTCGAGACTATCTGATTGATTTTCCTACTTACTTTTATGTGGTTCAGATTTGTTCGATATGCTAAGGCTATCCGAGCATGGCAAATTCCGCATTGTCTTACATTTGCATTCTGATATTTGATTGTATTGTACTGTATTTCTTTCATGACCTGGTGTCCTCTATGTTACCAGTCTGAATAGATTTCTCTAATTTCTTCCACCCCGCCTTTCGCAAATTGCCTTTCTGGCTTGTCCTGATGTATACTTGAGGTGGGTGATGATCAAATCGTTGATGGGCCACCCATCTCAGTAACGGCTGAAAATGTTCAGGAACCGAGTGGATGCCTAGGGAACGTTGGGTTCAGAGCTCGAGAATGAGCGGAGATAAGGCTAACCTCAATCATGACAGCTTGTTTCTTAACCGCAGCTTGATTGTTATAGCTAGTGGCGATCTCCAGACGTTCATTGCAGCAGGAATGAACATACTCCTAAAGAAAGCCTGTGAAAGGAGATTTCGGAGTAAGTAAGGAAACATGCCTTCACAGCTGCAAGGGTTTTTGAATCCCAGCCCAATGTTTTCTCTAAATTGTACCTCTTCCAGGCCGTCCAGCCTCACCGGGCGGTTTCTCTATCATTGGTGTCGCAACCGGTGCTAGCTCCCTCAACAATAGTCCCTGACACATCGGGCGCTGCTGCTGCGGACCCTGCTTCGGATAAGGGGAATGCCTAGGTTGCTGGGGCAGCTGTCGGTGGCGCATAAGCTGTACAGGTGCTAGCAAATGTATTGCTATTTTGGTTTGTGACAATAGTATAGCAGGGGGCAATGGCAGGACTGAATGCTCGTAGAATGACATGTTTTGCGATATGGCAAAGTGGTGAATATCCTCAACATTATATACAGATTTCTTGTGCCACAGATGTCTTGTAGTTGGTCACACATAGAGACCTTGAACTGTTCGCCACTATAGTTACCTTGTGCAACTCGCCATTGTAGATACCTTGTTCGGCACCGCTGAGCCTGACATGGGGGTCTAAATAAATTGCTGCGACCGCTGGCATCGATCAAGCTCGGAACATACACGCGCTCAGAACAATGAGCATACATCAGAAGTAGCAGCTCGCCGAGCCCTGTATTGTTGTAGCCAGCCTCATATGTACAGTGGTCATGATGATCTAATGGTTATTGAGAAACAACAGAGGGGTCATTTTGACAGGATTATTCAGACCCTTTGAGATCATTAAACAATTGACATTATACATCTTAAGCCGATGTTGTATGAGTTCGAGGGAAACAAACACCTCTACACCTCTTCTATCATGGCAAATGAATACACTTTCCCTTTCTCCCTGCCTGCATGGTTAACCCATGGCTCAAGCTTGACAACGACACAGTTACACTGTGCACTGCCCTCAAGCTCGAACAACATGGAAACCGGCGACACCTCCAATCCCAACCAGACCACCTTGTGTATTACACATACCCAACAGCATCTGGCGTTCATGGCCAGCACGTTCACCGTCGCATCCTCTGCCGGCAACTGGATTACCCACCAAGCACCCAGCGTGCTGTACACCTTTCCCAGCGACCTAGCATCGCAATTGCGCGTGGAGATGCCGATGGAAGGCGTCGAACGTCTGCCCAGTGGTCTCATCGAAGATGTTCCCAAAGACACTGTGGCCTTGATTGCAGCGCCGCAGGGAGACGCTGAGATGAATGATGACCCAGAATCAGATGGCACTACGCCACGAAAGCGCCTCAAAGCCATCTCTGGCGCGGATACGGACTGTGGCTGTAACACGCGTCGTGGAGGCGAAACAACGCGAACGGCCGGCTCACGCTCAGCAAGCATCCAGGAGGCGGCTTCAGAAGAAGAAGGAGGAGTTACAAGTGAGAGGCTTGTCATCTTAGAAGCCTCCCAAGCTAATTTGTCTGTAAAGTTCACCAGTGCCCAACTGCTCGCCAGAGCGCAAGACATCAATTTGAGGGAAGAGCTGGTGGAGAGGCTGTGGGCACAGACTCAGCGGAACCAGCTGGAGATGCAAGCGCTAGCTTTACAGCTCGACCAGGAGCGGGCTGGCTACCTCAACCAGTTGGCGAACAAGGAAGATGAGGTGCAGGTGAGTATCTTGATCGTTTAGTCCGCCGACGTCAGAACTGATATCACGACAGGCACTTCGTCAGGACCAAGTTAGGCTCCAACAACATTTACAGAGCACCGAACTGAGAGCAGCAAGCGTAGTGAGTAAACTTAATGTATTGCATCGGATATGTTCATTGATGGGAAAAGGAACCTGTTGTCATACTGGCAAAGGAATGCGGAAGAAGAAATTACGAGGTTGAAGAGACATGTACTGGTAAGTGGAATATGATTGTGCAAGAGTTGTCCTGACTGTGCTCTTATAGATGCAAGAACAACAAATCTCGAAATTTGAGAGGATTCTAGAGAGAGTGGTAGGAAACGAAAGCGAATCGTCCCAGGTTCCATCAGACAGTCGCTCATCGAAGGCGAGAGGTTCCTCGTCATCGGCACTGTCAACCTCTGGGAAATCCTTCTTGCGCCAGCAATTGACATTGGGAAGATGTTCTTCAACCACAAAACAGTCTAAACAGGACAAAAACAGCGAACCCCGCCGCTCACGTTCACCGTGCAAAGAAATGTCCTCGCAAAGCAGTGTTAAATCGACGCATTCCAAACAAGACCGGTGTACTCGTTCGCGAAGCAGGCTTTCGACCTCCCATACATCCTCCCATTCAGCCACACGCTCCGTAACCCTGCAGGCAGACGACACAGGCAGTCGTTTGCGGTACAGGGGTAGGTGTTCGACCTCAGCCTCGCATTCCTCTTCGTGTTCTTCCGTTGTCATACTTCAAATTGGAATTTGAAGTAAGTGACATGAATATTGGTGTTTTGTAGCTATTTTATATGCTACTATGAATATTGTGTTTTGTGGCTATTTCATATGCTACTATAAAACCAAGACATATTTTGGCAAGTTGAATCAAATTAAATGGACCTCCCATTATGATATAGACATTATTTCTTTCTTTCCCCTATTCCCCTATCAACTCCTAGGACCCCTAATTATTATTCTAACATTCTGCTCAAGTTAAATAACTTCATATAATCTATGATGTCATAGGAATTTGAAGAATAAGCTAGAATGTATAGATTAGACCCCAATAGGCAGTGAGTCATCATTTATTAGGCTTGGCTATTACAAATCAAAGATCTATGCCAAAAATATGAGTCATATGACAATATGAGTCATATAGAGTCATATAGAGTCATATAGAGTCATTTAGCATAGCCTTGAGATGTTTGGCACTGCACAGCCTCCCTCCCCTTGTAGTCTATATAAACCCCCAAATTGTAGTAGATAGGCATTGTAGAAATTTGAAGAATTGTAGAATTCTACTTTCATTCCCTTCCCCTTCCTTCATTCCTCATCCTCTTCCCTCCATTCCTTTTGCAGTACCTACTTTTTTATTAAGTAGAATATTACTGTTAGGTTACATAGTGAAGAATAGACTTGATTAGTTGATAATTGAGTACTTTTGACCTGTGAAACCCTTGCTAGAGAAATAAGATTAAGTGTCTTGTGTACACCTCTAAGTCTTTATACTTTAGTGATCGCTCCCCAGTTATATTGATTTCGTATAGACCGTTGCTGGCTAAGCATTAGACTATAGAACGATTCTATAGATGTTTAGTAAATAGTGGAAGTGATCTAGCAGAAATGTCTGACCTAGAGCTTCAATCAGTTGAATTGTCATATTGCAGTTTTGTATTATTGGAGCCATTGCTAGTATACTCAGTCAGGATTATTCTTCGTCTCAGTATTACTTGTCCCAGTCAGTTTACTATTTGTTTGTGTCTACCTACATATTATTCACTTGTTGAGTAGTCTGTATTGTTGTGTTGGGAAGTTTATCTTAACTTCTTGTTCTTACCTCCGATCTTTTTCCCCTTTTCTCTCCTATTTCCCCTATTTGTACTACTTCGTAGTATAATCCCCCCAAAAGCCATCACTATCGATAACACACCTCTAGCCTGCAACAACTTGGGTGACTGTCCGATCTATCTAGACTGATCCGACTACATCCAAAGCATTTAGTGAAAACCCCACTGAGTGTGACACCGTGCAGCCGGATGACACTGAAAGTGACTCTGAATACCCTTCGCAGGGAAGTACAAGATCAGCGCATTCCAGACAAGACCATCACAGCTGTTCGGTGCGCACACTTTCGGATTCATGTTCCTCACGTCACTCAACAGCGCAGGAGCGCCGGTATGAAGCCCACGATTCGGCGCAGCAACCAGACGGGTCATATTCAGCATCAGGGGGATCGTCGGCAAGAGCGTCGACGTGCGGGAGGCCTCGCATTTGCTCACGTTCTCATTCGCGCACTCATGGATCTCGAACACCGACCCACTGCTGCCATTCACAATCACGCAACTCTCGAGCACCAACTGTATCGTCTGCGTCAAGCTCTCGACGTGCATTAACGCCTAAACAGAATCATCGCAATCGGCAGGACCGCGGTTCAGATAATCACAGTGCACGACATGGAGGTTCAGTGCGTGGCCGTTCTCGCTCGCGTTCCCGTAAAGGTCAGCGGGCTGACTCTAAAATGCCAACTCGAGGCCAACAGGCAGCGACACCCGCTCCCTCAGGTTTCTTGTCAACCCACCCCTTCGACTTCTCAACAATCGCAACCTTCAGCCACGAACCCTAGTGAGCCGACTGTCAAGGATTTATGTGAATCACAGCCACCTGGGGGATGGGATTTCCCTGAAACTCATCGGCCCGCTCCCTCAGCTTCTCGTCAACCCACCCCTCTGACTTCTCACCAATCACGACCTCCTTCAGCCACAAATCCCTCTGATCCACCCGCACCTCGTCAACCCACCCCTTCGACTTCTCAACAATCGCAACCTTCAGCCACGAATCCTAGTGAGCCGACCTCCAAGGATTTACGTGCATCACAGCCACCAGGGGGATGGGATTTCCCTGAGCATTCTAGGGAGAGCTGCTCTCATTGTGGCAGAGGCTCGCGAGATGTATGTTGATCTGACAATGAAAAGGTGTTGTCTCTGGCTAAATCTGTGATAGGCCGATTCCGACAACGAGATCCCTGAGAATGATCGGCAGAGCTATCACAGTGATGAAGAACTGGACAATGAAGACGAAGAGGTACATGTAAGTTGTAGTGGTAGTGTGCCAATTCAGATTAATGAACCTCACTCTGAACCAGAATGCACGGTCGAATTGTCGAACATGCGGAGGCAAAAGACAATGCTGCAAAACGACTGCGGCCATACAAAGGGATGTGCTATTGAAGCAGAAGAGGAGCGAGTCCTCAACGGTGCGGAAGGAGTTCCTGGTGCGTGTCTTAGCGATCGCTGGGTCATACGAGTCTCGATGTTGACGATAACATAGGATGAATGCTGACGGCTCTTCAAGAAAACACTCAAGGTGAAGAATGATGCGGACTATGCCTATTACGAGGGGGCGATGGCCGAGGAAATCAATTCCTGGTTGGCCAACCAGGGTCCAGGACCCAGTGAGGAGAACCTGAAGCTCGATATGGAAGGCGGCATTGGTTCCGAATGGAATGCAGAAGTCATGCACATCCTCATGGACAAACTGAGAAAGTACTGCCTTGCCAATAAAGTTCTCAAAAAAAAATCCTAGGGAAGACAGGTACATGAGGGACTTACTCAAAGAGAAGTTCAAGCACATCAGGAAACAATGGCAGGCAGGGCAGCTGAAGGCCAGCGAGACAGCTGATGCGCTCGAAGACCGCCTGAGGCAGAAAAGCGACTCTAAATTGAAGGAAGCGTGCCAGAATGGCCGGCGTTCGTCTGTAAGCTTCCAGTGATATTGATAAAATAACCTTGACTCACATGCGCTCTTAGAAATTTCTCATGCGGCAGAGAATTTTGAGAGCCAAGATCGAGACTCAGACAGGCCACAGTCGCGCAATGTGGCAGTGGGCATCAGAGGTAGTCGAGACGCTAGGTGTAGGTGGTACGAGCTCCGAAGAAAGCGATATGGACAGTGAGGACAAGACAGAATGTACCTTGAAGGTCAAGAAAATGGCCTGGCGACGAAACATTGACAAAATGCTTCAGGAAATCGATGATTGTAGGATTGGGGCTAAAGCGACGACGGGTGTGTTCGGTAAACAGGGTTCGAAACCGATGAAGAGGACAAGGCTAGCCGAGCTCGTGTCGCGAAGGCAGGCAACAGCAGGACTCCCAGAGGTCCTGTATGACCAGGAGTGGCTAGGAAAGAGAAAGAGGTGGGCCAACGAAAACACTGTGATGGGACGCCTGAGGTGGAGGGATGATTGGGACTAAGACATAGGTGCGCAGGGAACGGAAGTACGGCACTACTTGTACATGCAGAAATGAGTAAGTCGGCAATATCATTATTTTTGCTACAGCCGGCCAATGGCGCCACCGGTGCAAGCTTGAGGTCAGCGCGCAGTGTAACTGTGTCGCCGATTTGTTCGAGCTTGAAATCAGCGCACAGTGTAACTGTGTCGCCGATGCGCCCAAGCTTTAGGTCAACGCGCAGTGTAACTGTGTCACTGATGCATTCGAGCTTGTGGGCAAGCACCTAGCAGGGTGTGTGTTCGTCGGTGTGTCGGTTTCTTGATTGCCGCACTCAGTGTAACTGAGCCGCGGCAGAGGAGGAAGGAAGAGGGCGGGAGATGATTGCCGCGCTCAGTGTAACTGAGTTGCAGCAGAGGAGGATGGAAAAGGGCAGGAGTGAGTGGCAGGAGTGGGCGACGATGGCGTGGGAATGGGCCAGAACAGTAGCGGGACTTCACATGAGTATTGTCGCGATCTCCTGGGCTTGATCGGCACGGACTCAACTCTATCTCCTGACTACCACCACCCTTCCTACCGCGTCGAACCCTGCCTCACCTTGCAACGCTGTACGATGGACAGAATCGGACACAGTTATACTGTGCCGACTCGTTCTGCAGAGATTGGACTCAGTTATACTGTGCCAGTCGTTGCCCTTTTGTCGTCTCGCGTCCTCGCCACACCCGCTCGCTACACCTGCTCAACCACAGTTGCCCTCTCTCTCCTACCTCTTTTTGCGTCCCCTGCCCACTTCTAGGACTACAACCACGCCAACGCCACACAGCGGCTCACCATTGTACCGCACATGACTATACCCCACGTCGTTGCCTTATCAGCCCAATCCTGCCGTTCACATAATCATTTTGCCCGTAAGTTCGTCTTAATAAGACGTGCTGGTGTTGTCCTCACAATTCTACTCCAGTTCATGTCGTCATCTTCGTCTTGCCCTTTCAGTATCTGCGTTCAAAACGGCAATGTATTCACCGCTGTCAACACTGACCAATTTCCGGATTTCCTGCCATTGGAATACCTGATCCGTCCATCTGATCTTTCTTTGGGCCCTGAAGATACCCAGCAATTGAGTTGGGCGACCAACGAATATCCCCAGTTGATATGCATCCCGAAAGGACCCATGGTGTATCAAGGCCCGCTGTTAGAGCGGCTCAACTACACCTCCCAATCTGTTCCTATTGTTGAGACACGGCGCAGTCATTTCCAACTTGAAGAAGGCCTCCAGAAGTCATGGTATGAGCTCCAGCAGATGTTCGTTGACATCTCTTCAAAACTGTATCAGGCAACCCCGTATCCATTGGGCCAAGAATATTACCCTTTTCCGGAGACCTTCGGATTCTTAAGGGGACATACTTCTCGTGGGCGTGCCGTTGCATGCGCCCTTTGTTCATGGGATGCCTTCGTTCCCTTGATTGCAACGATGAAGCTGTTCTAAACCATTCAATGCTGCATCATGGTGCCAAAACGCACCCCATAGAAGTGGTAGACTGGCTCATCGGTCAAGGAACTCACCCTGAAGTTGTGAATCGCGTCTCTGAAGTTTTGTGGCAGTTTGGTAGCCCCAGCCGTGGCGCGCTGATCGACCCCACAAAAGTCAGATTTTTGGACTACATATACAAATTCTGCTCCAACCCGCCCCTCGGGCATCACGCCAAACCTATCCCAGTATGGTTTTACTGGGGTCCATTGCCCGACCAGATGTCAGCATGGCGTCCCCCTTGGACCGATGTCTCTATGTATTGTCCCACAGCGCAGCAGCTCCAGCAGTATCTACATCATGCCCCCACGTCTTTACCACCTCCCCCTCCTATCAGTGACGTCTCTACCGCCCCAGTGCTGGACCAGCTCAGCAGACAGCATCAAGGAGAGACTATGCAAGCCTTTTTCGAGCGGGAGGCGCAATGGGCCAAGAAGAAAGAGAGGCATGAATCGGATGCCAAACACTTAAAGCGGATGGACAGGGTCAAGGCTGCGTCTAAGGGTTTGGACCCAGGCAAAAAGGGAGCCTGGGTCTTCATATGGGAGAAAGACAGCAGTTACGATATTCAGAGGCACGTTGGCAGACATGAAGTCAGTGATATCTGGTCATCCTTTTCAGAGTCGCAAAGACGATACAATTCGTTCCGAAACAAGTGGGATCTGTGCATTGACTTCGACCCCGCTGCCATCCCAGACGAAGATATGGATGACGATTCCTTTGACGACAATGACACCACTTATGCAGCCGACCCTCCCTCATTCCCAAGCAGGCTGTCCGAAGTCCCTGCTTCATCACATCTCGCCTCATCGTATGAGCACTTGCTAGAAGATCCTGAGCACTCCGTAGCAGAAGCTAGCGGGTCGCTGGCCGTCCCATTTGATACTTTACTTAGATCATTCCTTGGTCTCTTGGGTGCTTCACCTCCAGTGTCACTCAGCGCAGCAACCCCGCTGATACCAGCCAAGAATGTCAAGGGGATTCTTGGTTACTCTCAGGTGAACATCACGGACAATGTTCAACAGAGTCTTGTTCCCTTTGTCTCTGCCCTGCTTGCAAAACCCCCATTTTTGCCCAAACCCTGTGATCTCCACCCTCAGTCGATTTCTCCTGTCGATCTCCCTCTTCTCCGGCCCCATGTTCATCGTTTCAGCCTGGGCAAGGACATTCGCTGCTGACAATTCTTCAAGATTGGATGCATCACTGTCGAGGAGAAGACTGGCGAGGATATGAATCCTCCTTGGCATGTTGTTGTAGAGCATGCGGCAATAGCGCTGTTCTGTGCACGCTTCTTCCCCTCAAGTTGCCAGAATGTCGATGCATACACGGTCGTCCGTTATTTTGTCAATCATGGCATTGCTTTCAAGACACCAGTGCTACGCTCTGTCGATCACATTGTTCCTATACAAAGTGTAGTTCAGTACAATTATCGTAGGCAAGGATACCAGCCAACCCGCACTGACTACGCGCACTATGAGGCTCGCCGAGATGTGTTCTTGCGCACACCGCATGGCCGTGCTGCTATCACCATGGGGGGCATCATATGGCGCCTTTCTCGCGATGTTGTAGATATCGCAGACGTCTTTGCAGGACCTACTGAACAAGCGACGATCTGGACACAGACAAATTGTTCAGATGATGAAGCTTACGTGGATGATGCCCTCACTGAGTACGAACTCGATCTCATCATCGGCAACTACAAAGTTTCCGTTGGTGAGTTTATTCTCTGCGTTCAAAAGGCCACGAACTGATTGTGAGCGCAAGATCCCAATTTCGAAGCAGAACTTTCGTGGTGGCCCAAACATTGGAACTTCACGAACACCTCCCTCGACATGCACATCTGGACGCAGAATGCCGAAGATTGGTTCCAGCACCGCTTGGAGAGGATTCGGGATGGCACTGCCCCCTTACGCACCTCTCACGAATGGAAGAAATCAATGATGCTTCTCAAAAAGGCTGGTCAACTGACAAAGTATTTTGAAAGCCTCTTGCAGGATGTGTTTCCACCAGCTCCCCCATAGCACCCCATCGTTTTTTCTGGACATTCGATACCAATCATCGCATCTAATACTCGTTTTTTCACTTGTTTTTTTTTCGCGTTTTCATGTACCTACACCGTAATCTGAAATTTACAGCGCTTATCATCCGGGTTTTGCGCTACGACCACACATCAGAGCCCAAGAGACAAGCATTTGCTTCAGGTATGTACCCACCTAATATGGTGTGATGCGACTCGCTAACTGCGGCTTATACAGATCCCTACTGATTTTCTTGATCCTCGAGTGCCTCTCAATGTCAACACTCTCAATGGTGCACACAGCACGCGTTCAACATTTCTGATACTAACTATGCCGTATTCCACATAGAGCTTTCCTTTTTCTTGCAACGCGCATACCGCTCAACGCTCCCGACGCTCCGCATTTTTGTCACGCTGTCACACACGGCGTTTGGCGCTCCTCCGGGCGATCGTCAGGCGACGGAGCGGGCACCGAAGTGGGTAACGAGTTTGGCTACGGCTCGAACTTCAAGTTTCCGCTTGTCGTTTCACCCAGCGCGAAATTACAAATTTTGACCATGTCCGTTTGCCTAGCGAAATCCTTAAAATTACCAGACATTTGACCTAGTGTAAAGTTCTTCTTTCACTAGCAGTTTTCCCTCTGTCGAAATGTATATATTTACAAGTTGTTTTAACCAACGTCCATACATGATATTTGACTATAGATTGTATTCCAGCGAAACGTTCAGCAAAAATACATAATTTGACCTTGCGTCGAACTCCAACTTTGGCAAAACATTTTACCATGCCTCAAAGGTTTGTTTTTTTCCAACGTTTGACCAAACATTTAGCCTCCCCTCAAATGTTTGGTCAAATGTCATCAACACCTCCGGGTCACCCTCTATGACATGGATGCCGCTCTCCGTAGTAATCCGAGTGGTATTAATCACCTTCGCCAGCGGGGCACTACCTGCAGAGGTTTCGAGGCGATTTTGTGGCATGCATCTTAAGTCTTGGCGCAGACGTCGAAGGTTGGGAATGGACATCATCAATGCAAGCACCATTGGGGAGCGCTCGCAGCGATCGTCGCATAGCGGACTAACGAGTGGCATGTCAAGCAGCACATTGCGCTGCAAAGCTGGCAAATCCAAGCTACTAGCCCCATAGTCCACTCACAGCGATCTGCCACTTAACATAAGAATCATGACAATCCCATGAACCTGACGCAGCATACCACATGTAATCGCCATGCTCAAGGACTTCTGTATTGGGACTATGGATTCCTCGGTCGAGTGCTCCTTAATAGCCTCCAGCACCTGTGAGACTACTGGAAGTAAAAGTGGAGCAATTGCAGACTATATGTGGTCAGTGACAACGAACTCGACATCGAAGTGAACCCACTTTCATCATGCCGATGTACTGACGGGTCATTCGAGGGTTGAAAATGCGAGGGAAGTCAACGTCAGGTCGCGTGCTTGCGGATGGATACCAATTAGTAAAATTCCCTCCCCTCAGGTCAGGGAGGCATAGCGAGTCCCTCGAGATCCTTCTCGTCCCTAGGGTGAAATGAGATTGAGATCGCAGCCTGCATAGAAATCGGGCAAACCTTTGAATCGACATAAATCTGGGTGAGCGCCCGCTCGACATTCCAGGCACTTGGGAAGGGTTTTTTTTGCTTTGAGTTTGCGGGAAACTGGGCACAAGGGCAATCTTGAAGGATCCATACGTCTGCTTGGGAGTCTTCTTCGAAGTCAGTTAAGTCAGACAAAATATCTCCGTCGTCCAGCATCTGCAAAACTTTGTAGTAAGGACTACATGGCCAAGATGAAACTAAGTGACTGACTATATATGATACTACTAGACCTATGTGTTATGCACGATAGAAGTTTGCGAAGGAGGAAAATGTCAAAGGATTACTGTTCTTTTTAAGCTTGCTACATGACGGAACTTGAACCCACTTCCAATTTCAACCGTCAAACTCTGACATTGGCACTGAAGCTATTTTACATCCATTTGTACCTGTTAAGATATGCATCACATTAATGTGCATTGACCGTTACATGCATGTGTGTATAATTAGATATAATTATAATCAGGTGTCTAATAGACTGGTAGTTTAATGCAAGAGGCGAAAAAACTTCTGCCGTGTTACCCCGAGTCTTTTTGGGCGAGACCGACGTGGGGGATGCCGACTGAGCAAGTCACATGATTTACGATAAGATCAGATCCCCTTGCTTAAGATGGTCAAACAAAATGTTCCTCATTGTTATGCCCTGTTTGCTTATTTTTCTTACAAGCCATTAACGTTTAACCTTGCCGCTGCGAGAATAGACGCCTAACCCCTGTTTTCTGGTAATGATGCCTTTTGTGTTGCTGGCAATGGGGACAATTCAACGACATTGGATGTGAGAAGGCGAGCCACGGGTCGTAAAATAGTTTTTCAGTATGGGGAAGTCGGCTATGGATGCGTTAATCATTGAAGAAAAGGGATTGTCCTGGTATTTTGTGACAATAATATAGCCTCACCAGGCTGATCTCTCCTTGAACACAGTTCCTTGAATCTCGCGGAGGAGCCTGTTGGGAAGAATATAATGTAGGGGTGGGTGAACTTGTGGTTCATGCCATCCAATGCCTCCACCAGCTGAAAGAATTCATGTTATCCAAGTAATAACAACTTTAATTTCAAGAGACAAGCAGACAACTGTTAATCAGTGGCCAGTTGTCAAATCGTCATTCTGTTAGCAAACCACAACGACATTGTCTCAGAACTCACACACATGCGCCTCTATTCAAAACACAGCAAACTACATATATGCCATCTATCCCAAGCTCATCTTTCACCACATCCATAGCTCACACGCGAGCACCTTTACTCGAATCGCAGCGAATGACACACATGCCTACCTTTCTCGATTTGCAGCAACGATCTCTCCTGACTACACCCTTGCATCTATAACGATTATCACCTACCCAAATCGATTTCAGTTGCCAAGTGACGGAGCTCTCCATCATATCCCAATTAAACTAGACAAACGAGCGGGCATTGTGCAGACCACCGAGGACACGCTGACCTCCGCGACGGTTAAGAACAATATGGCTGATACTCTCAGCTATGCCGTCGAAAGTTTATCTCGCTGGGTCACTGTCTAAGTACATTTACAGGCGTAGGCGAGGCCCTCACAAGAGCTGGCAGGGGGATCAAAATCATATCACCGTGAGAGGTTATTTGGGTGATGATCATGCAATAATAGCGCATCTGTACCTTGACCTACACGATCAATTCGGACATGTCACATACACGGACAGCAAGCCCATTGACGCGGATTTGACCTGCGTGTAAAGGAGCATATCTAGCATATTTTCGGACCCACTTTTCGAACTGATCCAGCGACGCATTAGCCGTTTGGACTAATTCTTTTGGACAGTATATACACTTACAGCGCTTTGAGTACAAAAGATTCTTGATTATCGTACATACAAAATCTACTACATTGAACATACATTACATACTTATCACAATCATACCATCAGTATACTGTAGGGAACTTTAGATAGTTACAAATGATGTACGTAGTATAACATGGCAATATAATAATTTCTGAGCGCACTCCCAAGGCCGGCGGCCGGCGGTGACGCACACATGAACAACATGGATTTTTTTGGGAAGGAGAAGAACTGCTGTCAATAGAGGCTGGGTATGATTTGCAGGCAATATCACGAATAATGCATCATGATGGTAAATAAACCTATTATAAATAAGAGGTAGTGATGAATATAGGCGCAGGACGGTAGTGCTTAAAAGAAATGATCGTATCTGCTGTTTTTGCTTGCGAGGAAGCGGCAGGACTTGGGTAGATGGCGTTGTCGAGATCGATGTTTTGACTCTCGTATGCATCAATCCCAGTCCGTGCCTTCTTTGAGGGAATACTCGCGGTTGATGGTGAGCTTTGTCGCTTCGTCAACAGGGACTTTGAGTCACACAGTGATAGTAGCTAGATTGATTGACCTGTGCTAAATAAACCCAATAATGAGGAAGGGAATTGCTGAGTATACGTGCGTGCACCAGCCTTAGCTTCAGTCCTGCCCTCAATCCCACATTTTCGAGCAAACTATGCACAATTTTGATGTTAAGCTCACACGGAGTCGTGAAGCGACTTGGGACACTTGTTTAAAATGTCTTACATATAGTTCCTGCTATATACACGAACATGATGGTAAGAAAACAAAAAAGAAAAACCTGCATCACAGCTGACAGTGTGATGGGCCAAAGTGACCTGGCGATAGCCGACTTCAAAAGTCACATGAGTTGTAGATAACAGACTTCCTGATATAGATATTGAGGATAATCAAAATACCATCACCGAGGGAAGCCTGAAGATAAGATGAAGGAAAATCAGGATACCATCAGGATAACCTCGATGAGGATATCCTGATGGTAATAGGATTATCTTCAGCCAATCATCTGGCGTGGAAATCAGAAGGTATTCTGATTTCCATCGTCGATGGTAATTAGAAGATAACCAGAAGATATTTAGATTACTATTTTCAATAACTTCTGGCTGCCATCGCAGATGGTATTTTGATTATCCCCAATGGAGTAAATGAGAATATATTGTAATTGTTATCTACATTTACATCTTAATACCACTGGTAATGGAAACAAGAAATTATTTATATTAATCTACAAGCTAACTTCTGGATTCCCTCGGTGAGGTTATGGGCTTATGCCCGCAGTGGGGTGTGGTCTAAGGCTATCTGCAATCGACGTCTGGTGGAGCTGGGTCTTCTTTGACTGCTGCCAGTCACAGTCCAGAAGGGTATGGGTCGAAACATGCCCTGAGTAGAGTGGGGCGCATCGCTGGGTCCAGGGCTCTTCTGTGGGGAAGAAAGGGAGGTGGTTGCTCTCGAGGTGTTCATCCAGCACCCATTGCAGTTTGAGATGGCTTGGACAGGTTCATTCCCAACTTGCATGCCCCCCAATCCTGCACGCGACACAGGCATGAGCTTCTTTACAGAACAACTGGGGGCAGTCCCCTTGTTCGTCGTGTTGCTGGGCACAGGTGGCACAGGTTGTAGAGCCAGCGGTGCAGACACTGGCGACGTGGCCGTAGTTTTGGCACTTGAGACATCAAAGCGGTTCTACTTTGCATTTATGACAACGATAGTTAGTGTCCATGAAGAGAAGTCCCTGTTGGAGAACGAGGTTAGCACTGCTAGGGGAGTTAAAAGTGATGGTTGCATGTCCGAATTGCTGGTTTTTTCCCTCGTCTTTCAGCTGGTTTCATCCACTTTATAAGGGTGATGGAGTGCTGTGGGAGGTCGTTCTCCTCTTCAATGTTTTGGCAGGTTTCCTCATCATCAATGCAGTGTTCCACCGGAAGGTAGAGAGCCTTAACAGTGTATTTCTTTTCTTTAACAGTGGATCCTGGGCTGAAGGCGGCGACGAAGTCACCTAGGTGCCCCTCTGCGGTGATCCATTCTTTGGCAGCTGCAAGGTTAGCCTCCAGGAGTATCCCACCTTTTTCGAGCTTGGTGCAGCTGACGAAAGCCCAGGCGGGCTTGCCTCCAACTCGGTGGAGTGCCTCAGTGGCTTCTTTGGCGATCCTAATGGTCCCCACTGTGGCGGGGTAGAGGAGAGTCTTGCCTGTGGGTGGGTCCACCAGGATATGCCTGCGGTCTTGTTCCAGCCTGGCTTGGGTGGAAGGTTGGAGAAGTGTCTGATGTGGGGGTGGGGGGTGGGGGGGAGTCAGTGGCGACCACATTGGCAAACCACTTGGGAGCACGTTCCATCATGGCTTTTAGATTTCCAGCGGTAACCTTGAGGATGTCAGTGCTTTTGTCCAGTTCCCGACTTACCTTAAGTACTCCTTGTTTGATTGTGATAAGGGTATCTGTGGAGAGATCCTCTAACTTTTTGGCAAGGTTCCCTGAGATCTCTTTGACAGCATCCCGCAGGGTAGTTGTGGCTTGTTCCGAAGCTTGACGAAGGAGGAGCTCATTCTGAATGGTTGCGAAGGCGTGCAGGAGTTCACTGGTTCCTGTATCTTGCAAGCGAGCGGCTACCTTGAAGAGAGTGTTGGCGACGAAATACAGATCTATTTTGCCTATAAGGCGGAACATCCCTGAGTTTCGAAGAGGCTGGGTGGCTGCGTCAAAGGGGGTGTCCGCCGTCTTCTGGGGTACTGGGGGCTTGGCTCATTTCTGCAGACGTTTGCTGGATTTGCGTGTGGATGAGGAAGGCGAACCTGACATGTTTGCTGGAGCTGCAGCGGTGGGGGAGTGGAAGGATGCCATATGGACGTCCTTGCGCTTGAGACCTGCCAGGGAGCTGGTGGAGAAAGAGAAGGGGAGTACACTTTGCTGAAGTGGAGGGTGAGGTGTTGGGTCTCGGAGTATCTCTAGATGTGGAGGGGGATCCCGTCATGCTGGCATGTGAACGGGGGTACGATCCTTCCCCCCCGATTTATGCAGTGCTGCTGCTTCGTTACGGGCTTTCAGCGCTGCCAGGGTTGAGTGAAGAGTGGTGTTGTCAAGGGCGGGGTGGTGATCATCTTCATCGTCACTGTCCTCATGTGAGGCCTTGCGTCGCATGGCCTGACTGCTGGTGACTGATCTCACGTGGTTTGATGCCACGTTACTCTCAGCTGAGCAGGTAGGGCGTAGCCAATCACTAAGATTGAACCCGGGCTTGCTTCCCAGGTTATTGTTGTTCATATTACCTCTATTTCTTCCCTTTTCTTGGGGGCCTACCTTTGTCGTGCCCATTGACGAACGGGCACTTAAACTTTTAGGTCGTGGTAAAAGGAAGAGAGAGGTCCTCTACCACTTCTATTCCTGCTTCTTGTTTCCTCTTCTTCTCCTCCTGCTTGGCAATGACCCGTTGTGTGTGTATGAACAACAACACATGCATAGTGAAGTCAAAGTTGCTGACTGTCATTGAGTTGAGAACAGTCTGGAACCCTCCAATCCATGCATTAAGCTGTTCACAGGCCTAAGTCCAAATTAGACAAGTATGGCTAGTAGACTACTAAAGTCACTTACCTGGGTATTGAAAGCCCGCTTGTAGTAGGGGTTGCCTTGCTTGTCATTGGCAACCACAACAAGATTTAGTGCATCTCCATTGAGGGGTGCTGGATTGCACCAAGTCTGGCAAAGATGGTCAGTGACCCGGTGGTTGATGTAGTGGTATGAGTTAACAATAATGTGGGTAGTTGGCTCCCAAGCTAGCCAGTGACCTTGCCTGACAATATGCTTGAGTAGAGCACATCCCTTGTCAATGGCAATGTAGCTGGATTGTGAGGCAGAATCAGGATAGACATCTTCAAGGAATTTAAGGATCTTGGCAACTCCCTCTGCCTTTGCAAACTTGCGCCAGGCAAGGACCACACCACATGGAGCACAGATGGTCTCCACACAGTAACATTTTGTGTGCTTTGTTTTGACAACTACAGAATAACAAAGATAGATATGAGAATTCTGTGAACGGGCACATGATTGAAGAAGAATACTTTACAAAACAATATTTTTGACATTTCCCACACTTACAAAAACATTCTCACAATTAGTAATGATCCCAATAAATCACTGTTTGTCAATAGTACCAAAGTAAAAAAATCACTATTTAAAGATAGAATGATTAGTTAGCTATACTAAAAGAGCTACAACATTAAGAAACCCCATCTGAACCATTTGTAAACCAAATGAAATGGAAACTTTCTGTGTTTTTTTTAGTATTTTGTGTTTTTTCTCACTAACAAAATAAGCATTTGCAATTCCAACTATAGAGGTATGATCAGAAATCAAGGCTCTATAGTTACTATTTTTGGTAATATTTTCCCACAGTTACAAACCACTATTATTACAATCTATTTCTGTATCATTCTTATGCTAAGTGCTTTAAAAGTGGTTTTAATAATTACTATACTAAGATGCACAAGGTAAACAATGCTAGTGAATTTTTTGAAGCCTTTTCCCACGCTTACAAAGCAAAAAAGCGCCCAAAAAGTAGTTCTAATAGTCTATAAAAATGAATTCCCACAATAAAAAGCCCTACTGATGTATTTACATCTCTTTCCCACGCTTACAGGACAAAAAAGCGCCCAAGAAGCGGTTCTAATAGCTTTAGAAAAGAATTCCCATAGTTTGTGAAGCCATAACATGGCTTTTTAGTACTTTTCCCACAGTCAATAGTAAAAAATGCGGTTCTAATGGTATTAATGCTGCCAGTATTCTCACAGTCACTGGAAATCAAATGCTAGATCCTGAAACATGGGGCTAAACCCATAAGGCATTTGATTATCAACCAGATCCATTATTAATCAAGTGATCTGATCTGTCGGTCCCATCAAATCTAATCATGCATGAACAGATCACTCATCATTCAAAGTCCGATCTAATCATAATCTGCTAGCAAAGATCTGATCACATGATTACAAGGTTGAATAATGCATTATGACTTAGCCCCAGAACAATGCAATACACTTCGGACTGTTGCCTCAGAATAATGCATTGACTTTACAGCTAGAGCTGGAAACATAGTAGTACAGCACACTCACTCTGGTGCACTTGTAAATGAGGAGAAAATGTCAGTCACATGTTCGTATATGGGAGTGAGGGGCCAGGGGAAACACCATAAGGTGAATACCTTTCACCTCATTGCTCTCACTCTCACTCTCACTCTCAATCTCATCCTCTTCACTGGTTCCAATGCTGACAGCTCTATCTTCCTCATGACTGCCATCGCTTCCACTTTCTCCTCCCTCATCTTGGCCTTCACCTCCATCACCTTCAACATCACCATCACCCTGGCCACATCCTTCTCCTTCTTGACCACCTTTCACTCCTTCACCCTCGTCATCTCTGCCTTCACCTGTGCTTCCACCTTCTTCTGCCCATTTAGCCAACGCCTTCAAAGTAGCCCGGTTGGAGAAGTTGGATGTCGACTGGTGTAGGTCCCCCTTAAGGTCTACCCCCTGAAAGGCGAAGAAAGCAAGAAGGGCCTCACTATCCTTGCAAACTTTCTCTGTATGAGCTAAGAAAGTCTGTGCCTTCTTCCCTAGTGCATGCTTGGTGTAGAATTTACTTCGCTAAACAAAGAATGATAAATTAGAATTGTAAACAAGGAAAAGAACAGAACACTTCACTGAGGAGCCAGGTGGTGTCTGTTTGTATAATATAAAAATGCAGGTTATGTAGGCAACGGTGCCTCCCATGCGTCCCAAGTGCTTGGTTTGCTGAATCAAGTCCAACTCCTGGGGTTCTACTCTTCCCCTCTTGGCAATGTCAGACAAAGTGTTGAGGACTGGCAGAGCAGTGACGTGGGCAGCAATGGCAGCAGTAATGGGGGCAGGCACAGCGATGGGGGCAGTGACAGGGGCAGGGGCAGTGATGGGGGCAGCGACAGGGGCAGAGGCAGGAATGGACACCAACGAGTAAAAGAATTTACTCTGGATTCTTGGAATGAGTAAAGGTTATAATGTATAAAATTGATTGCACGTACTTTGTACTTTGTTGAAAGTGCTATACATGATTTTGGTGTAGGCAAGCTGGGGAAGTCAACTTGATTCTCCTTGTCATAAGTGTTGTTGATCTGCAGGTGGGGGTCAAGACTCTGGAAGCACCGACACCCAGACCTTGATAAGGTTGACTGGCCGACGTGGAAAAGGGTTCCAAGGAATAGGAATCTCTGCTCCAATGGTGAGTAGATATAAAAGTGACCCAGCTCGCTGCACTCTTGCTGGACCAAAGGGTTTGTCGGTCAGAGCACCCTGGAAGCCTCGAAGAAAGGGGTGTAGGAGCCAGAGCACAGCTCCATGAAGTTAGAAGATAGGGGAAAAGGTATACAGAGGATAATGGACTCGAAACAGACTTCTAAGCTACCTGCCTCCACTGATCTTTCCTGAAGCCTTGATCTGGAAAGGAGAGACACCAATGTGGTGCTGAGAGGTGCATTCTCTGCCTCACCATTGTTGATGTCGACAATGAAGGGCATGATGAAGGGGATGAGGATTGGAAGCTCAGACAATTCAAACATCAAGTGCACATCTCCTTTTGAATAGTAGAGCCATCATAGCTGTGGGAGTTCTGAGAAGATTCTCTCAGCCATTGAAATGTTCTCACTTAAGAGCAAGATTCTGAACTTTGGCTCTGGAGAGAAGAGATGATCACAAGTGAGGATGGAACAGAAGTCAAAGAAATGGGGACCTAATTTTTTAATATGGTTGATGAAAGGGGAATGCATATGAGAGAATGAATGTGATGGGCTGGCAATTGGGTAGCCTTCAAGGATGCACGTTCCTGGACATTGGGTGGGACAATATAACAAGAAATCCACTTACCATGGAGTCAGCAGTTCCAAAAGTGTTAACAATGCACCTTCCACACTCACAAAGGATAGAAACTTAAACCAAACATTAATAGTAGCAGTCAAAGTTAAGGGTTCAAGGGGGATTCATTTTGTATGGCAGGTTTCTTGCAAGAGAAAACTGAGAAAAAACTGATTATATTTCTTGAGGAAGATTTAGGAGGAAAGGTTGAGAATCATGATTCTGCATTGTTGAATCGACTCTGGAGTCGATTCAACGATTTGAAATCGGATTTTGGATTGCGATTCAGTGTGTGAAATTGACCCTGAATCACATCGTTGACTGGGCCTAATTTGGTCAACACTAGATCTTGCCACAACGTCTTCGTCCCAGTCTCCACTGTTTCTTCAACAACAATTGCCCCAACATGCAACACAGAGTGATTGGTTACGGTGCTCATAGTATGCTCATTAGACTTTTCCTGTACACCAACAGCTTGTTCATTCCTTAACTTACTAGGTGATGTGTTCATGGAGGAAGGAAGTCCCTACGTGATCAAGAGGGCTCTACCTCACAGCATCCAGCAGCTCCACAAAGAGAATGCAGTTTACCTGCTCCTGCAAGGCACTGATGGCATCTTAAACCGCTACTCTTACAGAGAGCTTGGTGGCACTGCTTATCTCACCCTGGAGCGTGCAGGAGGCTCTCTGTTACACATGATCGATATAGCTGAAGAGGAACCGTCAAGTTTCAATGCCTTAGACCTGGCTTTCACTGTCGCCACTCTTGTTGTGAGTCCTATCTTCACCTCTGATACTATACTGATTTACTGTCTTAGCTTTCCATCATCTCCTCTATTCATAAGCAAGGAATTGTCCACAGCGACATTCACCTTGCCAACATTCTCTTCTCCAATTCGGGCATGAAGTTAATAGATTTCGGTTCTTCAAGGTTCCTGGGGAACTCCCCCAATGCTTCCTTCAATCACCCTGATACCTATGGGTATTCCCCCTACTATTCAGGCGTGCACTGTATTGCTTCTGGCCTTTGTAAGTCCCTTCTATCTTCCCTTTCTCGCTGGTTCCCAGATTGATCAAATTGAAGCCACACCGCAGGATGACATTGTCAGTTTTGCCTACACACTGGTCTACATTGCCCATGGGGGCCAGATGTCATGGGATGACAGTTTTGCTGATCTTATGGACAGCGAACCTAGTCCTCAATTGATAGTCCCACAGTTGATTGCCTTGAAGAAAGGCTTCTCCCCCTCAAGACTCTGCCAAGGACTTCCAAAAATCTTTGAGTCTTTTCTTACATCTGCTTTAAACAACAAAAAGGCTCATTGGAAGAACTTTCCCTACAATTATTGGAGGGAACGATTCAATATCAAACACCGTATATCTGGCAGTCCACCACATCTTCATGTGACGCCCATGTGATGACCACCCATCCACTTTCTGTCATTTTTTTGCCACATGAATACCATGTGGGTACCACTTTTGCCACTCAAGTCCCCTTCTGTTCACTTTATTCCACTTTTTTACCACCTGGTCACCAGTTAAATACCACTTTATATCTTACAATACTAAGTAGACTGTGTCCATGTGGTCACCAGGTGGTATCCAGATGGTATAAAAGTGGCAGGATAGACTTGACATGACAATATCATCAAGTCATTAGCTAGGTGGTGTTCAGGTGGTGTTCAGGTGTCAGAAAGGTGGTAGAAAGGTGACATAGTCAGATGGTGACCATGTGGTACCCAAGTGGAGGCCAAGTGGTACAAATGTGACTAGGGTACTACAGATACCCTGACAATCATAGAGCAGGAGCTCAGCTAGTACCAGATGGTGCCCAAGTGGTACACAGGTGGTATTAATGTGACCTACAGATTTCTGGAGAAATGGACAAGTCCAAAGTGGTACTCAGGTAACTACCATGTGGTGTTTGTGTGGTGGATACGTGGATGTTCGGTGGTGATCACCTGGATACCACCTGAATACCAAGTAGGAGTTATGTGGTAATGAAGTTTATAGCTCAGCAAAAAACTATACAAGTTCATCAAGTGTTCAGGTCATCTACAGATGATCACCACCTGGTGTTCATGTGGTTTTGATGTGGTATTCAAGTGGCTATTAGGTGGATGCCAGAAGGTAACCAGGTGGACTTCATGTGGTATATATGCGGTGTTTGTGTAGACTGTAGATTTATGAAATAGTACAAGTCCAATGTGGTAGTCACATAGTGTCAATGTGGTATCCATGTGGTATTCAAGTGATATTCAGGAGGGACGTTAGAGACATCAACCTGAAGCTTGTCTTTGATGGCACGGACAAAGGCAGCCATCCAGCTGGTGACCACCTGGTTGTTACTACCCACAGCCCTCTGCTGTCCATGCAGGTTGAGAATATCAGTGTTGCTGGTGATGCTAAAGAGGAGCATCAGAACCGTGGCCAGAGTGATGTTCTCACCAAAGGTCAGATTGACAACTTTGGCAAAGTCAACAAACCGAATGTCTGGAAACAGATCCTCCAGAGGGGCTGCAGCAGCACAGGGAAGGAGTCCCAGCAAGAAGGAGAGCAATAGCATCATCCAAAAGGCCTGTAAACAGAAACTAGGCAAGTCAGTATTTGTTGAAATTCATTGAAGTTCAGACGAAAAAGAACAAGTGAAATGACTGTTGCATTTACACTAATACAAAGAATAGCTACCTACTTGGTAACCTTCTTAGCAGCCTTCTTCTTTGCCTCCTTAGCCTTCTTGGCTTTCTCAGCCTCCACTCTTGCCTCCTCTGCTGCTGCCTCTGCCTCCAACTCATCCAGAACCTTCCCCAGAGTAGTCCTGCCAACTTCACGACCACCCCAGACTTTCGTATGAGCTTCTGACACAAAGTTGTAGTCAGAATTCTACAACATGTCCATGAGCATGGGAAACTTGAGACAGCATTTGAAGAGGCCTCTGTAGTTGCTGAAGTTTGTCCTCTTGATAAAAATCGAATAAAGGAGAGCCTCCTCAACAGGATCCCCATCCCATGGAGTGGTGAGCCTGTACCACTTGGCCATGGCACCTACAGTGAGCTGGTAGCGGGTGTACATGTTGACCAGACCACCATTCCCCTTGCCACTGTTGGTCATATGAAGTGGCACCTCCATACGAGTTGCAATTTGTAAGAGGAGGGGGTCGTTGGGAAAGGCGGTGATGAGAGGGTTGACAGAAGCGGCAGAGGTACCAGTGACGGAGACGGAAGCAGAGGGGGTAATGGAGGAGACTGCTGAGGGAGTAGCAGAGGAGTTGATGGAAGGGGAAGGAGGAGGAAGGTAGGAGAGGCCAAACTTAGAAGGTTGCTACAACAAAGTCAGAATTTTTTCAAGTCAAGTCAGAATTTACATACCATTCCAATTCTGAGCTTGTTGTTGTCATCCCAGATGACAGCCTCATTGTCCCTGACAGTGGTGGCATAAGGCCCCTTGGCTTCCCAGAAGCGGTCCTCTGCATCCCAGAGAAGGATGTCAGAGTCTGATGACAAGCAATAAGTAAAAAACACGAAGCAAAAAGAAGTAACTTACTAGTAAGAGCCACCATCTTCTTGGCAGCAGTGGTGAGGACAGGCCCCAGAGTGTTCTTGATGGGGACTTTAACCCCAACAGGCCCGGCACCCTCCAGAGGCGAAGACCCATCCTTGAAGACAAGGAGCATGCCCATGACAGGTGGGGCATCAGACTCCTTGTTGGTGTCTGGATTTCAAGTCAGAATTGGACTTGGTGGCAAAAAAGAGAATTCACCAAAGTCAGCCATGTTGAGGGCAACACCCATGGCCTTGCCTCTAGCAAAGCCACCCATGGTACGGGATGCACCTTGCAGATCCTCAAGGTCATCAGACATGGGAGAGGGGAAAGCTCGGTGGGAGGAAGCACTGGCATGAGTGATATCCTTGCGTAGACCCTTACCCATCTGATGAGCTGTGGTGGGTGAAGCACTAGCCCTGCACTTGGGGGTGGTGGGATCGACCTCCATGGCATCCTCATCATTGTCTGACAAGTCAGCAGGTATGGTCACCTCAGCAGCATTGTCCTCATCGTTGTCCTCATCGTCAGTCTTCTTCAGCTCACCATCTTCATCACCATTGCTACCAGCATCAGCATCTTTCTCCTCATTGCCCTCTTCATCAGACTTCTCAGCCTCAGCATCTTCTCCTTCATCTTTCTCCTCCTCTGCATCCAACAAACCCAGATTGGTAAGGTCTCTACCTTTTCCCTTGTCCTTGGTGGTGATCTGGGGGACATCCTCTGGCTCTTCATGCCTGATGCGAGAGATGGTGATACTCGGAGTGATTGGAGCCAAGGTGACTCCAGTCCCAACTCGACGAGCAGGCGGTGCAAGTGGAGCATCACTCTCCTGAAGGGTCCTAGCAGTACTGGTGTGAAAAGATGAGTTTTACAGTCACAAATAATGGCAAGGAAAGACTTACACAGTCAAGTGCTCTATGGTAGTCTCATTAACTTCCTCATCAGCAGCATCATGGTCAGCAGAGGTCCTACGGACAATGAGCATAAGCAGCAGACAAGGAAGATATAGGCAGTAACTCACATATTCTTATCCTTCTTTGCTCTGGTTGGTTTCTTGGTTACAGGGATCTCCACACTATCAGACAATGTTTGTTAATTTTGTGTTGATTTATTTGAGATTTAAAAGAAATTTATTTATATTTATTATATGTACTACTTATACTGTACAACTATGGGCTACTGGTACACTACTGGCAGTGACAAACTCACATGAGCTCCTGTTGCATGGCCTTGGTTGCTGACCTGGTGGACCTGGGCTTGGTGGAAGCCCTGTGTATGGTGGCCAAGGGGGCATGGGATAGGGGTGTCCAGGAAAGTGAGCATTGTCAAGGTGTGAGGGAGTGGGGGTGCATTGTTGTCATCATGCATGGGCATAGACGGGGTTGTGGACAGTGTTGGAGGGAGTGTGGGTGTGTGGACGGCGTTGAAGGGAGTGGGGGGACTTGTGGGGACGTCATCGACAGCGTTGGAGGGAGTGGGGGGACATGCGGGTGCATGAATGGTGGCATGGACAGCATTGGAGGGAGTGGGGGGACGTCGTCGACATGTGTGGGCGTGGACAGTGTTGGAGGGAGTAGGGGGGCGTGTGGGAGGTGGGGGAAGGAGTGTGGGGGGTGGGATATGTCAGAAAAAGAAAAAAAAAATGGGGGGCCACTTACGTTGCTTGGCCCTCCTGCTCATTCCTTCCAGGTGCTCCACCATGCGTGGACGCCATTTGCATGTTTTGAGGGCCTCTTGGGGGCATTCTGTGTGCGTGGGTTGGGGGGGAATCGAGAGGATGGTGGTGGTTAGGAAAGAAGAAGCTGTGTGCCACCGTGGCACGCAGCAGTCACATGCGTGTGGCATTTCCGCTGATCACTGAAATTAAGCATCCGCCAAGGGCACAAATGAAAAGAAAAAGAAAAAGAATATTAATAATGAGGTGTAAGCACCCAATGAGTGCCCATTCGAGGAAAATGACTTATCTTCGGATATGTCTTGCTAACCCATTTCTGGCCGTCCCAAAGCGGAAATTACCCAGGAAAATGCTACAAAAACTCAAATAAATTGCTAGAAATTCATATAAAATCAAGTAAAATAAAATAAAATCATATAAAATCATAAGAGTCATTATAAGGCTGTATAAAACTATATAAATCACTATAAGTCACTACAAAATCTCACAAAGCCCACATTTTGCCTACATGGTATTCACATACATATTAGGTGAGTACCACTATTTCTCACATGTGACATCCACATGGTACTGAGGTGGTATCCACATGGAAATTCATATAAATACCACATGGCTACTATGTGAATACCACTTGCCTAGTTTTGTTCTCTGGTGTCCATCTGGTAAAATAGTGGCAAAATGTGGTCAAAATGTGGTATTTCTCAGCCATTTCAGCCAAACCAAAATCCACATTTTGACCACCTAAATACCACGTGGATACCATTTGGAGATCACTTGACCACATGGCACCACGTGGGCATCACCTGAAGACATGGTGGACTGTCAGGTGCTTCAAACGCTGATCTTGAAGGACTTGGGAACATGGAGATTAGACAATCCAGAATGTATTTTGTGATTTGTATTTACTGTGGCGAATTCTATATGTAAAGATAAGAATATATCAAGCTGACTTCTTAACTTCTTGGATTATTGCAGCTCAAGGTCGCATTACAGATCACAGGGGCTAGGCATTCCCAAAGTTTCAAGTAACACCATAATCCCGATGAATCAGTCTCTCTCGACTATCTAGCTGATGTAAACCACAACACCGACATTATTGATCCAGTTGGAGGAAAAGCCAAAGAAACTGAGCTGGACGATGCAGTCAAAGTCCCCAGTTGCCATTCTTGAGTTCAACCATAGTAAGACTGCTTTGCTGGTTCTACAGCAGCTCAGCCCAGAAATCTGTCTCAAGGACATCAATGCTCAAGTGCTCAACAGATTGGCTGTGACAACACTGTGTACAGTGTTATTTTCCTTGAGGTCGATAAAACCAACAGGGGTGGCCTATTCTCATGTATGCTTCTGTTTGGCAGCATACACAAAGCGTACATTAGAATCGGCCACTCATGATGTCTTTTATTTACATCCAAGTCACATGTGTGCCTCTTGGCCTCTTATCATCTCGTTTAGTGCCCACTCTCCTATCATATGATCGCTGCCCCAAGTCAGCCATTTCCCTCCCAACCCCGGGGCCTCCAACAACCAGCCAAGCCGTGGCATTTTTCAGCCTATTGAGCTCTGGCCCCAATCGCTACCGCAAACCCCCCTCCTTGCACGCCTAGCTGTGGCAAGTAAGCCCCAGGATTTGGCCCATATTTGGGTATAGGTCACTCAAACTGTAAAAGAGGTACACAAATTGAGCTATGATAGCGAGGATATTTCAAGCAGTTGATGACCTTTGTATCTAATGCGAACAGAGCTTTGCTACGCAGTGTACCACTGTACAGATTTATTCCTACTTTCGACTTCTAAGCTTCAGGGAGATGTTTGAGGTACAAGGATAAGAACCGGGTTGGTATCCCAGAGACACCTCAGGAAGACATATAGAAACCTGGGAGGGGACAACAGTCTGGGATGGCAGTAATTTGTACAGCCTTTGCCATACACAACATGGGCAGGTGTCACAGTCCAATCTGGATGACACATTGTGGCATTGGAGTTGCTTATATAGACCCAGACAACTGTGCTGAATAGCTTCAGCATAGTGGCCTTTTGGCCCAGTTGTTAAATCATTTATGTCTGGGATGGTTTTCTCACAGCAGGTCATTCCACAGTAAGGCATTATTCTGTATGATCGGGCGGATGCACCATAAAAGCCACTTGTGGACTGCTTGGACTTTATCAATTCGTTTGAGGGCAAGCAGAGTTTCCAGTTTGGCCCACATCTCTGGTGTAGGTGATCTGGGTGGGCCTGTATGGTTGCTGGAAGTGGCTGGCAAGCAGCAGTGGCTATCTGTATTGGCATGATAAGATAGTGAAGCAGGACTTGGGGAACTGGCATAGGTGGACTTAGTTAAAGCAGCCTGATTTGGTGGTGGCATGGAGGCAAGGGGATTGTTGGGTGATTTCAGTGGTGATGGACTGAAGAGATTGCTAGGTGAATCAACGGCATTCAACAGATGATCGAGAGTGGATTCTCTCAGCATTGGGCGACTGCAAGGTGGTGAGGCAGCATGGGTAAGTTCTATGTGGCTAGTACTTGGTTCAGGTGAGCTGTCTGAGTTTGACGGGCACAAGACTGAACCGTTCGAGCAAAGATGGAGCGGTGAAGTGGAAGCGACGGTAAGCAGACAAGGAGCAATGGACAGATGAACGGGAGTAGGTCCTTTTGGCATAGGGATATGGCGAGGCGGCAAGGCATTACTTTGGATCTTCCAAGAGCTTCTGGCCTTTTGGAAGACAAGGCTTGGAGGCACGGGGCATTGAAAGTCTGAATCGCACAGGCACGTCATGCCAATATTCTACATTGAGTTGAATCTCCGCTTTGGCTCACTCGGCAGAGTGTGACACCAGCTAGAAATTTATCCTCTGAAATACTGTACTTTGAGGTGAGAAAGTGGTATGTGGAGGTAGATATACATTAGTAGACTATGCTATGAAAAGATCTTAGGAAGGGAGGCTGAATTGGTGCAGTAAATTGAGGGGTACAAAGGACTGAGCTGAGATGATGTCAACATGTCCCATCATATCAAGATGCCTTGATGAGTCTACCTGAGAATGGTTCAGTCGTGCATCATATTACCACCTGCTGTGAAGGTTGTCAGGACCCCGACTCAGCTGTCCAGGTTGGCCCAGACGCTGCAGCGAATGTGGGCTCAGGTGAAGAAGGCAACTTCCGAGAAGAGATCGTGGGTGTCAGTGGTGTCATCAACCTGGGAAATACCCTCGAGATTGAGGTTGATGCTGTTTGGAATGTGGCCAGTGCTATCATTCAGGATCATGCTGGTGCTCCATATAGTCAGAATATTGTTAGTTGCAATCTTCTAACCATGTTGGAATCTACTCACCTTCTTCTAGATTACATAAAATCAATTTCAACAGATATCCCAATGTGAGAAGATGTTGAAATCAATCATGAGCGAGTGAGTAATAGATCTGGCCATGTGCTAGCAATCCCCTCAGGTTGTTTCAAACAACCGTTCACGCTGGTATTGTTTGCACTCATGTAATGTATATTTTCAATTCTACTGATACATATTGCTCTATAGCTCCATATCTAGCACATCCAATGTAATAGATCCTACACCATTACCTGCCATTTCGCTCCACCATCGCTCTTGATGGTATACAAGTGGCCCAGGCCAAATGCACCTCCCATGGATGCACTATTGGTGAGAATCGGTTCCTTGATGTGGAGGGGTATGGGAAGATTGGTGACTGGAATGGGTTTTCGTTGTTGCTAACCCTGTCTCTCCTGCAGGTTGTGGGCCACTTGATGACAAAAATAAGGTAGATATATGCAGAGATCAATTCAAAGTACTGACTGACATATTCCCTCCACTTATCTGGAAATGCTCCTGTTGACGACGAGCCCGTATTCTGTTGATGGAGGAGTGTGAGTACCTGGTAGCCTCTAATGACTTGAGAACCACATCACTTGATGTCGTACTTCGTATTGGTGTATCTTCATCGTCACTGCTAGTCTGAGTAACTGTAGGTACATGGGAGATGGAGGCAAGTTGCAAGTTGTAACTCAGCTTAACACAGACAGATGGTAGCAGATGGTGCACGACATGCATGTGAGGCCAGCAAGAAATAACACAAAGTTCAAAATTGAAACAAACATTTGAGGAACGTAGTACATACCCTATGATTCAGTCTCTCTTCACCTCAGGCATACACCTATTTATACCTGTACAGGTGTAATTACCTATAGGTGAATATTACACCTAAGTAGGTAGAAATTGTGGGGCAGTGCCCAGCATGTGGGCATGCCCACATGGGTGAAATGGGCATGCCCAACGTGGACTACAATCACTCTTGGGCATGCCCCAACAGGCAGTATTTTGCCTTAGGGCATGCCCAACATGAACCCTTATAAGCCTTGGGCATGCCCACAGTTGTTAAATAGGTATATCTGGCAGTCCACCACATCTTCAGGTGGACCCAGCCAGCCCATTTTCGACCAGTTTTTTTACCACATGGATGCCACCTGATCACCACTTTTTCCATGCAAGTTCACTTCAATTCATTTTTGTCCACTCTTTTACCACCTGGTGACCACCTGGATACCACTTCAGATATTGAATGTTGTCCATGTGAACACCAGGTGGTATCTAGGTGGTGAAAGAGTGACTACATGAGTATATTGTTCGGAATAACTAAGATACAAGTTCAGGTGGTGTTCAGGTGATCACCAGGTGGTTTCCATGTGGATTGTCAATTTACGACATTACACAAGTCTTAGGTGGCAGTTGGATGGTGTTCATCTGATATCCACATGGCATTCATGTGGACTGTGTAAGAACCATACATTGACCATCTTGTTACCACTTGGTATCCAGGTGGTGTTTGTGTGATATGACTGAGTTTTTGACATAATTCAAGTACAACCTGATATTCATGTGACTACCAACTGGTGTTCATCTGGTCTAAATGTGGCACCCAGATGATATTCAGATGAATGCCACATGAATACCAGTTGATCCCCAGATGGATGGTTTCCAGGTGATATTCAGATGTTAGATAGGTGGTGATCACTTGGATACCACCTTATTACCAGGTGGTATTCAGGCAGTAATAAGGTGGACGTCTCAGTAAACATAAACACATCCATGTAAGTAGTCATGGATGACAGTCATATGGTGTCCATGTGGCTCCCAAGTGGTATACATGTGAGTGGATATCAGGTGAATGCCAGAAGATAACCAGGTGAACATCTTGGTGAAACAATACAAGTCCAAAGTGGTGTTTATCTGATGTCCAAGTGGTATTCGGTTGAGTATCAGCTGGCATTCATCTGAATTAGATGTGAGAACCATGTGGTCTCTGCCTGGATACCACTTGAGTACCAAGTGATTCCCAGGTGGTAAGTAGGTGATTGCTACTGTTTCAGTGACCTCACACTCATACAGCAGTGTATCATCAATTTCAAGTGGTGTTTATATGGTATCCATGTGGAAGTCATGTAAGTATCAAGTAGATATCAGGTGAATGCCAGATGGACTACAGGTGAAGTCCATTTATCTAATACTCAATAATATCCTCATCATCACTTTCCTCATCCTCAACCACCTCTTCTATTCCTGCTGCCTGCTTATTCTTCTTCTCCTGCTGCCTGGCAATGACTCGTTGGGTATGCAAGAACAGCAATACATGCATGGTGAAGTCAAAGTTGCTGACAGTCATCCGGTTGAGGACTGTCTGAAACCCACCCAACCATGCATTGAGTTGCTCACAAGCCTAGGTACAAGTAAATCAGACAAGTACAAGCAACTGAGTCGTATGATCACTTACCTGAGTATTGAAGGCCCTCTTGTAGTAAGGCCTCCCCTCCTTGTCTTCATCAACCACTACCAGGTTTGGAGCAGCACCATTTAGAGGTGCAGGATTGCACCAAGTCCGACAGAGGTAGTCAGTGACCCGATGGTTGATGTAGTGGTAGGAGTCGACAATGATCTGAGTGGTGGGTTTCCAAGCAGGCCAGTGATGCTGCTTGACAATGTGCTTGAGCAAGGCACACCCTTGTTGATAGCAATGCAGCTGGGTCAGGAGTTGGGGTCTTCATAGACATCTTCAAGGAAGTGAAGAATCTTGGCCACCCCTTCAGCCTTGGCAAACTTGCGCCAGGCAATCACCACACCACATGGAGCACAGATGGTCTCCACACAGTAGAACCTAGGAGCAGAGAAGTAGTTGTTGTACTTGGTGCCACTGACCTCTTCAACCTCCTGCTCCTCCAGGTTGTCATGTTCAAGCTCCTCTGCCCCTGCAGCATGAGGTAGCCACTCCTGCCTCTCCTCCTGAGCTCTCCTCAATATCCGCTGCACTCCAAGAAGTGAGGTTTTGGCATAGTGTCCACGGAATGTCCTCCACTGCTCCTGGTGATCTTCACATGCCTGAATACGACCAACCTTGTTCTTGTTGCACCCCTTCATATGGCAACGGTCCTCCATCTCCTCCTCATGCTCTTGACAGAACACTCCAGTCTGAGCATTGAGCAGCCCTGCCTCACAACCTGCAATAGCACAACGTCAAAGCCCCATGACAATCCCATCAACGATAACCATGCAGACATCTGCATTTGTGTGAAGTGCAACACCTCCAGCAAGTTCAGGTGCATCATCAGCTAGGACATTGTCAACATCCATGGCCTCAGCATCTGCAACAGCTGCTGCCACAGCAGGTCCTGCATACTCAGGCACATCACGATTTTCATCATGACCAGCAAGAGCAGCGGGATTGTCATCCTGGTTGGGAATGACATCAGCCACATCCTTGAATGCATGACAGCACTCATCGCATGAATGTGTGAGAAACCATCTCAGACATAAATGATTTAACAACTGGGCCAAAAGGCCACTATGCTGAAGCTATTCAGCACAGTTGTCTGGGTCTATATAAGCAACTCCAATGCCACAATGTGTCATCCAGATTGGACTGTGACAGAATGGCCAACTGCACTGCAGATGATCCCCCCATCTCCAAGGTCCAAGTAGGCAGCAGTGACAAGCTCACTGATCTTCAGATTGTCCATGAAGATCATGGTGGAGTTGCTGAACCCTGCAAGAAGGTGGATAGACTCCACAACAAAGGCTTTCCAGACTTGTCTGCAAGTGAGGGTGAATGAAGCACCACTGGGCTGGACAAACAAGTAGTTCCAGAACTCGGCTATTGCTGCTGTTGAAGCATGAAAGCTGTAGTTGGCATTTACAATTGCCTTGGAGAGTATATCTGGCGCTTTACCATATTTATACATGAAGCTCATATGAAGCATATGACTTCACATCTTCCGTACATTTATTTCATATAAAGGTCATATAAAGCCCACTTCTTTTGCAAAACTTTACATTCCTTCATATGGCTTTACATTTCTTCTACATTTCTTCTACATTTTCTTTACTTCTTCTTTACTTTTAGTCAATAACAACTGTTGAATAGCTTCACATAAAGCTTATATGAACTTCATGTGAAGTTTGTATGCGACATTCATATGGGCTTTATGTAAAGCTCACATATAAAAGAAGTGAAGCTCAGATTGAGATATTGAAAAGGATAAGTCCAAACCATTAGTACAGTCCATGTATGCTTCATGTGAAGTACATGTGAAGTACATATGAAGAGTTTATATTCATATGGATTACAACTAAGTTGTGAGTTTGTCTCATATACAGTGCATACAAGCTTCATGTGTGGTTTATATGAGCTTCATGTATATGGGATTTATGTGTACTTTATATAAGCTTTACATGTGATTTATATGCGCACTATATGCACTTTATATAGGGTAAATGTAAACTTCATCATATGAGCATCATGTGCAGTTTATACAGCATGTATGTATGCTTTATGTGCAGTTTATATAACATACATGTACGCTTCATGTGAACTTTATATGTGGTTTATGTGCACTTCATATGGAACTTATACATAGTAGAGGTAAATACTTTGACACATTTAGTCCTCCTCCTCCTCCTCCTCTTCACTCTCCTCTTCACTCTCCTCATCTTCTTCATCCTCACTCTCCTCATCACTGTCTACCACTTCTATTCCTGCTTCTCGATTCCTCTTCTTTTCCTCCTGCTTGGCAATGACCCGTTGAGTATGTATGAATAACAACACATGCATTGTGAAGTCAAAGTTGCTAACTGTCATTCGGTTGAGAACAGTCTGGAAACCTCCAATCCATGCATTGAGCTGTTCACAGGCCTAAGTTCAAATTAGACAAGTATGACTGACTGTTAGACTACTAAATTCACTTACCTGAGTGTTGAAAGCCCTCTTATAGTAAGGGTTGCCTTGCTTGTCATTGGCAACCACTACAAGATTTGGTGCATCTCCATTGAGGGGTGCTGGATTGCACCAGGTCCAGCAAAGATGGTCAGTGACCCGGTGGTTGATGTAGTGGTATGAGTCCACAATGATCCTAGTTGTTGGCTCCCAAGCAGGCCAGTGACCTTGCCTGACAATATGCTTGAGTAGAGCACACCCCTTGTCAATGGCAATGTAGCTGGGGCGTGACACAGGGTCAGGATAGACATCTTCAAGGAATCAAAGAATCTTGGCCACCCCTTCTGACTTGGCAAACTTGCGCCAGGCAAGGACCACACCACATGGAGCACAGATGGTCTCCACGCAGTAGTACCTAGGAGCAGAGAAGTAGTTCTGATACTTTGTGCCACTAATCTCTTCAACCTCCTGTTCCTCAAGGTTGTCATGCTCCACTGCCTCTACTTCTCCACCAGCAGGCAACCATTCCTGTCTCTCCTCCTGAGCTCTTCTCAACATCCGCTGCACTCCAAGAAGCGAGGTATTGGCATATTGTCTGCGAAATGTGGCCCACTGCTCCTGGTGATCTTGACAGGCCTTGGTGTCACCAACCTTGACCTTGCCACATCCCTTCATATGGCACTTGTTTTTCATCCTCTCTGCATGCTTCTTGCAGAACACCCCAGTTTGGGCATTCTCAAGTCCTGCCTCACATCCTTCCATTGCACAATGTCGTGGCCCCATGACAATTCCATCAATAACAATCATGCGGACCTCTCCATGATTGCCAAGTGTAACAGGGCCAGTAGGCTGAACCACAGCAGCAGGCTGGTTGTCAACCTCCATTGCATTTGGATCAACAGGTTCCCCTGCATAGTCTGGGACAGCATGATTTTCATCATAGCCAACAACTGCAACAGGATCATTGGGTTGCCTTGGAATGACATCAGCAACATCCTTGAATGCATGACAACACTCATCACAAGAATGTCCCTCTGCACTGCAGATAACTCCATTGTCACCGAGTTCGATGTAGGCAGCAGCAACCAGAGCATTGATGGAGAGATTGTCCTCAAAGACAATCTGGTGCTTGTTGAACTTAGCCATCTGCCAGATAGACTCCTCCACAAAGGCCTTCCAGACTTGTCGACATCCAAGTTTGAAGGTACCTCCATTTGGCTTGACAAATGAAAAGTTCCAAAACTCGGTAATGGCAGCAGTGGAGGCATGGAAGCTGTAGTTGGCATTGACAATAGCCTTAGAGACAGTGCGGTGGACCCAGACACTTTTACCAACCTTGAGATACTTGGCATTGTTGAGGTACAAGCACAAGTCATCACCATTATTCTGGGTGAACCGCTCGTGATCTGCCCAGTAAAGTGAATTACAGAAAGAGCATCTGCTGGCCAGAATGGAGACTTTCTCTAAGCACTGACTCCCCTTGAGCAATGTGACATGAGAGATATCACGTTCCCAGAGGTCTTGAGTAAGGCTATGGTCGTTACAGTCAAGAGTTGGACAGGCCATGACGATGGGTGTGATAAGAATGATGGGTTGAATAGAAGTCGTGGAGATGGGGCAAAGTTTGGACTTGAAATTTCCAATACTGGAGTGTGAAGCAAGAAACAGAGAGCAGCTAAACTGGCTGAGTTTCTTGCCTGCAAGTGTAATTTGCTGCTGCTCAGATCGTGAAGTCCGTAAGTCGTCAGTGGTGAAAAGAGAGATAAAGCCACTGTCAGAGAGCTTTGCTTTGACAGCACGGACCAGGGCAGCCATCCAGCTGGTAGACTCTTGTTGTTGAGAAGCCTGCTGTTGCCCATGAAGGTTGAGGAGATCTGTATTACTGACAAGAGTCATCAGAAGCATCAAGACAGTAGACAACTTGATCTTGGGACCAAAGTTGTCCTGAATGCTTTGAGCAAACTCAGTGAAGAGCATGTTTGGAAACGGATCTTGTTTAGGTGCTGCAGCAACACATGGAACAAGTCCAAGCAAGAACCACACCACCAGCAGCATCATGTAGGTCTGTAAACAGAAACTAGGCAAATGAGCATGTGTTCAGATAGAATATGATTGAGACTCAAGCAAGAAATGGTGCAAAATATATGCAATTTTCAATAAATATAGTAGTACAAAGATATATGCATAGGGAGAAATTCTAGGTTGTATGAAGCTGATGACTTACTTTGATTTGGATGGCCCAGCCTTCTTCTTTGCAGACCTCTTCTCCTCTTTCTTCTGCTCAGTGTTGATCCGTTCGACGAGTTGGCCCAAGGTAGCCTTGCCAGGCTTGACTGCACCCCACAATTTCTTGTAGATGGCTGAGCCCACTCCAGCATCACCGTCCAGATATGTAAGAATATCTGGATGCTGAATGGCAGCCAGAAAGAGGGGGTTGTAGTTGCTGAAGCTGCTGGGATTCATGTAGATGGTGCGGGTATTTTCGATGTTTGGAAAGGGAGGAAGAGGAGGGAATTTGGGATCGTGAGCATCGTATTTGGCCTTGAGTTGTTCTCGAGCAGTGCTGGCAGCTTTCCAGTGCTCATACGCCGATATGATGTCCCCATCGTTGGGCTTGGTGTTAGGAACCAAGGAGACTGGGACCTCAAGAAGAACGGTGTATGGGATCAGGTGCTGCTTGGTGGAATAAGCTGCACGGATGTAGTCTGGAGCTGGTGGAAGTGCTCCTGCAGTAGCGACGCCAACAGACAAGATGGAGGCTGAGGGCGCAATAGACAAGGGCACAATAGAGCCACCAGAGTGGGCAACTGAGCTGCCAGAGCGAGTTGAGATGAGAGAAGGAGGAAAGGCAGGAAAGGCCAAAGTAGATGCTGCAGGGAGGGGCTCCTGATTTTGTGAAGTTAGAAGTGCTCAGACGCAGATGAAGACAAGCTTACCAAAAGCATGAACAACTTGAAGTCATTATTCCAAGTCACATCCATGTTATCCTCTAGCGCAAGGGCGGAAGAGCCAGCGACCTCCCATTCTCCATCAACATCCAAGACTGAAATAGCAGACTCTACATATTCAGATCAGCAAGCATATTAGACGAGAAGGGAGTTGAATGACTAACCTGTCACAGTCAGAAATTTCCTGGTCAGGATCTTGAGGATTGGTGCCAGCGTAGGAAAGCGGGCCATGGTCACGGAGTGGGGCTTGTCAGTCATCCCCAAGGTGGTGTGCATGACTACCTTGCCTTTACCATGAGTCTCGATGGGTGGGACATCATCGACAGGAACTAGATTAAAGGTAAGCGCAAAGCAGATGAAGTCAAGTTGAGAAACTCACCAAAATCAGCCATGTTGGGTGCAGTGCCAAAGGCATTACCACGTGTGAAGCCATCAGTGGTTCGCAAAGCGCCCTGCAATTCCTGCAAGTTGTCAGATGGAGAGGGAGAGCGAGAAGGTGCCAGGAGAGAAGCAGCACTGGAAGCAGCACTGGAGTGAGAGACATTACGGCACTGAGCCTTACCAGTGTGCTTGTCAGTGAGTGGGGACTGGCTAGCATTGCGTTTAGCAGGCTTGCGAGGAGTGATATTGACATCAACATCCATGATTGTCACATCACCCTCGTCGTCACCACTTCCATCACCTACACCAGCAACTTCACCCTCAGCAGCTCCGGCGGCCTCTTCATCAACATCTTCATCGTCATTCTCTTTATCCCCCACATCCGCATCAGCATCCGAGTCCTTGTCTGACTCTGCACTGAGGTTGTGCAAGTCTCTAGCTTTACCCTTACCCTTATCCTTGACTGCAGCAAGTTCTTCTTCGTCACCAGAGTTTGAGTCGTCTTTGGAATTGGTGTCAATCTGCGGGTCTTCATCATCACCTAAGTCGGGATCAGGATGACGTGCATGGTTAGAGATGATGCACGGGGTAGTAGAAGGGATCTGAATCCCTGTGCTGGTCGAGCGAGGTGGTGGAGCTACACCAGCACCACTTTCATTGAGAATTTTAGATGTACTATAGTTAATCAGTATGGTGGTGGGCATCACAGTGAGGATATCAATACATACAGTGTCATGTTCTTCTTAGCAACTGCTTTGACAGCCTTGTCCTCTGCATCATGGACAGCAGAGATCCTATAAATACCAGAAGTCAGCAACAGGTATAAGCAAGCAAGCAATGTGTACTTCTTCTCTTTCTTGGTCTTTGTGGTCTTCTTGGCTGGCTGCTCTTCTTCATCTCTGTCAGACAATGTTCAGATAATTTTTTTGTAAATGTAAGAGAGATTTATTTATTTTAGATACTGCTACTCTACATCTATGCTACTAACATGAGACTGGTGTACTTACTCAGTCTCTTGGGAAGCCTCTTGCACTGCCTTGGCAGCAGCAGTGGCTGATCGGGTGGACCTAGGCTTGATGGCACTGAGAACAGGCATGGGTGTGTGGGGTGAAAACAAAGGCAGGGGGCAGGTGTTTGCTGAGAATGAGGCACAGGGGTGTGTCATTTTTGAGAACAGGGTGCAGGGGGTAAAAACAGGGCCACAGCGGTGTGTTGTTGTCGAAGACGGGGGCATCATCATTGAAAACAGGGGGCAGGGGGCAAAAACGGGGGCGTGGGGGATGAAAACAGGGCCGTGTGGGTGAAAACGGAGGCACGGGGGTGTTGTTGTCAAAAACGGGGGTGTCGTCATGAAAATGGGGTGCGGGGGTGAAAACGGAGGCACAGGGGGTGTTGTCATTGAGGACGGGGGTGTTGTAAGGGGACACTCCTATTTTCTCCTTTTCCCCTTTCCCTCTCCCTTCCTCCTCGTTCCTTTCTCTTTTCCTTCATCCCACAGACTCTTACATACATCCCTTTCGTCCCCTTTCCTTTCCACTTCCTTTCCACCCACTCCTTTCGCATCCGAGTCACGTCCGATGACTCTGGAGTCTTTCTGCACTTCGGACTCACTTCGGACTCGCTCGGACTTGTCTATACACTTCGGGGCTCGTCCAGGCTACCCCTATCCTCTTTCCCCACTTAATTTCTCTTCGCTCTTACTTCCCCAGGCCGCTGGCACGACTCCTGTACATTCCCCTTCCACTTCAGTATCACATGCCCCCTTGTACCTTGTGATATTCATTTGGACTTGTGGCTGGTGTACTGTACAGTTATCCTTCATTCCTCCCACGCTACTACAGTATATACTTCGCTTCCTAGCATGGAGAATCCCTATCCTGTTCTCTTTGGATTCTCCCTCTGCTAGGTGGGCAGCTCTCCCATGTATTGTAGTTAGACTTATTCATATCTTTGGATTCTCCCTTTGCTAGGCCTGCGCTGTCGGCCATCTTGAGGTTGCCCTTACAGGTGTTGTCGTTGAGGATGGGGGTGCCGTCGTTGAAAACGGGGTGTGGGGGTGAAAACGGGGTGTGGGGGGTGAAAACGGGGCGTGGGGGTGAAAACGGGGCGCAGGGGATGGGAACGAGGGCATGGTGGCGTGGGGGGTGAAAACGAGGGCGTGGGACGGTGTTGTGGAGGGGGGGGGTAGTGGGGTGGTGGGAAGGGGTGGAGGGTGTCAGTACAAGCACAAAGGAGGGGGCAGGGCCACTTACGTTGCCTGGCCCTCCTCCTCGTTCCTTTCTTGTGCTCCGCCGCGTGTGGACGCTGTTCGGATACTGCGTGGGGCTCTTGGGGGGCATTGGGTGTCCGTGGGTTGCGTTGAATTCAAGGGGATGGTGGTGGTTGAAAAGAAAGAAGTGACGTGGCATGCAGCCACGTCGCAGTCACATGCACATGCGCGTGGTGCGGTGATTGCCGAAATAGGCGCCCAATAGACGCCCGACGGCAAAGAAAAAGAAAAGAATATTAATATTCCTGAGTAAGCGCCCAATAAGCGCCTGTTCGAGAAAATGACTTATCTTCAGATAAGTCTTGCTAACTCATTTTTGAACGTCCCAAAGCAGTAATTGCCTTGGAAATGGCTCCAGTGACTCATACAAATCCATATAAATCCATACAAATCCATGTAAATTCATATGAAGCATGTATCTTTCAAAATTATGTTTCAAACAAATCTACTTCATGTGAACTTTATATGCAGTACATATAAATATTTATATAAATCTTATGTAAAGTTCACATGCTATGTATAGGTAATGTAAAAGAAATGTAGAGGAAATGTAAAGAAAATGTAAAGCAAGTAGGATAAATGTAAAGTTTTTCCTGCCATTCCTATAAAACATATCTTCATAGTTTTTGTACATGAAGCCTATATAAAGTATATGACTTCATATAAAGCTCATACGAGCTTCATGTATAAATGTGGTAAACCGTCAGGTGCTCCATCCACCGTCTAGTACAACTAACTACATAGCATTCACTTCTCTCTTGAACAGGACGGTTCCCAAAGGGGGGCAGGCAGGATGGTCCCATGGTCCCATGCCCTGCAGGTCTGGCTCTGGACCCTGGGGCCCCCCCTTCTTTCCGATCTGGCCCTCCGCACTCCACATTGCCATGTTGCCACGATCACTGACATCGTTTCTTCTATATAGGCTGGTCCTTGCCACTTCTGATGGGCTGGGCGCTGTTGGGGTTGCTGATGCACTGCTGGCACACTCCCTCCCCTTCCTTTTCCTCCTTCTCTCTCTCACCCTCCTCCCTGCCCTTTCCGTTCTTGCTCTCGACGTCCTCCAACCCTGCACACCCATCAAGATGGACACCGACAGCTCGGAAATGGATGTTGATGCGCCAGAGGGGCCAATCCCAACAGGGCAGGTCATTCCCATGGTCTCGAAGCCTTCGGATTTGATGCTCCCATTTCCAGGGAAGCCCATGTGTGAGTGGTGGTGGTGGTGTGTGGGGCATGGCTGGATGGCTGCAGCTCACTGCTCCTTTCTCTTCCCAGCAACCAGAGGAACACTGTCCTGCAGCAATGGTGTGCTGGCTTTGGTCTGCCCAAGAGTGGGAACAAGGCACAGATGGTCACTTGCCTCCGTGCATTCAGTGGTGACTCCAGTCACTGGGACAGGTGAGTGCCCCATCCCCCAAACCCCCTCCTCTGAAAGAAGGTGCTGACTGCCTCCAACACTCTCAGCCTCCATGTTGGTGCTACCAAGGCCCATTCGAAGCCACCCTTCACTGTAACAGGCTTTTCAAAGAGGCAGGCTCCTCCTCATGCTTGCACTCTGTCTTGCCCACAGATGACACATTCGATAATCGGACCATGGAGGAGAAGAACAGCATCCTGGCTTGGGTGAGTGACATGCCACTTTCGTCTCTCTCATCCCCTTGACCGCATGGCAGGCTGCACGGTTCAAGGCAAAAAACCCTTACCATCCTCCTGACCATCCTCTCAGGCAGGTGACAAGGGTTGGGCATGGTGCTTCTGTGCCAGCCGCGCCCTCCTCTGGTGGTGCTATTGTCCATGTACATGTACACCCCCTTGCTAGCCATCCAGTCCAGAGTCTGATCTGTTATTTCAGGAAGATATTCAGCATATCAAAGACTCACTTGCGCCCGTCACTAGCTGTTTGAACCTTCTGCCATCTTCATCTCCCTCCTCCTCCTCTCTCCTTCTACTCCACCACTGCCTGTCCTTCCCACCGTCTCTGATATGCCAGCACCCTCCTCAAAATCATTCACCTTGACTCTTGGAAACAGCACCCGCTTGTCATTCACCATCGATGATGTTCCTGAACCGCCTTTTCTTTCCTTTGCCAAGGATCTCGAGAGCCTTCCCCCCATTTGGTCAGATATGTCGCCCCTCTGGGAACCAAGCAAGGCCCCCTTCAGCATCCATGGACATCCAATTGCCCTGGTGCATTGGAGAGAGCTCTATCACTGCAAGCCTCGTCAGTGGAACAGGTTGAAGGAGCGTTGGCATGAATGCAAGGTGAGTACTCATACACTGTTGTTTGTGAACAGATGAGTGACGAATACACTCCAGATGATTGCAGAGCATTGGTTGGGGACGACTCCTGCTTTGTTCTGGGCAGAGTTCACCAACCCCAAGGGTGAGCACCTCAGCTACACTGCCATCCTCAGTGAGCTGCAGAGGCGTAGCAAGGAGCAGAACACCAAGGCAGCAGAGGCTGCTCATGCACTGTATGGCTCAAACTTTTCTGATCAGTTCACATATGTGAAGCATGGAAAGACTCATGTGCTTAGCCAACCGTCTGCCATTGCAAAGCAGTTTCGTAACATGGAGTAGACATTCAGTACCACATATGTAGCCATCTTATCCTATCCTACACTAATCTAATCAGTATGCACATTGGCAACTTCTTCCACAGGATGGGCACTTCAGAGAGGGTGGCCTCTCTAAGTTGAGAAAGTCCTCCCTCTTTTCTCCAGGCTCATCGTTCCAGGAGATGAGATACTTGACTATAGTCAAGTGAGTGAAATCAGTGCTCCATCTTCCCCAGTCACAGAGTTGATGGAGGCTCCACCAGAGGTCACCATGCAGAAACTACACCCACCACAACGGAAGGAGTGAGTTCTGTATGGGTATGGGTCCAACCAGATGTCCAAGAGACTGTTTCAGAAGAGCTCTAAGAACTGCTCGCTTGTCTGAATGATATGAGCATGAAGGTCAAGGTCCATGAAACATAGAGGGCTAACCATGGCAATGTCTGTGGTGGAGAAGCAGTCACCAGATAGCATCTTTTGAAAGACGTATCCACTGGAGAGCTGTGAAGCCAGAATCCAGTCACACAATGCACAAACTGGGCAGAGATGCTGGAAATAGTCTGGAAGGCGGTGCAAGACAAAGGGCTTGATGTCTGTCTGGTAGTGAGCAATCAGATAGAAGGGAGAAGGGCCCAGAAAGGACTCACTGCCGTTCTGACTGGTCTTCTGAAATGGAAGAGTCAGAACAATCTGGTTATCATCATGAGTGTCCCATTTGAGATGAGAGAACTTGATCTTCAGGACTTCGTCAACACGTAGCAAGCAGAGATATATGATGGTGAAGGCAGCAAAGAGAAGTTGACAGGTGTTCCTGCCAGCCCATGGCACTTCCTCCTCTGGGTCTGCTGCATTCTTGCACTTACCTGGAGAGTATTGTTTGATCTTCCAGTTTTCGGGATGGTGATTAAAATCATAAAGGTCCTTCAAGATGTCCGACATGTCAGTGGTAAGTGAATACTTGAAAACCAAACAGTTAAAAAAAAATCTCACCTGGGTGATAGCACATGCACTAGTTGCTGTCTCCCCAGCATGCACCTTTTGAGCAAGGTCAGAGCCGGGAATCAAAGTCTGGCTGGTTACAGTCTATTGTGCTCACCTTTCGACGACACAAGCTGAGCATGTAGGCAGATACCTGATTCAATATTGAAGGGTTTCCTTGCATCGTTCCATCATCCCTCTCATGCCATGCGAGAGAGCCTAGGCCATGGACACACCCAAACACATATGTCATGGCAGCTCACATCTTCTGCGCATGAGGGTATGAGCTACGTGTATCCGTTGACAGCTTCGGAGAGGCGTCAAGATGGATCACATCACATCTAGAGCCATGATTGAGTTAGCAAATAGTGAGGGGCATACAGATTGGCTTACACATCCATGATCCATGCAATTATCCACAGTGGTGTATCTCGGTGGGGTGCCTTGGTGAAGACCTCCCCATCTGCACACATGAACATCTTCTCAATTGCAAACTTCTTGCACTGAGCCATTAAGCTGGGCAACACCAGGTCATCCTCTGAGATGAGGAAGAGGTTCAGATCACACACCGCTCACAGTGCTCAGCAATCTACCTGTGGCTGGTGTGCCCAGGAATTAAATAACAAGCCAATGTATCAGATAGAGTGTGAATAAAGTGGCATTGCATCAATATATAACCTTCTACACTACACTTGTACAAGTTTCCTGGGGGGGGGGGGGATGGGGAAGTATTTCGATGCTAAGGGAATTGATCTGCAAGCGATTTGCAGGGGGACAGAGTGTCCATGTCCTGGACATATATGCAATTAAAAACGAGCCCAAGATCAAGCAAAACGACAGAGAACTCACTGAGATATGACACCCTCTCCTGAAGGGGTGTCTGATGGAAGTATCTTGATGAAGGGCCGTCGATTCATAGCCAGCCTGTACGTACTAGGTGGGCCCATGTACAGGACCTAAATACGATGAGGAATGAGCCTTAGATCATCCAAATCGATGGGGAACTCACTGAGATATGCTGCCCCCTCCTGAAGGGCACCCCAAGGCAGTATTTCGTCATTGGGCAGGACGATTCACAAGCAGCCTGTTCGCAAATGGCAGGCCCATGTTGCGGAGCCCTAGGCGAGTAAGAACGAGCCCAAGAAGAAGATATAAGGTGGACAACTCACTGAGATATGATCTCCCCACTTCCTGATGTTTGGCACCACTGCAGCGCCTGCAGGGAGGGCAAACGATGGCAAATGGCTTAGGCGTTGGGGCGGACGTCTAAAGCTGGTACTGAGGTGTCAGAACGATCCTGGGACCATGTTAAATGACAGAGAACTCACCGAGATATGGCACCTCTTTTGCCATGTCCCTTGGTTGGGCAGAATCAGCAGGGTGGGGGACCACATGGCCACTGGACACGTCGAGGGCCTCCCCATAGACATGCACGTTGAGGGAGCTGATAAGATGCATCAAAATGCGCCCAAGTGGACGCGATTCGAGGGGATAATTGGGGGGGGGGGAGAGAGACTGGTAGGGGGAGGAGGAGGAGAGGGGCCGAGGTGCTGGAGTCAGTTGCTATCGAGCCCAGGGCCCTGCTGCATGAGTCAGCGGTGCCAAGGGAGCGGAGAGGGTGTGTCACGGTCATGTGGGGGTGATGAACTGTCTGGGGAGTGTCCTTTTTGCAGGAAGGACAGAGTGGGGGACAGTTTTTGGGGGAAGCCTCTGCCAATTTGCGCAGAGAGCCAGGGGAACCGAAATCCGCTCCTGGGCGAAAAAAGGACAGTCCTGTCACGCAAGGGTAGGAGGGCACTTACAGTTCCATACATTCGAGGCTGTCTAGGACCCTGGAAAATGGTAGAGGAGGGTTGATCCCATTTCAGACAAAAATGGCAGCCAAAGGCCACCCAGCTTGAGGCGTTTCAGACAAATTTTGGGCTAAAATGTGTGTCAGCTAGAGGCATAATGCGGACATATTGATGGGATTCTAGTCAAGGCCTGAGAAAAAAATCAGACAAAATAGAGTCATGCTGGAGGCCTGAGGTCCATGGGTCTCAACTATGAATGTCTTTGTATCCCGTACTTGTCCCATACCATCGTTTTCCGTATTCGTAATACTGTGGGCCCACGTTTTCCAAGGACCTAGCAATCAGTGGCAGTTTTTTTGCAAATTTATGATACTATTTCCTTTGCTACTAGCCTACTCTCTACTCTCTAAATGCGATGTCCGAGCTCATTGACCTTACAAACACCCCGACTACCAACAGTACCCGAGAAGAATGGTGTGTGCGGAACAAGCCCCCACACCCAAGTATAACCCTGGCGGAGCTGCAACAGGCATGAGAAATTGTTAGGGCAACACAATACTACTAAAGCAGTACGCAGGCTCTACAAGTTCGACGAGTAAGTAAGTTGTTTATAAGAGAAAGGTGGGAAGCTTAGTCTGAGGTAAAGGTGAGAGGTGGAAGTGAAGACGCTGACTTAGGCACTAGTATTAGTGGGTATCCCAAGAGAACGAGTTAATGTCTCTGGGTATGCTATTCGTTCTTATATACTACAGTCCTCATGTCTGCTACACTGTAAGGGGACACTCCTGTTTTCTCCTATTCCCCTGTCCCTCTCCCTTCCTCCTTGTTCCTTTCTCTTTTCCTTCATCCCACGGACTCTTATATACATCCCTTTCATTCCCCTTCATTCCCTTTCCTTTCCACTTCCTTTCTGCCCACTCCTTTCGCATCCGAGTCACGTCCGATGACTCTAGAGTCTTTCTGCACTTCGGACTCACTTCGGACTCGCTCGGACTTGTCTATACACTTCGGGGCTCGTCCAGGCTACCCCTATCCTCTTTCCCCACTTAATTTCTCTTCGCTCTTACTTCCCCAGGCCATTGGCACGACTCCTGTACATTCCCCCTCCACTTCATCATCACATGCCCCCTTGTACCTTGTGATATTCATTTGGACTTGTGGCTGGTGTACTGTACAGTTATCCTTCATTCCTCCCACGCTACTACAGTATATACTTCGCTTCCTAGCATGGAGAATCCCTATCCTGTTCTCTTTGGATTCTCCCTCTGCTAGGTGAGCAGCTCTTCCATGTATTGTAGTTAGACTTATTCATACCTTTGGATTCTCCCTCTGCTAGGCCTGCGCTGTCGGCCATCTTGAGGTTGCCCTTACATACACGCTGTATCCTACAGGTATTCCATGGAACACTTACCATATCACCATGAGGTGTGAGGTCATGGACTGCACCCATGAGGTTACGGCAAGGTTCTGACTAATGTGCTTATAAATATGGGGGCCGATACGTAAGCGTGATATCATAAGTGGTAAGCATAGTGTAGTAAGCTACTACGTGTTTGTCATGTGATGCATGGGAAAAGGAAAAGAAAATAGAAAGGAACGGCAAACCGTAACAGAAATGGCCCTCGCTATTCCACCATCGTTGAAGCAGCAGCTGTTGCTGCCATTGCACCTGTGCATACGTGATTTCATTGACATGGTGCTTCCAGCGCAAACCAGAGATAGAAAGCAGTGGGAACGCCGTGAACGCCGCACTTGCAGTGAGCACTATCACTAAACAGGCAAGTGCTTCTTTCACCATTAAGAATCATTATTGACGGTTAGACTCATAGAATACACGTCTTCAAGCAAAACTCTTCTCTACTGCAGGGTTTTCCAATGGTCCGTTACAGCTAAACATTGATGGCGCATCAATTTCAAGCACGAACCCCCTAGTATTGATGGTTTATGGGTTTGTATTTACGGACGAAGGAGAGGTCATGCTTGGCCAAGGTACGCTCGCTGCTGAACCATGTACATGTCTAGCAACTACTAACCTGGGTTTTGCCAGTTCTCGTGATGTATACAAAAGGTGGTGGAAAGGCTGGGCACCATGTGTCACAGCTGACTACTACCAACATCGCGTCTATGTCCTGGATAGGGCTGCAAGTCTTTCAGCATTTCAACGGTCGCCGCTTCCACACTATCCCCATCGCAACGTCACAATTTCTCACCTATCAATTTGCTTTTCTACCATCACTGGCATTTTTGTGTCGTCTCGCCACACCTCCCACATCAATCATCGATCAGACTGGCTATGAGTTGTTAGATCAAGACTTCTCAATCTTCAAGCTACTAACAGAGCTGAAAACATTGAAGATCCTTATCAAAGTAATGGTACTATCATGGAAACGGGGTAGTAAAGGACCTTCAGAGGACGAATAAGGCTTTTGCCTACTTCATACAGCCTATACAGTGTTATGACACTACTTATACAAGCTTGTAGAGCCTCTGGGGCTTAAAATAGCACTTTTTTGAGGCCTGAGGCCGATTTCAGACAAAATTCACAATCTGAAGAGGCCTAATCCCAAATGTAGACAACTATAGAGGCCTGAAGGGCCTCTTCCAAAAATCAGACAGTTATTCCTCAGGCAAGCTAGGTTTGTTCAAGTTCAGACAAAAAATCCCCAAAATTGACCAGACAAATTGAGCCATGCCAACCTCAGTCCTTTTTGGCCATTTTCCAGGGTCCTGGCTGTCTGTGGGTGCGCTTCCCATTTTGGAGCTTCAGCTTCGCCATTTTGTGCTTCTTGCCCCATTTGGACAAGCATCCCGATCTGTGTGCGCCTGCAGCACCTGTCTGTCACATCTCCCATCACCATCACCATCACCATCACCATCACCATCACCATCACCTCCCTCCTCCCTCCCTCCCTTCCTGTTCTCACACCTCAAGGACTTATAATGGATTTCAGGTAAGCTGTATTCAATCTAGTGTACATCTGGGGAAGGGGATGGGAGGGGATGGGATGGGGAAGAGCCCCGGGGGGGAGGGGGAAAGGGGAAGGGGGCGCGTGCACCAAGGCCATTTACGTCCCAGTTGGCGCTGGTGGGTGGCTGTAGCCAGCAACTTGGCTCCTGATCACTCAACTTGATCACCCCCCCCCCAGAGGGTCAGGGCAGCCTGGGCCCCTTCAGGGATGGTCGATGTGATGGGTGACGGTCACCTGTCATGGACCGTCCATTTCATCGGTCGAAGCCCCACTTTCAACACCTTCTCACCACCACTTGCATGTGACCAGACACTTGCATGTGTTTGCAGATTTCTTGCTCAAAAGGAAAAAACCAGGGAGGGGACTCTGCTAAAGCAAGGTAATGTCTCCACGCCACAAAGACATATAGCCAAACAAGGATCTACACTCTCACTGTGTGCCCACATTCCCAACCTCTATTCTTACCACGCACACCATTGGACCATCACTCGCTGTTCCAGATGGCTCAGAAGCACAACCTCCTCAGAAGACATAAACTCCATGGTAAATGGCGCTGGCGATCCCTATGTTTGGGCTTGGCTTCTCACCAGCACCATCATACAGATGGAAATCCTCAGCTGTACAATGTGTAAACCCATCTCACAATAATAACCCACTGCCCTTTTGTCCACTCAATGGAACTCCATGTTTGCTGAAGGTACTGCAGCCTTTGTCAATCAGCAAGAGGGCAGGGCATCCTCAACCTGAGAGAGAAAGCCTTCATGTTCAAAGACTGTTCCATCGGAAGGGCAGCGGGGGGTCCTTCATTCACTTTCACCAATCACAGCTTTTGCATATCCCTAGTATCTCATTGATCAACTCCCAAGCAGGCCAGAGCCTATTTCAATGGGATAGCTACCTCAATGTGCCTCAGGGTGTCATATACGACAAGTGGAAGGTTGGAACCCTAGGAACAATTGAAAGTCCTCTTGCGCCCACCGCCCACCAGGGCACCGAAGAAGACATATGACGAATATGTTGGATGAGACAATTCTATTGTGAAGGGACCACAGCAGACCACCACTACAATACCTTCCTTTGCAATCCTCTTGCAAAAGCTTCAAGTTCATCTGCCTGCTATGTCAACAAAGCCATGAACTATCTTCATCGCTCAGAGGGGACGTGGACACAGCATGGGGCTGTAATTACTATTACAGCAAGGAGGGTGTTTGGGGGCAGTATAAGTGGGCATAAAGGTACAGATGGGAGCGAACGAATAGATGGATGGGAATGTGGACGAATGCGACTACCAACAAATAAATACATGAGTGAACATGTGTATGTGTAAATTGCAACCTGGATGACAATGACCATCAGACCATCCATAGTATGAAGAACCGAAGCTGCAAAACAAGGCCATGAAAGCGAGCCTACATGAACAAATTGAACAGATACATGATGGAAGGTGGGCGTACTCATAATATGTTTGGCCATTTGTCTGCTTGTCCATTCGAGTGTTGAAATTTGTGGATCCGAGTGTTCTGACTGCGTACGTGACGTGACTTGGTGTTCAGTGGCGATGGTACCCAATACCCAATATGAAGTCCTCGCATGTGTGAGACTCTGTGTGAGACTCAACTCCGCAGCGGCTCTGGCAGGGTGAAGGACATGGTGGGGAGAGAAGGAGTGGTGAGCAGGGGGGAAGGAGTAGGAGAGTAGGTGCGAGGGTGGAGGGATAGCAGAGTAGCAGAGTAGGTGGGCCAGGAGCAATTTGAGGGCCTGCGCCTGCACTCGCATTGTGGTATGCGGGTAGTCCAATGAGAGTAGCTGAGACAGCGATACTAGGGCAAGTGGGGTGCATATCCATCGTGGATTGTGACAAACATAGTGTCCTAGGCAGTGCCCTTACTAGAGAGTGCAAAGATGGTTAGCGAGATATCAGACCAAAATAATGGGTGAAACACACTTGTCTGCCTGTAGGTGCCATGTCGCAGGTCCCCGGCCTCCTCCACAACCCGAATACCTAAACATAGACATCCAAACAGTGGTGGCATGAAATAAGGAGCCTTCATCCATAAGCGCAGTTAGCGACAAGGTGTGTCGTAAAACACAGTTCCAAGTCTTGTAGTGAAGACACCTGTGGAGGGTGAAGACACGCTGCTGTGAAGGGTGTAGCGAGCGAATGCGCAAATCCTTTCCGTGGACAGGCTCCTTGAACCAGCACATGTCATATCGCGGGTTGAGCTCCACAGTTACCTTGCTTGAAAAGTAAGGTCTAAGAACTTCATTAGCTTCTTATATGGGTTGAAACTCATGTTCCTTTTATGGTATTTTGCTCACACCATCACATGGTCTAGAGCTTTCAGGGGTGTCCCTTCGAGTTGGTGTCCTCCATTACGGAGTTTCACACTATTTCACTTTGTCATGTTGTATAAACTGCAGAGTTACTCTCTTCAGTTCTTTTGTAGTGTGAGAAATGGCTTGTACTTTTACTTGTCTGTTTGTTTGGCCTTAGAAATGTAAGACCAAGGTGGAGACCAAGCAAGGTACTTCTGAGCCAGCGGTCCATGTTGTATCGCGAATTGAGCTCTGCAGTCTTTTATCCGACTCCCCATGAGAAAAGCTACAAACAAACAAAGGCAAATACAACTTAAGAGCTCAAACACTAAAGTTCTCCTACAGTGTCTACAGAGTCTCAGTAAGTACGAAAGGCCCCAGGCCAAGGTAAAGATAATGAATATATCATAAGGAGGGGATCAGATCGCGAGGGGATTGGTATGAGCACAGAGAGTGGATGGTAAAGATTGATATATCTATCTGGGTGGGCTTGTGGCGCCCGAGTGCTTGTATCTGCTTGAAGTCCATGCTGCTCCAACAACAATCTACCTTGCCATGGCCGTGTGTCTTGGAATTGTGAACTCTTGTCCACTGACAGGCTTCAGGATTCTTCTCGCACATGGTCCTCCAGTTGTTAGGATTGGAGAGTGCCACACTATTGGCTGTGGATCCATGCCGGTCTCGGGATGCCCTCCAAATCCAGTGTGCACCCTCTGCAAGCTCAACAATCAATTTGTGATCTTCCCAAACAAAGTTTGACTCGCTGCGAGGAACCTGGATTAATCTCAGCATGGACTGTAATACCCTCATTTCAATGTCTTACCTTGGGAGACCTCTTGGTGACATAGCCAAAGGTCACCGACTCATCTTTATCAATGTGCTGGCTGGCACCATATCCATAAGTGGCAAAGCTAGAGGTGTCTGGTCGGCCCAAAGTGTTCAACAGTTGGTACTCAGTAGCGGCAGCCTACTGAAGATTGAGATTCAGTGATTGTGTGACTGATATATCTTACATACCATCTGCTCTTTCGCAAACAGAGCATGTAGGCCTCGCATGAACTCAAAGTCTTTCGCCTGTCCCACTTCAAAGTGGATGGTGTTAGTTAAATGGAGTATGTAGACAAGTCAGAAAACCACACACATGTGTGATACTCCATCATTTGATCATATAGGATTTGCTGGTGATCAATTCTTGTACAGATCTTGAGATTGGAGGAAGCACTATTTTCAATGCTTGGCAGATTCTGATCGGCCAGACACCTGCTGGAGACCAGTGCTTTTGACCATGACACCATTTTGAGTAATGCCTCATTTGCTTTTGTCCTGCATACAAAGTTTATGAACAAACCCACAAACAAAACAAACACTGAACTGTATGTCGTGCTGAACAGTTTCTTGTTCAGCCTGGGTAAGCTTGTTAGAAGCACCAAATGCTTGGCTGAAGTTTCCAGCATTATAAACCACAAAGCCAAACTGATTGCAGAGTTAACCTCAAAATAGACAAATACAGAATGCAATCTCACATAGTCTTTTGTATGCTTAGAAGGTTGCTGTTCATCATAAAATATAATGGTGTGGGCCTTCCCTGGTGGGGGTGCGAGCACCAGATTATAGCCATCCAAACACACCACCTTGTCGCACTTCAAGGCACCACTTTCAATGCCTTGCTCAAGCAACAAGTTATTTTCAACCATGTTGTAGTCTGTAGGAGGTCCATTGGAATATCTACTTGGAAATGGTTGAGTATCACATTACTGAATGGCGATATTCCTAACAAACCTTGGGACCGGTACCTCAATGGCCTGTTTGCGAAGAGCTTTTCCCAGCTCGATATGATGCTTGAAGTGCTTTCCGAGCTTCAGCAGACATCCTCAGAGCATGCACCAGGCCAGGCGGTGGGGCCACTACACCATTGATTGCAGCCATGAAAGAATCATGCATGCCTTGCAAAAGGCAAGAATCGAAAACTCCACATTCTTCAACCTCCTTTCGCAGCTAAATAGCTATTATTATCAGTGAACTGACAGTACACAATCTGCATACCTTGCTATAGAGATCCCTGATGATTTTAAAGTTCTGGAAGGTGCATGGGGTTTAGCCATGCAACATATGACACTGAAACAACGTACTTGTGTTGCGCCTTTGTTTTGACAATACGACAAATATTGCAGAATATGCCTCTTGAATAGCAGCCAAACAGCAAGACAATCTGTAAGGCTGAACCTGACCTCAAAGAGGTCATCTGGTTGCCCTTCCTTGTCTGGCCAATGTTCTATCAAGTAGGTCCAGAGGCTTTGAACCTTTGTGTTCAACTTTTCATGCTTATGGGCTGGCTCTACATGGGGTCAATCATTTATCACAGGAGATATCTAGGAAACAACATATGGCTTTGACAGGCCAAAGCAGGGGAATGTGCTTTTGGCAGCATGGTGACGGGTCTGTGATACAGCAGCATGGTGCATTTCTGCAGATCGAGGATCCAACCTAACCTTACATTAATATCCGCAGGACGGCAGGCAGAATAAAATAGCAACCATGATCAGGACAGGAACCTACTGAAGGTCCTGGCTTGGCCTTTGCTAAAGTGGTATGTTAAGAAGCTTCTTTAATGTCAGAGATTGGCACAACTCACTTTGTGCATCTTCAAACCTACTTGGGGCTGCGACACCCCCATAGATGCTTCCTGTAGCAGCCCCTTTTGACTGCTAAAGGCTTGTCGAGGCTGCCTCGTAGGCTCTTGTTAGGCTGCAAGGTCCCTGTAGACCCTGCTATTTCAGTGTGTGGTCCCTGGGGTATGTACCTCATTAAGGTTGTTTCCTTGCCAAGATCAAGCACATCCAAATAGCATAATATCATAAAGGAGGATGCAAACTGCATTTAGTACATCCAGGTCTATATCAAACCTCCCAAACTCACGGGACAATTGAACTATAGTGCCTGGAAGAATCTCCTTGTGGGTGAACCCTTGCAGATCGGCTTGTGCCCAGAAATTGTTGACAAAGTGCAAAGATTACCGCAGGTTCGTGTCAGTCAGTAGAAATGAGTCGATCGTCTCATCCCTGTTTGTAATCCCAGTTGCATCTGTTTGAGTCCAGGGAGAGTGGGGACTGCCTGTTAGGGCAACACTATACACTATAAAGTGCACGTGGGCTCTACAAGTGTTCAAGTCAGTAAGATTATTAAAGAGAACGGAGGGGCTTAGTCTGAGAGTAGAAGGAAGTTTGAAGACATTGACTTAGGCACTGTATAAGTGGCAATCCCAAGAAAATGGGTTATTGTCTCTGGGTGTGGTATTCGTCCTTATATACTACTACTACATGTACAAGCCTCATGTCTACTACACACCCTATCCTGCTGGTATTCCATGGAATGATTAGTACATCACCATGAGGCGTGATGTCATGGACTGCGCCCATGAGGTTAAGGCAAGGTTCTGACTAAGGTGATTATAAATATGGGGGCCAATGCGTAAGCA